>JANBPO010006887.1:5104455-6332106 GCA_024336825.1 Amorphophallus titanum | reverse complement strand
AGTGGCTACAAAGGGGCATTTATCAAGGGCCACCAGATTCAGGAGATCTTCTTGGTAGCCCACGGATGTCTATTTGCCATGAAGACTTTGATGAAGAGAGTAACGGTGCTCAAGTTGGACTTTGAAAAAGCCTATGACAGTATCAATTGGAATTACCTTTTTACAGTGCTTAAGAAGATGGGTTTCGATGATAGGTGGATCGGATGGATTCGAGCTTGTATCACCTCAACTAGTTCACAGTGCTAATCAATGGACAACCTTCCTCTTATTTTCATAATGGAAGAGGACTCCGCTAGGGAGATTCGTTGTCCCCCCTCCTCTTTGTTCAAGTGGCACATATCTTAAGTAGGTTGTGGTTGAGAGCTGAAGCACAAGGGACGATAAAAGGTTTAGATTGGCTAGAATAGTGTTCACCTTACCAACTTGCAGGATGTGATGATACCATTCTTCTCCTTGCAGAGGAAGAGACACAGTTATATGCCACCTGATTGATGTTAGAGCTAATTAAAAAAGTCAATGAGCTCAAGGTGAACTTCAACCAGAGTTGGATTGTGGGTATCAATATGATAAGGTGTCAACTTTCTCAAAAACTTCTTGAAGGCTTGTTGACAATGCAGGAAATTGACCTTTGAGAAGCTCAACGGGCTGCAAGGTGCCCTCTGAGGAGTTGAAATTTTCCGCGAAGGTTGATTGTTCTACTGCCCCCTTTTCACATGGGGTGACCCATCAAGGGTTGCTAAGAAGTGGGTACATATTCTCTCCGGGAGTGGTGGCCATGCCTGGCTACATTACTATAAAGCATCCCCTATGGTGGGCAGAAATTTGTAGAGCTGCGGCTGCATCTAGTTTGGTCTTGTCATTTGGAGAGAGCATCACCTGGAGATTCTCTTCAGTAGCTTCACCATGCCGTTGTTGGCTTTGGCATCGGTCGTATTTTTTTCTTCAGTTGTGGCCCGCCTGACATTACTTTGCACCAACTAGTGGTGTCAATTCACAAGGTGATTTATTCTTCTACTTCTCTTGTGTTTATTTGGGCCTGTTGTGTCTGCTCAGTTGACCCTTTGCTTGTAGGAATTTAACGGATGAGCGAACTCTTATGCTACTCTCCTTCACGGCGTGGAGACTGAGTGGAGGCGGGGTGTGTGTACTGCTGATTTCAGGTTCAAGAGTTTGGGCATGACTTTGCCCCCTGAATGTTGCTTATAATTTGTGGGATGAAATATCCCCATTTCTCTCAGATGATGTTGTTGGAGGCTATAACTCTAGCCTGATCTGCCTCCGCTACTGCAAAGTGTATTTCCCCCCCTTTTTTTGGAAACTGCCAACTTGGAACGGTGACAGTGTACTGATATGCAGAGTCGAAACACTCTTTCATTTCATTCTTCTCTTCTTTTCTTCTTCTTTTTTTTCCTTCTCTTTTTTTGGTTCTAAACCAGCCATGGTGGGTGCGCAGGAGAGCGCTCACCCCCTTAGGGAGGGGACGAGTGGTTCGCTCCACCGCATCAATTCCACAATGGTGGTCTTTATTCAGCATAGATCCGGACGCGAAGGGAGTGATTGCTCCCCCGGTAGATGTGGCCATCAAGACTTCCTCTGCCACTTTTCTTCTTTTCTTCTTTTCTTTCTTTCCCTTTTTTTTCTTTTCTTCCCCCTTTTTTTCTTGGGGGGAATTGATTTCTCTCTTTTCTACTTTTCTGTTATTATGTTAATTTTGCATTCTATTCTATAGTTGCTACACATTCCAAGTTTAATTTGGGTTTTATTTTTCTATTGTCTACGTTGTTTTGCAGGTCAGCATCAGCACAACATGAGGCCCATCCCCTCTGGTCGACCGGAAGGGGTGGAGGATCAAGTCCTACGTCTGGGAGTTTGGAAGCATCACATGGTCATCCTCCGTCCGTCTGCAAGGGTACACAGCCTAGATCGGACCGTGCAATGCCTTCCTGCGGTCTTCACTGGACTATTCTGTCGCCAGCCCAGCCTTCATCCTGCTTCTTTTTCCAGCGTTGGAGCGGCCTATCGAGAGGCCATGCAATACATTGGGCGGTTCTTCCTGGACCGTTTATAGCTGCCAGCGCTACTTCTTAAGGCAAGTGTCTTCTCCCTTTCCAAGGTACGTAGTACTCTTCGGTACTTCGTGTCTTAGTGGCGATCATGATCACACACACACCTCTCCACCCTTCTAGCTTCACTTTGCTTGTCTTTATATCCAGATATAGAAAAGGTAGGGGAAGAGAAGGGAGAGGGAAAAACATGTCAACATCCCATTTTTTTGGGGATCACAATGGGACACCTAGTGCCCATCATGCTATTGTTTTGCTGATCTGTGTTTTTGTGCTTGGTTAGGGTTTTTTCTAAGTGGTTTCAGGTTGCTATTTCATCCATCATGCATTTTTGTTCTTGGAGATTTACGCGGTCCTTCCAGGGCCGCTCTAATCTTTTCGCAGTCAGATAATAGGCCGTGTTGTCCCGGCCTTAGCTTTAGCGGTTCTTATCCGACCGTGCACTGTTTTCCACGGTCTGTCATAGGCCGTCCAAATCTGCTGGCTCAGGTACGTTGATGTTCTTCATACGCTTGTTGCTTTACTGACTTTCTGCGATCTTTTCAGGGCCGTTCCACAGTTTGCACGGTCGCGCGATAGACCGTCCAGTCAAGTACGCATCTGTCTTTCCAGTCTCAGTTCATTTCAGTCTGTGTTTTAGTTTTTTTTTCACTACTCCTTGCAACAGCACGGTCCTCTCAGGACCGTTTACCTCCTGTGCGGTCTCCCACAAATCGCATTCTTGTGCTACAGTGCACCCGGGGTTATCATTTTGATTATTATTCTCCCTAACAGTTTACAACCTACTAAGAATCACTCCACTGAAAACTCCAGAAAGAAATTTCTAAAATATGCCAAGACTTCATTCAATCTCACGGTGGGGAGAGAAAGGAACATAATAATTGATCAACCAAACTAAAGGCAAACCCGCCATGTTTATTCATCCTTGGAAGACTACAAATGCTACATTCTTTAAAGTAAATAAAAAAATGCAGCAAGAATAGAGAGTACAGTAGTTATTGAGGGGAACAAGGAATCGTGGGAGAGGAGACTACAACTGACTACAGAACCCACCTTCCTTGAACCTCTCTCTCTTCTCTTATTCCCTTCTCTCCTCACTACTAACTCTCTCTGTTCTCCTGGTTTCTTTTCATTATCTTTGTGTGTGTGCGTGCATGTTCCTCTATTCTCTGTTCTCCCTCTTCGTCTTTCTCGAAGCTACAGGTTTTATATAGGGTTAAGTGCCCCTAATGCGGCGGCTGGTGGAGGACACAGCGGCCAGGAAAGTGACCCCTTGCTGGCCACTGGATAGACTATGCGCTGTCAGATGGAGTACGGGCCACCCGGTAGCTTGGGTGCGAAGGCCTTTTGTGACCCATTTGTTATCTTTATCCCATTTGAGCATTTCTAAGTCATTTTCTCATTTGTTCAGCCCATGCTTTGGTTGTCTTAGCAGCATTTGGCCCCTTTTGGGTTAATTTCTTCGCATTGTCTGGCATGACATTCTATTTCGAGAGCCGTTCTCCTAGAGGCAGCTCCAATCGTATGTCGACTATCTAGATAGCTAGGAGGTTGACGGGGGGTTTTAAGCATGCAGATGGTTGCCCGAGGGTGCTTGACAAATAGTTTAATGATTTGTTCGACTTTAGTCGTCCTGGTGACGGATGATGATCTGTCGGATAGCAGCTTTGCCGAGGAGACAGAGCCAAGTGTGATGTATTTATGATGCAGTTAGCTCCTCCCAATGTTCAATAGTACTGAGATTGACAGAACAGGTTCTTCATGCAGTCTTCTAAACTCTACATAGCACGGGTAAAGATTTCATGGGCTTTAGACTTTAATGTCCTTCCTTTTGTATAATCATTTTCCCGGTGTCAACAAATGCCCCCCACCGTAGGTGAGGGACATATGATTTTGATAAACATGGGATTTGTCCTCATCATTCGACAGATAAGAAATATAATAAGATAAAAATTCAAAGTGGCTCAATAAGGAGTGGTGTCAAGACCAGACTCAGACGAATAAGGAGAAAAGGAAAAGAGGTGAGGGCTAGAAGTCCTCACTAAGGTGTAGAGACCCTGATCACATGAAAGGTCTATAGAAGGAAAGAAAAATCAAGAGGAGTAGTGAGGACTAAAGCCTCAAAAGCAGTGGGAGAACGGACAGATGCCTAAAGTAGTTGATGTAGAAGAAGTCGGGTCATACCTGGGATCGAGTGGTATTAGGAGAAGGAATTGGTATAGGGAGAGAGGCAGATCCGGAGGGTCCGGAGGCAGAGGACAAGAATCAGGGGGGGGGGAATCTGGAGGTTCCAAAGGAAGAAAATACCGAGAGACACGATGCCCAGGGAAAAGGTATGAAAGAAGATGATTCTAGAGATGTCAGAGGAAAAGAATGGCAAGGGATGCGATGCCTTGGAAAAGTAGGAGGATAAATCAGAGGAAAGGGAAGAAATCCAGGGGTTTTGAAGGAAGGGAGTGAGAAGGGACGTGATTCCCTAGGAAAATTGATAGGAAAAGGAGGAAAAAGTTTGGAGGTTCTGGAATGAAAGAATGGGAAGGGGCGCGATGCCCAAAGAAGCTAGGAGAGTAAGACAGGGAATCCGGAGGTTCTAGAGGAAGGAAATACCAAGGGGCGCGATGCCCTGAGAAAAGAGATAGGGAATCTAGAAATTCTAATGAGAAAGATGAATTAAAGGTAGTATGGAGAGGATCCGGGGGTTCTATAAAACGGGAAAGATGAGGGTCAAAGGACCCAGGAGGGAGGAGTAAATACAAATACAAATGCATGAGATGCGAGAAATGCATGGAATGCAAGAGTGAAGGTCTTCTTCTCACCCAACGGGTGGCCCATAAGGAGAAATTGGTAAGAAATGTGGGTGGAATGGAATAAAGAGTGAGTGGATTGGTGGACGGCCCCTCATCATAAGAATGCCCGCCCCTCCATGGCAAATAGTGTGCTTGGCCAGATGGCTCAATAGGTGAAGTTAATGCTCACGTGCTCTCATTTGATGAATTGTCAACAATTGTATAGTGTAAAGTAATAAGCGGTAACTCTTTTGGGAAATAGTCATGAAATTTTGGGAGCTCCACTTGCAGCGTGAGAATCTTAGAAAAAGGCTTCTTGAAAGATAACTCCCTTGAAAGGCGAGGAGTGCCAAGGCGAGGGAGTTTGAATTTAGGGATGGGAAGCTTTGTAATGCTTAGGACTCTAGGAATATCGTCGTGAAAAGTATTTGGTAACATGGGCACTTGCCCGTTGTGCGGAAGTGAAGATGAAGCAAACTTGAGGTTAAGAGCTTCCAACAAGAGGTGTCCTGCCTTGCCCTTGAGCATAGACTTCATTACCCCCTCAGTAGCAGAATCTGTCATTACAATATTTAAGGAGGAGAGCCCCTTCTCTTAATTAGGAACTTGCACCGTAATAGAACAAGGGGTAATGTGAGCTTCAAAAATATTTTGACCAATGAGCAAAGTAACCTTGATAATCTTGGCCTTGGCCGTTAATGGCATCAATTCATGAGAATTTTTTTTAGTGAGCATTAGTGGAGACTTTTCAAAAATACTCGGTACAAGAACACGAATTGGCATTCGACAAACAAAATCTTGAACTTTGACAAGCGTAGCTGTGACCGAACTCCTCTTGCCTGGCTCTTGAAAATCATTTTCGGCACATGCATTTGTGGAAACACACCTACTCCGAGGGGAGGTGGAGGAAGATGAGATGGAAGCGGTAGGCTTAGTGGATGACGGAGGTTGAATGGAAGACGTTAGAGGAAGAATAGGAGAAAGTGGAAGTTCAAACATGCCAAGCTTCCCCCCTTACTCGGAAGTGGACGGGGTTGGCTCGAGTGAAAAAATAGATGGATCGTACTGAGGATCAGCCATGGGTTTAGGTAAAGGGTTAGGTGGAGGGTTAGGGATAATTGGCTTTGGGGTTATATGGGTAGTGGGAGTTTTGGGTGGCGGCAATGGAGGGTTAATTGATTGGGAAAGAGGAGAAGAGTTAACGGGAGGCTTGGTGGAGGCCGATGATATGGTTGTTGATGGCATGGTTGGAGGGTTAATTAAATGAGAATCGATGGAAGGCTCGGAAGAGGCCAGTGGTGTGAAGGTTACTTGTTTAGTTGGAGGGTTAACGGTAGGAGGGTCAATGATGGTAGGTTTGGTTCGTAGGAAACGTCTAATTTTGGTGGCGCGATAGGTTTTGAGAATAGGGGAAGACTCATGGTGCGCCGATGTGGGTTGTTGAAGTACTGACCCATCATCATAACACTAAGAGGTTTCATAGATCGGGGCAAGGATGGTGGTGTCATCCTGAGCAGCGGCTTTGTCTGGTAATGGAGGGAGAGGAAAGCGAAGGAAACTCAGAGTGGGTGCTTCTTTGAAATCTTCAAAATCTTCATCATGTGCCATCTCTAACTCTTCGTAATCATCAAGTTCAAATGGACGTTGTGGTGGAGGCGTATTGGTGGATGAAGGAATATGACAAGGTTGAGGATTTTGTGGATGTGAATGCGGAGGGCCATATGAACGAGTGGGATGTATAGGCGGTGGGCGAATGACGTCCACTTGATCATTGAAGCTTGATAAAACATCTTGCTCATATACCTTCGTGATGCCATTGTCACTTCTTCTCTCCTTTCAATCTCTCTCCATCTTGGTAATGTTATTCATGAAAGTGTGAATGTGATTGACGTGAGGAGGAGGAGGAGGAGGCGGGCTTGTGACCATCTTTAATTGTTCCTCTATTTTGGTGATTTTATCAATAAGGATTTGTTGGAGGGGATCCACATGTGTAACTAAGGGTTGGCCATGAGACTTTAAAGGGGCGACTTGATATGGAGGCCGTGGAGGGTTAATGGGCTGGCCCATAAAAGGGTCCATTTGGACCGAGGTGCAAGGAATATATGGATCTTGGGGCCGTAAAGGAGGGTGACTGGAAGGAGGCGGGTGATGGGCCACCCAAGAGGGAGTATGAGTAAAAGAAGGTGGGTGATGGATCACCCAGGAGGGAGGATTAATAGAAGAAGGGGGACAATGGGCCACCCTAGAGGGAGTGGAAAGAGGATGGGATGAAGAAGGTACACCCCCCAACAATAACCTTAAGGGCTTGGATTTGTTGGAGGGTGAGATGTAATTTTTAGGAGACCTTCCCGTTATGTGGAGGAGATGGTTCCGAGGGAATGGTGGCCCGCAATCGGTGTGAGGGACTACAAGATTGGGAATTGCCCATGGGGTGGACATGGCGGATGCCAAGAAAAAGATACTCCTTCGATGCCTCTCAATAGAAGAAGCGTGGAGGGTGACAAAAGAAATACATGCCGGGTCGGCTGAAGCACACCAAGCTGGGCCGAAAATGAAAATTGAAATCAAAAAGTTAGGCTACCATTGGCCGACAATGTTCGACGACTGTTGCAAATATGCCAAGTCGTGTCAGAAGTGCCAAGAGCATGCCACAGTCCCTAGGCGGCCGCCAACACAGCTACATCCAACGGCACCCAGTTGGCCGTTCGCCCAATGGGGAACAGACGTGGTGGGTCCTTTCCCACCATCCTCCGCAGGATGCAAGTATATCCTAGCAATAACATATTACTTCTCCCGCTGGGCGGAGGCTGTAGCCCTGAAAGAAGTGACGGGAGAAATTGTAGCCCGGTTCATCCGGAGAAATGTAATATTCTGGTTCGGCATTCCCGACCGGATCGTCTCAGACAACGGAAGCCACTTCCGGAATCAGAAGGTCTATAAGTTGGCCGGAAAGTACAAGATTGATTGGAGGACATCCACTCCATACAACCCGCAGGCGAACGGGTTGGCTGAAGCATTCAATAAGACTTTGTGCACCTTCCTGGCGAAGACTGTCAGCGCTAATAAAAAGGACTGGGAAGACAAGATGTATGAGGCGCTCTGGGCATACCGTACAGTCTACAAAACCACAACGGGCTACTCACCCTTCTCTTTGGTATACGGCTCTGAAGCAGTCGTTCCCATTGAATTAGAAGTACCCTCGTTGTGGGTCGTAATTCAGCATGGCTTGGTCGGAGTCGACCGAACAAACATCGAGCGAAGACTGGAGGAGCTCTCCGACTTAGAAGGGACGCGACTCCAAAACCAGCAGAATATATAGGTCTATCAGGCCCGCATAACCCGCGCCTTCGACAAGCTTGTCAAGGGACGCGAATTCAAGAAAGGTGACCTCGTGATGGTCAAAAAAAGAGAGGTCATGGCTAACAACCATAAAGGTAAGCTGAATGAAAATTGGCTCAGGCCATATGTTGTCCAGAAAGCCTACGAAGGAGGCGCATATGTAGTCGTCAACCATAAGGCAGAAAATCAATTCCCACCCCTTAATGGAAGACACTTGAAATTCTACCGAGAGCCAAAAAATTACAGAAAAGGCTCCAGAAGGCACCGTCTCGATAGGATGATCATGTTTTGTCCCGAATGTGCCCCTAACCTAGGCAGTGTTACCAATTTCGACCGTAATCGAAACGATACCAGGCCTACTCATTGTAGTAGATCCGAAACTAAAAATAATAATTTTATTGGTTTCGGGCAAAACCGATATCAGTTTCGCCTGAAACTTACATGTTTCGGCTCGAAATCGGACGGTTTCGACCTTAAACCATCCGGTTTCGGTCAAAACCCACGTGAACTTCCCTTTAAGGGGAGTGTTTTCCAGATCTGAGTTTGCTGCTGCTGCTGCCCGTGCCTGCTGCTGCTGCTGCCCGTGCCTACTGCTGTTGCTGCTGTGCTATGTTGATGTTGCTACTGCTGTGCTGTAAGCTGCTGCTATTGCTGTGCTGTTGGCCTGGGCTGCTTGGCTACTGCTGACAGCAGCCTACTGTGCTGCCCCGCAGAGAGGGAGACTGCACTGGCTACTGTGAGGGGCTGCTGCTACTTGTTGCCGTGCAGGGTGCTGTTGTTATGCTGCTGGCTCCGGAGACTGCAGGGTGTTGCTACTACTATAGCTGTAGCTTTGTTTTGTTGAGATAGATTTGGGGTTTGTTTTATTTTGTGTTTTTTTTGTTGGATTGTTGAAAGTTCCAGTTCCATCGTTTTGTTGAAATTTATGGGTGGGGTCATCAACCAGACTTCCAGTTCCTCTTCTCTTCCTCAAGATTCTTATGCTGATTCTAGATTCTAATTAAGCCAACCTTACACTCCAAGAGGGATGCAAAGAGGGATGCATGACTTAGCTACCTCATTATTTGGTTATAGTGAATATACAGAATACATGCAACCTTTTTATGGATATCAACATCAGAAGCCAGACGATGAGAGAGAAGATTCTCCTAGTTATTATCCATATTAGTGCATCATCATTTAGGTAAGGATCCCGTTTATTGTACTGCATGAACCTATTTCATGTTTAATATGTACTCAACAATATCAGTTTAACATGTTCAATGCTTACTTCATCATGTTTATTGTACTACTTGAACCTATTAGTCTTCATGTTTATTGCACTTAATCCAATTTCTTTACAGTCAGATGCATGTCGGTACTGGGATGAAATACAAACCTAGGACAAGATGACCTTAGACTCAAGACCCTTTTTTTTTAAAGCAAAGACTACCCTAGACTCAACCACGCTCTGATACCAATTTGATGCGGGACGACATGCGACTCGACACAAACTCGAAGTGAACCTGGGACTCTAAGGGGATGATGCAACTCAATGGATGAGGCAACCAGTGACGGCATTAATAACTCGGCTTCCTAAGAGTTCCAAAAGAGGCAAACATGCCACCAATAAGAAGTGCTTGTTCACAATCGTCCCTAGCAAGGGAAACATGTCGATCGGCGTGGTTGAGAAATCAATAAAGAGTCTCAGGTGGTCAATGCTCTCACTCATGCTCGGATCGAGACACGAGATGGGTCACTCGCTCATTCTCACAGTGGTGACTAAATTGTTCAAGCTAGGATCCTAACATGCCCACAAGCAGCGACATAAAGAACTTATCCTAGATAAGCAATGTAACAAAAGGGGGTGGTGTGCGTACCTCCACGCTCGGGGCGTGGGGAAGACGTCCCGACCAAGACCTGTAACTCCCGATATAGTTGGATATTCAATAATTACAGAATAATTCAACGGCCCACTCCACGTAGGGAGGTAATAGGCTACACAATGATTGCAGGAGTACTAATCCTGGGTTGATGGGTGGCACATCGACAGAGTTCCCGGGGCAACTGCGGGTGACGGGTTCGGATCAGCACAAATCGGTCCTACAGGATAGTGAGAAGGGTCGGTCACTGGAACGTGGATTTTCGGGAATCTTGTGGTGGCAGCGATCGGCTGGGACGATGGCGGGATGTCCTTGGTTGATTCTCGGAAGCGGCGGTCGCAGAATCTGAGTCAGGATATTTTATTGGGAATTAATTCCCAACATTATCCCGCAATTCTATCTCGGGATAGATCTGCGCGCTTCCACGAAAACGGCCACCACTCACAGATCCGAAGTTGGATCGGGACGAAATTAGTGCCATTGCGAATGGCACTCGGAGAGATTCGACATTAGTGAATCGCAAGTCTGTCCAACAGTCTGATTTGAAATGAAAACATCTACAACACCGTAGTTGTTTTTGGCCCAGAATACAGATCAAGCAAGACAGATCGGGTTCTGCCTGAAAAAATAGGTTGTAAGTAATTTTGTACATGAGTTCTCCTCCCCCCAACTTAAATGACATTATTTTTATTTATATGAATAATATATAACAATAGAGCAATGTAGACATGAAATTTTATGAAGGAAAGGTACAACCTAGGGCTTGTGGAGGCTGGGCAGAGGTGTAAGCAATCATCTCTCTTTCCTCCAAACTTATCATTTATTTACACCTATAAAAATAAAAGTAAAACCATAATAAAAATATGGGTTGTTTCCAAGAAGTCATTTATTATCACGCAGTCATTATTAAAATATTGGATTGTCTCCCAAGAAGTGCTAAGTTTAATGTCTTCAGTCACACGCATTGTAAATCGCTAACCAACGGGTGGCATTCATAATGAGCCACCAAATGATCTTATCCTCTGTAAAATTTCAGCCCTTGTGTCACTGGAGGAAAAGATAATATTGATGCATAAGTGGGCCAGAGGTATGCCAAGGGAGGCCCTGGTCAGAGAATGGAGGCGAAACATTGTTAAAGATCATATCTTCGATTATGAAATATTCCTCCTCACAATTAAGGTCTTTAAAAATATTGAATGCATTTATGCATACCTTTTTATTCCCCTCGTATTCTTCTTCAACCTCAATTTTAAAATTATCATGCTTGACATTGAGGTGAGGAAGAGTAGGAGTGGGAGGAGTTTCAAAGGATTCCATAAAAGGGCTAGTATCCAGGAGACAAGGAGGGTCGAGAGTGAAATCAACATGCTCCTCAACCCTCGGATAATCCTGAGGTACAGCTGGAATTGACCAATCGGCTAGTTGTAGGATGTCGGGGATGTGTATAGAAATCCCGAGGTTAGGAATAGGTGACAGATCAACATCCTCCCCAAAATTATGAGAGGCCTAGCTAGAGTGGATTTCAAGCGGAGGGTCCAGCTTCTCCTTTACCCAAAATGCATTGTCCATGTAAACACTCAATTCTATCTTCACCACTTCATCTTCCTTGTCCGTCACTTGGGACAAGGGCTCCTCAAATATAGGATGGTAAATTAATGGGATTTCCTCATCAACAAACTCATCCACTTCTTTTTCCTCTCCCCCAAACTTAGGCTCATTGTACTCCCTATAACCCTTTTCGATGGTGGAATTCCTAGAGTCTCGATCCATACAGGATAACCGAGACACTCACGAGGTTACATGTCAACCACTGGGTCACAACCCGGTTGACCAGAAACCATACTGGCCCTCAAAATAACACAAAACACTACTAGATACAATGGCACATTCGAACACCCTATAACATGGTCACAGCCCTCATTGGACATCCAAGACATCCACAGATAATGGGCTAACCAAGGGGTCAAAGCCAAGCCAACCGGAAGCCAACTAACATGGAAAAAACACCGCACATAGCTCGGGATGGAACCACTCATCCGAGATCCCTTAACACACATATCTGACTCTTACGGAATACCGAAAGCATCCCTCGAGTCAAAGGCCAACAAGGCATTGAATCCTGGGTTCACCGGAGCCCGAGACAATGCAAATAATACACCAAAAATAGAAGACATTAACGCTCCTATATCTTGTGTTGCGATGATTAATGCACCCCTAAAGAGGGTCGTGATGTCACCAGAATGCGTCCAACAGCAACGGCATGTCAACGCATTGACGTGGAGCACGCCTTGGTCGCGATGATAGATGCGGCCAAAAGCTCGAGCGTGATAACACGATAGTCACGGCCATCACTTGGGTCACGATAACACTAATGCGGCGCTTACCTGGGTCGCATTAACAAAGGATCGCGCCCATCACATAGGATGTGTTCCCAACTGCCCAACTGTTCATCACCATTGATGAACGCGACCACACGACACGGCGCGTCTGTTTTGAGAACGCGCCCCTGAAGAGTTCCGCGTTACAACGCCGAACCTGAAAAATAGGAAATTCATAGAAATCTCCATTCCACGCCCCAATCGTCTCAAGAATGACGGGGAAACATCCCTAGACACATTGCCGACCTTCCACAAGTCGGAAGGGGCCAACAAATCACAAAATGACTCAAAAATGGGTGATTTCCATAAATCAACCCAAAATGACTCACGAGGGTAACCAGACTCCTACAGGCCCCAAATCACAACCAAATCCAGTCAAACTACTGGGAATGGCATCCAAACATGCCAGGGATTCAAAGAAAACCATATGACGTGAGAAACATTGCTTGGAATGGTGATTCCATCGCACACCCTAAAACATGTTATATTTCTCCAAAAAATTGAGGACTATAAAAGTGTAGTATATGTTCAGCAACCTAAGAAACACACTCAATCGGGGGTTAATCTTAGGGGTTTGGAAAGGGGGGATGGTCAAAACTGTCGACCACCCGCCTTCCCTATATTTTGGGGTTAAAGCTCTTTAAATTAGGGATCTAGGGTATGCTATCATGTATGTAATGTAGTAGAAACAGGGGGCAATATAGCAGAATGGACTAGAAAATAGTAGAGAAAGAAATAGAGGGAAGAAAGACAGGGGTTGCCCACCAACCAGTAATGGGCAGCCGGATTCATGGCCAGTCAAGGATGATGGGTGGCCAAATCGATGGCCGCCCTCTGTAAGCTTTGTCTCCTCCACGGTGGATGCAGGTCTTCCTTCTATGGACGGATCTTGGGCTTCTTCGGCTTCGATTCACATTCAAAATCATAAAATGGAAGGGAGAAGAGCTCTCAAAGGCCTCACAGAACTCCAATGCTCTAGCTAATCCATCATTAAACTCTCTAGCCTCCCAAAATGTCCAATCGTCCAACCTTGGAATCGCCAACCCGAACCTAGAACCCTAGCACATCTTTTATATACAGAGGGGTTTCCCTCCCTTAAAAACCATTCAAAATTATGTTTGGATCTACGTGAAGGGATTTTGGACCACTCCTGGAACAAATACGTACGTGGCTACACGAGCATCGACTCCCTGGAGTGGGAGGTGTCACGGGCGGCACTCCTAGAGCGAGAGGAATCATGAAACGTGGGGTTGACGGATGGCCATTCAAGGTGTTCTAGGCGACCAGATACCTAGCCTTCCAGGCATCTGGGTGGCCAGGTGTCTGGCCTTCCAGTGTCTTGGGTGGCCAGGTATCTAGCCTCCCTCCAAGTGTTGGGCGGCCATCCATCTAGCCGCCCAGAAAGTGGACTTAGTGTGATTTTTTGATGGTTTTCAACCCAGTTAAGTTATTGGACTAAAAATGGAGGACACTCAAGGTCCAATCACCAAGGGAACGCGTCACTCTTGTGATGACTAAAATCAAGGTCCATGGGATGTCCAAAATTAGGCATCTAAAAATGCACCTTCGGAATGTCGATTTTAGAGGGGAGCCCAGCCAACTGATAAATCAGTGTTTTGGTAAAGAATACTACTCTGTCTGACCCGCGGCACACCCGCAACCGCAAACATCTGCTCGTCGACGTGATCGTCATCGCCGTCGGCGGCATGCTGTGCGGCTCCGACGGCCCCACCGCCATTCATCGCTGGGCCGCCAATCGCCGCGACTGGCTCCGGGAGTTTCTCGCGCTGCCCAACGGCATCCCCTCGCGGGACTGCATCCGCCGGCTGCTGATGGCGCTCCAGCCCGAAGCGTTTCAGCGGTGCTTTCAGCAGTGGATGGCCGAGGCGCTGCAGGCGGCGCTCGATGCCTGGGCGGCGGACGACCGGATCGAGGCCGTCGCGATTCGGGGCGCCGGCGGCCGCGCCTTCTGCGCCGGCGGCGACGTCCGGGCGATCGGGGTGATGGCCGATCCGGCCGAGCGCCTCGCCTATGCCAAACGCTACTTCAAGGCGGAATATCGCCTCGACCACCGGATTCATACCTTTCCGAAGCCCTATGTCGCGTTGATCGACGGCATCGCCATGGGCGGCGGCATGGGCCTGTCGATCCACGGATCGCACCGTATCGTGACCGAAACCAGTCTCCTCGCCATGCCGGAAACGGTGCTGGGCCTGTTCCCGGATGTCGGCGCCAGCTGGTATCTCAACCGCTGCCCCGGGGCCATGGGCATGTATCTGGGCCTGACCGGGTTGCGGCTCGACGGGGCGGATGCCCTCGCCCTGGGGCTCGCCACTCATTACCTGCCCGGATCGGCGCTCGATGCCTTGGTCGCGGATCTGGCCGCGGCGCCGCGGCTGGACCGGGCGGCGATCGACCATATCCTCGACGTTCACCGCCATCCGGCGCCGCCGAGCCCGCTGGCGGAACGTCAGGCGGCGGTCGACCGGGTCTTCTCGGTCCCCACCCTCGGCGGGGTCATCGCCGCGCTGGAGGCGGAGCCGGCGGATTGGGCCGCGGCGGCGTTGGGCGTCATCCGCCGGGCCTCGCCGACCAGCCTGAAACTTACCTTTCGCCGCTTGCGTGCGGCGCGGGTGGAATCCATCGCCCGCATCTTCGAGCTGGAATATCGCGCGGCCAGCCGGATCGTCGCGGAACATGATTTCGCCGAGGGGGTGCGCGCCATCCTGGTCGACAAGGACCAGTCCCCCCGCTGGCTGCCCAATTTTCACCAATGGGGCATTAAGCCGACTACCACTTCCGTCAACGGGGCGTTAAACAGACTACTATTTCCGCCAACAGGGCGTCAAGCCGACTACCACTTTCGCCAACAGGGCGTTAAGCGGACTAGCACTCCGTCAACGGGACATTAAACTGACTACTATTTTCACCAACGGGGCGTTAAGCCGGCTATCACTTCCGCCGACGGGACGTTAAACCGACTACTATTTTCGCCAACGGGGGGTTAAGCTGACTACCACTTTCGTCAACAGGGTGTTAATCCCACTAGCACTCCGCCAGCGGGGCATTAAACTAACTACCAGTATTCCACCGACGGGGTGTTAAATTGACCACCATTTCTGCCAACAGGGTGTTAAGCTGACTAGCACTCCGCCATCGGGGTGTTACACTGACAAGTCACTCCGTCAACGGGGTGTTACACCGACAAGACACTCAGTCAATCGGGGCTTTAATCTGACAGATGTTCAGCTAATCGCGGCTTTGATCTGATAGATGTTCAGCCAATCAGGGCTTTAATCTGAGAGATGTTCAGCCAATCAGGGCTTTAATTTGACAGATGTTCAGCCAATCGGGACTTTAATCTGACAGATGTTCAGCCAATCGGGGCTTTAACCTGATAGATGATCAGCCAATCGGGGCTCCAATCTGATAGATGCTCAGCCAATCAGGACTTTAATCCGACAGATGTTCAGCCAGTCGGGGCTTTAATCCGATAGATGTTCAGCCGATCGAGACTTTAATCTGGCAGATGTTCAGCCAATCGGGGCTTTAATCCGATAGATGTTCAGCCAATCGGGACTTTAATCCGATAGATGTTCAGCCATCAGGGCCTTAATCCGATAGATGCTCGGCCAATCGGGGCTTTAATCCGACAGATGATCAGCTAATCGGGGCTCCAATCCGATAGATGCTCAGCCAATCAGGGCTTTAATCCGATAGATGCTCAGCCGATCGGGGCTTTTAATCCGATAGATGCTCAGCCAATCGGGGCTTTAATCCGGTAGATGCTCAGCCGATCGAGGCTTTGATTCGATAGATGCTCAGCCATCGGTGGCCACGCCGCTAGATGTTCAACCGTTGGCAAGGAGGCCAATAGATGGCCAACCCTTGATTTTCTCGCAATGTCTGGTTGTTTCTGACCTTATTGAAGTGTCCTACCCGCAGCGAGGGGTTGGAAATTTCTATTGGAACTACTGCCTCTGTCCCATATGCAAGATGGACGGGTGTTTCTCCCGTAGCAGCTCTGGCAGTGGTTCTATGAGCCCACAGGATGCTCGGAAGTGAGTCAATCCACGAGTTGCCTGCTTAGTCCAGCCAGGTTTTGATGCCGTGAAGGAGTGTCTTGTTGGCGTTTTCCACCAATCTGTTGGCTTGAGGGTGCCCTACTGAAGTATAGTGGTTCCAGATCCCTAGCTCTAAGCAGTTTTCTTAGAAGGCGATGCTCGCAAACTGTCTGCCATTATCGGTCGTGAGGACTCTTGGGACTCCGAATCGACAGATGATGCTTCGTAACACGAATCACCATGTTGCCTCACTCGTAATCATTCCTAATGGCTTGGCCTCGATCCATTTAGTGAAATAGTCAATAGCGACTATGAGGAGTTTCTTCCTCGCTTGTGCTTCAGGGAAGGGACCCAATATGTCCACCCCCCAACTAGCGAACGGGTGAGGCTCCATTAGGGTGTGCAGTCACGAGGCTGGTTGGTGGTGCAGGTTGCAGAATCTCTGGCACTATGGGCACTTTCGGACGTACTCGAGGCAATCCTTTTGCAAAGTAGGCCACCAGTATCCTTGTCAGATCAGCATCCGTGCGAGTGCTCACCCTCCTACGTGGCTTCTGCAAATCCCTTCATGCACATCCCGAATCGCCTGGTTGGCTTTCGTGGGGGACAGGAATTTCAGTAGCGGGGCTGAGAGAGATCGGCTGTAAAGTTGACTGTTCACCATTGTGAAGTAGGCAGCTCGCGCACGTGTGCGGCGGGCTTCGGCTCGGTCGCTCGGGAGCTGTTGTCTCATGAGGAAATCTAATAGGGGATCCATCCAAGAGAGCTCGTAGTCGATGGCGTTCACCTGGGGTGTTGGTTCCTCTATGCTCAGCGCAGCCAGCTCCTCTACCAGGATGGACTTGGAGCTGGAAACTGTGGTGACAGATGGTAACGTGAAAATGTATGTGTTACTACACACGCGCTAACAATCTTAAAACTGAACTCGCATAAAATGATCAAAAGAGAAAGTAGTATGCTAACCCAAATCATGATGCATTATAGTACTATATTTTATATGATATACCAAGCTAATTAGACTTTATTCCTATTTTAAGTAGGATTCTCATAAACATGGATGTATTGCTGGTTTATCTCGGTGAATTTCATGATTCTTATACACTTAGAAATTAACTTTTACTAAAGTTAGTTTCATGCCAAAACTCTATACTTTTTTATTAAATACATCTTTCAAATAATAGAAGGACTTGGCTTACTATTGTGTTGATCATTGTTTTATAAGATCCTTTCATATCTAGAGTCTTTTCTTAAGTACATGACACATATTTTGGTACAGAAGTCATTAGTTGCACTTTGCACTATGAAGCACACAATCTTGGACTTGTGATCCCCTCCGTTAGATATTTCTTCTACTGGACTAGGTGATCCTGTTTCAAGGCCTTCGTAAGTCTCCGTGAGCCTGCGATTCTCACTAGGACGTCGAGCTGGTTGTACCCTCAAAACCTAATTATCTAGAAAGTACTTACACTACTGGTGTTTTTCTGTGTTCTGGACCCTAACGGTCTTATGGAGATGGCAAGAGCTTGATTAGCGACCGTTTACCTGACCTCTAAGGATTGCCTAGTCGCCTTGCCATGACCGTATGGCTCCAGTGCGTTCATTGAGTCTAGTATGTCCATAAACGGTCCAATACTAACCGCTAATGACTAAAAATGGTCCAGTAAAAGACCGCTAATTTTCCTAAATGGTCCAGCCATGACCGCAAGGGTTCTAGGCATTTCTTAACACACGGTTGGACCCAAGGGTTAATTCTCCTTTTTTTCGAGATGGACTATTGATTATCTAGAACTTAACACCTTATTCAAAAGCTATTTAAAAAATGATGAAGGTTAAAGAATATGCCCTTATGCTGCCAAATTTCCTACATGGCATGACCTTGCTCTAAGTCATATTTGAACTCTCATACTCGTAATTGAGCATTTCTACTTTGGTATTTGTTATCATGAAACTATATTTTGAACTGGCACATTATTGGTCTATTTTATTAATATGTCTCGTGGATGTAGCTGGATCTATTACTTGAAGATGCAGATCGGACACTGATTGTGTCCAAGGGCTCGACTCTGGCCCCCTCGGCTGATTGTATTCAAGACATTCAAGATATTCAAGATATTCTAACATATTACAAGATATTCCAAGATATTCAAGACATTCCAAGATATTCAAGATATTCAGCCATCGACATCCAGGCTGGTAGATATTCAAAAAAATTCAAGATATTCAACTGTCAGCGTCCAGGCTGACAGATATTCCAAGATGTTCAAGATATCCAAAGTTGTTCAAGATATTCAACCATCAGCGTCCAGGCTGACATACATGTTCAAAAATATTCAAGATATTCAACCATCGACATCCAAGCCGACAGCTCTTCAACCATCGTCATTCAGGCCAAGAGTTGTTGAAAGATGTTCAAAGATATTCAACCTTTTCAACCATCGGCACCCAAGCCGACAGCTCTTCAACCATTGGCGCTCGAGTCGACAGCTCTCCAACCATCGGTATCTAAGCCGACAACTTTTCAACCATCGACATCCAAGCCGACAGCTCTTTAACCATCAGCACCTGAGCCGACAGCGTTTCAACCATCAGCGTCTGAGCCGATAGCATTGCAACCATCGACACTCGAGCTGACAACTTTTCAATCATCGACGTCTCAGCCGATATCATTTCAACCATCAGCATCCAAGCTGATAACTTTTCAACCATCGACGTCTAAGCTGACAGCATTCCAACCATCGACATCTAAGCTGATAGCTATCCAATCATCGGCATCTAAGCCGACAGCTATCCAACCATTGACGCCTAAGCCGATACCTAATCAACCATCGATGCCTAAGCTAACAGCTATGCAATGATCGATGACCAAGCCAACATCTATGCATCCATCGGCATCTAAGTTGATAACTATCCAACCATCGGCACCCGAGCCGACAGCTTTTCGACCATCGACACCCAAGCTGACAGTTGTTCAACCATCAGCATCTAAGCCGATAGCTCTCCAACCATCGGCGTCTGAGCCGACAATTATCCTACCTTTGGCCTGAAGTTTCCATCCAAACCAATGAATGAATCAAGTCATCTCAATGCATAAAACCCTTCCTTCCCTACTTCGACATTGATTTTTATACCCACCAATGGCCAACCTGCGGGTGTGCTTATTGAGCCCTAAAAAAAGAAAAAAAGAAGAAGAAGGAAAAAAGACACAAAAAGAAAGTAATTTTCTTATAACTTGACTAAGTTTTCAATTAGAGTGGGTTGTGACCGGATATTGACAATCATACATCCTTCTTTTTCTTTATCAATATCTAAATTCAAATGTGAAAAATCTTCTATAAGATAGGTCATACCTTTCTTGAGACTTGCTGGAGTTGCTAAAGATTTCTCACTGAGTGCATCGACCACAACATTCTCTTTGCCAGGATGATATTGTATAGAGAAGTTGAAATCCTTTAAATATTACTGCCATCTCCTCTGCCTCATATTTAACTCCTTTTGGGTGAAGATATACTTCAGACTTTTATGGTCCGAAAATATAGTGAATTTCTCCCCATAGCGGTAATGTCACCATATCTTCAAGGCAAAAATAACAGCAGCTAACTCTAGATCAAGTGCGGGGTAGTTCTCTTCATGACGCTTCAATTGTCTCGAAGCATAGCAAATCACTTTGCCATTTTGCATAAGGACACAACCAAGGCTAATGCCAGATGCATCCGCGTAGACTTCAAAGCCACCACCTTCAACGGGTAATATCAGTATCGGAGCACTAGTGAGATGTTCCTTAAGAGTTAGGAAACTTTCTTCACAATCCTTTGACCATATAAAAGGATTTTTCTTTCTTGTAAGTCAGGTCAAAGGAACGACGATTTTGGTGAAATCCTTGATGAACCATCGGTAATAGCTAGCCAGACCAAGGAAACTTCTAACTTCAGAGACGGTTGTTGGTCAGCTCCAATTCTTGATAGCTTCAACTTTAGAAGGATCCACGGCGATACCTTCTTTTGAATAATTTGGCCAAGGAAAGAGACCTCCTTTAGCCAGAATTTGCATTTACTAAGCTTGGCATAGAATTAGTTTTCTCTCAATGTTTGCAAAGCTATTCTTAAGTGTTCTTCATGTTCTTCCTTAGTTTTAGAATAAATTAGGATACCATCGATAAATACGACCATAAATTGGTCGAGATAGGGCCTGAAAATATTAATCATAAGCTGCATGAAAGCTGCCGGGGCATTGGTTAACCCGAATGGCATCGCTACGAACTCATAATGTCAATATCTGCTACGTAATGCAGTCTTGTAAGTATCTTCATCTTTAATTCAGAGCAGATGATAACCTGACCTGAGGTTGCATCCCTGCTCCCCTTGGTGCGCTGCTTGGCCAGAGCATTCTCCTACCAGTCCTCCTTCCAACCCAGTTGACGGACATCATTCGGAGTCCGGGGGAGTCCGTGCCGAATTTTCTCTCCCGGGCGCGCAAGTCAGTCCAACCAGAACCAACTCCGACACCCAGATACTGTTCATCCCCTATCTTCCTGCTCCGACCTCTCCTGGAGACCATCCTTGTTGGAGATTGAAGAATACTGGTAGACAGACGCGACAACTTTGGTCCTGCCCCGTTCTGACTCCAGGAGTGCTCATGGCGGCGTCGTCTTCCCGCTGCTGTGCCCATAACTCTGTACCAGCCAGAGCAGAGCCACCCTGCCACAGAAGTTGCTACGGTCACATCCTTGCTCCCCTTGGTGCGCTGCTTGGCCGGGGCCTTCTTCTGCCAGTCCTCCTTCCAACCCAGTTGATAGAGCTTCATTCGGAGGTCGGGACTGCTCGTTCCGAATTTTCTCGTCTGGGTGCGCAGTTCAGTCCACAGAAATCCAGCCCTGATACCCTGCTACTGCGTACCCCCTATCTCTATGCTCCGACCTCTCCTGGAGGCCTTCCTGGTCGGATATTGAAGGAGACTTGTAGACGGACGAGTTGGCTTTGGTCCCGCTCCATTCCAACCCCGGGAACATTCGTGACAGTGCCAACTTCCTGCTGCTGCGCCCTAAGGACTGAACCAGCCAGAGCAGAGCTGCCCTACCACGGAGTCAGCCATGGCCAGCAACGTCTCTGGGCCATTCCCCAGAAATTCTGGAGGCTTCCTGAACCAGATAGCGACGCATTGGGGCTGGTTTCGGCGTCATCCGAGTTCGCCACAGACTGTGGAGCCATCAACAGCGACTGGTGGTCAGCCCATTCCTGAAGCTGACAGAATCGGCCGAGTGATTTCTTCGGTAATCTTGCGGTCTACTTCCCCACCCCGCCTGGCCGGCTTAACGCCCCTCCCTCCGCGGAGGTAGTATTTTAGTGTAACCTTAAATTCCCATCCCCTAGTCCAACCCCCCTGTGCGGGGAGTAGTGTTTGTATTGTTAATAGGGGAAGCGGCATCGACGTAGTGTGCGGGGAACCACACTTCCCCGCTCGCCCACGTCTTCGAGCAAATGCAGCAACATAGAAAATATACTAAATCAGCAATGTGAGAAGGGAACGGATCGCGTACCTCCACGCCTAGGCAGGGGGAAGAATTCCCGGTCGAATTCTGAACAACCCCGATACACAAACGGTTTAATTTGTTTACAATTTCAGAACTGGGTCCACTCTACACAGGGAGGTATCGGGCTACAATGGCTAATTTTGGGGTTGTTGGGATGCGAGTTAACGGGCAGCACTCATCGGAGCCGAGGGAGACGCGTCGGGGCCGATCGGGTACGCCGAGGGTGAACCGACCCAATTCTATCCGCACTGGTCACCCTGCACAGCAAACTTACAAAGGCTGGTACACCAAGATCCGATGTTCGATCGAGGTTCCATTTGTTGGAGAACATCGGTGACTGGACGTAGTCTTCCTGCTCCGAAGGGCGTGATCAGATCCTTTCAGATCTGGGCGCAGCAGTGACTACACCGAGTCTCTAGTTCTGCTCGCACAGAACTGCACATGAACAGAAAGAATTACAGGAAAAATAGTTTCTGATGTTGGATCAAGGCTCCGTTTGTGGGAGACCGTTGGTGACGTCGAGAGGAAGACGTGATCTGAAGAACTCACACACAGATCTTGACCGGATGAGGCGGGGCAGGCTCTGGAAGTTGACACTGGATCTGAGCCGGATCTGCTTAGATCTCTTGCACGATCTCACGAGAATCACCACCACGAACAGGACGGAACTCCGATCGAGGTGAGACCAGCGAAAACGCGAAGAGGACTCGAAATACTTCGATTACTCTTTAGGGACCGGATTCAGATGGCATCAGAGTAGGGTTGGAGAAATTAGCACACAGTCATCTCCAGATCTAGTGTAGTAGCTCGGACAGATATGCGCGCCTTCACAAAATGAATTGTTGCTGGTGACTACGAACTCCGATCGATGCGAAACCAGCGCTGAAATCTTCCTAACTCGCAGAGGTATCACAAAGAATTTTTGTGGAAGAAGAAGATAAGAAGAGGAGGGGGATAGGGGGTGAGTCACACGCCCAAGGTTCTATCCCGTCACAAGACCTGGCCTAGAGCATCACACTCAAGGGAGAAAGAAGGAATCACTCACTTTAGCAAATTTCTCTCACAAATCTTTCGCGTGCCGACCAGGTTGATCACCGCCGGATTGATGTTCGCCGCGGTGGTGGCTGTGTTGTTGAAACTGTAGTTGCCGGCGTCCGCACCACTCGCCGCGATGCCATCCACCGCAATGCTAATGCCGCTGCCGGCATTGGCGGTGCTGAAGTTGGCCGAGCTGTCGCTGAAATTGACCGTGTCGCCCGGCAGCACACCAGTGCTGCCCAGGCCCACCGTGGCGGCGGTGGTGCCGTCATAGGTCTTGTTGTTGCCGGTGGCTGCCACGGTAATCGGCAGCGGCGTAATGTCGGCGGTGATGCCCGTCGGCTGCACCAGGATGTAGTTGCTCGAATCCGAACCGCTGACCGTCATGCTGATGCTGACCGGCTTGCCGTTCGCGGCGTTCTTGTTGTTGAACGTACCGCTGGTATCGCCACCCAGGGTGACGTTATCGCTGCCCAGCACGCCGACCAGGGTCGAACCGCTGAGTGTGGCGCTGGCATTGCCGTCATACACCTTGTTGGCGGCGACGGTGCCCGCCACGTTGAGAATGGCCGGCGTGATAGTGACGGTGTCCGTACCGCCGATCAGCGTGTAGTTGCTGGCCAGCGAACCGTTGATGCCACCCAGCGCGTAGTTGTTGATCGCACCCGCTGCAAAGGCCTGGGTGCCGACATTCTTGGATACCAATGCCTGCGTATTGCCGCTGGACAATTGCAGGGTCTGGCCACCGATGCCATTGATCACGCCGTTGTTGCCAAACAACGCGACACTCGCATCGGTACTGGCGTCGTACACACGCGTGCCGGTGAGGTTGAGAATCACCGGCGTGATGTTCGCGCTGGTCGTCGCGGTGGTGGCAAACGTGTAGTTGGCCGAATCCCCGCCGCTTGCCGTGATGCCCGATACGTTGATGGTCACACCATTGGCCGCGTTCGGGCTGGTAAACAACGCCGAGCTATCGCTGAAGGTGATGTTGTCGCCCGCCACGACCCCGCTGCCGGCCAGGCTGACCGTCGCGTTTTCGGTGGTGTCGTAGACCTTGTTCTGGCCGGTTGCGATCACCGCAATCAGCTTCGGCGTAATGTCCGCCTCCAACCCGCTGGGCTGAACGATGGCGTAGTTACTTGCACTGCTACCGGCCAGCGTCTGCTTCGACCTATTGGTCTGATGATTTTGTCTCTTTTTTAGGGTGATTGGCTCCAAAATGGAGACTTCCAATCTCAAGTGATCACCCATCCTAGTACTACTCCCCATTAAGCATGATTAATCACAAAATAAGAATTGAGTCGATACTTTAAAAAGTGTCTCGTTGATATCGAGTACAACGTAACTATACTTGAGGGTGCTACAATCTACCCCTCTTATATAGACGACGCCCTTGTTACTGGGCACATATAACACACAATCAAACACCCAGATATGTAAGATTCTAGAGATGCCCCCTATAGCCTTAAGAGATGACTTCTACTATGTAGCACTTTACCCTATTGCGGGTTCAAGAGGTGGCTCTCATAACGTAATACTTTTCTCTGTATGACACTTAACTCCTACACTTTCGACTGAGGTATAGCTCTGATATCATTCTGTCACGTCCCATATTCTACATCGTCCAGGTATTGTCTTCTTTGACATACCATTCTCATGATTTTGTCCCTTTTTAAGGGTGATTGCATCCAGAATGGAGACTTCTAGAGAGGTCACCCATCCCAGTACTACTCCCCATTAAGCACGATTAACCATAGAGTTCTTTACAAGAACTGAGTCGATATTTCAAAAGATGTCTCGTTGATATGGAGCACAACTTAGCTACATTTGAGATGTTACAATATCAATCTTCACTCTATAAGGTACGGTGACCTTCTCCTCACATTCCTCCTTGCAGTAGCCAGTAGAAGGAAGGAAGACAAAGAAGAGGGGGAGAGAGCGGCTGGTTCTCTCTCACAAGGCTGCAAGGTAGGTCCAGTTGCGGGCCTACATTTGCCCCCCTCACACATACACAAACGTAGAAAAGGAGGAGGAGCAACCTGCTCCTTCTTCCTCTGGCAAGTCCGGCTGGCCGATGGAAATAAAGTACCAATCGCGATAGTAGTAGGGATACCAACAAATAGGGGCGTCGACGATAGCGAGTAGGGAAGTAGCCGTAGCAGCAAGCAGCAGTGGTAGTCCCAGCAGTAACAGCAGCATGAGCAGCAACAATAGCAGCATCGGCGAGTAGCAGTGATGGCAACGACGAGCAGCGGTGACGATAGGGAGAACAGCAGCAGCAACAGTGACACCGATGAGTGGTAGTGTGAGTAAGGCAGTGAGCACCTATAGCGGCAAGTAGGGGTCGTGACAGTGATGGCAGCAGCAGGTGGAGGGGGCGTGAGGGAGAGCGACAGTAGCACCAACGATGCCGACAAGATATGGCGATGTGGCGAGCACGGATGTCAATGATGGCAGCTAAGGGGAGCTCATAGGAGGGTGGCTGCTATGTTCTCTCTCTCTCTCCAGGGGTAGGGAACTATGTGGAGTCTCTCTCTCTATTTCCCCTCCCCCTGCCCTCTTATTTATAGATATGTGAGACGTAGGAGTCCTACTAGGAAGTAGAGTCCATGTTATACTTGGACATGGATAATTTCTCTTCCCTATTCAAATATTAGACTCTGAACTTGACTAGGAGAGAGGGTGGCCTACTTAAGACGGAGTCCAAACCTAACTTCGACATCAAAGGGAGGAAACCTCTTCTTTCCTTAATCCACCACAATCTCACCCCAAGTGGGTTCCTAGTGTGGGTCGACCATGGCTGTCCAAGTCTGAGCAGGACTTGGGCCACACCCTATTAGGTTGCTCTTAATGGGTACCCAATTAATGGTCTTTAGGCCCAAATACTAACAACTCTCACTTGTCCATTACAAGAAATGTTGTTCGTGCTTTTATTATCTCAAGACTTTATTCTTCATGGTCATATGGAGAAATGGAGCGTGCGACCTCCATGATTCTCCAAACATCTGGCAAGTGGTTCGTTAAGTCATTACCAAACTAATAGATCACTTAAATCAACCGTGAATTATACCTCAGGCACTTAGTATTCATAGGACTCGACTCTTCGGATCTCTCAAACACAGTAGTGTCAAATCTCTAAGATGATTTTGCGCTTATGACTCTATCGCCTCATAGGCCACTAAGCCTCTCGAGAAATAAGTCACAAACTATGGTGCAATACTCAGTTGTTTTTCCTGTGCTGCTCACGCTATTTTGATTTGTCTTGACCGCTTTCCTACATGTCCTACTAGGCGATATCTACTATTGCCCTAAAGAAGTATGCTAAAGTAGTGACATCAAGTTCCTCTTCGTTACATAGCACTCAAGTCATTAGGGGTATCGAGGAGGATCATATCAGCGTGATCCATGATCTCACATAATGATGATGAAGAGATCAATTCATCATGTCTCATATGTGGTCGTCTGTAGCACATGCGGTATGAAATGCATGTCGTGGTGTTCTTCCACACATTGGCGTGTCCTATTATAATCCAAATAACACCACACGAGCCTTGACTTTGACTTACCTAACTAATGCGAGTTCCTAGAACCAGTCACTCCTACTTAGCGCTATCTCATGAATCTCACGTCTGACTCTTACAGGCTCCATGGGATCATTACGACATCCTCATGGTTGATCTTTACCTAGATTTCATCTTAGCTTAGCTAAGGTAGCATATCATTGATGTTCGTGATATTCTGCTCGCACCCATTCGGGAAGCTGACAATATCAAATGTCTCATCCTGTTCACTATCAATAGCGCCAAGGTGGATCACCCATGTGAGAGGGTCGATCCTAGCCTGATAATACATCAACGATGTGTAAAGTATTTATTCCATCCAAAATGCATATTAGAGAATGAACAATTAATTTTCATTGGTGATGTCAAAGGAATTGTATCTCATTACAATTCACATAGACCCATAGCCCTATGATGGACAACAAAGCTCTATATGCTAATCTGCTTGGTTAGTAGATCAGCCTCCACACGACCAATACTTTAAGTGTCAGAGCATCACTAACCCTCTTCTCAATATGCTTCATTCTGTCATGATATTTCGGGTCCTTGGCAAAGGCCAATGCCAACGTACTGTCCAGGTACAACAACGTACTCTCAGCCTGGTAAGGTGTTATCGCCAATCAATATATATAGGAAGTGTAAGGTTTCGATCAGAGATGCAGCGGAAACAATGAAACCCTAATAAGTGTATCATTGCTGGCGATCAAAATTAAAAACAAACCGAGGGAACCCGCTTAGGAAGAATAATTCTATACCTTTGCGGGATTAATTAATTCCCAGATGCCTGAAGAGGATCGAGCAGAGGCTCGTCAGGCTGCTATCCGTCCAAGTGTCCGGCCTCTAGATGTATCCACATGAGCAGCAGGATCAGACGGATTCTCCTTCTCGATCTCCACACGTCGGCCACTCCTCAGCAGCACCATCCACCACAGCAAACCCGAGGGAAAGATCTCTTGCTTGCGGTGTCTAGCATTGCACCGAACCTACATGCAAAATTCAGACATTCCACTGCTCTTTTACTTGACTTGCTTGGCCCGCAAGGGCAATACTTGACTTGTTTGGCCCGATTGGGCAATTATAAATTGAAATGTTATGTATATAGCCAATTCCATTTACTATTTACATTGGTTGACGTTCAGATAATTACTTGCTATTCCAGTATTTTGTTGTTGGTATCAGTTACCAATCTTCTATGAAATTATTCTTTACTCTTCAGCATTACTTCAAATTTCTGGTCATTCCTTGTTGTCAATTGTCTGCATGCATATATCCTTTCATTAATAGAATGTATAATCCACTTAAACCTTGCTGGAAATTGAGATGTAAATCCTACTGGGCGATTCGCTCATCCTGTTGTTATTAACATTTTTCAGGTAATATAGAAATTGGCCAGGAATTGGAAGGGTCCGGATCAGAGTAACGACTATTGTAGTATTAATGTTCACAGATATTGTACCTTGGAAATTTAGTATTGAATGTGGGAAATATATTTTGTATTGGGAGAGCATTTGTATTATTGGAAATTTAAGGATGTTCTCGTTCATGTATAAGTCATGTATCAATGTCGTATTTTCAATAAAAAGTTATGTGATGATTGTGGTTTGTATCCATACAAGAATTGTTGTGGTTTGTATACGTATGGCAAAGTAGATTAGCCGTAGTAAATTGTATAGCTAGCGTGGTTCTATATAAGTTCCGTCGCGCCGTGGGTATCTTCCGCGCCCGGGGCGTGACACAATTTGAGTCACTAACGTCACCCCCACGAATGTTACTCTTTCGAGCCCAATTTTGGCTCCGGAGTAGGGGGGCCAAGTGGAGAGGAAAAAAATCTACCGCCTGAGAGCGCGGCCCAACTAGGTCCAATTTGACTGAACCAGGCCCGACTCCCCATAGTGATAGCCCCATTTTGGGCCCACTTACTCCAAGCCCAAAACTCACTCGGACTAGCACTTCCTAGGCGACCCCCCGGGTCTGAAAGTCCTAGCGATAGGTCAGTCGGGAAGGCCCCTACAGGGACCCAGTGTAACCCGCCCGAGCTATGTGCCCATCACTCGGGAGGACTCCCAGCAAGCGCCCTGAGCTCAGATCGACTGTTGGAAGCCTATCCGAGCGTCTATTACGCACCCTTAAAGAGCGGGGAACTCCAAGGGATAGGGGGGAGTAAGAGTCATTGTGCCATAAAGAGCCAATAATAAGGACGTAACCCCCCTGGAATCCCCTCGACTCCCTGGACTCAGACGTTAAACAGATTGCTATATAAATCCTGGAAGACTCTCCGCAGAGGTAAGCAACGATCCTGAGTGAGAACCACCACATTCCTTGGTGGAAAGTAATCTCGCGTCCTTTCTTCTCCTACCACTTCCCCTTGTATCTGTGCTCTACGATATTCGCTGACTTAGGCATCGGAGGGTCTTCTCCAGGGATCCATCCCTGGGCACTCCTGATCCGTTTCCTATCTTGTAGGTCATACACACGTAGTGATCGTGATCTCACGGCTCAGGATCAGCGCGAGATCACGCCTCTTTCATATATATTATCTAAATTTGTTTCATCCAAATTATATCATCTAAGTCACCTACAGTCTCCTACTTAGATGATCTATCGTCTAACTTACTTAGACTTCTTTTGACTTGTACTCCTTGTAATTTGAACTTCATCTATCCTCAACTTAGACGATACATTGTCTAAATTCCTAAAGTGCTCACGTCGCGACAAAACCATCCTTTTATGACAGATTCAGATGAATCCATACGACAGATGTATAATGGCGACATTTCTTTAAGCCAGAATGATGTCCAAACATAAGAGGATAACCTAGCGAGAGAGAGTTGCAATAACACACTGAACTAATGAACTCATATCAAACTAAAATTCGAGTTACCATAAAAAAGTTCAGAATTAAGTCATATAGAGACGAAATAGCTGAATGCCCGACGTAGGACTAAATAAATAGCTTTTGTCCACAAATCGGATGTTTCAAATTGTAAGCGAAGGTGACAAAAGGTGTGGTAAAAAAAAGTGACATCTGCGTTGTGACGGTACCAGGAATCTCTTGTGGAAGGGAATGCGAACACCTCACTCCGGCCCACCCTTAGGTTATGGATCAATGGCACAGAGTGCGGCCCGTGTGGCTCGGTGGGGTTGTGGCGGGGGCGGCCGGCCCGCGCGCGCAGAGGGTGCGGATCCGCTGGGGGTACTCGCCAACGACCGAGTGCCCCGTGCGTGCCCCTTCCCTCGGGACAGAATGATGGATGTTCGGGGACCGCCCCGCCCTCCGTCGGGATCGTGTCTTCTGTAACACCCATATGCATGGGCTCTCTCCCTGATCCGTCGCTCCCTCCCTCAATGTGATCAGAGACGCGCGTTAATTAGCTTCTGACTAATTTTCCTCTGGTCTCCATTAATTAATCACCCCTCCCCACCTACGACTCTAACATATATTACATCCACATCATGATCAAAGGGAACTCCCACTAATTGGAGGGTGCTAATTAATTAGTTCTTTAATTCTAGAGGTTCTGTGTGCTAGCTTCGAGAAGGAAATAATAAGACTTATTCCACATTATTATATATTTATGTGTCTGTACTTGAAAGGGAATGTAAGTTAATTACAAGGACATGTAATATTATAAGAAGCACTGCCCGTACGCAGCACTCGCTCCTGGTTGTCGAAACCCGTTCATTCAACGCGACAGGAGTACCCATCCCCCCCCCGGGGCCCACGCCCCGCCTCCCCCACCTCTCTTCCCGTTCCTTCTCTGGTGCGGGGGATATAAGCACAGAGAGGTGGGTGGGAGAGTTGTATCCTTCTTGGCCTGATCCACTCGGGGGAGATGAGAGAAGTGGAGATAACAGAGATCCAAGGGGCATGCCCTTTTTTCATTCCCGTCATGGACGCAGACTCCGACACTAGCTAGGAGAGAAGGTAGCTAGCTAGCCTGGCGAAACGCATGTCTCCCCACATCAGGATCGCTCCCTTTCCAACGAACAGCGCGTGCACAGATCCCTAACCGGGACCTCGTCTCCTCCCAGACAGCGCTGGTAAGGCGGCTGTCCGTCCATTTAGAGACTGGTCCGTGGAAAGACAGCTGCAGGGTCGTTCACTACCTCTAGCAATTCATATGGATTGCTGGAGGGAGGCCGAGGGCAAGAGGGTCCATGACCCCTTCTATAAGTACTGCAACAGCGGCGACAGCAATTGCAAGGTGGCGAAGGCTGCCACTGCCGCTGCTGCCAGGGAAGGGGGGATCATGCCCGTGCGGGTCGACGGGCCCGTCATCGTGGGGGCGGGGCCTTCGGGTCTGGCGGTCGCCGCCTGCCTCAGGGAGAAAGGGGTGCCCAGCGTGGTTCTGGAGAGATCCGACTGCATCGCCTCGCTGTGGCAGCACAAGACGTACGACCGCCTCCGCCTTCACCTTCCCAAGCAGTTCTGCGAGCTGCCCCACATGCCGTACCCGTCCTTCTTCCCGAGGTACCCCACGAAGCAGCAGTTCCTCGCCTACCTCGACGCCTACGCGAGGCACTTCGACATCAACCCCGTGTTCGACCAGAACGTCGACAGCGCCGAGTACGACCACGAGCTCGGCTTGTGGAGAGTGAGGACGACGACATCTCCGAGGGGCAAAGAGGGGGAGGAGAACGCGGCGGCGGTCGAGTACGTCTGCCGGTGGCTGGTGGTGGCGACCGGCGAGAATGCAGAGGCAGTGATCCCGGCGATCGAAGGGATGGAAAAATTTAGTGGGCCCGTGGTGCACACGAGCGCGTACCGGAGAGGCGACGTGTTTCGAGGGAAGAAGGTCCTCGTCGTTGGATGCGGCAACTCAGGCATGGAGATCTGCTTGGATCTCTGCAACTACGACGCCCACCCTGCCCTTGTTGTAAGAGATGCGGTACGTATAATGTCCATTTCTCCAAAGTTGGCTAGTTTAGACTATCGTAAACATGCAAGCATGCACGCATACAAAATACACATGGGAATAAACAATCACCTATACGGTTCTTGAAGCAGATCGATATCTCATTGACCGTCATACGTCAAGTGCATTCTATGTCAAAGTTTGTAATAGTAAAATGATGAATCATTGTCTTTTCTTGTTCTCTCTGCCGATTTGTTGTTTACATCAACGGAGAGCAGCCTCTGTTACAAGCTCTGCTTGAAAATATTAAAACACAATCTACACACGAGCAGAAGACCTCCTCTTTTTACTGATACAAACATATATCTCAGTGCTTTAATCCACCACATTCAACCCCGCATCCAAATTAAAGGGAGAACAAGAATATGATCCAGGCCCCTCCCGCCGTCTCTAGCCATGCCTATCCCATCTCCATCCAGTCATAAGACAGTAACGAGCGAGAAATGGCCACGTCCGTATTTCCAAGTAGTTTAGATATAGGTTTCCTCCTTTTTCGCTGCCCGTCTTTCCCAATCTGCGCTCGTTGCACCTGGTGTATTGTTCGGGCCGGGTGGTCAATGTTCTCATCTCTTAATTTGGCCCTTAAACAAGACGAAGAATGTGAGACTCATGTGGTGCACTTCGTCTTTTAATTTTATGTATTGTTTTCGATACCATTCTTGCCTTGGATATTATTAATTTCCTATCGAGATGTAAAGCTTGGCATGCGGAGAAAGATCCCTGCACAAGCCTGTCGACATGAGTGTGACTGTGATCTACGCAGAGAGGGCGAGACCCAGTGCGGCAGTTTTGTTCATCTCCCAGTTCCCATCAAAAAGTTTCGTTATGTGCCCTCGATCGCCAGGCGTGATGTCCTCCGGGGTTTCCTTTCTCCCCCATCTTTCACTTTCTTGGGACTCATGCCGCACGCGGAAGCGACACAGATACACACACACACGCACTCTCTTTCCCCACGATCCGAAGCCATCTGCCCGTCCTTGCAGTCGTTCTTCCTTTCCCCCCTCCCTCTTGCTCTCTCTCGCTACTGTGCACAGTGTATAGAACTTCAAGAACAAATTTAAGGAAGAAAGCAAAACAGATGGGCACTGGGACCCTGCCAATACATCCGTTTTCTATCACAACAGCATGAACAAATAGAAAGAATCAATGCTATATAACGCGAATATCCTGACTTGAAAGAAATGTTTCATTCCCCTCCATCGACCCCCCCCCACCCCCCACTCCACCCGGGTAACGTCCTGAATAAAGTATATTAAAGGTAGGCGGGGGAGCTGAATGCAGCAAAATTATATCTACAGACACAACTCAGTGCCACTAGCAACATGGGCATTTGGAACCTGGTTTGGGGCCCGACTTCGATTCACAACCCACCACTCTGTCATTTGTATCATGCAAGCGGAGCGTTATACCTACATTCCTCGACCCCTACCCCTCTTTTGATCTTTTTTCACCTCCTCTCTCTCTCTCTCTCTCTCTCGCTCGCCCGCTCTCTCTTTTTTAATCCTGAGTTCACGGCATGGCAGGTGCACGTCCTGCCCAGGGAGATGCTAGGAAGCTCCACTTTCGGGCTGTCCATGTGGCTTCTGAAGTGGCTTCCAGTCCGGACAGCGGATCGCCTGCTCCTCCTGCTCTCAAGGATCATGCTCGGTGACACGGCCCGGATTGGCCTCGAGCGCCCCCAGCTGGGTCCACTCGAGCTCAAGGCCCTCTCCGGCAAGACCCCAGTCCTCGACGTCGGCACGTTGGCCAAGATCAAATCCGGCGACGTCCAGGTCCGTGGGCAACCTTACCTAATCCTTATAGCTCGTATGATTATTGATGAATCCTTCGGTGTAGAAGAATATATCTTACCCACCGGGCTTCCTTTTTTTTTTTTTTTTGGTTCCTTGCAACGGCAGGTTTGCCCCGCAATAAAGCGACTGATGGATCATGGAGCACAGTTCATAGATGGGAAGACACAGAACTTCGACGCCATTGTGTTAGCAACTGGCTTCAAGAGCAACGTGCCTTCCTGGTTAAAGGTACACACGTCTCTCCCTTAGCGTACGAAGATGCGAATTGCCAGACTGTGCAATCACTGGGCCACCCTTCACACACTAGCTCGTTTGAATAGTCGGTAACAACCATTTGGGATGTCCAAAAGTGGGCGGTTTTAGATGGTATATTAGGTCAAACATGCAGTGGGTCAGCCAAAATATATGCTTACTAGTGAACTGTCACCCAGTTTGTTCGGGCAAATTCATACACCCCATCTCATTGATGAGCTACCACACAATGTCACATAGTTTTGCCGTGGGCAGTGCATAGCGCGCAAGGACATATATTGTCTGCCCCTTCGTTAGGAAAAGGCAACACCTTTGATAAACTCACAGAAAGAAGAAATTGGTGTACTTTTGCAGGAGAGGGAGCTGTTCTCGGAGAAGACAGGACTGCCGAGTAGGCCCTTTCCCCACGGGTGGAAAGGGGAGCATGGCCTCTACGCGGTGGGCTTCACCCAGCGTGGCATATTGGGGGCGTCGATGGACGCAAAGAAGATCGCTCACGACATTGAGCAACACTGGAAGGCCCGTCATGATCATGCGAAGCAACCTGCAATCTTCTCTCGCCCACCGGCAATGCCATGAACAGTATATAATATATAGTATTTTTATGGGTAAAGGATATGTCGCAAGTTTACAGCACTGAATGCGCGTGTGAGTGCCGCCCTCCAGTTCCCAACGAAGTAAGCCCTGTCACTTAGCAATTCAAATGGAGATGAGCTCATGCGAGAATGTGGGGAAGAGAAGGGTCTTCCAGCGATATTTGTACATCTTGTACATTGTCATTTTTAACACTGAGGCCGACAGAGGCATGCACACACGCCGGCGGGAGGAGGGCGTTTGTCGTTTTGATCCAGCTTCCTGCAGGCTGAGCACTTGTTCGTCTTTGAAGAGGGAGTGCCTGGTGTAGGCAACCATCAAGAGTCGTCTTTAAAGAGAGAGAGAGAGTATATCTGGTATGTGCGTCCATTAATTCGTCTTTTGAGAGAGACATGTTTCTAATACTCCTAATTGTTCTTTTTTACACGTTAATGCTACGGTGTAATACCTGTTGGGCTTGAGTGGGAGCCAATTTCTTAATGCTCATGCGGCCCTGCATGAAGCTCAATTTCTGCTCAAGAATCTCCTTGAGCGGGCTTGGTTTCTTTCTTTACCGAAACACCCATTTATCAGTCTGCTGGGCTCCCTTGCAAAATGGGCACTCCGGAGGGCCATTTGTAGATTCCTAATTTCGGGCATCTTGCGTATCCCCAGTTAGGCCATCATGTAAGTGATGTGGTCGCTTTACTCGATTTATCCACGTTTTATGCTTTAAAGTCCAGTCCAAACACATCTTGTTAATGGGCCACTCTTACTTAAAGAGGTCAAAAGCCCATGCGCTGGGCGGCCAAACCACTGGCCGCCCATCCCCCTAGAAGGCAAGGGCGATGGCTGCCTGCTGCCCCTAGGAGGCCGAACCACTGGCCACCCTCCACTCCAAGAAGGCCATTACCCTGGACGCCCAAGTTGATAGAAGGCACAACCACTAGCCACCCTCCCCATCTAGCAGGCCACTATGTTGACTGCCCAGGTCCATGGAAGGCCAAACAGATGGCTGCCTACGCTCTGGTAGAAGGCCAGTCGTCTGGCCATCTTCTGGCAATTGCGGGTCAAAGAACGTGGGTTGTTCTCCCGCCACGTCTGGCACTATCGTTCCTCGTCCCCACGATAGACCACAGGACCCATTCGAGACTTCTAGATGGAGCCTCGGAGTACAAAACTCCTCCCTGGTCGACAGAGCATAGGGTCGGTGGGTTGGTGGCTGGTGGGTTGGCAAGTTAGAAGAAGGTTGAGAGGAGTGTTGGTGGCCAGCAGAAGATTTTCTCTGTTTTCTTCTTCTCGCTTGTGTTGTAGGTTGGTGGAAGGCGGTAGAGACTAACTCCAGTAAGGGAGCAACCGGCGCTTAGATCAAATCTCTGAGGAAGGCTACCCTCCGTCTTCTCCAAACCACTACTGGCTGACTAAGAGCTCTAGCCGTCCCCCAGGTTTGATCCAACCGTCTCATTGTTCCCTATTTTATCTTGCATTTTCCTTTCCCATTTGCATTCATATCACTTTAGCATTTACTAGAACCTTGTCAAGAGGTTTTTCCCTTTAAATAAGCGGGAAGACGGGTGGTCAAAAGTCTCGACCATCCCCCCTTCCCACCACCCCCAGGTTTTTTGATCGTGACCCTCGATTTACTACACAATTCTGGAAGGGGTTGCACCATTCTTTAGGGACCCGATTATATTTCAGCATAGCATTCCATCCACAAACTGATGGACAGACCGAAAGAACCAATCAAGTGGTGGAATATATGCTCAGGGCATGTGTCATCGATTTTGGTGGAAGTTGACACGACCATTTACCTCTAGTGGAATTTGCCTATAACACTAGCTACCAAGCTAGCATTCAAATGGCACCATTTGAGGCACTATATGGGAGAAGCTGTCGCGCATCTATCTGCTAGAGTGAAGTTGGGGAAAGATAACTTCTAGGTCCATAGTTAATAAGAGATAGATGTGGGATGGACACGTGCCCTAGGACTCTACCTCACGGGTGTCCCTAGCGAGTGATGCGTTAGACCGTGCGCGGTTGAGAAACCGGCAGTAAGTCGGGTAGTCAGCTCTTCCGTGCTCGGATCGAGTCCCGAGATAGGTCACTCACTCACTCTCGCAACAGTGATAAAAATATACTGGCTCAGAATCATAACACTCGCAGCGGCATATACAAATAGATACGAGTAAACCACATTCGAAAGGGAGAGGGAGCAGATTTACCTTCATGCGCTGGGCGTGGGGAAGACGATCCCGGCCAAGTCATTAACTCCCGGTACAGTAAATATTTAAATTACAGTAGTGAATTTTGATGTCCACTCTATGCAGGGAGGTAAAGGGCTACACAAGTGGACCCAGGAGGACCGATCTTTGGTTGACGGGTAGCGTTTTGATGTAGCTTTGGCTGCACGCGTACTCATGAATGTGGGGCCCATGTGCTGGTCGACAGGTCCAAGTGGGCCCGGAGTGGTACCGCTGTGACGGCGGCTCCTGGAGAGGTGCTCCCTGGGACGGCGGCATGCTGGTTCGTCTTGTGGAAGGCGAGTCGGCTCCGGTCTCCACTTGTTGGAGTTGCTGCTCACGGATCTGAAGTTCTATTTTTGCAGCGCGCGACCCGGCGAGATCAGCTGCTGCGATCACTCCCGACGTCGGATCGATGCGAAAGAGGTACAGTTGGAAAGCTGACTTGAAGTACTTCGATCTATGGCCAGAGAAAGAATTTTGACTATCCTAGATCTGGCCTTGGTCGGATAATATTCCCAAGAGTCCATAGAAACAAATAGAAGCTTCTGAGGATCTGTATTGAGAGAGAAATCATCAAATAAGGACTGCAATCCATCCACGGTGTAGCAGAGAAAGAACAATCCTGATAGGACTCTCTGTCACTGTGTCACCACAAACGGTCCTACGATAGGTCGCCAGACAGCACAAACGGTCCAACAATGGGCCGCTAGCCTTGGTCATTCAGCAAGAGATAAGGCTTTGAAATAAAGGTATTTGAACAGGACTCTACCACTGATAAATGGTCTTAAAATGGGCCGCTAAAGAGCCCTTAACGTCTATATGATAGACTGCATGGGCTAAACCAAACAGTAAAGGATAAGGTTGAAAGAAAGATGCTGGCTAAGGAATCTAGCATCATCAAACGGCCTAGAATGGAACTACCAAATGTCATCAAATGGCCCAAAGATAGACCGCTAATGATGTGGGCATGGCAAGACAAATGAAAGTCTGATAAGCTTTAAATGCTGGGAAAAGATAAAGAGTAAGTCCCAACCAGGGAGAGTGACCAATAAAATAAGCCCCAAAACTAACCAAAATGGCCCAATAAATGGTGAACAACTCGAGACATCAAAAAGATGAATAAGGAGATGACTCAACTCATTGGCCATAAAACGGAGTCACCATACATGTCTGTGGTGAATTGGTGAGGGCACCACTGGCTCGCGACAGGTGGAGGGGGGGAAGCTGGTGCAGGCTTGTGGCAAAGGTCTATGTAGGTTAGGGCAAAGGTCAACACATATAGGTGAGGTCGACGCACGTGGGGCCTGAAGGTCAATGCATGTTGGGGTGAAGGTTGATGCATGTAAGAAGGTCAATGTGCCTTGTGGTTCAAAGGTTGATGCATGTACGGTGATTCGGTGGTGTCGCCACTGATCCATGGTGAATGGAAGTGAGACGGTGGCGTCGCCACCGATTCAAGTGAAGGAGAGAAGGGAGTCGGTGGTGGTGCCACCAGCTCGCACAGGGATTTGCGTGTTTGTTTATTATTTATTTTTTTTAGGGGTTTAAGGCCCAATAATCATGGGGTTTTATGGGGGGATTCAAAACGATGGGACACTAGACTCATCTGAAGGGGTGATCGACCAAATTTAGAGGGTCCCCCTTTTCTTTTACACCCTCACCGGGAAAGGAGACGTCTGGCAGTGATCGCTGCGCAAACTCGCGCTCGAGGGCATGATACAACTTTAAATGTTTTCCATTTAATTGAGGGAAAGGGTTCCCTCCTTTGTAGTCAACGACCATATATGCACCTCCTTCATAGACCCTCGTGACAACGTAAGGCCCGTGTCAATTGGGTTGTAGTTTGCCGCTGGACTTGCCTGTCATGACTTCTCTTTCTTTGACCATAACGAGGTTGTCTCTTTTAAACGCCCTTTGTTTCATGAACTGATCATAGACTCGTGTCACTCGGGCTTGATATGCCTGAAGATGTTTGTAGGCTTCCAACGTTTTGCCCTCTAAGTTAGACAATTCTTCGAGCCTTCTTTTTATTTCATCTTGTTCCTTAGTTTGTAAGCTGATATACATGGCTACCTAGTAAAAAGACATCTCAATTTCAATCGGCACCACGGCTTCTACGCCATATACCAGAGAGAAGGGCGAACAACCAGTGGGAGTTTAGTAGACTATTCAGTATGCCTAGAGAGCTTCATGTATTTTCTCGCCCTAATCTCTTTTGCAGCTGCCCACTATTTTGGCTAAGAGCTTGCAAAGGGTCTTATTGAGTGCTTCAGTCAATCCATTGCCTTGGGGACTCTATACTGTTGAAGTTCTCCAGTCGATGTGAAACTTTGTCGTCAACTGGTAGATGATTCTATTTTTGAATGGAGTGTCGTTATCTGACATAATCTACTTGGGGGTGCCGAATCAGTATATAATATGATGCTTGACAAATTGGGCGACTGCCTCTCCTGTGACCTCCCAAAGAGAGATGGCTTCGGCCCATCTGGAGAAGTAGTCCGTAGCGGCTAGGATAAACCTATAACCTTTCGTGGACAGTGGGAAGGGTCTCATGATGTCCATACCCCATTCTGCAAAGGTCCATGTAGGGGCCATGGAGCGTAGTGAGTTTGGGGATCTTCTTGGCACTGGGCTAAAGGCCTAGCATTGATGGCATGTGCAGGCGTCTTGGCTGCAGTTCGCATACATAGTGGGCCAATAAAAGCCTTTCAATTTTATATTTGTCTTCATTTTGTCCCCTATTTGATGGACGTCGTAAAGCCCCTAAACTCCTGGGTGCTTCAAAGATACAACCGACCTAGCTTCCGTGAGGGAATCCATAGGTGCGAGGACTTACAGAGACCTTGGTCAAGAAATTTCTAATCTAAAGAGACGGAATGCTTAATAGAGGGTCCTTCCTTTTCCAAGAGAGTGTAGGGGATCCTAAAGGTGTATAGAGAAGAGGTCTCTCAACCAAATGCCCCAGAATGCAAGCTAATGCAACCAGGATTAATCAACAAGATAAACAGAAATAATAATCCAATCCCCCTAGTCAAAACAGGTGCAAAGACAGTAATTCTATAAACAGGATGAAATAGCGGCCAGTTGTATCGGAGAATAGTGACTGGATTACAGACGCTGATCAATCAAATAACGCCTTCTAACATAGGCGTATAATCTGGTGAATAGTAAGCTAGAAAGAAACAGCGCCAGAGAGTAAGGCGCTAAACCCAGTAACAGGTGCCTCTGTGGGCGAGCGCTGATCAAAAGTAACTAGAAAAATGACTATGAAAATAGAATGTACAGTCGCCAGACGAAAAAGTGCCTTGGTGTAAGGTGCTGAATGTATGAATAGCACCTCTGTGGAGGGGTGCTTCATGCAAAACAGTAAATAATAATGAAAATAAAATTTAAGAGGGCCTCTGTAAGAGGTCACTGATCAAGCAAAATGTAGCCACCTGAGTGGTCGCTGATTCTTCAGGTTGACAGAAATAAACAAACATACGATTTTTTTTAAATGCCATGGGACAGTTTAAAAACTAGCAAATCAAGTGGGCGGTGTGCCCGTGGGGCACAAAGGGAGTGTGCTACATGGAGCACGAAGGAGGGACACACGTGGATGCCAAAAGGAGGGGCACTCGTAGGTGCCAAAAGGGGAGGGGCATATGTGGGTGCCAAAGGAGGGGGTAATCAAAATAAAAACATCTAGTGTCCCGCCGTGATCGCCAATTTGTGAACGTGTCACTTAGACATTACATTAATTAATTGAGACTAAGGCATGGAGGAGGTAACTAAAATAATTAAGGGGAAGGGAGCATGAGATGCTATCTAGGAGTGTGATCACCAGAGGGGTTACCTTAAAAGAAAAGTAAGATCACGATGAATACCTTGTAAGCGGGTGAGATATAGATCCGCCGTCATTATAAATATCTAAGTTTTCAATTATTAATAATAATAATAATTAGCGACACCTGAAATGTAGTTGTCGCTACTAATTTATCATTAGGGACGACTCTTACAAAGGCGTCTGTGGACGCACTTTTGGAATACTTCTTTTGTTTGTTCGTTCAATTCATTTATTGACTTATTTAGTGCGTGGGCGTATCAGTCACGAAGTGACGATTTATTCGGGCTTCAAAGAAGCCACAGATGTGCGCCGTCTAACTGATCAGATAATTGTGGATATCATGTCGGGACAGAAACTCGTCGTGCCGTAAAGGTCATGACGTTAATTACATCCCCTCGGTGATTGAAAAACCCTTGATTAGTCACCAGAAAAAGGGACCCTATGGTCATGAAATTAACATTAGTGAAACGAAACATTGAAATTCACGAGTTGCGTGAAAATGTCCCTCGGTGGGGGTGAAAATGCTTAAATCATATCACTCGCTTACCGACCATTTCGTATTCGGACGGAAGTCTGTGGTGGAAGCGTGACGAAGACGGATACAAACCCGTGCAAATATATGCCGAGTATATAGGAGATTTAATATTTGGGGAACAAAGAGATCCAGTTAAATCCCGCTCAAAATGGTTCAAAAATCGATGGAGTATTGGTTTAGTGCAAAATCATACCATGGCCATAGTGGGATGAATCCCTAGGGCCCAGACACGATCTATGAAGGCCTCGTCAATATCCCCTATTCAAAGAGTCAAGAGGAGGGAATCCAGGATCGAGTGCCATTTACCTCTTAAGGATGTTTTTTCTTAGGTTCATCATTCAGTCATTTTTTTGTTACTTTATTGATTTTGTTTGTTTATATTGATTCTGGTTTGTATTTCATTGTTGATGTTTTTTTTAGAAAGGGGGGTTTCAAAGGAGCAGCGGGCTGAAGACAGGTTGACCTGTCCAAGGGACATGTCGGTGTAGCGGTGGGCAATGCTGGGAGTAGGTCGATGTAGTAGCGCATAGCCCTGCGGACTGGTTAATGCAGCAATGGGCAGCAATGCAGACATGTCGATCCAACAATGGGCAGCAATGCAGACAGGTCGATGCACCAGTGGGCAGCAATGCAGACTGGTCGATCCACCAGTGGGTAGTAAAGAATATTTCAATATCCATTAGAGTCAAATTCCCACAATCCAGGTGACAGGAGAAGTGAACCACTAGAAGAAAGTATGACCAGATGCGTCCACTAATGTCTTACACTGCATCTCGGGTGTCTCCCACTTGCCTCAAACGGTGTAACTGAGACACCGTAACAGGAACCAAAGAACAAGAACTAGTCAGGGTCACGCTCGTCAGCGCAAGTCTACGCCCCTGACCATGTGTGCACACACAAGTTTAATGTCTTGAGCCAGGCCTCTAGCTAGTTTTTCCCCCCAGTTGGATGCTATTGCAAAGTAAGGGAGCCCATGAAAACTAGCCTAAAAATTGTACACTGGAACTACCCCGCCACCACTCCCAGGTGGGCCGACACTAAAGTCGCCAGGCTACGACTAGTGGGTCTATCAAATAGGAATAAGGAACTAACTCAATTGGAACATGAATGTACATTTCAAATCATTATAGCATGTAAAGATACCAAAAGCACGATCCCAAACACACGGCCGAATAAACACGGCTAAAAACTGGCTGGAGAATAGTAGCGGTCCTCATTGGGCCGCCAAAGAACATTAGCGGTCCTCATTGGGCCGCTAAAGGAAAGTAGTGGTCATTCGTATGATCGCTACCTGTCCACCACCTCAGCTCACAAAAGCCGATCTCCCTGGAGGCTGCTAAACCACTGAAGCTGTCCAATGGAGGCCGCTAAACCATAGTAGCGGTCCGGTGGTGACCGTTACTATTTCAGACAGTACAAAAAATGGAGTATCCATTTTAAACCCCTCCCAACTCGTTCAAAACGAGGGGATTACATGAAAGACAATTGTTTTAACCTATCATACACCATTTTTACATGCTTTAAGCCCCTAAAACATAACAAAAGAGGCATTCCATAAGATTAAACATGCTAAAAATTAAGAACCCATGCCACATGGAGTTTTTTGGTTCAAATGACCATTCTAACATGCTCACAACTACTCTAAACTATAGGAAAACAAGCTAAAGCAAGGTATAATCCATCCCCCTACTTGGAATCACAAATGGACGCCATTCTTCGTGTCAAAAATTGCCTACCAATGAGGAAAAATGCCTTACACTGCACGAGCCCACCTTCACGGCTGCACGAATAGCAATGGCAACAACCACAACAGCGGCAATGGGGAATAGCCATGCAGGAAACCCAGAAGCTGGTAAAACTTCGGCTCTACAACTACTCCTATCGGAACGAAAACTAACACCCTGATCTCACAGTCGGGGGACCACCATACTACAAACCACCCTAGACACGCTAATAGGAAAATGTCACGACACCTCTCTCGTGGAGGCCTGTGCTCACACACGAAGGCCCACTCTGAAACCAAGCGGTCTGGAAACACGGTCACGACCTCGCCGTCGTGAAATCTGCATCGTCTAGGGAGAACCCTCGATAACACTTACCGGAACCCTAAACTCCTACATCAGGAAAACACCCAGAAACTGCACACAAAATCACGCCTTGTAGATGGAAAACAGAACCTCGAGTCATGAGAACTTACGTCAAGTGACGGGAGTACCTGCCCGGTAGAAGCAAGGTCAGATACGTCCATTGATGACTTAATTCGCAGCCTCAGGTGTGTCCCTACTTGCCCCAGGCGGATACTGAGACACCGTAACAATAACCATAACACAGAATAAGGACTAGCTGGGGTTGCGCTCGTCAGCGTGGGTCCAACACCTCCAGCCACGTATGCACACACAGGCCATACGCCCTAGGTCAGATCCTCTAGTTAGTTCTTCCCCAAAATCAGGACTCAGGTTACGCGGAGGGGCCCTATGGTAACCAGCCTAAAAATCGTCTCTCTCAGGTCACACTCTCCACCACTCCCAAGTGGGTCTACACATGCGTGCGCAGGAAAGCTACGACTAGTAGGGGTTCACTAAACGTGCACACTGAAAATCACGTATGCACCCATCGCAAGAACGCGGAGTAACAGGCGGCTCAAGGCCACCAGACTTGGGACAGTCATCTAGACCTACCAAACCTAACAGTCTTTGAGTTACGCGACTCGGGTCAAGACCGCTGCACGTGACAGCACAACGTCGTTAATCTGGCCTAATCCCTAGGTCTGAAATCACGGTAGCATGATTCTCAAGGTAGCTCTCGAGCCTCCAAGTTAATCCCCTATCCAAGGGACAAGCCAGAAGCCTCCAGCCCCAGACTGGGTGACTGGACTCACAGTCCAAGGCCATCCACATGGCCCACATAGAAAACAGTTCATCGGGGAATTGAAATAGACCTCGCAAATATCAAAGCAATCCAGGAGTTACCTCTGCCAAGGAACCTCTCCGAGTTGAGATCCTGGCAAGGCCATCTGGCTTATATTTGATAGTTCATATCTAATTTGTCGAGGCGATGTCACCCCTTTCACAAATTGATGATGAAGGATGTCCCCTTTTATTGGGATGAAGAGTGCCAAATGGCTTTTGATAAGCTAACAGATTACCTGAAGAATCCTCCTGTCCTTGGCACACCGGTGAAGGAACGGCCGCTGATTTTGTATATAGCCGCCACACATTACTCTCTAGGGACAATGTTGGCCCAAAATAATGAAGAAGGAAAAGAACATGCCCTCTACTATCTTAGTCAAAGGCTGGTCAGAACTGAAGAGAAATACACCTTTATTGAGAAGGACTGCTTGGCACTGGTCTTCGCAGTCAAGAAACTCCAGCACTACATGTTGTCGCATGAAATAAAGGTGATATCCAAGGTGGATCTGCTAAAATATATTCTATCCTAACCGGCACTTAAAGGCCGCTTGGGTAAATGGGCGGTGATCCTCATGGAGTTTGACATCTCCTATGTACTGCAGAAAGCTGTTAAAGGTCAGACCATTGCAGACTTCTTCACCACACACCCTATGCCTGAAGACTCCCTGCTGGCAACAGAGCTACCTGAAGATGAGACCCTGGAGGCAGACCAAGTGATGCACACTTTGTGGCAATTGTACTTTGATGGCACATCCAGAATTGATACCCCAGCTACTGGGTCTGTAAGAGTCAGAGCTGGTGTAGGCATAGTCCTGAAATCTCCCGAAGGGGAGGTCATATATACCTCCTATTCAATAAATAAGCCCTGCACAAACAATGAGGAAGAATATGAAGCCTTGATTATCGGGCTGCAAATTGCTCTGTCCATGGAGATCCAGATGCTTGAAGTGTTCGGGGACTCCATGCTAGTCATAAAGCAAGTGGAAGGGCAATTTGATGTGCGAAAGTCAGAGCTTTTTCTATAGCACCAGTTGGTGCTGCACCTGATGACGAAATTCTATTTCATTGAAGTCAAGCACATCAATCGAGGACAAAATGCTCAGGCAGATGCCCTCGTAAAACTGGCTAGTTCCTTAGCGAAGGGTCAGCGTCAAAGCCGGGGCATGGAGGGTCGACAATGTCCCCATCACAAACGTTGTACATGATAGCAACCACACACGACAGCTGAACTGGGCCGCCAACACACACACACTCGTGTCACAGTCCATGAGCACACACGTACAAAAAATACTCAAGAGAGTGATGATTACAAAGGATATTCAAGACAGAAACAGGCAGAACTTGGGACTCTAAGTGTAGAAGTTTTTCTAAAAAGATAGAGGTCCCCCTTTCACTTCTTCAGATGTAGTTGAAGTTCCTCTGAAGGTTCATAAACTGGCTTGAAGCAAAACTACAGGTTGCTTGAAGAAAACTGCAAGTCCGACTCGCAGTTCATGAAATCGCCTTGCTCATCAACGCAACGTCCAGCAAAGTCATGTTTGAAGGGATGAAAACCAGCCCCTAATGTTAACCTTTGGTGCTCAAAACGACCTGGAGAGGGCTGGGATGCAGCAGCCGCCATCTTGCACAAGAAAAGATGTAAACCTGATAAAACTCAAAAAACTCCTTGGGAAGGTCGCCCTAAATGCTTCTATTTATACCTAAACCTAGGCCTCACATGTGGGTGAGCCATTAGAACCTCAGACCAATCATTTTGAAGCATTGGGACCGAGTTTAATAAGGTTTCGAGTCGAATTCGAAAACCTGCAACCAGAGAGCGCCTCCAGGGAGTCGACTCTCCCATTCTGCCCTACTGGACAAAACAGGGCGAAAGGGAGTTGACTCCAAGAGTCCACTCCTATTCCCTCTGTTAGCAAAAAAACAATAGGGACAAAACATTTTGAAATGGGAGTCGACACTAGGTGTCAACTCCTCCCTGCACAGAACCAAAACAGCTCGACTCCAAGCCAAACCAGTGAAGGGAGAGTCGACTCCTAGAGTCAAGTCTTCAACTGAATTTTCACATAAATAGCCAATTAGCCAAACATGAAATTTTAAAGGCCTCACCATGATTTTTGACAAGTTAATTTGAGTAAATGACTTATTTCAAACCTGTAAAAGGCCCACGAGCTGATTAGTTTCCCATTGAAGCTATGAATGTTACCTTACCATAAAAACTCACCTTACATGTGGGACCATGAAGATTTTAAAGAGACTCACCAATGTCACAAAATTTTATTTAGTTTGGTTTCCATAGTTTGAGGACTATCACCAAACCAAACTGAAATATTTTTCAAACCGAAATTTCGGTCCCCTTTCCTTTGGTTTTTTGGGTTGAACCAAATAGTGATCACTAGTTTCCACAATGGTATTTTGATGAGCAGTCGCTTACACCAGCCATTACCCAGGCCAGAACTCCAGAATTTGTGTTTACTTACCATCTCTCTTCTGTTAAATGCATCGCGGATACATCAACGGGTTGAGCGTGGAAGAGGTGGAGAAATTGGAGAAATTTTTGGCGTAATGCATCTCCCAGATGCTAAAGCTATGCATGTATTCTACCAAATCCCCGTCAAGCTTCAATCGATGTTTACTGAAATTTCAAGGGAACTGAAATTGGTCGCAGACTTACCATGTAAATTATACGTTGAACATCCAGGGTTGTGCCTTTTTTTTTCATGTTATTTCTTTCATTAAGCCCACTTGCCACTCTAGCTTACTGGTTACCCATGTAGGTCACACGAGCACATTGATTTCACTAGGCTTTTACATGGGAGGCACATTCACAGAGCTACCCGTGCTGTGTAATATAAACAAATTAGGCACCGGGCGAACCCAACTGATAAATGGTAGCTCCACTGCACCCGGGAGAATGAAACATCGATGTGTTTACTCTGATCCACTTCTAATACTTGCTCAGTATAACCAAAGAAGATTGCATGCTTTACATACGAGTGCAGAGTATGCATCAGGGTACTAAATAAACAACCAAACACCAAGACATGAATTCCTAAACCCGCAGACAAAATGTTGATGCCTCAGTTTTGAGGAGGGTTGGGGTAGGTGGTGTCAATTTAATGTCAGCAGACAGTCTGGGAAAGAAGAAAATTGAGCCCTCTTTCAAGAACTAGATCAGTGCCTCAGTGGCAAAATAATGTCAGAAAATTAGATTGACTTCCCCAAGTGCAACAAATTCTGCAGCCACTTCACGATCCACAGAAGATTAGTCATGCGTCATTCTGCTTCTCCACCATCTCCATGCAAGGGTTTCTTCCACTTTTAGCTGCACCCAAGTCACAGAAATTCAGTAGCTGCTTATCACAACTGTAACAGGAAGAAAAGAATGAGTAAGGTAGTGAACTTACCAGGGCTTACAATTTTGACACACTTCGTTATGGATTTCACTGATGCCCCTGAATCATCACCTGTCCCTGTTGTAGAACAAGAGAACAGGAGCTGAAGGTTTTGGACAGACGAATGCAAAATGTAATATTGTATCAATTGGAAACTTAATATAAAGGTAAAATATGTACCTTCTATGCCCTTCATGCCATTCTCGCAAGTAATTCCCGACACACTTGGCAGACAAATAGATTCTTCATGATTTGTTGGTAAACATCCGCCACCAGCATAACCTTCTGCCCTGTTTGAGATATTTGAGACATAGCATTCAACTTTGGTATGGATATTGATACACAACTCCGCATAAAATGAAAAAAAAAATGTGTGAATAAACTACCCAATGAAGGAAGGAGATTGTACCCTGAACTGAAGTCTGCCGAAGACCTCGAATCCAGATGAGAAGGCTTGGGAAATTCTTCACCATCCAGATCGATGTTAACCAGAAGCTCAGAGAAGGAGAAATCAATATCTAGATCGGGGAGATCCAGATCAAAAATATCCTCGATGGCATCATCTGTTGAAGAAGCGGAAGTCTCAGCAGCAGCGGCTTTTGCAGAGCATATTGACGTATCCGTGTCATCGAAATCTAGCCTGCCCTTCACATTATCCCTTTTGCCTTGCCTTCTTGGATTTGATTTCATGGGGGATGTAGATATGCAGTAACTCTTCTCAACAGCATAGTAGCCCTTGTTTTTGAAAGGGCTAACAACAATAGTTTTGGAAGAAATCACAGAGCATTTTGAGGGTGTCGACTGTTTACAAGTATCGGCGCTGGGGTGATGAGAAACAGACAAGCTCTCTACGGATAAAGCCATCTTATCAGCCTGTGAGGGGGCTTTTGGAGGAGTTTTAGGTGATGTTGAACTGGTCTTGGAGTCGGGTAGCTGCTTGAATAGACTTTTCGCAACAGACGACCCAGGAGCAGACGAATTGGGATTTTGATGACTGATGCATGCCAAGTTATCTGAAGGAAGTCTTTGAACTGTTTCTTCGGTAACATTTGCGTCATCAGACTGTGATGGAGGCGGGATCCCTGTAACGGAGATGATAAGTGAATATTATTGCACCACTGCCATGTGAAGGTGTTCTATTCCAGTACAAACAATCACCTTCAGATGTAGACACTTCCGTGTGTAGGCGTCCACGAGATTTCTTAGGAGCCGCAGGTGCTTTGAGAGCAGGCTTTGAGTTTTTTCTCTTGCCATTACATGAACCTTCAGCAGTCGGAGTTGAGAACGCGCTGGGCTGCGCAATATCACTTGGAACAAGTGGTGACGGGGATCTTAAGGCAGGAATGCTGTGCACCATGGATCCTGTGAAGCCAAATTGGTTATCATTCAAGATAATAGTTGATGTTCATATGAAAACCAAGCAAGAAAGGAAATTGGGATTTGTATAGCATGGCAACGGCTTAGTGTACAAGGCTAAAGTTGATTTCTTGCTTTCTCTCATTCTAACTTCTATGAGGTGTCTTCCTACAATTCTAATATTCGCAACAAAAGGCATCTATTCGGTTAAAAAAATGACTGCTCAAAGCCGATTCCGCTCGGGGGCATTGGGCAAGCATGAACAGAATGTAACCCTACCAGAGAATTATGGCGCTTTAACACAGAAGGCTTTCTCTGCATGATAAAGACGTCATTCTTCTAAAATTAAAGTGCCCCCAGAAATTTATATCACGCCAAATCCTAGAATGGGAGAGCTAATCGAACAACAGCACATAACTACTAAGTTGACAGATTCAAAAAGCCTGCAATTTGTCACCAAGACAAATGACTAAATCATTAGGCCTGCTTTGATAGCGGGATTGTCTCCCGGTTAGCGGACACCGTTTAACCGGGCGGCCCGCTTCTCTCTCCTCCCCCCCTCACACAGCCTCCCTTAACCGGACAAGGGTAGCGTAATCGACCCCCTGGGGTCGATTAAGCTATCCCTGCCCAGTTATCAAACGGGCCCTTAGAGTTTATTAAATTTGGCCATCTAACTCAAAACAGTAAGATCATGTTAAGGTAAATAAATCAGAGAGAGAGAAATGTGAGCCCCGCCCACTTCTCTCACACTAAATGACACCTACCCGGGGTCGGGTGGGGTATTATAGCCCTAATTTTGAAAATCGAATAGAACAAGTGAAAATAATTAGATGATGAAAGAGAAAATGGTACATGATGATCTTATATAAATTAAAGCAGCACCTTCTGTTCTAAAAAAAAAAAAAGTGGGCCCGGTAGGGCTGTCACTTGAGGGAGCTGGGCCTCATTTGGTCTGGTAGGACCTCGTTTGGCCGCTCGAATATGGGCTGTGGAAATCCCCCCCTCCACTTGTCTCCCTCCTAGTCTCGAGCCATATTAGGCTTAGTTGAGTAGCTATTGGGGCTGGACTACTGTGGCTCGGGTGGGTGGAGATCCATCGGTGATAGAGGGCCACATGGCATGGTCACCGAGAAGTGTGCCCATAATGATGATAATCCTGATGGATTGAGACGAGGAGGCCCCCTTTTTTTGAAGATCGAAACATTGCGCCACCTCCCGCGAGGGGTTATAGACGTTGTGCGTCATTTACGTTCCATACTCCTATTGCATTAGGGTTTTGTCCTCCATCATTTTGCCTTTGGGGTTTTCTTATGTGCCGTGAGGATAAGGCGGAGGAGTAGAGAATCGTAGCGGCGTTTGCAGAGCTAGCGAAAACTACTGCGACGACGATTCGATGACTTCCTCTTCCCCCAGAGTCTTCAAAATCGTTGTCCTCAAGCTCTCCTTCAGATTCCATGGCGGACCAGCATCCGGATGCAAAAGAGTAGGGGAATGGGTGGGCCTTGAAGACATCGTTGGTGCCACCAACTCCGAATCATAGTGAGCTGGATGAGGCGGAGGTGAAGTGACTGGATCATCGGTACGGTCTCCCTGGAAGTATCATTTTGCTGCTCCTACCCCTCATGAGACGAGCCTGGACTCTCAGTCTGGGTATTTTTGTTCTTTTCTTCTATCGTGGATGAATGGGCTTTGCCTCCCCCTTCATTCCTTCGTCGTTGAACTCCTTTGCTTCTTCCAGTTGGCTCCTATCCAGCTGGTAGCCAACTCTTATCTCTTTGTCTATTCTTTCCACTTTCTCTATCGCTAGCGTGAGATCACTCCCTCGCTGGATCTTTTAAATTACTTCTTCGAGTTGAAGGAGCACCTGCAGGCGGGCACGGGGTTCTATTTTATCCAAGCAAGATGAAATAGGAGCTACGTGTCGCTATCCCAGAAAGACTCTTCCTGTTGTGCCCCTTGTGCTTTGATGATGGTGTGATACGTGGGGCTGAGAATCCAGCAGATGTGTTGACCAAGATGGTGACTACAGAGAAACTGAGGCTGTGCAAATCCTCAGTTGGTCTCCATGGATGATTGATGGAGGGATGCTGCAACAAGTATTTCCTTTGCTACATTGAGGAGGATTAACATATTGAGGTGTTTACTATTTTTTTTTTAGTTCAGACTCTAAGTGGGAGATTGGTAGTGTGTGGAGTCCGAACTCACCCTCGTACGCCCTCGCACACGGATCGACCTGCGCAGTCAGGTCGCGGGGATCGAACTCTCTCCTTGTATTGTTATAGCAGGGGCATTGTTGTCTTTGTTGTCTTTGTTACCCTGACCTGGGACACCCTAATCTCCTTGTATAAAAGGGTGCGAACTCTCTCTCTTTGTATTGGATCAGTGTGTGATAATATAGTGGAAACCCTGCTGCGACCGTAGATGTAGGAAGGATGCTTGGTCTCCGAACCATGTAAATTTCGGTGTTCTTGTGGTTTGATCTTTTCTCCCCCCTTTCTTATTCCTCCTCTGTTGTTTGTCCATCTCTACGGGTACTCTGATTTCTAACATCAACCACCACTGCTAATGAGAAACAAAAGGGTTTATCTAGACAAGTAATTAATTTCCATCGAAGTGAGCCAAGCAAAGCTTCGTTTAGCCTCGAAAGACAATGGCTTGCCTTCCCAAGAAAAAAGAAGGGTAACGGCTTGCCTAGTTCTGTTTGGTCATCAACCAAGTTAAGAAAACGACAGCTGAGTGCTGAGGGCAGGACCCCTTCAGAGTGGAAAGGCATGGCCTGGTTCCGGACGTAGATGTAGGCCTGTCGGACTGCAGGCACTGCACCCAGTTATTCTGATCCATGCAACGGAGAGGGGAGGTGAGATGTGCTTGGGCAAGTCATGAAGAAATAATACGAATTAACAATAATGTAATACCACAGACTTTACAGTGGAAAGGATGGCGATGGACATTGACCCCTTTTCGTTTGGAATCTGGCTTCTCTTCTCCCTGACATGTTTCATGCTACGCCTTGTGCATGCAACTCATAAGACGCAGCCGCCAGCGGATGCTGGAACGGCGGTGCCAATGATTCGGCGTTTTGGGAAATGAAGAACTTGAACCCAAGATTGGGTAAAATTTTTGAAGGGGATTCATTCACCCCCCCTCTAAATCTCGGTTTGCACCACTACATCGTTCCAACACATGGGAGCTATATGTTGACGAATCATCCTGTGCCGCCGGTAGCGGAGCAGGACTAATTCTATTGTCACCGGAGGGGATAGAATTACAATACGCGCTCTGCTTCAACTTCCCAACCACAAACAATGTGGTCGAGTATGAGGCACTCCTCTCATACGCATGATAGAACATGCTATCATTGTTAGTACTCTTTTATTTTTGCATGTGGTTATAATGTTGGTTCCTCAACACGATTGAGTGGCTTATTTGGAGGTTTCAGTTTAGTTGATTTAGGTAAAAAATGAGTTCGCTTCTACAGCACCTTAGGCTAGTGATAGCTCTACGCTGGGAGTCTAATTTCTTTCCCGAATCGCTGAGGGTGACCTCTCGAGTGAGGATTTTTTCACACACTTCACGGTAAGCCAAAGTTGATCTCCTCCAGAGCAGCACCGTTGCTACGTTGGCCATACTCTGGGTATGCGCAAAGACCTTTTCTCTTCTTTACTCGGTCGAGTGCTGGAGAAAGAGATTGATGGATGAGATGACCAACCTAGGTGCTCCACAATATGGGAGAAGTATCAAATAGGGGCAGTCTTGACCCTAAAATGTGAGCATTCATTTAATATCAAGCCAGTAAGGGCTCTAATGAAAATCAATATGAAAATTAAAAGAAAATTATGGAATCAAAGGCATGACAAGAGTGGCAAAGCCTCGCGGAACGTCATGAGCTCGGTCGTACGTATACCTATGGGTCCAAAAATTAAAGACACAAAGTCCCAGTGCAACAGACTATCTCTTTGAAGGCTAGTGCCCTGGAAGGAATTCGAATCCTTACGTCTCCCATCCTGCATGAAACTTATCTCCATGTTTCTTCCATTTCTCCCTCTTAGGCTAGGTTGTATCCCGTGTATGGCCTTAGTAGGGGCACCGTTCTTCAGAGGCAGTTGGTTGTGATAAGTCACCCTCAAATGCACGTCCTACTCAAGGGAAATCTTTAATGAGAGGGGGAGGAGTGACGACTCCTCGCTAGGAGTTTGAGCCTGTCTTCAGGTGCTGCAGATTGCTGTCAAAAAAACGTAACAGTGAGACTCACTTGAAGAGGTTAAGAGGACAGGGCCCTTTTATTACAACAGATGGCAAGTTTTATTTGACCCATTTATTTTATATTTATATAACACTATTCTCTGAACCGATGTCAGATTTGGTTCCCTTCACGTGAGTGAAGGATGTCTGTTCTTTGATGACAATGGGGTTTCCTTCACTTGGTTCCCCTCATGAAAGATTTCATGAGAGTATATCAGATGGTAATAATGTGAAGGGGGTCCATTTCTTTGGCAATAATGTCTCCCTGTTTTTTTTAAAATTGAGCAGACACCTCTATCTACCTTTTCGACAGATGGGAGGCTGCTCCTCCTTTTTTTTTTATTGACAACCGCAAAACACGGTGGCCTCCTTTCTTTCCCCATCAGGCGCCAAGGCACTTACCTGAAGCGAGCCCTAGTGCAACGATGAGGATGGATCCGGCGAGTTCGAGTGCTGGTGCAGCGACGATGAGGGAGCTCGGCGGTGAGGCAACCTGCGGTGGCGATGGTCCCTGGGGCGAGGTGGCGTTCGAGGGTAGCGTCACGGCAGCAAGACCAGCGGGCAGTGGTAGGGGCGGGGAGAGGTTCTCCTTGTGCTGTGGTGAGCGGCTGCTGCTGTCGATGGCACTGCAGCGGTGAGGAGGGCACAGTGCGGCGGCGTTGGCTGCTACCAGAGAGGGACAGGAGGTGGCCGAGTCTCAGGGGAGCGGCGTGGGGCAGCGGCAAATGGCCCGGGCAGCAACGTGGGGCAGCGGCAAACGGCCCGGGCAGCGGCAGACGGCCCAGGCAGCGATAGCAGCAGAGGAAAACGGCCGGGGAGGAGCTGCGGTGGCGTGCGAGCATGATGGAGCGGCGTTGGCTTAGCTGGCGGAGGGAGGGACGGTGACGCGGGCATCGTCGAAGGAAGGATCGACGGCAACTCCAGTATCACAAACAGGACTGGATAGGTTACTACCTTGCGCAGCTCGGCCTCACGCTGGACAGTCTCACACCGGGTGATACACTCAAATCTCACAAAATGAGAAAGGAGGAAAGGGAAAAATAGCAAGAGGGGAAGCTCTCACGTAGGTTGCAACTCTTAATAGTATTCATCATAGCAAACATTACACCCTTAGCCCCCTTTTGGCAGTAATCAATACACAGCCTCAGAGAGGCATCCTTCTTTCTCACAAACAACACTGAGGCTCCCCATGGGGATATACTCAGATGAATAAACCCCTTCTCAAGCAATTCCATTAATTGATCTTTCAATTCTCTTAACTCCGTAGGAGACATATGATACGGAGCTTTAGAAACTGGGGACGCACCAGGGACTAGATCAATAGAAAAGACTATCTCTCTCTCTGGTTGAAGTCCTAATAAATCTTCAGGAAACACATCCGGGAACTCTCGGACAATCGGGATGTCCTTAATCTCCAACTCCTTCTTGTCGGTCAATGAAACCCACGCCAAAAAGGCCTGACATCCTTTCCTCAACAACTTCTCGGCCCGAAGTGCCAAAATAAGTGGTACAGACCTAAAATGCCTAATCCCGACAACAGAAAGATCGGGGTGCCCAGAAAAAGACACGGTGCCAGTTTTACAATGAACGCTAGACTCATATCTAGCTTACCAATTTGCTCCTAGGATTACATCGTAATCATTCATCTTCATACAGACTAAATCAGCTGGCATACTTAGCCCATTAATCAAAATCTTACTCGAGGGATAACAGTACTTAATTACTGAACTAGGACCAATAGGGGTTGTTATTTCCAGTTGGGAGTTCATCAATACAGGTTTTGTAAATAAAAACTTAGCAAAGCTTTGAGAAATAAAAGAATACGTGGATCCTATATCAAAAAGGACAAATGTCGGCCTATCAAAAATGATAAGTGTACCTTCAACCAATCCACCCTCCTCAGTGTCTTCTGTCTGAGTTTCCTGTAGGGCCTGAATCTTGCCCTGCCACTTTTGGCTTCCTTGAGGCTTGCTCGGTGTAGCTTGTTCAGATAGGAGAGACACTCAGGGATACGGTGGTCCCTGCTCCCCAACGTAAACAGGCGCCCAGCTTGCACCAGCACTCCTCCATCTTGTGACCTAGACGGTCACAATACTTGCAAAGAGCCTTGGATGATGCAACTGGACCTGACTTCTTGTCATCACTCCTCAGCTTCTTGTCCTTCCACGAACTAGACCCGCTAGTGGGCCTCTTCTTGCCATTGTTGGGTCTGAAATTCCCAGAACTAGTGGTCTGCTCTTTCTTGATATTCATGGAGTTTATAACATATGAAGACTCATGAACTTCAATGAAAACATAGACATCATCAAAACCTGTAATTGACTTATAGTATAGGCCATCATCAAAACCATAGAGGATGCAACAACTACATCAAGAGAGAACTTTTATGCAGGAGGTGACCACACTTGAACATGCTTATCAATTAGCTCGAGATGTTGAGAGGTTTGCTAGAATCCCAAGACCTGCCCCTCCTCAACTGACCGATCCTAATGTCTTGGCCCCGCCCCATTCCATGAAGGATCCATCACCTAGTTCAAGTGGGATTACCCCATTGCAATCTACCCACATCCCACCCATTGTCACCCCAGCAACTACCACCCCTAGCCATGCCCTCTCTCAGAAAGGAAAGAGCCCCAAAGGGTCAAATATGAGTGGGACAACCTCGGGTAATGCTAGCAAGATGGAATGCTATAGGTGCCACGGATTGGGACACATCACAAGTCAATGTCCCGCTAGGAAGCAGCCTACGTTGCTCATAGAGAATGAAACCTCCCCAGCCCAAGGGGAAGTTGAGGGCGTGATTGAGGTGCATTAGGCCTCCCTTGAATGGGAGGAAGAGTATGAGGAACAATGCCAAGAGTCGGGCCAAGGCAATCCAACCCCACCCATCGAAACACAACTAAACATATCTAGGTGCACCCTCTTCTGAGACCCTAAAGATGATCCACCTAGGATTCCTACTCCTCACACCTTCATGAGCGTGATTATCCTAGATGAGTCCCTAATTCAGTGGTTAAAGCAAAACCTCATCTGTGTCAACTTGCACCCAACCATGGACAATCCTTTCCAAATCGTGCCAATCCAACCACCCCATACGGTCTACCAATCTTTCTACTTTGTGGGAACCATGAAAGACTTGGCTGAAAGTCTGCATGAGCAAATGATATTAACAAACACGTTAGCTTTGGGGTCATGCGACACAGGATACCTAAGTTTCACTCACCCCTCTGTTGGGTCTATCACCTATGTAACACCCTCAAATATAGCTAAGTTGTACTCTATATCATCGAGGTGCCTTTTGAAGTATCGGCTCAATTCTTGAAATGAACTCTAAAGTTAAGCGTGCTTAATGGGGAGTAGTATTGGGATGGGTGACCTGCCTCGATTGCTGTCCTACGGGCTGAGCTGAGTTGCTGAGCTGAGTCTAAATAGTGCCGAGTCGGAATAGTACCGAGTCAGACCAACAGCCCGCCTCGGGCCCAATAGCCCTTCCGAGTTACAGCCCGTCAACCCAAGATCGGTCCTCCCAGGCCCACTTGTAGCCCTTTACCTCCCTGCGTGGAGTGGACAGTAAATTAAGTTGTGTAACCATTGTAATTAATTGTTTACAGGGAGTTACCGTACTTGGCCGGGGTCATCGTCCCCACGCCCGGAGCGTGGAGGTATCATGTCCGCTCGTCTCTTCACATTTTGCTTATTTCGTATGTATTCTATTGCCGTGCTGCGAGAGTGATAGGTCCTATCTCGTTATCAATTTTATCACCGCTGTGAGAGTGAGAGAGAGCAAGACCCGTCCCGTGACCCGATCCGGACACGAGTGAGAGTTGACTACCCGACTCATAGCCGGTTTCTCAACCGCGCAGTCTGCACGCTTCCCTCGCTAGGGACGTCCGCGAGCTAGAGTCCCAGATTCACGTGTCCGTCCCGCATCAGGGGTAGATTTGTCACCCGACGTTCAAGCTCAATAACAAAGATTTCCCTATAGAGTATGTCCATATCTTTGCATGCTCTGATGATGATCTCCTCAAAATCCCCATGGACATCGTGACACATTGCCTTAATCTTGATCCTACTATCAAGCCAGTTCAACAGTAGAAAAGAAAGCACGTCCCGAGGAAATAGGTGATTATGAAAGAGCAAATCAATAAGGGGAAGAACCGGGCTATTCCGCTCGGCCCTTTACCCGACTTGGTTGGCTAACGTTGTCCCAGTGCCTAAAGCCTCGGGCAAGTGGCAGATGTACACCAACTTTACCGACCTCAACAAGGCTACTCCAAAGGATTGCTATCCTCTTCTGAGCATCGATCAATTGGTCGATTCGACATTGGGCAATGAGCATCTCAGTTTTCTCAACGCCTACTCCAGGTACCACCAGATCCGAATGCATCCCGAAGATGCTGAGAAGATGGCATTCACCTCTGACTTCGGCCTGTATTGCTACACTCGAATGCCATTCGGGTTGAAGAACGTCAAAGCAACATATCAAATGTAATGCCCCGGATCCTTATTCTTTATGTTTCTACAACTCTTCTTTGTCTGCTACTTTCTGCTTTAGATGGGTGTTGAAATATTTCAAAGGAGAAAGTTAGACATATTCTGCAAATACTACTTTATACAAACAAGCTATTTGATTTTTTTCCATGCTGATTTTCCTTTCTGTTTTTCTCTAATAAGTGACCAAGAAGAGGCACTGCAACTTCTCAAATATATCATGGATGCTGACTTCCTGTGTAAGCTCTAGAAGCGGCTGTATTCTGCTGAAGAGTCCATGTGGGGTATGTATTTTTTGTTATAATTTGGGTGATTCACAAAAGTTTCTTATGTCTACTCAAAAAGAACAAATGCATTATTATGTTAAAGGGAGTTGCAGTTAAATCTTCCCAGTAATAAAATTGCTTATGATGTAGGATTGGAATTAACCTTTTGGAGGTGGGAGTCAAGCACATGACCTCACTTACTGAAGTGAGCTTGTGTAACATTGCCGACACAGATTTTGCATGTGGAATACACACCTTGGAATGAGACACATGCAAAAGGCCAAAAGAAGGGGAAAAGAGAAATGTAACCGTTAAGTATTCTAGACCAACTTTTGGCTGGGAGCAAGGAGGAGACTGACCTGGCTAATGATATCCTTTGTAGCAGAAGATGCAACTGGTTTAGGTGAAAAATTCATCAACTTTGACTATCCTGATTGTAAACATAATGAATCATGAATGACTCATACACTTTAACAATAAAAAAGGACAAGAGATAATTACATGTTTAACAATGTAAAATATTTTCTGTCAGAAATTTAGTGAAGCAAGTTAAAACTCGGAAGGTAAAGATGTTATGCACAAAAAATGGCAACCATACAATAATTAAAATCATAGAAAAAGGTGGAAGAGATAGTTTGGGAAAGAAAGTAAAAAGAGAGAGCCTTTTTTTCCCTTGTTTGGTCTAGGCAGCATCCGGAAAGATGCCCTAGATTATTCTAGTTCTTGCCAATTAGTGTTTCTTCCTCAAATAATGTTTGAGTGACAGATCCCCAAGAAGTGTTTGAGCATTAATGTTTGCCATATCTTTTTAATAACCATTGCTTATCATTATTCTTATCCTATTGTGTCCTTAAACTCTGTATTTTATCTTTAAGAACTATGTTCTCTTCACTCTCAGCCATTGATCTCATCAATTTTGACATTTTGTCCGAGCACTTCATTGCTCATTTCAGCCACATGGCTAGTGTAGCTCCCACTCTCATAGACATTGTCATGGAGAAGATGAAGCCCGACGAGGACTTCATTCAATTTGCTAATCAGTGGAGAGCTATGGCTTCTAGGTCTGGGATCGCCATCCCAGAATATCAAGCCATCACCGTTCTACTCAATAACACAAATCCTCAGCTCTGTGCTATCCTGATGCTTAGTGAATTTCACACATTCTCTCAGCTCTACAAAAGAGATCATGTTGTCCAAGCTCAACTCAAACATTCCTCCTTTCCATTCTATCTAGATGATTATGATGTGCCAACCACGGAAGGGGCAAGTTACGATGATCATATCAATGCCTTCCATCAACTCCCCAATTCCACCTATCCCATGGTTGCCACTGCAAACTCTAAGGTGCCTACGAATGGGCAAGGGAACACCCAAAACTCCTTTCCTTTCCATCAATCATCTCATGTTCCATCCTACACCTAGGAAAGGTTAGCCATGGTTATGGACAATCAAGAGTCTAGGCTAATGGGAAGAGGACAACACTGGCAATATGATGAGGAAGAAGTGCCGAATGATCAACCCATAGTGAGCTCAGACACAAGAAACATGACTAGCCATGGACAAGGGACGAGACCTCTGGTCTTGATCCGACACAAGAGTGAACCACCACAACAAAGCCAAGACATCCCTCCTTCCACTCCAACTCCACCTGAATGGGCAAGGCCCTTGGTTCTCATTCTGCCTAAGGGCAAATCATCTACTCGACAGTCAAATCAAGGTGTCTCTTCTCTGCTCATGGCAAAGGATCACCCGGCTCCGTCCACTTTTCACCAAGACACCTCGCGGGAAGAGCTACTATCATCTCTTGATTCAATCAAACCAGCTCCTACCCCAACCTTGCTGCCAACTCAGTTTGAACCAACTCCTATTGTTGATGAGTCTTTTGTGACCCCTACCCCAATTGATCTAGCTCCGATTCAGCTTCCCCAACATGAATCCATTCCTTTTGATGAGTCAGATGCTACACTTGCTCTCCCAACTCAAGAGGTCATTCCAAATACCCAATCAAGCGGGGCGTTATATCAGCATAACGTGTCTACCCTAGACCGCTGTGCTAACCGCCTTACTAGTCAACGGTCAAACCAGTCGGTCAAAGGCCTTATGGCGGTCCACTAGGGGTGCGTTAAAGCCACCCGAACGCCTAAAATCTACAGAAAACTCAGAGCATAACGCACATGCGTTAGAGCGTCAGGCTAACGGCTAATCTGAAGGTTCTAATGGCATAACAGATCTGAAAAGGTCCGCTATGCTCACATAACACGCCCTCAGTGGTGCGTTATGCTCATGGCGGTCTCTGGTCCGACCGTCATGTGAGCTGGGCGGCGAACGGGTTGAATTTCATACTGCGTCACGCCCCGGTCGATTGAAGCGATGAGAATCGGCTACAAAACTCAAAAACAAACTATCACCCACCCAGCCCGCATACATGCACGCCCATAGAAGTTCAAACAAGTAATTAAAATGTATTTAAATAATTAAAATGCTATTTTTACACATTTTTAGGGTAAAACCTAAAAATGAACGAATCTGGGCCAATCGGCCATGCATGCCTGTGCAAATGGTGTGGAAATGATCCTAGCAAGGAGAAGAGTCCATCCCCCTACCTCGGACGCAACGAGGAAGCCGGTTCGATGTCGAACGGATGACGTGGGCAATGGGGACCTCCCGACACCGCGCGCCACCACGCTCCACAGATCGAGGGAAGAAGGATGTCCACGCGATTCTCGCAACGAGGCCTTCTCAACGGTACCTCCCGCGCCTCGATCAGCGGCCGTTTCGATCAAAATCGGAAGAAGGGAAGAAAAATCCCAAATTAGGCCTAAATTTAACCAAAAAAGAATTTGCATGGAAAATGAGGTAAACGTCCACCATTTGCGACACACGCGGCGTCAAAATGCTCCTGACAAGACGAGGATCACATTCCCCTACCTCGATCATGACGAAGCCCGCCAAACGGTGGAGATCAGGCGACGGGGCGTCACGGCTCCTCTCGGCCCGTCTCGTCTCCACGCTCCTCGAACCACGAAATGGAGGGTACTGCCTCGACCTACTCGTCGAGCCCATTCCAACGGTGCCTCCCACACTCCGATCCAGCGTCATTTCGCCCGAAATCGGGAAAGAAAGGGAGAGAGGGAGAGAGTTTATGGGGATGATGTAATAGAATTTCCTTAAAGGTTATGATTAATAAAGGATTTGGGTTATCTCTACTTGTGCGCACTCTATCTATTGTGTCGAATACACTTATGCTCTGATTGACGTGATTGATATAAACTCATCACGCATACCGGGTTCCTTCCACGCTCGGGGTGTGACATGAAGCCTTGGGTCACCTAACAAAAAGCATCAGAGACTCCGCCTCAGGATGGCCAGAAGAAATCCGCAACAAAATGGTAGTGCCGTTCGGCCTGCCCAATGAATCGGCATCCACTCGGTCGCGCCAAACAAACCTCCATCCATCATCTGATCAAGACGAGAACGTACTTGGTGGTCTGCCACCTGATAAGAAGCCCCCTCTGAGGTCAAGGAGCATCTCTGACTCGTCAGAACAAGGTGCCGAAGGTCGTATTAGCGGAAGACCCGAGTAACCCTGCACGGGTACGTCTTCTTGACGGATAGGTCCGTTAGTGACCGAGTAGCTGCCCAACCAAGGTGAAAGTACCCCAGGTAGTGACCCACTCCCTGGGAATGTTATAAGTATAAATGAAGTCAGCCCAGTAGCACAAATCACAGTGTAGAAGGCCATGTCAGTGGAAAACCTGAGTGTCTGAACTAAGGACACGGGTAACACCGAAGTTGGCCGTTCAGTGGCCTGAAGGCTTTCCCAATACTTCTCATGTCGGTTCCAAAGGGCCACGATAAGATGAAAGTTCAAGTCGACTCCCGGAGTCAGTTTGAGATCCGCAGACTGAGACCGACCTGAACAAACATAACAAGGGGTTAATCTGGCACGCCCTTTACCCAGCGCGCTCTCCTGCCGCTGGCGCCCTCCAAATCTGGCGCGCAAAAGAATAAGGCCAAGCCCTTAACCGGCGCGCTCATCCCCCACGTCGAGTAAGGCCACGCCGATCAAGCCTATAAGAAGAGGAGTTTCACAGAGACATGAGAGGGACACGTAGAAGTGAGTGAAGAAAAAGAAGAGGGATCGAAGAGAAAAGACTTGGGGAGGACGCAAGTGGAGTGAAGGTTCTTCTCTAGGCCGTCGTTCGCTGCTCTCCTACAGAAGAGAGGGTCCAGAGAAGACGGTATTCCGATACTCTATTTTAGTCACGGGGCAGGTTTGTGTAAATTTGTGCTACAAAGTCTCCCAGTTTACTTCCTATCCATGTTCCAGATTGCTTGCTTGATGGCTGCAAAACTTCTTAGTATTAAATGTAGATTCTTCTGACAGGGCAGTGTAGCAAGGGTGAGAGGATGGCATGATGTCAATTGGGGCCGACTATGTCAAACCAAGAAAAGCGGTGGTGTAGGTTTCAAAGATATTAGGTTTTGTAACCTAGCTCTTCTAGCTAAATGGTTGTGGAAGATTGGGGCCGCAGAAAATGACCTTTGGCTTCAACTCCTAAAAGATAAATATTACCTAAGAGGCCAAACTTGGGACTTGACCCCCTTACAGGCTTATCACCAGTTTGGAAGGGTATACTACAAGCTACAGATGTTGTCCATGCCTCTGTTCAACTTAGTATTGGCAATGGACAGGTGTGTCTCTTTTGCCTGGACAGATGGTGTGATGGAAATTCACTGGTGAGCAGGTTCCTTATGCTCTTCCACATGGCTACCGACAAGCGGGTGTTGGTGAGACAGCTATATGATCTGAGCAAATGGGCGGTATCCAACCTATAGAAGGAGGTTGAAGGATGATGAGATTTCGGAAGTGACTGAACTCTTGTCCTTACTCCAAGGTGTTAGCCTGGATCCCACTTCCAGAGATCAGTGGATGTGGAGATGGAACCCCTCAGGGGTGTTCTCTATTTGATCAGCATACTCCTTTATTGCTGATGGGGATACCAGATATCCTCTATTGCATCAAGTTTGGAGGCCAGCCAATCCCCTTAAGGTTATGGTGCTCATGTAGAGAATGTCCCTTTGTCGTCTACCTATACAAGATACTAGCCAGGTTTATAGCTGAGGCGGATACCGTGTGCACCATGTGTGGGAAGGAGTCGTCATCTCTAGATCATTTATTCATAGAGTGTGACTTTACTACTGAAGTTTGGCAGCACATCTTCTCTAAACTCAGATGCGCAAAACCTGTTGAAGGCCCTGTGGAAGAATTCATCAAAAATTAGCAAGTGCAGTGGGGCACCAAGACTGATTGTCAGCTGTGGTGGCTGATCGTGCATGCAACTTTTTGGATCATTTGGAGGGAGAGGAACGACAGAATTTTCAGAAGAGAAGCTCATTTCAAAGATCAGATTATTTTTCTCCTCAAGACTCTTAAGTTTCTTTTCAGCCTTTTCAATTTGATTTCTAAGATCTTCATTTTTAGATGTCAAGGCTTTCAAGCTTTCATTGTCAGAATCAATGTGAGCTGAATTATTTAACTTTTTTTCAAGAATTTATTCTATTTTCTTGATTTTTCATACATCTCAAGCAATTCAGCATAAGCATCTTGCCAATCTTCTGTGGAGAAGTTCTCAAACATAGAGCTTACTCTTCATCATTACTTTCTTCATGGCTTTACATGTTGTCACTCTTGAGGCACTTGTGTTGCTCCTTCTTCTTAATGATGGCAACTAGTTTGTCCCAGATTTCCTTCATAGACCTTGAGGATGACACAAATGGAAAGATGTTATGATCAATAGTATTCTTCAAGATATTGAGAGCTCTAAGATTTTCATTGTTCTTTATCTTGTGAATGTCTGTCCATTTGGACATATCCTCGGGCAATTTATGTGGACCTTTAGAGATGAGGTTCCACAAGTTTGGATTGACTGAATACACAAATATACACATACGTCCTAGCCATGTAGAGAAATCAGAACTGTCAAACATCGGTGGATGAGCCATGGAAAACACAGACAAATAAAACAATGATAGCTCACAAGGAATAGTAGGACCTTCTCTGCAGATTGTTAAATTTGATCTATCAAAGACCCACTCTGATACCAAATGTTAGGTCCCTTGGGTGCAAATGGATCTAGAAGGGGGGGTTGAGTAGATCCATTATAACTTGTGTCTAATTAAAAATTAAGCTATTTGAAATGCCAATCACTAATGTAATGCGGTAAAACACTTGAACTTAATGCACAATGGATTTAGCAAAGCAGTTCACCAACTAGATGCAGAAACAACATGTGCAGACTGATGAGGTTGGTGCACCCACAACCTGTTCTGCACTACACGCAGACTGACTACACCACAACCTCCTAGTGTGTGTAGATACAAGACTTGCTTGTGGTCATTGAAGAGACAACTAGGAAGGCATGTGTTTAAGCCAACATACGAACCTGTGAATGGGGATAGAGGACAGGGATTAATCACACAAGGCACAACCCATTGCACAGGAATTTTTAAGGTGGTTCAGTTGGTCCTTGGGGCCTCGACTCCACAAAAAAATCTTCGGCTCAGAGCACGAGACGCCGAACTTTTTTCTGTTCAGAACGTTGATTGCGCATCTTGTTGCCACGGCGTGCCCCTTCACCCTCATTGCAGCTGCCATGCGCCACGCCTCGGTACTGGTCGACGGTGCCGGGTACGTGGTCGAGGTGCCACCGCTGCCACGGATACACAGGCTTCGGACACAGGCAGCAGGGCAGCGACCCGAGCTCGTCGAGCTTGTCCTTCCATCGAGCCCGAGCCTTCTCATGAGCCCGGCCGTACTTCGGGTTGCTCGACATGGCTAGACCCCCCGGTGGTCCCGGGGGTATATCCCCCAGATGGGGGGTGCCCCTCGGGGTATGTGCCGAGTACCTTCATCCTTGGGACCGGGGCCTCTGTAGCGGACAGCCCCGGCCCCTCCCAATTTAGGAGGGGACATGTCTGACGCTCAGTTCTACATTCGGACCGCTGCCATCACATGGGCCGTCACGTTCATCGTGCTTGCCCTCGTCGTGCTGTGAGCCTCATCGCCGAGTGGCGTGCCCGCGTTACCGAGGAGCGGGTCGCCGCCCTCATCGTCCAGGCCAGTGACCTGCTCGAGGTGGCCGAGTTGCACCCGATGCGTCTGCCCGGCCAGCGTGCCCGGCGCCAGGCTTCGTACCTCAGGTCGAGAGCCGAGGAGCTTTGGCAGACCATGACCCCGACTCGTGAGGATGAGCCGGGGTCTCGGTGGTCAGGGTATGCAGCAGCACCCCTGTTCTGTGACACAGCATAGCCCGTAGGAACTACACCGCTGTAGTCCCCTCGATGCGACTCGCCGTGACGTTGTGCCCGAGCACGAGATCCAGCACGTCCCCGAAGCGGTAGCGCTTGGGTCCGATGGGGTCGCCCTCGCGGTCCAGCGCACGGGTGGCGACCAGGCGGCCACGCGACTCCCACATGCGGATGCGGTCGTGCACACGCTGCACCGACTGCTCGGTATCGACCAGCGCAACCACCGCCTCAGCCATGGGCTTCGGTCGAGCCACCCACCCGCGAGCCTCGGTCAGCACCTGCTCGAGATGGTCTCGCGCATACGTCGTGGCACCACACCCACCGCACGTCACCCATGTCAGGCCAGGCACCACGTGTGTCGGGTGCTCGCAGCGTCGGCAGGCGCCGGCGTACCAGCCCGGCGCCACCTGCTCGGTCAGGCCACGCAGCATCTGCTCGAGCATGCCCGTTGCCTTCGCGAACTCGCCGCACCACTCGGTCGTGGCGATGCTGGTCAGATGCTGGGTCAGGTGCTCGCACACGAGGCGGATGGTCTCGGCCTCGTCGTCGGCATCCTCGGGCGGCAGGACGTCGCGGTCCTCGTGCAGCATGCGCGCCCAGCCCACGAGGTCGGTGCCTGCCTCGTCGAGCGCGGTGCCGATGCGGTTGCCCTCGCTCGCACCACGCCGCAGCAGCCACTGGCTACGCGAGCCCAGGCTGCCGTTCGGGCGGGCAGGGCGTGACCAGCGGGCGAGGTTGGCGAAGTAGATCGGCACGTACACCATGTCGGCCTCGACCTTGCGCTGGACGAGCTCGCACAGCGCAAGCCCGTTGGTCGTCTCGGCACCGCAGTGCTGGCAGTTCATGCATCCCCCTCCTTCTCGGCCTCGATCTTGGCCAGCATCCGAGCCACGAACTCGGCGTCGCTCTCTCGGTTCCCGTAGACGTAGAAGTAGGCCGCTGAGCGAATACCTCGCCAGAACGTCTCCATGAAGCTCCAGATCCTGCTCATGCGTTGTCTCCGTCCCAGAGAAGCGGCTCAGTCACGACAGGCGCCGGCGCAAATCCGACGCGCGGCTGGGCACGCTCGTGCTCTTCGATCTGCTCCCGCCACTCCTTGTCGTAGATCACCCGCTCAGGCGCAGACACCCGCTGAATGCTCGGCCCGTACAGCCACTTGTTCCCCGTCACGGCGTCTCGGCCCCGGATGCTCATCGGTCCCCCTCGCGTGGCCACGGAGTCAGCGGAACCTTGTGCCAGTTCTCAGCCCACCAGCGCAGCAGATCCTCGCGGTCGTGCTTGCGGCACTTGGTGGGTCGGAGCATCGGGTACGCCACGACGAGCCGAGCGCAGTACCAGCGCGCCTTGCAGAACCGCAGGCGCGGAACCATGTGGGCGACCCACCAGACCTCGTACTTGAAGCTCTCCCAGAGCATCCTCACACCTCCCATGTCTCCAGCACCTCGCTCTCCTGCGCCTCTCGCATCGCTTCTCCCGCCACCCGCACAGGCAGCCTCCCCGAGGGCGTATCCAGTTCCTCGCGCCGCCTCACGCTCAGCAGGTCGTCCTTCTCGGTCTCCCAGTCGTGCTTGCCCACGTGTCCGTTGCGGATGCGGCACTGCAGCGGCAGGGTGCGGTCGTCGGACAGGGCCAGGCACAGCGTGCGCGTCACGGGCAGGTCCTCCTCCAGGTCGATGTCTTCGTTCTCGGCAGGTGCGGCCAGGTAGCCCCACGTGTAGCTGGTGCTGGGCAGGTCGGCCGCGTGCATGGCCCCGTTGCCGTCGAGCCCCCTGCGCTCGTCGACTTCGGGCTCCGGGTCGGGCTGGAGGCTGGCCACGTGGTGCGGGTCGGTGATGGTGATCTCGTAGGTGCCGGATTCCGGGGCGACCCAGGTGTGGCTCTCGTCCTCTGTGGGCACCTCGCGGCGGACGTGCGGGAAGGGGCTCATGCCGACCTCCCGGGGGCGTAATGCTCGCAGCGGTATCGGTCGCCCTCGCCGTCACGACCAGGCCAGCGGTACTCGTCGAGCACGTCGTCGCCGGTCGCCTTCAGGCCCCAGACGGTGTGGACCTTCGGCTCGGAACCGTAGTTGCCATTCAGGTCGGTCAGGCTGGACGTCACCATGACGATGCCGCTCTGCCGAATGAGGTCGGCGACGGTGCATCCGACCCGAACCCAGCCTCGCTCCTCCTGTGCGGCCTGTCGTTCGAGGGCCATCGGGTGGTCCCGTCGCACGGTCTCGCTCATCCCCGCACCTGCTTCCTGATCTCGTCCCACGTGGCCACATGGTCGCGCTCGGGGTCGGCAGCGGGCACCAGTTCCTCGCCGTCGAGCCAGACGCGGATGCTGTTGCCCTTCGGCGAGACCGAAACCTCAAGGCGTCGCTGCCCGTTGGTCTCGATACCGAGCACGCGACGACCCCGGTACTCCATGTACCGGACGACATCCATCGGGCCCCACGTGAAGCCGTACTGCGTGTTGGTGCTCATCGGCCCTCCTCGTCGCGCTCGGGCTCGGCGAGGAGCGTGTTGTCCAGCAACGTGGCCACCTCACCGACGCCAACATGGAATAGTATGACCCACCTAAATAGGTAGAACAATTTAACCCACCTCTCTTATCAAAGTAAATGAGAGTAAGTGGAAGGACGGTCTAATCCAAAGAGTATATCCCTCCATGTATCTATCACTCTATCAAAGAGGGTGGTAGGGTGTCTTCTTCGTTACAAGTTAATTTGGTGTACAGGGATGGGCCGTGGTGAGTTGAGGACAACTGGTCAAGTCACTGTTAATTCGGGCCAATTCACAAACCTCCATAAACGGTTTAATACTCAATCGCTAAAGCCCATTAACGGTTCAGTATCTGACCGCCAAGTTTTCTGAGTCCAAACTGATTTCTTTCTGGATTCAGCTCATTCTAGCGGCCCAATATTGGACCGCTATATTTGTTAGGCGGCCCAGTATATGATCGCTAAGTCCCTGAGTACTGTTAACCTGAGGTTTTGACCTAAGGGTTAATATTCATGTGATCCTAGATGGACAAATTGATTGTCTAGGACCTGCCATCTATTTCAAGACATCTAAAATAAAGTATGAGAAGTAAAGAACGTACCGTTATGCTGTCAGATTTTCTCCAAGACATAACTTAGTTATTAATGCATTCTTGAACTCGTATAATCTATGATTGGTGCATTCTCTTATTGGCATCGTATCTTGGACATCATTGAACTTATTACATGCATGGCCATACTTTATTGTTATATATGTGGAAGTAGCTTGATTTATACTTGAAGATGCAGTTCAAGCACTGATTGTACTCAAGGGCTCTATGCTAGTCCCCTCGACTGATTGCCGAAAACATGCTGTAAACCATGTGGTATGATGCTACTGGCGTCGCATTGCGCTGGGAGTACTTTCTCTATAAATAAGTGAAAATCCATGAATTACATGGACTTGATACATGAAGCACTTGTTGTTAAGCGAAAAAGTACTTATTTGCTTGTTACATGACGTTCTAGTACATTCTCGTTACATTCTTGCTCATAAAAGGCCATAATTACATTCCTGCTTGATCATTCTTGCTCAATCTTATCTTAACTTGATCGTGTCTTGTTACTTTAGTTTATTTACATGATTTATCACATTCGTATGATTTCACATTGATTCATTAGAGCTAAAATGTTAATCACTTTAATATTACCAAGTCAGAAGCTTACCGAACTGTCGACACGACGCCAGGCTCCAAACGAAGACCTGCAAGAACAACCGACAAAGCCTAAACAGACAACGGCCAACATGACTAGAACATCGTGCACACTATCCTAAGCACGACCAGAATGCCATGCATGTGATAGGACGCTGACCTCGAGTGTAGCCGCGAGAGGGCTGACCCGGAAGGTCACAACGCGTAAAAAACACGAAGAGTCATGTACCACGTGACAAAGTAACTCCTTACTAGAAGAAAGGCCAGACGCGTCTACTGAGCCAACGCCTAGGAAGGCGAAATCTCAGTTACGCTCTGGAATGAACCATGAACAGAACTATCATATCGAGAACTAGTCAGGGTCACGCCCATCGACGGGAGACCAAAGCCCCTAACCACGTGTGCACACACTGGCCGTAGACCACTAAGACAGGCCTTTAGCTAGTTTTCTCCCTCCGCGGACGCTGCGGTCGAGGGCAATAGTACTGCCAAATCGGGAGCCCAGGGAAACTAGCTTAAAACCTGCATATCGGGAAAGTGCCCCGCTATAAGAGCCGTCACGTCGAACCATGCCGTAAGGTGACAACTAGTGAAGGCTTACGAGACACAGACTCTGAAACACGAGTGCTGAAATACAGACAGGCTAATCATGCACTGTCACCTGTACTACAAAGCACCAATGGCAGTATAGGAAATTGCTAACAAACTCAGGACAAGGCAACTAGACCTACTAGCATAACGATCCTCGAGTCACCAGACTCAAGGCCCAGATCGTTGCTCACAGCAAAAAAATCGCCAATCAGTCTAATCCTAAGCCAGAGAAAATAACACTCCGATGAAACGACTTATGGAGACCTGAGGGAACACTGAGAACCCTCAGCACATCTGGACACGTAAATCGAGATAAGATGATATCTCGAGGCATCTAGAAACACAGCCTCGGATTGGACAAAGGCGCCGAGACACACACAAGGTCGCCTGTAAACCCCTGGTCTCACCAGGTTGACTGGAACCAGACATGACACACACAAACAGATACACACACTGCACGCACAAGCACTCCTGGCCGTCCCATCATGGTCACTGCCCTCATAGGATGTCAACAGACACCCACGGGTCACGGGCAATGAAAGGCGACTTTACCTTATAATCTTGCTCGATCATGCTCCACTATTCCTTTGCATTCTCCATAGCTTTATAGTTCGATTCTTGTTGTTACTATGGTTATTTCACATGTTCTATCGCATTTTCCATTACCTTGTTATCTAGAGCAAAAATGTAATTACTTAAAGCATGCCTCCATGTTGATGCGAAGATACCTACTGGGCAAGTGTGGTCATTACCCTACTTTTCCAATCTTTTTAGGAAGTTCAAGTGAGTCAGATTCAGACTACGATCAGGATGGGTCCGAGAGTGATTGAAGGTCAAGAGAAGCCTAGATTGTCTAGCAGTCATGAGTCAATGATGTATTTTTCTTTTATTGAGTCTAGTCCTATAAATTTTATTTTCTTGAGTCTCGTGGAATAAGAGTCAATATTATGTAACTTTAGATCATTATGTCAATGAAGTTGGATTTTTGAGTCAATGACCTTGTGCATTCCTCATATGTGGATGTTATTGCACTCTGATTGTAGTACTAGCTTGAGGCGTATTGACGACTGCCTACGTTCTCAAGTTACTTCCGCTGTATACATATGGCTCGAGGCATGACAGTTAAGTTGGTATCAGATCCTAGGCATAAGTAAGTCCTAGGAAAATATCATGTCATAGGCTAAGTCTAAGTATTAAGGACCCACACCTATGGACTAAGGAAAGAAATTTCAAACCCATGTGAGCTACAGTAGAGCCCAGGATGAGATAGTATTTAATAAGTATCTCTAGGTTAACCCCCCCTTGAGTCCATGAGAATTAACAAATATTTTTTTTTCTTTCTCAGGTACCTTAGCCTTATAATGGCTCACCGTGTCGACTGGGACGCAATGCAACAAACCGTTGCGGGTCTTACCCCACCCTTGCAGACTATGGCCCAAGCTGGCGTGAGGGCTGGTGCTGGGAACCTACACTGTAACTTCCGGAGCTTAAATCCTCCGTAATTTTCTCGCTCTTCTAATCTAGACGAAGCAGAGAATTGGATGGACGAGATGGAGAGGATTTTCAAAGTTATGCAGTGTGCTGACCAAAAGAAGGTCTGTATCGCTACATTCCAATTGAATAAGGATGCGCGCACTTGGTGGAAGGCCACCTCGACACATCTTCATTTTTGGCGTGGGTGGATGAGGCTGAAATTTTTATGGGAAGTGGGCAATGGTGGACAGAATCTCCAGTAAAAATAGCAAGGGGTGTGGATGAGGTTAAGGGAACACATCCTCCCCACCCACCCACAAATCATAGTGTTAGCTCGGACCTTTGCTATTGCAAAGTTTGGTAACACTGTATTATCGCTCATATTCTACACTGGCTCATGGCATGAATATAGAAAATGCTGAAAACTTATGAAATCAAAAACAAGAGGGAAAGAAGCGTAAAAAGTGGGCCTCATTCCCTACTCAGACATGAAATATCATCCATGAAAGTATCACATCGGAGATGAAAATCTCTCTTAAAGGTCCTAACAAAAGATACGATATCCTAAAACAGGATCATTCCCACATACTGCACGATCTAATTACCCAATAGATTTAGGTAGCACCTTCAACAGCCAATCAAAACCCAAGCAAAGAAGGAAGAAGAATTTAAAGTTTAAACATCAAGCATACGAACGTCAAGGAATAACAAATAAGTAATTTCCAGAAAACAGGAAATGGTGGAACAAGGTATCTAGATATGTAAAAAAAAAAAGCATATCGCAGGATACAAGGTTCGACTTCATTCCAGTTACAAGGTTCAAATAGGGATACGCCTACACAAAGAGGTTTCAGATACTCCCACTTATCTTTTTAATTCATCACATCAAGAGCGGGAAAACAAAGTGGCAAAAGAAGAAGAAAGGAAGGAAAGAACAATAAAAAGGTGACGACGATGCCGATGACGACGGCAACGGCGCCAGCGGTGGCGATAGTGAGGAGGAGGAAGCCATACCCCATTCGTCTTCTTCGTCAACTGGCGAGGCGGGTTGGCTCAGAGTCGGGTCCATGGCGCGCAGACGGACATGGGATTTGGACGGGGCGCAGGGCAGGCGCAGTAGCCTTGAGACTTCTTCCTCGCACCAAGCAGAGTGGCCGGGAGCTGCAAACGCCGGTCGAACGCAGCGAACAAACGAAGAAGGAGAATGAGGCGGTGGTGGTGGTGGGAAGAGGAAACCACTCAACCAGATGGAATCAAGAGAAGAAGAGGGAATAAAGCCCGGGACGCTCACAAAGAACGGCAGGCAGGTGCAGAGAGAGAGCACGGAGTGGGAGGTTGCCTTCCATTCCCGTCCGCTTCGACAGATCACATGGGCGGAGTTTGTTGCTGCATTCGAACGTGCCTCTACTCTAGCCAGCCTAAAGTTAGCCAAGATGTACCAATTTCTGGAGCTGACACAGGGTGAGATGTCAGTGCTGTAATATCGAGCCAAGTTCATTGAGTTGGGCCGGTATGCGCTCCACATCTTTGCTGATGAAACCATAAGGACTCAGCAGTTTCTGTGCTAACTAAAAGTAGAGTTGAGCCTGCCGTTGTTCGCTACCCGTGCAGATAAGTTAGATTCTGCATACCAAGCGACCGTTGCGCTGTGATGGGATAGGTGCAATGGATTTAGAGGGGGGGTGAATGAATCCCTCTCTAAAAATCTTGACCGATTTAAAAAAAAAATCTGTCAGAAATGCGGAAGCAGAATGAACAAGTTCCTGGGATGAATTAGATGCTCTCTACAAATGATGAGTGAATGACCTATTAACCAGATTTACTGAGTTCTGAGTATTAGACTACTAAACAGATCCTAAGTCATCCAACTCACGTTAGACGAAGCCCAAACATGCAAAGTGCAGATGAAATGCTTGCTAGATTGGAAGGGAAGGTTGTTCGGACCTAAGCATTCATCTAGCGGATCATATAAGACAATCAAACACAATGCATGCTCAATTTTTAGTTGGTTCCGTCTTTCAGACCTACGTCCACCCCACACTCAACCCGAGTGTGGCTTCACAGCCGCGCAACATAGCTTGCGTCTGCTGGGCACCACAGCTTGCCTACAGACTGCAGAGCAACATAGCTTGAGGATACCACACCTCTGCCCACTGGGGATTACAGCTTGACCCGTCTAGAGGAATCCTCCTCTGTCTGCTGAGCCTCACAGCCTGCTCCACTGACAAACAGCTTGAAGAAAGGATGAAAAGAAAAATAAGAATTGGAAAGACATAGCAATCGGAAAGCTACAAATGATAATGCACAAATATGGCTCCTGATGAGCTGACTGGCCTGGATTTGATCCACTGTCCAGTGTAGACTGAGCTTCAGATTCTTCTCTAGGAACTCTCTGTCTATCTCTCTTTCTCTCTTCTTCTTCTCGTCGCCTCTTTACTTTTTCATAATTCACAATGCCCTACAAATTTAACTCTATCAAAATTTATTTCAAAAATCTTACATGCATGGTTATCAAAAATAACTTTGTGACACTTGTCACATAGTTGACTAATGCTTAACAAATTTTGCTCGAGACCTTCAACAAGTAAAACTTTTTCATAATGTTTGAGGGAAACTTACCAATGGTGCATGACCTAATTATTTTACTTTTATTCTTCCCTCCAAATTTAACCAGACCTCCTACCTTCAGTTCTAGCTCACTGAACTTGGTTTGGTCTCCTATCATTTGCCTAGAACAGCCATTATCTAAGTACCATCTGTTGTGCATGGCTGCCAGGCTGACCTCTTCATCACCGTTGGCCATGAGACATAGCCCTTGTTCTTCTTCCTCTGAAGATACACTCTCAATATCTTCTTCTTCTTTACTCCATGTGCAAACTATGGCTTGAGGCTTCTTATTCTACACTCCATGTTGAGCATCATCAAGATCTAAAAAATTCTCATATTCTTCACTGCTCTCAGCATCTGACACCTTGAGAGCCACCGACTTACCTTTCCTTTACTCCTCCATATTCTTCCTGAAGTTGACTTCATAAGTCATTAGCGAACCTATCAACTCATCCAATGTCAAAGTGGACAGATCCCTGGAGTCTTCAATCACAGTGGCCTTGGTATGCCATGAGGGGGAAGGGACTTGACTATTTTTCTAACTAGCTCACTGTTAGAATAATCTTTTCCTATAGCTTTCAGATTGTTAGTGAGCTGAGAAAATATAGAAAGCATTTCACTAATAGACTCATCAGACTTCATTTTAAACAATTCAAATTCGAAGACAAGCATGTTCAATTTAGATGCTCTTCCTTGGGATGTCCCTTCATAAATCAATTCGAGCTTATCCTACATCTGCTTGGCCGATCTGCAGGATGACACCCTAGAGTACTCATTTGGGTGTATCGCACATTGCATCATGTTCATTGCACTCCAATTCACTGTGGACAGGCGAATTTGCTCCCTTGTCCAAGCATTTTCATCCTCTGGTAGCTGAAATGGCCCGTGAGATACAACTCTCCATATTTCATGGCTTTACACTTGTAGAAAGACCTCCATCCTATTTTTCCAAAATAAATAATTAGAACTGTCGCAGATTTTTCTCCACGCATTCCAAAAAATGGTACCCTGATCATGTATCATCTTGGATCTTTTTTTTGGTATGTAATTTGCATTGTATAAACGAAGAAAAATTGTACATCATAAAAATGCTAGGCGAGCTAGCAAATGAGAAAAAGTACCTCCGGACCACACAAGCTGTGGACTCAAAGGTTAACTGTAATTAAAGTTAAACCTATTGAAAATATCTTTCTGCCTCTTTGATAAACTACTAGGCCCATAAAATTCTAAACAACTTCTTGCATCTTCAATTATTTCTAAGAAGAGCTTAATTTTTGAAGAGGCTGCTGAGTCCTCAAAGATTCTTAAACACCTTTCCCTCCAAATCTTCCAAATTGTGAACTGGAGGAGGATTCTAATCAACTTGACCAAAGGAGAATATCTTGTGAATTCCTGCTGCAGCTTCAACATTTCCTGGTGAATTCCTGTGACTGGTTTTCTATGAAGATCAAACCAAAGAAGAATGTGTTTCCAAATCCAATTAGTATAAGAGCATTCAATGAATAGATGATCTTGACTATCACTTGCATTTCTGTATAACACACATATGCTGGGAAGATAATATCCCCTGGACTGGAGGTTATCTGCAGTGGGCAGTTTTTGGATTGCAGCCTGCCAAGTGCAATGAGAAGCCATTTGAGCAGTCGAGTTCTTCCAAATCCACTCATGAAACAACATTAAAGTGTTTTTTTCCCAGATGGCCTCCCAGATGTTGCTGGTCTTAATGGCTTGCTCTGAATGATTCCATTTGATGACATCTCGTCCACCACTATGAATTGGAATTGAATTAATCTTAATGGCTTCCCGGATGGCCTCCCACTGGTCTTAATCTCTGAGTCACCATCCATGCCACCCCGCAGAAAAGGAGAGAGAAGAAGTCCCAGGGGAAGATTTGAGCAGTAAAGACGCCCTTCGGGACCTTTTTATAGGCCGAAAGGAGAGCCCGGCTTCAATTGAACCTTGTTATTCAAAGAAACACTAATAATAAAGGGAAGTACTCCATTGTCCTTGATGGCCTTCCCGTCGGGACGTGTGAGATGACAAGTCATACCAAGCATGAAAAAATGAGAAGATGTCAGTACCGGGCCAACTATAATATACACGGACCATCCCTGATGCGCCACAGGCTCTGGCGGACCAACACTGGTGTGCCACAATCACCTGACGGACTAACGTAGGCACGTCAGGCACTCGGTGTGAAAATTATTGTAACGCGCCTTCCTGGGTGCATTACAATGCCTGACGGACCTAAACAGGTGCGTCAGAATACGAAAGGAACAAACTGTAACGCACACCACTAGGGGCGTCACAGTCCCTAACGGACCACTGCTGGTGCGTTAGGCCACGGAACGAAGCTACCTGGGATGCACTCCCCTCGGGGCGTCACAGTGCCTAACGGACCACCGCTGGTGCGTTAGGTGGAAAGGAGGCGTCAGCCCTGACGCTCCTACAGAAACACAGTGTCTTGGTCAGGCGTAACACTAAAGCTCGGAACACGAGAAGTCACCCAGACTCTCAAACCCATAGGCACGCTAAACGAGATAGCACGGTCCTCTCGACACCCTCAAAACACGGACACAGAACGCAAGGGTGTCTGGGGCGTTCACGAGACCGCAAGTCGACCACTGGGTCACAACCGGGTCGACAGGGATCCACACATCACGGAATGAACACAACGAACACGAAAACTCACCTCGGCGCAACACAGTGCCTAGCGGTCTAACATTGGGCTGTCACAGTCTGTAACGGACCGAACCTCGACCACCACAACAACTCTGACGGTCCAACACAGGGCCGTCAGAAGAACAAGGCACCCTGGCTTTGACGTACCCAGGTTGGGGCGTCACAGCCCTAACGCACCTGTCCAGGGGCGTTAGAGAAACGGGCCACGTCAATTGTGATGCACCTATCAAGGGGCGTCACACAGCTCTAACGCGCCTTCCTCAGGGCGTTAGACGACGGGCAGTGTCAACCCTGACGCTCACAGCGAGGGGCGTCACAGTGCTGTAACGCGCCTACCCTGGTGCGTTACAATGCACAAGCCACCAACGGTCAAAAAAACACGAGAACGGATGTAACGGTCGAACCCTAGGCCGCCACAGAATGTGACGGTTTATCGTGAGGCCGTCACATGACTGGGGGACCTGTCGACACTACAGGGACCTGTAACGCACCCTTCCAGGGGCGTTACAGACTATGGCGGTCACTGGAACGACCGCCACAGCATCCCGAAATGCAAACCTAAAGGACACAAAGGTAAAATAAAAATGTAAATGTCCGGAGTCGATACCCATCAGGGGATGTACGTAGGAAGATGGAGGATGGGTGGCGGGGTCACACGTAGTGGAAGTTTTGGGTCTGGGGAGCAGTGTACTATGAGACTCAGGTCTACAGGACTGTGCAGATAGACTAGGTAGTAGAGATGATGGATGGGATTAGGTAGGGCAAACGGGCTCAGAATGGTGTGAAAGTTTTATGGTGGATGTGCTATGATGTGGGAAGGGCGTGTACCAATTTTCAAGGCATTTGAAGAAGGTTTGGGGGGCGAGAAGGTCTCTGTGGACGGGTTCTTTCCCTGTAGGCCTGCACAGGTGTAGTCTGCGCGGGAAAATAGGCTCTAAAGAGAACATCAGACACAGATGGAATTTAGACTTGAAATTTGATCTGGGATGTGGAGAGACGTGGGGGAAGATGCAGTAGAAATTTCAGGAAGAAATGAGATGGGGAAGGGGGCGGACCAACCTATATGCCATGTTTCTATCTTGCAGGCAGACACGCAGGGCGCACCCGGAATAGCAAGGTACCAAGAAGCCTCCACGCTATAGCACGGCCACAACGGGGAACTCTGGGCTCTTCTGGACGTCGAGGAGGTCGCCTCCCAGTAGCAAGAGCAGCAGAAACTCCACGGGAGAGGTCTTGGGCGTTGCACCCAAGAGGAAGAGAAGATAAGAGATGATGAAAGTCACACCCACAAGAGAGAGAGAGCAAGAGGGGAGGGCGTAGCCTTCTCTTTAGTAATTTTCCAAATTTTATTCATCAATCCACTCCAAAAAGAGTACAAGAGCATATATAGGAAATGGGGAGAAGCCCTAATTAAATACCAAAAAAGAAATCCTAATATGAATCCTATTAGAACCATTATTATCCTATCTAGAGTCCTAAAGAAGGGAGTGTCTAATGGCTCGAGAAGTTGAGAAGGATGCCCCCTGCCCCTCCCAGAATCCGTCAAGGTCTTCTCGAGGAGTTTGCAGATGTTTTCTCGAACTTCCAGACGAGTTGTCTCCATTGCGTGACATCCAGCATGCCATAAATTTTGTCTGAGGGGCCACTTTGCCCAACCTGCCCCACTATCGAATGAACCCAGTGAACCATGCAGAACTAAAAGGGCAGGTTGATGAGTTGTTGTCGAGAGGCTCCATAAGAGAGAGCACGAGTCTATGCGTGGTTCCAACACTATTGATGCCAAAGAAAGATGGCACATTGTGTTTGTGTGTTGACAACTGTGCTATTACAAAATCACGATCAAGTTCCGCTTTCCTATCTCCCCTCTTAGACGACATGCTTGATCTTATGGCTGGTACCACCATCTTGTCCAAGATCGATCTGAAGAGTGAGTACCACCAGATTAGGATTTGACTCGGGGATGAATGGAAGATGATCTTTAAGACCAAGGATGGTCTCTGTGAGTGGGTAGTCATGCCTTTTGGTCTATCCAATTCCTCGAGTACCTTCACGTGGGTCGTTTCGGCCTTTCATGGGTAAGTTCCCGGTTGTCTATTTTGATGACATCTTGACGTACAGTCGGAGCCAGGAGCTGCATCTAGACCCCCTCTGTCAAGTCTTTACTGCACTTCGGACTAAAAAGTTCTATGCCAACCCAAAGAAGTGTCTTTTGCACTGACCGTGTTAGTTTCCTCGGATTCGTGGTCTTTATTGATGGAGTCTCAACAGATCCAAAGAATGTGAGAGCAATAAGAGAGTTGCCCTTACCACGCAATGTCAGGGATGTCCGTAGTTTCCTGGGCTAGCCACTTTCTACCATTGGTTCATTAAGGGATTTAGTGAGATCATGGCATCGATAACCAACTGCATGAAGAAGGAGAGTTTTGAGTGGACAGTTACAACCACTAGGGCCTTTGAGGGGATCAAGGGTAGGATGATTGAGGCCCCTGTCATGCATTTATTTGATTTTTCCAAAGTCTATGAAGTGGCTTGTGACGCTTCGGGACTTGCCATTGACGGTGTTCTTAGTCAGGAAGGTCATTCGATTGCCTACTTCAACGAGAAGCTGAACGACATCTGCCAGCACTACTCCACTTATGACTAAGGATTCTATGCCATTATTTAGTCTTTGCAGTATTGGCGACACCACCTGTTGCCTCAAGAATTTGTCATCTTTTTGGATAATGAGGCTTTGAGGTACATAAACTCACAAAAGAAGTTGAACTCACAGCGTTCCCGTTGGGTTGAGTTCCTCCAAAAATACACATGCCCTTAGGCACAAAGCGGGTGTTGAAAACAAGGCAACCGATGCGCTCAACCGAAGGCTGAACACCCTTACGAATATGAGCTCAGAAGTAATCGGCTTTGACTGGATGAAGGAAGATTATGAGGTGTGTCTGGACTTCAGGGAGGTTTTTGTCTAGTTTAGGGATGGACATGATCACGAAATTGAAGGATTCCTCATCTTGGATGGATTTCTGTTTAGGAGTAGCAAACTGTGCATTCCCTGTATGTTTGTGAGAGAATTCATCATTTGGGAGTTGCATGCTGGAGGCTTGGCTGGCTACTTCGGCCAGAAGAAAACCATTGAAGCTGTCAAGCACTAGTTAATATTGGCTCAGTTTGAAAAGGGATGTTGGCAAGACTGTTGGGCATTATCACATCTGTCAGTTAGCCAAGCAAGGGAAACAAATTTCAGGTCCTTACATGCCACTTATTGTTTCGAATTGCCCATGGCAGGATGTCAGTCTAGATTTCGGGTTGGGACTGCCTAAAGCCATGAAGATGATGACTCAATTCTAGTGATTGTCGACTGATTCTTGAAGATGGCACACTTCATTCCTTATTCCAAAACCTTTGTTGTGTCTTGAGTAGCCACACTCTACTTTGACAGTGTGGTCAAGCTCTATGGGTTGCCTAAGACAATGGTGACTGATAAGGATGTGAAATTCATGAGTTACTTTTGGAAGATCCTGTGGCACAAGTTGGGGACAAAATTGCAATTCTCTACTTCCTTTCACCCACAAATAGATGGGCAGATTGAGGTGGTTAATCAAAATTTGGGGAATTCGCTTAGGTGTCTTGTTGGAGAGAACACTTTGAAATTGAGATCTAATCCTACCTACAGTGGAATTTGCATATAACTTTTTTGTCAACGAGATCACTAGTCTATAGTCCATTTGAGGTCGTGCATGGATTTAAACCTAGACAGCTTGTAGATCTCTTACCCATGTCTTCCCACACATCTAGAGTGTAAGATTCTACATTTGCATTTGCATCACATTTTCATACATTGCATGAAGTGATCTAGGAAAAAATTAGGAAAAACAATGGTAGATACCCCCACATGCTAGTCGTGGAGGTATGTGTGACGTTCCTTTTCCCAGCATTTACTTATTTAGTATGCTTTCATATATGCTGTGCTTGTGCAAATAGGGCTCCCAACCAGTTACGAATCACTGCGGCTGAGAGAGTGAGCATCTGTTCCATAGCTCCAGTCGAGCACCGAGCCCGAACTGGATCACCCTAGGCAACAATGGTTCCTTAACCGCTGCGATCCCACATTTCCCTCGCAGGGGCGAACGTTGAGCTAGAGGGAGTTTCTTGTTGAGAGACGCCTCCACCCGGAGGAACGCCACGGAGGTCAATCGTCCGGCTTACCTTTAACATGTAAGTGCTGGTCGCACTTGAGTCAATCTTAGGTCCTAGCCTATTCGTGTCCCATCCCGCATCAAATTGGTATCAGAGCATGGTTCGTCTAGGGTAGGTTTGTATTTTAGTCCACATCCAAAATGAGTCGCATCAATTTTGAGTCTAGGGCATCATGTGAGTCTGCACGCATGATTGATCTAGTGGTATAGTGTTTTCGGAAGGGCGGATCCAGTTTGTCTAGAAGATCTCACTATGCAAGAGGGTTACACCCGCCTAGTACCCTAGTCAGTCACCCTACATGTCCAGCTACTCGCCAGCCCCATGACGGTTCCCCGAGACCATGTGTCAGATTGGTCATCCCTGGTGGCTCAATTCCAGGCTCTTATGGCCCGACCCCAGGGTCTCGCCCCCACCATTCAACCACCAGTTGACCCGATCCCTATGCCAACGAATGAGACGTTCCAGTGCCCTATCGTGTCCACTGCCATTCTGCCTAATGGGTCGCATACGGAGATCAACTTAATCAGTAGGGTGTCGTCTAATTGTGTTTCATAGGACATTGTTGAGTCTCTCTCTAAGACTAAGGAGATTATTCTCAACGGTGACTTAGCTTTCATAGAGTTCCAACGGAGGTTCGGCCCCATTTTGTATCATGATGGAGCATGGTGCAAGATCGGCACACTTGCTGGTCCATACATCATTTTAAGACAAACTTGGTTGGAAGAGAGGAGAGCGACCATCAACCCAGACAGGAGGACCTGCACCTTACACCCACCTCACTTGCCCGGCGAGTTCATCATCCACGACGGCGTTTAGCCGAGAGATGTCAGAATATAGTGTGCTTCGGGCACCCCCTCTCATGGCCATATCTTTCTCAAAGCGGCACCGTGCACTTACCTTTTATGAAAAGTCGAGGGGAGATCGAACGGCATAGGGGGTTTCCGGGTTTTAAGGGAAACGTAGCTGGGATGCAGGCGTGCTAGTCGATTTCTCGATAATCACCCGTGGAACTGAAAGCTGACAGGGGAAGCACTGCCAAGGCAGGGCACATAGACTCGAGAGGTGAGGGACACGTGGAGGCAAGGTCAGTTCCATAGGTGCAACTGCGCAGGCGATTGTGGGGAGTCGTGTACAGGATATCTTTTCCCATCGACCGCAAGCAGTCAGTGTTTATTTGCATCGGATTGAATCCGAACACCTTCGTTCCATGCTGAAGAGAGGTCTGTATAGGCCTGGAGTCCTAGGTAGAGAGTAGGGGGCACTTCGCAGCTGTGGGTTTGCACTAGATAGGATAATGTTAGCTAGGGTCAGAGGTGCTGAGAGATTCACACTAGGTGACACAACAAAAAAGAGGGTTGAGGGCCCGAACGTGGATGCGAGTGCATACGTCCAAATGGCTGTATAATTTCTGAGAGCTATATGACTTTACAAGTGGGCCATAGTGGCCAAGGTACAACAGGTGTAAGTCGCGGGACAATTTCGACACAATGGTCGATCCCCGGGTGTATGCGTGACAAAGCAGGTATCCGCGTGTTTTACAGAGTGTTCCTCTCATGGCGTGGGCTGTGCTTGCTCTGTAAAACGAGGGGCTTGTAGCTAGGTGACTGGCGAGTGCATCCACTGGTGCCCAGGCGAGGGTTAATCACGGCTCGGATCGAGCTGTCGGGCATGGCCTCATGGGTACTAGGAAGCATGACGTCATGTGCATGCATGGTCGCACCCTTTTCATAATGTCTCATGCGTGGTGGGCGTAGACTTGTGTGTCATGGCAAAAGACCATGCAAGGGAAGTACAAGAGACATACCCTCGGTGTCCTTAGCCGACGACCAAGTCACCCACACACAATTCTCCTTGCTGGTTGCCTTGCTGTTGCTTGAAGCTTGAAGGTCCTTCTGGTTGGATTGATGCACGTATGTTCCCCCTTGAGCTCCTAAGGGGCTTTTATAGACCATTCATTCATTTATATTTGCTAACTCCGAATGAAGAAGTGATGTGGAAATCAATAGTCATGCCATAACCAAGTGCTTCATTTCATTCATTAAGATTTTCATTACACAGTACATGAACTCTTAACAGATGATCAAACGACGTTGACTCCTTGACACATGGATACAAGACTCAAATGCGAATACAACAAATGGCTCACAAATGCTTACAAATGCAATAGCTCACAATGGCATAGAAACATGCATACAAACATGTGGAGATGCATGCATAAACTATATAAATCTATAGTAACTACTTCTCCCCCTTTGGCATCATCAAAAGAGGGGATGGGATACAATAAAAGTGGACCAAGTGTCAACTACAAGACCCAAGGACAAACACTAAAGGGAAGAAATAGAAGATCCTTAGTTGCCATCTTCAAGAGGCGACTGATAGCCAAGGCGACGATGGATATCCTCAAGAGTGTGATCTTGATATTGAATGCAGTGCTGAACATTGGCAAGGCTATTCTCATGTGCCTGGGCACGGTGCTTGATATCAACAAGAGTGCAGTTCATGAGGTGAAAGGCCTCTCGTGAATCTTCTTGGTTGGCAGAGAGGTTAGTCATATGAGTGGATAGGTTGGCCATATTAGTGGATAGGGTATCCAAGGCGTGGGAAAAAATGTCCATCTAACCCGTCATGGTGTCCATGAAAGTGTCAAGCTAGTGAAAAGATGTGCCAATTTGACTCCTAATGTTAGAAAGTTGGTCCCCAAAGATATCCACACGGGTTTCTAGCCTATTGAGACGCCTATCAATGCCCTCGAAATCTGCCCAAGAGGGCTGTCCAGCACCTTGGGAAGATGACTCCCCATGATGAAACTATGGCTGCATCTCTAGATCTGCATGTAGTGAAGGAGGAGGAGGCTGCTTGTCCACTTGTGCTGGAGGTGGAACTTGCTCTTGACCTTGTTGCTGCAGTGGCTCTTCTTCCTCTTCCTCATTTTCAGATTCTTCTCTATAGACACTCACATTTTTGCATAATTCACCATCTGAACCCCAATAGTACCCAAAGTCTGAGAAGAGCTTGTGTTTATTATATATATCATCCCACCACACTGGAATTGACACTTCTTGATGGGGGCATCGGGCCAGTCCGACCCGGCCACGACCCACGCCCCACCTGACCCTCTTGGCACCTGGGCCGGGGCGGGTCGTGCGGGTCAGGCCGACCCGGCCCGATCCGTCAAACCCTGATTTTACCACAAGGTTTTGACGGGGGTGCTGGAGGGAAGGACGAGCAAGGTTTAAAAAGCATACGATAAAAGGTTGGGGTATATATGCAAAAACACAAAAGAGGCCGCCGCGTCGCTGCGGCTGCGCTGCTTAGCGGGAAGTCATTTGGATGAGGAGACTAGGGTTTTAATTAAATTTTCCCCACTAGAGCCCCACACACAGAGCGAAGGCCACAGGCTGCAGCACTTTGTGGAGCTGTTCGCGGCTCATGGAGTTCGGCGCCGCTCTGAGATCAAGCAGCAGCTGCGGCGCTGCCGCCGGCGGCGTCCACCGCCGCCCGTCGATTCCTTGCTCGGCTAGGCCGAGCCAGCGCCGGCCGCCCAGCGGCTTCTTAAACCTGGTGCGCCCGCCGTCGGATGCTTCCGCTGGTGCTCCCTGTTGCAGGGTTTCCGTGGAGGATGCAAGGGCTGCAGCAGATGTAATATGTTGATGTTATATTCTGAGTCGACATCTCTCTTCCCTTTTGGGTTCTACTTGTACAGTAATCTTCGGTTGCTGATGTTCTTGTGGAGTGGCTGAGCTTGGTTTTGTGGATCGTTTGGCACCTCAGGCGAGGAGGAGCGGAGTTGAGGGCTTTCCTGACCTCGAGCTAACCAGCTTGACGGCTGTATCGCCCCTGGATGGCCGCTACGAGCAGAAGGTGAAGGATCTCCGGCCTTTCTTCAGCGAATATGGGCTGATCAGATACCGTGTCATGGTCGAGGTACTACTAGATTACAATCCATATGCTCAATTGTTTGAACCATATTAATGCTCGGGTGCTTGCTTTGGGGGCTTGACTGCACGCACATTATATTTACACGACAAGTGGCTGTGATAGTGGTATCGACTGTTTTTTGCAACAAATACTCTCTGTAAATATTCTGTGGTGCCACATAGTCCATATATCATTTAGTTTATGGGAATCCCTGGACTTCGGTCACTCATGTAAATGCAAACTGAAAAGAAAAAGGATGTTTTCCAACCTGTCATTAGCTACAGGCACCTAGATCATCATTATTTTTATTAATGGGGAACATTAGATCCCAGAACACATGAATGACCAGTCGGTTCTCAATATAATATATCATAAAATATCATATAGTAATGCATTAAGGGACTTAGGGGAATCGAGAAACTTATCTGACTTACCTACCAAGCGGGAAGTGACGTGCGACGTGACGACGCTCATGAATTTGACCATTTAAGAGGTTAGCCATCAATAATCAAGCCAAAGAAGTAATCATGATGCATCAAAAGAAGGAAACAACTACATAAGATGAAACAAATATAGCATTTCAAACATCACAAAATTCAGAGACCAAATGGTCAAGCCAAGACCGCAAGGGGAGCCTAATGACTTAGCGCCAAACCGCTTCTCTTAAGGTGGTTCACATTCTCCAACAGGCGAGACCCTGGGGAAAATGCTCCAATGAGGACCGCCAAGGAAAGCCTAACGGTCCATCTCACGACCGCAAGGATCTGGCCGAATTCAAAATCGAGGCGACTATTTGAACCCTCCTCTTTCACCTCATTCATTCACTCAAGCACCCTTCTCCCACCGACGATCCCCGCCACCAGTGACCACCACCACTGGCCATCAAACCCACTCGCCCAGGAGACAATGCAGAGGAAGGGGGTGGTCGTTCGTCACTTCCTACACCAAATGGAAGTGGAAGACACCCCCGTGGTGGGGATAGACCAACCGGAGGGGGAGGCACCACTGTCGGCCCAAACCAAGGCGGGAGGACCACCTACGGTCCCCACAACGCCTGAGGAGGCTGGCAGAGAGAGCGATGGTGAGCCCACATCCGAGGAGGCACCGGAGGCGGTGGCCGGAGCTCGCTCGTCTGAGGTAGGTCGAGACCCTAAAAATCCTTTTTTAATTTTCCAATCGCATGCATGAGGGTAGGATAGCAAGGGAATGGGTCAGGGGACCCATAGAAGACATGTAGGGGCCCTTAGGGCCATTTCCCATAGCTGGGGAAACAGGGGAGAGAATGGCGTTACGGTGAGAACCTAGCGGTCCTTCCAGCGTCTGCTAGGGCGCCAGACGGTCTAACCTAGACTGCTAAGGCCAGACAAATGGTCAAGAGAGGACCGTTATGGTTTCTGGGGTTTTTTTAATGTAAAATTTCCATCGATGTGCTCGCAAGGTTTACTTATGCGCCATTCGCACAAACTGCACTAATGACAGCCGACAAACTGCACTAATGACAGCCGTCTACCCCGATTCAAATTGGGTTGGAGCAACAATCTATATCTATCTATACTATATATTATAAGAGAAAATGGTGATTTTTTTCCGCTGGCTCACTTTAGACGTTGATTTTTTTTCGCCGGTTCAAAGTATTGTTGAGCCGGTTCGATTCTCTTTGAAATGGGGTCCTCGCCGGCATATGAAGGAGTCCCCCTCGATCTGCCGCCTCTGCCACGACCCCCTCGCCCGCACCGACATCGTCCCCGTCCGGTTCTGGTGCCTCCAGGCCATCCACGGGCCCTCCCGCCAACGCTACCCCTCCATGGACCCCGCTGACTGCTCCCTCCTCCGCGAGTTCCTCCTCCCCACTGCCTGCTCCAGCGGCGGGGCCTTATCCTTCGAGTATCCTGGCGCGTCTGGTCGGGCGTGTTCCTCGACCTGCTGCCCCACCTCGGCAAGGGCGCCTCGGTGATCGAGATGTTCTCTAGGGTCTTGAACCTGCTGGACGACGAGTTGATTAGCATGGAGTACCATCGCTCGGCGGAGGAGATTGCCGTCACCGACAGGATAAAGGACGCGATGAGGGTGCATTGTATCTCGCAAATTCAGGCCGTGGTACGACATCTGTCCCTCTACCGCCGCTCCGCAACCCTGACCTCGCCACCATGGTCCTAGACACAATGAGGAGATACATTGTCTGGATTGACATCGACCTCGTTGCGAATGACGCCTTCTTGCCACTCCTATTCGATGTGATTCTCACCGAGGGCCTGAACGAGCAGCTGAGGGAGGCCGCTGCTAGCTGCTTGCTCGTTGTCGTCTCCAAGCGGATGGACCCAAAGCAGAAGCTCGAGCTATTGCAGAGCCTTCGGATTAATCGTGTTTTTGGATTGGTTACTGGGTATGCTGTAGAAGATGACCCGGAGGTGGTCTCCAAGTTAGGGTCTTTGATCACGACTGCCGTTGGTCTTGTATGTGATTCAGAACTGTGAAGTGGACTCGGCATTTAATGTTGTTCAATTCCTGTCGGATTATGTCTTCACCATGAAGACTCCTCCACAGAGTCATAAGTTGCTAGGAGCAAAGGGGAACAGCAAATTCTGCACTGACCAATATTTCCAAGCAAGAGAGCAGTCCAAATAATTCCAACTGATGCCGCAAGTTAAAGTCCAAATAATTCCAACTGATGCCGCAAGTTAAAGAAAAATACTAGTCCTATCAAAGCTTACCCACAGCTGCTTCCAAACTATTAGAGTGTTTAACTTGCCACGGGACATCTAGTTGGAAAGAGTAGAGGAAAGAAAGCCACAAATGTAAACCCAATGAGAGCTGATAACAACAGCCCCCTCTAACTTCTTCTTCCTTTTTTATTTCTTCTTCCATGAGGCCATTCCTTTTTTCTGGTACCACCCACTACCCCATCTCAAGAAAAGAAAACCACACCAACCAAGAACAAGAGGAAACACGACAGCAACAGAAGAATGATAGGGGGAGCATCCGTTCTTCACCTGGCGGACGATCTTTTCTCGGAGATCATCAGTCAGAACCGGCGCACCAGCAGCTTCTTGAGGCCCATCACCGCCATCGGGAGCCCCCGCAGTCGCTCCCTCCGTTTCCTCTTCATCCAAAAGAAGAAGAAGGTGAGCAGCAGCAGCTCCTTCTTCGGACCCCCCGCCATCACGAGTTTCAGAAGCTTCTCTTGTTTCCGCCCCCTCAGAAGGCAGCTGGGCAGGCGGCTCTACCAGCCCACCTCTGCCTGGCGACCCAGAAGCGGTTTCTGCTGCTTCCCCTTCCATGGGAGGAGGAGGAGGAAGGGGTGCCCATCCGAAGACGGTCTCCACTTGCGAGGACGGGACGGCGGGAGGCGGAGGAGGAGAGCAAGCGCCCGGCCCCTCTCCGCCGCCCTGCATCCTTCCAATGCACAGAAGAGAGAGAGAGAGAGAGGAGGCGCCGGCGCCGTCAGGCACACCACCGCGACGTTCCCCACCGCTCCGCTCCTCCTGCGTTTATACGACGCCCCCGAGGGGGAACGTGTCTACTCAGAAACCGAAGAGGACATTCGTTCACAGATCGCCACGTAACCCGCAAAAGTACGTGTGCACATATCTTGGAGGAGGGTTTATGGGGTGTTTGGGAACACTTTAAAAAAAAATTCTTTCTATTTTAAAAATTATGACATATTAATTTTTATAACCCCCACCCTCTCTCTTTCTCTCATTCTCTCTTCCTCGCTCTCTCTCTTCTCACACTCTCTCTTTCTCTCCCTCTCTTCTCCGGCGACCGACGGAGGTGGACAGGGGTGAGGCGGCGAGGTTCGTGGGGTGAGAGATGGCGGGGACGGGACGAGGCGGCGGCGTGTGGCAAGGCGGTTCGCGAGTGTGGGGCACCGGCGGGGTTTCTAACGGCGTTTCGTGATGGATCGACGTCCTCGGCACGTGAAATCTTCGGTGGAGGTAGGGGGGCGGATCCTTAGCCCACGTACTTTCTTTCCCGTGAGTTTTATAGGCCGTGGTGAGTCGAGCGGGCTTATTTGAGTATTTTAGGAGAAAGAGCATGTTTTGGGGTGTGAGCCAGATTTAGTGATTTGATCACATTTTGGGAGTTTAAATGGGTCCTCTCGATGCCAGAGAGGTAGGGGACTAGTTTCCCCTTATTTTTCCTGTCACCTAGGGGTGATTGGGGCGTGGAATGAGTTTTTATCACGATTTTCACCTTTTTCGGGTGCAGACTGAGAACGCGACTATCACGATGGTCACGTTCTTCGAAGAAGGCGTCATATCAGGGGGGGTCACGTTCATCGAGGAAGATGAACAGTAAGTCGGTTAGGGTCACAGTGGTGAGACCAACCGCGACCAGGTCGCGATTATCATCCTCGTCGCGTTTTACTATTGTCGTGATCGAGGGACCCGCCGCGTTGATTGAGACCGCGCCCCTCGTGGCGGGGGCGTTCTTCCCTTGTCACGCTCAGGGTGAGGGTCGCGTTCATGAACGCGCCCAAAGCGGGGTGCGCGTTCATGTGGGCGATTAGTCATGCAGGCCAGAGGCTGGGAAGGCAGTCTGGCGTGCCTTCCTTGGCCCGTGAGTGTCCCGGACACCCCGTGGGGACCGTGACTATGTTTTTGGGTGTTCGGAGGTATCATGTTACCTCGATTAGCGTGCTATGAGTCTTGGGGGTCCAGGTGACCTCGTGTCTAATTTTGAGCTTTCGTGTTTGCATTAGATCTAGTTGCCGTGAGTCAGTACGAGTGTGGTGGGCCTTCCCCGCACGATGTGAGTTTTTTCGGAAAGTGGTTTCTGCGTGGGCCAAGCGTATGCCCTAGAGTGTTGGTATGGATTTTATTATGGGTTTGCCCAGAACTCGTGGCAGCTTTGATGCAATTTGGGTGATCATCGACCGATTAACGAAGTCTGCGCACTTTTTGCCTATTAAATCAAAGTGGACTATGGATGTGTTGGCTGCCCTTTACATGAAGGAAATTGTGAGGTTGCATGGAGTCCCTGTATCCATTATATCTGACAGAGACCCTAGGTTTACCTCTCACTTTTGGACAAGTCTGCAAGCATCGTTAGGAACTCGTTTGAATTTTAGTACTGCATTTCATCCTCAGACGGACGGGCAAACTGAGAGAACAAACCAAATTGTTAAAGGCATGTTGAGAGCTTGTATGATCCACTTTGGAGGCAATTGACATGAACATTTGTCTTTGATTGAGTTTGCTTATAATAATAGTTATCAATCCAGCATTCAGATGGCACCATTTGAGGCTTTGTATGGTAGAAGCTGTAGATCCCCTCTTTGTTGGGAAGAAATTGGTGAGAAGCAATGGCTCGGGCCAGATCTTATTTTGGAGTCATCCAAGAATATTCAGGTCATTAAAGATCATTTGAAGATTGCTCAGTCCGGGCAGAAGAGCTATGCTGATAACAGAAGAAGAGATTTGGAGTTTCAGGTCGAAGAGCATGTGTTCTTGAAAGTTTCACCATCAAGAGGAATCAGAAGATTTGGCATTCAAGGCAAGTTAAGCCTAAGATTTGTTGGCCCGTTCGAAATCTTGGAGAGGGTAGGCAAAGTTGCCTATAAGTTGGCTTTACCACCACAGTTAGCAGACATTCATAATGTGTTTCATGTGTCTATGCTGCGAAAATTTGTATATGACCCTTCGCACATCATCCAACTTGTTGATTTGGAATTGAAAGAAGATTTATGGTATGAAAAAAAGTCTGTCAAGATTTTGGATTTCAAGCTACAGCAACTCAGGCATCGATCCATTATGATGGTCAAGGTTCAGTGGAGTCAGCGTGGAGTTGAAGAGGCAACATGGGAGTCCGAGGAAGCAATTAGAAAATTATATCCCGATTTGTTCTAAGGTTAGTATCAATAAGATTCGGTGAATTTGGGGACCAAATTCCTTAAAGTGGGGGAAGGTATAGGATGTTGAATTTTAATTCACCCCTTTCACAAGTTAATGATGAAGGACGTACCCTTCTATTTGGATGAAGACTGTTAGATGGCTTTTGATAAGCTGAAGGATAATCTGAAGACTCCTCTTGTGTTTGGCGCACTGGTGAAAGGGCGGCCATTAATTTTGTACATAGCTACTATGCATTACTCTATGGGGGCAATGTTGGCCCAAAATAATGAAGAAGGAAAGGAACAAGCACTCTACTATCTCAGCCGAAGGCTGGTCAGAATTGAGGAAAAATACACCTTTATCGAGAAGGTTTGCTTAGCCCTGGTCTTCGCGGTCAAGAAACTCTGACACTATATGTTGTCGTATGAGATAAAGCTAATATCCAAAGTGGATCCACTAAAATACATTCTCTCCCAGCCGACACTCAAAGGCCGCTTAGGCAAATGAGCGATGACTCTCATGGAGTTTGACATCTCCTATGTGTCGCAAAAAGCTATCAAAGGGCCAGACCATCACAGACTTCTTTGCCGTACACCCTATGCCTAAAGACTCCCTACTAGTAACTAAGCTCCCTGAAGATGAGACTCTCGAGGCAAACCAAGTGCAGCCCACTTTATGGCAGTTGTATTTTGATGGTGCATTCAGAATCGATACTCCAGCAATTGGGCCAGTTAGAGTCTGAGCTGGTGCAGTCATAGTCCTGAAATCTCCCAAAGAGGAAATCATATATACCTCCTGTTCAATAAACTAGCCCTGCACAAATAATGAGGCTGAACATGAAGCCTTAATTATTGGCCTACAGATCGCTTTGTCCATGGAAACCCAATGCTTGAGGTGTCCGGGGACTCCATGCTAGTCATAAAATAGGTGGAAGGACAATTTGATGTGCAAAAGCCGGAGCTCCTTCCTTACCCCCAGTTGGTGTTGCGCCTGATGGCAAAGTTCTACTTCATTGAAGTAAAGCACATCAATCGAGGACAAAACACTCAGGCGGATGCCCTCGCAAAGCTGGCTAATTCGTTGGTAATCCCGCTAGACAAGAGCTTGAATATAACCATCATCAATAGGTAGTAGGTTCCTAGCATGATTGAGGCCTTGGCAGATGAAGAGGAGAATGAAATAATGACTGTGGAAGAAATTCAACAGCCTGATTGGCGAGAGCATCTCATGCATTGGTTCCAGCGCCAGCAGTTGTCGAAGGAGAAAGAACAAATGATGAAATTACTCAGAATAAAAGATTCCTATGAAATGAGGAATGGAACCCTATTCCAAATAATGGCGGATGCCCAGAAGAAAATTCTACCCCGCTACTTGTGTACAGAGGAAGCATGGTAGGTGATGATATGGTTTCAAGCCGGGTCAGTCGGGGCACACTAGGTGGGCGTAAAAATGAAGATTGAAATAAAGAAATTAGGCTACTATTGGCCCACTATATTTGATGACTATTGTAAATTTTCCAAGTCATGTCAAAAGTGTCAAGAACAAGCCACCGTGCCAAGAAGGCCACTAGCGTCATTACATCCCACCATCCCAAGTTGGTCATTCGCCCAATGGGGCACAGATGTGGTGGGCCCTTTGCCAACATCTGCATCGGGGTGTAAATATATTTTGGTAGCCACAGATTACTTTTCCAGATGGGCAGAGGCTGTGACACCAAGAGAAGTGATGGGGGAGCTAGTTGCTAGATTCTTCCGTCAGAATATAATATTTCGATTTGCGGTTCCCAGTCGAATTATCTCCTACAACGGCAGCAATTTTAGAAACCAGAAGGTGTAAAGGTTAGCCGACAAGTACAAAATTGATTAGAGGATGTCATCCCCCTACAATCCTCAGGCCAACAGACTTGCAGAGGCATTCAACAAAACCCTCTACACCCTGCTAGCAAAGACCGTCAACTCCAGCAAGAAGGACTGGGAAGAAAACATGTACGAGGTGCTATGGGCAAATTATACAGTCTTCAAGACCCCAACCGGCTGTTCACCATTCTCCCTGGTGTACGGATCAGAGGCAGTGGTGCCAATAGAGCTGGAGGTGCCGTCCTTACATGTTGCTATCCAGCACGGTTTGGCCAGCGATGAACAAACAAATATTGAAAGAAGACTGGAGGAGCACACTAAACTCAAGGGGAGATGACTCAGGGCACAACAAAACATTCAACTATATCAAGCTTGCATGGCCCGTGCTTTCGATAAGTTGGTTAAAGAGAGAGAATTCAAGAAGGGTGACCTGGTAATGGTCAAAAGAAGAGAAGTGATGGCAGCCAACCCCAAAGAAAAGTTGACTGAAAATTGGGTAGGCCCCCGTATGTTGTTCATTGGGTCTACGAAGGAGGCTCTTACGTCTTGGTAGATCACAAGGGTGCAGTCTAGTTCTCCCCTCTCAATGAAAAACACTAGAAGCTGTATCATGCAGCATTACCGGTGTTCAAAGAATGACTGAAATTTAACTTGGTCTAGTGGCACTCCGCCCGGGTCGAGCTCTCCCAAATATATATCTAGCCCAAAACCAACCCCGGGCTATTAGCCCACGTTACAGGTGACCTGACAATATGTAGGATGCTAAGGGTCTCAAAAACCCCCACATAGTCCCACTGGGCTACTATTTCACTATCGCCATGCTGGACCTTCCATCTACATCGGTGCATAAACCATTTCCCTTTGCACTGGCATTATCCCCGCGCCTGCAAGTATACATCTTTCGGCGAAAGGCTTCGTGCCCTAGCCGACATTCACACACCCACCACCATGCTGAACCTTACGTCCACATCAGTGGGTGCATAAACCATTTCCTTTGCATTGGCATTATCCCCGTGCCTGTGAGTATACATCGTTCGGCAAAAGACTTCATTCCCTAGCTGACATTTACACACCCACTATCGTGTTGGACCTTACGTCCACATCGGTGCATAAACCATTTCCTTTGCATCGGCGTTATCCCCACACCTGTGAGTATACATCTTTTGGCGAAGGGCTTCATGCTCTAGCCGACATCAACACTTCACCACCATTGCAGACCTTACGTTCGAATCGGCGCATAAACTCTTTTCTTTGCATTGGCATTATCTTATTGCCAACGAATATACCCTTTTCGGCGCAAGGCTTCGTGCCTCAGTCGATATCTGCACATCATCGCCATTACGAACCTTACGTTCGAATTGACGCATAAACTCTTCTCTTGTGTTGGCATTATCTTCTTGCCAATGCATATACCTTGTCTGGCGGAAGGCTGCGTGTCTCAGTTGATATCTACACATCATCGCCATTACGAACCTTACGTTCGAATCGGCACATAAACTCTTCCCTTGTGTTAGCATTATCCTCTTGCCAATGAATATACCTTATGTAACATCCCAGAGTTCAGGGTACCGCTTCGGCTTCACTACTGCAAGCCATGTCAAATTTGGCTTGGAGAGCCGTTTCTTTAGGGTAGACCTACTCCCAGCACCAGCAAGGAGGTAAAGCTTCTAATTTCGGGTCTCTTGATTGAGCTGGCTCAGCATGTTCAGCTTCTGCTAGGTATTCATCAAAAGTTACACCCGGTGAGCTGTATTTTATTGGGTAAAAAGTGGATATGGTGTCCACTTCATAACACCCACTGTAAACCCAACCTTGGATGTTGGGAAATACGCCTCAGCTCTTTGTCCATGCTATCGAGATACCTGAGCTTTTGGAATGCTTCTTTCTCCTTTCGAGGCTGGCTGGAGAGAATATGCTACCTCTAGAACAATTTAGCCATTCGGCTTGTTGTGAATGTCGACCCTTGAACGGGGACTGATGGATTCTCTATATCTTCAGGGAGATGATAGTCGACGTCTTCCTGCGTAGGGTGCTCTTCAGCTGTGTAGAACAAGCTGCTAGGGCCTTCAAACTACGCCACCTCCCATGCTTTGAAAGGCTCAACAGTGATATGTTCAAGGCCGAATATTGGCCTGGTGAGACCTTCTGTGATTTCAATATGGCCATGGTGCTGATCAACCTTGGCTTCATTAGCTTCAGGGTAGGTGGCGGGAGGTGCTGCTCTGTCCACATCTCTTGTGCTGGCAATATGTGAGACTATCTTGGGGTTGACATATCTCGGCGGCAGTGGCGGGAACCAGTCACTGTCGGAGGTGCTTTTTGATGCCCTGGCAGGGGTCTTGTCTTTGGAGATCTTCTGCGACAGCTCCGCATACAAAGAAGCGTTAAGTAGATGACACTCGAACACTTCAAATGGGTGGAGGTCAACAAATATCCTCTCCTCCTTCCCCCCTTGACTGTATTTGATACATTGGTGTAGTGTGGAGGGTACCACCATATTTTCATGCAGCGAGTGGAAGCCGAGTAGTGCCTTATACGAGGTGCTGGAGTTGATGACATGAAACTGCACCCTTGTAGTAAAATCCACCATTGTGAGCGTAAATTTTGCCACTCCCAACGGCACTTCAAACTTTTGATTGAAGCCAGTGATATGCATATCCCCGACCTTGTCGAGGTGCACATTAAAGCAGCATCTCTGGTGAGTGAGTAGACCACCCTTGACTCGCTGCCGGTTTCTCAACCGTGCAGGTCCAAACGCTTCCCTTGTTAGGGACGTATGTGTGATTGCTAGAGTCTCTGGTTTGCGTCTCGAATTGGCGTCGAGTCCGCGTCTCCGTCCCACATCAGTTTTGGCTTGGGCCTCGCTGTGAGGGCAGGTTTTCGCGACTGGGACGTCGTGGCGTTTTCCTAGTAGCGTGACTAGGGCGATTCGTGTCTAGTTGTTCCCCGACCATGGGATCGGGATGTCGGGTGTGTAACTTGGTTGTTCCCCCGACGGGAGACTGGGTCGTGTTTTCCAATATAGTAGGAGTAGCTGTAGAGCCGAAGTTTTACCAGCCAGTGAGTTTACTATTCCTGCTGTTACTGTCGTTCTTGCTGTAGTTACTACTTTTCGTACCACCGTTGTTCTCGGTTGGGGTCCCGCGGGATCCCTACTGGGCTAGTGATCGGAAGCTCACCCCTAGTTTTCAGGTGCGGTGGTTCTTCCTCGAGGTTCGAGGGCGTTGCGTGGAGGTTCCTAGTTGTCAGCTTGCCGGGCCGAGTGTTCACTTGACATGTGGTACGTTTTACTGCTTTAGACTGTACTTTTGTTAGATTGGACTCTATTGTAGTTAGTTATTTATATCTGTTGTCCTACTTTATTTCCTATTTCTATGTACACGACACCTATCCTTTAGCCCTTCTGAGTCTACGGACTCGTGGGCGGAGGGTCGAGGTTCGAGTTGCGCTGGTTCCTTTTCGGTACTCGGATCCCAGGTCGTCACAGTCCCCTTCTTTGCATAACACCGTTTCTCCTTCGTCCATGCTCAGGGGAGGTGATAGTCTTTTTTTCTCTTCTCTTAAGCCAAGCGTAGGGGCAAGAGGCTGATGGACTACGCAACCAATCTAGGCATTCCCCAATACGGGAGAGGTCTCAAATAGGGGCAGTCTTGACTGGTGAGGACACCCGAGCCAGAATACGGATCGACTCAGCGAGCCGTCGGTACTGGACACGAAGCATGACTCGGTCGACACCGACCTCTTTATGGCTAGGGGACTGTCTGGAGTCTCCCTAGGAGCTTTGACACTGTAGTACGTATTTTTATACGTATTTGTATTTTGTACGTATGGGGTCACCTAGACCCATAAGACCCACGGGCACGCTAATCGAGATAACTCGGTACCTCCAGACACCCTTTAAGACACGAACACAGAACCCACGGGTGTCTGGGACATCCACGAGGTCGAAGGTCAACCACTGGGTCACAACCGGGTCGACCGGAGGCCAACACAATGCGAAATAGACACGGCAAGCACAAAAACCACATGGCGATCCACCCTGGAGCGTCAAGCCAGTTGGCGGTCCTCTCAAGACCGCAAAGCTCTGCTTAGCGATCCAGCCAAGACCGTTAGGCCCCAGAAGCCACTAAATCCAAGGCGGTCATTACCTAGACTGCGAAGCACGGTTGCAGTCCTTGGCCTAACTGCTAGTCATCAGGTGATGGTTAGTCACAAGGCTGCTACCCTACCCGAACTTGGACGACCAAGAAACAGGAAAACGGTCATGCCTTGACCCCTAGGCACTACTTGGCGGTCTCCTCGAGACCGCTAAGCTCGGTAGCGGTCCATCGCGAGACTGTTACCCTTGAATCGACATAAGGGACCCCTGGCGGTCTTCCATAAGGCCTCCCCATCCGGTGGCGGTCCCTGGAAGGACCGCTACCCCATCCCGAGCGTAAAAATGGCGAATGCCGTAGAAAATCCCATTCCATGTCCCGTTCACACCCATGTAAAGGAAAAAACAAGGGAAAACTAGTCCCCAACCTCTCTAGCACCGAGAGGGCCCATTTAAACCCCAAAAGCGTGATCAAAACGCTAGATCGGACGCACACCCCAAAACATGCTCTTTTCTCCCAAATGCTCAAATGAGCCCGCTCGGCTCACCATAGCCTGCCAAAACCACGGGAATGGAAGTACAAGGGCCAAGGATCCGTCCCCCTACCTCCACTGAAGATTTCACATGTCGAGGATGCTGATCCATCGTGAAACGTCGCTAGAAACTCCATCGGTGCCCCCGAATGCTACCGCCTCGATCCTCGCCCCATCCTCGCACTCCTCACCCTCATGCCGTCCCTGTCTCATCCACCATCGCCCCCATCGGCAGCCCGGAGGAGAGGGGGAGAGAAAGAGAAGAGAGAGAGTGAGAATGAGAGAATGAGAGAAAGAGAGAGGGTCGGGAGGTTATAAATAGAAAATTTGGCCAAGTTCTGCCCGCTTATCCCAATTGACCTTTGGTCATGAGTTTCATGTCAGTTCCAATAGGCGGTTTGGTCAAAACCATTCTGACCAACACTGTAGTAGGTCGGTTGGCTTGAGTGGCCAGTCCTTAACTACTCTAGCCTTTGGGCGGCCCGCCCTAACTGTCCATCCCTTTTAGTGTCTAGGAGTCAGTTCTTTTGAGCTGTTGGCCCCCAGCTATTCATCCCCCTTGAATGGTCTATTATAGACCATTCATCCCTCTTTGAATGACTTCCATCTGGACCGTTCATCTCACCAAGTGGCCTTCTTTTGACCGCCCAGTGTGTCTTGTTCGTCATCTTGTTTGTTGGTCATGAAGGCTTGTCTCGTGTCTGTCTGTCTTAGGTACGTGTCCTAGGGCGGTGTCTGAGTGTCGTTTCTCGACATTCTGATTTTCATATATCTTAGCTTGACCTTTTGGTTTACCCATTGTCCCATGGATGTCTCTTGATCTCCTATGAGGGCTATGACCATGATATAAGGTGGCCATGAGTGTTCTTGCCGTGGGCAGTCTTCTATACTACTTTTAATGTCATTGTCTAGTTCTGGTCAAGCCGGTGTGACCCAGTGGTTGCTAGGTGACCTTGTGTGTGTCTCGACAGTTCTGTCCAGTTCGAGACATGGTTTTGGATGTCATGAGGCATCGTCTTACCTCGTTATACATATCCAGGCGTGTTGAGGGTTCTCAATGTTCCCTCAAGTCTTCGTGAGTCATTTCTTATGGTGAGTCATTTTCTCTGGCTTCGGATTACACCGATTGGCAGCTTGTTCACTTTGTACGATGATCTTGACTCCGAGTCGTGAGACTCAAGGATCGTTGTAGTTTCAGGTCAATTGCCTTGTCCTAAGTCTATCGATAATTTCTTGTGCTGCCATTGGTGCTTTATAGTACATGCAATAGTGCTTCTTGCCTATTTGTACTCTAGCACTCGCGTTTTAGAGTCTGTGTCTCATGATCCTCCACTAGTCGTAGCCCTACAGAACGTTTCGGCATGTTAGCCTTTGCGGCGGGGCATTTCTCGATTTATGGTTTTTAAGCTAGTTCTGTGGGCTCCCGTGCTCGATAGTAGTGTCCTCGACCGTAGCGTCCTCATAAACATGTGAAATGACTAAAATACCCTTATGGTTGAAATAACTTCAAATCAACTCATACCAATCTTAACCCACCTAAAATACTCTTTTATCTCATTACGGACCAGCAAATGTTTTTTGCACAGCCTGTGCGAGTGGTTCATTTATACTTATGGTTTGTTTGACATTCTATGAGCAGTTGATCAAGGGTTTATAGCCGGCCAGCTGATATAATTTACACTAATCAAGGTCGGTGGGAAAGGTCCAACGTATGAACCCATAATGCCTAATAAATGTATTCCAAATGTTCTAGGGATTCATTCCATAGTCCCAGAACAATATATTATATGTCATATTTTATATGACGTCTGTTGTGCTTAAACAAAAAGAGAAGGGGTAACACTTGTATTCCCTGCATCAGAATGAAGAGAGTCGTGATGAACCCTCTTTTTAATAGTTGCACCATTTAGAAAAATTGAGATGGAAAGGCATTCACCTGTGTATGCTAGATGGAAGCCCCTGCTGCTCCGCAGGAGATGGCGAGGGAAATTTTTTGCTGCTGCTGCTGTGCAAGAGAGGAAGAAGGGAGGCCGACTTCTGTGGCTGCACCAGAGATAAGGGGAGTCCCTTTGCTGCTGTGACAGAGAGGCAACTTGATGCTGTTGCTGTGCCAGAGGGAAGGGAGATACCCTAGCTGCTGCTGCGCCAGAAAATTGAGAGAGGGAGAGAGGGTCGAGGGGTTTTAAAACCAGAAAGATGTGGAGTCCTCCTAGGATTGCCTCAAGTTCCCTGTTGCGCCAGAGGATGGAAAGAGGGAGAGAAGGGAGATTTAAAAAAGAGACAGAGGGAAGAGTCCTAATAGATGGCAGCAGCCTCTCTCCACATCAGATAAGAGTCCAAGTAGGACTTTTAACAAAGAAAGGAGGGAGTCCAGTTCTGATCAGGCCAAGCACACTTGCGCCCTCTCTCCCTCCTCCCTAATTTGTGGTGAATTTAATATGGTTTAATAATTTTCGGAGAAGGGAAATACAGAGGGAGAGAGTCCAATCAGGACTCTTAATCGGCTTGCTGCCCTCCTCTCTCTCCCCCCCTATATCATCTCTCTTCATTTTTTTTCTCCTATTTCATAGGGGATTAATAAAGGAATGTCAAGAACTAAGTGAGATCTATTGCACTAGATAGCAGGGATCACAATACACACCAACTAACTGAACTAACTGACTGAGTGTGTGCTTTTGTGATCAACCAGAATCTCATACAATGAGATTGGCTACTCAACGAACCCCTAGTGTGTGTGTGAACAATATGTGAATGCGTACGATGGAAAACAATCAAGATTGTATACGTTGAAGGTAGCATACAACCTGTGAATGGGGATAGAAAACATGGAGCAATCACACAAGATGCACAACCCACTATACAGAAAATTTTAAGGTGGTTCAGTCTGCAAACCCGTAGACCTACATCCACCCCTCACCAAATCCGGTGAGACTTTTTCACACGCTATAAATGCAGCACGGGGACAAGTCCCCAACACACATGCTGATACACAGCTTACGGGGACAAACCCCGCCCCCCCACACACGTGATCAAGGTTCTCACGAGGACAAGGTCCTCACGCTACAAGATTGCAGCACACAGGGATGACACCCCACACACACAAACACACACAAAAAGGAAACACACTGCAAGAGCAGCACAAACACGGGGATAGTCCCCCAATCATGCACGTGGCTGAGCACAGCCTAAGACCTACCTCCGGTCTCTGAACAGGGCACTGGACACCCTGCTGTAAGTACAATAAACACACAGTTTAGAGTGTAAGAATACAAATAAGCATACGTACAAAAATAAGGAAGACACTTTGTGGCTTCAGAACATGATCTGGAAGCTCTAGGAATAGATCTGAGCACTAGTTCAGCCAGTGATCTTCTTTCTCAGATGCTGCCTGGCTGCAACACTGGCTACTCTCCTTTCTCTCTTCTTTCTCTTCTCCTCTTTACAACACTGGCCTAGGTCAGACCAGAGTTGGGCTGCACACACTCGTTTTCTTCTCCTTGTAGATTCTTTCTTGAGTGCTCAAGGGTGTGGCTTTCTTCTAAGGGTAGCAACATCTTCTTTAGTAGAAACTTCAGGTATTTATAGAAGAGCCAGTGAGAAAATTTCCCTCCGAGAAAACTACAAAAGACTAATTCAAATTTGACATGTTCTTCTAGAATTTTGACCTTCTTTCAGTAGGACTTGACTTGATCCTCTAGTCATAAGGGAGCAGGTGGAGAGCTTACCGAGTGTATAACTCTAGATCACTTATAGTTGAGGAGAGTCCTCATGTTGTAGTAGATGAATTTACCTTAAGAAAGTCTGGTGATGATGAACATTTTATTGTTTCAAGTGAAGTTGAGATTGAAAGAGGAGAGTCTAGCAAACAAGATGAGGCAAGGAGTCAAGATGTTGAAGAGCAAAAAGATCAAGAAGAGAACACATCATAGCAGACCCTTCCACACCAATGGATCACACATAAAGATCATCCCTTGGAGAACGTGATTGGTGGTGTGGATGAAGGGATAAGAACCTGGGCTTCATTTAGGGATGTCGAACTTCATGATAATTTAGCTTTACTTTCTAACATTGAGCCTAAATCTCTAGATGATGCACTTATTGATAAATATTGGGTGCTCGCCATGCAAGAAGAACTGCACCAATTCCAAAGGAATCAGGTGTGGTTCCTCGTGCCCCAGCCTGATAATCATCCCATAATCAGAACTAAGTCGATTTTTCGAAACAAACTTAGTGGAGACTGGGTGGTTATGAGGAACAAGGTAAGATTAGTAGCTAAGGGCTACTCTCAAGAATTTGGTATTTATTTTGATGAATCTTTCACTCTTGTGGCTAGATTAGAGGCAGTAAGAATCCTTCTTGCTTATGCATGTTACAGGAACATCAAGCTTCTTCAGATAAGCGTCAAGAGTGACTTCCTTAATGGAGTTATCAAGGAGGAAGTATACGTGGAGTAACCACCGGGCTTCGAGGATGAAAAATTTTCGGACCATGTCTACAAAATAGACAAGGCACTGTATGGGTTAAAACAAGCTCCCCGAGCATAGTATGATGGATTAAGTTCATTTTTAATTGATAATGGATTCAAACAAGGTAATGTAGACCAAACGTTGTTTACCAAAATATGTGATGAACATGATTTACTTGTGCAAGTTTATGTAGATGATATAATTTTTGGAGCCACAAACCTCAAAATGAATGATGATTTTACCCAACTTATGCAGGGAGAATTCGAGATGAGCTTGATGGGCGAGTTGAACTTCTTCTTGGGGTTACAAATAAAGTAACTAGACAATGGTATCTTTATCAACCAGAAGAAGTACACTCAGAAGATTGTGAAGAAATGTCAAACCCTATTATTAGATGCCCACGTCCTCTAGGAACCCTCATTTGGCTCGTTTAACCCGCGACGTGCTCGATCGTGGGAGAATTTGGCGAGGTAGGGCAGTACGAGTTACGATCATGATGAGTTTGCATCCCCCCATTTTCATCGCTTAAAGGTAGGTTTCTCTCAGGCCAAACCTCTAATAAAGCATGCTAGATTGTTCATCTTCTAGTCCTCTTTCCATTGGTTGTATTTGGCCCAATTGTTGTTGAGTATAGTGATCGATACATGCTTTTCAATCAAGGTGTGTCAGGTCCGCCGGAAGGCGGGACTCTGTTTCAAGTAGCGGTCGCCACAGTGACCGCTACCTGAAGTAGCGATCTCCCGACAGACGGCCACCTAGTGTCGTTTTAAAATTTAAAGTATGATTATGAATGCGTCAAGCACATGGATGCCTTCTTATTATCGCGTCAGCATTCATAGACATGTTCTTTAGTAGAAAAATATCATATTTCTATTTATTATGTGAGAAATGTTAACCGCGTCTGCTTCCTTGGAAGGCTTCTTTTTAAAGCGTTACCATCAGTCGACGTGTTCTTTAGCAGTAAAAATATCATGTTTCTATTTTATTATGTGAGAAATAGTGACTGCATCATATCCCCTGGATGCCTTATTTTAGGTGCGTCCCCAACAGTGGACGCCTTCATGCATTATTTCTTTTCAAAAAAAAGGGGGATTTTTGTGGTAGCGGTCTTCCTAAGACCATCTTCTGTAAATTGCGACCTCTTGATGACTGCATTTTGATCCTATTTCTAGCAAGAACTTGGGTTATTTCTTGCATGTTTATGCTCCGTTACTCCCTGTTATATTGCATATTGTTAGGTTAATAATGTGACAGAACATGGGCAACTAGGTTTTATGAAATGTATGTTCTAACTTAATCAATTCATGTCATCCTATGTCAGGAAAAGAGTAGAATAACATGCCAAATGAATGGATTAGTTCGTGAAGCTTTCCTCGCTATTAACCTATTCTTGCTGTTCATGATTTGATAAAGATTATATCAAGTTAGGATTGTTTGAGGTGTTGTGTCCCCAGGTTTTGATGTGGCAAAATCATGAGTTAGTCATGTGCATAGTTAGTTTTATGCATCCTTGATCATCATTCATTCCAGCCTATGAGTCAGTAGTGTGGGTATCTCTTAAGTGTCATCATTCATATGCACTCATTAATCTTCATACATATGCCTTCATTCATGAGTCTCCTATCATGAAATCTTAGTCGTAATCATAATTCATGAATCATGTGCATGGAATTATTACCTTGATTATGATAAGTTCATATGGTTGACTTGGTAGGATTTTCATATGAAAGGTTCAGCATCAAGCCAGAAGTTAAACAGGCTACAGGAGTTCTAAGTATCAAGGTGGAGTCGATGCAAGTCAACCACTTCATCGATGTAGTCATCAGAGCTTAAGAGTTCTAGTTGCAACGTCTCATGTTAATAGGTCGAAGCATCTTGTTGATGCCTCGAAGCAGTAAAACCACTAAGGGAGTAAGAGTCATAAGACAGGTTAAAGCACCTTGAGGGTGCATCGATGCAGCAGAACAACTGGAGAGCAAGTTGTCACAGGATAGGTCAAAGTGCCTAGCACTGCATCGGTGCTATTGTCCGATGTTGCAAAGATAGGTCGATGAATCAAGGAAGTGCTTCGACGCACTAAGCCAAGAAGCAAGAACCCGAAACCGTTAGTCTAAAGTTTCTCTATATACACACGTCGACCTGATGAGCTTCTGCCCCGATGCAGCAGTGTACCCGGATCCACTTGATGAAGACCTGATTCAAGATCCGATTCAATATGGCTGTAAGTGAAAAATTAGCACGTGATGCTCATTCATGATCGAGTCCTCATGTCCTCCTAAAAAGAACTTTCCAGGAGCAAAAACATGGCTATAAAAGTTCTCTAGCTTCCTCTCTCAGATGAATCATCCCATGGGGTCCACATGTGAACCAGAGGATCGCGAGGTCATGAAAAAGAAAAATATTTTATGGCCAACTAGACCAATGAGAAAATATGAGAATATTTATTTTATCCACAAGAATTTTTGGAGCCCCTATTTTTCTATAAAAAGGTATAGCATTTGTTTTCGAGAGGAGCAGAAGAAGAAGTCGGAGGCTGCCACTCTACATTGGAGAAGAGAGAATAGAGGAGAGTTAGGACGGCATCCGTGAGAAGAAGAATTCAAGGAAGGCAATGAAGTGAGATGAGCTGAGATAAGGAAGAGTTGAAGAAAATCCCATCTGTGGAGAGAAGAGCAGAGCAGATCTTGGGATGAAGAATTTGAGCACTGCCTAGCTGAAGATGGAGCTACAGTCGTAAGAAGACTTTGCAAGTGTAGAGTTCATGGAAGAGACAAAATGAGCTTCAGCCATAGATCAAGTTGTTCAACTATCAGGAGAACTTCTCACTTGATCTGTGTTTTCTTTTTCATTCAAGCTGGTTACAGTTTTTGTTTTGTTCTTGTTTGCGCTTTGTTACTTGAGCTGTGTATCAGCGGTATGTTCAGATTAGGTGGGTTTGCGTAGATCTAAGGTTTGGTAAGCTGTGTATCAGCGGTATGTTCAGATTGAGCTTACACAATGGTATGTTCAGATTGAGCGAGTGTGCTCAGATCTGAGGTTTGGTAAGCTGTGTATCAGCAGTATGTTCAGATTGAGCGAGTGTGCTCAGATCTGAGTTTTTCAAGCTGTTCATCAGCAGTAGTAAGCCTCACTGGGTTTCAGTGAGGGGTGGGCATTAGTCCTTGTGACTATAGCTTCTATCAACTTAGACACGTAATCTGCCGCCACCAAAATATACTCATGACCAAAAGATGGTGGAAATGGTCCCATGAAGCCAATTCCCCATACATCAAAAATTTTCACAACCAGGATAGGGTTTAAAGGCATCATGTCCCTGCGTGACATGTTCCCCATAGCCTGATAGCGCTCACAAGATTTACAAAATTTGAATGCATCTTTGAATATTGTGGGCCAGTAGAACCCACTCTGTAAAACCTTAGCTACTGTTTTCTTACCTAAAAAATGCCCCCCACAAGCTAAGGTGTGGCAAAATGTCAGAATGCTATGTTGCTCACCCTCAGGGACACACCTCTGAATGATTTGGTCTGGTCCTAAATGGAATAGCTCAGGGTCTTCCGAAAAGAAATACTTGAGCTTAGCAAAGAAGTAATCTTTTTCTTGTTTAAGCCAACCTTCAGGAGTTTTTCCCATGGTTAAGTAATTAATAATGTCTGCAGACCCTGCGGGTCAAATGTGGGATACACTAAGGAGGTGCTCAACTGGAAATGAGTCAGCAGGCAAGGATAATCTCAAGTGGGGGCCTTAGGAGTGGGCCTAGTGGAAGTTCATAAATCTGAGACTGAGGATGATGACTGCATTCATCAGTTGGGTGGTTCTGGTGCTGGACCCTGGGGATGACTGAGTTGTTGCTGAGGGCCACCCCACAGAGCGTGTAATACCCTGCATTTAGATGAACGGCTGATATGCAAAATCCTATCAAGTATACACACAATATCTGAAACAGGGTATTTTATGATAGGCACATTTTGCAGGGTTTCAATTATAACTTTCCAGAACCTTATTCAGCATAAGATAGGGGGTTTTAATGGGCCTAATTCCAGGTTATTGGGCCACTCGCTCAACAGGGGTTGGTAGCTCCTTATTGGGCCTCTTTAGCGGGCCAATAGGGAGGGGGTGCTGGCAGCTGTATATAACTGGCAGTGCAGCCACCTTCCACATCCTTATGAGGTGGGCACCCTGCCTTCTTTTGGTCCTGGCTGCCCTGTCAGCAGCAGAGAGAGAGAGAGAGAGAAGAGAGATGAGAAACAAAGAGCTATAGAGAGAGAGAGAGAGAGAAGGAGCTTCTGCAAGAAGAAAACCCAAACACAGAAGGGAGATGGAATGGTTACAGCAGGGGAACAGAATAGGAGAGGAGAGGGGAAGCTTTTTTAAGGTACCACTGATATATTGAATAGAAGAAGAGAGGAAAGGGAAAGCTGGGCAATTGGGTGTGGCTCGTGGTGCGGCATCGACACTTCCTCCTTCCTCGAGCAGACAGCAAGAAGGAAAGCCTAGTTTAGTAGGAATAAGAAATTGGTTGAAGGTATGAAACAGTAAGTCAAATCTCTCTCTTTTGAATAGTGAGTGTGATTTTTCCCAGCTAGGAGTTGGAGGTGATATTTTATATAGTTCATCTCCCTTCTTCTTTGAGTTTTGGGGTGGCCTAGTTGTGTGAAGGATATCCCCTTTAAGGGGAGATGCTGTCCACTTATTTCTGAGAATATAGGCTTAACCCTCTCTATACGAGCACATTTCGAGTATGCTGTTGTTGCACCCGAAAATTATTTCAAAACAATTAAATGAAGTGTTGCTATGCAACGTCCGACGAGAAGCACGACGTATCGTCGACAACCGCCGGACTGGGACTTCAACATGGCTCTTCTTAGTAAGTGGATTTGGAGGTTGGGAATAAGAGATGAGGGTCTCTGGGCGTAGCTCATCAGGCATAGGTACTTTGGGAGGAGGAGAGTTTGGGATCTGGATTTTTCACCTCCAGCCCAAATGTCCCATATTTGGCGTGACATCTACTCTTGTAGGGACCTCCTTTCCTCTGGGGTCCGAGTTCGTCTAGGAAAAGACAATCAGTGCCTTTTTTGGAAGGACAGATGGCATGGTGGCTTCTCTCTAGAGGACTCTTTTCCTAGTTTGTTTGCAATCTAGGAAGACCCTCTTGGGACCGTCGACCGTGCCTTCGACCCCCACCTTTCAGGGGACACCTGGGCTCCGACTTTCAGGAGGGGTCTCTCGAGTGCCGAGTTGGAGAGGATTCGGGACCTCCTTTCTTTCCTCCTGAACTTCACCCCTCGCCCCCTCTGCAAGGATGCATGGTCGTGAAGGTAGGACAAGGAGGGGCTTTTCTTTGTGAGGTCTACTTATATCGTCATCTCGAATGGTGACCTGCATCACACTTTCGTTCCCTACATTTGGAGACTGAAGAGTCCTTTGAAGGTGAAGATTCTTATTTGGAGGATTTTTCATGGAAGACTTCCAACTAGAGATTGGCTCAGGTGCTTCCTTCCGAATATCCAGCCCTCTTGCTGCTTATGTGGCCTATAGGATGAGTCAATGGACCATCTATTTGTTGGTTGTCAATATGCCCATACTGTATGAGAGGGGTTGGCTTTCAGAGCCCAGCGTATCTTTGGCCAGTAGACGGAGATCCGGTCCTTCATCAGGTCGTGGGGCAGGTCTTTGCCCATCAAAGGTGATCGTGTTGTCCGGTGGCTTATTTTGCATGCCACTCTTTAGTCCCTTTGGGGTGAAAGGAACAAAAGGATTTTTAGACGGGAAGCTAAGGTGAAAGATTCTCTTATTTCTTTCATTTGTGCTAGAGTGAGGGAATGGACGGAATTGTCTTGTAATGTGAACGCCCTTAATTCACCTCTTTTTGTTCACCTCTTTCTACTTTGTTGGGAGGGTAATTGGCCACACACCGCCTTGGTGTGTTTTGTATTGGATTTCTTTTTTGAGGAGCTTTCTTACCCTTGTACCACTCCCCCAGGGGGCAACCCAGCACTTGTAATACACCGGTCAGCTGCATCACTATTGCATGCGCCCCTCGGTATGTGAGGGAGGGGTCGACAAGTATCATTGAGCGAAGCGCCAGCAACATCTGTCAAACCGGTGCATCTGAGGTGGTGTGGCCGATTGAAGGTACTTCAGGGGGGTTGAACTCCACTGCACCATCCACGGTGGCCCACATCTTCGCATCCACCACAACTGAAGAAGAAGGGAGCACCACGGCCAAATCGCTAGGGCCTCTCGCTTCAACATGTAACCCCCGGCCGGCTATTGCTAAGGGAGCTGCTGGAGCTACAGCTGCACCACCGAGTTCCATGACCACGAGGGGTTGCTCCTCCCTGCTCTCGGTCGAAGGAAGGGTGGGAAACGGGGCTGGGTCAGGCACCGCTGCTGAAGGCTCGACCGCCTCTTCTGATAAAGCCCCCTCCTCCCTGCGAACCGCAAGGCTGGTGAGCGTCTCTTCCAAAAGTCAGCCCTCCTCGGATGTCATAAGCGACCGAGGAGGTGGGAGAGGGACCATTAGCTTCAGCCCGCTCCCCGACTGTAGGAACAATACTATACGCTCCACCTCCGTCGTCGATAGCAGTTGCGGCTCCTCAGCTCCCGATGGGCCCGCTGTCCCCCTCCGCTTGGCCACGACCTTCCGAGCCTTGGTCGTGTGCGCTTCGGGGAGCCCCCTTTCCTCCTGAAACGTAGAAAATAGGGTTAGCCTTCCATCGAGTAAGGCAAGCTGCCCGATCCCCGAAGAGGCATAGGAAGGGTCCCAGGGGCCTCGCTTTACCTCGATCGTCGGAATGATTCTGCCTTCCGGCGCTATCTCTCCCTCTTCCAGGACCTCGTCGGCGGTGGATGTGGTCTCTGTGGCAACCTCCTGCTGCAGAACCTCGAACAGGGCCGCCAGCTTCCCCAAACCAGCGCCACCGCCCTCGGGTTGCTCTGCCAGCGCATCCGGGATAGGCGCCTCCGTGGTCCCTGGTCGGGTTTGCTCCTGCAAATTAACTGGAGAATAAGAGATAGAGGACCGAAAATTAGCTACAAGGGGAGGGCCCCATATGAATGGGCCCACACTTACAACATCCTCGCCCGAAGCCGCCTCGTTCACCTTTCGTCCTATCACTGGAATTAGGATTACTCAGCTGGTTGTTTATTTATTAGCTAGACACCTGATGAAATTCTGACAACATCTCCCCTGGACCCGGAATGTCGGGGAGGTGTAAAGCGGATACTCATCCACGGAGAAATTGAGTTGGTCCCTTAAATTTTAGATGCGCCCAGAGCGGTGACATACCGAGTAATCCATGGCGCCGCATCCTCGAGGGACAACCTACAAGGGATTAGGATTGTCAGTATGCTCCAAGAGAGGGGCTAAAAAATCTAGAATCACGATCAGAAAGCCAGGACAAAGCCAGATGAAACACTATGTCAAATCAAGCATGAAGGACAGTGCCGAATTAGACCACACAGCTACCCCAGATCAGGCCGTTTGGCCACCACCGGATCACCCACAAGGGAAGGTGATACGGGACGGACAGTGGACTTGACTAATTTGTAGGCGAACCTGGGACTCTAAGGAAGCCCGCGACTCATCCCTTAGCGAGGGAAATGTGCGGACGTGCACAGTTGAGAAATCGGCAATGAGCTAGGGTGGTCAACTCTCACTTTCATGCCTAGATCGGGTCACGGGACAGGTCTCGCTCTCTCTCTCACAGTGATGATTAAAATAATATAAAGAGCTAATTAACCTATCACTCATGCAGCGGCATTCAATAACATATACGAAATCAGCACAATGCCAACTAAGGAGGGTGGCAAGTGTACCTCCACGCTCCGGGCATGGGGAAGATGACCTCGACCAAGACTATAACTCCCGATACAATAATTTAACAATAATTTACAAAAATACACTTCACTGCCCACTCCACGCAGGGAGGTAAAGGGCTACAAGTGAGGCCTGGGAGGACTGATCTTTGGTTGACGGGCGGCTTTTGGGGCAGCTTTGACGGTTCCGGTGCACTGCTACTCAGGCGGCAGCTTGCTGTCCCGAACTGGTTCTGCTGTCACAACATTGCGCGACCCGGCGAGAACGCCTACTGTGATCAGCTCCAATGTCAGATCGACGCGAGACCAGCGCCGTTGGAAAGCTCTCTTGGAGAATTTTGAACCCAGGCTGTTACAAGAATTTTTATGACATTGGGTTTTTGCGTGGGATATTTATAAATAAGCTGACTATAAAACATAGGTGTGGAGATTTTTTTTGATTTAACTGAAAATTGAGTCGAATTCGTCCCAATCTCCTCACTAATCTACGTGGCACTAATCCTGCTATAGTATGATACGACTAGACTTGAGCTGACTCGGGCCTAAACTTGGGATGTCTTTGAGCCATCTCAATCCAACCCTAATCTGATAGGATGCTATCAACGCAATTCGAGTTACATCAATACGACAAATCACGCTTTAAATATGTCCTCGACTTGGAGCTAGTAGGGTAAGTTCCAAGCTGCAGCATGCCGGACACAAGCAAGGCACATGCAACCCCGGTTAACCCAGAAAGCCAAATCTAACTTCCCAAGAACTCATCTCTTACGCTTTATACTCTCAGCCTTTTCAATAGCGGCTTCCCTTTATGAGTCCCCCCCATTTGCCCAAGCCGTGCGTGTGGCTTCTCTGCCCGTCTGCTTGCGCATGCTCTGCATCTCGATCTGCACCACCACCGGTCACCATGTGGCCTTGACCATACCCCCTTTTCAGGCTGCTCTTTCAACGACCTGTGGCCTGTCTTTCTGTACGTGTGGTCCTGCCACTTCTACGTACAATATGTATTGCTTGCTGTGGGCTAACGTTTTCTTTCGTTTGCACTGGGTTTGCACATGCATGCAACGTGGTTCCATCGGTTTGCATCCCAAGAGACAGTTGAGAGACCACACCTTGGGAGTAACGAACATTTGAATAACATTCCCACGTCCTACTTGCCCCCCCGCCCTGATTTCCAAGGGTCGCCTTCCGTGAATCTGGGAAGTAGGAACTAGTTGGCAGTCATACCCTTTTTTTTTATTTGGAACGAGGGGTTTTTGGGATTCAATTATTTAGGTAGAAAACATCATATTTAGGTTATGTTATGCAGTTTGTTGCTGATAGTTTATAGGAAAATGTTACCAATTGGTGTTATTTTAGGGCGACTTAATTTGATAAAATAGAATATGCCCGGTTAAGATGAGCTATTCGGGTCTTGTTCGCCTATTCGACTTTGGATGTTCTGATAAATTTATTCGATATCGAATACGGTTGAAGTTGGCTACGGTCGAACAACTTATTTGGGCTATTTAGGCGAATTAACTATTCTAGGTCAAACAAGAGGGAGATTGGTGCCGTCTCTCCGGCTGGTTCCCCGATTCTACGCCAGGCGTAGGTCGAGTTTGCTCTTCCTCTTAATGGCTTTACAACTACTCCTACCGGAAAGGAAACCAACACCCCGATCCTACATTCGGGGGACCACTAGACCACGAACCACTCTAGTCATGCTACTAGGAAAACGCCACGACACCTCTGTCGTGGAGGCTTGTGCTCACACACGAAGGCCCACGCCGAAACTACACGGTCCAGAACACAGTCATGACCTCACCGTCGTGAACTCTACGCCGTCTAGGGGAAAACCCTCGATGACGCTCACCGGAAATCCCAGACCTCTACCTCGGGAAAACACCCGAAAACTACGCGTAAAATCTCTTCTCGCAGACAGGAATGGAAACATAAGCCACGAGAATCTCACGTCAAGTGACGGGAGTACCTACCCACCAGAAGCAAGGCCGCATGCGTCCACTGACGACTTAGTCCGCAGCCTCAGGTGGCTCCCTACGACGCCCTAAGCGGAGACTGAGACACCGTACCAGTAATCACAGAACAAGGATTAGCTGGGGTCGCACTCGTCAGTGCGTGTCCACTGCTCCCAACTACGCATGCACACACAGACCATCTGCTCTAGGTCGGGTCCTCTAGCTGGTTTTCTCCCCAACCGGACTCAGGCTAAAAAGGCAAGGGCCCCTACGGTAACCAACCAAAAAATCATCCCACTCGGGTCACGCTCTCCACCACTCCCGAGTGGGTCCGCACACGTGTGCACAAGAAAGCTACGACTAGTGGGGGCTCACAAAACGTGAACACTGAAAACCACGCACGCACCCATCGCAAGTAACGCGGAAAACATGTGGCTCGCACCCACCAGACTCTGGACAGCCCACTAGATCTAAAAACCCAACGGTCCTCGAGTCACAAGACTCGGGTCAAGACCCCTACACGTGACGGCACAGCGCCGTCAATCTGGCCTAATCCCTAGGTCTAGAATCACGATGACACGATTCCCGAGGCAGCTCACAAGCCGCCAAGTTAATTACCTATCCAAGGGAAAAGTGAAAAACTTCCAGCCCCAGGCTGGGCGACTGGACTCACAGTCTAAGGCCATACACACAACCCACACGGAAACTACATGGCCTTGCACGGTGTGTTGCATCTCACACTATTGTGCTCTCTTAGGGGCCATTATCTTACAAGAGATTTTAAGTCTAATTAGTTTCACATTTGACTATAAGGTCAGACGTCAGCATAGGACTTAACCCATGGCTCTACCCATCTCACCGGGTGTAAGGAGTAGACCCATCCTTGGACTTGGGTTTCCTAGGAATTTGAAATCCTAGGCTCTGATACCACAAAAATTATCATGCCTTGGGCGCGGAAGTGACCCGGTATGCATGACGAGTTTATATCGATCATGTCAATCAGGGCATAAGAATTTGACACAAAGACAGAGTGTCCAAAAGGCAAGATAAATAATAACTAGAATTAGATTTCCACACTAATAGCAAATATTCCAAAATAGATACATAAGATTCCAAGTTCCAAACACTTGACCAAATAATGGAAAGGTACAATGACTAGGACTCAAGGAAATGGAAAAAAGACACGACTCGACGATAGCTCAACTCATGGCAGCTCTACGCTCTTCACTCGGTCTCATTCCCATCTGAATGGTCCTCGCTATCAGAGTTACCTAAAAAATAGGGGAAAACACTTGATGAGCGAATGCTCAGTAGAAATTATATCTCAAGAGCAAGCTATCTTTAAGTGGTATACATGTTACGTGCAATGCATTGCAAGTATAGCTATGCATAATAGTTGACAAGAATATCTAGAACATGAAGATGAACTAATCAAGATTGCAATATAATAACAAGGGAAAACTATTAAGGATTTACACTATACTCAAGGCCAGATGCTAACAAGTGTTTCAAGCATGTAAATATCAAGTCACATCACGAGAAATGGCTATATTTTAATCAAGTAAGTACAATACCCGATCTAGGCCATGGTAACTATGTCGTGTCAAGTCAAGTCAAGCACTAGTACAAAGAGTGGAAGGTCACTGATTAATCAAGCTAGTCATGCACTTCAGTGGAATGTCACACTGTGATCAATCAACTCCTATGGGCACAAGTACTTTCGGGTGCTCCTCCTAGGACCAGGCCGGGTCCCATTAACACCAGGCATTGAGTCATGTAAAGTATCTCAAACATCTACTATGTTTAAAGTCAATAGAATTCCAAGGAAAAAAACTACTGTAAAGGTCGATGCACATGCTATATCCTGCATATTGAGGGTCTGTGCACATGTAGAGACCAAGGTTGATGAACATGCATGTTGTTTGATGAAATGCCTTAGTGAGTGGCTCCCAAGGGCCTGTTTTAGCAAACCTGCAGCTTTTTCAGAAAAGGATCCAGAGAGCAAAAATAGGAACCGCAAATGCCAACATTCACATCTTTTGAGGTCTAGAAAGGTATCTTTGCTCAGTCAACTTTCTTGTCATCATTGGCTTGCTATATCAGTCCTTTTGGTCAATGGAAAAGCAAGTTACCATATTTGGGAATAGTCACTTTTCCTGGTACCCAGCCTTTTGCCTCCAACCAATCAAATGCTCTGCCACTGAGATCTCACAGGACAAAAGGTCTCCCTGGACAGTCCAGCCAGCAAAAGAAATAGATGTTACAGATCTTTCTTGGGAGGCTCTACTCACATACGTTCTGGTACTATTCTGCCCAATCAAGTGATGATGACTTCAGGCCAATGGGGTAGCACCCACAGATGTACCCAGCACTACAAGACAGTCTCCAAGCTAGGATTTTGCCATTTCTCACTCAACCTCCATCATGGGAAGAGAAGTTCGAAGCCCAAGATTCAAGCCAAGGTTCACTAGACCAGAGCCTAACTCCTAGGTCTCGGATGTGATCCAAAGGATCGAATAACCCATCATTCGTTTGAGCTCAAGGTGAAGATTCAAATGCTAAGGTCAAGTCTGCATACCGTGAACCTAGGATCTCTATATATATGCTAACCCTTCCACCTGGGAAGAGTTGGCCGAGCATGCTTCAAGCTTACATATTTTAGCTCGTCCCCAAGAGACAAAGAGAAGAAGAAAAGAGGAGAAGAAGAGAGAGCAGTTCAGCGCCTGGATCTGCTCAATCCAGCGCCGTGAGAGTTAAGAGAAGAGAAAGAAGAAAGAGATAAAAGAGAGTGAGAAGCCCCTTCACCCTGCTCAAACCAGTCCAGAGAAGTGAGCTAAGAAGGAGAAGCCCAACTTTGGAGAAATGTTTCGTGACATAGTCAAAAGCTACATGTGGTTCTTAGTTCTGATCTGCGGTCTTCATTTGCTGCTTTAAATTTCATATCTCTATGTGTGAGACTAGAAGAACCTTTTGCTACACTTGTAGTATTTTCCCTTTATGTTCTCCACTTGATTGTGAACCGACCCTACCAGTTTATGTGTAGGAAGACAGACGGAGGGTTCTCCGTTCTATGGTTTTGGGGCTTGTCCCCATGTGCTACTCTTGTAGTGGCGTAGGACTTCATCCTCGTGAGGAGCGTGCTACTTGTGTGTGTGTGGGGTTCATCCCCATGTCAAGCTGTGAGTCAGCGTGTATTGTGGAGGTCCTCCACAGTTCTTGCCTTTGCAAGGGTAAGTCTCACCGAGTTTGGTGAGAGGTGGACGTAGGTTGTGGGTTTGCAACCGAACCACCTTAAAAATCCCTGTGTAGTGGGTTGCTTGTATGCGATTGCTCATTATCCTCTTCCCCCATTCACAGGCTCGTGTGCTAGCACTCTCCCATGCAAATTTAGCTGTTTTCCACCACACACTTTATCACTCTGTTCACACACGCACTAAGTGCATGTTGAGTAGCCTTTCTCTTGAGTCCTGATCTGTTTGTGTGGGTGCGTTGATCTTGGCAGTCTGAGCACGGTCCTTCGCTCCAGCTCTTGAATCACTTATGCTTAATCTGATGTGTCTTATGTTTATGTGCTTTATCTACCCTACTGCAGTGATTTGTATTTTAATTAGCTATGTTTTAAATTGGGCCTAATTTGTCAACGGATCTATTCAACCCCCCCTTCTAGATCCGGTCGCACCCTTCGGAGCTAACAGAATAGAAAGCTAATACTTCCCTCTTCAAGGCAGGGTTGAAGAGACAGGATGATGGTGTAGCATGGCTTCGCCCCGAACCGAGAAAGAGGCCCTGTCGCGAACTGCGAACTGGGTAGGTTTATATAGAAGTGTAGGAATCTTCTAGAGTTAAATTCGAGATAATGACAAAAAATATGTATATTACTTGATAAAACTCGTGGATAATAGTGGGAATATATCCCCAAGATGTATTAGAGTCGATTTGGAGGGATATTCTAGGAGAAAATGAGTCAAACACGCCCTCTAAAGAGTCCTCGGGTGAAGAAATCAGAGTTTAGGAAGTTCTGGACTCTCTGTCCGGCAAATGGTCTATCACTGGGCTGCTAGGGAGGCAAACGGTCATGGGAGGACCGCAAGGGCACACCAAATGGTCTAAGGGGTGACTGCCAGGCATCAGAGGTTGAACAGGGCAAAATGTATGCAAATAGGGGGTAGCGATCTGACCTAGACTACTACCATGGATTTTTCATTTTTTTATTAAAAAAGGGGAAGGTAGGGGGATTGCCTTGATCGCTACCAGGGTCTTTGCAGGCTCTCGTGCACGTGAGCTCCGGACATCCGTTTGAGCTCCGAATTGACTCGGAATGGGCCCGAAAGTTGGGGAATCAAAGATAAAAACTTCCAAGGCTCACTAGGCTTGAGAAATGGTCAAGAAATGGGCTCAAAATAGGCTCAAAGAAGACTCCAAAATAATGATTAACTCAGGACATCACGGAGGTGAGTAAGAGAGATAACTCAACTTATTGGCTGAAAATGAGTGTCAACAGATACCCCTCATTGATGTCTGCATTGCAAGGGAGTGAGCGAAAGCGATGCAGAGACATAATGAAAAGGAGATGGAGTGAAAGTGACAGCGACGTGGAATGGAGATGAAGCAGAGGGAACAGATGAGCGGGCATCCAGACAAAAGACACTTGTTACAACCAACAAGTGATAAGAATTCTCCCAAAAATGTCGAACTAACCGCCTGGAATGATTGACGCGGATGAGACATGTCTGGAGAACTACACTAAGGGAGATGAAGAGAAATATGACCAACCTCATTGGGGACACAATCCACGGATAATGAGGGGACCAGAAAGACACAGCTGAAGAGCTGGAAAAGGAAAGATAAAATCCAGACAAGAATCACGCTGGCCAACCAGACCAAGCAGGTACATCTGAGAAAATGATCAAATTCAGAGTGGATTGGGGATCTCTTATCTAGGAGAACTAAAGTACAATTAACCATTACCGAGGAGAAACCTTGAGAGGATTACGAGGCGTGAGTGCTCAAAAATGACATGATGCATGCCGGGCTAAAAATAAAGAAATCATCAAAATAAATGTAAAGAAATGATAAAAATAGAAAGTACTCAAGGGTAATATTGCTAGACCGAGCCAAGACGGGGTCAAGAGTCTTCTTGCAACCACGGCGTGCGAGACAGAGTCCATCGTCCTTAAAATGGGCATATTGATAATTTTAATTTTTAAAAGGTTTTATTGTAATTATAGGAAATTTTTTAAAAAATAAATAGAAAAATCACTTTTTTAAAAAACCCACACACCCCTCTCTCTCCTCCCACTTCTCTCTCTCTCTTCCTCTCGATTCTCTCTCTCCCTCACACATTATCTCTCCTCTCTCCCCCTTTCACTCGGTTCGTGGCTCATTCGGCCTCGAGTCGACGCATGAGAGGTACCGACGGGACGGGCTCGACGTGAGGATCACACCGGTACCCTTCATCCCTCGGATCGTGGAGCGTGGAGACGCGTGCAAGCGAAAGGACGGCGTGGCCCACGTCGCCCCATCTACACCGATTCGCGGTCTTTGCCGTGCAAGAGGTAGGGGAACGGATTCCTCGCCTCGTCAGGAACACGTTGACGTCACATGCGTCGCCATCCGTCACCATTTTCAACATTTTTTATGCAAAACTCTATTTTGTAAAATTTTAGGCTAATTTCTCGTAATGCGTTCCTCTCTCGATTTCTTGTCCAGACGGTTGCTGATCGAAGTGAGGGAGGTACCGTTTGATTGGTCGCGTCGTGAGGATCGTGTTGACGCCCATCTTTTCTCGATCCACGGAGCGTGGAGCCGAGTCGGGCCGACAGGCGCGGCGTCGCCCTCTCGCAGGATTGGCATCAGATCGTCATTTTCGTCATAATCCAAGTAGGGGGATGGACTCCTTATCTCGTTAGGACACTACCGGTAACACATGCACCGTGGTCCGATGCCCTCTTCCTCATTTTTCGTGCATATTTTTGTTTAGTCTATTTTTAGTCCATCATGCTTAAAATCCTCTCCATGGGCATCGTCTTTTAATTCTAGTGGCATGTTTAGGTATTGAATGTTGTTATGGCATGATAGGGTAGTTTAGAATCGCATTTCCCCGCGTCCCCAGTCGATTTCGGTCGATCGGGAGGGGGTTCGGTCCCAAACTCCATAATCTTGAAACCCAGGCGATTTAACGTGCCTGCCCCGGTGCGTTATGGTCTTTTGGCGCGCCTGTATAGGTGCGTTATTTCCCCTTGTGGTAGTCTCCCCTAGGTCCGTTATAGTTGTTTAATGCCCCAGTGTGTGTGCGTTATATCCCTCCCCTAGGGGTCAATCTGCATGTAGGAAGTCCAAGAGTCAGTGCATAATCATATAGAAAGCATAATAGGAAGCATTAGAGCTAGAAGTCGTACTGGTCGGCGGGTACCACGGAACACCTGGTCTCTGTAGTGCTAGGTGTAGGTTGTATAGTAGGCCTCCTCGCTCTCGGCTCGAGTGGACACCACTCGCCTGAGTGCTGTCTAGTCAGCGATCTGCTCTACTGCTCGTGTCGTCCAGTCCACCACCGTGGCCAGTCCTCGGAGGTGCCTGCCAACTTGCTCCTCTGGCTTCTCTGGTGCCGAAAACTCTATCACAGGCTGATGGATACTGATCATCCTCATCACCAAGCAGAAGTGGAGCGGCTGCACCACATTCATGCAGTGGAGCCAGATGCCGCGACCAGAGTAGGCGAGGGCTGCCACCACCCAGGGCTGGCCCTCGTGCCCCTGGCTCTCGTCGGCATCCACCGGACCTGTCAAATAGGAAAGTTGTATTAGCATCATAAGTATATAAGTTGCACTTAATGAAAAAGTTTGAGTTTAGGTCTTACCGAGGCGAAGGGTAGTGTGTCCAAGTCATCCTAGATCCCCCAGACCTGTCGCCGCAGGGACCCAGTCTCCCGTGGGGCCGTCCACCGCCTAGCGATGGGCAGCCGCTCAAAGTACGTCTCCTCCCCTCTCCCTAGCCCACGTAGGCGTACGTAGGCCCACACCTGCTTTGCATTTCTTCAAATGTTAGCATATAGCATTTATAGAATTCATATAGCAAATTGCATAATAGTTTTAATGGTCAAGCCGTACCTGGAGAAGGGGAGAGAATCCACCAAGCATCGTCCGCCAGTTGGTGGAGCTAAGGGTGTCGAACAAAAATGTGAGGACCGTGGCTCCCCAAGCGTAGTCCCCAACGTGCTCTACGTCCTCGAGCAGGAGGAGGAACCGACAGTTGATGATGTCGGCCTCGTCGCGAATAGAAGTCAGCCGAAGAACAACATCAAAAACCTCCGCAAGACCATGTCCGCCTCTGGTCCTGGCTCGGCTGCCACTCGGGGTCGCGCTCGGTCCACCAACCTCTGCAGGTGCTGCTCTGGTAGCTCCTCGGTCGCTATCGCCGCTCCCCCGAGGCTGTGAGGCCGAGAGGGGTGCTTTTGAGCGGGTTAGGGCAAAACCATGCTTTGGGGAGTGATCGCCCGATCTAGTGATTCACCGCGTTTTTGGCCGATCCGAGGCCATAGAATCATGCCTAGGGCTATTGGGGAGCTTCCCCCTTTATTTCCCCCTCTCCTGTGGAGGCACGGGGGTGTGGTTAACGTTTTTGGGTGGTATTCGTCGTTTCACCGCCGGGGCGACATAGCGGTCGTTCCAGAGACCGTCATGAGCATAATGCGCCCATTCAGGTGAGTTATACTTCGTGTGTTTTGAGTCTGGTCACCGAGGGTTTAACGGCCCCTCGACTGATCGCCATGTCAGGCATGACGCATCGGTGTTGGTGCGTCATGGTTTTCGACCTTTAATTTTTAACCGTTGGTTGTGACCGTTGGGGTCCTGGTCACATAACGTGCCTGGGGAGGCCCGTTATGTATCATAGCGTCCCAAGGGAGGTGCGTTATGCTTAACGCCCTTACCTTCCACTTAACTCACCAGAGCTGGTCCGTTAAGTCCCATAACGCCCCTTGAGGAGCGCGTTATGATTTGCTTTGCTCCGTGACATAACGCACCAGGCTCGGTCCATTATGTACATAACGCCCCTAGAGGAGTGCGTTATGTTTCCTTCCGTAGTTTGGGGATTGACGCACCTTTGATGGTCCGTTAAGTACTATAATGCACCTGGGAAGCCGCGTTATGGTCTGTTTTCCGTTGGGAGTGACGGACGGCTAGGTTGGACCATCCATTATCCCCCGCACGACTGCGAGTTAGCCGTGCATCCGTGAGTGGCCAATGATGGACCGTTCATCATCTGAGGCCTAGCCGATGATTTTTCGTGTCGATTCGAGTCCCGGATGAGCGGACCTCGATCCACGTGCTGACCCGTGGTCTGACTGATGCTGGGCATCATGTGGGGACCAGATGTGGGGCACTGTGAGGGGTCCCGAGATGTGGCATCTTCAGCTTGTGTCACCATGAGTCAGTGTTGTATGAGGAGCGATCCTGGTACTCGTTTACTTTCGGAGTCAATTTCCGTGACTGGAGAGTCTACCTTCCAGTGACCTGTCCACTAGTCGTAGCTTCCTGCGCACGCGGGTGCGGACCCACCCGGGAAATCAACATGCCTAATTCAATTTATATTCATGAGGGTGATCAACCTAGCACATCTTATTCCCCTCAATTTCAACATGTTCATCACCACAATTCTCACCATAATTCTTTAAAGGGACCACGTCCTCACTCCTATGGTCTTGCCCGACCCATGGGCAATGTCCAATCCCATAGTCCCCCACATTCATCACAAGCCACTATCTCCCCGGGACCGTCTCCTCCCGATGATGAGAAGGTCTCCCAGATCATTTGTGCATTAGATCATCTCACCCCTCAACAAATCCAGGCCCTAAAGGCCGTTATTGAGGGTGCACCTCATTCTTCTCACTCTCCTTCTACTCCCATTCGGGTGGCCCATCACCCGCCTCCCTCTCCTATTCATATTCCCATTTGGGTGGCCCGTCACCCGCCTCCTTCTATTTCTCCTCTTTCACGACCCCAAGGCCCGTCCATTCCTTACAACCCAACCCGTCTGGGTCCTTTTGTGGGTCAGCCCATTAACTCTCCTCCATGGCCTTCTTATGCAGCCCCTCCATCAGGCCAACCCTCTACTTCTCAAGTTATGCCCCTCCAAACTCTCGTTGATAAAGTTGCTTCATTGGAAGAACAATTAAAAAGGGTTGCAAGCCCACGGCATACTTCCCCTCCTTCTCAAATCAATCCTGATGGGAATCAACATCGAGCACTAACATTTTATTTTTTACATTTGTATCCTTTTGTTTGCATTTATGTTCTTGAGTTATTTGATTTGCAATTGTATAGCAAGTATAAGCCAAAGTGTTAGTCTTTAAGAGTCAGTGGGTTTCTTTATAAAAATTTCAAGTAGGTCCAATGGGCCCCCCACTCTTTCTCCTATTGGGTCACCTAGCCACTAGTGTCCATGTGGGGTTGGTCTATGGTCCAACTTGGACCAAGCCTCTCTTCTTGACCAAGGAGATAAAGGAGGAAAGAAAAATTCAACTCTCTCCTTCAAGGTCAAGGGGGCGCCCCCTATTTTGGCCTATTAGGTAGTTTTTTATTTTCTTTATTTCTTTTGACAACATGGAGAGAAATTAAATATTCTCATCCCCTAATTGCCCCTCCCTAACCCTAGATCTAAGGTTAGTTTAGGTCTTTTTTCTTGTATTATAAGAGGATCGCAGAGTTATTTTTTTCAAATTTTTGATATTTTTTAAAAATTCTAAATTTTCTTATTTAACCCCCCACCCCTCTATCTCTTTCTCTCATTCTCTCTTCCTCACTCTCTCTCTTCTCACGCTCTCCTTTTCTCTCCCTCTCTTCTCTGGCGGTCGACGGAGGTGGACGGGGTGAGGCGGCGAGGTTCGTGGGGCGAGAGACGGCGGGGACGGGACGAGGGACGAGGCAGTGGCACGTGGCGAGCCGATTCGCGAGCGTGGGGCACCGACGGGGCTTTAACGGCATTTTCTTGGTGGATCGACGTCCTCGGGGCGTGAAATCTTCGGTGGAGGTAGGGGGACGGATCCTTAACCCGCGTACTTCCATTCCCGTGGTTTTGGTATGCCGTGGATAGCCGAGCGGGTTTATTTTTACATTTTGGGAAAAATGCATGATTTTGAGGTGTGAGCCGGATCTAGTGATTTGATCACATGTTTAGGATTTAAATGGGTCCTCTCGGTGCTAGAGAGGTTAGGGACTAGTTTCCCCTTATTTTCCCCTTTACACGGGTGTGAACGGGGCATGGAATGGATTTTCCTACGGTTTCTGTCGTTTTCGGGCTCGGGACGACCTAGCGGTCCTTCCAGGGACCGCTAGGGGGTGAAGCGGTCATGTGGAGACCGCTAGGGTCCCCCTTATGTCGGTTCGAGCCTTGCGGTCACACGATGGACCGCCATGTGGGCTTAGCAGTTAGGTGGAGACTGCTAGGCAGTGTCTTGCGGTCTGGGAGTGACCGTTTTTTGGTTTGGAGTCATTTTGAGGTTAGTGGGGTAGCGGCCTTGCGACTGACCGCTAGGCTATGCCTAGCGGTTTGGCGGAGGATCGCCACTCTGGTTGGCGGTCTGGAAGTGACCACTTGGGGTTAGTTTATCTTCGACCCTTGCAGTCCTGGCAGGACTGCTAGGCTGGGCCTTGCGGTCCGGAGGAGACCGCCAGGCTCCCTAACGGTCCAGAGAGGATCGCTAGGTGGGTTTTCATGCTCGCCGTGTCCATTTTACGTTGTGTTGGTCTACGGTCGGCCCGGTTGAGACCTAATGACCGACCTATGACCTCGTGAGTGTCCCACCCTATGGGGACCATGACCGGAGGCCTCGCGGGTTCCAAGTGGCATCAGGTATATTCGATAGTCTTATCGGGTATATCTGGTATCTGGGATCTGGGTCATCACATTTTTGCCTCCAGCCAATTAGATAGTCTGTCACTGAGATCCCACAGAACAAAAGGACTTCCTGGACAGTCCAGCCAGCAGATGAAAAGATGCTGTAGATCTTACTTGGGATGCATCTACTCTCATATTTTCCTGGTCAACCAAAGCATCAAGAATGCTAGAAAGTTTTTTGCTCCTCCCTGGCCAATGAGAGGCTGCCAAGACAAAAGGTCCTTGAAGACAAATAATAAATTGAGTAGAGCCAATCACATTCAGCCTGAAACCTTCTTCTGGAAGACTTGATTGCGCTTATAAAAAGGAAGGACCCCATACAAGAAGTTACGTTGTCGCAAGAACTAAAGCTGGGCCTTTTAGGAAGAAGCAGAGAGTAAAAAGAAAGGAAAAGAGATGAGTGCCTGTTAAGCCTCGTATGAAAGAAAAGGAGAAAGAGAAGGAAGAAGGTCAGCAGCCAAGACAGCCAGACCTGGATCCTTCACACTATTACATTTCCCCTATCACTCTCGGTGCCCTACATCTGGAGTCATTGTACCTACAGAAGTTTCATCTTTCCTTGATTTTCCTTTGTTCTTTTTTTGATCAACTTGTTCTGGGGGCTTGTCCCCGTGTGTGGTGAGGACTTCGTCCTTGTGAGGAGTTTGCTCCTCTTGTGGGGGCTTGTCCCCGTGTCTTGCCGTAGTGACAGCGTTTGTGTGTGGTTATCTGTCTTTTGGCGAAAGAGTGGTAGCCTCTCCTAGTTGGGAGGGGGTGGACGTTGGTTTGTCCTAGGACAACCGAACCACTTAAAAATCTTGTGTTATGGTGTGATGCACTTTATCCATCTCTCCTACCCCCCATTCACAGGCTCTCCAAGCTCTTCATCCCTTTCATTCCGTTGATCAGCCCATTGTTTTCATTTCGGATCTGTACTTCATTTTTGGTTCATTGTGGTTCATTTTGATCATCATTTAAAAGCATGCACTATGTGAACCCGGATTTATTCACCCCCCCTCTAGATCCTCTCTTAACCATCCAACAGTTGGTATCAGAGCAGGTTTCCTAGAGATGTGACACTGCTCCATGGCATCAAGGCCCGGCTGGACCAAGTAGGCAACCCGTGGGTAGACTCAATCCTTAGCATTCTGTGGGCCCACTGTACCACTGCTAGAGCCACCACCAGAGAGACACCCTTCCACCTCGCCTATAGCGCTGAAACAGTGGTACCAGTGGAGATCTCCAACCCCTCATTACGAGTGGGACACTTTGATGAGACCAGGAACAACCAAGTGATGCGAGAAAACCTGGACTTGCTCGAGGAGGATAGAGCCAATGCCCAGGTAAAGCTCGTAGCATATCAGTAAAAGTTGGCCCAGTATTACAACACCCAGGTTAAAGAACGACACTTCTTCCGTGGAGATTTGGTACTACGGTGAGCCAGCGTGGCCGACCCAAGGGGGGCCGTTGGGAAGCTCGCGCCAAACTAGGAAGGCCCATATAAGGTGGCAGAGACACTCGACAAAGGAGCGTACAGGCTAGTGACGCTGGGGGGGGAGGAGATACCCAAGACGTGGAACTCTGTTAGTCTCAGAAAATATTTTCAATAAATTGTCACCAGCCGTACTCCACTAAGGTAAGTTACCTACGCATCACCAGAAGATAACCTACGGGTTCCCTAGAGGTGAGCACTGCTCCCCTGGAAAATGAGAAGGTAACCTATGGGTTCCCTAAAGGTGAGCACCGATCTCCTTGAAAATGAGAAGGTAACCTAAAGATTATCTAGAGGCGAGCACCGCTCCCCTTGAAAATGAGAAGGTAACCTACGTGTCACGCCCCAAGCACAGAAGGAACCCGGAGTGCATGACAAGTTTATATCGATCTTGTCAATCAGAGCGTTAGAGTATTCGACACAAAGACAGAGTGTGCAAAAGTAAAGATAACCCAATCCTTTATTCAAGTATAACCTCAAAGTGCTTCTACTAAAACTCACTTAAAGAAAATTCTAAGACTCAATAAAAGAAAAGTACAATGAATGACTGTGGACGCACTTTTTGATTGACTCATCGTCGTTATTCGTTCGTTTGTTTAGTTTATCGAGACGGGTTTATTTGGTTTACTAAGTGCATGGGCGTGCCAGTCACAAAGTGACTGATGGGAATCAACTCTAGTCATTAGTATTTTCTTTTTACATTTTTATCCATAGATAATTCCATGGGGGAATTTATTAACTTGATTTCAAGAGAAGGGATCATGTAAATGAATATGTCATAGACATCATGCTAGTCATACACTCAGTGTAATGCCTCACCATGTCATTACAACTCCTCGGGACACTAGTACTTTTCGGGTGCTTCTCCCAGGACCAGACCGGGCCCTTATGATGCGTTGGCATTGATTTGGTAATCTAAGATCCCAAGTTATGTCTAGACATTTACTGGACTTGGCCAGGAGAGATAAGTTCTCAAGATAACCTGGAATAATCAAGAATTATCTAGGGTTCCCAGTAGCGCAAGCCGACCATGACTTAGCCACCAAAACACACAATAAAACATGAAAAATCACGATCTAGAGATTACGCGGTTAGGATGGGGCCGCTCAAGACATATACGGTCTCTCACTGGACTGTGGTCGATGAACTGGCCAAGGGAGGACTCAGCTCGGTACCAAGAGTAAACGGCCTGATATGGGCCGTTCAGAAGAGAGAATGGTTAGGCTTGGGCCGCTTATCATATATAGGCGGTCCATAACCAGCCGTTCAGGGCAACAAGGATTGAGACCCATGACGAACGGTACACAGTCAAAATTGGGCAAATCCATCACTAAACGGTCTGTCGCTAGTCCGCTCAGTATCTCTGAAATGGGCCAATCTTGACCGTTCAACAAATGGGCCAACTAGGCTAGAGGGGACTACCCAAATGGGCTCCTAGGCCGCCCAAGGCCTGGTGGAACCGAACCAGGGTTCAGCCCAAGGCTCTTAGGTCAGTCTAGAGGCTTTTGGGCCGTCATAACATGGCTAGGTCAAAGAAGAATCAAGAGTAATCGACCAGCAAAGCCTGACATTTAGCCAGTAATACACGGTCTCCTCTAAGCCGCTCAGTGAGTCAAATGGTCCACTTATTTTCGCTCATGCACTAAGACGGTTCGTTGTGGGCCGTGGCTCAGAACAGAGATAAACACGCGATCCGATCGAGTCAACAGGTGCAGGATTTGGGGGTACAACTTGCCCGGCATCCTAGTGGGAATCCTAAACTCGTGGGGACTTACGGAGGTCTCATAATAGAGGTGGTAGTCTGACGGAAGGAGTATCCGGTGGAGAGTTTCAACCATTACGATTGTAGTGAGTAAAAGTCCAAAGAGTCCAGTACAGTCGACAACTGGTTTAGGGTGTTTTATTTTATTCAACCTTCCTTTGTTTTCCATGCTATTTTTAAGGGTTAGATGGCACTGAGGAGGTGGACCGGATCGTTGCCTGAGGTATTGGGGGTGGGCCGCGAGGACCTGAGGAATCGAGTAGACAATTGTCTCCCCCAGTGGTAGTGGCCCCAGATGTGCTGGGTCAGGCTGAGTTTTATATTGGTATGTATTAGTTTTTTGCACAACAAATGAGTCGACAATGTCATGTTTAGGAGGCGGGCAAGGGTAGTTCGTCACTTGGTGGTCGTGGACATCTCTTGTGGGAGTTTCTGCGGCTTCACCCACCGACATTTGCAGGCCAGCTAGATCCTAATACCGTGAGATTGTTGATCGAAGTAATGGAACTTGTATTTTGGTCGATGGAGTGTGCAGATGATGAGAATGTGTTGTTGGTGAGTTATCAACTGCAAGGGTCAGCTCTGTCGTGGTGGACTATAGAGTGGGAATCGACATTCCAATCTCATCCGTTGCGACAGGTTCTATGGTAGGAGTTCCTTGCAGCATTCGAGCAAGCTTTTAGCCCAGATCACATCAAGATGAGAAGGATGTATGAGTTCATGGAGCTATCTCACGGAGATATGTCTATGATGCAGTACCGATCCAGATTTGTAGAGTTGGGTCGCTATGCTCCCTATATCATGGCCGATGAGAGATTGAAAAGTCAATAGTTTATTAGAGGATTGAGGCTAGAGCTTAAGCACCTGGTGGCTACGACCCGTGTGGCCGACATGGAGTTAGCCTATTAAGCTGCGACAAGTGTAGAAGAAGAATTGCTGAGGACCCAGGAGTAGGCCCATGTAAGGTAGCCTCAGTTTAGTCAGGGTCAGCAGAAGACCCTTCAGCGGCAACATGTTTCCCAGCAGTCTTGGAGGCCAATGGAATTGGCATCTCTTTCACCTCTTGGCTCAACTTTTTTCCCTTCAAGATCAAGTTTCAATTCGGTATCAAGGTTCTTCCGAAGAAGCAGATCAGGCAGGAGGTGCCAAGAGCAAGTTGTGGCAGTGTCAGATCAGCAATCAGAGGATCGACTGTCGTGGCATCATGATATGACTGAGCGGCCAGGATAGTGTCCGAGATGTGGAAGGTTTCATGTGGGTAGGCCGTGCACTGTGAAGGAAGCTAAGCAGGAGTGCTTCAGGTGTGGTCAAATCGGGCATGTTTCTCGTGAGTGCCCGTGACAGCTGCCCCAGTCCCAACCATCTTTGCAAAGTTTCGCTGGCCTGGCGAGTCATGGATCCCGACATGCACGAGGCACTTAATCGGGTGTTGTTGTCGTGCCTATTTCTTGGGAGGCACATGTGAATTTTCATTTATTGCATGCTTTATTTATTTTAATTTTGTTGTTTTCTTGATATAATTATGCTTTTGGCATTTGTGTTTTCCCCGTTCTGTGTTCGGAAGTCCCCGGAAGCGTCTTGCGTGTGGTAGTGGAGCTGCAAGTGAGGGTTGTGTACTCATCCCTCCTTGTGTCTTGGTACGTGGATGTTGTTGAGGTCCTGCGAGATCAGGCATGTCGAGCCACCAGTCGAGATGGTATGTCATATTTAGGGCTGGTGTTGAGGTCTCTCGTTGTGCCCTGATGTTTTGACCTATGCGTGTAGGCAGTTGTCTAGGCGAGGAAGGGAGTTGTTTTCCAGAATCGAGGAGTGTGGGTTCCCCCGTCTCCATTTATGGATTCGATTAATTGGTATAGAGGTCGTGTCGTAGCGAACGCCAATTTTCCCCTCCGTTAAGTGTTGTCTTCAGATCAGAGTGTGTAGTGGACCCACAGACTCCAGGATCAAATTGGTAGCGACGCATGATGTGTGCTGCCACAATGAGCATGTGTCCTGGACGTTCCTGAGTCGATTATGGAAAATTACCCTTGGAAGAAGAGTTGTATCGGCTTTGGTTGCCGTGTAGTGGCTACAGTATCGTGCTGAGTGGCGCCAGTGGAGTTGAGATCAAGGAGCTCAATGACGAGAATGATCGGATGAGGTTGAGTGTTGCGCCAGCCTGTCCCATGTATTATGCCATGTGGCTCATGGTGGAGTCACTCAGCGATTAGTTTTGAAGTTGGTCATTGCCGTTGAGGGCTAGTTGTATGGTGCTGGTGTTTGGTGCTCAGAGTTGAGGTTGTACGTTAAGCAACCTTGGTCAGTGTTGCTATTTCGGGGGTGGATCCAAGGATTGAGAGGTGTTAATGTGGGTGGTGGATCCTGTGTAGATGCCACATTGAGTAGTCGAGGAGTTGCTAAATTTGTCAAGGACCCTGATGAGATGTGGCTTAGCACATCAGTGGTCTGACAGGTGTGGTATCCATGATTGGTTAAGCGGTGTGATGATTTTGGATGGAGTGCTTGTCTCTGACAATACTCGAGAAAGTTTGGAGCAGAGTGCATCTGGTGGTGCTGCTGTCTGGATGGTGGTGTTCCCATGGCTCGAAGGGAGCTGTGTAAAGGGACTTGGCATGCGTGGGTGCTAGCTTTTGGTGCCTAAGGAGCGACCGTCTAGATAGAGCTGATGGCTACGTGGTTGGACGATTGTAATAGAGAACCGTGGTCTTCTTGACAAAAGAATCCCCCGAAGTGTGGCATGTTTCGAGGCCCTTTTTTGGAATGGAGTGTGGGGCATCGTGCCAAGGATTATTGTGGTTGAGGAGTTCAAGGTTCGCAAGGGTAACCTCATTATTCTTCCTCCTCTTGAGGAGCTAGATTTGGCTGGTTGGTCAGAGAGGATCCTGATAGTGTCGAAGAATCTGTTGGTGGCCTTACTGAGGAGCAAGAGAGTTTATAGCCAGGGACTTCTAGTTGATGTCTGACCAGTGGCTAGTAGAGAATGTTGTGCAGCTAATATCAGATCATTGAGCTGGTCAGTGTGTATTGTGAGTTTTGGATCGTGAAGTCCTAGGCAGTTATTTTGTGTTGTGCCTCGCGAGTGTTGGCGGTGGCCGATGAGACGTTGGTTTTCGACTGATGTGATCGCCAAGCCGTAAGGTGTTCGGCTCTGGATCTCGTGCCGTTTTGCTGAGGTGTTGGTCACGTGCATTTCCAAAGATTTCTGATGGTTTTGTTCTTCCCCTTGTGTTCCGTGCATGTCCTAAATTTTGAGGATGGAATTTCTCTAAGGAGGGGAGGACTATAATGCCCCGAATTTTTTGATCATGTCTCTGTGGGTTGTAGATCGTGTCCGAGTGAGTTCAGACTTTAATACCAGATTATCAGACCCATTGGCATTGTGTTCATGAATTATCTTGGGTCTGTAGCGCTGCCTTAATATATTTGAGCTTTGTTGTCACGTCTTGACTTCCAAGCATGATTTCATGAATTTGAGCTTGCTACAGTTGCATGGAATGCTACCCACAAGTGCTCGGAGTGCTCGCTATTTATGCTCGATGTGCTCACTACCCGTGCTTGGAGTGCTTGCCACAGTTGCCCAGGGTGCTCCCCAGAGTTGCTTGGAGTGCTTGGAGTGCTCACCACAGTTGCTTAGGGTGCTGGCTAGAGTTGCTAGGAGTGCTCGGAGTGCTAGCTATAGTTGCTTGGAGTGCTGGAGACATTTGCTCGACTATGTTGACGCACTAGGACATTGCGTTAGCGCACTGTGTTGATTTAGCTCCGCAAGTAATTTTTCACCCTTGTATATCTATTTATCACCCTTATGCACCATTTGTCAGCCTTACACATCCATTTGTCACCCTTAGCTCATGAGCTACTGTTGCCTTTGTTCTACACACTTCTTAGCCTCGTTATCTCCCAAGCTGGCCATTTGTTAGTGTTGCTCATCTATTTGTCACTATTATTCTGTATTTGTCAGCCTTAGCCATGTATTTGTCACCACTAGCCACTTTGAGCCATCGCCTTAGTGCGCTTCTTCCTTTGCCTTGAGAACCATCGCCTTTGTCTGCCTGGCGACCTATTTGTCACCTTTATCTGTCCATTTGTCACCACTAAGAGATATTTGTCACTCATATGAAGTGGTTTGTCACCTTTATTTCCATCAGTTGATGGGTGGCTTAAGGTTGACTTTTCTTCAAGAAATTTCAGCTTCTTTTGCCAAGCCTGTCTTGGTTTATCTTCTTCATACCTAGTCAATCAAAGGATGTTTCATGAGTTTCAAACTTCATTGTCTAATGACTTATAGTAAGACATCATCAAAACACAATTCACACAACATTCTCTCCCTTTTTGATGATGGCAACTATGAGTCATTGTGTTCAAAATTTAGAATCATGGCATGTAGCACATTCAATGATTTAATGCAATAGGCACATGCAGCACATCAAGAATTTATGAAGAACTCAACATGGTATGCAGTAAGCTTTTGCAGATAGTAGGCAATGAAGGCTGACTCCCCTTGTCCTTGACTACTAATGATGACTCATCAACAACTCTCTCCATACTTGTGCAATTGCATCTTATGTGTGATTGTTTCACGCTCTGATCATGCTTGCTTGCGAGAGGCTTACCATGCCGACTGTTCGCGTTCCCCCGAGCTAGTCTTCCGCTGTAAATAACGGCTCGAGGCGTGACAGCTAAGTTGTACCCTAGCCGAAAATGTGGGAGCTAAATGCCATGCAGGGAAAAGTGCTACGCTATGGGAGCCACCTCTTGAACCCGCATTGGGACAAATTGCTATATAGCGGGAGACACCTCTTGAGCATGTAGGGGCCACCTCTAGAGTCCTACCTGCCTAGGAGTTTGATTACGTGATTGCGTGCTATATGTGCCTAGCGATGAGGACGTCACCTATATAAGAGGGGTAGATTGTAACACCCTAAAATATAGCTAAGTTGTACTCTATATCACTGAGGCGCCTTTGGAAGTATTGGCTCAGTTTTTGTTAAGAACTCTGAAGTTTAGCGTGTTTAATGGGGAGTAGCACTGGGATGGGTGACCTGCCCGGGAAGTCCCCCCTTCATGGAGCTGATCATTATTAGAAAGGGACAAAATCGTGTGGCTGATAGGCCAAAGCAGACAATACCTCGACGGTATAGAGTATGGGACGTGGCATCTTTAGTCTGCTCAGTTTGTGAATCTAGGAGACAGATTCAAAGGATATTGACTGATCTTGTTGCTGCACAAAGTTCATTGAGAATCTTATACAGTCTGGTCACAAAAGATAGAAACTCACAACTCTCTTAAAATTTCAAGTTTGATTAATTGATATTTAGCTAAGAAGCTTTTACCTAATCCTGCAAAGACATAGATGGCGATTCTGAAGAATATTTTCCTACAAACTTAATGAGCTTGGATCAAAGCTAGACATTTATGTCAAGAAATATGCTAAAAGCTTGAACCTTAGACTTCTAGAAGCAACTTCTTTAAGATCCAGTACATATAGCATTATTTTCAAACATCACATCTGTAATACCCTGGATTCATTCGGATTCTTTCAGATCCTTATCGGAGAGCTTTCAGATCATTTCTGTGGGTCCTGAGTTGAGTTTTACGATCCGCGTGGGTTTTTCTCTCGTACAAGTTTCAGAACCCAGTGGAGAGTATATTTCTCAGTTCACCTACTCGAGGAAAAGTCCAGTGCCAGAACAAAGTTCGTCCTCGACGGAGCCGGTTGATTATAGTGATGGCTCCAGTGATGAAGAGTTTCCCATGGTGGAAACAGAAACTGAAGACGCCGGGCTCTCTTTTGCTTGTGAAAGTGACTTCACAACCTTCAGCCCGCCATGGCTAACATGGAGTGGCCTTGGGCCACTTGGTCCCTCCGTGGAAGAAGGGGCGACAATGATGGAGATGGGGACTCTTGTTACCGGAGATTTGAGCTTGGTGCCGGCTGAGGTAAGAGTCCTCCCTTTAGGCTTATGCTTATTTTCATTATTCATTATATCGGCCTTCTGAGATGTTCTATGCATATTCCTCTTGAAGGATCCCATTATTCCAACCGAGGTGACCCTGCCGGCTGAAACTGTGAAGATATCCCTTCAAGCTCTGGGCGTGGGTCCACCAATGTTCCCGCCTGTCTTGAGGCCCATAGCCTTGAGATATCCGAAAGATTATATCACGACAGTGGGCTTGGAAGTGCTGGGGGTCATTGCCAGGTTTGACCAGCCGACCATAGCTCTGGAGCAGCTGCAACTCGGCATTGGTAAAGAGTTATCTCAGGCCGAAGGGGATATTCCCGCAATAGAAGCAGGATACATTATAGAAGGAGCAACCGATGTTTCCACAACTCTGGCACTGGCTATTGAAGCGGCATCAGCAGAGGCTGGCCAATCCGAAGATAGTGAACAACCACTTCCTGCTATTGAGGCTCAAGCCACCACGCCTTCGCCAGAGGTTGGGAGAGAGATTGTCGTTATTGACACTCCCTCTGTTGCGTCAACCATAGGGGCTGGTCCCAGTGCAGGTGCTATACCAGACATGCCACCATCATCTTCAGAGCCAAACGATGATATCTGGGCCACAGTTAACAGTTGTGTGGAATTCCATTTTCCAGATACGCCATCACTCGGTCTGCAGTCATCGAGTGACCTGGTATGGCAATATTTGGAGACGCTGAAATAGACTGTGACAACCTGTCAGGACTTGTCTTATGTGCAACTAAGGGGACTAGTAGAGCACCTCTCCCGCACACTATTAGCTTTTGGCTGCCTCATGGAGGACTGGACGCAGCAAGTGATTCTGCTTTTAAAGTATGTAGCTGAGGCCTGTTGTTGGTAACGATGTCGCTTGGCACTCCAAACCCCGAGATGATATTCTTCAGGATGAAGCAGCAAACCATGGTAGCTTTGATTTCCGCATACACTTCAGCTTCAGCCCATTTGGTGAAATACTCAGTGGCGGTAAGGATAAAGGACTTCTGCTTGGTCTGAGAATTAGGATCACTAAGCGGGCCTACAATGTCAAAGGCCCACATGGAGAATGGCCAAGGAGCAGAAAGAGGATGGAGGGATGAAGCAGGAGCATGAATTTTATCAGCATAGAGTTGGCATTGAAGACACCTACGAACATAGGCGGAACAATCTTCCTCTAAGGTTAGCCAGTAATAGCCCTGCCTAAAAATCTTCTTTGCTAAGGCCTGACCATTAGCATGCCCTCCACACTCACTAGAGTGAGCTACTTCAACGACCTTCCAGGCCTCATCATCGTCTAAACACCTCATAAGAACCCCATTAAGAGCACGCCTATACAGTTCTCCTGTAATGATCATGTATCTTAAGATGACTCTTCTAATGGCCTTGCGTTGCTCGGCGTTAGCTGACTCCGAGAATGACCTATCCATGCAATATTGCTCAATTTCATGGTACCAAGGTAATTCCTCTTCTTCTAAGATTTCCTCGAGTTCAGCTAAGGATACTTCTTTCAAATCCTCCTTCTCAGCTTTCTTCTCTACGGACTTCCTAAGGTTATCGAACAAGGGATCCTGAAGGGAATGAGTGTCTAACTGCTGGACCACAATGGTCTCAGCGGAGCGATTGAGGGGAAAGGAGACGTAAGAAGCAAGCGATGCAAGTGCATCGGCAAGAATATTCTGAGATCGAGGGGTATGAATGTAAACCAGCTTGCGGAACTGCTTAGTCAAGAGTGTGACCAAGTTTTGATAAGGTTTGAGCTTGGGGTCACGGGTGCGATAAGTAGAGAGAACCTGACGCAGCACCAACTGAGAATCTCCTATAATGTTCAAGTATCGCATGCCTAGAATGTAGGCGTGCTTTAACCCGGCAAGGAGAGTCTCATACTCAGCTATGTTGTTGGTAGTGGGAAAAGAGAGTTGATAGGCGAGGGGAATAGTCACTCCCTCCGGAGTGAGGAGCATAGCGCCGATCCCCCCGAACTACTTCCTTACCACGCCAAGGCAAAAGGGCTCATGGAGCAGTTCTACCTCCTCGAGATAGGCCATGTCGCTAGAGGAGAGAATGCCCAGGTCGACGCCTTGGCGAAATTGGCGGGCTCGCTATCAGTCCCACCGGATGGATCACTCAACATTCGAGTGATCAACCAGCGCTAAGTACCTAGCATGATAGAAGAGGAACCAGAGGAAAAGGGAGAGCTGGAGGTTGCCACAGCAGAAGCCATCAGCCTACCCGACTGGAGGGCCCCCTATATGCAGTGGTTCAAGTACCAGCAGTTACCTGTACAAAGGGAAGAAAAGATCAGGTTGATCAGGATGAAGGACTCTTATGAGCTCTGGAACGAAATCTTATTTCGAATCATGGCCGATGCCAGACAGAAGATACTCCTCCGGTGCTTGTCCATCGAAGAAGCTCGGAGAGTCATGAAGGAAGTTCACGCCGGAGCGGCCGGTGCACATCAGGCGGGGCCGAAAATGAAAATTGAAATAAAGAAGCTTGGCTATTACTGACCGGTGATGTTCGATGACTGTTGTAAATATGCTAAGTCATGTCAGAAGTGCCAAGAGCACTCCACAATATCCAGGAGGCCACCCGTGCCATTGCATCCTACGGTGCTTAGTTGGCCTTTCGCCCAATGGGGGACAGATGTCGTGGGACCACTGCCCGCCTCATCTGCAGGTTGCAAGTACATCTTGACAGCAACCGATTATTTCTCCTGCTGGACAGAAGCTGTCGCATTAAGGGAGGTCACCGGGGAAGTCGTCGCCAGATTTGTCCGTCGCAATATCATTTTCTGATTCGGTACCCCTGACCGAATTATCTCAGACAATGGCGGCCACTTCCATAACCAGAAGGTATACCGGCTGGCAGAAAAGTACAAGATTGACTGGAGGACGTCGACTCCTTACAACCCATAGGCCAACGGTTTGGCCGAAGCCTTCAACAAGACTCTCTGTACCCTCCTGGCCAAAATTGTTAGCTCCAATAAGAAAGACTGGGAGGAGAAGATGTACGAGGCGTTATGGGTGTATCGGACGGTATACAAGACCCCAACGGGCTGCTCGCCTTTCTCCCTGGTGTACGGCTCGGAAGCGATCGTCCCTAGTCCGACTCCGTTGTTTCTGAAATTACGTTCCGGACATCTTTCGTGTTCGGATCGGCGCGATCCGGAACTGTTTCGGAGGCCTGGAGACGTTCCACATGATTTTCAGAAATTAGAAAAATTCTTAATTTTCCTTCTATTTAAACCATCTCACTATCTCTCCTCCGTCATTTTCAACCTCATATTCTCTCTCTCCGTTCTCTCTCGTCTCTAGTCCGTTCGGCGCGGGGCATGCACCGTTGCGGAGCTGGTCGAGGCGGGGACGCGTTGGGGAGATCGGTTCGCGGGATGGAGCGTCGATTTGAGCGTGGCGTGGCGCGATCCCTTGGTGGATTCCGAGAAGGCGTCGTTCGTGTTCCGGGTAGTTTTCGGCGTGGATTAGTCGCTTCGGCGCACGGTTTCTTCGGTGGAGGTAGGGGGACAGTTTCCTAACTCGTGTGTTCTATTTTTCCGCGATTTTACGTTCTACGGTGTAAGAATGGGCGAGTTTAGGCTCGTTGGGGTTTTGTGGGTTTCGTCGGAAAACGACGACGATTTTGCGATCGGTTTGTGTCAATGGATTCCTTGGAACGTCGGCGTTCCATAGTCACTGATTTCGTGTCGAATGGTGGTCTATCGGGGCCAGTAGGAGGTCGGGAACCTCGTTAACCCCATTTGGGTGATTTCGTTAGAATCGTCCGTTTCTTACGATTCATGCGTCATTTTGACTCCGGTCGGAGTCCATGTGATTACCAAGGTGATTGTGACTGTATCCCCTTCGTCTCGACACGAACGGGGCGTGGAAAGACCACGATCGGACAAACCCTTGGAGTTGTTCGCCGTGACGGTTGAATGGTCGAACCAGGGCTCGTCCAAGGTATGGGCGGCTGGCTCTGGACCATTTATCCCCACTGGATTTTGTGACTTATGCGGTCGCACGATAGGCCGCACAAGGTTGTGCGGCCCAGTAGGGTCTGTCCATCCCCCCCCCTTGGGCGGCCAGGTTCTAGCTGCCTATCTTCTGTCTGGGTTGAGTGGTCAGGGTCTGACCGTTCATGTAACGCCTGTGTCTTAATGGATCCGTAGTGGTTCGGACCCGGACTCGATTCTGTCAGCTCTGTCGATTTTTCAGATTTTTCGGTTGTTTTCTAGTCTATTTCATCTATCCTGTTCTCAAGTTGACTTTGTATATCAAAAGGCATTGTTAGAATGATAGGTCAAGCCTATCTGGATAGCTTCCCCTTGCTTGAGGAAGTATTCATACTGGTCCTCCACCTCGTACCAGTCCTAGCATATCAATTAGCTGTGAGTGCGCCTTAGGTGTTCATGACTGTGTCTGTTTGTTAGCATGAACTAGGCTTGCTACATTGTTTCACAGTTGGTCGCTATCAAAATTGAGCTTGGCGTGAATTTTCTTAGCTAGTTATTTTTATAGGGGGCTGATCTATTCACCCCCCCTCTAGATCTGCCTTGCCATTCTCATCAGTTGGTATCAGACCTAGGCTTCCCACAATGTGGTCCAACGACCAGGGAAGAGCTGAAAATGGCAATGGTCATAGTTTCATAGCTGAGGGTCATTCTATTAATCATCCACCATTTTTTGATGGATCAAATTATCTTTACTGGAAAAATAGGATGGAAGTCTTTCCATGAGCACAAAGCCATGAACTTTGGAGGGTGATCAGCCATGGTCCATTTCAACTACCTGAAGATGAAAACGTATGGACCAGAGAACAGATTCGGTTGTCAACTATCAACTGGAGTGCCATGAACAAGATGCAATGTGCTGTTCATCCAAACTAGTATTCCAGAATTTCTGCATGCCGATCAGCTAAGCAAATGTAGGACAAGTTAGAATTTATATACGAGGGAACATCCCAAGTAAGAGCGACTAAGGTAAACATCCTGATCACTGAATATGAAATGTTCAAGATGAAACATGTTGAGACTATCAGTGAAATGTTTTCTAGGCTGCCAGAGCTCACCAATAATCTTAGGGCATTAGGCAAGGATTATTCTGACAGTGATATTGTTAGGAAGATACTCAGGTCCCTTCCCCCAACGTGGCACACTAAGGCCACTGTCATTGAAGATTCTAAGGATTTATCGACCATGTCAGTTGATGATTTGATTGGCTCCTTGATGACATATGAAATCAACTTCAAATCGAAGTAGAGGAGCACAAGAAGAAGCCAATAGCTCTTAAAGGGTCTGAGAGCAATGAAGAAGGTAGTGACTATTCTGAAAACATCTCTAATTTAGACGATTATCAACAAGCCATATCTCTCCCCTTCCCCAACACCAATCGTCCCTCTCTCCACATCCCAATCTGGCCGCACCCCACCATCCACCCCAAGCCCTAGTTTGTCCCAGCCTCCTCCCTGCTCTACCTCTCCACATGTCGACCCCAGGCCACCTCCACCTCTCCTCCCACATCCTAGCCTCCTCTTAAACCACCTGCAAGCCCCTAGGCACCCCCTTCACATCCCTTCCTCGCCAAAGAACCCAACAGGCAGACAGTCCGAGACAAGGAGACAGACCTGCACAAACTGCAACCAGAGTGCTTCGTTGGCATCTCTGCCCAGCCCCGGCCCCTCGGCGGTGCTCCCTTGCCACTTCTGGCCTCAGGAGGGACCCCTCCCTCGCTCCTCTGCCTGGAGCCATCACGGGAAGATCGCTAACACTAGCATCGCAAGACAGACCTACCTGCTGCCAACTTCCTACCTGCATGTGTCAGGTCTGGGAATCAGTGACCCCAGACTACACCGGCATCTCCGATAACCTCCTCGCCCTCTGACGGCTCTGTGAGGGTCCCTTCCCACCGCCCCAACCCCAGTGGGCCCCCTGGGAACTCCCCCCATCGCCGACATTTCACGAAGCCATCGGGACAGCCCGGTTCTACCGCCTGTTTGTAGCTAGCCACCAGGACCAATTCCCAGCAACATCTCGACATACCCCAAGATTCCCAGGCTACCTCGGGCCCTCCGCCATGCCCTGATAGTCCCTCCTCACACCCTCAGATCATGCTGGACCTCTTGGGAATCACCACGGACTCCGTTCAGCTCAAGTACTCTAGTTCTACCCCGATTGTAGGCCTGAGCACCTGCCTGACCCAGTGGCGGCGTCGGACTAGTTCCTGCATCAATCGGTGCCCCTCGGCCCCACCCCGACCACGTGGGACTTCCCTCCAGTCATCCCTCAATTGCTATCACCATTGGCAGCATTCTCGACTGCGGCATCATAGCGTACAACCCCGGACACTCTGGACGCGTAGTTCTGTCTAGTAGGGGTGAGCACAATTCGATTTGCTTTGATTTGAAGAGACTTTTTCTCAACCCAAACTGGACTGAATTAAGGCTTCAACCCGAACCAAACCAAACCAAACTACTTTGAAACCAAACCAAACCCAATTCCCAGCTCGTGGGTGGCGGCGTAGGATCCGAGTGATGTCGAGTTTGACTCGGTATCTGATATTTGGGTTGTGACAGTTGATATCAGAGCAGAGGTTACGGTAGAGTAATGAAATGTAAAGTAAATGGAGTGTTTAATAGTTTAGGGAGTCTGGTATGGTCAACAGTTGGCTTAAGGTGTTCTGTTTCTTACAGTGTTATCTTTTTGCATGTTTAAGGATCCACGATGGCGCAGAGGGTGTAGGCGCGGCCCCAGGCAGAGCTGGCCGTAGAGGCCCAGGAGGTGCAAGGTGGAGCACCACCCCCTCCAGTAGACGCGGTTCTGGGTGCTCCGAGAGTAGCAGAGTTTTTCGATTTCTCTACCCAGGTTTTGGCTTTGGCTCAGGATGCAATGCTGGTTGCCCTGTATTGGGCGAGGTTTATGGAGTTGAGCTGGGATGCACTGCCAGCTGTGGCAGGTTTGAGGTTCCTAGCTCAACAGTTCATCGTCAAGTTGAGGCAAGAGATTCATCGAACCCTCATGGCGTCCAGGGTCATCGACGTGAAAGTAGCATTTTGGACGGTGATAATTTTGAAGGTAGACCTGCTGTGAGCCCAAGAGTAGGGCAAGGCGATGCAGTTCCAGTGGGGTCTCCCTCAGGAGGTTTAAGGGGAGCCAGTCGCATCCTCTTCCCCTGTCCGTGGTCCTCGCCGATGAGACAGGAGGAGGCGGAGGCAGGATAGGTAGGCGGCTCGACATGGTTTTGGGTGATGTTAGGAGTTTAGGCATCGGCGGCAAGCGTAGGAGCAGGTGCTGGCGCAAGCCTCAGAGGAGTTCGTGCAACAGCCAATTGCAAGGTGACCGCGGCATGGCCTGGTAGAGCAGCCTGGGCTGTGTCCGAGGTGCGATGGTTTTCATGTGGGCCATCCTTTCCAGGTGGCCATGGCAGAGCGGAGGTTCTTTCGGTGTGATTGATCAGGGCACCTGTTTCGTGATTGCCCTGAGCGGAGGCATTGCTCTAGGTGTGGTCGGGGTGGGCACGTGCTCCGTGAGTGTCCCCAACCGCCATCCCAGTGGTGATTGTCCTTTTGGTGGCCATGGTGAGGCTTAGGGAGGCAGGCGACCATGTTTTGACTCTGGCTGAGGTGTCTTTCCCTCTTCTCTTCCAAATGTCTCCCATTTTCTCCCCATTAAACTCTCCGGAGACAACTACGCTATTTGGAAGGCCCAATTCCTTCCCCTTCTAAACACTTACCGCATGGCTGGTCTACTTGATGGATCCTGGCCATGCCCTGCTCTGCTGAAGAAGGATCTTGTCGATGACACTCAGGTGATTCTCAATCTTGACGTAGAGGCTTGGCGTGTTTATGACCAACTTTTACTCAGTTGGATTTATTCATCTACCTCAGAACCCATCTTGTCACACATTGTGGGCTCGCCCACCTCGGTTGAGGCTTGGACTCGACTTGCTTGCGCCTATGGTTCCACCTCGCGCCTTCAAGTCCTCACCTTCGCCTTCAGCTGCAAACCATGAAGAAAGGTGATGCTTCTGTCACTGAGTATCTCAAGCATGCTAAGGAGATCTCTGACAACCTTGCTATCATCTCAGAGCCCATCTCTTCTACTGACCTCCTGCTCTCCATCTTGGGAGGTCTTGGCCCTGGATATGAGGCATTCGTGACTTCTGTCATGACACGCCCTGATCATGAGAGCCTAACTTATGATGACATTCACGGCATGTTGCTCAATCATGAGCAACTCATGCGATCTCAGCCGGTGCCCGCCGATGGGGTCACCCCTTCTGCCAATGTTGCACACTCCAACTCCAACTCCTCCTTCTCTCAACATGGTGGCCGCAGCAGCAACCATAATGGGCGTGGCGGGCGTCCTCGCGGCAAGGGGTGTGGAGGACCCACCTCAAGCAATCGCAACAACACTCAATCCCAGCCAGCTCCTCAACCTGTCGTTAATGACAACGACCCCTACCAACTCTGCGGCTTCATGGGACACGATGCCGTCAACTGTCATCGACGTTTCGACCTATCCTACCATGCACCGCAACACTACAAGCCACCACAGAATACTTACTACCAGGCAACTGCGGCTTCTACAAACACTCAATTTGATGCCAACTGGTATCCAAATAATGGCGCTACACACCACATGACGCCTGACATGAGCAACCTTGAATATCTCCAAACATATCAAGGGAATGATCAGGTCTTCATTGGCAATGGAAAAGGTTTACCTATCCACCACACTGGACACCTTTCTCTCCAAAGCAGTGTTCCTTACCACTATCCGTGGTTGCCCCACTCGCATTTGCCCCTTTGAAACTTTCTTCTATACGGGGAGTGGGGTGACTAGGGGTGACCTTTGTGATGGTGGCAGAGGGATTGGTAGGTTGCGATGAGGTATTTCCACTTGGGTTATGTGCTGGAGCCTCCATGGAAGGGATTTGGTCAGTTAGGCATCACTTGCCCTTGGGATCGGCCGACTGTGAATGGGTGGAAGTGGGTCACCCTTGGTTTTGGGGAGAGTTGGTGGTGGTGAGGGTTAGGTGGTAGGGTGACGAGGTGGTGGTTGGGATAGGGTGGGTAGAGATCCATGGCGGCTGAGTCATGTGAGTGTACTTAGGCGGGCCGGGTGGGGATTGGAGTGTTGTCCGGCTACTTGGGTTATGGCTAGCCTTGTAGGAGGGAGAGGGTCGGGGTGCGTAGACCTTCCTATGTTCGGTATTCATGTCTACCCATGTGTGAATGGGATCTTGCCGCCTAACTCTCCTTAGACCCTCAAGGTTTCTCCATTCTTCCATGTCGAGGGGACCGAGGGTCTCCTTGGCGACGCGCACCTTCTTTCCACAGACATGTAGTAATGCTGGAAGTATATATCCATGGAGGTCTCCCATTCCCTATATGTGTGAGGGTTGCGGGACCCATCGAAATGGGGTAACTCTGGTCCGACAAAGAGATAGTCATCGGGGTGCCCAGTGAGGTACATGGTTTTGGGTGGGGAAGGGGAAGACATGGGTTAATGGATGTACGGGTGACAAGTGCAATGGCCCTAGGACTAGACTTAGTAGAGACAAGTCTAAAACTTACTCTAATACCAATTTTGATGTGACACCACCTTGGGGGTGACAGACACTAGACTGATGCTCCTCGGACTTAAAACACAAGCACAAGAACGAGAACAAGGAACTCACGTTGGCAGACGCTCGCACGACACACACACTCAACTTGGAGTGACTCAGGGATACCGATTCGAGGATCGTGGGTCTGGACCCCTGCTGGTGGAGGGCAAAGAAGGCTTAGGTTGATCTCCCCTCGGGTACGGGTGCCCGATTCAAAGGGCAAGCCGAGTGCCGATGGGCACGGGATCACTCTCACAGCCCCACGATGATCGCTCGATGGCGATGGAGCCTCGGGATCGGGCACTCTCGCACTTACGATGGAGCAACGGTGAATATGAAATGTGCAAGCACCAAAAAGGGAGCAAGGGTTGAGAGCGATACCTAGTCAGTTTGAAGAAATCGACCCTCGATCAGAGACGAGGGCGAGCGGGGAAGTGTGGATTTGCTCCCCGCACGCTGTGCCAGAGTCACTTTGATCTGAAATAATTTAAGTACAAAATTGCTCCTCTCATATGAGGGTGGACTAGGGGTGGGCAATGGTCAAGTTACATCAAAACTACCTCCATGTAGGGAGTGGTGCTCAACTGGCTAGGCGCGAAGGGGGAGATCGGTGTGGTCGAAGGAGATCAGTTCTCGGCCTGTACGAACTGACTCACTGTCCTCACTGGCTGTAACTAGCGCCTTGTTAGAGGCAGAACTTTCTGTTGGGACGTCCCACGGAGGCGGGGTTGGCGTCACTGGAAAGCTGATCGAATTGGAAATCACCAGGAAGAAGAATCACTATGTTCTGAGCTCTGACAGAGTAGTGCCGCTAAATCTTGTGGAGCTGCACAGGTGACAAATCTGGTCGACCAGAGAGCTCTTTGTCGGGGTCGTGCTCTCAACTGGGACGTCAGATTGAGGTAGGACCACCTCGGCTTGAAAGAGTATCGTCCCTAGTTGTCCTCTACTAAAAATATCCTTTGAACTCTTCCAGACGGCTAGGCAGTAGCTCCTGGATGCCAGTGGGGTCAGACTCGACGCTGGGGCAAGAAACTAGACTCGACTCACCAGGGGTGTATCTTCAAGGTCCAGTGCTGGATTGATGCGGGGCTGGATCTGACTCAAAGAGGGACATTCCAGGAAGGTCACCAAACTAAAATGGACTCAATCTGAGCTGGGGAGGGCCAACACTGACTATTCTAATGAGGTCGCATAGGTAGGGCCACCAGTTAGATAGGGGTGCCTTATCGGGGGGATAACTCCTTGCTGGGAGTTCAGATTGGGGCGAGACCAGTCCCAATGGAAACCTGGGAGATCCATGCCAAACTCCTACAAATGGCCAAAGTAGAAGTGGTGGGACGTGGATGTGGTACCTCCTGTGGTCGACCTTCAGTTCAGGAATCAGGCAGATCAGACTACAGATTAGGGTCAGATTACTATGGATGGTGCACTCCAACAGGGGCTCCGAATGGGGCGGGGCCGAGCTTGGATGAAAGTTGTGTGACCCCAAATGACCTCCACCAGAGGAGAAGGTTAGAAGATGAAGGGTGAGGCCGAGGTAGCCTCTGTAATTCGGACTGGTCGCTTGCCGTTTGCTCCGTATGACGGCACCACCAACCCCATCGACCACTTCCATAACTTTAAGTCAAACCCGGTGTTCCACTGGGAACGCTACGAAGTGTCTGACCTTCACCACCATGTTTCAAGAGAACGTTCAGACCTAGTTCGAGTCTCTCTCAGTGGGATCCATCACCTCCTTCTAACAGATAAAATAGATGTTCAATGATAACTTCCACGGCTACAAGAAGAGAGAGAAATAATCACATATACAAATCTTACTGCAAAGGGAAAACATCAGACAGCATATTGTGTCCTCATAAAATGTAATAGGCATTCCCCGAGGACCTGAACACACCAGCACAAGACTGTCCCATACAAATGATGATCGATGGAGAAATCCATTTCACCAAAACATCCGTGGTAAATCAATGGATTTTGAATTGTCTCACTTCCCTCAGTGTACGCGTGGAGATCGGCGTTCATACGGCAACGGAGAGCCACTAGGTAGCGGTCGCAATGGCGAAGGATGATGCCTCATAGGTGACCTTGGTACATGATTGGAGGACTTTTGATGCTCGGTTCGAACAACTCTGGCTGTGTCCTTCAAGTCTTGTAGCTGCTCCAGTTGCGCCAGTACCTCGGACATCCGAGGTCGGTGTCTGGCTTCGTTGCAGAGACACTGCAAAGCAAGGTTCGCAACTGTGTAGGCACCTTTCTTTGGATATTGACCCTCCAACCTGATGTCCATTATGCGGAATAGCTTGCGCCTGTCACTCAAGTAAGGTCTTGCCCAGTCTACTAAACTCTGTTCTATCCCTACTTTTGTTTTATCAAGGGCCCGTCTTCCAGATAATAGCTCCAATAATACAACTCCAAAGCTGTACACATCTGCCTTCGCAGATAGCCGACCTGTTGACAGTCAAAAGCATTAATACGAGAATCAGAAAAAAAAACAAGCTGAGTTGATAAATTTAAGAAAAAAATTATTTTTTTGAAACAGAAAAAAAAAGTTCTCCCACTCTCTTTCTCTCTCTCATGTGTTCTCTATTTCTCTCTCTGTTACTCTCTTCCTCTCTTTCTCTCTCGACTTTCCCTCTCTCTCACTGTCTCTCTCTCCCGCGCACTCTCTCTCTCTCAATCACGCATCTCTCTGTCCATTTCTCTCTCTCTCTCTTCCCAGCGCCCGCGAGCGCGCCGGCCCCTCCACCACCATCACGCCAGTAACCACCCCCCCCACTCTCTCGCCGTGGCCACCGCCGTCCTCCGCATGCACGACAACCGGCCGCCGTCGAGCTCCACCCTCCGTCAAGCCCTCCACCTCCCGCAACTCCACCGCGTGCTTCTCCCATGCCACCGGTCGCAACCGCCAACACCGCCGAGGTGACCTCCCTGTCGCCTGTGCGCTTTGGCCGCCCCGCGGGCCCAGCGCAACCGAGGCCACCCGCGCGCTGCTGTCGCGCCTGCCAGCCCACCCCCGCGCGCTGCTGCTGTTGCTGCAGCACCCGCCTGCGTGAGCACAAGCCATGTGCCTCACAGCCTCCCATCCCCCGAACCCTCTCCGCCTGGCCTGCCCCTGCACCCCCTCTATACACCAACCGCGAGACTCCCGTCGCGGACGCCGCGAAACCCTGGCCGCCTGCCCCACACCACTGGCCACGTCCGCCTGGGCCAACATCGCAGTCGTCCGCCCTGTGTCGCGAAGTGCTGCCTGCATGCCACTTTGAAGCCTTGCCAACGAAGCCACCCGCCTACCAGTTTGACCACACGTGAAGGACTCCATCGCCCACGTGAAGCCCACTTTCTCCTCTTCTCCAGCGCGAATCGCCCTCTTGCCGCCTTCGCTGACCTGCCAGTCGACGCCTGCCTTTGCATGCGGCTTAGCCGCTTTGCCTTGGTCCGCCTGAAGCTGGCCACACAGCGTTGACCTGTGTGATGCCCGCGTGAGCCACGCTACGCCCGAAGCACCACGCCTCGACCGAACTGCCTTGGCTGACCACGCTCGCGGGAGGAAGAGGCCTCCCAGCGTTGAAGACGCCTGCGTTAGTTACGGAGGAAAGTTTGAAGTAGTATTTTACAAAATTCTTTCTAGCGTGCCTCTGACTGTACGTCCCGATAATTCCGCCTTTGTTCGGGGCGTGACAACGCCTGCCTGGTCTTTGTTTGCTGGAGGAGATGCTCTTGAGGGTAAGGTGGGAGCTGCCTTAACCCTCCATTGCTGCTACAGGCATGGCCGTTTGCCCTCTCGAGATGCCAGAAATTTAGTGAAGGAGGGAACCTCCTTGGTGCTGACACGTTCAGGGTAGAGCCTTGGTGGAGGAGGAATCTCCGCCCCTTTGACTTCAGGCTAGGGAACTTGGTATGGTGGCTCACCACGTAACATGATATTATGGCTGGCTTCAAGAGGGTGTCCCCATTTTCTTCCCGACCTGGTAGCATGTTGAGAGGTGGAGGCTTCAGCTTGATTTACTTTGGCTGGCACGAGGCATATCTCTTCATCCTCCTCTTTAGAGATTTGGACTATTTCAAATAGGGCTGCAAGAGTATTGCAAGATATAACCAGATCTCTTCTTTTATTCTTAGATTTCTTCTTCTTTTCCTTCGTAGTTGAGGGTTGCTCTGGGGGAGGCTCGTCCCTTATGCCAGGCTCTTCAACTTCAGCTTCGGCTTCAGTCTCTTCCGTCAGTTTCATGGATTCAAGCTACTCCCAGGGGACATTTTCTTTCAGCTGGATAGGCCGAACCTCAGGCTGTTCATATTCATCTAGCCCATCGATAACTTCTTGGAGCCATGCCACTACCGGGTTGGCCTCTTTGTGCACCCACATAGGGATGTGTTTCTTCTTATTGCTGGTGAATCTTTTGATGACTAGCTAAGGAGTTGTCTCATGCAGATGGGGGTTACAACCGGGGGCTCCGGTTGAGGTGTGACACCTCATATATGAATACCCAGACCACGACAAAGCGCCATCCTTCTTTTTGCATTAGTTGGCACAGTGTGCCAACTTCCTTCATCTTCGGCCTGCGCCAGGATGTAGCCCTCATAGGTGTGTTGAGTGCAGGCTTCCGCCATTTCCTCGGGTAATTGTTGATATAGGGATATCATGTTGATGGTCACCTCTAGAGTGGGCATTTCATGCGGGCGCGGGGGATCGACTTGGTGCTCCCCCATTTGTAATTCTCCCTTCTTGATCAAGAAGTCTCACGATCAATGACACCCAAGAGGCCCCGTGAATTACGTGATTACAAATTTTAGGAAACTTTTGGCGATTTAAAAAGATGTGATGAAATGAGCCTTTAGAAACTTAGATCTATTGTAATATCAATTTGATCTACGAAAATCTATCATACACAGTAGATCCTTGGTACTATGGTTGAGGTGCGAATCTGAAGAGACTGCTCACGTAAAGTGTTATCTTCCTGACAAGGTTAACCATATCAATCTGAACCCACCTTTTGATATATCAGAGATTTAATGTAAGAATGATAAATTATGCTAGATCTGAATAAAGAAATGCAAAGAGATAATCTACGTGTGTGTTTGCACAGAATGGGGATAGATGAAAAGGATCAAATCACACAGAAGACAATGATTTTTAGGTGGTTTGGATGCAGCAATGACAACCTACGTCCACCCCTCACGATCCGCGAGGATTCACACACTATGTTGTTCGGATTACAAGATAAAAAGTACATACACACACTCGTACGAAGTTTAGAACTCCTACGAGTACAAGATGCAAAAGCACCAACACACACGCACGGATCTAGACAGATCCACACACCCACAGGTCTTAAAGGATCCACACACAAACTTGATGTTCACACACAAATTACAAAAGATACACACTTGAAGCTTAAGAGATTTGGAAGAAGAGACAAAATGAAAAACTTCAGATTTAGGCTCCCCCTGAATAGATAATGCAGATCTTGGACGAAGCTTGAGTCTTCACTTGATTTCCACTTAAATGATTTCAAAAGGATCTTGAAGAACTTGGAGATAAATGAGGAATCCCTGGTCAGAGTACTGTTCACGTAGTGCTTGAAGAAGCCCTCTTTCTCCCTTGGTAGCCTCCTTTGATCTCTCTTGAGTGATTAGGATTTCTTTGCCCTAAGAGATGTTTTTATAAGTCTTGGGTTGGTCAAGGGACATGCCAAAACACAGATCCACGAATCCAGGCATGTCTGGTGACTTTGGAACCCAAAAGTCCTAAAGAGAAGGCTTGAACACGTTGAAGAAAACAAAGTCAACAATAGCTGCCTCGAAGGGTTGGGTCGACCAAAGTGTGCGGTCGGTCGACCGAAATTTATAACCCTGAAATTTTTTGTGTTGTTATTCTCTCAATGTTTACAGGGTTTTTGGCGTCCGGTCTATCAGGCGCACATAACAAAACGTGTTTATTAATACATGTGCTGTTTCTTTTAAATATACATTCCAGATAGGCCTGACCTCTCTTTCCTGCCACGCCTTTTGATATACCGGTTGGTTGACGAAACACTCAGATGATAAGAATGTACTTGTATTCAGAATTGAAACCAATCTGTTAGCGGTCCTAATCATGCATCTACGCAGAGTAATAGACAGATAACCAATCACCCACGGGACAAGGATTTTTAGGTGGTTCAGTCTTAATCTTGAGACCTACGTCCACCCCACACTCAAACCTGAATATGACTTCTACTGACACATAACTTGACCGCTGATCCACAGCTTCGGGGATGAATCCCTATAGTCGCTGACTAACAGCTTGATCCACCGAGCCTCACAGCTTGCTAACAGCTGAGCACCACAGTTTGCTTCCGAGGAACAAATCCTCACCGCTGAGCGTCATAGCTTGCTTCGCTGACTAACAGCTTGAGAAACAACAATTAAAGAAGAACACAAAGAACTGAAAATGACGAACAGATGTAACAAGAAAAGCAATGTAGCTCAAAGATGAGCAAACGATTCTAGATCTGATCTAGAAATCGTGTCTACAGCAGCTATCACTCCTCCTCCTCTTCTCTTCTTCTTTGATGCTTTGTGTCGAAGCTTCTTCACCTATCTGTAGCTATCTCTCATTTTCTAGCAATTTTATCTCAGATGCTCGTACTCTCTCAATTTTCTCTTCTTCTTCGATTGCCTCCACTCTTCTAATTTCTTCCTCAGGCGATCTTCTTCTTCTGCTACACTAAGCTTCACTCCTTTTTCTTCTATTCAATAATCTCTATCGTCTTCTCAGTGATCCCCCTTTATATACTGGTGAACTGGGTCATGTGGTCCCCGCAGGTTTCACTCCGGTGCGTAGAGGGAGAATTCCCGCCAATGCCTTGTCAGAAAAGTAGCTCGAGTGGATCCACGTGTCATATTATGAAGTTGAGGCGAGGCCACGTGGCTGATTGATCTTGGAGAGCTGGTCGCCTTGGATCACGTGTCTCATTAACTTGATTCTTGGATCATGTGCCCACTTAAGTCCCAAAGGCTCTGGTATCCTGCCAGCATAGACAAAGAGCTGAGACGTGTCTCCCAACATCTGGGGTTGGGCTTCACCCCCCAAGAATACTATTACAGTGGGTGTTATGAAGTGGACACCATCTCTAGTTTCTACCCAATAGAAGACTGCTCACTGGGGGCAACCTTTGATGAATACCTGATAGAAGCTACACATATTGAGCCGGTTCAACCAACAGACCTGGAATTAGAAGTCGTACCTCCTTGTAAATGCTGGGAGCAAGTCTACTCTGAAGCGATGGCTCTCTAGGCCAAATTTGACACGGCCTGTAGTAGCGAAGCTGAAGACATTGAGGAAGTAGGGCTATCCTCCTCCTATGACCCTCCTTTGATATTGATGTCAGCACCCCTCGTGCTGATCAAGGAAGCTTCTGTCGAAATTGATTGGGATACACTTGCTGCTAGAAAAGAAAAGGCCACCTCTACTGAAGACGTGGTGATCCAGGGAGGCAGGGACACAGAATCACCTTTTGCCATGAAGTTTCACATGACTCCAGCTCAGCAATAAATAACCACCAGTCTTTCAAGACTACAAACACGTCTACAGGGATCGAAGCCGCTAGCTCATCCTCTAAAACCACAGCCATGTTATATCTACCAACAGAACAATTCATGCAGCCGCCATCAGCTGGAGCAGAAGCCCCAGACAGAGTCCGAGTGAAACAGAATGAAGAGGCCGAAGTACTCGAGCTCGAAGATGATATTCCAAACTTTGTTGACCTGCAGCCAGCACCTCCGAAAATAGAAGACGAAGGCCAAGCCACGGTTGATGAGCTGATTGAAGTCAACTTGGGAATCGAAGATGACCCTAGGCCGACCTTCCTCAGTGCCCAGCTATCTATGGAAGAACAAAAGCTGTATGTCCAGCTGCTACAAGAATATCAGGACTGTTTCGCCTGGACCTACAAGGAAATGACAGGACTCAGCCCTATAGTTTCACAGCATAAGCTAGCTATAAACCCTAAGATTGAACCGATAAAGCAACTGCCACGGCGCATGAGGCCAGAGCTCATCACTCAGATATGCAAAGAAGTGAACAAACTCATTGAGGTGGGTTTCATCGAAGAGAATCAATACACCACATGGCTGGCTATTTTCTTTTCTGTCGACTATACTTGGCACTTGTTGTCTTTTCTTTGGACTTTACTCTGGGCTATAATTGTTAAATTTAAATATGTTAATTAAAAAATAATTTTATTTTTGCTACTTTAGCAAACTGATCTAATGAAATATTATTGCTTACTAGTATATCTGTCAGTTCAATGTACCCCATGACAATCCTTTGTCCCTTTAGGGGCTTTACCGCCCTTGGGAGGCCTCGCGGGTTCCAAGCGGTATCAGGTATATTCGATAGTCCTATCGAGTATATCTGCTATCTGGGATCCAGGTCGTCACAGTTAGTATCAGAGCATTTGTCATGAATGGTACATGGAAATCTTTGATATGTGGTTACCAGAGTCATAAAAGTCCTGTACAGTCGGCCAGCCTTTAGCTGGTGGAATTTGCTTTCATTAGGTTTCGTGGTTTATTTTTCGTATGCTGGTAATCCTACTCGTGTCAGGATTGTTCGGTATGATTCTTTTCCGTTGTGATGTTTGTCTTGATCATATTGTACTTGGCAGTGTTCACTGAAAGGCTTGAATCTGTAGTACCTCATTCGAGAGTTTTCTTGTAAGTTGTTCAGGTTGCTGTTGACTTTTAGTGTCGGTGTGCTGACCGTACACGTCCTTACATTGTCTTGGTCACTCTAGCTTGAGTTCATTTCAGCTCCTGATGCGTCTCGCTTCGGTTGAAGTGCTTGACTAGATTCTGTGTTTGAGAAGTTGCTCGAGCGAGCGAGGATTTTCCCTTCCCGGTGAGCCTTTGTTGCCGAGCCTATTGCTTCTCGTCCCTTCTGGTGGAATCCTTTTCGAGGCTTGCCTTGGAATTGCTATCTTAGTGATGCTTCTGTCTTGTGTCTGCTTAACTGTGGACAGCTTTATTTTGAGTCTGATATACTCCTTGTTTATTGGTTGCTTAGCTTTGAACTCCATTATAGTGTTGAGAGCTGCAACATACCATGCGCGTCGTGCCGTGTTGATGTGACACAACCTCGGACCTAAGTAAGTAAGCACAATCGCAAGTCGAACGGTCCGATATCGGCGACCAACTCACCCGGCACTCACCCCAAACCCGTGGGTAACTCGACGATGCCGAGTGGAGGATGTGAGGGCTGGTCCCTTGTCTTCTCCAAGACCTCAAACAAGCACTATCAATTGACACGATCATAAACTTTCTCGAAATCCAACTTTAGTACCACCCCTTACTTCCTCTTAGTCTTCACTACATGTAAACATTCATGTGCCATCATAAAGTTCTCCCGAATGTGTCGTCCCCAAATAAAGACCCCTTGGAATCCACTAATTAGCATGTCAATCATTGTGTCCAACCTCATAGCTAGCAACTTGGTGATAATCTTGTAAGCACAATTCAGAAGATTAATGGGTTTGAAGTCTTGAAAATATTGGGCTCCTTGTCTATTAAGGGTGAGAACCAGGAGAGTATTCTTGATACCCTTCAAATGTGTCATGTCCTCTTGGAACTCTCAAACTGTCTCCATGAAGTCATTGATGATGATAGCCCAACATTTTTGGAAGAAGGCTCATGAGAAGCTATCCAGGCTCGGAGCTCTATCACTTGCAAGAGAGAAAACCGTCTTTTGGACCTCTTCCACCGTAAAAGGATGGCAAAGAGCCTCCCTTTCCTAGAAAAGGAGGCAAGGTAGGAGTCCATCAGCTACCATCGACCTCGGTCTATCACGTGCCCTCTTACCCCTTCCTTCTTCCTCCTACCCAGGGGCATGTTGCCCTAATCCAGCTAACCGTTGCCTCTGCTCCTCTGGCAAGACCTTGAGTCTTGCGATGCAAACTTCTCTGGCGAGGTCTAGGAAGATGACAAGCGGTACCATGGCTTGCCTACTGACCTTGACGAGGGCTTCCATGGTGGTGAGTGACCCCGTCAATGCTAGCACCACACTGTTAGGCTCTAGTAAGGCGAAACTCCTTATGACCCAAGCAACACCCTCCTCGTCACAGAGGAGGAGGAGGATCCCCCCAATCCTGATCGGGATGCACATCTACCACCGATTGGGGTATGTACCCCACTTCAAAGACCACCGCTAGAGGTGGAGGGCACCGTCCGCCACTAGGTAGTCTGCCACTACTGCCGCTGCGACAACATCTTCCCCTATCCCAACCGCCAAAAACCCCTTCGTGGTGGTCTAGCAAACCTCCCATGGCCGGGGGGGGGGGGGGGGGGGGGGGGGGGGGGGGGGGGGGGGGGGGGGGGGGGGGGGGGGGGGGGGGGGGGGGGGCTGAAGTAGCATCATGCCTGAACTCATGATAAAAAAATGCACACGCATATCTGGGCACTAGGATCGCAAGACAAAGCTAAAAAAAATTTATTACATAAAGAGAAAGATACATAGAGCATCGGAGCGTGCTCCGATGCACATGAAGTTTCAAAACAAAAAGGGAAAAGGCAGACATCACTGGTCGGGGCGATGGAAAATATCTTCAAGTTCCATAAGCCCGATAGAAGGATGATCGACTAGGTCTTGCAGTCGACGCTCTTCAGCTTCTAGCTTCAGCAGCTCATCCTGAATGGAGCTAGCATGCCCTTCTGCCAGTGCGGCTTCATCTAAACTATGTATCTACAGTCGCTTGGCATTTGCTAGATCCTCCTCATCTTGGGCCAACTCAGCACGAAGTTGAGAAGTCCGCTCCTCCAGCATTGAAATCTGGCTGGTGGCTCCCTCGGCTAGGAACCTCTGTTGGCTGGCAGTCTCAGTGTTGGCTTGCAGTGCAGCAAGGCCCTCCTTCCTCTGGAGTTTTAGGGTGGCCAGTTGATCCCTCATGCCGTGATCGATAAATTTTCGCCAGTTTACATACCTGAGCAATAAGGTCACCCGAGGCGTCCAATTTTACATAGGGCACCTGAAAGCCATGAGGGTGCTAGACAAAGGCTCTACTAGCCCCCTCAGCTATGCATAGGATAAGCCTCGGCTAGTCAGCACAGCCTGCTTCAGCATCTCGAAGTTCAGCCACACCGGCTCTTCAGATGATTGCAAGCCAAGTGATGGCACGTTAGGGAGATGAAACTCTACCCTATTATCGACTTCGGCCCAAATGTCTTTAGCAGGCTGAGAAGAAGACGGAGGCAACAAGGAGGATGGTTCCACTGGCTCTTTCTCAGGCTGCTCAATAGGCTTAGTACCTGCCAAGACTGGGACTTCGACCTCGACCTCTATAGAGGGGTCAAAGATTTGACCTCCAAGGTCCTCATCTGCCAAAGTGAATGACACGGGCTGCTTCAGCTGTGACATCTTTTCTGATTTGGCACCGGCCGTAAGCATCAGGGCAATTGTCTCACCAACTCTCCCTTCTTCAAAATCTCCACCATCGGAGATGAATTTGTCATATTGCCCTATCTGGGCCTCCTGAAAATAATATAAGCATGCTTGGGCTAGGGCGTTGTTTCGTTGTTATTTCAAAAATTATTAAATGAGTTAACGACTTATTACAGGTCGTTAGATTAATTAACGACACCCCTTGGGGCGTCATTTGCTGGGTCGCAGGGTTTTTCAAAAACCTCTCAACCGAGGGCCATGAAAATGTGAAAAGAAAAATAATAAATAAAATATGCGGACCTACCTTACTACGTACAGGGTTCGCATGACCCCCGCGCATTGGCTGTCGACGGGGGACTTCTTCTTCGTCTTCGCCTTCCTCTCCGGCCTCTTCCTCGTTGCTGTCACCGGCTTCTTTGGCTTGCTCCTCGTCACCGGCCTCTTCATCACCATCTTCTTCTTCTTCTTCTCTATCTTCTCCTTCTTCATCTTTGCCTTCATCTCCTTCGGTCTCTTCTTCTTCTCCCTCTGCCTCACCGAGTGCCGCCACGGGAGCTTCCTCGCCGGCCGCCATGGGGAGTTGCTCGATAATGTCACCTTGTTCCTCGCCAAGGTCCACCACCTCCAGAGCCGTGATGCATTAGCGTTCGTTGGGCCCAACCATGGTGGTGAATAGGGAGGACGGAAGCAGGATGAGGAAGTGGCGTGGATGGGGGGAAACTAAGGTTTCGTTGAGATTTTGGAGGAGTTGCAGAGAAAGGGAAATGAAAGAGGAAGAGTAGAAGGAACGAATGAAAAAGTAGCAAGGAAGAGAAAGGAAATAGAGGGAATTTTGTTCGAAAAGAATTGACGGCTTGAGAAAGGACGTTATTTATGATATTAACGCCCGTGTACAAAGGCATTTTTTTGATTTAGTTTTTGGAATTTTGAAAATAATTGTAATCAACGACTGTCCACAAAGACGTTGTTTAATCGTTTGACGGCTAGCACTGAGGCGTCATTTTACTTTGCATTGGGATTTGAACAGTCGTCTGGACCATCGTCAGAGTAATAAATAAGGAGGAATGATCGATTTGATGGGTAATGACAGTTCGAAATGACGACATGATTGAAGACGTCAGATGATTAAGGCACGACCATTTATGAGGCGCTATTTATGAAAAATATCAGAATATTTTAAGGAATCCACGTTATCCTTTAGGGTGTCAATTAATTAACGCCAGTGCTTATTAGTGGCCTCTGCTTGGCCATTGTCTTGTGGATAATAAGAAAATAAATGATGCAATGTAATTTTGTACCTTTTGTAGAGGTCCTAAAGGTCCTAAGAAATGAATTGTGGTCTATTGTCGGTGATGATAGTATTGGAATGCTAAACATGACGATGATGTTCTTCATAATGAACTTGCAAACCGTTGACTCTTTGATCTCCATGTAAGCTTCGGCTTTGGCTCATTTGGTGAAGTATTCTGTTACAGTAAGGATGAAAAAATTTTGCTTAGTGAGGGAGTTGGGGTCACCGAGAAGACTAATGATGTCGAAAGTCTATATGGAGAAATGCCATGGGGAGGATACTAGATGAAGTAAGGAAGATGAGGAATGAATTTTGTTGGTGTGAAGTTGGCACTTGACACACCTATGAACATAGACAACACAATCCTCTTCCATGGTGGGGCAGTAGAAACCTTCCCGAAGGATCTTCTTAGCAAGCATCTGACTATTCACGTGGCCACCACACACACCTGAGTGTGCTTCCTCAACACACAGCCACACCTCATCGTCATCAAGACATCTTAAAAGAACACCAGTAAGGCTTCTCTTATATAGCACTTCTCCAACCAGCGTGTATTTCTGGGCCGCTCTCCTTATGGCTTTCTAATCCTCCACTATGGCTTCTTTGGGGTAGGACTGATCTTTTCAGTATTTGACAATTTCATAGAACCATGACTTCTCCTCATTGGCCAGTTCTTCTTCCAATTCCACCAACATGATTTCCCTCTTCTCAATATTTTCTCCCTCTTTGACCTTTCTTGATAATTCTTCCTTAATCCTCAGAAAGGTGGCATCTTAGATAGCAAGGGTAAGACACCTGTGAATGATAATAGACTCAAAGCATCTACCAAGAGGGAATGTTAAAGATAATGCTAGTGAGGTGAGGGCGTCAGCTAGAATGTTCTAGTCATGAGGGACATGGATAAAGATCAGCTTGGTGAACAGCTTGGCATAAGCAGAAGTAAGCTCTTGATAAGACTTGAGCTTGGAATCGAGGGTGCGATATTTGGTGAGCACCTGGCAGAGGATGAGTTGACTATTACCTACAATTCGTAGTTCTATGACACTAAAAGAATGGGTGACTTCTAGACTAGCTAGGAGAGCCTCATACTTAGCTATGTTGTTGGTGACTGAGAACGTGAGCTGAAAGGCCTGCGGTATGGTGACATCTTCAGGTAATAGGAGGGCAATGCCGACACCTCTCCCTTGGGAATTCAAAGCTCCATCAAAATATAATATCCACATGTGATCAGTCAATTGGTTGATGGACATTACTTCCTCATCTAGAAACTCTAATTGGATAGGATCAAATTTGGGGAGGGGGTGGTAACCGAGATGCTCGGCTATGGCATAGCCTTTAATCACCTTTTGCTAAATATAGGTGATGTCAGACTAGGAGAGGAAACTTTGCCAGCGTGATAGCCTGTCACTGAGGATAGATTTCTCTAGGAGAAACTTGATAGGGTTCATGCGGATAATCAAATGGACTTTATGAGCTAGGAAGTAATGTTTCAATTTCTGTACTACCCAAACTAGGGTGCAACAGGTGTTTTCCATAGTTGTGTAACTTTGCTCACAGGGGTTGAGAAGTTTGGATAAGTAATAGGCTGCCCTTTTCTTGCCCTCTTCATTGGTTTGTGTCAAGACAGCTCCCATAGAGTCATCCAGGACTAAGATATAAAGAATCAAAGGTTTTCCTGGTATGGGTGGTATCAGGACCGGTGGGTTGGCTAGATATTCTTTTAGTCCTTCAAAATGCTTCCTGACACTTGGCATCCTAACAAAACTCAATTCCCTGCTTGGTCAACTCATAGAAAGCCTTGCACCTTTGTCAATGTTGGCACACAAACTGATGAATAATTTGTAACCTCCCTATCAAACCTCAAACTTCTCTCAGATTCTTCAGAGGTGGCATATCCATGATTGTCTTGGTCTTATTGGGATCTATCTCAATACCCCTTTTGCTCACAATGAAGCCTAGTAGCTTACCTGATGACACACCAAATACACACTTCTTCAGATTCATCTTTAATTGGAATTCCCTCAATCTTTGCAACACCTTAGCCAGAACTTTTGGATGTTCTGCCCCAGTCCTTGATTTCACCAGTAAGTCATTCACATACACCTCCAAATATACATGCATCATGTCATGAAATATTCTCATCATAGATCTTTGGTAAGTAGCTCCAGCATTCTTTAACCCAAATGGCATGACCACATAACAATAAGTTCCCCAAGGTATGGTGAATGATGTCTTCTCCTGATCCTCTTCTGTCAAACGATTTGATTGTATCCTAAAAATCCATCCATAAATGATAGGGTTTCATACCCTACGTGTTGTCAACCAACACGTCAATGTGAGGCAAGGGGAAATCATCTTTTGGACATGCACGGTAAAGGTCCTGGAAGTGAATGTAGATCTTGACCTTTCCATCCTTCTTTATGACCGGGATGATATTTGCCACCCATTGAGGATAAAGGATGACTCTAATAAACCTATCTTTGTGGAGCTTGTCGACCTCTTCTTTCATTTTCAAAGTCATTTGTGGATGAAAACGTCTTAACCTTTGCTTTACTGGGATGGATTCTGATTTTAAGGTTAAACAATGTTCAACTAGAGTGGAATCCAAACTCGACATATCCTCATAGCTCCATGTGAACGTGTCCTTGTATTCCTTGAGAACCATGATTAATGCCTCTTCTTCCAGTGATGGCAGATTATCGCTTATGAGGATGATCCTAAGGTCTTCCTCGGTTCCCAAGTTGATCTCCTTGGTGGATTCTTCTACGGTGGCTAACGGCTCATCAAATCTTCTCAACCCACTAGCATACGCGCCAATCGTGTCCTCATATTCTTTGTCCCCTTCTTCAATAGGGTATTCCTTATCAATTGTGCAATTGTTAACACATTCTACCTTTGATAGTTGGATGGGATTTTCTAGCAGCTGAGGAAGGTCAAGGCATGCTTGACACCTACTAGCTAGATCTAGAAGGAACTGATGAGGGATCTACCTACCCTTAGATTTTCTTTTGGGTACTACCCTTAACTCCTTATTCCTAACCTGACTGACCTGTCCTACAGAAGAAGAAGCAGACCCTGAAGAATGTACAGGAAAAGACCCCTCAGAGGAGGCATAAAGAAGGTCACTCAGAGGACCTTGGATAAGCGGCCTGTAAGTCGGGACACACTCGTGGGAGATGTAGGAGGTCTCCTCAAAGGAAATGCACTATTGAGGAGTTTGACAAATGGCATTTTTTTTTCATTTTCATTTTTGATAACAAAATTTTCTTGACCTTCTCCAAGGTCCTTTCGCATAGATGTGCCTGCTGGACCATCCCCACATATGTACGGATATTTTGAGACCCAAGTTATTGAATAAATCTGAGTCTTAACCTGTCCATACATCGGTTAGCTTTTAAGATATCCGTGCTCACCAGATGTAGGGCATAAGGGGCTAGTCGAGAGAATTGAAGTTCATACTCCTCCACTGACATCATTCCCTGATGTAGTGATGTGAATTGGGCTGCCTTCCTCTCCTTGACATGCTCGGAGAAGTACTTGGCTTGAAAGAGTGTAAGAAATCCCTCCCAAGTATGGGGTGCGTTTGTAGGCGGTGCCGGAATAGACTTCCACCAAGTATGTGCATCTTTGTTTAACTGGAATGTAGCGAGATGGACCTTCTCCTGATCAGTGCATTGTATGACGTCAAATATACGGTTCATCTCATCGATCCAGTTCTCTGCTTCGTCTGGGTTAGAAGATCCAGAGAACCGTGGGGGATTTAAACTCTAAAAATTACCGTGTAAGCTACCCGCGCCAGCCCTTGCACCATTTTGGGCTACCTTTAGCAGGGCTTGGGTAAAACCCATAATAGTGTGTTGCATATCGTCCCAGTTCACACGATCAGCCATTGAAAAATCGAGGTACCTGAGGAAATAGATGTTTAGTTAATTTCCCTTAGAATCAGGAAGATTTTCCCTAAGATAATTTCTATATAACTATCTTATCCCAATCTCTACCCAATTTCTCTCATGGTTGAGAATTTCTTTCCTGGTTTCATAGGTATGGGTCCTAAGCCTTAGACTTATCCTATGACATGACTTTTTCCTAAGACTTCTAGGCCTAGGCTCTGATACCACTTTAACTGTCATGTCCCGAGCTTTTAATACAGCAGAAGAAAATTCGAGAACGCAAACAGCCGACATGATAAGCCACTCGTAAGTAAGAAATTAGAGTACATGACAATCACACATAAGTAATTACACAAGTATTTTTTTTCCAAACTTCACTTTATTCATAATAATAATGTCAAAGTACACAAGGTCCTTGACTCTTAACACTCTTACATCATAGACTCAAGAAAAAAATAAAAAATTATAATAAAACTCGACTAGACATTTGACAACTATAGCTGGATCAATTTGATGCATGGTACAATGGTGCAAGTCTGAGGTCCATGATGCCCTGAAATAAATCCTTGCAGTGGGTTCCCTGAAAAGGAAGGAAAGAGAAATGAAAACTTTTGTTACAGGCCAGTTGAGTTGATGAGACTCGGTGATCCTTGCACTTTTTACTATATTTTGCTGAAAATTTGCCCCTATTTTCCCATTTCCATTTCCAAGTTCTGGTAAATGCATCTATTGGTTCACTGCCTCCAAAGTTTGCACTAACCTTTAAGTCCACCCGCCCTCTCCATCCCAAGGTCCCCTCCTGAGTGCAAGATTCTAGCAGTTTCCAAGCTGCATAGGATCTCAAACTTCTGGCACTGTTTAAGGAGATGCTGAAAAGGACACGGAAAATGGCTGCCACTGACCTGCTATCACTGTCAGTTTTAAAGTAATGGAAGAGCAATGGTAACAGAAAAAAAGATAGGCTGGTTAAGTAGAAAAGATGAGGGCATGATGAATAGTGTGTGTAATGGCTTGAATAGGGATGGACAAGGAATAGAAGACACAAGGCATGCTAATAATGTGTTAATAATCGTTATTGAAGAAATTGAGGGAAAAAATAACAACAAGTGCCTGCACGTTTTGGATTAAGTAGGAGAAGAGGTAGAACAAAGGACCATATGCTGATCTCATTTAGTTTCCAATCAAACTGCGATGTTACATGTATCAACTACTTATCATCACAACAATGTTTCAGCTTCAAGACAGTTCTTCACTTCATTGTGTCTCTTAGCTCCTGTCGTGTCCTGCTGAGGTAAGGTACATTCTTCCTTCGCACATGCACCTTTCGCCATTCTTGTTTCAGAGAAGTAGTACATTGGTAATAGAGTTTGTTAGCCATCAAAAGAACATCTTTGTTAACCATGAGAAAAACATCTTTCTCATATCCTCAAGTTTGTAACAATGTAAGATGACTTTGTTTGTTAGACAGTAATCTGATTATTGACCACAATGTGTTGTTTGTCATTAGAACTACCAAATCCTCTTCAGATTCTCTTGACTTGTGAATATTAGTGGAAGGTTGTTCATCATTATATATGAAAATGGAAGAAAACTTAGCAATTGGGCACATTACTTTTTATTTTCCAATGTCTCTTTCAAATTTTATTTTTCTCTTATTTTGCCAATTGCATGCATTTTTTACTAGTATATACCTATGGAAAAGTATTCTCCCAACAAATTATTGTGCCAGGGAGAGAGAGAGAATGAGATAGAAAGATAGAAGGTGAGCTGGAGAGAGAGAGTAGCCCACCGAACTCCACTTACTCTCAACATCTCGGTTCCCATTCCCGAGTCTAGACCATAGCATTATGTAAGATGTAAGATGTAAGTTGTAACTGTAGAGGGAAGAATCTTGTTCTTACACTTCGTACCACACTTTTCTGCTTATTTGTTATGAAAGTCGTCTGGCACCCGTGGAAGTCTGCAAACACCAGAAAGAAAAGCGTCAGAAGGAGCCCTGGGTGGTACCCCAGGGGACAACCCTCCGATGTTTAAGTCAGTGCTTGATCAAGCAGAGAGTAGAGAAGAGTAAAGGAGAGAGAGAATGGTAGAGACCACAGTAGCAGTATTGGGAGAGCCGTAAGTCTTCCAGGTGAGTGCTCGTCGTTGCCAGTGACTACTCGGCGAGTGCTCGCTGGGCGGTAAGGGTCTTCGGAAGGGATTCTCTCTCCACAGGTGGGCACTCGAGACCTCTGTATCAGTCGCAGGATGCTTGTTTCTCCTAGATTTCTCTAGGCATTTCTATGGTGGAGTTCCTTGTGTTCCCTCTACATGTCCGTCAAAGTCTCATTTATAAGGGGTTGTCCTGGTGGTGAGGGCCGGTCCCTTAGCAGGGAAGGGCATAAGTCGTGGAGCAATATCTCCTCACGATCAGGGGGAGTTTCCCATTGAGGACCCGATTCTCCAGAGTCGAACGGTTCTCTAACGAGTCTTACGGCGTCCGTAGGGCGTGCTCGACCTTAGTAGAGTTGAGGCCGATGTCGTGGGAGGTAACGCTCGGTCGTCGGAGAGTCATCCGGCGGCCATTGCGCATGGGTCGTTGCCCTTTGTGCGCTGGCGAATTTTAGGATGATCCGTCCTGGACAGTTTATTGTGGGCCTCACGGCTGTCGGGGCCCACTTATGGGTGTTACGGGAGTCTGGCCAAAGCGAGCATGTCGTATTGGGCGTCATATGAGCCGAGTCGATTTTACCCTCCTCAGTACCCAACGGTGGATAGAAGGAGACACCAAGCAAGCGAAGGCCTGCAAGGAAAAGGGAAAAAGACCAAAGTCCTAGAAAAAGATAGAAAGCACACACGACTCGATTACCGTGCAAGCTCATCTTGACACGACTATATGCACAACTAAAACGCCGTGCACATGACACAACACTACACTGACCTCGGGCAAGTTACAAGGAGGCTGACCCAGAAAGGTCACGACGCTCGAGAAACACGAGAGTCACGCGGAAGTCACGTGTCACGTGTCTGAAGTACTCCCCTCACTAGAAGAATAGCCAGCTGCATCCACTAACATCTTATGCTGCGCCTACAAGTGTCTCGTCTGCGCTGCCGCCTGAAGAGGCATGACAGAGACTAAGACACACTGAGAACCAGAACAGAACTACCATCGTGAGTGACTAGACAGGGTCACGCCCATCGGCGCAAGTCTTATCGCCTCTGACCACGTGTGCACACACTGGCTCTTGCCTAAGCCAGGTCTCTAGCTAGTATTCCCCCTTTGCAGGATGCTACAATTGGACCGGGGCCCCACAGAACTAGCTTAAGAACCATAAATCGGGAAATGTCCCGCCGGAAAGGCTGACACGCCGAAACGTGCCGTAAGGCTATGACTAGTGGAGGATCACGAGGCACAGACTCTTAAACGCGAGTGCTGGAGTACGGACATGTAAAGAAATACTATCGCACGTACTACGAAGCACCAATGGTAGCACAGGAAACTGCCGACAGACTCAGGACAAGGCAACTAGACCTGAAACTACAACGATCCCTGAGTCTCACGACTCGGAGTCAAGATCGTCGTACAAAGTGGGACAAGCCGCCAATCGGTCTAATCCTAAGCCAGAGAAATCGACTTACCGTAAGAAATGACTCATGGAGACCTGAGGGAACACCGAGAACCCTCAGCACATCTGAATACGTGAAACGAGGTAAGAGGATATCTCACGGCATCCAGAATCACTGTCTTGAACTAGACAGAACCGCCGAGACACACACAAGGTCGCCTGTCAACCACTGGATCACACCGAGTTGACCGAAACTAGACAATGGCAACTCTACAGTAGGATAGAGAATCCTACCTCAAGCAAGAAGACTCCTGGCTACCTCATAACGTAGGCTTTAGCTCTCAAGATCTGACCCTTGCTCCTTGGCATTACTTTTCTAGTATCTTTTCACGCTCACGCTGAAGGTGAGGAGAGCTCGTTCCAAATTTTTCGAACATTGAGTGTTGACCGTTGCCGTGTGAGAGAGTGTCGTAATTTCCGCGCCTCGGGCACTGGTTCTGCCACGGCTGAGTCGGGCGACCTTCAGAACTTAGGTCTGTCCTCCCCCCATATACTCTTAGTGGCTCTGACCGTGTAGGCTGCCCGTGGGTCACCGTCCACCCCTCCATCATCGGGTCACCCCCCGAATCTGAGTGACGCGCGTGGTCAGTCCGCTATTGCTCGGGTCTGTGGTTCAAGTCGTGTTTGCTGTCACATAGGTCCTAGGGCGTCTGATAGCTCGTCCCACGTCATTTCCATCTGTTCATTTGACGAGTGTGTGACGGTGAGATGAGTAGTTTATTATCTATCCGTTCAATCTTTGTTATCCAAGTGATATCATCATGCGTTGAGAGTTGTGAGTGCTCGTATGCGACTCAATCGTGCATTTTAATCAAGCGTGATTCGGTGCTTCATTTACCATCTCTGTAGTTTGATTTAATTTAGTAAGAATTTGCCAAGATGTGTGGGCAATCAATTCACCCCCCTCTCGATTGCCTCCTAACTGGGCCAACATTGAAGCTGCTCGACCTTGTGGGACTGGAGGGACAATGTCTCCTTTATGGAAAATGATGGACTTGTCCCTTCTAGCCCTTTTCCTGGACTGGTGTTGTAGTTTGTAAGCGGCGATGAACGTCGTGAGCTGCTCGACCTTGTGCTCATCCGGAGCACACACGAGCTGAATGTAGTTTTGTGACAAGCATATGCTCTTGTCGATCACTCAGCTCATAAGATTAGCCTCAAAATTGACTTTGCGCCTCTCAGGGTGGTCTATGCTTCACTTGGCACTAAGGCGTAGCCGGTGAAGCTTGGCCTTCTCTTCGTCAATGGAGAAGAGGCCATCCTCTTCTTCTTCAGAGAGCTAGCCATTGCTCTTGCTCTTAATCACAGGGAAAGGACTTGTTCCCTTGAAGTAGAGAGCCGCATCGGCCAGGTTGCATTCTGCCGAAGTGAATGGAGACAGGTCTGCGAAGACTGCATACTGTTCCCCATCCTGCGAGGGGAGGGGACGGAGCTAGAAACTTGATGTGCCGGGCTCCTCGTCGGTGCTGCCAGCTTCTGGAATCACAGGATAGCAGGTCGAAGTGTTCACTGCCACGGACACTCCTGAACTCCAAACGAACTGAGACTAGAGCCAAAACTCTCCGACTTGGCCCGGGAAGACGCTCGAATTTTCTGGATTAACCCTAAGACGGTCGCTGGCTGGTGCAGGTCTTGGAACAGTGCCAGACAGTGCTGGTACTGGCAGCTCCTAGGGTACTACTGCTGGAAGATGGAGGGGCCATGGACAGTCCTGAACTCAGATGGAGGCGGGGCTGGTACGATGATGACCGCGGACAAGTCTTCTTTCAGGTGGGACTAGCGACAACCTCAGTCGATGTCGGGGCTGATCGTACTGGCCAGAATGGTGGAGGTGGGTCCGTTCAGGAATAGGGGAACCAACTTGGCGCGACTTCGGAAGAAAATTTGGAACTCTTGATGCCAGGGTCCAAACTTCACTCCGCTTCTTGGGGATGACAGAGGACTGGTAGAAGATGCCCTCAGCCAAGTTTCACTCCCACATCTTCCAGGGAGTGATCGTGGTGGAAACTTTTCTAGGGCTCTCATTCGCTGCCAGAGAGCTCTTGCGTAGTCGGGGAAGAATCACTCTCGCGGACAGCTCGGAGCTCGGACGAAGATGAAACCACCACGCTTGGAAATCTCTCTGGATGGCCTTTCCAGTGGTGTATGGTTTGCCACCAGATGAGTTGGGGAAGTCCCAGAGAAGCTATAGTTTCTAGGACCCTTGCTGTCTGCTTGTGACCTGCCACTGGAGCTGCCACCTTGTGATAGCCAATGAAGCAAGAAGGGGGGGCTGCAATGCAAGGGGATGGTGGCTAATGGTTTGGAAGTGGGGAGGACGTGGCTGGGGCCTCTTGGAGGGCTGAAGGGGCAGAGGTGGAGGGGTAGGGTGAGCTAGAGCTGTTGGAAAGAAGGGCTGGGATGGGTGTGCACTAGAGAGAAGTGGAATGGGGAGGTTGGAGAGGGGGTCGGCCTAGGGTGATGGGGTGAGTGGGGATTATTTTCCAGATCTGGAATGAGGGGTTTAGTGGTGTGGGAGAGGGGGTCCAGCAGGGAGGGAAGTTGAGATTTGGTCAGCCCCTGAGGTGTTAAGGTTGTGCTTTGAGGTGGTTGTTTGGATGCCTCGTTGAGAGAGTGCTCGTGCGAACCTAGGATTTTCTTTCCTGGTGAACTGTTATTAGATGAGCTTAATCTTTCTCATTCTGCTTGTGGCATCTTTTCGAGGTAGGCTCTGGAAGTGCTGTCTCCGTGAAGCCTTTGTCCTGTGTCTACTTATGTGTGGACTGTGTTAATTCTAAACCTGATCTGCTCTTATTTCGATGGTGGCCTAGTTTTGGACGTAGTTTATGTGTTGGAGGCCGTTGTACACTGTGTTCGATGTGTCGTGTTTGGTGGCTATTATGTTGTGAAGGTTCAGTAATCGTTTCGAGACGTGAGGATAAGCTGAGATTAGTATTCTTGGTGGCTTGTGTTGTGACTCTTGACACGATGATTTGCACTATGGCGACTTGTGATCGGTTGTTAGCAGGAATGGTACTCGAGGAGTGGTACATTGTAGTTCGTGAGTTGCGGTGATGCCGAGAGGTGTGCTGAGATACGGATGTCGAGTTGTTTATTTTACCTTTGTGTGTTGTGTAGAGTGCGCAGCAGAAGCTTGTGGGCTTATAACCCATTGGTTGAGGATTGTTGGTTTGAAGATTTTGGCCGGCCGAGAGGATTGTTGCCTCGATGTGTCTTCGTATTGGCTATATGTGTCTTGATGTTGTTGGTTGCCGTGCCGTTGCTTATAGTATTGTGGTTATTGGCACTGGCAATTTCTAGAATTGGGGAAATTTGTTAGCAGATATGCTGATTAAGTTTATCTACATTTCTTGGAAGTTGTGCTCTCGGGACGTGATCGTGGTCCTAGAGATGTAATTTTTTAGAGTTGTTGTGGGTCCTTTTTGGTAAGCTGTGTGTGGCTAGTTTCTTTTTAGCCGTGTGTTCAGCTATAATTGTGCCTTGTTGTGACCCAGTTTACAGTTGTGTCTCGTGGTTCTGTGTTGAGAATGGAGACAGGATTCTGTAGGTGTTTGTTGGTTTATTGGTTGTGTTCAGCTTGGGAGAAGTTCCCTATGAGTCTGAATTTGGCATTGTGTGGACCGTGATCTTGTCGGTTGGTTGTGTTGTACTCTTCTGCCGTGGTAGAGTTATGGGGAATTTGTCGGCATATATGCTGATTGAGTACTCTATGCTCCTTTGTAACTTTTTCTTGGGTATTGTGTTCTCGGGATGTGATTATGGTTCTTGAGATGCGTTTCCCAAGATTGTTGTTATTGTTGTTGTGGGTCCTTATTGGTAAGCTGCTCACTGCATGACTAGTACATTGTAGTTGTGGGTTTAGCTATTATTGTACCTTGATGTGACCCAGCTTGCAGTTGTGTTCTGTGATTCTATGTTAAGTACAGAGCTGGGATTCTGCAAGTGTTGTCGCTATTGATGTTGTTATTGTCTATTGGCGGCTGTGTTCAGTTTGGGAGGAGTTCCCTGTGAATCTGGTTTGGCACTGAGTGGACTGAAGTCTTGTCGGTTAGCTTTGTTGTACTCATCTATTATGGTAGAGTTAGCATGTGACTCGAATCAGATGTAATGTCTGAGTGAGGGATGACTTGATTGTGTTTGTGGTCCAGTGCTGTCGTTGGCATCCTATCTGCCAGGTTTCATTATTGTTTTGGCGCTGAAGCCAATGATGTGGAGTTGTCAGTTGAGAGGACTATGCTTCTTGTTTAAGCTGATGCTTGTTATGTCTGCCATTTGTTTTATTGGTAGCTATTTTCATGGCATGGGTCGTGTCTCCCTCCCTGTGAGACGTAAGCGACGTTGCCTTGTTTCGGAGGTGTCAGACTTGTGTTCACTTGTGCACCATCCTCGTTCTATGGGTTGATTTATCTTGAGATCCAGAGCATGTACTTGTGATTGTGGTCTGGCAGTGTCCCTCTGAATTATGTTTTTCGAGATTTGTGTTGTTAAGTTCTGAATGTTGGTGTTGGCTAGAGTTTAAAGATCATTGTCAGTGTTTTGTATTTGTTCTTCCCTGATTCTTCTTGTTAGCTCCTTAAATTTCAAGGTCAAAATTTCTTAAAGGATGGGAGAATGTAACACCTTAGATTCTTTCGGATCTGTTCAGAGAGCTTTCGGATCGCTTTTGTGGGTCCTGAGTTGTGTTTGACGATCCACGCGGGTTTTTCTCTCATACAAGTTACGGAGCCCAGTGGTGAGTTTATTGTTGAGTTCATCGACTCGAGGACGCTACAGTTGCGTTGTGCTCTTTCTGGGGATCGTCTTCTCAGCATTGGACTGGGTCGGACCAAGTGTTGGGCTGCTCACTCTCTTCTTCTTCTCTTACTCTCAAATTTTCTTCTACAAAGCTCAGGCCATTTCTAACTCTTTCAGCTCTTTTCTTCTGCAAAGCAGCAGCGAACTTCTTCAGGCAGAACGTCCATATTTATAGAGGGAAGGGGTAGAAGGTTTTCCCTCCCTTCAGATCTGCATGCTGATAGATCAGAAGAAAAATAAGGTTTTTGTCCACAAACCTTTTCCATGGCGGGTTTTCTGATTGGTCCATGTATATTTGAGAGCATGGACAAAGACTTTTTCCAGATCTGCTTTCAGTCAAGATCTTTGGCAGAATAGCCTGATTGGTCCATTGTGCAAAGGAAGGTTTTCTTGTCCTTCACCTTTTCAGCTGTCTTCTCATTGGTCCTCAATAAAACAATTCATAATTCTGTCCAAGGACCTTCTAGAGGCAAAAGGACAAATCCCAGTGTCAAGGACTTTGACTTTGAGCAGACAATCACGTGATCACTTAAGTTATCACGTGACCAGTTGACCCTGCTGGCAGACTGCACGAGCTGCAGGACTTAAGGCAATATCAGTCGACTGATATCCCAGATCAGTCGACTGAACTTCCCACAGGTCGACTGAGTTTATGCTTTTTCAGTCGACCTAGCTTGGGAAGGTCGACTGACTTTCCTTTGGCTGTCGCTGCTAGCGGCTGCTGCTGCTGCTGTCGCTACTATTGCTGCTATGTTGCTAGCCGCTGCTGTTGTTGCTTGTTGTAATTGGCCTTGTTGAAGCTTGTTGCTGTTGCTGCCTTCTGTTGTTGTTGTTGAACAGCTGCTGTTGATGTTGCTGTCCTTGCTGTCATTGATGCAAGATGTTGTTGCTGCTGTTAATGTTGCTGGCCTACCGCTAGTTGTTGTTGCTGCTTGCTGCTGCTGGCTGTTGCTTGTTGCCTGCAGTTGCTGGTGCTAGCTGCTGGTGGTGCTTAAGTTGTAGTTGTTGGCTACGGTGTTAGCTGCTGGCTGTTGATGCTAGCTTGTTGATGTTGTTCTTGGCTGAAGCTACTACTTGTTGCTATGATGACTTTGCTGAAGCTGCAGACTGCTATTGTTATTGTTGGTGCTGGCCTGCTGCTATGTTGATGTGTGCCTGCCTTGCTGAAGTTTCAGTTGCCCATGGCCTGAAGGTCGCGGTCCTCTAGGTCACAGCGTTTAAATGAACGCGGTTTGTCGTTCGGCCGCATTCTGGGTGGGTCGACTCATAGTCTGCCTGGCTTGGCAATGTCAGTCGACTCCCTTGCATATCAGTCGTCTGACTTGCATATCAGTCGACTGAGTTTTGCAAAGGTCGACTAATTTTCTCAAATTCAATCGACTGAATTTTCTTAGGTCGACTGATTTTTCCTTCAGCTGACTGGTTACTAGTTCCTTTGCATGTCTTTGTTTCTGCACGTCCACAGCCCTTGCACCTTTGATCTTCATGGTTCCATGCCCTTTGCAAGTACTGCTGTTGCTGGCCTTGTTGCTGCTGCTTGGTGCTTCATGTGCTACTGCCATTGCTGCTAACTGCTATGTGGCTGGCTGCTGGCTACTTCTGCTGAGCTTGTGCTTGGCCTTTGCTGGCTTGATCTTGCATGATTCAAGAAAAGAATATCTTCTTACTTGCTTGAATTGAGCTTCAGATGGGTCTTCGTGTGTGCTGCCTGGGCATACAGGTCTGTCGACTGACTTTCTACTGGCCTTGTGAAAATCTGTCGACTCTCTGGAAAGTCAGTCGACTAACTTTCATATCTGTCGACTGAGTTGGAACTCAGTCGATTGACCTTTCCTTGCTGGCTGCTAGCTGAGCAGCTTTTACCTGTTCTTCCCAGCATGTCAAAAGCCCCTTGGACCTACTTCATTCAACCTTGGTTGGCACATAATTGGAGCTCTTTGATCTTACTTTCTATGTTCTTTGCCACACAAGATTTTCAGCATTGCTTGTTGATAGTTTGCTTGCATTGTAGTTATTGTTGCTTGATGCTGCAAAACTTCTGTCGACCCATGGAATATCAATCGACTGATTTTGTAATCGGTCGACCGACTGTCCAGGCCTGAACAGAGTTCCATCTCTTCTGCTGACTGTTTAGCATATATGTTGACATTCATTGACCTGAGCTTAATGCATGTTGACATCATCAAATTCACATTAGACTCATCAATGAGTCATAGTCAGACATCATCAAAACTCGGGACACAATGTTTCTCCTCCTTTTTGATGATGACAACTATGAGTCATTGATGGCATTAAAATCAACATTCAATGTAGACAAGTAGACATGTTCTCCCCCTTTGACATGATTCAACATGATAAGCATGATTCCACACTTCAATGATTCCACATTCTCTCCTATATCAATGACACCACATTTCTCTCCCCCTCTGACATCAGCAAAGAGGGCACAGATTAATGCCAATTACAAGTTTAGAAGATGAGCAGAGGGAATAGCATGATACCAACTGGGATTAAAATGTAGATGCCAAAAGAACTGATACCAAAGGAAAGGTTCGGGCAGATTACAAGTGAACTTAGCAATTGAAGCAAGAAGATTGAAATTGAGCTCAGCAAACAATAAAGCCATACAACATGAAAGATAGGCTTCAAGAGAAGGTATGAAGCCAGATGTAGATTTCAGAGCATTATAAAATAAGAACTTTTACAATCAAAGTGATCAGACTCTGGCAGCCAGTAGATGAAGCCAATTGATACCAATTGATGAAACAGGAATTACCAATTGAGGAAATGATACCAAATGATAAATTCAAGGGCATAATGGAAAACTGATACCAATTGATACTAGTTGAAGAATTCAACAGCAAAACTGGCAGCAAAGAAGTTAGTAGAGTAGATTTTTTCAAAACTTGTAGTAAAGAGACCAATTTTTTTCATGGCAAATTCCAGAGTAGGAGCAAGCTTTCAGCAAGGAGATAGCAGTTAATCAGATGCAAATGGTTAACAAGTGGCAGATTTTTAAGATATCAAATGGCAATAAACAATCAAACATGAGCAAGGAATTATTCAGTCAGATATCAACAAGGAATTATAGATTTCAGACATAACAGATGGGACATTTCCAAGAATGGTTAGGATAGGGAATTTTTAGTCTGACACAGTTCTCATAAATGCTGAGTTTCTGATTTTCAGAGTCTTTTGTTATAAAGCTACTAATGATAAAGCCCTTGTTTTTCTGATTGGTTTAAGTCTAATGAACTCTAAGGTTATTAATTAAGAATGTTGAAATTTTCTACATTCAGAATTAATGGAAATGAACCAATATTAGATATTAGAATCTTAAACTCAATGAAAAGAAAAATATAAATATATATATATAAGTACATATACACGTCCCATTGGCGGGACGCATTATTATAATGTGTCTGGATACTCGGACGCCTTCGTAAACCCCCTCGTGTCACACGTGGGTGGCACCTACTGCGCCGTTTGGTTTGACGGAATGAATAAATCCAAATTGAGAGACGTCTGGGTATCCAGACGCAACTTTATTAGTCAAGGTTAGGCACCGAAATCTCTCACTTTCAGTGCTTTCGGTGGCTTACGACGCCGACGTCGTGGATGAAAGTGGGCAATCTCTGGTCCAAGACGTGTCTAAAGGACGCGTCTAGATTGGAAGACGTATCAATCTCAGTAAAATTAATTTTTTATTAATGGACGCATCTGTTTTCTAGACACGTTCACATGAACGCATCCCGGATCCCAAACACATCCTTCAAAATTTTGCCTATAAATAGAGGACCCCCTCCCTCGATATCAAAGAGCTTCAAATCCAAAAGAGGAGGGGGAGATTCTGCAAGATCCGATTCCAGGCTCGAGGTGTCTTCAGGGGAGGTTCTGTCCGAATTTCCGGTGCCCAGTGCTCGCGAAGGGAAGGTTCCCTCATCCTACACGCTACCACGCCATCCTCACGCTGCCGAAGCTTAGCCGAATCCCCACCATCGGCATCCCAATAAGCCTTTCTTCCCCTTTACTTTCCTCTACTCTTTAGTCGCATGCATCATCTTCTATCTTCGTTCTTATAGTTTCTCTCTACTCAAGAGAACTCTTTCATTTCGTGTGCCATCACATGTTTTCTCATTCATCATAGCATCACTCTGCCTTTTGCACTAAATGGGGTTTAAAAACAACACCAACTAGGTGTGTGTTCGTTCATGCTTTCATTATCATCAAAAGGGATTGATACTATACTACCTTTCTTCTAATTTATTTAGTGTTTGTTTCATTTTTGCAAGGGTAACTAAGGAGAGCCATATTCATCGGCTGGCCAAAGGAAGAGGAAGAAAGGATCCACGCAATCTCTCGCGTCTCTCATTTCGGGGTCCCACGACCCCTGGCGATCACATATTCCACACACACACACTCCGCGTGATTTTTTGTTTAATTTTAACGATTCAATTTCCATTCTATACACCAAGACAGTGTGTCGCCCACTAAACCCCCAGCAAATCAAAAAAGTTGGGAGTTGAGAGAATTCACATTAGAAAGTAACTCCGCCCATTCCCTCACTCTATCACAAATCAAAGAAAGCACCTCAGCTCTAGGCTCTCTCCTGAAAATCCTATTGTTCTGTTCTCCCCATGTGACGTTCTCCCCATGGAGACCAAAGGGTGGCATGCAAGATCAGCCACCACACCATGCTATCCCCTCTAGTCGGCCACCTTCTACCCCAAAGCTGAATGATATGAAGGACCTCTCTCTGCCGACCGATGGCACAGCCAGTTTTGGTAGCAAGCCCCTCCCACACCACCTGAGTAGGAACAACTTACAAACAAACGGTCTAGAGATTTGTCCTCCTGTCCACATAAACAGCAGGTCGACTGGATGTCCGGAATGAACTAGAGCAGCTTGTCTCGGGTGAGTAAACTCCCATGGGAGATCCTCCAAGTGAGAATCTACACCTTCAATGGACTCCTCGTCCTCCAAACCTGAGAAGCGAGACTGTGACGCACCCCACTGTCCGAGATAATGGTGTAGGCCAACCTAACTGAGAAGGCCCCCTCCTTCCCCACCTCCAAGTCCATGCATCCTCCCTATCGGGGTTCGGGGTGTAGTCAAGGAAGAGGAGTAAAGGGCCTGGAGCTGCTCCATCTCGAAGGTCGCAAGGTCTCTCCTGAAGGTCGGCGCCCAGGTGCCTCATGAAAGCTCGGCGTCGAAAGCCCTGGAGACTAACCCCAACGGGTCAGACGAAACAGTGAAGAGGCTTGGGAAAGAAGCCTTCAAAGTGAAGTCGCCACACCATGTGTCCTTCCAAAAAAGACACAGATCGCCTTTCCCAAGTCGAACCCGCACACCGGAGAAGATAGCATCCCTGCAAGTCAAAATGCCAAGCTAAAGGGGCGAGATCTAGTACTAAGCTGATGAAGTCAAATCTCAAACTCTCCTCTTGTCATAATATCTCCACCTGATAACCTGCGCCCACAACCCACCATCTCCCGTCCCCAACCTCCACATCCACTTGCATAAGAGAGCCAGATTAAAATCTTTGACATCCTTGATCCCCAGACCCCCCCCCCCAACTTCCTTGTTAGCTGTCACCGCCGGTGAAGCTTCGACCTGTTCAAGGATTTACACCACTACTCCTCTCGCAGGAGGGGGATCTCGAGGTGAGGGCTAACTTGAATTACACTTAAAACTATCTCCACGCAGGGAGGGACTTTAAGCCGGCCAGGCGGGGTGGGGAAAACTAAGTTAGAAAGGCCAAACAAAGAAGATGTCGGTTCTGCCAGCCCTCTGGAATAGGAGATAGATAGTCGATGTCGGCGCCGCTGCGGCCACTCCCAAACTCTGTTGTCGACGAAACCAGTGGTGAAATCTCCGGGGTTGGCCGAGGAGGACTTCTGATTTTTGGAGGAACTTTTGGTTGGCGGCGATGTCAGGGCAGAGTCGTGAACAAGGCCTCTGCTTTCTGGTTCTTATAGCTTTAGCACCACAGCAGTAGCAAGATGAAGCTGCCACAAACTCTCCTAAGCTCTTCTTCAGGCGTGGCTAGAGTTTCTAGATTCATGGTCAAACCCTCTTCGAATGGAGACCTACGGTGATGCCAGAGGAGGTCGGAGTTGATGTTTAGAACCCGAACAGTGCCGGGGGGTCTGGTCAGCTCCAAGGGAAACTGATCAGCGCACTAGAGGGAGAAAATTTAGAACTCACCCATCCAGGGTCCAAACGGAGATCCACTTTGTGGTACAAGAAGCAGATGTGTATTTGAAGCTCTCAGCTGAGCCCCATCACCAGATCTTTAAGATAATGGCCGTGGGAGCCTCTAAAAGTCGCCTCAGGTTGTCTGTCAGAAATCTGATGCATAGTCTGGCGATGACGGATCCCCCAGTCAGCCACGAGCTCAGAACGGGACGAGACCACCACTGTTGCGTAGAGGACTTGAAGATTCTTCCGATGGTGGCTCTTGAGCATCCAGGAGCATCGGGATGAAATCGTGGTCAACTCTGTAAGTTGCTGGTACTCTACTGCCTGTGAACTGAGAAGTGTAGGTTGAAGATGGGAGGTGAGAAATGAGGTAAATGGGAGGGGAAGGAGAGTGGATGGGTGTGGGGGATGACCCTTGGCTGTTAGGGGCTCTAGGAGGGGGCAAACCGAAGTGAGGGAGGGGGAGAATGGGGGTAGGAAGGTGGTCTAGAAGGGGGTGAGACAGGGAGCTACGAATTTGGGAGGCGTTCCACTCACCTTGGGTTCCAGGGGCTCTGTCGTCTGATGACAGGTTCCCCTGGAAGCCCCCTTGCATGGATGAGATACAAAAATGCCATTTAACTGGCTATATATATGTATCGACCCTTCAACAACCTTTCCCCGGTCTGCACGAATCCTTAGTAGGCAGGCCCTCAGGATTCATGATGTGTTGACCTTGGATTCTATGATAATCCCATCTGGGATCTCTCACTGATTTATGGCTTAACACCGGTTCTTTTTTCGTGTATTGATCCGTTTGATAAATGGAGCATCTTCTGTCATGGGGAGATGCTGCCCGTTTGTTTTCAAAGCTTAGGGATCGTTGATTAATTATGGTGAAGGCCTCTTACATCTTCAAATGATGAATTCAAGGATTACACAAAGGTGCTGGAGTATGAACCTCGCACAGGACAATAAGAGAAAACCATTAATAAGTGAAACGAAGAAATAATGAATAACCATGCCTTAATGTGAGTTTAAACTCCTCAAAACTTTCACTCGTCCAAAGGAAAAGTCAAACATTTGTGGCGACGATGCAGGGAGAGGCCAGCGATTCGGTGGCGACGCCACAGACTTCCATCTCCTCTTCAATGATTCGGTGGCATCACCACCGACTCATCACTTGCTTGCCGCGAGTCGGTGGCGACGCCACTAACTCACTCCGCCCCCGCTCATCCCCTGGCCGAATCATAGTCCTGCTTATACCCTTTGTCTAGCTCGCTCAAAGTCCACCAGCCTAGCCTGCGCTGACCCCTTTTTTAGCCTGCTTGGATCCCCGACACTTAGCCCAAATCTGCCTGGGCCTTACCCCGTATGCACAGGCCCAATTTAAGCACGCATTGACCCATCCTAGCGAGTCGGTGGCGACGCCACTGACTCACGCCTTTGCCTTCCCACCGAATCACCGCGCGAGGCCTCCTAAACTCCCATTAACCCTTTGAATGAACCCCTGTTAACCCCTCAGGCCATCCTTCATTTGATCCCTGAGCCAGCCATTACCCTTCACTAAAGATTTAATAACTTCCCTAAAAAATAGATTCTTTGTGACGACCCGGGATTCGAGCACCGGAAAGGAATCGGTGCGACTCGAACCTCGGCCCGCCTCCCACGAGCAAAGATAAAAAATTTGTTCCACCAAATTGGCATGCCCGGTGGGACACAACCTCGCTTCATCTTCTCGCCAAAATAAATGGACCATGGGGTCCCCGCTCAACTACTTCAAACCCTTACTACTCGTTCCTCTTGTCTTTCCACTTTACAGGTTGAAGCGATGGCGAACGGACTATCTGGGCTTATCTTTGGCACCCAAATCATATCCGACCATGCTACACACGGCTATCTTGTTGTGCCAACTATCTTCGGCAACTTTCCTCCAGTCACTGGCTTCCCCAACTTCCTGGGAGTCGCGTTCGTGGATCTTTTGGGCGAGGAGAGCCCGAAATAGGTGAAGCTGACAACAAATAACAAACCTGCGGCCTGACAAAATGAGGGTCAAATCAAGAAAGCTTTGCTAAAGAGCCCAGTGACAGTGGGCTGTTACGTTCACCACACTACCTGCCCAATTGGAGCACATGAGAAAAAGTCTGCCGGAGACAATGAAAGGAATTTCATAAAAAGAAGAGTCCCTGCCACTTCTCGAGGCCGACTCTCGACGTCCAGGAAGTCCTTGATGATTAGGGGCATCCGAGTCTACTTCAACGGCCATAATACCAGAGTTCTACCGGATCAGGTCATCCCAACTGTCCCCACCCACAATGCCTTCCAAGTGCTGGCTAGCCAGAGGGCGAACCTTGATAAGAACAAGCGAGGGAGGCCAAACTCAAAATTATCAAAATTCAAGCAATTCTGGGTTCCCAAAAAGACCTAAGGCATTGCATCAGCCCTGCGGGACTACAGCAATTCTACTGATGTCCCTAGAAGAGGGAGCAATAAAATCATGCATGTAAAGGAGGTCGCAACTACAACTTCTCCATTCAATGCCAAGACCCGTGCGAGGCAGGCTGACATACTCAAATACTCAAGGAATTCCAATCAAGCTACTAAACTGATATAGCGATCATATATGCCATCTGTCCAGGACTGAACACTGCCTCCCACTATCTCTACAAAGCACAGTCAAGAAGGCATGATTAAGGTAGTCCGGGAATATTTCCACAGCCCCGGGAGACCCATCATGGGCCCACAAAGGTCACTCTGTGTCGTCAAGGCCGAAGGAGAAGGAAAAGATAAAATGTCACCCGTAGCAGGGTAGGGGAGTCACATTAGTATCTTGGATGCATTCACCTCATAAATTCACTTGATTTAACTCTTGGATTTAGTAATCGATGTGCATGTTCTCATTTGGGATTGATGTGTATGTTCTCATTTTGCATGTTTAAGGATCCGCGATGGCGGAAAGGGGGGAGGCGCGGTCCCAGGCAGAGCTGGCCGCAGTGCCTCTGGACCTATAGGGTGGAGCACTGCCCCTCTGGTAGATGCGGTCCCCAGTGCATCGAGAGTAGTGGATATTTTTTATTTGTCCACCCAATTTTTGGCATTAGCTCAGGGAGCACTACCAGTTGCCCTGTATTAGGCAAGGTTCAGGGAGTTGAGCCAGTATGCACCACTAGCCATGGTAAGTCTGCAATTTTTGTCTCAGTAGTTCATTGCTGGACTGAGGCCAAAGATTCATCGGACCACCCTCATGACGTCCAAGGTCACCGACGTGGAGGTAGCATTTCGGATGGTGGCGATTTTGGAGGTAGACTTGCTGCGTGCCCAAGAGTAGGGTTGGGCATTGCAGTTCCAATAGGGTCTCCCTCAGATGGTTCAGGAGAACCCAGTCACATCCTCTTACACTGTCTGTGGTCCTCGTCGATGGGACAGAAGGAGGCATCAGCAAGCAGCTCGACGTCCACGACGCCAGGGGCATAGGCGTCAGCGACAAGAGGAGGTGCAGGCATAGGCCTCAGAGGAGTCCATGTAGCAGCCAGTAGCAAGGCGACCATGGCATGGCTTGTCAGAGCAGCGGGGCCACTATCTGAGGTACGGTGGATTTTATATTGGCCATCCTTGCCGAGTGGATGTTACAGAACTGAGGTGCTTTCAGTGCCATCAAACGGGGCACTTGGTTCCTAACTGCCCTGAGTGGAGGAGCTGTTTTAGGTGCAGCCAAGTTGGGCACGTGTTCTATAAGTGCCCTCAACCACCATCCCAGCCATGATCATTCTTTTGGTGGCCTCGTCGAGACTTGGAGAGGCGGGTGACAATGTTTTGGCCTTGGCTGAGGCATTCTTGTATAGAAGTTATGGCTTCAATTGTGTAAAGCTAACAAATTACGACCACTATACAAACTTGGTTGACGAACATGGTTTATGTGCCGCTTTTTTAGTGGCCACGGGAGCGTGTGCCCTTTTTTCTGCACGAAAAGGAACCAAAAATAGGAGTTAATCCCATATTTGATGATTAGGTGGCTAAAGCAAGGTTAAATTAAATCAAACACATGGCTTTCCAACTAACACAGATTAGGGTAGGTGATTAGGTTAGGTATAAACCTTAACCACGGCCTAAGAAACCAGAAAACCAAAAGCCTTAAACAAAACGGCATGTAAGGGTGAGTGCAGAGAAGGTGTTGACCCTTTGAACAAGGGGGGACGTCCCCCTGAAAAACTAAGTTATGTTTTGGCCAACTGGGTTACAGGTGTCGACACTTTTGTAACGGGGGGACATCCCCTTTTCAGACTGGGTTCTATTTTGACAAAGTAGGTTATAGGTGTCGACACTTTTGTAAGCGGGGACGTCCCCTTTTCAAACTGGGTTCTGTTTCCAGAACCCAGAACAAAAGGTGTCGACCCCTTTGGAGTGAAGGTGTCGACCCCTTAATGCAAACGCACAGTATTAGCAGGAAACTAAGGAAAACAAGTGTCTCAATGATATAACCCATTCCCCACCTACCTAGATGAATTCTATGAAGATCAAGCAATCTATTTTACCTCTTAGAGCCAAATGCACAGGAATGATCTCACCTTTTCTATCCCAAATAGTCCTTTCTTACCGGTTCACTTGGAAGTGTTTATATGATCACTGTGTAAATGTTTTTGCTTGGCTTGCTGCACAATTCAAACTGACATTTATAAAGAGATAAGATACTCATCCATCAAGCAACAAAGGGAAGTCACACATGAAAATATTGGAATAGCATTTTGTCATCGTCAAAATCAACACGGGGCACAACAATCTCCCCTTTTTGATGATGATAAAATCCTAATGTAATCTAAGCACAAAAGGTGGAATCAAGCCATCAAATTTACGAAGCCTCCCTTCAACAATTACAAGCCATGTAAAGGTTCACATGAGTGATGAAGCTCTCCCCATCAACCATAGCCTTATTCAAAATAATATGCTCATAATGTTAGCAACACATAAATTACCGGCTCACGTCCATTCAATGACCATCTGTTTCAGCAAGCCCATTCATCAAAGCCATACACATATACTTTCTAAGCTAACTAGTTCAGTCATCACGAAACAACAAAATAGCAGGTAGTAGTAAAGCAGGAAGAACATAAAGGAAAGCTCTGTTACACTAGATAGGAAAGCTGTAAAGGAAAAACCGTAGCTAAAGGAAAGGGGGAAGAAGCCATACTGGACAAAACATGGCTATCGAAGGAAGTATGGCTCCCTAAGCTACTTCGAACAGCAACAGAAAGGTGAACCCTAATCTCGCAGAGTTAGGAGTTACCAATCCGTCGATCAAGCACTAGGCAAAGCTAAAGCCTACCAAGAAAAGGGCAAAGGCCTAGACACGAACCTAGGCAGACAAAAGCCACTAATGCATACACTCGACTAGAGTGTCGTGCACGATATCCTAACCTGACCTCGGGTTAGGCCAAGAGAAGACAAACTCAGGGAGGTCACGACACGAAGCATGAGAAACACGGGAGTCACGCGTCACGTGATGGAAGCACCTCCCCACTAGAAGAACAGCTAGACGCATCCAATGACGTCTTACACTGTGCCACTAGTATCTTGCTGTGGACGCCAAAGATGGTGGAGACTGGGATACTCACTAAACGGAACTAGGAACTACAGCAATGAGTGACTAGTCAGGGTCACGCCCATCGGCGTTCATCCAAATGCCCCTGACCATGTGTGCACACACAAGCTCAATGCCTTGAGCCAGGCCTCTAGCTACTTTTCTCCCCCAGTTGGACGCTACTGCCAAGCAAGGGAGCCCATGGAAACTAGTCTAAAAATCGTCTGAGTTGGGAACTGCCCTGCCACCACTCCTAGGTGGGCCGACACTCGAGGTCGTCGAGCTACGACTAGTGGAGGCTCACTAGACACAGAGACTCTGAAACATGAGTGCTAGAGTACAAACAGGCTAAGAATGCACTATCACACATACTATGAAGCACCAGACACAAAACATAAGGCAGCACACCAAATTGCCACCAGACTCAGGACAAGGCAACTAGACCTGCCAACACAACAATCCTTGAGTCTCACGACTCGGGGTCAAGATCGCGGTACAAAGCAGGAACAAGCTGCCAATTGGCCTAATCCTAAGTCAGAGAAAATGACACATCCGTAGAAGATGAATCACAGAGACCTGAGGGAACACTAAGACCCTCAAAGCACTTGGACATGCGCGCGACACGTAGACTCAGGGGATGAGCGACACGGGGAGGGAAGAATGATTCCGTGGATGCGAGTGCATAGGCGACTGTGGGGAGTCATGTATAGGACATCTTTACCCACCGACCGCAAGTAGTCGGTGTTTATTTACATCAGATTGAATCCGAAGACCTTCGTTCCGTGCCGAAGAGAAGTCTATATGTTCCTAAAGACTGGGGTGAAGAGCTGAGAGCACTTTACAGCTGTAGGTTCATCTCGGACTGGGTAGTGTTCGCTGAGGGTAAAGGGTGCTGGAGGTTCACGCTAGGTGACACAGAGGGTAACTAGAGGCCCGAACATGGATGCGAGAGCATACGTCCAACTGGCAGTGTAACATTGAGATGTATATATTTTTACAGGCGGGCCGTGATAGCCCGGGTATAATAGGGGCATCCCTCGAGACAATTCTGATGTGCTAGTCGGTCCTCAGGTCGATGCGTGACATATGAACACATGCATGTTTTAAAGATAGTTCCTCCCATGATGTGGGCCATGGCCGTGGTGCCGAACGAGGCTTGTGGCTGATTGGGCGACCGAGGGGATACATCGATCTGGTATCTGGGCGAGGGTTGATCACGACTCAAGTTGAGTGGTCGGACGTGGCCTCGTTATTGAGGGGGAGCAAGAGGTCATAACACGTGCGTGGTCGCGGCTGACGGACACGTGCGGGCTGATCCCAGCATAAAGGGGTGTCTACCCTTGTCATAGCAGCTCACATGAGGTAGGTGTGGACTTGTGTGCCACGGCTAGCTAACACGTGAGGGAAGTGCAAAGGACATACCCTCAGCGTGCCAAGTCGACTGACAAGTCACACACATGTAATTCTCCTTGGCTCATTGTAGAGAGCCGCTCGAAGCCTTGGAGCTATCAACGTTGAGTGTCGGATGCTGAGTGTCCTGGGTGCCCAATGTTAAGTCTCAAGTGCCCACCCCTTAAGCCCCTAAGGGAGTTTTATAGGGGAAGTTGAAGGGTCACAAAGGGTTTACACGGGCTGGCCTGAGGGGGTGAAGCTGGTCCGCGTAAATCCCCTCCCCTGGATGGGGTTTACGCGGATTGGCTTGAGGGGGTGAAGCTGGTCCACGTAAACCCCCTAGGAGGGTGTTATGAAACAGTGCCCAATCTGTGGTCACTTATCATCAATATTTGTCTTCCCTCGAACATCTTATTAATAACAACACCCTCCTCACAGGTGCCTACCATAATCCCTCGATTTCAGTTTATTAAAAGAAATCCCAAACAGTGCCTCCACGCACGGGCGTTTACTAAGGAACCGCTCCCGTATCTTAGCCACTTATCACAAATGTCGTTAATTAGAAATTAGATGTCGCGCCTGTGTGATAGACGTTTTGTTCGGAATAGCGCCCAACGCCAGGTCGTCTATCATCATCCTCGAATGACAGCCATCATGACACTACCATTTTGCTTTTCTCTATGCAAAAATGAAAACGCGCCCTTGTGCCAAGCGCGTATCATGAAGAAACGCCTTTGTCCGTAGTCATGACATAAGTTAAACATGCCCCTACCACAGTCGCTATTTCTTTTAAAACTGTAAAACGCAGAATCCTCCCGTTAACCTTGTGTCGCTCCCTCTCCCTCCATTCATCTCTCTGTGGCTCTCTCATCTCTCTCGTCCTCTCTCATTTCTCGGCAACCCCGCCGGTGACCACCCCATTCCCGATGCTAATGGATGCCACCGGTGTCGGTCCGAGCTCGGTGAAGAGACGATGAGTTTTGGCACCCGCCGTCCTCCTCCTTGAAGACGAAGGAGACCACGAGGAGGGCGTCCCTCCTACGGCGGACGATGTGCCTCCGGCGATGGAGCATGCCAGAGACGCCGGAGGCACCGGAGAAGAGGAAGAATGAGGAGGAGAAGAGGATGACAGTGATGGCGGCGGTGGTGATGGCAATCATGACGACGGTGAGGGCGCCGGTGGTGAAGATGGTGCCAGTGGCGATGGTGGCGTGCCACCCCCTCTTCCTCCTCAACCGCCCATCCGCGGCGGTCTCATGGTGCCGGTGGCCAAGAAGGTAGGGGCCAGTCCCACTTTATTATTATTATATATATATATTTTTAATTTCATTCTGGGAGAGACGGACCAAGGCGGTGGGGAAGAAGATGACTCAGAGAAATGGCGACCATACTAGTGGCGCTATTCCTGAGGAGGCGACCACAACCGTGGCATGCTTTCTGAAAATGCGACCAAGCTAGGGTCGCACCAAAAAAAAAAATGGAGAATCTGGCTTCACTGTCTATGAGGTCAATAACATTCAAGAGGAGAATGCTCCCAAAGAAGAAGATTGACGTGAGCCGACTATAAAGATAAAGAACGGCTGGCTTCCCCCTGATCGGGCTCAGAGGGTGCAACTACTATGCAGGGCAACATCTTACCAACTAGTTGATGGGTTGCTTTTCAGGCTTGTCCATGAAAAAGACCGATCGGTCCTCCTACGATGCCTTTCACCTAAGCAATCAAAAACCGTGATGCATGAGGCCCATTTCGGATTGTGCGGGGCTCACCAAGCAGGAGCCAAAATGAAAAATAACATTAAGCTCAAGGGTTTTTATTGGCCCACCATGTATTAAGATTGTAACCAATACGCTCGTACCTGTCACCAATGCCAAGTATCTGGGCCAGTGCCTCGGAGGTCGCCTAATCTGCTCCATCCAACTATGCCTACTTGGCCGTTTGCGGAGTGGGGCATAGGCATTGTGGGACCATTCTTGCCATCATCTCAAGGCCACAAGTTCATATTGGCCGCCACTGATTACTTCTCTAGATGAGCAGAAGCTATTCCGCTGCGAGAAGTTACAGGTGAAATAATCGCCCGATTCGTGAGGCACTACATTATATACAGATTCGGCACCCCTAATCGGATCATCTTGGACAATGCCACACCATTCAGGAACAAGACTGTGTACACTTTGGCGTCTAAGTTCCATATCGATTGGAGAACGTCGTCGGTCTACAATCCCTAAGCCAACTGGTTAGCTGAGACCTTCAACAAAACTCTTTGCAAGTTGCTGGCCAAGATGGTGAGAGGCTGTAAACGAGATTGGGGCGAAAAGATCCATGGAGCCCCGTGGCCCTATCGAACCAACTACAAAACCCCTACAGGTTGTTCCCCGTTCTCCCTGGTCTACAGAGCTAAAGCAGTGGTCCCTGTGGCAATTGAGCTGGCGTCCTATTACGTTGCTGTTCATGCCAGATTGTCAGGCCAAGACTAATCTGAAATAGAAAGAAGGCTCGAGGAACTGTTCAATCTTGAAAGTGAAAGACTCAGTCTATAAACACTTACAAGTGTATTAGGCCCACATGACTTGTGCTTATGATAAGCGGGTCAAGCAAAGGGCATTCAAGAAGGGCGACCTTGTCATAGTCAAAGAAAAGGAGGTCTTGGCAGGAAGATCTAGCGGTAAACTCCAACCTAATTGGTATGGACCCTATGTTATCCAAAAGATCTATGAAGGAGGGGCCTACACGATCGTTGACCACAAGGAAAACAATCTTTTCCCTTCTCTTAATGGCAAACACATGAAGCTTTACCATGCGTCACCACAAGAGCTTCCGCAGCAGTCCTCTTAGGACAAACCTCTCCCCAGCGAAGGTTCAGGTAAAAAAAAAAAGGGTTAAAAAATATTGATGTCCCGACAGACTTAGTCACTCTTCAAGGGTTGGCTAAGGGCAAAAAAGTCATAGACGTGACTGAGGTGAAAACCCACAAGGGTGCCTCGAGTAAAAATGGGCAACCCATCGGTGTGAAAACTCGTAAGGGCGCACCGGAAAAAGTTAAAGGGGGCCAGTCTCGGCGAAAACCCGAAAGGGTGGTGGGGTTGGTAATGTGAAAAAAAAACCCTCTTGCAGTATGTCTCCATGGGTGATTCCGAGTAAACGACTTCATCCTATAATGGCAAGAGCATTCTAATGATGCCATGGCTATAATTCCAACGTCGCCATGCAACATCCAGTCTCATCGGGGCGCCATAGATATAATCCCGACGTTGTCATGCAACACTTTGTTCCACTGTGATCGTCAGCATTTTGAGCCTTTGGGTTTGATTCATATGCCCCATCTGGGCCATCAAATCAGTCTCTTTCTCGCAGGGTTGATTCATGTCTTTTGGCTAGTCAACCTCGCTTACATCTTCAATTCCTGATTTGACTCTTATGTCGTTTCCGGCTATCAAATCTATCCATTCTTGTTCTAGAGTTGACTCATATGTGCTTCGGCATGCCAACTCCACCATATTTTGGACTCCCCAGGTTTAACTCCCGTGTCTCTCCGGGCTATCCAAATCACCCTTATTCTCCCATCGGGCTCGGCCTATGCATGTCCCTTTCAGGCTATCGACCCATCTCGCCTATCGGCTTATGGGTTTAACTCACATGTCTCTTTTGGATTGTTAAATCTACTCACTTATTGTCCCAATTGGGTTTGGCCTATGCGTGCCTCTTTGGGCCGCCAACCCATCTTGCCTATCGGCTTTCGGGCTTGACCTTCACGTCTCACTAGGGTTGTCAAATCTATCCTTTCCTTCTTTTGGGTCTGGCCTATGCACACTCCCCCTGGGCTGCCAACTCATCTTGCCTATCGATTTTCGGGTTTGACTTTCACGTCCCACTAGGGCTATCAAATCCATCCATTCTTTCTTTTGGGTCTGGCCTATGCACGCTCCCCCTGAGCTACCAACCCATCTTGTCTATCGACTTTCGGGCTTGACTTTCACGTCCCACTAGGGCTGTCAAATCTATCGTTACCTTCTTTTCGGTTTGGCCTGTGCATGCCCCTTTCAGGCTGCCGACCCATCTTGCCTTTCGGCTTTCGGGTTTGACTCACATGTCCCACTCAGACTGTCAGACCCATTCCTTTGTCTTACCGAGCTTGGCCTACGCGTCCCCTTCCGGGCTGCCAACCCATTCTGCTTATCGACTTTCGGGTGTGACTCGCATGTCCCACCAGAGCTATCAAATCCACCCTTTCATCTTTCGGGTTTGACCTATGCATCCCCTTCCGGGCTGCTAACCCTATCTGCCTATCGGCCTTCGAATTTGATCTATATGTCTCACTCGGACTGTCAAATCCATTCTTTCATATTGCCGGGCTTGACCTATGTATGCCCCTTTCGGGTTGCCAACCCATCTTGCCCACCGGCTTCCAGGTTTAACTCACATGTCCCTTTCGGATTGTTAAACCTACTTATTTGCTATCCTAATCGGGCTTGGCCTATGCATGCCCTCCCCAGATAGCCAGCCCATTCGGCCTATCGGTTTTTTGATTTGACTAACCATGTCCCACTAGGATTGTCAAATCCACCTGTTTGTCCCACCGAGTGTGGCGCACACGTCCCTCTGGAGATGCCAAACCCTCTCTGCCTTCTGGCGCCATAGATAAAAAAAAAGAGGGCTAAAAATATTGATGCCTCAACAGACTTGGTTGTTCTCGTTAGGAGGGTAATCAAGGGCAAAAATATTTTAACCAGTCTAAGATGAAAACTTGTGAGGTCGTCTTAGGCAAAAATGGGTATCCCTCAGTGTGAAAACCCGCGAGGGCGTGTTGGAAAAAGCGGCAACCCTCCTATACTTAAGTAAGGACTAAGTGACATGGTGATCGATGGGGGACTGAGAAGAGAAAAGAGAATGAGAGCATAGCGATCAAGCCTGAAGTGAGAATGAGATGCCTGGTGTTACTCGCTACGCTCAGTGAGTACTCGGAGAGTGCTCGCTGGAGTGATCGCATGCTCGGAAGCGAATCAAGGCTCTTCTCTGTCGGTGGCTCTCTTTGTCGGTGGATAGGCATCTGTCTCTCTCAGTTTGCCCGTGTCTGTATGTCTTTTTGTGTGCGCCCTCCCTTGTTGTCCTGATTGGAGGTCAATTTATAGAGGTTGTCCTGGCGATAGAGAACTATCCCTTAATAGGGAAAGACGTGAGTCATGGGATAACGTCCCTCCTCGATCGTGAGGAGTTTTTCGTTATGCTCCCGTTCATCTGGGACCAGATGGTCTTCCGGTGAGTGTTACGGCACCCGTGGGATGTGCTCGCCTTTACCAGAGTGGAGACAGATGATGACGGGAGTAACGTTCAGTCATCGGAGAGTCATCTGACATTCGATATGTCTGGGTCGATGTCCTTCGTGAGCTGACGAATATGATGTCTGACCTTATTAGGCCGTCTGGTGTCAGTCGATTGCCGGGAGTCCTTTATGTGCTATTCAGATCTTGAGCCGACATGGACGTGGAGTCAATGAACTGCACATGGGCCACATGGGTTCTACCCTCCTCCGTGAGTAAAATGTAAGATTCAGTGGAAGTCTTCTCGACTTATTTATAATATAATTTCATTCATGTTTTATCCTCTCTCACTTCCTGCATGAGGCTAATGATCTAATATGTTTTCTCATTCATGGAGCGTTGATTAGGGTCTCTCTCTTTCCGTCACATTATTAATTTCACCGTACATAAATATTTTGATTATCTTATCTTCCGATAACCGAGATAAACTCAACATGGAACTTGGGTTAACGTGACGGTCTTATGACCAGCAACACCAACCTTTTAAGTTCTGTGTTTCGGCCATTTCACTTTCAATTTGACGTGACATTAAAATAGTCTTGATAATTATTTGTTTAAAATTTAAATTAAATTTAAATTCGTATTCATTTAATCAGATAATTATTCGAATAAAATATTCGACGAATCGTAGCGAAGTCTTCATCTGCCTTCATCTTCTCTGCAACTAGGTCTGTGAAAGAATACTCGGGACCAACCCGATCTTGGAATCTTTGAATAAATCTCTCCTTCACAGTCTTGAAACTTTTTGCCTCCTCCAGAGGCAAGGTGTAAAACCAATCAAGTGTAACCCCATCCAATGATCGGCGGAAAAGATACGCCATCAGGCGATCATCATGCTGGAACTGTGCTGATTCATAAAGAAACTCCCTGACATGAATAAATGGGTTGCCATTCCTGTCGTACTTCCAGTATACGGGGAGCTCAGACTGGGGAGGAAAATGAATTTCCTTGAAATTGGGAACGGGGACATCAGCGAGAGATTGTGGGCCGGCCCTCTTATGGAGGAGATCAATCTGTTGCTACATGGCAGCCCACTTTTCAAGGATTTCCCGATCCCAAGATGGAAGAGATGGAGCAGGAAGAGCGGAACCAGTAGAAGGTGCAGATGGATAAACCGATGGAGGGGGAAGCTCGTAAGATGGATAATGGGCCAGGGAAGGGCCCATATTAGAATAGGCAAGCTGGGCTGCCCCTGGCTGTAGGCGAGCAAGATCGGCCAGGGCCACAAGGGCCTGCGACGTTGGAGATATGGTAGTGTAAGGATCGGAGTAGGAGGGCACGGGGATCTGGGTCTTCCCCTTGTCCTGGAACTGATGGGCCAATGTAGAGGCTTGGCCCGCTTCCATGTTGGGGAATCGGAGGATACGAGGATACACATGGGTGAGATCAATGGAGGCGGCAGAAGTAACAGCTGATCCAATAGCTGGGGGTGTAGAAGTGGCGGCAACAGACACGCCAGGAGAAAGCACTGACGGCGGGGCATCTGCCCCTTGCAAAGCTTGCTTAAGGAGGTGGATCTAAGTAGGATCAAGTTGGGCCATCATATGCAGAATATGACTGGCCGAATTCTGAGAAACATTATCAGAGGAGGAGGGCTAAGTGCCCCCAATGACAGTGGATGGGAGAGTAGGGGTGGATCCCTCTCTCCCTTGAGCAAAGATGGCCCTTGGCAGGTCCTCTAAGAGCCCCTGAGAAAGGGAATCCTCATGGGTGTGGGAGAAGTTGTAGGAAGACATGACTGGAGGTGAGTCAAACGGGAAGGTGTATCTGACATGGGAGTGGGGGGAGGTGTAGGCGTTGACACGACAGTAGGTGGGGGAGGGTGGTTGCTACTAAGGAACTGGGGGGTATGGGGATCAAGAATGTTGGAGATTTCAATTTGGCTCTCTTGAGCAAGTGGTTATGGAGGTTGGGAGTAAGGGATGAGAGGCTTTGGGCGCAACTTATCAGGCAGAGGTACTATGGCAAGAGGAGAGTTTGAGACTTGGACCTTCCACCTAGACGTCTCCTATCTGGCGGGACATCTTGGCTTGTAGGGATTTCATCTCCTCCGGTGTTCGGGTCCCTCTAGGGAAAGGCAGTCAATATTTTTTTTGGAAGGACCGATGGTGCGGCGACTTTACCTTGGATGCTTCCTTTCCCACTCTTTTTGTTGTCTTCGCTGATCCTTTGGGATCGGTGGACCGAGCTTTTGACCCCCACCTTCTAGAACGAAACTATCCTTCTAGAAGTCAAGTTCACTTACTAAATTTGGTGTGCGATCCACCAACTCGTTTGTCCTTGTTTTGTGTTTGGTTGTACAGTTCAATTTGGCTCTTGTCAAGCAAATTTTTCTTCAATTAAGTGATGAATTATGTTGGCATATTTTTCACTTGAATTAGTTCAGTAATTTGGCCATTTTTGTTTTGTAATTCTTGCTTCCTGTTTTCTGTCCTTTTGATGTGTAACATGATTCATGACACATGAATAATATTTAAAACTAACTGTTGGTTATCCAAAATCAAATGTGTGATCATGCATCTTTCTGTGAGATGGTTTTTGGGGAAGCTTTTAGTACCAATTGTAGCATCAATTTCCTCATGGCATTGTGGCTTCCTAAATCTTCAGATTACTTGGTCAAATATCTTGAAAAGCAAGTGTTTTGTCCTAGGGTTTTCAATTTGTCCAGATTATGAGTTAACTGGTAATGGCCTAAAAAATTGGTTTACTAAAACTCTCATCTTACAAACTCAGGATTTTGCATCTGTTTGGATTCACATGTTGGTTTTGGGAACCTGACCCAGTTATGTATAGTACTCACTGTGGCTTTATTATGGCCTTTCCTCCTCAGCTCAACTATCTATCACAAGGAAGGATTATTTTTTTTTCAGATAAAGGGTGGGTATGCCAAAGATTTCTGTGAAGTGCTATATTCATATTTAAACCCAAGAAACTAATGTACTTCGTAATAATATCGCATCATCTTATTCCAGGCTTTCTCCGCACTCTTTTACTAACATCCACTAAGATTTGGACACATCTTTTAACCGATGCTGAATTAGGGTGACGAAACACATGTCCAAGTCACCTCCACCTGAGTCTAAAAAAATAATACAAAAAAATGTCCAAACCACATGTCCAAAGCACATTTTTTAACTGTTGCCCTCCTCCTCTCTACAAAACAAATGATACAGAAAAAAAACTTTGTCAGAGGTTTCCGGCCATCGATCCCCACCGCTTGGACGTTGCTTGCCAGCCTGCACCACCGTTGGATGCCGCCCACCCGTCGCTGCGCTAGCCGACTTCACCCCCCCCTCGCCCATGGCCGACTTATAACGTCGAACCGACACAAGCCAAACGGCTCGTATGTACCAAGTCGGTCTCACGATGCACTGATCTGGTACGCAGCGAGAAGCATGCTCTCGTGCGGTCCAATGCGAATCGGTCGCATGCCACGCACTGGCCGTCCCATTCACCTGCTGGCACAATCCGATACAGGGGATTCATCTCATACTCCACCGATTTGTAAAACTCTGATAACGGTGATAAGTTGCCATCTACCCCACCGAAGTTCGAAAACGATGGCTGATAACAAACTGCCCCAGCGGGGACCATTATAAGCCAATGGTAATCCTGGGCTGGGGCCATGGACGGTCTTGTTAAGGTGGGCCCAATAAGGGCCCCACTCCCCACCCCCTACCCTCCACGCCCGGCGTTTTTCTCGGAAGAAGACTTGACTGTTGACTTGTCGGGTTTGGTGGCTTCCTGGTGGGCAACTGGAAGCACCGACCGTTGGGTATGCAGGGTCGTGGAAGCGTCCGGTTTCGTCTGGTCCGCGTCAAAGGCACCACGTGCTTGAATGTGCCATCCACCGTCCCAAAGGAAGATAATTCTGCTGACGTTGCACACGCTAGTTTGGATATAAATCTCATTTCTTTAAGTTAATAAAAGACCTTGTCATTCTAGAATGGGAGGATTCGATTCGATTCCATAATCCATAGGTTGGGATAGGCTACCTTATTTCTTGGGATTTTCTTACCTTATTGCGCACTCTATCATTAACAAAATTCTTAACGCTATGAGTGACATGATTGAAGATAAACTCATCACGTCCTCCGGGTTCCTTCAGTGCTCAGGGCGTGACAGGCTGGTCGTTAGTGGGGGACCTCCTCGGGCTAGAAAGTATTCTCTGCAATAAAGTCTGTGAGCACTTGGCCCTTAATGGTGGTACGAGGGTTGTATGAAATGTCATATCCTCCAAGCATGGTCGCTCATTGAATGAGGCACCCTTAGGCCTTGGGATGTGCTAAGATCTTCTTCCAGGGCTCACGGATTAGCACAACGATACCATGTCCCTGGAAATAGGGCCGAAGTTGGTTGGTAGAGGTCACCAACACTAGCACGAGTTTCTCAGTTGTGGGGTACTTCTTTTTGACATCCAAGAGCACCTTGCTCATGTATTACACTGGCCTCTGAACTCCCTTATCATCTAGAACCAACACCAAGCTTACGGTAGAGGGTGTCACAGAGAGATATTGATATAAGGTCTCTCTTAGAATGGAATTCAAAAGTTTAGGAGGAGCCATCATGAATTTCTTTAGCTCACTAAAAGCTTTTTTGCATTCATCATCCTAGGTGAAGGTCGGGGCAGCCGCCTTTGGACCCCTTAACAGCTTTGTAGTGGACCTAGGGTCACAGGATTAATCCCACATCGGATGTTGAGAAAGCAACTTAGTGCTTATAAAGAAGGTCTTCACCTCTTAACCCAAGAGGGCCCTTTTACAAAGATAAAACCCTAGCTGCCCTCCGACGTGGCAGGGATAATACCTCTTGGGGGCACCAAACAGGTTTATCTCGTATCTACAAAGGGGTGTCGTCTGTGGGAACCCTGAGCTCGCACTCGGTTGCCTTCTCAAAGGGGGGCTTGTGTAGTGGACCTAGGGTCACAGGATTAATCCCACATCGGATGTTGAGAAAGCAGCCGAGTGCTTATAAAGAAGATTTTCACCTCTTAACCTAAGAGGGCCCTTCTACAAGGATAAAACCCTAGCCGCCCTCCGATATGGCGGGCACAATACCTCTTGGGGGCACCAAAAAGGTTCATCTCACATCTACAAAGTGGCGCCGTTTGTGGGAACCCTGAGCTCGCACTCGCTTGCCTTCCATTGCATGCTCATTCCTAGGGGAACCCAACCCCATCTTTTTGCAACTATGGCCAACCCATGCCAACCCGTCCAAGGCAACAAGTCTGTGATTGAGTACATTAGGGACTTCGATAAGTATCGGTTGCTATATGGAGTTGGAGAGGATCAGTTGCGATATGGAGTTGGAGAGAAGAGCACCACGATTGCACTTGAGTTCTGGAGAGGTTTGCGGCTTCACTATCGGTTGGAACTGCATTGTCGCAACGTGACCACTCTAGCGTACTCTTATCTGGTCGCTCTAGAGGTTGAACCATTCAAGTCAAGGTTTGATGCTACCCTTCGGTGAGCATCTACCTCTCCACATGAGCCCACGAGGCAGGACGCCCCTGCCCCGCAATCCCACCCACTCCAGTCAGTGAACCCTTTCCCTAGAGCTCCTTTGCCACCTACTTCCGATCTTTATTCGGAGCCACCTCAGCCAGAGCCACCCGTGTTACTATCGGGGACACTTTTCATCACCGAGCCACTACTTAGTTGGCTCAAGATTGGTTTGGTCCATAGAGCATCATGCTATCCATCCACGGACCCTCCACTACCATTAGTGCCTGTCAACTCATTCCATACTACATTTTGGTCTAGTCACCATATTGATACATTAGATGACCTTATTATGGGATTAGACTGCCAATAAAAGTTGGCGCACATGTTGGCCCGAGGCTTCGACCGACCCACAAGTCGTAGCTTCACCCACCCCGCCTTAGGGTCCATTACCTCCATGTACACCATGGGTCATGTCACCACGGAGGTTCTTATATTCCTCCCCATGCCGGCCAAACCTTACTTTAGTCCATTAGTCCCAAGGGAGGAACAATATCTCATATACACTGTCCCATCTACCATGATGAATGAAGGTGACCATTTACACCTTCATGAATTTCAAACATGGGACTATGTAATGGAGAACACTGCCACTAGGGGTCACACATTCTTTGATCCCGTCGATCCCTTCCCCAGTGGGCCTCTTGACCTACAACCTCTATTCCACCTCTTCAGGGAGGTCCCCTACTACACCCCTTCCCCACGGGCTGGACCATCTACACCCATCAAGCTCATTCACTGGCGAGAGATGCATACGTTTAGGGGTGATAGAAGGGGTCATTTAAGTCAGCATCCATTCATTATTCATTAACATTTCATCAGCATTTAGTAATATTTTAGAAGCATGTAAAACAGGTTTAAGTTCAAGGAACTTACCGACCCATGCAGGTATGAGTCAATGTCATCTTGGATTGCTCGGGTCAACCTCTTGATCGACCTTGTGTCACGAGCTATCGTCCATCGCCGCGCGATGGGGATCTGCTCTGGATACAACTCAGTTCCTCGCCCAATCCCGGGCAGATAGAGAAAAACCCAAAACTGCATTTTGGAAATCATGTGTCAGCATATGGCATTTAGAAGCATAATTAGAAACACTTAGAAGCATTTTAATGCATTTACCTGTAGAAAAGGCGAGAAGCGGCCCAGCATGGTCACCCGGTCAGTGGCGCTAAGGGAATCAAATAAGAAGGCTAGGGCAGCTGCTCCCCATGCATATCTGCCCACCCTGCTCAGATCTTCTAGCAGTGGGAGGAGCCTGCAGCTAATTACGTCGGCTCAGGTCGCGAATAGGAGCTTCCCAAACAGTAGCATCAAGAAGCATCTCAAAACCCTATCTCCCTCCGGTCCAGCTCCGGTCCAGCCTCCGCCTCTATGCTCGGGCGCACCTGTTCAACCACCCGGTCGATGTGCTACTCCAATAGCTCTCCAACTACTATCACTGCTCCCCGGAGTCCCAAGCTCTCCTATAGAACTGATCTTGATAATTGGGATGATGGATGCCTCGGCCTCATCAAGTCTAGCCCAAGCAGCTCTTGGGCTAGCTCCCTGTAATCCACGTAGCTCCACTCAGTCACCGCCTTCCCGTGTACTCTCAGCCTGCGGATTCTTGCCATATCTTCCAGCATTGGTATCATATGCCCCCACGGGAATATGAAGGCTCAGCTAATTGGGTCCCATCTCTCATGCAACGCGTACAAGAGGGTGGTGTCTACTCTCGCCACTTCAATGCTGAGGACTTCCCTGAAGCCCAAGACGGCCAGTCTGTCTCTCTGATATTCCGGCAGTGCCAAGTACACCACCCGTACTTGGAGCCAGGTAATCTGTGTTCTTCTCTTCCCCTGCACACATTAGAAGTCATCAATTAGTCAGTTAGTCACACTACATTTGCATTGCATAAACACACTAAATCTTCGAATACCTCAGCTTGGGGAAACCTTAAGAAAGATGTGATCTCTGACTTGGAACTCCAGGTCTCTTATTTGAGTGTCGACATAAGTCTTTTGTCTAGACTGAGCCATCTTGAGTCTTTCTCTAATAAGTTGTACCTTCTCAGTCGTATCCCTTACCAGATCCGGGCCTAGAAGTTACTTTTCCCCAACTTTGTCCCAGCATATTGGTGAGTGACAACTCATTCCATATAATGCTTCGAAGGGTGTCATTTGAATGCTTGCCTGATAACTGTTATTGTAAGTAAAATCGACTAGGGGCAAGTGATCATGCCAGCTTCCACCGAAATCAATAAGATAGGCTTGTAGCATGTCTTCCACGACTTGATTCGTTCTCTCGATTTGACCATCTATTTGGGGATGAAAAGCAGTGCTGAAATTGAGTCTCATCCCTAAGGAGTGTTGTAGACTCTTCTAAAAGTGAGAAGTGAAATGTGGGTATCGGTCAGACACGATCGAAGCAGGAACTCCATGTAGTCTAACCACCTCTTTGATGTATAAAGTAGCTAGGACATCAACCGACCAATGGCTCTTTATAGGTAAGAAGTGTGCCGACTTGGTTAATCGATCCATAATAACCCATATTCCACCATGTCTGCCTTTAGACTTAGGCAAACCATGATGAAGTCCATTCTAACATCTTCCACTTCCACTTGGGAATGTCTAGAGGATGTAGTTTACCAATGGACTTTTGGTGTTTCGCTTTTACTTGTTGGCATGTGAGACAACGAGACACAAAGTCTGGTACCTCCCTTTTCATATTGGGCCACCAAAATATCCATCTTAAGTCCTGGTACATCTTGGTAGTTTCGAGGTGTATGGTGTACCTCGATCGGTGAGCTTCCCCTAAGATCTTATTCTTTAATTCTGGGCAGTCTGACACACACGTCCTTTCATGAAATAATAGTCTTCCATCAGATGCCAGCTTGAAATCTGGTCGCTCCTCTAGCTTACTTTTAATCTCCACTAGTACTAGATCTTCATCTTGTAGCCCTTTGATTTTCGGAGAGTAAATCCAGTTGTATCCTTATGTGTGATAGAGTAATACACCCTTTCTCCTTATCCATGCTTATATCAAGTTTCAGGATACCACGGGATATAACGCATCTCAACAGGGGCGTCATATAAATTTAACGCATAGGGGAAGGGGCGTTAGAGGCAACAGACCTTTAACTCAACACACAGGGAGCATAACGCACCAGGCGAGGTGCGTTAAAGCCACCCGAACGTGAAAATCCACAGAAAACTCAGTACACGGATGATAAAACACACCAGGGCAGGCGCGTTAAATGACTATAACGCACCGGGGTAGGCGCGTTATGTCACCTGGGTTTCGTGACTCCGGAGTTCAGATTCGAAACCCCTTCTCGGTCAATCAAAATCGACGGGGGACGCGGCAGAATACAAAACCAAACCATCCTGTTGACACATACCGACATTCCAAGCCTAAGCATGCCACTAGAAATAAACTACGATGCCCATGGAATGGATTTCAACAATTAAAAGGTAATTTAATGCTTAAAAGATTAAAAATTAAATTAAATAGAAATGTACTCAAAACATGAGGCAACGGGCATCGGACCACGGCGCAAGTGGTACTGGCGGTGTCCTAGCGAGATAAGGTATCCATCCCCCTACCTGGAATTCGACGAAAACGACGATACGCAGTCGATCCGACGAGAGGGCGAAACGGCGCCTCCCGGCCCGGCTCGACTCCAAGCTCTGCGAATCGAGGAAAGGTGGGCGTCAACACGATCCTCGCAATGCGACCAATCCAACGGTACCTCTCCGGCTTCGATCAGCGACCGTCTGGACCAAAAATCGAGAGAGGCACGTAAATCGAAAATGTAACCCCAAAATCATCTAAAATAAGAATTACACAGAAAATGAGGAAGATGGCGACGGATGGCGACGCAGAGGGCGTCAACGGATTCCTGGTGAGATGAGGAGTCCGATCCCCTACCTTTTGCGCGGCGAAGACCGCGAATCGGTGCCGATCGGGCGACGAGGGCCACGCTGTCTTCTAGCTCGCACGCGTCTCCACGCTCCACGATCCGAGGGAAGAAGGGTACTGGTGCGATCCTCGCGTCGAGCCCTTTCCATCGGTACCTCCCACGCGTCGACCGGCGTCTGTTTGGACAGCGAGCCGAGCAAATGGGAGTGGAGGAGAGAGAACGTGGGATAGAGAGAGAAAGAGCACGATGGAGAGAGGGGGGGTCTCTTTGGTAACAGAATAGGAAAAATCAAGTTAAATAAAATCGTTATGAATTATTCCTACTTTTTCACTTTTTTACTTTGATACGTATCCGAGTTAAGGTAGAATAACTAATTCTACCTTTTAGTTAGAACTAATTATTCCAGAAAAATCTGGGTTAAGGGTGGGAAAACCTACCCGCCTTACCAAACTATATTTTTTCTTATTATTCGAATTAAGACCTCTTATTCCTCTCTTATTCGTTTATCAAAGAGGCCCTAACCTCACTCCAGCTCTCTTAACTTTAAGCGCCTCTGTAGTTTTAAGTTATCTCTGAGTTAGTTCAAAGGTAATCAAGTGATAATTTTTCTATGCTTCCATTGTAAGTTACAGTTAATCAGATTTAAAAGTGAACTAACCATAAACTATCTTAGGGCAACTTTGATAGCGGGTTAGGTTAAGGACGGGTGGCCTACCCGGGATGGCCCACCCAGACCCTAACCTTAACCAGGGTGGATTAAATCATTCCATCTATTGCGTAAGAATGAGTTAATCTACTTTAACCCTATCCGACCCGAGTTAAAAAAAATATCAAACAAGGAACAACTCACCCGTCCCCGAATAACCTACCCTACTCGAGCTTAACATGTTATCAATTAGGGCGCCTTTTACATCCGAGCCTGGTTAGCTTACTCGACCCCGGAGGGTCGAGTAAGCTAACTGGGCTCAGTTAGGGTCGACTAAGCTAACCGGGCTCAGTGCACTTGTGTGTGAGGAAAGAGTGTGGGCCCCACCCTCCTCCTCTCTCGTCAGTTAAGTTAACCTCCCGACAACTCCGATGTCAAAGTGGCCCTTAGTGTTTCCAAACCCATCCTTAGAGGTGAGTTATGTTGAGTCTTTCTGAATGATTTTGATGATAACAAAACTCAGAGTTGAGTTTTTATCTCGTGCCGTGTCAATCCAATCAAGATACGAGTTGAGAGGGCCTAAGTGTTGGTTTAAACATCCTGTGTAAAGTTCAAATCTCTAAATGAGTCAATGATTTCAATTGAATAAACCTAACCAAAACAAACTCCAAAATGCATGAAATAAGTAAGGACATAAAGCCTTTGCCATATGGACATGTTTCACTAGGCTAACACCTTGCCCCATGGTTTTTAGCATATTTCTAGCTCTCTGTCGAGGAGGCTAGCTTGGAGCCCTTGGACACTGTCTGTGCCCGTTCTTGCATCTTCAAGTTATAGATCAAACTACTTCCATGAGAATAAAATAACGTTCTGGCCAATAAGGTTCAATTCAATAATAGTTCCATGATAGTGTAACCAAGGTAAAGAATGCATCGAAGTAAGACTATGAGAGTTCAAGAAAGATTTAAATCAAGGTCATGTAACGGAAGGAATCTGACAGCATAATGACATATTCTTAAATTTCAATAAGTCATTAATCTCTTGTTAACAAGTGTTAGGTTCCAGACAATCATTAGACCATCTAGAAACTTAGGAAAACCAACCCAAAGGTCAAACCTCGGGTTAGACAGGGTCAAGGATCATGCGGTCATTTCTTAGACCATTTAGGGACTCATGCGGTCAAGATAGAACCGCTAATCGATGCATGCGGTTTGGTCAGGACCGTTACTGTGGGGGTCGAAGTTAGAACAAGAGGCTTGACACAAAGATATATGCGGTCATGGGCTAACCATTTACTGATAGAGGCAGTCATGGGCCAACCGCTAAACAGAGCTTAGGAGCCGTCTGAGGACCATTTCTAAACAGAACTTCTAAAAAACACTGGTAGTGTAAGTGCTATCTAGACAATTAGGTTTTGAGGGTACAACTAACTCGACGTCCTAGTGAGAATCCCAGGCTCACAGAGACTTACGAAGGTCTTGAAATAAGATTACCTAGTCCGGTGGAAGAAATATCCAACGGAGAGGATCACTAGTCCAAAAATATATGCCTATAAGTGCAAAGTGTGTCTAATGACTCCGTATCAAAATATGTGTCATGTACTTAAGAAAAGACTCATAGATAAGAGGGGATCATGTAAGACATCGATCAAACATTTGTAAAACGAGCCCATCTATTATTTGAAATAGGAATTTAATACAAGAGTATAGTGTTTTGGCATGAAACTAACTTAAGTAAATAATAATAATTTCAAAGCGTATGTGAAACATGAAATCTACTAAGATGAACCATTAACATTGTTGGGTTAGGTGCTACGGATTCAGAGGGGGGTGAATGAATCACCCAGTTAAAAATTACGTCTATACTGATAAGAAGAAAAGGACATTTTGATTGGGAGGATATGTGGAAGCTGAGACTTGTGCGCGTTGACCGGAGAGTGAACCCATCGTGTTGTTGCTCCGTGCTTTCGCGTGTTGATTCCTCAAATTCGTATGGCACACAAACCACATCGTAGGTCCGTAAATGGGATGAACCAAAACTGAGTGGGGTCGTGGGACCTCCGAGCTGGAGGGAGGGCATGGCCCCCAAGGAGGTTCGCCCTCCCTGGGGCGCGCGGCCGCCCCTGGGGTGAACTGGCCCCGAGGGAGGTCGTAACCATAGGGGATGGCCCTCGAGGGTCTTCTTGCATCATTCAGGGCTGTCCTTTGACAGACTTTGATCTCTGGGAGGCTAGTACGGGCCCATGGGGGTGCCGTTCTTTGGGTTGTCGTAGCCGCCCGCAAGGTGTCTGGGTAAATACTCGACACACCCCGAATTGTCGAATGTCTTGAGTAGATAGTTGAGGGGCGGCACGGCGGGCCTTGGGTTGACGACGGGAGCTCATGGGAGCTAAGGGGAGGCACTTTGTGGCTGTGAGCCACGCCTCAGGCTGTGTGCCGTGTTGTTCGGCGGGTTGTCAAGGTAGCCTCAGGTTGGCCTGAGTGCTAGAGTTAAGTGGCTTATTGTCACGTGTCTGGGTGTCGGGGTCGACCTTGACTTGCTAAGGGGTCATTGTAGGACCCAATTGAGGGGCTGGAACCATGGGGTGGCCCGTGGTTTGGTGTAGAAGGGCTAGAACATACACACCCACAAGGTGTTCGACGAAATGCTGAGCATGCCCGTGTGAGCCATATACGCGCGACAGGCCTCCAAAGCCTGTGGTTGACCTAGTTAGGCCTCCCTTTGACATTGGAGGGTTGAAATATGTGCTTCTGAGCGGGCCCCTTGGCCCTTTTTGCTGGGTGCCACGTGGCGTGGCTCGACATCGGGGCACCCCCGGGTTGGCTCGGGCGGCAATGTAGGATATGGGCAAGGCCTATATGTGAGTGGCCAGAGTTGACTCCGGGGAGTTGCTTGTGTCGCCGTGCATCACGACAAGCCGGTCGCCGTATCCTGCATCGCCGCCCGGGCCAACCCGAGGGCACCCCGGCGGCGAGCCACGCCACGTGGCACTCAACAGCTATCATGGGCTCTCAGTGCATAATGGCGGTAATTCGATACCTAGTATCGGGTTGTCGGTATTGTGTACTCTGGGACGTTACACCTCTCTTATATGCTGATGACACACTTATCTTTTTGAATGGCATGGCGAAGAACATAAGAAGTCTGTTGGCATTTATAAGTGAATATGAAGCTTCTTTTGGGTAGAAGGTTAACAGTAATAAGAGTATCTTTATTGTATCACATAAAGTAACACCTATAGTCACTAGAAGGTTATATGCTAACACAGGCTTCCAACATAGAACTGGGCTCCAATCTTACCTTGGTGTCCCCCTCTACGAAGGAAGAAAAAGAGTTTCACACTACAAAGATCTGCTGGACAAAATATGCAATAGGATAAACAGCTGGCAAGCTAAATACCTCTCTGAAGCTGGTCGAAGGTGCCTCATCAACTCTGTTCTGCAATCAATATCTATCTACACAGCCAGTGCATCTTGTCTACCGGCTACTATCATTAGAATCATTAATAAACTGTACGCCAACTTTTTATGGACTGGTAAAGAAGGCCCAAGACATCATTGGGTGTCCTGGTCTAATGTCACTAAACCTATAGAGGAGGGTGGTCTGGGCATTAAAAGCTTGCATCATATTCAAGTTTCCATGGTGGCTAAGTAAATTTGGAAAATTCTCCATGGCAATTCTCTGTGGTCTCAATATGCCAAGGCTAAATATCTAAAGGACCATCTTAGTAACATGCAAAAACCCTTTCCTACTAGTGTCCGAAGGGAGGATTTCAGACAGGCTAGGGAATTGGTGCTATCCAATACCTGGTGCATTCCAATGGATGGACGAAATATTGATGTGTTGAAAGATAATTGGTGTGGAATAGTTTTGGCTCTTAGTAGCAACACTCCAAAGGTTACCTCAAGTGAAGCCATCTCCAACTCAAACCATCAGGTGTGGTCTTATATCCCTCAAAGCATTGCTCAAACAATTGGAAATATTCAACAGATATAGAGGCCAGACAAATGTGTGTGGGCTGCTTCTTTAGATGGCACATTTACCAAAAAATCTGCCTATAATGTTGTGTGTGTGCAGGGGATTAGAAGAGTGGCACTGAAAAAGATGTGGGGAACTCACATTCCTCCTCCGGCCTCCCTTGGCCTTTTCTGGCGTTTCCTCACCCGCTGTGGCTTCTTCTCCCTCCTCAAGAGCTTCAGAGGCTTCCCCAGCTTCTTCCACGGTTGTCGAAGCCTCTCCCCCTTTCGTTTGGGTTGCCATCGGTTGTTCTTCCTCCTATTGGTTTGTCGCCGGAGGAACATCCTCCATTTCTACCCTCTCCCTGAACTTTGCAATGGCCTTCCTCCTCGCCATGGTTCGAGCGGCGGAGAGCGGTGGTCACCGGCGGAGGTTTCACTCGCTAGAGTCGCTGGGGTGTTCGCGCGTGAATTTTGGCATTTTCAGCGTTTGATGGAATGAGAGAGGGAGAGAATGATCAGTTGTTTTTCTTTGAAAACCTAGGAAATATAACGGTCTATAGTGAGACCGTCAAAGTCTTCTAGCACATTAATCTTAGACCGTCAGGACATCAGGGTGTCTCCCTCGAGTAATGTGAATCGACATTTTCTGACGGACCTATATTAAGCCGTCAGACATATCTGGCGCACCTTTATGAGACCGTTAGAGTCCTGGAAACATTAGTTGAATGTCGAAGGTTTATATGTTTGATGTTATGCCTTGTTTGAGCAATTCATGCCTTATTTCATCACTCTCATGATTCTCATGATTATGGATATCATTGTTGATGGCTAACGCTCTTCTTGGTAAACAAATTATGAAATGCCATCCAGTCGCTCGCCAAGTAGGTAAGTCAGGTACAGTATCCCTATCTCTATATCCCTTACTGCATTACCATATGTTATTTATGATATATTATCTCGAGAACCGGCTAGTCATTCATGTGTTCTGGGATCTAATGTTCTCCTTTATCAGAAATGATGATGATTTAAGTGCACATGTTTAATCATTGGATAGGCTGTTAGGTGGAAAAGCTTGGGGGACGATGGTTCTGTCTTGTGCGCCGTGGTTGCAGATGGTGTCCTGACCCTCGTTCATCCGGTCTAGCAATACTATTCTCAAGTATCTTGTTATTTGTCTTTCTTTGCATTCGTTTTGAAGTTTTCTTTTCCTTTAGCCCAGCATGCATCATACGCATCTTTAAGCATTCATGAGCTTCATCTGTCCAAGATATCTCAGTAATGGTGGATAATTGTGTCGGACATTTATAATATAGACGGAATGATAAATATGTAACTCCAGCATTTCCCAAGTAGCAGAGTACAACGGACTGGGATGGGGGCGTTAAACGAGTATAACGCGCCACCCCGGGGCCATTATGCTTACCCGAACTTAGGAAAACCCAAAGCTGTAGACTATAACGCACTGCCTCAGGCTCGTCATGCAATGCATGACGCGCATTGACCCATGCGTTATATTCCCCAGTAATCCTTCATGAAAACACAAGACATAACGCCTTATCCTGGGTGCGCCATGTGACTATAACGCACCAGGCATGGTTTGTTAAAGACACCCAAACGTTAAGAGCTCAGAAAACTCCTCAGAAAACCATAGAGTATAACGTACCTTAGCCGGGGCGTCATACATTGCATGGCGGTCTGAGATCAGCCCGTCATGCTTCACATCCTAACGACCTATTTGAAACTTCGATAGCATAGCGGTCCTCCAGTGGTCCGCCGTGCAATGCATAACACACCTCCTTAGGTCCGTTATGCTTCATGGAAAATGCGAGGGACGAGTTCATACCGAACTCCCCTCCGGTCAAGCCGGATCGGCACGAAATAAAAGGGAAAAGGGTAGAAGGAGTTGAATAGCTAAAATTCTATAACTACAGCATGTATCAAAACTCAAATCTACCACTCCTAAATAATTATCAAAGCATTTAAAGCCTAAAAACCCCAAAAGTACCCCTTGCATCGAAAACAAGGAAAACGCCTATGGATGGGCATGCATGTACTACCAAAATATTCCTAGCGAAGTAAGGAGTCCATCCCCCTATCTCGATTGCAGCAAAATCCTCGAAAAGTGTGCGAACGGACGACGGGACGTCGGGTTGCCTCACGACTCGACCCGAATCTAAGGTCGACGATCCGCAAAAAGAACGGCACTGGCGCGATCCTCGCGTCGAGCCGGTTTCAATGGTACCTCCTATGCCTCGATCCGGGGTCGACACGGCCCAGAACAGACGAAGGAACGAACGAAATGGAGAGAGAGAGGGGACGTGAGAATCGAGAGAGAGAAAGAGAGAGAGAGTGTCGCGAGTGGAGAGAGAGAGAAAGTCACGAGTGCGTTTAAAAAATCTGATTTTTTTATTTTTTTTATTTTTAACAGAACCTTCCGCTGAAGCTGCCGGAGTTGAAGCTCCCGAACTACCGGAAGGAAGTTGGAACGTGCTTTGCTACTGGGTAGTCGTCTGCTGGCTACGGCCTGACAAGGACTGCCACTGGCTAATTGGTCCTTGTGTCCTCTACATATCCAGCTCCAAAGACGCCGCTATACGAGAAGCCGTCTCCAAATCAGTCACAACGTGCATGATCAAATGGTGCCTCAGCTCCTGCCTCAAGCCTTGGATGGGCTGCTCAGTCTTCACCTCTCATGCTCTATGATATGAGGTGCATAACGACCCAGTGCAACAAATCGGGCCCTGTACCAACTCCAGAAACTGACACATCCTCTGCGTAGGAACATACTCTGGGTAGTAAGCATGCTCAAAAGCACTGACAAAGTCACTCCACAAGATCTGCTGAAGGGGGCGAGACTGAAAGGATGTCTTCCACTCGGAAGCCCACAACTCTCGAGCCGTGTCCTGCAACTGGTTGTAGGCCAACATCACCCTGTCCTCCGTAGTATACCGCATCGAACTGAACACCCGCTCCATCTCGTCGAACCATCTCCGAGCCAAATCACGGTCTGGCTGGCTTGGCTTGGCCCACCGCTGGTCGACGAGCCCTCACCAGCCTCTCCGCCAAACTGCTGCGATGTAAGCTAGTACATGCCATGGAAGAAATCCTCGACCCCCAGAATCCTCGTAGTATCCACTGTCTCGGTGGCAGCTGGTGGCACTCTGCTCTACTCCTCTTGCTCCTGCTGATCCGCCTGCTGGATCTCCTGAACCTCTGCCGACTGTCCCTGCTGAGAGTGAGTCCTCCGCCTCAGCGCCATACTCATTCCTAAAGCAAAAGACATGAAACACAGAAATGACAAGGTCAACAAAAATACACGGTGCCCGATGCCAGCGTCAACTGTACATCATTAATGTGGACTAGTGGACAACTACAATTACTTATGATTCTCATATAATCCCACAATCGCGCTCTGATACCAGCTGTAATGACCCGAGAATCCAATTATCGGCAAGGCCCGATAACCCGAGACTCGAACCGCCACCCACGAGCCCGAAGACTCGGAAGGATTAAAAGGATGGTGTGGAGACTACACAACTATCACAAATAATTACATGCTGCACGGCCGATGCCACCATCCCTATCTGAGCAAAACCTCGAGTCCTCGCCAACTCTAACTCCAATGCGACAGCGGCTTGATATGCAGAATCCAACTCAGCGACACGTGTAGCGAATAGTGGCAGGCTCAATTCTACTTTTAGTCCGTGTAGAAACTGTTGAGTCCTCACGACCTCATCGGTAAAAATATGAGGAGCATAGCGACCCAACTTGATGAATTTATCACGATATTGCAGCACCGACATCTCGCCTTATGTCAGCTCCAGAAACGGATACATCTTGGCTAACTTCAGGCAGGCTGGAGTATAGACACGTTCAAATGTAGCAACGAACTCAGCCCACGAGATCTATCGAAGTGGACGGGAACGAAAGGCGACTGCCCATTCCGAGGTCCACCACGTGCGTGCAGTACCATGAAGTTGATAAGATGTCAGCATAACCCGTTCATCCTCGGCGCACTCCATGCATTGGAAGATGCACTCGGTAGCATCCAACCACTCCCTAGCTACCTCAGGATCCGATTGACCCTCGAAAGTCGGTGGATGGAACAGCAGAAATTCTTTCAGTACCCGTCCACGACCACCGGGTAACTCCGCAGGCAGGATAGGAACAGGTGCAGCCTGGGCAGAAGCTGGTACAGTAGGAGCAGCTGAACCACTAGCCTCACTCCGAGGAACTGGGGCTCTTCGCCTTCGAAGCGGCATCTTGAATCTAGGAAAACACGATAGCGGAAAACACATTAGCAATCTTAAGAAACACCCTAAGCCAGCAACGAAATGACTTAAAGGGACTTGCTCTGGACCAGTGCGGATTTTAATTCCTGATACAATTCCCCAACTCCGCTCTGATACCAACTGTAACGACCCAGAGCCCATGGCACCGATAACACGGTACAAGTACCGAATTACCGCTACCATGAACTGGGGACGCCACTCAGGAGGCTGATGAGGCCCCCGAAGGGTTAGTGGGGTTTGTTGAGGGATTGCATTAGAAATTGGAATTCGCAGGCGCGCATTGTTAATTTTTGGCAACGATTAATTAAAATAAGGCAGAAGTAATTTAAAATATCAGAGTAGTATAGATATAAACTAGTCCAGATTTACAGCGTTCACAAATGTACAAGTCATCCAATGCATATTTTTCAGGCATGATAGTGGGGGAAGATGTAGGGGTTGGCATGATATAGCATGGGGAGGACTGACCACTAGCAAGAAAGAGGGAGGATTGGGATCAAGAATATCAGGGACTTCAAGTTGGCTCTCTTGTGTTAGTGGCTGTGCAGGTTTGGCATGGAGAGAAGGGGCTGTGGGCTTAGGTGATCAGGCAAAGGTACTTCGACAGTAGGAGGACTTGAGATTTGACTTCAACTCCTCTTCACATAACTTGTCCTCTTTGGTGTGATATCCTCTCTTTTAAGGATGCTATTATCTCAGGCATCTGAGTTCGACTAGGAAAAGGCGACGAGCTTTTTTTGAAAGGACAGATGGTGTGGAGACTTCTTTTTGGAGGCCTTGTTCCTTAGCCTCTTCACGATTGCAGCGGATCCCTTAGGATCAGTCTCTTAGGCTTTTGGCTCTCTCCTATTTGGAGGGGGTCTTCAGGAGGGACTTCAGACAAGAGAAGTTGGCGCCACTTCAGGACCTTCTTTCTCTCCTCCTATCCTTCTATCCTCGGGGTAGGGAGGATTGTGGGTGTGGCGGTGGGAAAAGAAGGGTCTGTCATTGTCAGGTCAGCCTACGACGTTATCTCGGATGGAGGGGTTCGTCATAGCCTCTATGATTAGGTGTGGAGATCACAGAGCCCGTTGAAGGTGAAGCTTCTGGTTTGGAGGATCTCTCATAGGAGACTACCGATGCAAGACAGTTTGTGCCGTTTCCTTCCAGACATTCAGCCAACCTGTCGTCTTTGTGGTCAGGAAGGCGAGACCCTTGACCACCTGTATGTAGGTTGTACCTACTCACAGGGATGTGGGAGGAGCTTGCTAGGCAGATCCGTTGTGTCATCGGCCAGCACAGTGAAGTCCACCACCTGTTTGTGCATTGGGAGAGGCCTTGGCCCAGTAGGAGTGATAGAAAGGTGTGGTGGCTTAACCTTCATGTCACTTTGTGGATGTTGTTGGGGAGCGGAACAATCGAATCCTCAGGGGAGAATCTCGGGCCGAGGAAGCTCTTGTATCTTTCGTTTGTGATAGAGTAAGAGAATGAGCTACTATTCTTTGTAATGTGAAATTTCTTACTTCTCCTTTTTTTGGTTGAAGGTGCACAAGTTCCTATTTTTCTATATTTTGAATGGGATTCCTATCAACATGTGACGCCTTATGACAATTTTTTTGGGTCATGCCGTACCCAAAGAAGATGATCCATGCCTTATGCTTCACAATTGGCTGGTGTATTTCTTCATGTTGGGGTTAGTTTGGTCGGGAAAGTTCATGTTCCCATTCGGTAGGATGATATATACAATAAGCACAAACTTCTCACGTCCTTTGGATATGAGTTGGGTCTCATCGGAGAGTTATACGGAAATGTGGGCATTTATATATGTTGAAGACTCATAAGAGGAGGGAGAAGAAGAGCCAAGGCAGTAAGAGGCTCAAGGATAAGTCCCACCTCTAATTTAGGCGGAGGAGTAGCCTCCTCCTCCATAGCACGAAGATCATGAGGTGCCACGACAGTTCTATCATGGGGAGTCATCCACTCAGGGCGCTGGACAACCCTCATGGGATTTTGAAGCTTTCGATAGGTGCCTTACTAGAATGGAGACCACTATGGATGCCTTTGGGGAGCGACTCTCCAACTTTGGGACTCGGATTGGGACCTCTTTTGACACCTTTGGTAATATTCTGAACACCATGACTGGCCGGATAGACACTTTTTCCCATGTTTTGGACAACCTTTCCAACCATATGGCCACTCTCACTACCAGCTATGAGGATACCCACCAGGCCTTCCGTACCACCAACCGTAGTCTTCTCACCATTGACCATCGACTATGACATCAGGATGCCCTTCTGCACTCCATTGATCGCCGCCTTCCTCCAAATGACACTTCTTCTGATGATGATGATGGCCAAAGGAACTTTGTTCCTCCTCCTTAGTGATTGTCCTTAAGGTCTTCAAGTGTCAACTTGGTCTACTTTTTCTTGTATCCCTCCCCTCTTTTGATGATGCCAAAGATGGAGAACTAGTATTAAGTCATCTTATATAGTTTATGCCTACATTCATATTATATAGTTTATGCATGCGTGTTCAAGTGTTATATGCATGTTCATCATTTTGCATTTGTGAGTCATGTGCACTTGCATTTGAGTCATTTGCATTGTCCATGTATCAAGGAGTAAGTGTCAATGTAATTTGTCAAGTGTCCATATAACATGTAATGAACTTCCAAGGCCATTACAATGCAAGGCAAAAGAAAAAACAAAATTACATTATCCACCAGTACAATTTGATCACTCGGTGTGAGCTCGGCTGGTACTCTTAGAATGAGCCACTGACTCTACCTCGTGTAGAAATTGGCTCAGCTGTTGGGATGACCCACCTGGTTTGCTCGAGATCTTCAGAGGGACAAGTACCAGAATATGAGGGAGAGGGTTCGATCTGCAAACTCTTTGGAAGAAACCCCTCCAATGGAATATGATTAAAAAGAGGATGATACAAGAGAGGAGAAGGAAAAAGGGGAAACAACAAGTAGAAGGGAGGGACGGGGTGCGATAGTGAAAGAATGAAACTTGGAGAGTCCCCCCCCCACCGATGGAGAGATGGAGGGCAGAGAAGGAGGAGCGGAGGAAGAGAGAGAGATGGACTGGAGAGGAAGCTTGAAGAGTTGCCATTGTCGGATGCCCCCATCCATCCTCCGACGCTCCTATCTTCCTCCAAAGGTAGCGTTGGCCGTCCGGTCGTATGAAGGAGACATGTTCCAGCATGACAGACCCTCTTACTAGCCGTTCGCCAACTGACGGACCCTCTTTCAAGTCAGAGCGGTAGTACCCTCCCTCATAGCACCGCCCGCCTCATCGTCCTCTGGAACGTCTTCCATGCTTCTCTAAGACCAATAGCACAACACTTCATAGAGAGGAAAAACTGTAGGGAATAGTCCTAAGCGATGAAGAGAGGAGGAAACGCCCTTCAGAGCCTTTTTGTAGGCCAAAGGGGAGTGGTTGCCTTAAATGACTTTCCCCTCGAAGATTCGCGAAAGGCAGACACCCTTTCCCCAAGGTGGCTACCTCATTTTCCACCAACTCTCCTTCGATGGAAACACGCGAAGTGATAAGTCTTCAAAAGCATGGGAAGATGGACAGGTGCCAGCGCCACGCCAACTAATCGACATGCAAGATATCCACAGAGAAAATCGATACCTTCCGAAGAACTATAAGTACAGCGGTCAAAATCACACCAAAGGCGGTAAGGAACAGTTAATCCAATATCTAACCTCATCGCTGGCATATCTTCCAGAAAGTAATTTGACATTACTACACCAAGGAGAAAACGAAATGTTCTTCGAAAATTACATCGAAGGAAAGAGCAAAAAATAAAAGAAAGGGGGAAAGAAAGCAAAGATACATCAGGCCTCGGGTCTATCTCGAGACTCAGGGATCGAAGGCTCTTCGGCATCCGGCGATCTGCCCCCGGCACCCTCGACGATGGCCAACCCAGGCACTGACCCCACTGGTGTGGGAACTGCCTTGGTCACGCACCGTCCCGAGGTAGCCGGAGTTGGTGATCCCTCGGACGAGGTAGAGTCCCCCCGGCTTCCCTCCCCACTTGACGTCGAACCAGAAGATTCGAAAGACGTCGAATCTGAGTCATAGTGCTGCCCGGATGGGAAGACGACGACCCCTGGCGCTTGCTCCTCTGCCCAAAAGTCAGCCCCTACGATAGCCTTGGGCGAACCCTTTTCGGACGCCTCGACGGAAGCCTGACTGGTAAAAAGGGAAGGTAGCCTTTTGGAGATCGGCCTGGTAGTCCTTCGAGCTTTTGTACCACTCGAGCACCTCTACCTCAGTCGACTCCACCCTACCAGTAAGCTTGGTCGACCTCTTCTCTACCTCGATCAGCGCAGACTCAACCTTCGCCCAAAGTCCCTCGGCCTCCTTAGCTCAGCCCTCAAGCTCCGCTCGCTCGGACTCCCATTGCCCGTCACGCTCGACTTGAGTTGCGAGCTCCTACTCTAGGAGCCTACTCTTCAACTCGAGCGAAGTACGGGCCTAAGCCAGCTGCTCGACTGATGCCTCGGCCTCTGCCTGGCTCGACTTCGCCCGTTCCCAGAGTGAAGTGACCTCCTATCGAAGCCCTCGAGATTGATAGTAAGCCGAGTGATCTTCCGATCGGATGAGCTGACGGACCAAGCAAGATTCGATCGCTCTGACTCCACCCAAGTGTAGCCGTCGGCTATGTTGGCCCCCATCTGGGCCAGCAACAAATCGCCCACCATGATCATTTCGAGGACCACAGACGGAGGCTTCTGCCTAATTCCTCCTCGCACCACCCCCGAGGCTATGTTGTGGCATCGCTGGTATAGGGGCCCCGGACGCTGGGAGGAGGGCCAGTCCTCTCTGAAGCATCAGGAATGGGGGCTCCCCCCTAGAGCGATACCCCCTCGGGAGCCCCGCCAGTTGGCTTGGACTGGGCCGCCCTGTCTCGCATCTCCCTTGCCTCGGCCAGCTGGGATGGAGTCGCGTCTCCTCGTGACCCTCTGGCGCGGCCTGGCTCACCCCCGGTGCCTCCACCTTGCTGTCCTCCAGCTTCGCCCGACGCTCCAGCATCAGTAATCACCGCTCGAGAATCGCCCGCCCCCGCTGCGGCCTCATCGGCCCCCTCTCGCTCGACCGAAGGGCGAGCTAGCCAAATAAGCTCGGCCCCTTCCAGCTCAGCAGAGGGGAGAGCCGAGCAACCACCATCCTCGACCGAGTAGACGGCCCCGGCCTTCTTGGCCTGCTTCTTCTCAGCAGATTGAGCCTTCATAGAATCCCGCAACATCTTCTCCATGGGATCCTTGCGCTTGGTCCCCCGCCGCTCGGAAGCCCCTTCCCGGGCTACCTGTTTGCCTTTGCTCCGGGCTCTGGAAGTACCCTCGGGAGCCTGCGACTCGACGGCGATCGGCGTATCGTCCGCGTCGACCACCCCCAGCCACGTCGACGGTACCCCCTCCTCAACCGGTCGCCTCACGTCTGGACAAAAGAGGACAAGCTCATGAAAATAAGAGCACTTTCTCAAATGAAGGGAGAAGTTGTTTTCTAAAGCCCTTACCCGTCGACAGCAGCCGCTCGAAAAGGTACTGTTTGATATTGGCTAGAATCACAAGCTCACCCGTCGGTCAGTAATTTTCCAAGAGAACTGCAGCCCTCTGCTCCACCTCCGGGGATACCTCGGTTGGCTTCGAAGGAATATTCGGGTGGAAGTTGGGCACAGTTGGGAAATTCCAAGATGCATCCAATGAGTCTTCCACCCCTTGTGGGACGAGTCCTTCTGCGATAGAGACACGTAGCTTCTATTTCATCTCGCCTGGATAAAATAGAATCCCTTGCCCACCTACAGATGCTCCTTCAACTTGAAGAAATAATGGAAAAGATCCAGTGAGGGAATGATCCCACACTTGCGGTAGAGGAAGCAGAAAGAATAAACAAAGAGATAAGAGTTGGCGATCCGCTGGATGGGAGCCAGCCGAAAGAAGCAATGGAATTCGACAACAAAGGGATGGAGAGGGAGGCGAAACCCACATTAACTTAAACCCCCCACCCTTTAACCTCTCTCTCTCTCCTGATTTCTCTCTCTCTCTCCCCCAACATTTCTCTCTTTCTCTCTCCTTCTCGATTTTGATGATTTCAGGACCGGACTGAGACGTGGGGGACACCATTGGAACCAGTGCGACGAGAGGAATGCGTTGACGCCCTCCATCGCGCGGTTCGAGGGATGGTTGGACGAGACGGGACGAGAGGGGCGCGGCTTCCACCTTGCCTGCATGCGGCCCAAACGCCTATTTCGGAGCGAATGAGGTAGGGGGATGGAACCGTTTCTACACTAGGATCATTTCCACACCACATGCACATCGATCCACGGCCGTTTGGCCTAATAAATGTCCGTTTTTAGTTTTTCCCTAAAAATGTGGTAATTAGTGTTTTTAATCATTTATGGGCATTCTATTTATGTTTTCTAGCTTCTATAGAGTGGTATGGATGCATGGCATGATAGGTTATAGGTTTTTGCGGATTTTTGTAAGCAAACTCATCGATTTCGGTCAACTGGGGAGTGGTTCGGTTTCAAACCGAACCTGTTCGCCAGCCAGCTCACATGGCGGTCACTCCAGTGACCTTTATGTGTTTAATGCACCGCCTCTGGCACGTTATACCCATGTGGCGGACCGCAACCGGTCCGTTATGCTCATGCATATGTTAGGTGGGTCGTTAGTATAACGCCCCCTTCCATGGCCGTTATAGTCATGGGAAAACTGTGGATTTTCCACGTTCGGGTGGCCTTAACGGACCTCCATTGGTCCGTTATAGTTTCTGGGTATTTAAGTTTAACAAAAATCACTCGGGTAGCCATAGCAGACCAGTGTTGGTGCGTTATGTCATATGACGCACCATCACTGATCCGTCATGGCTGCTGAGTCCGGGATTGGAGTAGATGAGAATGACGGACCAGAGGAGGCGCGCTATGTTACCTTAACGCACCCCACCTGATCCGTTATGCTCTATGACGGGGTAGAGTTGATCCGTTATGCTCTGTAACGGGGCAGCTCTGATCCGTTATAATCTCTGCTATCCTAAGGGTAATGAATCATTATTCTAATACATTCTTCGCCATGTTTAAGTTATTTTATGAATAAAAATACATCTTTATGTCCCAAATAGCCATGTGAATGTGGGGGATAATTTGAAGATCCATCTTCATCTTGGTCCCTTCTTGGTGCATATCCATAACTAAACAAGCCATCCGTCATTCCATTCCATTGATCCAAGGACGGTGCATCATTAGTGGTCCTCATGCTGGATTATCCAACGTGGCCTCCAGTGTGCTGACCCCAAGACTCCCAATGAGAAGAATAAGAGCCCCCTACATGAAATTGCTCTTGTGCAAGCTGTCCACAAAAGTCTTGTGGTTGTGTGCTATAGTCTTGTGGCCAAGATTCCCAAGGAGAGTGTGAGCTACCTGAAAAGAATAAGAACCCTCATTAGGGTGTTGTCTCATGCTACCTGAGAATAATAAAAGTTACCTAAAAATCCTCAAATTGGGACCCTACCTCCATGATCGTGAGGTGTTGTATCATGTTGTTGTTGCCCCCAAGATTGCCAATCATGATATTGCGTAGTGTCTTGTTGGTCCCAAGTGTCCCAATGAGATGTACCTTCATAAGTGTTATAACTTTGTTCCTCTTTTTGTCATTTTGCAGCCTATATTGCCCAAAAGGCTAGACCATCTTCTCCAAATTGTACATGTCCCATACATCTATTGTCATCATCTCTTCTATGAACACGAGGACGAGATGATTTGGGATGACCCTCATCTTGTTGTCTTGTGCTTGATTTTCTTTTGTATATCTGGCTCTTTTTTTCTTCTCTGTAGATCTGAATGCAATAGCAGACTCAGATATTCTTGGTGGCTGAATATTAGGCTCATCATGCTCTCTTTTGCTAGGAATAGGCACAGAATGTCGATGTGGGATGCGAGATTGGATCTCAGGGTCAGGTTAAGAAGTAGAAGGCAGATCTCCACCTCTTGAAATTCTTTATCAAGTTGGACATCATCCAACTCTCCCTCCGCCCAATTATGATCTGAGGGGTTAAATAATGGTTCATCTAAAGGATTTCTGGTCTCAACTAGTGCACTCAGTGGATTTTTTCTTCAAATAGTTGATCTAAATCAATTTGCTCTTCACTTGTTGCTGGGTCGTCTTCTTCTGCCCCTACCCCCTTAGACTCACTCACCTCTTTTTCCAACAACCTTTGGTGTCTTTGTTGAATTTTCATTCTGAGTCAGGAAAGCTTCACCGGTAGCAGGTCTCCAAGGTCAGCTGCGGGGCTATTGGCACTAAAGTAGGCACAAGGGGAAAAGTTTTGGGCTTATATCAACTGATTTAAATCGAAAGCCCTACGTATCCCTCGCCTAGATGTCGCCTCAGCCATCACCGCATTGACCGGAGGCACCCGTGATGAGAACCTCCGATGAGAGCTAGTCCTCCATCCCCCCACTTCTCTCGCCGATCTGGTGACCCTAGTCCTACATCACGCAGAGTGCGAAGAAGTCCTCAGCGCTTGCTATAACACAATGGGCTCGGGTCGGGAAGGGGATAGGAAGCGACCATCCGAGTAAAGCTCCAGCCAGGGGAAAAGGTGAAATCAAGATGGAGACCACAAGGAGCCCCCTCAGAAATTCGAGTGGTACATGCCTCTATCCGCCCCTGTCTACAAGATATACGAAGATATTAAGGGCTCGGGCCTTCTCTACCAACTCGAACCTATGAAGGCCAACCCAAAGCGTCGCAGCCACCGCAAGCATTGCCAGTTTCACAATGACCACGGACACCATACTGGAGATTGTTATCAGCTCAAGGATGAGATCGAGCATCTCGTCCGCTAGGGGCACCTATCTCGATACATGTCTGAGCAGAGGGAGGATCACGACATCCGACTAGAAGAAATTAACAATCACCCCCGCGGAGTCCATATCAACGTTATTTCTGGCGGCACGACATCAGGAGGAGATAGTAGTCGAGGAAGGAAGTGTCACACTAAATGGGCAAGCAGGGCCTCTGAGCCCCTCAAAGCCCCACCGACGAGCGAGTAGTAGGCCCTAGTGTTCTCTGACCAAGACCTAGAAGGGATAACTACCCCGCACGACGACGCTCTCGTAATATCGGCTACCATAAGCCATTGTAACATAGATAGGATATTGGTCGACAATGGTAGTGCCCTTGATGTACTCTCGTACGAATGTTTCCTTAAGATGGGTGAAAACCCATCCAAGCTTCGCCCGATTCAAACCCCCCTCTGCGGGTTCAATGGCCAGGCAACCTATCTTGAGGGAGCCCTAAGCCTGTCGGTCACTATTAGTACCCCTCCAAAGACCATCACTGTAACGCCCGTGATTTAATGGATCCTTAGCAGTATATATAAAGCCTAACACGGCGTGGGAGAATAGCGTGTCGGAATAGGGCTTCTCCAAACTTCTTGCGCGCCGGATTTGGTGGCGCCGGGAAGGGGCCTTGGCCATTCTTTTAGCACGCCGGATGTGATGGCACCGGGTTAATGGGTGCCGGAACAAGGGTCACGCCGTATTAGCCCATTCGCTTGACGCGGGTTAGCTGGTGGGGCCGAAGATGGTTCCGGAAGTCACCGCTGGCCATTCATCTCGTTACAGTCTTGAAAAACTTTGAAGAGGAGCCTTGAAAAAGCTCTTGGGATGACGTACGGCTTTTCTTGGGACCTCGTGTGTGTTTGGCATCGACCACGTGGGTTTTCCATTGACACGGCCTTCGACACTATGATTTGTGCCGCTGGCTCAGCCTGACTTGTGCTCAGAGCTTCCTTGCGGGGTGGGATAACACCCGCGGATAGTTCCGCCTTGACTGGGTGATCATTCGGCCACTAACGGACCCAATACGGTGAGAAGCCACACCCGAGCCGGGTGATCGGGGTCTTTTGCTGACAGAGCCTCTAGTTTCCTGTTCTGAAGGACCAAGGGTGTTCTCCCACCTCGGGAGGATCTTTCATTCAGGTGGCGGGCCACTGGGTAGACCATTATCCTTTGTTGGACAACGGATGCAGTGTATGCGACACGACAGAGTCGATGCCGATTCATTGGGCAGGCTTGGTCGCACTACCGGTTGGTTGTGGATTCATCTCGATTCTCCTGAGGTGAAGTCCCTGGTGTCCATACTAGGTGACTTGAGACTCTGGCAGCTTGAGAAGGCTTCAATATGTTGATCTCCATCGGCTTTTGTGCTTCAGTGGGCCGTATCATTTGTCTTTTAGGCTTGATCGCCATTGATCATATTTTGAGTGCCAACAAAATGGCCCCAGCCGTGAGTGTTGTGAGCATGACACGAGCATAGCAGGACCGATGGATGAGCTTCGTCTGGATTGACCTCCTTTTCGATTGACGGAAGCTCGGAACGGCCCTTAATCTGGCTCGACCAGCGTTGAGGGCTTAATACGACGCATCTTATTTCGACGCGCCCTTGGATTTGGGGGCTAAAATGGCACGCCTTAATCCGGCGCGCCTTTTGCCTATGGGGAAACCTTGCGTCGAGAGAAAGGTTTATTCGTTAGCAAGAAGGTAATGCTAATGCAAAGGAAAAGTTTCTGCATCGATTCAGGTGTAAGACCCGTAATGACGATATTATGTAAAGGTCGGCTAGGGCACGGAGTCTTGTGCCGAGAGAAGGGTTTATTCGTTAGCAAGAAGGTAATGCTAATGCAAAGAAGAGTTTCTACGCCGATTCGGGCGTAAGGCCCATAATGGCGATATTATGTAAATTTCGGCTAAGGCACAAAGCCTTGCATCGAGAAAAAAGGTTTATTCGTTAGCAAGAAGGTAATGCTAATGCAAAAGAAGAATTTCTACACCGATTCGGACGTAAGGCCCGTAATGACAATATTGTGTAAAGGTCGGCTAGGGCATGAAGCATTGCGCCGAGAGAAGGGTTTATTCGTTAGGAAGAAGATAATGCTAACGCAAAGAAAAAGTTTCTACGCCGATTCGGGCGTCATAATGACGATATTATGTAAAGGTCGGCTAGGGCACGAAGCCTTGCGCCGAGAGAAGGATTTATTCGTTAGCAAGAAGGTAATGCTAATGCAAAGGAAAAGTTTCTGCGTCGATTCAGGCGTAAGACCCGTAATGGCAATATTATATAAAGGTTGGCTAGGACACGAAGCCTTACGCTGAGAGAAGGATTTATTCGTTAGCAAGAAGGTAATTCTAACACAAAGAAGAGTTTCTGTGCCGATTCGGACGTAAGACCCATAATGGTGGCAATGTGTAGAATGGTAACCCAATGGGAGTATGCGAGGCTTTCAAGGGACTCCAAAATTAGTGAATGCCAGGGATGTTTCTGGAATTGTTAGCCAACGGCCCCGGAATCAGTCTGAGATGACTGGGTATTTTTAGAGAGCTCAGTCAGGACAGAGTGACACTAGGCCAAGGTGAATTTCAGTCATTCTGTGAAGGCCGGTGGGGCTGTATGGTACAGCTTAAGATGTTTCTGGTGCAGACACCCGAGCACACGAGAGGTCCGAGTCGGCGAGCCACCGGTACCGTACACGGAGCACCACTCGAGGGACAGCAGCATCTATTTGGCTCGGAGATAGTCTGGAGACTCCCCCTTGAGTCTTGGTATTTATTACATTTATGTCCTTATAGTACCCCTTGGTGTGAAAATCCGCAAGGGCGCACCGGAAAAAGTTAAAGGGGGCTAGCCTCGGCGAAAACCCGAAAGGGCGGTGAGGTTGGTAATGTGAACAAAAAAAATCCTCTTTCAGCCTGCTTTCTGGGTAGCCCTATCATATTGATATCATGGCTATGCCTTCCATATCATTTCTATAACACCCAGCCCCACCGGGGCATCCCGATGGTGTTACACTCCGTCCCGCCGGGACCACCAGTACCTCCATTTGTAATAGATTTGACTCTTATGTCCCTTCGGATTGCCAAGTCTATTCATTTTTTTTAAGAGTTGACTCGTACGTCCCTTGGCATGTCAGCTCCACTCATCTTTCGGGTCTCCCAGGGGTTTGGATCTTATGTCTTTCCGGGCTATCCAATCCGCCCCTCTAGTCCCACGGGGCTCGGCCTTTGTATGTCCTCTCGGGTTGCCAACCTATCTTTTGCCTATCGGCATTCGGGTTTGACTCTCACGTCTCACTAGGGCCGTCAAATCCACCCTCGTTTGTCTCACCGGGTTCGGCCTCAGCATGCCCTCTCGGGCTGTCGACTCATCCTTTGCCTATCGGCTCTCGAGTTTGACTCTCACGTCCCACTAGGACTGTCAAATCCATCCTCTTTGGCCCTTCCATGTCTGGCCTCAGCATGCCCTCTCGGGCTGCCAACCTATCATGCCCTTCGGCTCATTTTACCTTCTAGGGATTGGCCTCAGCATGCCCTCTCGGGTTGCCAACCCATCATGCCCTTCGGCTCATTTTACCTTCTAGGGATTGGCCTCAGCATGCCCTCTCGGACTGCCATCTCACCTATCTGATTTTGGGTTTGACTCTCACGTCCCACTAGAGCTGTCAAATCCACCCTTTCTTTCCTTTGGGTTTGGCCTATGCACGTCTCTCTCGGGCTGCCAACCCATCCCTTGCCTATTATTGGCTTTCGGGTTTGACTCTCACGTCGCACTGGAGCTGTCAAATCCACCCTCTTTTGTTCCACTGGGTCTGGCCTATGCACGTCCCTTCCGGGCTGCCAACCCACCCATCCTTTGCCCATTGGCTTTCAGGTTTGACTCTCACGTCCCACTAGGGCTGTCAAATCCACCATTTCCTTCCTGTTCTCCGCTAGATACTTCTTCCGTCGGACTAGGACCTCCATTATGAGACCTCTGTCAGTCTCCGCGAGCCTGGGATTCCCACTAGGACACCGGGCAGGTTGTACCTCCAAATCCTGCACCTGTTGACTCGATCGGATCGCGTGTTCATCTCTGTTCTGTGGCACGGCCCACAATGGACCGTCTTAGTGCGTGAGCGGCCACAAGTTGACCGTTTGACTCACTGAGTGGCTCCGATGAGACCGTGTACTACTGGCTTAATGCCAGGCCTTGCTGGTCGATTACCTTGTTTCTTCTTCGACCTAGCCATGTTATGATGGCCAAAAAGCCTCTAGTCTGTCCTAAGAGTCGTGGGTTGAACTCTGGTTCGGTGCCATTAGACCTTGGGCAGCCTAGGAGCCTTTTTTTTTTGGGTAGTCCTCTCCAGCCTTGTTGGCCCATTTATTGAACGGTCAAGATTGGCCTGCTTAGGAGATGCTGAGCGGACTAGTGACAAACCGTTTAATAATGGAGTGGCCCATTTTAAACCATGCAATGTTCGACGTGGGCTTCAATCCTTGTTATTAGAATGGCTGGTTACATACCGTTGGTATCATGTGAGCGGCCCATGATAAACTGTTCTATTCTTTGAATAGCCCCGAATGGACCGTTTACCTTGGCGCTGGGCTAATTCTTTTCTTGGCCCAGTCTCGTATTGCACGGCCCAGCAGTAGACCATTTTCTTCGTCACGCGGCCCAGCAATGGACCATGTTTATGTTCCTGGTAGAAGCCCAATTGTTGACCGCTAACCTCGTGAATGAGCATGTTTCTCCATGTTTTTGATGTGATAGCAGTCATATCAAGGTTGGCCTTGAACTATAAAATCTTGCGTGATCCTTGTCCACTTTGGACTTTTCATTCCACATGACATCTATTCCAACATTCTCTGGAATTTCTCTTGATCTTAGTAGTAAGTTCATAAGGTTAAGCCTTGGAACTCTTGGCCATAATTCATGGATGTCTAGATTTCGTGGGATCTATGATCCAAGCAAATCAATGCCATGGCAATCATATTTAAGGGCCCAGTCTGGTCCTGGGAGGAGCACCCGAAAAGTACTTGATCCCCGGGGAGGTGAATGACTAGGTGTGGCATATTGGTGCATGTTGGCGATATCATTCATGGCCAAAATGTTGCGGAAGGTAGGGGTAGCATTAGAAATGAGCAACTTGGCCTTTTCCTCCTCTGAAATATGACTAGGCACACGGGCAGCCATCTGCCTACATCTGTCAGCATAAGTAGTGAAGTCCTCATCAGCCTTCATTTTCTCGGCAACCAAATCTGTGAAAGAATATTTGGGGCCGACCCGGTCCTGGAATCTCTGAATGAATTTCTCTTTGACAATTTTGAATCCCTCAGCATCTTCCAAAGGTAAAGCATTGAACCACTCCAATGCGACTCCATCCAATGATCAGTGGAATAGATATTCCATGAGGCGATCTTCATATTGGAATTACGTCGATTCGTACATGAAATCCCTTACATGAACATACAGGTTGTCATTTCCATCATACTTGCAGTATGTGGGGAGCTCGGATTGAGGGGGGGAACTGGATGTTGTGAAAGCTAGGAATAGGAACATCAGCCAAGGATTGTGGGCCGACCTGCTTCTGGAGAAGATCGAGTTGTTGCTGCATAGTAGCCCACTTATCAAGAAGTTCCTACTCTCATAATGGAGTAGGTTGGGTAAAAGGAGCAGGCTCAAAGTGAGGAGTCGAAGGATAAATGGAAGAAGGGGGAGGCCCATAAGAAGGGTATTGGGCCGAAGGATGACCCAAATTGGAATAAGACTGGGCCTCCCCATGCTAAGGGCAAGAGAAATCGACCGGGGCCACAAGGACTTGTGGTGCTGAGGGAATGGACCTGTAGGGATCAACCTAGGGAAATAAGGGAAGAGTGGTCTTCCCTTTATCAAGAGCTTGAGTGGCCGAACTAGAGGATTGGCCCACCTCCAGATTTGAAAAGTGAAGGATCTTAGGTTGGACCAGGGTAAGATCAATAGGAGCAGGCAGAGCCGCCGGCCCATCAACCCGAGGTTGAGAGATGGAAGCAGCAGATCGACCTTGTGAAGTAGTGGAGGATGGGGCACCTGACCGCTGCAATGTCTGATAAAGTGCCCGAAGTTGGGCTAGATCCAACTGGGCCATCATTTAGAGAATGTGACTTGTGGGATTATTGGTGGATGTCCTTGAAAGGGAGGGTTGACCGCCCTCCATGGCAGTGGGCATTAAACGGGAATTAAACATGCTCTCTCAAAATTTCCAAAATAGTAGAGTGTAACAGACCAGGGCCGGGGCATTATGCGACTATAACGTGCCTCCCCCAGGCCGTTATGCTCACCCGTGCAATCACTAAAACTCAAACATGCAGACCATAATGTGCCACCTCTGGGGCGTTATGTATAGCATAACACGCCTCCACCTGTACGTTATACTCACCAGAAAATCATCAAAACCACACATATCATGGCACGCCACGACTGGTGCACCATGAGACTATAACGCACTAGGACTGGTCTATTAAAATCACCCAAACGTATGAAACTCAGAAAAATCTACAGTTTTCCACACCATATAACGCACTAGGAGTAGGGCATTATACCGGCCATGGCAGACTGGACCTAGTCCGTCATGCCCCACAACCTATAGACCTATAAAAATCATGGTTACATAACCGTCCAAGAGTGGTCCGCCATGTATTGCATAACGCACCCCCAACGGTCCGTTAAGTATATAACGGCCTCTGGCAGGCGCGTTATATCTGCTGGGAAATGAGAGGGACGAGTTCGGAACCGAACTCCCCTCCAGTCAAGTCGGATCGACACGAAACAAAAGAAAAGGGGTTGGAGAAGCTAAATAACAACTTTTCTATAACTACAACATGCATCAAAATGCAATTACAAGGGCCTTAATGAATTTTACAAGCAATTTAGCCTAAAAACCCCAAAAATACATCTTACACAGAAAATGATGAAAATGCCTATGCATAGCCATGCATGTGGTACCAAAATGATCCTAGCGAAGTAAGGAGTCTATCCCCCTACCTCGATCGCGACGACGACCTCGAAAAATGTGCATGCGGGTGACGAAGCTTGGGAACACCTCTCGACCTGACCCGTTCCCATGCCCCACGAACCGCGAAATGAAAGGCACTGGCGTGATCCTTGCCATGAGCCGGTTCCAACGGTACCTCCTGCGCCTCGATCTAGGGTCGATATGGCCCAGAACAGGCGAGAATGGGGGCAGAGGAGAGAGAAAGAGAGAGAGGGGGAGAGAAACTGTCACGCCCCGAGCGCGGAAGATTACTCGGAAGTGGCGTGACGATGTCTATAACGATCATGTCAATCAGAGCGTCCAAGGACACAACTTCCAACACAGAAATAGGGTACTCATGCGACAACCTTGCCAGCACATTTCCCCCAATTCTCCATCCAGCCAGTGCCACAGACCACAATGCCTCAAGCAACGGCACGGCAACAACACGTCTTACGCAACCGAGACAAGCTCACACCGAGGAACCAATCCTCCGATGCTCAACACATCCTCGAAAACTCGCCCATAGCATCCAACGCTATGATCCACCACTGTGCACTCAGATCCACGTGCACAACCATCACAACAACAATTCGGGATCCTCCATCCCGACAATCCTCTGCAACTCCGTAGGCTTCGATTCACAACGCATCGAAAAACACAACACCAGTCATAAATTCTCACAAACACCGCCCAACTGGCACTCATCCTTCCGGAGCAGTGCCAGCACCCTTACACATCAGGGAATGAGCAACGCTTCTCACTAGCAACCACCTTGCCAACACACAGGACGCATCTCGCACGGACTTCATGGCACACAAAGGCCAACCAATCCGGACACATGATGCAAGACGACAAACCTTAACCCAACGCGATCTCCTCCAGTCAAGGGAAAAACTTAATACTCCTCTGACCAACGGAAGGTCCCCGTGCTCGACTTGACCTCGAACCTTATACACGCTGGAAATAGCACCTTCCAGCACCTGGAAAAACCATTACTCCCATCAGGTCAGCACCTCCGACACACTCACTGAGTGTCTTGTCGGACCACGATCACAACACGTCTCGATGCACCATCGCTGCGACTCCTCGAACCGCAACACACCATGCCTCGAGCCGCAACGGGAGCCATAGTCAGCACCCGCCAACATTCATCCTCGAGCCGCGAGATCGCCACTAAGCCTTCACATCTCGACCAGAGCGCCCGCTCTGCCACCTCGAACCACAATCTCAACGCCTCAGGGATTGGATAAATCCTCAGCTGGAGTGGCCAAAACCAATAACAGCTCCTCCAGGGCACACTCACGGCCACTTATCCACAAACAATTCTCACCAGTCACCTGACCTCGCTACAATTCCTCGAACGCAGCACCGCAACAACGCACCTGCCGGTAATCTCTGCCCAATGCAGTACAATCGGGGCCACCACCGATGAGGGAGAAAGCTCTCGACCTCGATCCTTAGACCCCGCGTCGGCACTCCGACGACGACAACAACCACCTTCACAGCGCCAACGCCGCGCACTCACGCTCTCACGCGAGAAACCAAGCGAAAAATAAGCACGAAACCCTATGCCAGCTGTCGACTGTACTGGACCTTACGGACTCTGATCACTGCAATATCTCGAATTTCTATTGGTGGCGAGAAAAGGAGGTAACCACCCCCACGTCAAAGAACTATTGTGGAAGAAGAGCTCGAGTTCGCCATGGAAAAGGAGGAGGCTCTTTTGGCCATAGAAGGTCCCAAGGGACCCGGTAGCGAGGAGGAAGCTGGCCACGATGTGGTAGGCCCCCTAAACTTTCCCTTTTCTGCATTTTCTAGCCATTGGGTGGGGTGTGGTGAGAGAAAGAGAGGGCAACGGCGATGGCGGTGGGACGGGTTATGAACCCGTCCACTACAAGTGACGCATTCATATGTTTGTTGTTTTTTTTAAATTTGCATTAATTTATTGAATGCGCATCAACTTGGAGTGACACATACATGTATACACGTCACCCAAGAGGGACGTGTTAAAAATTTTATTATTATTAAATATTTTTTGGTTAATAATGTACGCATACGAATGGGAGGACATGTATTTTTAAACATGTCATGCCATGGTAACACGTTTTTTCTTTTTTTTCTTTTTTTATATACTGTGTGTTATTTATTGTTAGCTCATTCTTACTAATGCGGTGTTCTTATTTTCTTCCTTACAATGTGTAGGGTGTGATGAGGACCCGCATCAGTTTGTACCTAGTGGTAGCTGCCTACAGAGGCCTCCCAGACTTCCAGAGAGCCAGGCTGGAGGGGATGGGGTTCAGCACATTCCTGCAGATCAAGCCATTCTGGCTTGACTTGCCTCTCATTCAGGCACTATGAGAGAGGTGGCACCCAGTGAGTTGGGCTTTTCTTATGCCGTGGGGGCACATGGTGCCCAGCTTGGAGGACGTCATCTAGATCACCAGACTGCGTGTGGATGGGGAGACGATGGGCGGCATCACCTTCCCCGATTATCGCGAGAGGGCCCTAGAGCTACTGGGGCTGGAGACTAGAGCAGAGGATAGAGAGAGTAGGACGATCACCAGGACGGACGTCATGGAGGCGTTTGGGCTCATTGACGCTGGACAATGCGTCGGGAATACTTCGACTGAGTTTATGGCAGGGATGGAGAGAGTCGTGCATGACGCGTTTTGTCAGGATGTGACCGACTGGGGGCGTGCGGACCGCAAACTCTGGAGGTTTTTGTTCTTCTTGCTGGGACAACTGCTTCTCGGCACGAAGGGAGATGACATCCGCTGTCGTTTCCTTGGGATGTTGATAGAGTTGGACCAAGTAGGACAGTACGCATGGGGAGCAGCCCTACTCGCGCACTTGCTGGCCGACCTGTCTCAGGGGTCAGGTCGGGAGACTATAGTTAATGGCTTCGCACCATTCCTCTGGGTAAATGCATTTAATTTATTTATTCGTAGTTAGCCCTATCTTATGTTTATGCAATTGACTATACTAATGACGTGCAATGGATGCAGGTGTGGAGCTATATTACATCCCGATGGGGAGGGCTCGATAGTGGCGTTTGACAGTTGTGCCACTGGCTCAACATTGGAAGCCGATTGTGAGCCTGGCTCCACACTTCTACTAGCTGACGTCACTGAGACCCAGAGGCCATGGTGTGATGATTTTTTTCTTTTTAGTGTTTATTTTATTTATGCTTGGTTATGACTATAATGATTAGCATGATGCATGTATGACAATGCAGGTGGTCTGGAGGCCCTATTTGGGCATGGCGCATGTTGACCAGCCTTGGGTAGAGGCGGGTCGAGCTCATTTTGGGTAGGACCTTTGGGTCTATTGCCTGAATGAGATCGAGCCACTTCAGCTGAGACTGGCAAATTGGACCCTTGGATAGGACTGGGAGTGGTGGAGGTGGATGCTCCGAGCCACGTTGGGTGGAAGATGCAGGGGAAGGTGAAGCACGTCGACTGGCGTGAGTGCTTCCCTACATAGTACCAAGACTAGCAGTAGGGCGAAATTCCTATGGTGTCACGCGTGCAGGATAGCACGGAGTACCTGCGACACTACAGGGGAGACCTACGCGGCTCATCTCCAAGTTGGGACTCCGCTGTGGGTGAGTATGAAATGAGCATTTATTTTTTATGAATGTGTGCATATGCCTTTAGAAAAGGGGAGAGCAAATTGGTTCATTCAAGGAAAAATAATTCATGCTCCATTCATACTATGTCTTCACATGCATGTGTCATGAAAATGCTTGATTTAGGTTACATTGCCAATAATAACTCACAGTGTTACCATCATCAAAAAGGGGGAGAATGTTGTGTCCCTGTGGTTTTGATGACTTCCAACACTATAAGTCATTAATATTCTCATCCCTTGATTGCTGACATTGTTGATATTCTCAATGATAGATAAGCCAAATGAGTAATTAGAAATGGCAAGAGAGGAAGCCCAATGTACGCGCCCAAGCTACCTTAAAAATTTCCTCAAAAGTAGTTTTCTCAACGGTGGTGTCGACCTCACTGCACTGAAGTGTCGACCTCACCACTTATTCAGCCATCGGTCTGTTGAAGCTCTCAAGGAATAGTGTCGACTTGATTCTCTTAGGAGGTCAACCTCAGACCCTTCCAGAGAGTGTTATAAACGCTCCTCCATCAGACAGGTTGACCTCACTACCATCTTCAGGTCGACCTCATGGCCTTCTAGCAAGCATGGCAGATAGATTTTCTAAAAGTGGTGTCAACACCACTAATGCAGCAGGATGACACCATAGTGACTCCAGAGAGTGTTGAAGATAGGTTTTCTTAAGAGAGTGTCGACACTACCTTCACAGTAGGTCGACACCATGGCTCTCCCAGAAGTTTTTTTAACTATTTTCTGCCTGTCACATTAGGGCATCCAGGGATTAAAATATTGAACCATAAATCCCCAAAAATGTGGTTTTTGAGGTCTAGAGGAAGGTTCCAAGTCTGTCAATTGTCCCAACTATAATCATCATACTTGAAACACCTTTTTAGAGGGAGTTGTGATAGGGTCCAAATCTGGGAAAAGTCCGCTATCATGTACACCGCCTTTTTGCTGTCAGCCAATGGGATATGCTCCTAGAAAGGTACACTGTCTAGGAGAGTAACTAGAGCTAATGAGAAAGTAGTTGCAAAATCTCTTCGATGTGGATCATTAAATGCCCAGATCTGGAGCTGAAGAAAGACTCTTTTTAATATTTTTTCTGAGCCTCTTCAAAGGAAAAACCAGTGTGAAAATACATACTTCTGCCCCTGTCAAACCAATTAGGTACATGACTCAAATAAAAGGGAAAATACAATGATATGACTCTCATAAAATAAGAAAATACATCATATGACTCAGAATAGATAACAAGACCATGCTAGATGCGTCCGAGGTGAGGAGACGGGTCATGAGTGTGGGCAAAGGAGGTGATGTCCCCATCACCGTGAACTCCACCGCTCCCTCCCTGAAGCTGTGCACGTCCTGGAGCTTCAGCTCGGCAAACCAACCCAAAGCCAACTCATGCTCAAAACAGACGGCCAAGCAATCCAGTCGAAAGGGCTCTTCTCTGTACCCCCACTTCTGTGGGGCCAAGAATAAATCGAAGTGGGGTTGTTCACCCTAGACCCGTCTGGCAGCCGTGTCCCATCGGGCTGGCATGAATTGGGATGCTCGCACTAATCTGTCCTCTGTCGGTAGCACTACCTCGATCCCCAGCACGGGCTTCCATTCCCTGGACTCTCCCACCAGGTACATTGGGATGATTCGAGGGACGCTGTATACCCTATGGCCTTCGCTGGCATGCATCCTTGACCCTTTAGCGGCACGCCCTCAGTGGGCTCTTCGACGACACACCCAACGTAGGCTTCACCGGCACACCCCTGACGCCACTTCGCCGGCACGCCCCCGTGCGCCTTCGCCGGCACGGTCCCTTGGTCCCTCCAACAGTGCACTCTCCAGCCCCTTCAACGGCATGGGTCTTCCAACGACCGGCAGAACAAATCTCACGTCATTCCCCTATGGATCCTCGGCGCGCAATGGGATGGCTGAGGGCGCGCAATGGGATGGCTGAGGTGTCAAATGAGGAAGCAGACACGCCCCCTACTTCTTGTCAATGAAGGACAACCGGGGTCAAATCCCCATTAATAAACCACATTCCCGCCTCCGTCGCTTCGATCCCAAAGCCCCCTGCCGTTGGGGTTTAAAAGGAGCTCCTTCCACGGTGAATAAAGAGAGGAAGAGAGAGAGACAGAAAGAAAAACAAAAAGGAGAAACGTAGAGCAAGGGAGAAGAGACGACCAGACACCAAAGGAGAAGAAGAAGAAGAGGAGAGGAAAAGGGGTGCCTGCCATTCTCCCCGGCCGCTGCTTCGCCACCACCGCCTGAGAGAGAAGAGAGAGTAAGAGAGAGATATCAAGCCACTCATTGGCAAAGGTCAAGGTTCCCATTAGGTAGTCATCATGGTCGTGGAGGCCATAGGTGTGAATGAAGGATTTCCCTTGGTTTGGACTCATGGAAATGGCCGATGGGAGAGATCGGTAGGATGCGACCATGCTAGTGCACTGGGTGATGTATGTGAATGCACCCTAAGACCAACTTGATAGAGACAAGTTGAGAACTTGCTCTGATATCAATTGATGTGACATCACCTTGGGGTGATAGCCACAAGAACGAAGACCCTCGGACCTAGCAAGCAAGTAATGCTCGGACCGGTGACTTCACTCATACTTATTGTTATTGATGGGAGAATAATATTTCGTGAAAGATATCGCATACGATCGTTAGATGTAAGATATATTTGACAAAATCAAATTTTATAAGGATATTGTAGAGGTAGAAAATTGGTCTATAACTCTCGTACCACCTTCTCTATTTGTTTGTCAAGAAGGACTGTCCGACACCCGTGAAAGTCTGCAAATACTGAAAAGAGGGGCGTAAAAAAGAGTCCTAGACGTTACCTCAAGGGACAACCCTCCGATACTTAAGTCAACACGGGATGAAACAAAGAGTAAAGAACAGTAGAGGAGAGAGGGGATGGTAGAAACCGTGGCAGCAGCTCTGGGAGAGCCGTAACCCTTCCGAGCGAGTGTTCACTGCTACCAGTGACCACTCAGGGAGTGCTCGCTCGACGGTAAGGGTGCTCGGAAGGAGATTTCTCTCTCAGCGGATGGTCGTGACCTCTGTGTAGCAAGAAATGTAGCTCTTCGTGCTTGTCTCGTAGCGGGTGTTTCTTGGTGGAGTTCACCGTCACTGTTTCGTCTGCCGAAGTCTCTTTTATAGGGGGTTGTCCTAGAGGGGGGCGCTTATCTCTTAACAGAGAAGGGCGCCAGTCGTGGAGTAATATTTTCCGTAATTGTGGGGAGCATTTCCCGTTGAGGGACGGTTATCCCAGAGCCGGCCGATTCCCTGGCGAGTCTCACGGTGTCCGTGGGGCTGCTCGCCCTTAGTGGGTAGGAACTGTCGTCGTGAGAGGTAATGTTTGGTCGTCGGAGGGTCATCCGGCGGTCGTTGCGCTAGGATCGAATCTTATCACGCTGACGCATATTGAATTTAACGCATTAGGGGAAGGGCCGTTAAAGGCAACGGACTTTTAACTCAATACAAAGGGGCTATAACGCACTGAGACAAGCGCATTAAAGACACCCGAACATGGAAATCCACAGAAAACTCAGATACGGATGATATAACACATCTCTAGGGGTGCGTTAAGTGACCATAACGCTCCGGGACAGGCGCATTATGTCACCTGGGTTTCGTGACTCCGGAGGTCAGAATCGAAAACCCCTCTTGATCAATCGAAATCGATGGGGGACGCGGCGGAATACAAAACCTGCTGAACCTACCTACCCATACCGATCATACAAGCCTAAGCATGCCACTAGAAATGAAATACGATGCCCATGGAATTGATTTCAAGCAATTAAGGCTAAAAATGAATTAAAATATACTAAACAAAAATATGCACGAAATACGAGGCAACGGGCATCGGACCACGGTGCAAGTGGTACCGGTGGTGTCCTAACGCGATAAGGTATCCATCCCCCTACCTAGAATTCAACGAAAACGGATATACGACGGCGAACTGGCGAGAGGGCGACGTGGCGCCTCACGGCCCAGCTCGGCTCCACGCTCCGCGAATCGAGGAAAGGTGGGTGTCAACGTGATCCTCGCGACGCAACCAATCCAACGGTACCTCTCCAGCTTCGATCAGCAGCTGTCTGGACCAAGAGACGAGAGAGGCACACAAATCGAGAATAAATCTCAAAATCAACCAAAATAAGAAATGCACAGAAAATGAGGAAGATGGCGACGGTTGGCGACGCAGAGGGCGTCAACGGATTCCTGGCGAGATAAGGAGTCCGATCCCCTACCTTTTGTGTGGCGAAGACTGTGAATCGGTGCCGATCGGGCGACGGGGGCCACGTCATCTTCTTGCTCGCACGCGTCTCTACGCTCCACGATCCAAGGGAAGAAGGGTATTGGCACGATCCTCACGTCGAGCCCGTCCCGTCGGTACCTCCTACGCGTCGACCGGGGTCTGTTTGGATCGCGAACCGAGAAAATGGGGTGTGGAGGAGAGGGAACGTGGGATGGAGAGGGAGAGAGCATGAGGTGGAGAGAGAGAGAGATTCGAGAGAGTGAGGAGAGAGAGAGTGGATTGAGATATTTGCCACGAGAGGGCTAACCCGGACAGGTCACGACACTCGAGAAACACGAGAGTCACGCGGAAGTCACGTGTCACGTGTTTGAAGTACTCCCCTTACTAGAAGAACGACCAGCTGCGTCCACTGATGTCTTATGCTGTGCCTACAAACGTCTCGTCTACACTACCCACCACCGCTAGGTAGAGACTAAGATACTATCAGAACCAGAACAGAACTACAGTCGCGAGTGACTAGACAGGGTGGCGCCTGTCGGTGTCAGTCCAAGCCCCTGACCACGTGTGCATACACTGACTCATCGCCCTGAGCGAGGCCTCTAGCTAGTTTTTTTCCCCGGTAGGACGCTACCGCAAAGCAAGGAGGCCTACGAAAACTAACTTAAAAATCGTTTGAGTCGGGAACTGTCCCGCCACCACTCCTAGGTGGGCCGACACTCGAGGTCGTCGGGCTACGACTAGTGGAGGATCACGAGACACAGACTCTAAAGCGAGAGTGCCGAAGTACAGACAGGCTTAATCATGCACTATCACCCGTACTACAAAGCACCAAAGGCAGCATCAAAAACTACTGACAGACTCAGGACAAGGCAACTAGACCTGCTAGCGCAACGATCCCCAAGTCACCAGACTCTAGGTCAAGATCGTTGCTCACAGCGGAACAACCGCCAATCGGTCTAATCCTAAGCCAAGGAAAATGACTCACCATAGGAAACGACTCACGGATACCTGAGGGGACACCGAGAACCCTCAATAGACCTGTCAACCACTGGGTCACACCGGGTTGACCAAAACCAGACAAAGACATTGAAAAGCAGTACAAAAGATTGCTCACAACAAGAACACTCCTGGCTACCTCATATCATGGTCATAGCCCTCATAGGACATCAAGAGACATCCATGGGACGACGGGCAGACCACAAGGTCATGCCAAGATGCACGAAAATCAGCACATCAGGAAACGACGCTCAGACATCATCCTAGAACACAAACCTAAGACAGACTGACATGGAATCAACCAAAAACACTAAAGGGGATGGGCAGTTACAAGAGGGCCACTCAAAAGGATGAATGATCCATATGGGGCCGCTCAAGAGGGATAAATGGTTGGGGACCAACCGCACAATAGACACATCCCTAGTATAAACTTCAAATCTACCCCCTTCTACGGGCAATGCTAGTACAAGTGCCATGGTGAGATGCTCTTTAAGAGCTAAGAAGTTTTCTTCACATTCCCTTGTCCACTCGAAAAGATTTTCCTTCCTAGTGACTCTTGTTAAAGGAGCGACAATTTTGGAGAAATCTTTGATAAATTACCTATAATAACCAGCTAGAGCAATAAAACATTGAACTTCAGATACGGTATTCGATCGGCTCTAACTTTTCACAGCTTCAACCTTAGAAGGATCTACTACAATGCCTTCTTTAGAAATAACATGGCCAAGGAAAGAGACCTCCTTAAGCCAAAATTCACATTTGTTCAACGTAGCATAAAGTTGATGCTCCTGTAAGGCTTGCAAGGCAACTTTTAGATGTTCCTCGTATTCCTCCTTTGTCTTTGAATAGATGAGAATGTCGTCAATGAACATGACTATGAATTGGTCAAGATAGGGGCGAAACACATTGTTCATTAGGTGCATGAATGTAGCGGGTGCATTAGTTAAACCGAATGGCATAACCATAAATTCATAGTGTCCATATCTGCTTTGAAAAGCAGTCTTGTGAATGTCTTCTTCCTTGATCTTTAGTTGATGATAACCTGACCTGAGGTCAATCTTGGAGAAGTACTCCGTGCCAGAAAGTTGGTCAAACAACTCATCAATATGCAGCAGTGGGTACTTATTCTTGATAGTAAGTTGATTCAGCTACCGGTAATCAATGCATAGTCAGAGGGATCCATCCTTCTTCTTGACAAATAGGACTAGCGCACCCCAAGGGGATGTGCTAGGTCGAATGAAACCTTTTTCTAGCAGCTCCTGAAGTTACTTCTTTAACTCCTTCAATTTCATGGGGGACATCCTGTAAGGAGCTATTGACACTGGTGCTGCTCTGGGTTTAAGTTCAATGGTGAAGTTGACCTCCCTTTTGGGCGGTAGACTAGGCAACTCGGAAGGGAAAACATCAGGAAACTCCCTAACTACGGGGATTTTGTTGATCTGGATTTCCTTAGACTCGGTAACTAATACGGAGGCAAGGAAAGCTTCACACCCTTACGAGATGAGTTTGCAAGCGTGAAGAGATGAAATAATGGCAGGGTGCTTCCTGTATTGCCCAAGGGCGCCCTGGCGCCCCTCTCTCTTCCCCTTGCAGCTGTGATGGTTGCTTGATTCCAAGGTGTGAAGCCTTGTTCTTGGAGTGATTGCAAGATCTCACCTCCACTAGATGCGACTTCCAGCCACCACCGTCGCCGCCTCCGTTCGTGTCGCCATCGAGCCGCCACAACCCGATCTTCAGCCTGCTGTCCAGAATTTCGAGGTTCAAGACAGAAGGTGAAAGACGAGCTTGGATCTCCAAATCTTTGGATCGAGCTGAGATTTTTAGGGTTTGTTCCCCTCATCTTTCCCAATCCCCAATTCAATTTTTACTACGATCATATCCCGTTTGAGCCCCCTCCTAGTGATTTCTTTCCACCCATGCAATCTACCTATTTGCAGATCTACGGGACAGTACCTTGTTCTTATATTTTTTACACCCCCTTAGCCATCTTAGAAAATTACCAAAAAAATTGTGCATGTCCCTCTCTTCCCCCTCTCCCACCCATAAAATCCCCAAGACCCAGATCCATCATTTCTTTGTCGGTTGAACCCCTTTTTTTAGGCAGATCTATGTCAGTCATGTCTGTTCTGTAACCTGAGCTAGAAAAATCACAGTGTTATAGAGTTTTTCATTTCAAATCTGACTGTTGGATAGATGTGAATTTCACTTATATTGTAACTCTTTGAGTCCACTTTGCAATGACGTTGGTTTTGTTCTGATCTGCCTCTAGATCTGAGCGCAGTAAGTGTTCCCGCCAGGTCACGCAGATCTGCCCAGTCACAGGACAGCAGGACAGATCAGAAGTAAAAAATTTCCATCAGCCCTTCGGCTTCGATTCAACCACCGCCGACCTCAGGGATCGAAGAGGGACCTCCCACCAACGTCCCAGCCAACTTTCGCAGCCAGAAGATGACCGAAAGTCACCGTCCCTCAAGCCGCATGTGCTTGCTATCCAGTGAGTCTGAACAGTGCCAAGTCGGGCCAGCAGCCCGCCTCTGGCTCGAAAGCCCTTCCAACTTGATGCCCGTCAACCCGAGATCAGTACTCCTAGGTCGCTGTTGTAGCCTTTTACCTCCCTGCGTGGAGTGGACCATAAAATTCATTGCTATAATTATTTACATTTTCTGTACCGGGAGTTGCGGGATTCTAGGAGCGAGCCATTGATCATAAAATAACACAAATAGAGCATGGAACACATTAGATGAGGATTATGCATGCTGTTCCAAAATTTCCAGAAACAACAGAGTATAACGGACCATGGTCGGCGCGTTATGTGAACATAACGTGCCTCCCCCAGGCCGTTATGCTCACCCAAGCAATAAAATGAACACAACCTCACAGACATGCAGACCATAACGCACTACCAATGGGGTGTTATGCTAAGTATAACGCGCCTCCCATGGCCCGTTATACTCAACCGAACAACCATTAAAACTACAGGAAACATAATGTGCCAAGGCTGGGGCGTTATGTGACTATAACGCACCCGTCTAGGCCCGTTAAAGTCACTCGAACGTATAAAACACCAGAAAATCCACAATTTTTACACCACATAACGTGCCTGGAGAGGGGCATTATGTGTCCATGACGGACGGGACCTGGTCCGTCATACCAAATGGTCCCACAGACCTACAGGGTTAACAGTCACATAACGGTCCTAAGGTGGTCCGTTAAGTTAAACATAGCACACCCCCAAGTGTCCATTATGTGTATAACGGCCTGTGGAAGGACCATTATACCAGCTGGAAAATGGGAGGGATGAGTTCGAGACCGAACTCCCCTCCAGTCCAGTCGGATCAGCGGAAAACAAAGAAAAAGGGGTAGAGGAAGCTAAATCGCACATTTTTACAACTACTGCATGCATCAAAATGTAAATACAGTGGCCATGGTGAATTTTCATGCAATTTAGACTAAAAATACCCTAAAATAGGACTTGCACGAAAATCGATGCTAGAGGGTGTGCATGTGGGTGCATGTGGTGTCTAAATGATCCTAGCGAGGCAAGAAGTCCATCCCCTTACTTGGATTTCAACAAAAATATCGGGAAGCGTGCATGCAGACGACGGAGACCTCGGACGCCTCTCGACCCATCCCACTCCTACGTCCCACGAACCGCTACGAGGTCGGCACCCTTGCGTTCCTCACGACGCGCTCATTCCAACGAGACCTCCCGCGCCTCGATCCAACCATGAATGGGCCTCCAACCGAGGGATTGGGAGTGAGGGAGAGAGAGAAAGTGAGAGGGGGAGAGAGGATCGAGAGAGAGGGGGAGAAGAGGAGTACAGTACTCGTGCATTTTCAACATTTTATTCCCATCTGAGTGTAGTGTTTCTGTAACTGGGTCATGTGGATTTATGCTTGCCTGATAACACCTCCCAACTTGATGACGGCTGTAATGTTCTTGTGCTTACTTGCTTGCCCATTCCCAACGCCCTCTCTCTCTTTCTTCTCAAACACGCACATATGATATGAGTTTCCCGGAATATAATGTCTCATCTTTGTCCCCCTAAGTCCAGACCGTCCCCTTCCTTTCCAACTGATCAGCTTCTTCCCCCCGGCCACCACCCGCCACAATGGCCAGCGAGAGGCCCCCCCGCGCGCCTCACCTGCACGCCGATGAGGATGACGAAGAATACCCCAGCACGTGCGGTTACCATCGCGACTTCATGGACGCCGAGCTGGGCGGCCATGGCGTGGGTGGGAGTGGCGGGCGAGGAGGATTAATGGGATATGATAATGGGGGCTTGCTCTGGCGGATCCTGGATCCCCACGCGAAGTGGGTGCGGGAGTGGAACCGGGTGTTCCTCCTCGTCTGCGCGGCGGCGCTGTTCGTCGACCCGCTCTTCTTCTACGCGCTGTCCATCAGCGGGACCTGCGTGTGCCTCTTCGTCGACGGCTGGTTCGCCATCACCGTCACCGCCCTCCGCTGCATGACCGATGTGCTGTACGTCTGGAACGTGTGGCTGCAGGTGAAGATGGCCTGCTACGCCCGCCGGGTGCACGCGGCGGAGGACGACGACCGGGGCCGGGACGGCGGTCGGAGGGCGGCGTTCCGTTACATGAGATCCGTCAGGGGATTCTTCTTCGACCTCTTCGTCGTCCTGCCTGTTCCTCAGGTGAATTGAAGAGCTAGGTTTTCCTCCTTTCTTATATAATCAACTTTCTTGATCCACGCAAATTTGAAAGCATCTTTTATGAAATCAAATTGAGCTACACCATCATCTTTCCTACTAATTATTAAGAAAGTTTAATTTATTGGCTTCGAGATGATGGGTTTCAATATCATAAGCTAAGATCTCCGACATCAAAAAGACAGTACTCTTTCTTATCCAACTAATTAATGCTAATTATGAACTCTCTTGATGACTGATATGTTAATCTAATCCCACAACTTAGAGCCCAGAAAGGGCCCTCACTAGAGCATGACCGGACCGTGAGGAGTAGCGAGCCTTACTTCGCGGACTATCAGGACCGGTATGCTGGATGGCTTCGTCTCGACACCCGAGCAGTGAGTTACTCTTTTAGCTCTCGAAATGTGATATTTTTTATTTAAATATTGGAGCTAAGTGAGTTTGTGGATTTGATGCGCCGATGCCTGAGACTGAGGCTGTGAGGATTCTCAAGGATCGGATAGTCATCCTCAACCAGACAATCGTGAACTTGCGACACGAGATCCGAGAGATGGTAAGCCAAAACAAATTGATTGATTGTGAATTTTAGACTTTGTTGAATTTTACTGATCGCTTGCCCCTTGTGTTGGCAGCGAGGAGAGCCGGCCTATGTGCGAGTGAGGGGTGGAGCAGGTGAAGAGGCCGACCCTTCATCCCGAGCTGATGTTGTGGAGGAGCTGGAGGATCGCCTAGCCGGGGCTATCGAGTGAGCCGAGGAGCGAGAGGCCGAGCTGGCCGAGGTGGTAGGAACCTAACACTCAAGTTAAAAGCAATTCCCCTTTATCAACTTCGCCTATTTTACCTGATCGCTCATCTTCTGCGGAGGAAGGAACTAGCGGCTAGCCTGGCTATTCGTCGGGAGCAAGAGGCCCACATTAAGGAGCTGACACGTCGACTGGGAGAGACGAGCACGATCGGGAGGCTCGAGGGTCGCCTTATTGAGGCGAGGGAGAGAGTGGCCGAGGCACGTGCTCGAGAGATGGCGATGGTAGTGAGGGACACGCGAGCTCTCGATCAACTAGAGGCCTTGCGATGACGGGAGTTGCGGAAGTACCAGGGCAAGGGTGCCCCAGGAGGGAGAGTTGGACCTGCGACTCCTTCTGAGTCACTGCGTGTAGCGACCCGGGATCCGAGTACTGAAAAGGAGCCGGCACAACTCGAATCTCGGCTTACCTCTCACGAGCCTGAAGACTCGGAAGGGATAAAGGATGGTGTGATGGTATGTGAGAAGCTAAAATAACTACAGAGATAGCACAATGATCAACTAAATAATGTAAACATTAAATAAATAACTAAACTGCTATAAGGTCCAGTACATCTCATGCCCAAATACAAGTACAGTCAACTGAAAGAAAGGTAAATGGTTATCGCCCAATCGTCTTGTTGAATGGTACCTACAAAATCATCACTAAGGCTCTCGCCGACAAGGTTAAAGAAGTTATCAATAGCCTGGTGGATTCTAACCAATCATCCTGATGTAAACACACAGTGAAAAGGAGGAGGAAGAAGAGAAGGTGGATCGTCAGAGAAGTCATGGATGGCTGCTGTTCCATCCAGAGAAGGCCGCAGCCAACCTTTTTAAATCAGTGTTTAGGGTTAACAATAAAAAAGGATTATAGACTAATATACCCTTGATAAGAAGGGGAAATAACAAACCCGGTCACAATTACTACTTAATTAACAGGGACAAAACTACCCCTCTAACCACCACTGCGACTACACTCCCCTCAAACTTAGCATAGATATCAAGCATGCTCAGTTTGCTTAAACAGGAGCGAAATTAATCCACAGATTGTCCTTTTGTAAACACATCAGCCGCTTGATATTTGGATTTGACATAAGACTGGCAAACTTCTCCTGAGTCCAGTTTCTCCTTGATGAAATGGCGATCAATCTCGATATGCTTAGTACGATCATGTTGCACTGGATTGTTGGCATTGCTGATAACAATACAACTTCATAGGGATACACACTTCCATACCAAGATCGGCTAAGAAAAGTTTTAACCATATCATCTCTATGATACATTTAGCCATGGCTCGATATTCCGCTTCTGCACTAGATCGTGCACAAACTGTTGGTTTCTTGCTCCTCCAAGCAATCAGGTTCCCTGCTAGGAAAAGGCAATAACCAGTAGTAGATCTCCGATTGTCACGACCCGGGATTCGAGCACCGGTAAACCGATAACCCGAACCTCGAACCACTACCCACGAGTGGAAAGCTCGCAAGGAAAAAAATTTTGGTGTTGTGGGGGTGCATGACAATTAGAAATAAATGCATAAATTAAATTCACATGATTTGAATATTTAATAACAGAAATAAATAAACATTTTACAGGAATTTAACATTTTAATATCGAGTCCAAGTCCACAGAGTACAGCTGATAGAAAGAAGTACGTACACAAAATGAGCCAACTCTGGCCCTGGCAACTGGCAGCTACAACAGCACAGGCGCAACTCTCGCCCATCGGTCCTCATGGCAAAGCACCAGACCTGAAAAGATAAGGGGTGAGCCTCATCTCATTGGCTCGATAGGGGTCCCGTGGAGCCCTACCTCAACACAAACGCAATAACAAAGCCGTAATAACACCAATTAATATAAAATGCAACAAGATCAGTAGCTATCTGCAACAAAAGCTACAACAGCCCACGTAGCCGGGAAAACACGGTGAGGCCGAACACAAGACAACCTACAGTGGAATCACAACTTCCACAACTACTCCATAAACACGACGAACGAAGGTCAAACCCTCGAACACTGGAAGAACAGGCTACACTAAAGAAAACCCACGACAACTCAGTCGTGTACATCCATCCACACTGATGGATGATCCGAGCTAGGACTACACAGTCACTAGCATAATCTCATGTCGGAAATCTCAGAAACCACAGTCTCAACCTAGGAAGGAGCCACGACCTCGCCGCCGTGTCAGCTCTACCTCAAAGCTAGGAGGTCTCGCCAATGCTGCCGGTACCGTCAACCTCACCCGAGGGCCACGACATGGAGTCAGTAATGTCAACCTCGTCTGAGGGCCACGACAACGCAGTCGCCTCAACCGGCACTCAGTCCCTCGTACGTAGCCCACACCTCGAGCAGGGATCCCGTACGCAGCCACACCCTAACCTCGAGTGGGCAGAGACACACACACACACCCCACACCACTCCCTCGGACTGGCTTGGATCTGCACCACTGCAACCCACAGTACGACCGTGTCCTGCTCCCTGACGGGGTACGCACCACTGCACCCATCAGTAACGTCCTCTTGTCCTAACCAAGGCACTGCATGCTCTAGGCTGTCCTCGCCTCTGCTGTAAGAGTGCCGCACGCACAAGGTTGTCCTCGCCCTGTCCGTTCACAGTACACAGGCTACTCATGCCTGCTCCTACCAAAAACACATGTACCTCTCGCACGGGCACGGTCACGATCGGCTAGGCAACACAAGCCTACAAGCCGTACACCAAGAACCACATCGGCAGTCTGGAACACGAGTGAACACACGAGTCGCTAGAAACACAAGAGCTCCACTTGAGGCAACACATGGTGCATTCGTCACAAAGACCGCACTACAGAAGCCCACACGACTAATTACATGGAAAATCAGTCGTCATACAATCAATCTGAATTACAGAACTCACGCAGTTCTAGCAATCCAGGCTAAACAACCATATCAATCCAAGACCGAGTTACACAACCACATCAGCCCACAATCATATGCAGAAGTGACCCTTACATGGTCACACAGAAGTGACTCACACATGGTCACATGAACTCGACTCTCATATGGCCACGCAATACCACACGAGAATAACCTTCTGTGGGCAACCTGCGTTGAATCACATAGCTACATTAAACCCCCAAGGCATTAGACATGCCTTCACCACTCAAGGGAATATGGCCCCAAGTCATGACACAACCTCACAAAGACCACAACCTTGAGCAGGACCACAGCACGCTAATCGAGGCACAATGGCTCTCCTGGACACCCAACCTCACAATCTCGGTCCCCACAAGGTATCCGGGACACTCACGGGTCAAGGGTTGACTACAGGGGTCAGAACTGGGTCAATCGGAGGCTAAAACAGCAAAACAACACGCGTTGGGTCGACTCATCTCAAGGGTGGGTCGAACTGCCTTTAGAGTGGGTCGGCCTACACACAAGGCTGGCCAAACAGGCTTGAACGCGGTTTAGGGTCACACTGCGTTGGCACAGTCACGGTTGATCGCGGAACCGCCTTCAACGCAGTCGCGGTCTAGGGTGCTACCGCGTTAATGATGATCGCGGTTGGGTCTACAGCCGTGTTAAGATGGTCACGGTTCCCTTGAGGGCCGCGACCTCAAGTCGCGGTCAGGGTGGAGACCGCTTCTCCAACCGCCATACCCGGGCCCTATACAAGTATAAACGCGGTCCCTGGGTACATCCCATTCACAATCCAAAGGCTTAATGCGGTTTAGGAGGTGACCGCGTTAGCATAATGGATCCGGACTTCGGCGAACCAACGCGGGATCATCTGTTCCACGCCCCGTTCGTGTCAAACGAAGGGGAAATTACATAAAACCTGGTCCTTTGCCTTCCACACACCGGAAGGACTCCAAACACCACAAGAAAAGGCACAAAAAGGGGCGATTACACACCCATTGCCCTAAAATCATTCATCACACCCCATACATCACAATCGGCCTCGTCTCGGCTGGTATCTCGCCAAGCCATTGGTCCTGCTTTTAGACCAGGAGAGACCATGAAGGTTTACATATATAGGCTGGCCGCTGCTAGTCTTCCTAGTAGAGAGAGATCATAATACCTGCTTCAAGAAAGAGCTTATTTTAAAATTGTGGTTTGAATGGAGTGAGTATTCTAAAAAAATTTGGGGTCACACCTTGAATGTGATGTTATAGAGGACCTGCACGGGAGACAGTGGCGAAATGGCGATGGGAGGCCGAGGACGGCGGCTACAACGGTGCTAGACGGTAGCCGGTGGGCGGGTCCGGCTGGAACAGTGGCCAGCTGCTTGGGCACGGCACTGGAGGGGCAGCAGTGCTCTGCCGGCATAAGGGTGAAAAAGAGATCGTAAGGGTGACAAATGCTTCTAAGGGTAACAAATAGGTGTCTAAAGGTGAAAAATAGCTGGTAGGGGTGACAAATGAAAGAGAGGGAGACACACACACATAGAGCGAGAGAGGGGGGGGCTATTAACAAAAGGATGGCTATCACCAGTTTCTTCGTCCTGCAGTCGATGGAAGACCTAAAGTCGGTGGAAGACGAATCGCCTCTTCAGGTCATGCCTACACCTCTTCGGTGTTTAAAGGTGAAAAATAGCTTCTAGAGGTGACAAATGAGAGAGAGTGAGAGAGCAAGAGAGAGAGAGAGGCTATTAACAAAAGGATGTCTCCTAGCACACGTCTCTCCGTCCTGCAATCGGTGGAAGACCTAAAGTCGGTCGAAGACGAATGGTATCTTCAGGTCACGCCTACACGTTGTCTTGTCCAATCACCTCTGCAATATGCTCCGATCGAGCGACCATCGTTCGGCTAGGGTTCCCCATATGCAACTTTTTCTGCTCCTGAGGGACTGCATTACCACCTCCATTTATCACCCTTGCAGGCTTGCAGCGATGTGTTAAATCGACACACCGATGGAGCGATGAATCATCATATCCCTCCTCCGTAATTATTCCCTGCATTCTATTTTTATTAATAGATGCCAACCAAATCGTCATTTTTTAATTCTAAAACTGCAGGGAATATAATTGACTTATTTGTCACTGCAAATGGCTATTTGTTACTCACAACATCTATTTGTCACCCTTATCTCTTGCCAACCACCAACCATCGGCATAATGAAAAGAGATGAATAGAGGTTTGTTCAGAATACTGGCAATCGGGCTGTCTAAGGTCAACTTGTGGATGTTCATCAAAACAAACAACCAGGACATGCGTTGATAATATGTTGACGTCTTGTCTTCCTTCCTCACAAAAGTTCTATACGGATGGAAGCGGTCAGCTACGCTTTTCCATGGAACAACTGTGGGGAGCGGCTCCTCAGTGGGGAATGGACACTGTTGGGCTTCCAGGTGGGCACTTCCAACTTGGCACAGATGCCTTAAGCTCTTTTCAAAGCTGTCCTCATTACCCACGACAAATACTGGGGCGGGTTGCTCAGAAGCTTCCTCCTTCAGGGCCCGTCATCTGGCTAAATATGCTTCTGCTTCCCTGGGATGCTGAGAATACAGTCGCTTCATGTGGGTTTCTTCGATGTCAAATATTGGTCCCAGCTGCTAACTTAGAAATGTCCGCTCGGCCATGTCCCAAAATGCCCCTCAACCATTTCGATAAAAATTGGTACAGATGTTCCAACATTTAATATAGTCGGAAGTGACTCAGGGAACACGGTTTGATATGGCCGGAACCCTGAAAGATGCGCAGTCAAGGCGATGAAAGAAATCCCACCACAGGCAGCCATCACCAGTAAGTACCAAGTCATGCTTGGCCCTACTGTCCAGAGGAAACTGTGTAACTGATGTGGGGATATGCTGGTCGTAGCCAAAATTTCTTCCGAAGTGGAACGGATAATAGGGTTCCAGATTAAGGAGGCCACCCTTCCGAAAGACCAGGACACTGGGCCGAATTGATAAAGCCCACCTGACTAACTCAGGTTCCAGAAGAGGCCGGGTAGCATTGGCTCCCGAAATGGGGTGAGTTTAAGTCTCTACCTCCTCCATCTTGCATTCCCGCTGTGAGTTCACCAACGGAGCCGAACTTGCTGCTAAGCTCCAGAAATGAATTGTCCCTGTTACATCTACTGGGACCTGGGTCAGTCTTCCCTTGAGCTTGGAAAGCTGCTCTGACACAGGGCCGGGTTCAGCACTAGCAAACTCTATCATTCGGGGAAATAATATTTCTGCTTGGAGCATCCTTGGGGCCAACTCGGGAAAGAGACTGCATACCCAGGCGATTAACCTCTTTGGTGGGTTCATCCACCGCCGTCGATGGTTCATCGAATCTCTTCAATCCTTGTGCATATAAGTCGACGGTGTCATCCACTCTGCTATCCTCGTCATCGGCTGGATCCTTCTCGTCTATGATTTCATAAACTCTTAATCCGTCATTGCTCCCCACTTTCCGCATATCTTGGGTGCTCACTTGCTATGTTTTTGAGCTCATTTTTGAATCCATCAAAATGCAGCTTTCAATGGTTCTCTTGGAACTCCTAAAAATCTACCACATCTTCCAAATTGCTAGAACATCATCTATTTGTTCAAATACTAGATTGCCTGCCCCAAATTTCTTGAATACCTTAAACTCTTGGGAGAATTTCTATATGTTGCTGAGTTCATTTATTAGAGTAAAATTTAAAACAAGAGTCTTCTTTTATGGACTTCCATGATTGCCCTAGACATGAAAATTGTTTGTTTAAATTTAATGATTTCTTGAGCTTTAAAGTTAAATGGTCTAGAAGGTGGCTGTATTCAGACTTAATGGACCTAAACTAGTCCTTCATGATATGACATGTTATGCCTTCTTAATTCTGAAAGTTTATCTTAAGTACCAAGGCTTCTTTGTTTAATGAACTTCTTTGTAGTGTTGGTCTTAAACATCAATCCAATCTGAAAATTTCTAAAAGGGTAGGTCATAACGAAAGTAATGACTTCAGTCACACTGACTAACTGGAGATACTGGCGTTTGATAAACATGTATCCTCACGTAAAAAGTTGTGTACTAAAGGTTCAATGTCTTAAGGCAGAGCAATGGCAATAGACCCACTGAGAAATCGAATCCCCTCATCAAAGAAGTGGAGTGGACAGAGTCATGAAGTGTCTTGCTACCTCTGCTCTAAATTGAACCAGAACAATGAGCTACACTGAGTAACTAGAGATGTTGGTGTCTAATCAATGTGCATCCTGATGAGTGTTCAGTTCTCTATAATAATTTATGCCAAATACACCATTTCACATGCACATAATTAGACAATTATGCATATTTTACAGTTAACCTCAACTTTACATAAATTGGGCCTTTCACACAAATTAACTAAATTTGTGGATAATTCTTTAATGAAAAAGAGTTGACAATCATAAGAATCCTTACTAGAAGGATAATAGTACTTAATTGCTGAGCCTGAACCAATAGGGCTTGATATTTCTAGTTGAAGGTTCATCAATACAGGTTTCACAGATAAAGGCTTAGTAAAACTTTGAGAAATAAAAGAATGCATTGCTCCTGTACCAAAGAGAGCAAAAGTCAGCCTATCAAAAAGGACGAGTGTACCTTCAACCAATCCACCCTCCTCGGTGGCTTCTGACTCAATTTCTTGTAGGGCTTGGAGCTTGCCCTGTCGCTTCTAGCTTCCTTGTGGCTTATCCGATGTAGCTTGGTCTGATAAAAGAGGACACTCAGGGATACGATGGTCCCTGCTCCCACAACAAAAATAGCCGCCTAGCTTGCACTAGCACTCTTCCATCATGTGACCCGGACGATCATAGTATTTGCAAAGAGCTTTAGATGACGTAGCTGAACCAGTCTTCTTGTCATCTCTTCTTGTCTTTTTGTCGTGCCTCTTCTTGCCATTATTGGGTTTGAAACTCCTGGAACCAGTGACATGTTCCTTCTTGGTGTTCCTTCCTCAGATTCTCTCAGTCATCTCCAGGGAATCTTCGTGATGCGGGATGACGATGAGACTCGGGGTGTAGATGCGTTCCTTGGACTTCTACTAGACGATGCAACTAGAGGACCAACGAGGCCAGAAACTACACGACCAAGTCATCACCTAATGTGGTTCCTGAAGGGATAAAGATGCCTCAAAATAAGAAGCAGTCGCTCACGGTCGTCCCCGGCGAGGGAAATGAGTCAATCTGTACGGTTGAGAAACTGGCATTGAGTCTTGGGTGGTCGGCTCATTCTCGTGCTCAGAACGAGCCACGGGATGGGTCTCGCACTCACAACTCACAGCGGTGATCAATGGTAGCGATCTAGGTGCCTAACATGCTCACAAGCAGCGGCATCAAGAGCCTATACTAGAAAAGCAAGCAACTAAAATGGGGTGCGGGTGTACCTCCACACGCCAGACATGGGGAAGACGATCCCGGCCGAACCCGTACTCCCGGTATAGTAATTAATAATATTTCAAAAGTGATGATTTCTGCCCACTCCACACAGGGAGGTATAGGGCTACACACGGGATCTGGGAGTAACGTGTTCGGGTTGACGGGCATAAGATAATGCTCTAGCCTTCCACCTAGCCAGCCTGGGCTCATACCTCTAAATGATAGGAAGCTAATCTGCACACCGAAGAGACCCCGAGATGAGAGGGAGGCCCAAGCAAGAGATAGGGAACTCTCCAATCTTACACCCCAATAGACAGGCCACCCTCTAAAGGGACCTAACCTCCATGTTCACCCCTACAAGAAGGTTCTTGTTGAAGTTAACTTTAGGGCCAATTACCTCCTCTAGCAGTTCCATCAAAAGCCTGACCATGACCAACTGCCACACACTCTCAGCAAGAAACAAGATGGTGCCATCTGCATACTGCAAATGAGTAATGAAGAGCAGGACTGCCACTAATAACCTGAAAGCCTCTGACCAAGCCAGCAGCATCGGCCCTCTACCACACTCTGCTCAATACACTAGCCACAAGCACAAAAAGGAGAGAAGACATAAGGTCCCCGTGGCGAAGCCCCCAACCATTGTGGAACTAGGAAGACGACTTCATGTTGACCAGGATCGCAAAGGTAGTCGAAGAGATGCAAGCCCTAACCCAGCCAATCCACCTCTCCCTAAAGCCCATCCTCTCCAACACATCAAAGATACACTGCCAACTAGACCTGTAAACTCATGTTGTTCTTTAAAGTACGGGGACATTGTCCATACTCAGTGGACTTTCTGGACTTAGTCAGTTTGCTGTTGAGTCTCATCAAGTCCATGCACGTTTTAACCCCGTGCATATTTTTTAACTCCTTCACAAAGCCCATGCACACTGTGCATCTGTGTTACCAAGTCTGTGCACATGTTCTTTTTCAAGTCCATACATATTTCACCCAAGTAATGAAGTCCATGCATTCTTCTCACCAAGTCCGTGCACATGTTCTTTTTCAAGTCCATGCATATTTCAGTCTGCAAAGTCTGTGCATATGTCTTGGTTGTTAGAAAACCAAGTTCGTGCACGTTTCTACAAAGTTCATGCACACTCTAGTCCGTGCATGTTTTCAACAAAGTCTGTGCATTTCTTCAGCAATGAAGTCCGTGCACATTTCTTTGAAACCAAGTCCGTGCAGCTTTTGTATCTGAAGTCTGTACAAACTGTTGCAAGGTCTGAGCACATAGAAGTCGGTGCACATTTCATGAATAAAAGTAAAAGTACATAAATATAAAAATAAAATGTGGGTGCATGGGCTCGATTCCCATCAATTCTTGGTAATTTAAATTGGGTTTATGTAAAATATAAGATTGAGCGACCCTCTAGAGAGCCACTATTTCTTGATATAGCGACCTCTGATAAGGCACCAATTAATTTCTCTCAGTTTTATCACATTTCTCAACCCATACCACGGGCTACATGGCACTCTCGTCTCACATAAGTAGATGGAGTCCCTATTTTTGTTTCTTTCGATTACACACTAACTCTCGGTGATGTTTCAACTCTCCGTGGGATATTCCTTCCTTCAGACTGGTGATTTCATCATGGAGACCTCTGTAAGTCTACGCTAGCCTTGGATTCCCTCAAGACAGTCGAGCAGGTTGCACCCTAAAAATCCATGACACCGTGTCTTGTCACGTCACTCTGAAGAAACGTGATGCCTTAGCCCTCTAAGAGTGCTGTCCTTGGCCTCTTTGAGAAGTTTGTTCTCTGTCAGCAATTAGCGACACTGACCTGGTTGCCAGAAGGAATTAGCGATCTGTCTAGTGCCATTGTTTCTCTGATATAGCGACTTGAGCCTAGGCACTATTTCATCAAGCTTGTATTGTTCACAGGAATGGGTGACCACACATGTGGGCACTATTTCTATAATTGGTGGTGACTGAGTGTGTGCCATTTACCTAGTTTCTCAAATTGTCTTGGTCTTCGTGAGGATTTATGACGTGTCATGCTTGTTCAAAGTTCTGCCCTTGAATTCCTTCATTCGTGAAATCTACCTTATCATCCTACCATGGTTTATCCTTGAAGCTCTATATTGGCTATAACTATAGTGGATGTCTAAAATATACATGACCCAATGCCTACGCAAATAGGGCCCGATCTAGTCCTGGAAGGAGCACCTGAAAGTACTTGTGTCCATGGGAGTTGATTGATCACGATGTGACATTACACCGAAGTGCATGATTAAATTGATTGATGGCATTCCACAAACTCTATAGTACATGACTCATACTTGACTTGACATGATAAGACTTGCATGGCCTAGAATGGGTATTTACTTGCTTGATATTATGACAGTCAATTCACGTGACATGACTTGATATGTTTACATGCTTCATTATTATTCTATTAATGGGGAAGTAGGATGTGCATCGATCTTATTTAGCCAAGAGAATGATGTGCACTAACCTGAGTTTCAAATGTGCGCAGACCTGAGCACTACACATGCATGGACCTTGGCCGAGAAAGAAGTCCATGCAGCTTGGAGACTAAGGTCGATGCATGTGAGGTATAAGATCTAAGGTCGATGCATATGTGGGGTGAAGGTCGGTGCATGTTGGAAGGTCGATGCACCTTGGGGTTCAAGGTCTGTGCGCATGGGAGGTCAGTGCAGGTTTTGGTTATGCACATTTGGGGGTCGGTGTAGGTTTTGGTTAAGCACATGAGAGTTCAGTGCAGGTTTGGGTCATGCCCATGGGAGGTCAGTGCCAGTTTCGATTTTAAGATTGATGCATGTGGGTTTAGGTCTATGCATAAGGGGGTTTAAAGTCCGAGCAGGATGGGCTGGAGGTCTGAGCAGGTTGGCTGGAGGTCTGAACTGGCTGGGTAGAAGGTCTGAGCAGGCTAGCTAGAGGTCCGAGCAGCTTGTGCTGAAGGTCCGAGCAAGCTAGATTGGGAGTCCGAGCAGGTTGGGCTGAAGGGTCGACGTAGCATGGTAAGAGGTCGATGCATGTGGGTGAGGGATTAAGGTCGACGCAGGAATGTGCGTCGACGTAGGAATGTAAGTTGACACTTGCGGCTCGAGGCTGATGCATGCGGGCAAGGGCTTAAGGTCGATGCAGGAATGTGCATCGACGCAGGAATGTGCGTCAATGCTAGCGGCTCGAGGCTAATGTATGCGGGAGAGGGATTAAGGTCGACACAGGAATGTGCATTGATGCTAGCGGCTCGAGGCTGATGCATGCAGGCGAGGGCTTAAGGTCGACGCAAGAATGTGTGTCGATGCAGGAATGGGGTTTTACGGTTTGTGCACAGGAAAATCCCTTCATTCTGGGGCTCGCTGTTCCAGCTTCCATAGGAATGCCATCAGAATGATAATTGTGATGTATGGCATGGAGAAGATATCTCCCATAGAACCCAACATTCTCATTATTAGCATTTCTCTTTCACTTTGTGACGAGCCCTTCTGATGTGCACACCACGGATGGAAATAAATAGAGCAATCCACCACTCTACATTGTATGCAAAGCTCCCTGGGACAAAGGGAAGAAGAAGATGAAATTAGAGGGCTGGTTTCCTCCGCCACCCCCAGGCTATGTGGCTCCTCCACATGTGCCGTTCATTGCAGAAGAAGAGGGGATATTTAGGGCATTTTCCCTCACCATCTATCCCACACTGGGGGCACCTTGCCTTGAAGACCTAATAGAGGATGTCAGGGTCCTGCCAGGAATTATTAAGCCAATAACGGAGCTCGACTGCCCAGCGACCTAGTAGCTAAGGACCTTTAAGGTGTCGAATCCTGAAGGCCCGCCCACTATTTTCTATGTGGCCGGAGAACAGCCAGTCAAAGGAGATGATGATTGTCGACTCCCTAATGACCTTCACGACCCACACATCCCAATTGCGGGGCTTCCCTATATGACTAACCGAGCGATCGGGGTAGTCAGAAAGCAAAGGATTCCTCTTTATCAACCCTCCAGCTAGAAGGAGATGTTTGAGAAGATGTGAAACCCGCCAAACTTGGACCAGAGGCTCCTACGGATTACCAAGCATCCGGGTTTGGGCTTCTCACCAGAAGACTACTACGAGGCCGATGTGATATCAGTGTCGGCTCCATTCGGTAGCGACCCCGTCGAGGCTGCGGCCCTATAGGGAGCCCGCCACGATAAACAGCCTCTGCCACCGACTGAAGAGATACAAGATGAAGAAGTGTTCCTCTGGGATCCCCTTCACCGCAGGCGCGTGGGGAAGGTCTTCCCCTCTTCCGAAGGTCGGCCTTGAGGGACCGCATCGTTAGGGTTCCATCATCCCCCTCTATTGGTGAGGCACGAAGCGGAGGTTTGGGCCGTGTTTCAAGCCCTCCCCGATCCGACCCCGCTATGCTCGCCTTGTACCATAGGTAGCAACGGGAGATCGAGATGCTAAAGGCACAATTGGCCAAACTGGCGGCACTAGTGGCAGACTTGACCCAAGGTTCCCTCCGCCCGTGGGGTGAAAACGTGGCTTGGTCCCGAACCACCTGCCCCGATACCTCCGTCCAGTCAGCAAGAAGGACAAGGAATACGGTGGGCCCTTCAGCCGAACATACATCTGGGCGGGGCCTTAAATTGCAAGAGAAGTTGTAGAAGCCATACTCCTTTCCAAGAGAAAAGACGGAGTCTCAAAACTCAATGGTTCACTCTCCACGGGATTCCACTACTTATACAAAGGAAAAACCCGCATGGATCGTAAAACACAATTCGGGACCCATAAAAGCATCCAAAAGCTCTCTAATTCCGATCCGAAGGATCCAAGGCATTACACGGTAAGATAGTGATGAGTGACTGCTCATCGGAAGGCTTGGGGAAGGCTGACAAAATAGGGATGGCTGACTGTATGGGGGCTAACTGCATAGTGGCTAGCTGCATAGGGGCGGTAGAGGGCACATCCACCGTGGACACAGTGGGCGGGATAGACAGCTTCGGGACGATCGGTGGGGCTGGGGTGACTAACATAATCGAGTAGCTAGCTGGCTCCTCACCCTAGCCCACTAGGCACTCTTTGGGATCGCTTTCTAACCCCTCAACCTCAGCGAGGTACTCCTCAGTCAACTCCTGGTCAGCCTTATAACTCACTAGAATAAGCCCAGGTGGGGTATCCTCCAAATGTATGTCCTCTAAGATAGGAATGTGAAGGACACTGGTCCGGGGAATGGCTAATCCCACTACAGGGGGCCATAGGGGTAGGCTCTAGGAGTTGTGGTAGGCGTGAGCCCGGAGGTGGAGCGGACCTTTGGGGGCGGGTGGCTGAAGACATGGAGGTGGTCGGCTGAATGCTGTCCTGGAAGATGAACTCGTAGGGTAGGTGAGGTGGGTGTAAGGTGCAGGTCCTCCTGTTCGGGTCAATGGTTGCTCGACTCTCTTCCAACCAAGTTTGCCCTAAAATGTTGCATGGACCAGCAAGTGTGTCGATCTTGCACCATGCTCCATTGTGATACAGAATGTGGCTGAACCTCCATTGGAACTCTATGAAAGCTAAGCCACCGTTGAGAACAATCTCCCCAGACTTTGAGAGAGACTCAACAATGTACTGTGAGACATAATTAGATGACACCCTACTGATGAAGTTGATCTCTGTATGCGACCCATTAGGTAGAATAGCAGTGGACACGATAGGGCGCTGGAACGACTCGGTCGTCGGCATAGGGCTCGGGTCAACTGGTGGTTGAATGGTATGGGCGAGACCCAGGGGTGGGCCATAAGAGCCTCGAATGGGGCCACCAGGGATGACCAATCTGACACATGGATACTCCATCTTTTTTATCTTTTGTGGTTGGAATGTATCCAACACCTTTTCTGAAAACTCCATTTTGAGAGCCAAGGATAACATTAAATCTTTTTCAACATCACAATTCATGGTGGCATTTAGGCAGCAGCAGTGTTTGTGAGAATATGTGGGAGGGTGAGGGTGATGATGATAAAGATGAGCGGAATGACAAACAACAACTAGATGCAGGTGGACACAGCGGGACGGCAAGTCATTATGGATATATGTCAGGCTCCCAAATGATGATGTGTGGACCACTGTTTCTTGGTGGCTTCTTCCTGAACGATGTGGGGGTAGCGTGCTTCAATCGGCTATCCATATATGGGAGCTACAGCCTTGTTCCAACATGCATTTTCAGTGCTTAGGCATGGAGCACCATCAATCATCCTGTGGGAATGCTGTTGTTTGTTGGAAATGTAGAAGGATGGGCTGTCGGAGTAGTCGATGTAATGTTACCGAGGACATGCAGCAGGACCCAATGGTGTCTGAGGATCATGTAGTGGCAGCTGAATGTGAGCCCTTTATGGTAGTAGAAGCACTATGATCTTCACCCTTTGAAGGAAATTTGAGAACTTTGATATGCTCTTTGGTTGGTCGTGTGCAATGTTTTAAAAATTGTTCGCCTATGTAATTAATCGGTCCATCTAGATTACTCACAGCCCTTTCCTGCCTAGGCAGTTTCTGCCTCGTTGTGTTTCACAAGCTGTTCATTGATGGATGGCCATTATACCCTGTTAATTAGTTTGTATAGCTTTGGAATTACAGATTATATTCACAAGTTTGCCCCTTCTACTCTCCTGTCTCCTCTACGTTGTCTTCTTTTCTTTCACTTCCCCTCCATCTTTCACATGTCATGGATCCAATGAATGCTTTACTTCGCTGATACCATATATAACTCGTCTTTGACACTTCTTCCTCCATAAAAATATCATCTTCTATCTTTCTGTCATTTTTGTTCTCCCTTTTGTCATCCTATGCTTGATGGATATTGGGTGTCTCTAGAAGAAGATAGCGACATGAAGACCATATTTTTGCTAATAAGACCAACTCTATCGTTTGAGCTATAGGTTTATACACTTTTTCATCATCCATCTGTTTGTTTTTAGTATATGACTCAAAATAGATAACTAGACCATGCTAGATGCGTCCGAGGTGAGGAGACGAGCCATGAGTGTGGGCAAGGGGGGTGATGTCCCCATCATGGTAGCCAGGGCGATGTCGAAAGTGAATACCTGTGCAGTCTGGCCTGTCTGCAGGTAGCAAAATAGATAGAGAGAGAATAGTGCAGCAACGGGGCTTCCAGGTGGATTCTAGGGCTGGATTTTCTCTAGAGGATGGGGGATGGACATGGGAAGATGGAGGATGAGTGGTGTAGTCACACGTAGTGGAATTTTTGGGCACTGGGAGCGGTGCACGGTGAGACTCAAATCTGTAGGACTGTGCAGATAGACTGGGTAGCAGAGATGGTGGACATGATTAGGTGGGGCAAAGGGGCTCAGAATGGCGTTAAATTTTTATGGTGGATGGGCTATGATGTGGGGAGGATGTGTATCAAATTTCAGGGCATTTGGACAAGGTTTGGGGGGCGAGAAGGTCTCTGTGGACGGGTTCTGTCCCTGTTGGCCTGCACAGGTGTAGTCTACACGGGAAAATAGGCTCTAAATGGAACTTCGACCACAGATAGAATTTGGACGTGAAATTTGATCTGGGATTAGGAGAGACGTGGGGGAAGATGCATTAAAAATTTGAGGTCGAACTTAGATGGGGAAGGGGGCGGACCAACCTATATGCCACGTTTCTGTCCTGCAGGTAGACACACAGGGCGCACCCGGGGCAGCAAGGTACCAAGTCATCTCCATGCGACAGCATGAGCACAACGGGGAACTCCAGATTCTGCTGGACATCGAGGAGGTCGTCTCCTATCAACACTAACAGTAGAAGCTCCTGGGGAGATGTCTTGGGCGTCACACCCAAGGAGTAGAGAAGAAGAGAGGAGACGAGGGAGTCACACCCACAAGAGAGAGAGGAAGAGGGAGTATGCAGCCTTGTCTTTGCAATTTCATAAAATTTATTCATCAATCTTCTACAAAAAGAGTACAAGAGTATATATATAGGGGAGGGGAAAGGTCCTAATTAAATTAACAAAAGAAATCCTAATAGGAATCCTTTTTTCAATCAATTATTATCCTATATAGAGTCCTAGAGAAGGGAGATAAGGAGATAAGAGGAGAGGATAACTTCCATTCTATTTTTCCAATATAAGTAATTTGTTCCATCAAATAATGGTGGTCAATTTATTGCATGCCCTTCAGTTATATAGTTGCGAGCTACATTCTCGTCAGATCTCCTATGATCGTTGGACCGCATTTTATAGGGAACCTACTCTGATGACAATTGTTGGATGGTAAGTGAGGATCTAGAGGGGGGTAAATAGATCCGGCACCTAATTTTTAATGCAGTGTAAGGCCAGCAGGAACCGGTGAGGCAGTGTAACCAAGTTTCCAGCACAGTTCTATTCTAGTGCAAGGAATTATGAAGACACAATGCTGCAAGGAAGCTTAAACAAAAATAAGGCACCTGTGAAGGAGATAAAAGAAGTTGAGTGTACCCAAAACAAACCACAACACAGAGATTTTTAAGGTGGTTTGGCTACTCCCTAGCACTCCAACGTCCACCCCTCACCAACCCGGTGAGGCTTCTTGCTGACAGATAGTTTGAAAAAACACTGATACATAGCTTACACTATTGATACATAGCTTGAACCGTTGATACACAGCTTAGACTGCTGATACACAGCTTGGACACACTAGAGTTGGAGATGAAAAGTTCAACAACAAGGAAACAACAAAGCAAAGAAAACAAGAAGCAAGGTTTGGCTACTTGCTGGGTGAAGGACTCAAATACAACTACAGAGCAAGATAGACTTCAAAGAAAACATGGCCGACTCATCCCTTCCTTGGCTCCCCACATTCACTCTCTCTCTTTTCTTCTCAGCTCAGATCATGGTCTCTCAGGACAGGCACTCTTCTCTTCGCTTTTACTTCTCTTCACTTTTCACACTTGCTCTTCCTTCTCAACACTTAAACAGGCACCTTAAAGGGTTAGACCGGCAATTGACATTTACGCACTTGTTGGCCCCAGGATTCGACCGACCTACGAGTCGTAGCTTCACGCATCCCGCGTTGGGGTCGATTAGCTCCGTATACACTGTGGGTCATATCACCACGGAGGTCCTGTTAGTCCTTCCATTGCCGACCAAGCCCGACTACATTCCTTTCATCCCAAGGCAGGAACCATACCTCATACCCATGGCCACCGTCCCACCTACTACAACGCATGAAGGTGACCATCAACACCTTCTAGAAGCATTATTCACCCATTATTCAAGCAGTTAATAAATTAATTTAAGAAAGAGGAGGAGAAGGATAATAATGATAATGATAATAATAATAAAAAAGAAAGGAAAATAAAATAAAAAGAAAAGATCAAAGCTTCTTTCCTAAGAGATGGGCGGTCCTCATAGGACCACACATCACTATATACGGTCAAGGCTAGACCGTTTATGTCTGAGGGTTGGGCGGCCTGTCCTGAGTCGCAGGGTATTTGTACGGTCTAGGGCGAACCGCATGACCTTTGTGCGGCACCCTAAGAGCCGCTCTTCGTATGCTATTTTCTAAGTTTTGTACGGCCATTCTTGGGCCGCACGAGGTTTGAACGGCCCGATTGGGACTGCATGATCTTTGGACGGCCCCCTAGGACCGCCTTTCCTATGTCGGTTTGTTGGTTTCGTGTAGTCGCCCATGGACCGCACGAGTGTTGTGTGGCCTACTATAGACCGCATGAGTTTGTGCGTCCATCTATGGTCCACCCATCCTACGGTGGTTGTCAGGGTATGAACGGCTATGCCTAGGCCGTATGTGGTTTGTGCGGTCCTATGTGGACCACATGTTCTTGGTTGTGCGGACGGTTTGAGATCGCACATCCGTCGTCTTCCCCGATGACGGCAGAGGTCTTCCCCGCCGCCGGGAGCCCCGTAGGCCCCAAACCGGCCCCTAAACATGCATCTAAACCCCCCACGCATGCATAGCTTTGATGATAATGGCGGGGAGGGGTTTTTCATGGCCTACCTCTGGGTCCCGCACGGTTCTCACTGACGTCGACGGCGCGACAGCGAGCTCCTCTGGCGACAGCGTCTCCCCGGCTTCCTCCTCCTCGGCGGTCTCCTCCACGGCAACGGACGGAGTGGCCGACGCTTCTTCTTCCACGGTGGGGGTGGCGACGGCGACCGGCAATCCCTCCTCCATTGGCGACGATGGCGCGCCTTCCTCCTCACCGGTCGACGGCGGTGGCCGGCGTGCTTGGCTTTTGGTCCGCATCGGGGGAATGGGAGAGGCGTTTGAGAGAGAGGGAATGGGAGAGATTAAGAACGGGAGAGAAAGAGGGGAACGATGGGGGGGCATTTTCATTTTCGGTGGTGGCTCTTCCTCTCCTCCCAGCTTTGTTCCAGAACCTAAGGGTGTAGTAATAGCAAGATCTAAAGGTAGAGAAACTGATGCAATTGGTAAGGTTTTTGTAAAAGTAGTGCAGATGAAAGAATGAGAGGCACCAGTATCAAATAACACAAATGCAGGATGGGAACACATTTGAAGGGTACCTTCCATAAGCCCACCATCCCTAGGTGCTTCTTCTTCCTCTAGAACAGCGTTGAGGTGAGCCTACCTCTTACGTCCACCACTGGATGATTGATCCTTCATAAGGGGACAATCTGGCATACGATGCTCCCTGCTTCTGTAACGTAGACAAGCGCCAAGGCACTTCCAGCATTCCTCAACCGAATCGCCGAACTTCTCACAAAAATGTGCAAGCTGCTATGACTTGCTTCTCCTCCTCTTTGACTTTCTTATTATTCTTCTGGGAACTTCCACTGTTCCCGCTCCTGGATCTTTTCTTACTATCATGGCTTTTGTGAGGCTCCATGATGTTGAATTTCTCTTTCTTGTAATGCCGATCAGACCATCGACAGGACTCTTCTCCTTTTCCTTTCAATTTCTCGACCTTCTCTAAGGTCCTCTCACATAAATATACCCGCTGGACCATCTCCGCATAGGTATGGATATTTTCGATCTCGAGTTATTGAATAAAACCGGGTAGTAACCCGTCCATAAATCGATTGGCCTTCAATAAATCAGTGCTGATAAGAAGAGGTGCATATGGTGCTAGCCTGGAGAATTGAAGTTCATACTCCGCAACTGTCATCATTCCCTGACGAACAGAGGCGAACTCTATAGCCTTTCTTTCTTTAACATGCTCAGAAAAGTACTTAGCATGAAATAGAGTGAGAAAATCATCCCACGTGTGAGATGCATCGACTGGAGACACCGGAACCGACTTCCACCATGTGCGTGCATCTTAACTGTCACGCCCCAAGCCTTTAATTATAGTGGAAGACTAGCTCGAGGAACGTGAACAGTCGGCATGGTAAGTCTCTTGTAAGTAAGAAATAATCAGAGCGCAAGACAATCACACATTAAGATGCAATTACACAAGTAATTTACCCAAGCTTTCAACTTTATTTCATTAATAATCAAATATTCAAATACATTCACTAAGTCAACTTCTTTTAGTGAACATTGAGTCCGTGCATATGTAATTGAATGCTGTGTTGAGTCTGTGCACTTCATCTCTGACTATATATCAACTTTGCGCATTTCTTTACTCTCTGTCTAATTGTCATAAGCTGACTTCAATTTTGAATTTTTGACAGGACGCTTGTTCATGGAGTTTAAGAATGGCACGTGATCCAAAATGGAGGATGAGCCATAATAGTAACACGTGGAAAGCAGTCATGCTAGGATGCTGCCACGTAGCTGAGCAGTGTCAGATCTGGATAAGGCATTTGGGTGGGAAACGTGGTGAGCACGCGCCCTACCTCTCTGCTGCTGCATATAAATAAGAAGATTCTCTTTCAAGAGAAGATTGATAGTGAAAAAGGCAGATCCGAGCGTGATATTGAAAGAAGAAGAGCAGCGAGAGAAAATGAGCCAGCACGATCCAGACTGAGAGAGAGCATAGTAGATCGAAGAGGAAGGTTTGAGAGAAGGTCTTGAGAGAGATTTTGTTATCAGTCTCCAAGTTCAGAACCGGAGCTGATTTGTTCATTGTTGAGCTACATTCCCGTTTGGGTTTTGATTCTTCATCTTGTTTCTTTTATTTTCTTCGAAACTCTTTTTCCTTCAAGCTGTGAGTCAGCGGTTGCAGAGGTGGATTCCTCTGGACAAGTTAAGCTGTAATCCTCAGCGGTCAGAGGTGGATTCCTCTGGATAGCAAAGTTATAACGCTTAGCGATTTGTAGGGAAGTAATTCCTCGAAGCTGTGGATCAGTGGCAAGCTGTTAGTCAACAGTGAAGCCACACTCGGTTGAGTGTGGGGTGGATGTAGACCTCTGGATTGAGGTTGAACCACCTTAAAGTCCCTTGTCTATTGTGCGATTGCTCTGTGTTTTGAGTTCATCGTTGCCTTCAGTTCATCGTTCAAGAGGGGAATGTTTAGCATAGCATAAGGTTCGACCTAATTGATCTATTTCTTAAGATTGTGAGTGAGTGCCTCCTAGTCATCCTGCAGTAGCTCGTTTTAATTCCGCACTAGTAGCTGCTGTAGTAACTTTTAGTTGGGTGGTTGATCTATTCACCCCCCTCTAGATCATTCTCTAGGACTCTGCAATTGGTATCAGAGCATATCCACCCGTCCATAGAAATGCAATTATGCATTCTTGGGGGTTTAAAGTGTAATTAGAGGTTAAATTTCAAAATAAATAAATAAACCAATTTTTTTAAAAAAACTCATGTTTCTCTCTCTCTCCCCCCATTTCTTCTCTCTCTCCCTCACCCCCCTCTCTCTCACGCACAGCCGAACCCCCCCCCCTTGCTGGGCTTCGTCTGTCCGAGCCACAGACGGAGGCGTGGAGGACATCATCGGATTGCTCGCAACGCGAGGACCACGTTGACGCCAGCTCTGCCTCGATCCATAGAGCGTGGAGATGGGTACGGGCGAGAGATCGACGCGGCTTCCTTCGTTCGTTCGGTGCCGAAACGCCGTTTTCGTCCCGAGCGAGGTAGGGGGATGGAATCCTCGCCTCGCTACGGTCATCCCGGTACCCCATGCACGCCCGTCCACCATCATTTTCCTCATTTTCTATGTAATATTCCATGGCCATCGTATTTTTGTTTAATTTCTTGGAAGTTATACCATGGGCATCGTCTTTATGTTTTAATGGCTTGGAATGGAATGGAATGGATGGTAGGCTTGGCAGGTTCATTATAAAAATTGAAATCCCATCGATTTGGGTTGATTGGGAGGGGTTTCCACCGAAGTTCACCTGTTCTCGCCACTGCGGTAATGGCGCGGATCTCCAGAGATCGTCCCAGTGTCCACGGTCCACCCCAGACCGTTTAACCCTTTTGGAAGATCCACAATGGAGCGTTCCATCTTTAGCACGGCACCCTTCTAACTGTTCAACTTTTTGGAACAGTAAGGCGGTGATGATTGAACGGCCAATCCTGGTACGTTCAGACCCACTAAGCGGCGTGTTGAGTGACCACCCTATGAACCCTTCATGCATTGAGCGGTCAATCCTAGGCCATCCCATCCATTGAACGGCTGACCCCTGACCATTCTATCTACAGAACCCTGCATAATGTTAGAATTGAACGGCTCAAATCAAACTATCTAGGCCCATTGAGCGGCCTGTCGCCCGACTGCTCAATCACTTAGCGGCCATGTCCAAACCGTTTAATTCCTACAAATTTAAATTGTTAACAGATTCATTCAATTATGCTTTTAATTACTGCATTATTGCCACGTTTAAAGTATTTTATAAGCTGTACTGACCTTGAGTGCAGCCACAAAAGGGCTAACCCAGAAGGTCACGACGCACGAGAAACGTCGAGAGTCACACAACATGTGACTCGAAAGAGGAGCGGTCAGCTGCGTCCACTGACGTCTTACACTGCACCACCACTCGCTCCACAAGTGCCTCGACTACCAGCCGAACGTGGTTTGCCACAGCTAAGGCTGAGTCGCAGGCCCACGTGGAAACCACCACTGTAAGGACCAGCCAGGGTCATGCCCGTCGACGTGAGTCCTAAGCCCCTGACCCTGTGTGCACACACTAACTGTAGACCATTAAGCCAGGCCTCTAACTAGTACTCTCCCCCGCGGACGCTACGATAAGGTCAGGAGCCCATGGAACTAGCTTAAAAATTATGTCTCGGGAAGAGTGCCCCACTATAAGAGCCGGTATGCCAAAGCGTGTCGTAAGGCACCAACCAAAGAGGAGCCACAAAACTCGGAGACTTTAAAGCACAACTGTCGAAGTATAGACAGGCTAAAATGCCCTACAACATGCACTTCGAAGCACTGAAGGCAGCACAGGAGACTGCTGACAACCTTAGGGCAAGGCAACTAGACCTACAACTACAACGGTCCCTGAGTCTTATGACTCTGTGTCAGGATCATCGCACACAGTGGAACAAAGCCGCCAATCGGTCTAATCCTAAGCCAGGGAAAATAACACTCCGGGAAAATGATGCATGGAGACTTGAGGGGATATCGAGAACCCTCAACACACCTGGACACGCAAATCGAGTTAGCATGGTAGCTCGTGGCATCCAAAAACATGGTCTCGAATTGGACAAAGCCGTCAAGACACAACAAGACTTCTTGTCAACTACTGGGTGAACCCGAGTTGACCGGCCTCTGCTGATTCATAGCTTACAGAGAGTTTAAAATGAAAACTGAGAAAACAAGGAAAAACTATGACAAAGATGAAAATGTTGCTCCGATGGAGCAGTCTGACTCTGGATCTGATCCAGAAGTCAGTACAGAGCCGAATCACTCAACCTCACTTCACTCTCGGACCTACTCAACGGCGCTCTGCTTTTCTTCCTCACTCCTTCAGACCATTCTCACTCTCTTGCTCTCTTTTCTCCTCTTCTGCTAACCTACTCTCTAATCTTCTTCTGTTCTTCTGATTCTTTTTTGTTGTACGCCTCTTCTTCTTTTTCTTCTTCTTCTTTTTCTTCAATTATATCTGATGTCGAGCACTGGAGAGCCTTTTATAGAGTGCGAATCCTGGGGTCTACGAGGTCACAAATTGGGCATGTGGAGAGCGCATTCCTGTCCATTTCGAGAGTCCACGTGTCACCATCAGACGGTACAATGATCCACGTGGTAAGTTTTCAGACCTACCTCCTACCTTGGATCATGTGCCCGTCATTAGCTTTACTTAAGTTCCACGTGCGGTCAGCCTTCATGTAGCCCTGGTGTTCGAGCAAGAATATGGGTTATTAAAACAGAAAGAGTATTAGTCATAACGCAAACGATAAGCTTAAACCTAATTTCAATCCAAAGTGTTTCAATCAGATTTGGCTAAATTAAATAACTACATAAATTTTTGCAAAAGCCTCAATGCATTATTAAGATGGATTAACTTGTGAAGCTAATCCATGCAGAAAGTCTAAGTAGAATCATCGACATTTAATTGAAATACAGGTAGACCCTAGCGAAGATGCATTGACCTGTACAGACCTAATGCTTTAGAGCTAACAGACTAGCATCGACCTTCTAAACATGCATTGACCTTACTCCAACTGCCAGGTTGCAAGCATCAGCCTGTGTATAAGATGCATCGACCTTATAGCACAAGTTGTGAACATGATGCATGAGGTGCATCGACCTTATAGCACAAGTTGTGAACATGATGCATGAGGTGCATCGACCTGATGGTGTGTGCTATATGAAATGTGCATCGACCTGATTATGCTATCTGGATGAACGATGCATATGTGCATCGACCTTTAGGATGAATGATGCATATGTGCATCGACCTTCTAGTCTTAGCGACATATGTGCATCGATCTTCTAGTCTTAGCGTATGAATGTGCATCGACCTTTTAATGCACTAGAATGAACATGCAATGACCTGTAAATGACTAGAGACTCAAACTGACTTAGGAAATACTACAAGATGTTTATTAACAATTACTGCATCAAAAACACAGACTATTGTCAGCATCAAAACCCGTCATCAAATAAACCTATCATCAAATCCAGTGGAGACACAACAGTTCAACCCTTAGTGGAGTCCCCAAAAGACCATACCGTGGAGAGGTAAGTCCTTGGAGACTCAGAGTGATCTAATAAACCCATTCGCTAGAGAATGATATAAGGTAGATGCCTTGTGACACTGATGTGATGATCCTGAAAAAGAGATATGCATTTCCTCCCTATTGGCTGACAGATCGAAATTCCCTACGAGGAGCAAGTAAGAAGTCTGGGGAGATAGCATGCAACCCTGGTGCAAGGGTTCACAGGCGATACTTATGGAGGCTAGAAAACCCAAGTATCCAAACGAGTATGATAAGTATGGGGAATTTGATGAGTACCTCACGTGCCTGAATTGTTTACAGAAGGCTTCACTGAGATTGAGAGACTACTGGTTCAAACGTATACTTTGAATGCCTATATGAAGGGGATATATCGACTAGCATAGATAAGGTTTATTGGAGATGGGATTCCTCGTGAGCATTTCAATGAACGAACCCAAGTCGATGTGTGGCTATCCCGAAGGGACCAGATGACCACCCCCTGACGCACACGACAGGATTCAAAGGAATGAGAATGGCATACGAGTTTTGGTGGATATGGGGAGTGCTCCAAGGTCCCTACAACTCATGGGTTTGAGTGATGGGCTGGCTGGCCATTCCAGCAAAAAGGGAGTACTACGTACAAGTAATTTACAGCAATATATAATCCATCATGGGCATTCGAGAGGGGAATTAATGTCGCCCATAAGGGCATGGCCGTCGGCCATCTAATCGAGAGTCTAAAACATAAACCTGAAATTACCCCAACGCAATCATCAGATCAGAAGCATATAGCCCTCAGAGGGTCTCCCCTCACTTAGGGGCATTCCAGAAGATCAGAAATGAATGCGAAAGCTATGGGAAGGAGAATAGAATGAGCAATGATGCATAAACTCGAAACATAGAACATTTTTATTAATAGGGAAACCTCTCTAGGGCACTTATGACATTCCTTAATAACTTTGACTATGAGCAGTATAAACAAGAAGAGAAGAAAAAGAACATGTCGCCCAGAAGGGCTTTTCAGATATTCATTTAACTTGAAACAGAGCCACCACAAAGGCTAGCAGAACTTTTGTAATGACCTTATAGCCATCTCTGAATCGTTGAGCTTTGAGGAGAGAATCCTTCCGCGGGATGTCATCAGGAGAGTTTGGTACTTCATCGGATGACGAATCATTACAGGCTCGTCGTTAACCCCTGATCCTTCGGAGGGAGCCTCAACCGGCACTGTGGCGGCCGTGGCCGGAGCCGAGAGAGAATGGTCCCGTCTCTGAGGAATATAGGCTCAGGTACCTGGATGGTTGGCGGGAAGCTTGGATAAGGTTAATCGCTTGTTTGCTGGCAGGGGGGTTCTGCTTCTTGAACCAGATAGGTTCCATCCCTAAGGGGACAGGAGACTTCCTTGTACTATTCCCCTTCCACTTTTGAATGAGACTTCTCCTTTGTTTATCTTCACCCCACTTTCATGGTGTATGACCATTATCTCATCGCTTTTCTTGAGTTGTAGGTATGTGATGAGATGTTTCTCCGTTGCCGGGGGGAACGTCTTTCTTCTGGCGGGAAGAGGCAAAAGTCGGCTTGGAAGTCATCTTCCTTTCGCCAACTTGCAGGCTCAGGCTTCATCACACTTTTACCAACCATTGATGATGGCCTGTGGGATAATCAGCCTCCTCTTGTCGGTTTGCAAGCATGGCCAGCTGGCCGGCTAGCGCCGGCTTTATTGCTCCACTGCCCCCCGTCAACCGGGGGTGGATGGGTCAGCTGGTATTCTCTCCTGGTGCGGACCTCTTCATGAGCGGGCTGAGGGGTGGTCTTCTGATGTGGAGGGTTCTGCCCTCTTCTCTGGCATAGGTAGCTTCCACTGTTGGCTTGCATCCTCAGAACAAAAGGGATGCTAGGTGTCCACCCACGGAGTTATCGAAGTTGCCGGCAAATGACCTGACGATGACGGTGCCTACCGGACGAGATGCTGGAGTTGCACATCGCCGTGGTTGGGCGCATTTTGTCTTTTGTGTGCTCGTATGAGAGTGACTTGCCAACCTTTAGCAGCCTATATTTTGACTAAGGGAATAAAGTTCTTCAGTTTGAGTCAATGTTTATCGTGTACCTTTTGATGGAAGACTTCTGCGTGCTTCTGGGTGGCTTTTCCTCGTGCATGCTTCATAGTGTTTGTGTCTTCACTTGTCACCGTCATTTTCCGCTTCCCGAGCTTCGTAGTCACCATTGACCTGGCTGGCAACTAGTTGGGAGTCAGTGTGAATCCTGACTCGCTCAGCCCCTAGTCTTCGCACCATCCTAGCCCCCGAAATGAGGGCTTCATACTCAGAGGCGTTATTGGACGCCTAGAAGTTGAACTTTAAGGCGTATTGCCGCTCTGCTCCTTCGGGTGATTTGAGGAGGACACCAGCACCGCTTCCAGACGAGTTGGATAATCCGTCTACGAACAAGTCCCAAATGGGTCCTCGTGTAGACAGTGACTCTTCCTCGATCGGGATGGTGCTTTCTGCGATGAAGTCCACGAGGGCTTGTCCCTTGATGGTTGCACGGGGGTGATGGGAGACGTCGTAGGCCCCAAGCATGATGGCCCATTTGACGAGGCCCCCCGAGGCTTTGGGATGAGAGAGGATCTTCTTCAAGGGTTTGCTTGTCAACACGACGATAGAGTGACCTTGGAAGTAAGGTCGAAGGCGCTTAGCCAAGGTAACCAATGCTAGCACGAGTTTCTTGGTTGTAGGGTACCTTCTTTCGGCCTCGTTGAGCACCTTGCTGGTGTAGTAGACCGGCCTCTCGACTCTCGCATCGTTTCAGACTAGGACCGAACTTATAGTGGAGGGAGTCACTGAGAGATATAATTACAATGCTTCGTCCAGGACCGGCTTTGATAATACTGGAGGCGAGGCCAGAAATTCCTTAAGATCTTCAAAGGCCCTCTGACATTCCTCATCCCAGGCGAACGGGGCAGATGCCATTTTGGGTCCCCTCAACAGCATGAAGAAGGGTAGGCATCGTTCGGCTGCTCGAGACAAGAAACAGTTGAGTGCAGCGATGCGTCCAGTAAGGCACTAGACATCCTTGACGCAGGTGGGTGGCCGCATGTCCAGGATGGCCTGAACCTTGTCGGGGTTTGGCCCGATCCCGCGCTGAGTTTCCAGGAAACCTAGGAATTTTCCCGATTTGACTCTGAAGGCACATTTGGCAGGCTTGAGCTTCATGTTGTACTTGAGGAGGGTGCCGAAGGTCTCAGCTAGGTCGACAAGATGGTCATCAGCCTTTTGTATTTTGACGATCATGTTGTCGATGTAGGCCTCGACATTTCGATCGAGTTGGATTATACGGGAGAAAAATCTACACGGATTGTAAAACTCAACTTGGGAGCTACAAAAACGATCCGAAACTCTCGAAAAAGGACCCAAATGACCTGATAATGATCTGACAAGACCCAATAAAGATCCGTCAAAGATCCAGGACATTGCATCCTCCTCTCCTTCAAGAAATCTCATCCTCGAAATTTAAGGACTAACAAGAAGGAAGAAGCTGAGAAGAACAACCTAACAAACATAACTACAAAACGACACGAATCATGAGGGTCACAGCTTAGAGGAACACAGTCAGAAAATAATCATGAGCACACGCTCAAGATAGAGCATAACACAAGTGAAGATAAGTCTGACACCTCCGAAATAAGGGCAACGTCGCTTACGTCTCGCAGGGAAAAGAGACATGACTACCACGACAACAATTCACAGATAACGAAACGACAACACAGCGAGCATCAACTTACACAAGGAAACACAGTCCTCGCAGCTGACCGCCCGACCATATCATCGGCTCCAGTGCCAAAGGCGATAGGGAACACCTGGCACACAGGACACCAACGACAAATTCACAGAGACAACAACACTTGCAAAAATAACAGTAGCAACAAGGTAGCACCTGCAGGATTCTGGCTCCGTACAGCACACAGAACCACAGAACACAACAACAAGCAGGGTCACATCAGGGCACGACAGTAGCTGAATACACGACTACAGGGAATGAGTCATGCATCAAGTAGTTCACCAAGAAAAGACCCACAACCATGGGAAACGATACAAAATGACAATATCAGGGGATGCATCTCAAGGACCAAGATAATGTCTCCAGAGCACAACACCCAAGAGAAAGGAAATGCAGAATAAAAGGGTACTCGATCAGCAGGGAAGCCGACAAATTCCTCAACACTCGCAAATGCCAATGCCAACACTGAAAAATTACCAACAACAGCACGACAACAGACAACATCAAGGCACAGGAAGCTAAGATGAAGTTACATCGAGAAGAAGTAATTCCCTCGATCAGCGAGAATCTCATAACAATGATCCTCGGCCAGTGGGTAATCAGCGTGGAAGAAGGGCTGGAGGTGGCTGCTGCAACCTGCACACACAAGGGTTAGAAAGAAAACCAAAATGAGGAATTCTTTACTCCCCCTTAATGATAGATTCTAATGACATACTTCCCCTGACTGTATGCAATGTCATTTCATTGATGGGAAGACTTGTCATAGAATTCAGATAGGAAAATAGAATTTGTGAAATCAACAAAGAAGGATGAGTAAGAAAATATGGTAGAAGGTCGCATAGAAGCAAGGTTAAGACTAGGACGGATTTGCAGCACCCAAGGACTTAGCCTTTCTAGCTTTTCATCCAATCATCAGCCTTCTGTATAACTTAGCAGCACACACACTTCAGCTAACTCAAAATATAGCACGATCAGAGTATATACATATGCATCGACCCTTCAACTCATAGAGGTCGGTGCTACTTTCTCAATCACTAACCTACTGTCATAGCAAGACTAGACCAATAGCCAAATAGCCCATGATCAAACCAGCATTTCAGCAAGTCAACCAGCAACACTATCACATCTCATATTCTGACAACCACCAACTAGCCAATATATCTGACAAGCTTAGGTTAGCTCCCCCTTACTATGTGCAATGGTTTCAGTCAAACACAAATTCTTTTCTTAAGGTATACAGTTATGCGGCAATGAAATGCATATTACAGATTCACACTACATGCAATATTTTGGAACCCTTTGTACTAGGCGGAGGCTAGCCTCTACGCATGATGTGGGTTTCCAGACAAAAAATGATCTGCCCTTCTCCCAGCATACCATTCAATATACCACAGGGTCATGCAGACTTATGCATCTACTCATGAATATGAAAGACTGATCATGAATGATTTTCAGCATTAAAAAAACCTCAATTGAGACTAGTATGTGTCAAACATTCAGAAACATATCAATCATGATAAGATGGCATCAAATATCATCAACAAATTCAGTTTAACAAAACATGCAATGTCTCAAGGAGTATTATTACAAAAGAAAAGACAAGGGTGGAGTTTAACTAACCTTCATGCGCATTGATTTTATTTGACCCCTTTGTTTTCTTCTATCAAGGCACACCTGAAAAAAAAACCATCTTGCATATCTAGGAACTCAAGAGCTCTTGGGTCTTATCAGATGAGTAGCAACTCTAGTAGGTGTACTCCAAGCATTCCAAGCATTTAAATCATCATGTTTCGTAGCAAAATAATTGGGTTAGGGTTAAAATGAAGAGAAACAGCATCTCGGCGCCTTAAATAGTGCTACTGAGAGGGGACTTCTCGGCACGATGGAAGGCGCGCCGAGAACCCCCCTTCCACATCAAAATGGCACGCCGAGAACTCCAGAAGGGCGCATTGAGAACTCACCTACTTCTGCGCCGGGAACCTATGGTGCGCCGAGAACTGGACCTTATGCACCGAAAAGCCATCTGAAGCTTTTAATGAAGTAGAAAATTGTTAGAAAACATGGAAAATAAAGAAAAGAATATGTTGAAGCCATTGCAGTAAAGCTATCAGAATGAAGATCAAAGAAAACCAGTAATGAAAAGCGGAGAAAGAAATTCTCAGATGCTGAACGATGCACCTGCGGACACTGTGCCACTTATTCTGTGCTTACGCTGTCCGCAGGTGGGGGGCAATTGTTGACAGATGAAATATGAGCTGAGACAGACATGAGACCAGAATCAGCAATGAAGACCCTTGAAATTTCTATAGAGTCAGAGCTAAAAGCAGAGCCATCACTATTAGTCATTTACCCGGCTGAAGCCTTCCCTGGCCAAGCTGATGTCCGGTGTTGTCATCGCCCAGGTGACAATAATGATGAAGACCGCAGTCTACTGACTGATGAAAACTTCCAAAGTATTCTGATAAAAAGTATACTGACCCACCAACAGAAAGGCCTTCGTCAGTTCTGACAGACTCAGGAGGGTTAACAAATGAAAAGACGGGTGGGACAGCTTTGACAGCTTAAGCCCGCTGATAAGAGGAATTAAAATGTTAAAAGCCCTAAATGGGCCCATAAGTGTGGCGCTAGGATCTTCTCATCAAGGCCAACTAAACCCTTGCGCGCTGGGAAGCTGGACTCTTGCGCGCCAGGAAGTCTCCCCATTCGACTGAGGCACGCCGAGAAAGTGTGTGAGGCGCGCCGATTAAGCCCACCGAGAAGAGACTTAGATAAGGGTTATAAAAACCCCCCCTTTCTCTCCGAGGAAAAAAGAGATACGAAGACACATAGATAGACAAGAGAGAAGAGACACAGAGGGACAGAGAAGAAGCCAGAAAGAAGAGAGCCGAGAGAAGGGACCCATAGGTGGGCAAATGGGGAGGGAGAGGAGTCAATGCCTATCTTTTTGGTAGAATAAGTTGTCCCGGGATAAACCAAGATAAGAGCCTATCCCATAGAATATCTTGTATGAGCAACCAAATCGAATATGATAAATTTCATTGAGTTATACCGGTTTATACCGGTTTATCCCCCAAACAAAGAGGGCCTAGGAGAACATTTTGATGTACTCAAATCTATAAACTAGTGAGAAGAAGAAGGGATGACTCTCGGGAGTGGAGTACGATTGTGGTCCGCCGGAGCGGTTTGACGATAGCGAGAGGACATTGGGATTTTGTCGGAGTGTCTTTGCCCTGGTGGTGTCTCTTAAGGTGAGGGATTTTATACGGGAGGCTTGGCATTGTTTTGTCTTGTATGACCTTGTAATGTATTGCATATCTGGAGGAGGAACCCCTTTTTATAGGTGAAAGTCGATGAAGAGCGTCTTGGGCGATAAGCTTCTAAGTATATGAAAAGATTATCCACAGAGACGTGCCGATCGGCCAGGCTAGCCGGAGTTATGGGATGCTGGGCGGATCACGGCATCGAGGATACGATGATGTTGGCCCATCATGATGGCGAATTTGAAATCTCATGATTCAACGAAAATACGGATTAGGCGAGAGTCGGGAAACATGGTAGAGATCAACATATCCGTACGCGTAGGACACCAAAGAACCGATTGGGCTGAGAAGCCAACGGATGTTATGAGAGATCGGATTCCTTCCATCGTATGAATGATTGGTTTCAAAACGGAGAGGGTGACACAACGAGAGCAGATTCAACATCTCAGCCAGAAGCGATGAACGAGGAGAGATCGATCGCCTCCTGTGCACCGTGAAGGCTTCTTTCTAAGACCCAGCTGTAGAGCACTGGCTAGAACCAGAGTGTGGGTCAAATCAGCTCCTCCATGCACGCTCCTTCGATCACCTTCTCAGCAACACCACTCCGGGTCCGTTCCCCCTGGCCAACAAATCCTTCTAACATGGTGAGGGGAGACAGGCACAACTCGGCCAACACCCCTTAAATTATTGAAACCCCACCACGGTGGGCATTGCAACGGGGGATGGGCTAAGTTCGGGACAATCTGGTATACATGTTCTTTCCTTGAATAATAATCTTCCATCAGATGCTAGCTTGAATTCACATCATACTTGTAGGGGGCAAGGGGAGATGCTCGACCCCAACCACCCTACAAGAAAATTTTATATATAGCAAGCAAAGAAAGAGGAAGGGGGGGGATACAAAGGACCACAAGGTCCAGAGGGAACCTACAGAATAGGCTAGTGCAAACAAGGTGCAAAGCCCAAGCACCCAAGAAAGAACCCACACAAAAAGGGGAAGGGGGAGCACGATCGAAATGCTAGCATGAACTAGAGGAGGCAGCAACTCAGGGTGGCACAGAGGCACAGCTCGGCGAGGAGGAGTGGGTATGCCATTGCGATCGACGAGGGGCCGCAGCTTCGGGCTGGCACGACGGTCTGCTCCGATAGACCCAGTTGACATGAGTAGCACAGAGGTCGAAGTGGGCAGGCTAGTCAATGCTGGGGATGATGGGAGGCTTGATAAGGATGGGGAGTTGGATAGCATCACCGGCAGTAGGAGCTTCGAACGCAGACGGGGCCACAGGAGGCCGAACGTAGGACGAGGAAGGGCCACTGTCAACTAGAGGGTCACAGTCTGACCGCTTGATCACCCTCTTCACAGCTTGACCGAAGGATAGTTGTGGCACAAAAGTCGGTGGAGGGAGGGGCTCTGCTAGAGGTTGCGAAGGAGGGGCAGTGGAGCTGGGAGCAGCAGGCGACCATGCCGGAGCAGCTGTGTTTAGGCCACAAGAGGGGGCCTGCACGTGGGGGACGTCGTCCACTAGGTTGACGCTTCGAGGAGGGAAAGCTGGTGGCACGGCATGAGGTGTAGCTAGGCCCAAGATGACAGAGGCGGCACGCGAGCACTGGCAGGCGGCCAGGCCATCCCCCAAGGCGGAGGAGTAGGAAGGAGCGGACTGAACTGAGGCCGCGGTGTGCGTAGGGGGATGCAGCACCGACGGAGCGCCTGGGTGAGCACTAAGGCGACGGGAGGTAGGCGCGGGAGCAACAGTGTCATGCCTCGAGCGTGAAAGATAACTCAGAAGCGGCGTGACGATGTCTATAACGATCATGTCAATCAGAGCGTAGTGCATTCAACACATATAAACAGAGCGTGCAAAATAGAATTAACCCAAATCTTTATTCATAACCATGTTTCTCTCAAATAGTATGAAGACTAAATGAGAAGAAAAAACTACTCGGGATGTGGTATTTTCTTGACTAGGGGTGGAGGCGGATGTGGGTATGAGGAGGCAGGAGATTGACTCATGGAGGGTTGATATGTGGAGGTGGAGGTGGAGGTGGAGGTGGCATAAGGATATATGGTGGAAGGATGACTCATGGAGGGTTGACTCATGGGGGCGTATGGTTGGCTTGTGGACGGTGAGGTGTAAGTGGAGGTAGAGGGTGGAGAAGACTCGGGGTCAAGGGAACCCTGGAGCTGTTGGCGGATGAAGCAGGCTCGGCTGTATAGTTGTTGTCAGGAGGTTAGGTCATTGAGGGCTAAGATGAAGCGGTATTCCGACGTTGCATTGGAAATTAACATCTTGATTTGCTCCGGCTCTGGAATGTGCCCCAAGACCTGTGCAGCAAGGCGACGCCAGGGATTAGCAAATGTGCAAAAATCCTCACCGTGCTTCATCTCCTCATGGGCCAGATCCACAATAGAGTACTTGGGCCCAGCCTGGTCCTGAAACTACTGAATGAACTTGTCTTGGACAGCTTGGAAATTCATGATCTACTCTTACGGTAATGAAAAGAACCAATCCCGAGCCGGGCCTTCCAATGACAGACCAAATAGATAAGCCATCAAGCATTGGTCATGTCGAAACTGGGCAGACTCATACAAAAACTCCTTCAAGTGCACGTAGGGGTCACCGACTCAACCATAGCGGCGATATGCAGGAATTTGGGAAGATGGAGGAAGTCAGAGATTTTGAAATTCGAATAGGACACTCAAAGAGGATTTGGGATCGATCCGACGTTGAAGTTCATCAAGCTGGTGTTGGGCTTGAGCAATCATCTCCGGGGTAGGGAGAGATCGAGAAAAAGGCGGGCCAGCTTGAGCAACAGTCTGTGAATTAGGACTAGGAGCAAGGTAATGGGCCAGATAAGAGGATCTGGGCTAAGAAGAAGAAGGGCCCATTCTAGGAGTGGAAGGATATGCGGGCCTGGAAGAAACATAAACATGAGGATTCATTGGGCCGACAACATAAGTAGGAGGGAAATAACACCCATTATGAGAATAAGGCCCATTAAGATGAGATGCCATGAGAGGTTGGGCCTGGGCCGGGTCCATTTGGAGAACAAGACTTGAAAGATGCACTTAGGCTCCTTGTGATCAGTTGTTTGCTAGATCAGTACTCGTGGCGTGTTAATTGCGATTCTGATGAGTTGCGATGGCGCCGAACGTGTACTGAGATGTGATTACCATGGTCTTTTATGATGCTTGTGTACATCCTAGAGTGCGCAGCGGAAGCGTGTGGGCTAGTTACCCACTGGCCGAGGATCATTGTTATGAGATTCTCGCTGATCGAGGGAATTGCTTCTTCCCGATGTGACTTCATCTTGGCTTCCTATGCCTTGGTGTTGTTTGTTGCCATGCTGTTGCTGGTAATTTTTCGGTGTTGGCATTGGCATTTGCAAGTGTTGGGGAATTTGTCGACTTCCTTGATGATTGAGTACCCTTTTACTCTGCATTTCCTTTTTCTTAGGTGTTGTGCTCTCGAGACATTGTCTTAGCCCTTGAGATGCATCCCTTGAGATTGTTGTTTTGTGTCGTTTCCCATGGTCGTGGGTCTTTCTTGGTGAGCTGCTTGATGCATGACTCGTTCCCTGTAGTCGTGTGATCAGCTACTATCGTGCCTTAATGTTGCCCTGCTTGCAGTTGTGTTCCATGGTTCTGTGTGCTGTACGGAGTCAGAATCCTGCAGGTGCTGGCGTGTTGCTGCTGTTGTTTTTGTAACAGCTATTGTATCTGTGAATTTGTCATTGGTGTCCTATGTGCCAGGTGTTCCCTGTTACCTTTGGCACTGGCGCCGATGATGTGGTCAGGCTGTCAGCTGAGAGGACTGTGTTTTCTTGTGTAAGGTGATGCTTGCCGTGTTGTCATTTCGTTATCCATGAATTGTTGTCATGGTAGTCGTGTCTCTTTCACTGTGAGACATAAGCGACATTGCCTTGTTTCGGAGGTGTCAGACTTGTGTTCAGTTACGGCGTGCTCCGTCCAGAGCATGTGCTCGTGATTATGGTCTGACTGTGTTCCTCTGAATTGTGTTCCTAGAGATTAGTGTTGTTTCGTAGTTGTACTGTTGGGTTGCTCTTCTCTGCTTGTTCCTTCTTGTTAGTCCTTACATTTCAAGGATGAAAGTTCCTGAAGGAGGGGAGGATGTAATGCCCTGGATCTTTGACGGATCTTTATTGGGTCTTGTCAGATCATTATCAGGTCTTTCTTGAGTAAATAGATATGAAGGTTAGGAGCTGGGGATAAAGGTCTTTGGGCTTAGCTCATCAAGCAGAGGTACTACGGTAAGAGGAGAGTTTGGGACTTGGACTTTCCAGCTCTAGCCCAAACATCTCCTATTTGGCGCGACATCTTCTCTTGTAGGGATTTCATCTCTTTCGGTGTTTGGGTCCGTCTTGGGAAAAGCAACCATTGTATTTTCAGGAAGGACAGATGGTGCGGTGACTTCACTTTGGAGGTTTCCTTTCCTAGTTTGCTCGCGATCTCAGCTAAGCCTTTTGGGCTAGTTGACTGGGTATTTGATCCCCATCTCTCTAGGGGCACCTGGGTGCCAATTTTCAGGAGGAACCTCAGTAGTGCCAAGTTCGAGCAATTCTAGGACCTCCTCTTGATCGTACTTGACTTCGCCTTGCACCTCTTGAGAGATGATGCGTGGACTTAGAGGTGGGGTAGGGAGGAGACCTTCTCTGTTAGGTTTGCATACTCCATCATATCTGACAGTTGGGTGCGACACAGCTTTGCTCCCCCCATTTGGAGACCAAGGACACTATTGAAAGTGAAGTTTCTGATCTGAAGGATTTTCCACAAGAGACTTCCTACCAGAGACATGCTCCTTCGCTTCCTACCGGGTATTCAATCGACGTGTTGCTTGTGTGGCCTGGGGGATGAGTCCGTGGAACCCCTGTTTGTAGGTTGTCTCTACTCGCGAGCAGTGTGAGAGGGTGTGACCTCGAGAGCATGAGGTGTACTCGGTCGACAGATTGGCGTGCAACCCTTCATTGGGTCCCGGGGTAGGAGTTGGCCTCTCAAAGATGATCATGTTCTTTGGTGGCTCATTCTGCATGCCTATGGTTCTTGTGGTGTGAAAGGAACAATAGGATCTTCTGGAGGGAGGCTAGAGCGGGCGATTCTCTTATTTCTTTTATTTGTACTAGAGTGAGAAAATAGGTGGAGCTGCTATGTAATGTGAATGCCCTCAACTTACCTCTCTTTGTTTTGTTGGGATGTAGATCGTCCCATACCGCCCTTGTGTGATTTTGTATGAGATCTCTTTTTTATGGGCTTTTGACTACACTTGTACATCTTTTCAATTAATACATCCAGTGGTACCATCCACCTCAGCAATCCAGGTCGGATACGATCTATTTTCATTTTGAAATAATGAAGAATAAAAGAATACAGCCATATCACTCCCTTCCTGACAATGGTAATCTTCTTTTTACATTGCCTTGCATTAGAAACTATATGAAAAAAAACTAGTATTTCCATCTCCTTCCTTGAGCCATTGCACTCTAGACCTCTCTTTCCAGTGTGCCACCGCCTTCCACAACAGCGTAATGTACTTGGCTCCAAAAACTGCCGAAGCTCTTTCTCTGTAATACTCAAATTCCCACTGGTTTCCTAGACTCAAGCACCTGAAGTTGTTGGATCACATTCATCTTTTTAATAAATTTTTGCTGCTTATAGTTAAAGGCCCAGGCTTTAATCATGTTCTTCAAGTTCTTCAGTCTCTACTTCAGTCTTCTAGTGGCAGGACACTGAGTGCCCACTGATCCCCAACAATTGATGACTAAATCAATAAACTCCCGTTGATGTAACCAACATTTTTCCGGATGAAACTGACTGGTGTGATGACAGGTATCTGACCAATCAATAACTAAACAGTGGTGGTCCGAAAAGAAAAGGAATACAAAGGGAGACCTAACAATAACAGAAAAGAAAAGGAATACAAAGAGGAAAGGGAAAAGCAGAAGGGGGAAAAAAGAAATGGTCAGAGAAGGAAACAATGGGAAAATTGCATTGACTATAGGGCATAGGAAAACAAAGAAGGGGGAAAGATAAAGGAAAAATTAATTTCCAGTCCAAAAAAGGGGAACCTGATGGATTTCCAGTCCAAAGACAACATTTCGTAAGTTGACTGTGATAAAATAATTTTAGGTCCATTCTGTTAAGTTGTAGGGTTATATTTTTGAAAACCCAAAAATACCCCCTACAACTCTCAACCAATCAGGGGTGTCTCCCAAGAGGGGGGGGGAGAGCACATCTCGTGATACCCGCACCCATCTCTCCTCTCCAACCCGGCATCCCATCTCCCTCTCCACCCCAGTAACCCTCCACCCCGGCGACCTCAGTGATGTGGATCCACCCTGGCGAGACAACGACGTCTCGAGAGGCTCTGGCGAGGAAGATCCACCCAGGCAACGCACCAGCATTCTTCCTCCCAATGGTCCAATCTCCCTTCTCTAACCCAGTGACGTGCTCGCAGCACCCCGGCGAGGCTACTCCACCCCCGCGTGTACATCGACCGTGGCGATGAGCTAGCAACACCCTGGCGAGGCAGATTCACCTAGATCCCGATGGCAAGGAGCCCTCTCCACCCCGCGAGGTAGGTCGAATTCTGGTTAGATCGCAACGGCAATGTCTCCCCTCTCTAGCCCCTTGATCCCTGGTATCGCAACATCTCCCTTCTCCAGCCTGGCCATTCACACTCGGAGCTGGTCCTTCTCCCACCCAAGCAGTTCTGCGAGGCTGTTCACCCGGCAAGGTTATTTCTAAACTGATCTGTTCTTCAGATGCTTTTTCCCTGCCGTCCACCTCTCAATGTGCAAAAGTATTCCATTACGGTGGGAGCTTCTGTGTGGGAACATCTACAGTTCTTTACCTCACAACTTCATTGGCAAATGCGCTGTCCCTTGCCAAGCACACTAAGCAGCTGAAAAAGGTTTAAACTTTAACATGAGCCCATAGTAAAGCACTTGTCTTGCAGTTGAAAACTTCAAATGGATGAAGAACCACACCCCACACAAGTAGAGTGAGACTAAAAGTACAGGTTCCAGCACACCCATGAATGAATTCTTGGGCATGAAGCCTTTTGTCCTGTCCGGGAAGAAGACAAGTCACAAGAGTGCAACCTCGTGTGAATATTTCTGAAGCAAGCAAACTCGGGTAAGTTTTTTTCTTCAAGCGAACACCAAATGGCAACAGACATGGAAAAATGGTTGAGGACTGGGGGTGGTGGTGGACGTCCTTATATTTCTCTCCTTATTTGGAGAATTTCCTATTCCCTTCATCTGGTCTTTCCAGGCTCAATATCACTTGTATTCGAAGAGGGAAACAAAAGAAAAGAAAGGAAAGGAATTCCCACATATCCACATGCATTTAAAAGTGAAAGCACATACACACCAGCATATTATGTCAGGAGGGTTAAATGTGTTTGTGCAACTGTAGAAACACAAGATGTCAGATACCAAACTCAATAGCAATCAACTTGATTGTCCCATAAGGAAACCTGAAATGACATTCTAGAAATGATCCTAAGATCCTTCTCTTCTCTTCCCTTCCCTTCCCTACCCTTTTCTTTCCCTTAATTTTCTTTCCATCTTGCCTATGAGCCCTCATGTAAAAGATACACAAAGTGGGTTAACTTAGGCCATTTCACAACAGCATAGACAAGTCAATTTCAGCAAATGGATTTTGCCAAAACACCATCTTGCAAAAGATTGCATATCTAACCTTTCAATCTGACATCTATGCTCCAACCTGGTGCCTTAGGCCTCATGTTTCTTTTTCCCCTGCATCTGAATGTACGCACCTATTACTTCCTTACATTCCTCTACTTGAGAGGAGGACAACATGTGCCCCTACAAGTATGTCATCATTGGAAACTGAAGCAAGATATTTATGGTAGCAAATCATGTCATACATTACCTATGTAAGTTTTGAGACAGGGGGAAGGGTAGAGCACAAGTGGAGCGGAATGAATAAGGGGTTGGGGTGTGAGAGGAGGTAGGTTTTTATTTTTGAGCTATGAGGCCTTGGACCTCAACAGCAAGCTACATCCCAGAGCTGACAGGACGGGCCATTTCTGAGTTACAAGCATGTTTGAAAGGCTCGGTCCTATTCATTACAGGTCATGTTTAGCGGCCTCCCAGGCCAGTCCAGCTCAAGAACACTCTTAAAATCCATATCTTCTAAAAGCCAATAATGCTTATCATTTTTTTCAGGTAATTAAGAGAAAATATGCCCATTGCAAGAATCATCTTTTCAACTGCACACCCTCCGCCTGGTTTCTTGGCCTTTAAGTATGCCATAATATTCCCCCTTTAGATTCCAATTCAAACTTTACATTACACATTTCTTTAGAAAAGATGTTACGAGTTAAAAAGGATTACTTAAATATTTGTTCCCAAAACGGTAAAATTAGCATTCACCTAAATCAGACCATTTACAATGAAATGAGATAGACCAACCTAGAAGTTTCAGAATTTAAAGCTGCATGTCACACTGAATATAAAAGAAGCTTAAAGCAATCAAGAGCGAATGCCTACAAGTTAACTATGTAAAAAGCTTAAATATGAAAACAACATGAAGATGAAAACTTAACCACATCTTCCCAAATAAGAAACTAAAGAACAGGTCACGAGTAAATAGAAAGGCAAACAGAAAATGAACATAAGCTTGAATCACCATGTATCTATGCAGTGTAAGACTATCAACCAATCAATTTTCACTTAGATATGAATGACAATCTTGAGCATGTGACAAGCCTCAAAAGTCTCATTTGAAAAATGCATGAAGCACATTTAACATTTACCGAATCAAATGACCATGAGTCCATATAATGAGAAAGCATCATTCAAATCACATTCATCAAATTTCAAGTTAATAGGTTGAGTACTTTTCAAGCCCAAAAATTATATGAGAAAAATGCATGAAAATACCCAACCAAGGCATTGAAAACCTATTTGATAAAATGCATGAATCATAGTGGGAGTTGACATAATGCAATGAGTGAGTTAACTCTCTTTTTTAATAAGAACTTCATTAATGCACTCCTTTGAGTTCCAAGCATAAGCCATGGATTTTGTTCCTACAAGCCAAGATAAATATAGCATTAGCTCCTTAAACACCGAAGATTCATATGACTTTTAAGAGTGAACCTTGAAGTCATCTTTCAGCTCATCAATCAAGATATAGACATGTTGCTCAATGAAATACATAGACACACAAGCACAATTATTTTGATATCTTTAAAACCAAACACCAACTAGGGAATGCAACAATTTACCCCTTTTTGATAATGACAAAATGATGCGTGTGATAAGACTGTTTTGTAAGCATCTTTATGAAAGGCTAAGCATTAAGCATCATACACCAATTCTCGAATTCTCATATAGCACAAATCATAAAGCATTCATAAAGCATTGAGCACACACAACCATTCTCCCCCTTTTTGTCATCTACAAAAAGACATGGGGTTATGTGACATGATATGAACAAGTTAGGCCAAAAGATATGATACCAATTCAAATACCACTTGATGCTAATTAGAGGCCTAAAGTTATGATACCAAATGTTGTTCAAATTAAAGTCCCAAAGATATGTAATTTCAATTCTTGAAGAGTTGGCCCCAAAGATGTGATACCAAATGTTGGAAGAACTCATTTTAGCATTTATGCAATGTGATGCGTTCAAAATATACATTTCAAAATGAACTATGCCAATTGTTGGAAAGTATGGATTGTTCAAGATGATATCATGTATGAGCTATATGCATGCTGAAAATGTCAATTATGCATCAACATACCATGTTTAGCATATTTCATAGTTTCCTTTGCATCTCTCTTTCCATCCCTTTTACTCCTCTTAGTGGTTTTAAAACAAAACATAAGGTGTGTTCATGCCCACTTTGCATACATTAGTTCTTATAGAGCATTGATACTACACGTGGTTTTCTAATCCATATCCTTTGTTGCCCTTTATTTGTTTTCTTTCAAGGGTAATCAAGAGTAAAAATCCCCTTCATCGGTCGGCCGGTTGGAGGAGGAAGTTGGATCTCTATCTCACCTGCTTACAAGGTATTCATCGCGATCACACTTTTCTTTTGAGGTAACCCCTCTGGTGATCACACTCCTAAATAACATCTCATGCTCCTTTTCCCTTAGTTATTTTAGTCATTTCCACACTCATAATTAATTAGTCTTAATTAATTAATCTCAATGTCTATGTGACACGTTCACAACTGAGAGTTCCCACGTCGAGTGACCCCCCACTAGACAGTGCTTTCCTACGAGCATGTGCCCTTACCAATTGGGGAGAGGTGGAGAGGCGACCCGACGAGATAGTTTTTAGGTTGGTTATCGTAGGGCCCCTTACCTTTACGCCTGAGTCTAGGCTGAGGAAAAAATCAGCTAGAGGATCTAACTTAGAGCAGTAAGTCTATGTGTGCACATGCATGTGGTTGAGGGTTTGGACGAGTACTGATGGTATGACCCCAACTAGTCATTATTCTGTGGTTACTTGTATACAGTGTCACAGTTACCGTGTTGAGACGAGTGGGTGGCACCTGAGGTTACAGACTAAGTCGTTAGTGGATGCATCGGGCCTTATTTCTAGTGGGTAGGTTCTCCCGTCATGTGAGACTTGACTCTCCTAACTCTAGATTTTGGGTTTCCTGACAGCAAGGTCATGGTTCGCCGGGTGACTTCTGTGTGTTGTTCTCGACATTGAGGTTGAGGGTTCCTGACAGAGTCATCGTAGTTTCACCTGTAGATAGAGTAGTGTTTACGATGACGAGGTCATGACCTTACCCTAGACCATGTGGTCTTGACTGTGGCGTTCGTCAATAAGGACAGACCTTCCTGATACAGGTATCATGGTGTTTCCTTATAGTAGCGTAGCCGTGGTTTTGCCGGTGGTTTGGTGTGAGCCCTGTACCTTCTCGGTGCCAAACCTTCCAGGCATAGTGAATAGTCCACAGCGCGGGGGTTCGCGCGCCGAGAGCTACCCACGCCGGGAGCCTCTTCTATCAAACCTCTTCCTCAGCCGAGAGTTTCACCCCCTCTTTCCCGCCAATAGCTGCGCCGATATCCCACCTCCAGTGCGCCGGGAACCTGTCACGTCGAGATACTGTTCTCCCCTATACATGGTCGCGCCGATATCTCTTCCACTTCATGTCGCGCCGAGAGTCTTCATCTGTTCAGTGCCTCGTGCGCCGAGAGCCTTCCACAAGTCTTGTTTAAACCTCTCCCTAACCTTGTTAGATTTATCCGGGGATGCCCATGAGCCCTCACTAAAATCCCAGGAAATAAACAAACGGGGAAGGACCTCCCCTACATTCCATTGTCTCGAATCGGGCACACATATGTAACCCCGTAAGTTCAGAGGGCTCTGCCTTTACATGTGTCCCGTCGGCTTCCAAAGGGGGATATTAAACGTCATCGTAAGGTGATTACACTGTTTAGGAGTCTCAGTGCTCTCCCGTTTTGACCGTCATCCCGGCACTCCGTGGGTGATGGTCTATCTCTTCTTTGGCATGACCCAAAGTAAGGGGAAATGCTGTCGGAACCGCGATTTAATAACGGCAACCCCAATAAGCTAAGGGAGCGTCATCAATGCGTACCCCTTTTGGCTCTGCCCCTTGGGAAAAACTAACTAGTTGGGACATCTCCTCAAAGACGTACATCGAGGGACAACACCCTAACCATTGCTCAGATTTCGTCCCGCCACTACGTGGACGGTCTCCTATCCTTACTTGGCACAATTCGAAGCTATGGGGAGATGCTGCCGGATTTGATCTGTGCATTTAAATAAGGTCGTCATTCACATGCTTAGTTGTTATACGTACATTAATCTTTTAAATGCCCTCTGAGGCCTCCTACTTTGGCATTCAATCAAGGGTTGTCCTTCTTAGGAAGGGCGTAATTAACGCCATAGCCTTTACGGTATGGCGGACTTCTAGTCCCAACACGATCACCCATAATTGTTTGATCTATCAGATGAGCCCATAATAAGTTTGTCACGCATGTGACTGGCACGCCAACAAACAAATAAAATCAACCCCCTTCCTTCTCTCTCCCCTCTCCCATCTCTGTCGCGTGAGCCACCCAGCCTCCTCTTCCCGCCGGCACACTGCGCTCACCTCCTCAATCCCTCTCTCTTCCCCCACACGATCCTACTCTCTCTCTTCTTCCCTCTCTCTCTTTCCCACTCACCCTCCAACGACCACCACCACTCCCAGCACGCCACGACCATGCCACCACCACAGCACCCCTCCGGTGAGCCCCTCCGACCACCGTGAATCTCCTCATCCTGCTCTCCCGTCGAGCCCCTCTGACCTCCTTCCCTCCGTCGCCGACCGCACCTCCGGCTGCACTGCCTCCAAGCCTCCCCTCTCATCACGCCACCTCCCGTCCACCCCCTCCTGCTAACACAACTGGGGCCACCACCCATACCCCCCCTCCATCTCTGCACTCCCTCCGCGTGCACTGCCACCACCGTCTCCCACGTCGCCGACTGCACCGCCTCCAAGCCTCCCCTCTCATCATGCCACCTCCCGTCCACCCCCTCCTGCTAACACAACCGCGGCTGGCCACTCCTCTCCCCACCTGCACTTCTCTCTCTGGCCATCCGCCGTGACCGGTGCCATCGCCCTTGCAGCTGACGTTCTCCCCCCTGCCACCACCGTCTCCCACGCCACGACCACTCCCTCTCATCCCCGGCCAACCCGCCAACCAGCAGACACGCCCTCCCTCTTTCCCCTGACAGTCAGCCACTCGCCTCCACTTCTCCTCTGCGGACACCACCCTTTGACCACCATTACCACCGTCCACCGCCGTGGTCACCCCATACCACCACCGGGCAACCACCGAACCCCCCCTCTCTCCCTTGCTCACCGCGATCCCCTCTGCTAGCCTCCCCTCTTCAGCGACCACTCACAGCCGCGGCAGCCCCACCGCCTCCGCCCCATGCACAACTGACGCCCCCCCTCCCTTCGTCTCACCCTCTCTCTCTCTAACTACACTTCCTCTCCATCGATTCTCCCTGTAACGCCCGTGATTTTGTGGATCCGTAGCGGGCCGAGTCTAGAATTTATCCGGTGAGTTTAGGTGATTTTTATGAATTTTTGGGTTATTTTTAGGCATTTAAATGAATTAGTTAAAGCATAAAAATAATTAAAATAGATCTATTACCCGCGCCTTAATTAAAATTTTGTTCCGGGGGTGCTGCCACCGGAAACCCCCGCAAGGGGCGCTGCCCCCTTGACCCCTGCGACCTGAACGGGCAGGTCGATCCCCGCGACCTGACTGCGCAGGTCGATCCGTGTGGCGACCTTCGGTCGGGTGTGAGGGTGCGCGTTGCTGAGCTCCCGCTCCACACTCGATGATTCATTCCCCCGAATTGGGTGCAAAGAGAAAATCAATGATGCCCTGTGGTATCGGACATGGACCTCGGAACCCCCGACATGGTCATGATCTGAACATATCTTAGGCCAATAATTCATTAACTTGACCCGTTTCTTCCGAGATCTAATCCCGCAACCCTACATTAAACTTGCCATGCTTACGGCAGACATTCGTATGGCTTTATCGTCATTTTCGATGCTTCAAATGCAGACTCTCGTCCGAACAACGAACAGTCCATTGGTGACCAACATAAACCAGGATCTAATCCCGCAATCACATTAAACTTGTCGTACTCACGACAGACATTCTTGTGGTTTCGTCACCATCTCTTACGTTACTAATACGGACTCCCATCCGAATAAAGAATGGCCCGTGAATGACCGATGTGCACATCTGTGAATGTTTACACCCCAATGTGGGGCTTGTTTAAACGCAGTTTGAGAGTTTACTCTCACTTTCATTATTATGAATTTCAGGCCATTGGGCCCCTTTTCCTGGCAATCAATCAAGAATTTTTCCCTCTCCGAGGGGATGTAATTAACGTCGTAGCCTTTATAGTACGGTGGGTCCTCAGTCCCGACACGATACACACAATTGTCTGATTAGTCAGAATGAGCGCACCATGGGCTTCTTTAAGTCCGCATAAATTGTCACCTCAGTGACTGGCACGCCCTCTCACCAATAAACCGAATAAACGAACGAAAGGATGAACAAACTAACGAAAAGAACGAAGAGTCCCCGAAAAGTGTGTCCATAGTGGGGGAGCCACATAGCCTGGGGGTGGCGGAGGAAACCAACGCTCCGATTTCATCTTTTTCTTCCCTTTGTCGCAGACGGCCTGCAGAGCATGCTTCTCCTCTTCCAGGTACAGGTTGGCGTCTGACAGGTGACACTTGAACACCTCGAATGCTTCGAAGGCCCATAACTTATCACCCGGACTCTTTCATCAGTAACATAACCTTCTTCAACCTATGAATATAAACCACATTACTTTAAAAATAGGCATACACCTCAAACTTTGTGGAACTTAACTTCGACACTTGATCTTTAAGCCATCTGGCAAAAGATCCCTCGTTCCTTTTGAACCTCCATGTCATTGAGACGTGGACATTGAGTAATTAATTTTGAATCAAATTACCTGCAATGATGAATGTAGCATCACCATAAATGGGAGGAAGAACGTCAAGCAACTTATAAATTTGACGTATGGTGTTGAGAACTTACTCAACATAAGGTTCAATCTCAACACTGTTCAGGAGAACATATATCTTTTGGCCAACAACTCTCTGTCCTCTAATATGTGATTCAAACAGCGTCCGAATGCACGTCCTGGATACTTAAATATGGACAACCAATCTGATGCACCCACCTCTCCTCCATCATAATTACGTGGAGGTCGAGCGCGGCAATTTTGAATTTCGGGTTTGAAGTACATTGAACAGAAGTTTGAAATTTCTTCAATAATATATGCCCCAGTAATTGAACTCTTTACTTTAGCCTTGTTGCGAACCTTCATTTTCAGGTCATGCATACACCTATGACAACAATTCATATGATAATGACATATAGTGACAATGATAGACACATGTAGTAACTATGAAATAAATTATAAATGCATAATGATTACCTCTCAAATGGATACATCCATCGAAATTATACTGGTCCTCCAACTTTGGCCTCATATGGCAAATGGATAATCAAGTGCTCAATGGAATCGATGAACATAAGGAAAAATATCTTCTCCAACTTGCATACTATCGTGACCACATTCTATTCGATAGTTTACACGTCCCCAAGTTTGAGTTCTGAAGCACATAGAATCTTGAAAAATTGAATGCAATGGGCATAAGTCTCTCTATGAACCCATGGCAATCATGACTTTTGAATCCATATATTTTTCACTCATTGACATACACACAACGGGCTATGATAGACACATATCCATCAAGGAATCTTACTTGCTTCAGCCACTGGCACAGTTCATTGATCTGTGTGTCTTTCAATACGTAAGCTGCTTTAGGTTGCACAACTTTTCTCCATTATTGAAGGGATGGTGAAGAAAGATGAGATTGAGTTGGGAGAGTATAAGGTGGACCCTCCTCAACCGCATGAAGCTCCTCCCAGAAGGGCAGGAGTCAACATGATCTCCCTATACCAGGCATTACCCGAGGAGATCTCCGAAGCAAGTACGTGGCGCACCTATGAAGCCCACTTTTTGGAGTCCGTAAGAGAACAACAGGGATGGCAGCAGGTCCCTGCAAAGATCAAGAAGAAGAGGGCACCCCGCCCGAAAGTGGGGGCGCTTGTTCATGGCATCACACCACGACCTGCTCCGCCAGTGGCAGCACCAGTGTGGACCACTCCACCTGCAGTCATCAGGATACCAACTCATAATCAGAGGAGGTAAACTCCGCTGCCTAGAGTGAAAGAAGTTTGCCCCAGAGCTCGAAAGCTGCAGAACTTTATAGACGGGCTGGATGATTATGTGCAGCCCGAATTGAAGTCTTTGCTGATTCGGGACCACGTCCCATGGCAAGAACTGGAGCAGTTGTCGCTCGAGCAAAAAGAACAAGCCGATGCAGCATCAGACAAAGAGGGCATCCTGTGTTAAGGGCAGGCGCCTGCTGAAGCAAAAAAGAAGAAGAAACAAAGGAAGAAGAAAAGAAAGGCCACCTGCCTTAGCACAGAATGCACTGTCTTACTCCGGTGCATCACAAAGGGTTGCACAGACCTACTAAAAGCAACGATGGAAAATGTAAGGACATTGTGACCCTTGAACCTATTAATGCATCGACATCGTGACTCCTAGACCATATATGCATATGCACAGACATAATGCAGCCTCATGGACATATGCATTGACTTAATGCGGAGCGAACATGCATATGCACAGACTATGCTAAGTGAATGAACTAAGTGTGCACAGACCAACCGCAGAATGATCATGCTTGCCATAATCAAACTACAATATGAAAATGTAAAAGATAATTTTTATGCATTTTGATTTTCACATGAATCATAGATTGTCAACATCAAAACCAAGGTCCAATAGCCACAGCCACCATAGCTAAGGCATTAAACCATGCACATGTCCTCAGACGCCAGTGCAAGTCAGCTAGTTCATGGTAAATTCCCACAGCCACCGCGGTTAAAGCATTAAACCATGCCCACATCCTCGAACGCCAGCCTTAGTATCCCAGCTTACCAGGAACTACCACTCGAGGTCATTGAACAGGTGATCAACGTCACCTTCCAACTACAACAATCAGAAGGTGCATGGATTGAGATCTGGGCAAAGAAGTGTCATCGACCTCATCCTGCAAACACATTAGCTCGACGATATCCCCACGGGGATCTGCCAGCACCAGTTCCAGTGCCTCCTCCTCCTACTCCCCTAGAGACGGTCGTCGCCTAGAAACATGAGAGGAATAGAAGGAAGAATCTTAAGAGGCAGCTCAAGAAGCGAGCCGAACAAGCTGCCGCCTTGCAATCCCTAGTAGAGCTAACGCCTCGCCAGAGGTTACAGCGACTCATCGATAGTTTGGAGGAATACATTCCTCTTCACCCTACCGGGCCTATCCCACTCGATAGCTACATCATGTGGGAAGAAACGCAGAAACGAGCTCGCCTCAGAAACTGGGCCCAAGAAATGATCCAAAAAGTCAAGGAAGGTGAAGCCCTCTACATTCTAGAAGAGCTCTCTTTGTTCTATAAGGACAAAGAGATCACAGTGGAACAGCTGGAACAGATGCTTCGCAGCTACACTTGCAACATGGTGGTTGTTCCACCTCCAGATAACATCAACGCCTCCCGGCGAGGCGAGCCAGTAGCAGCCAAAACCCGACAAAGGATTGCAACTCCACTCAGACTACAACCAGTCCTAGAACACATCGACCATGGCCGAGGTCACGATCGTGGACATGGTAGAGGCTGCAGAAGAGTCCATGAGCTACCTCTTCGCCCGTCTACCTTCGATCCAAAATGGGTCATCCTCCTTCAAGGAGAACAACCCGCCCCGATCCCACCAGTGGAAATCTGGGGGGGAACCCAACATTTTTGATCCCGCTGGCTCCGAAAAGATCACCGCCAGCATCCCAGTCCCGGCACCAGTTCTAACTCCTCCTGTAGAACAAGCAGGGCCGTCCGGCAAGGACGGGCCAACCCTTCAGCCACCCTCGGAAGAGCCGTCATTGGCCTCTCTCTTCCAAGAGTCCGCAGGTGGCCAGAGTCAGCCCAATCCCAGTAACAAAGGCAAGGCGGTGCAACTCCCCGACGAGGAGTGACATGGCAGCCCACAGTAGATCTAGCCTGACATACTACCATCACTGGAGGACGCTCGAGCTCGAGCTGACCGAAAGGTTCTCCACCAGATGAAGTGCTTTCCTGCCAGCATCATGATCTAGGAAGCCATCGCTTGGAGTAAAGATTTGAGGGAAACCATTATCAAGATACTCCAAGAGCCAGAAGTCTATGAAGCATACGCGGCAGAAATAAAACTTGCCACGTATGAGGCTTTCACAGCCACTGTCACCTTCATAGAGAACGACTTCCTACTCTCTCCCACGTGCCATAATCGCCCCCTCTATATGAAGGGGAAAATCAATGGGCATGAAGTAAACCAGATCCTAGTAGATGCCGGTGCGGCTGTCAACATCATGCCCCGTAAAATATTCAAGACTTTATATCTGACTCCCTACCTCTAGAAGGTCTAGGCAGTCAAGATATCCGGCTTCAATCAGAACACCGAGGAGGTCCTCGGCAAGGTGGATGTTGACTTGATACTTGATGATTTCACCTCTAAGGTGACCTTCTACATCATTGACTCCAGCACATCCTACAAAGTGTTGCTAGGCAGTCCCTGGCTCCATGAAAATTGGGTCGTCTCCTCAACCATCCATCAATGTATCAAATATATTAAGGATGGGGAGCAACGTGCAACCTTCACAGACCTGTCTCCATTCACTCCAGCAGAATGCAACCTGGCCGATGTGGCTCTCTACTTCAAGGGAACCAGTCCTTTCCCTATGATTAAGAGCAAGAGCAACGGCTGGCTCTTCGAAGAAGAAGAGGATGGCCTCTTCTCCGTTGACAGGGAGAAGGCCAAGCTTCACCGACTACACCTTAGCCCCAAGTCAACCACAGATCACCCTGAGAGGCGCAAAGTCAATTTTGAGGCTAATATTATTAGCCGAGCGATCGACAAGAGCATATGCTTGCCACTGAACTGCATTCAGCTCGTGTGTGTCTCAGACGAGCACAGGGTCGAGCAGCTCACGACGTTCATCGTCACTTACAGACTACAACACCGGTCTAGGAAAAGGGCTAGAAGGGACAAGTCCATCATTTTCCACAAAGGAGACATGGTCCCTCCTCGAGGCCCAGACCGCGCCGGTCGCGCAGAAGGCCTAATCATTCGCTCTTTTGCCTGAATCGTCTCTCTGGAAAAGTGTCTACGATCTTGGTTCCGACCTTTGGTCGATCACGTTCTCGGATCCACAAATGGTAGCCGAGATTGGGCGTCAACGAATTTGGATCCCAGGCATCCCAAGCTTTTAACCTCGTTTCATCGAGTTGTTCATGTGAAGTATAAAACTCAACAGCTAAAGATCGTAGGAGTTCGGAAACCTGTTCAGCTTTTTTCCCGGACCAAAGACCGAAGTAGGTCCACGCATCGTCAGGAGTTTTCATAGCGTCAGTGTTTGCTTCTACCAAAGATCGAACTCATGCACGACCAACTTCACGCGCCATTGCCGAAGCCCGCGCCGGGGCTCTTCTGGAATCCCTACCTGCAGATTTTCTTCACCGTGCTGCTGACGGCGGCGGCGCAGATTCTTCTCAAGGTCGGCGCGGACCATAGCGCGGCGTCGGACAACTCGTTCTGGAGCTGGGCCGGTCTGACCGAATTGCGCTCGGGCATCACATGGCTGGGCATTCTCGCCTTCGTTGCGAGCTTCGGCGGCTGGCTTTACGCGCTGCGTTTCCTCCCGCTCGGCCTGGCCTTTGCGCTCACCAACGGCGTCCACATTTTTGTGCCGCTCGGCTCGTGGTATTTCCTCGGCGACCACATCGGCTGGCTTCGCGGCGGCGGCATCGTCGTCATTCTCGCGGGAATCCTCCTGCTCACGCAATCCGTGGCCAAAGCGGAGGAGAAAGTATGAGCCTGTTGGCATGGACACTCATCATCATCTCGCAGATCGCGCTCGTCGCCGGGCAGATCTATCTCAAGCGAGCGATGTCGCGGCGCGAGCAGGCCAATAACGCGGGCTGGATCGGCCTGCTGATAACCGGCATCGCCACGATGACCGTCTGGTTTCTCCTCTGGCTCGGCGTCATGCCGCACGTGGAGCTCAGCAAGCAGATGCCGATGGAAGGGATCAGCCCCATCCTCATTGTGCTCGGTGCCGCGTTGTTCCTGCGCGAGCGGCTCAACGCGCGCGGTTGGGCGGGCGTGGTGCTGACGTGCGTGGGCGTGCTGCTCGTTTCGGCAAGCTGATCAACGCGCGCGGCACCACGGGAACAGATTCGAATAGGCCATCATCCACGCGACCACGGGCGAGACGACCAGCGAGAACACGGCCGATCCGGTGGCGATGATCCAGAAGTCGCGCTGGCAGGCGCTCTTGCCCACCTCGACGTAGCCACCGGCGCCCTGGATATGCTGCGAGACAGCTACCTGTGCGGCGGCGGCGATGGCGCACACGAACGAGGCGACCAGCCACGCGGCGGCGGCGATCACCGCGAATGCGATCACGAAAATCAGGACCGAAGTTGCGAGGCGCAGTGTGGCCGGAACCGTGGCTGTCGCGACCGTACGCGGCGTTGATTCGGAAACGGCGTGCGGCGTGGCATCCGGCAGCGCGCCGCCGAGGATTTCCTTGAGCGGAGTCCAATCTGTCATGCCTTCTCGCCACGCAAGGTCGTCGTAGCTGAATTCGCCGAGTCGCAGGCGCTCGCGCAGGTCCATGAGCGCGAACGGGCCGACCTGCTCGTTGTTTTTATGGACGTAGAATTGCACGGGCGTGCCTCGACTCGCGACTAGTCATAGAGGTTTCGCGAGTGGATGGCAACTGTGCGGACTGGTCTTATGGGACCGATGTGATGGATGGGACGAATTTATCGAGACGGATGGCTTGGTCCCATCGGTCTCATCAGTCCCATCCGTCCCATGCGATGAATTACCGCCCGACGAGGTTGTCGGAGCGCATGAAGACTCCTTATTCCTTTAAAAAGGAGCACACTAGAAGACTCTTCAACTTGTGCCTTAAAAATAAGCTCATATCCCTTCCAGAGCCAAAGAAGCCGGAGGAGGCCAACAAAACGGATGACCCCAATTCTTGCGTGTATCACCGCATATTGGGGCACACCATTGAAAATTCTTACGTCTTCAAAGACGAGGTAGAAAAGATGATTCGAAATCAACTTATCACAATGAAAAGTAATTTGGTGGATCCTCCGCAACCCCATGCGTGGGGTCGGCCGACACGCTCGGCCAATGTAATCCACCATTCAACCGACAGGGGCTTTAGGGCTACAACGTTTATTTTTTCCGAACCAGAAACATCTGAGGCCTCTCCTAGCCAAGTAAAACCCACGTTGTGGTATCCAGGTTGGAGGCCATCTCACCAATGTTCCTTCCCAAAGGAAAATACTAAAAAGATATTCGGCCGCCTACTTGAAGATGGGCAAATCCTGGTACACGACCCGCCACCGGGTTACACCGAGGTCGAGAAGAGGCATCCCCGGTATTGTGAGTACCATGCCACAATATCTCACTCCACTGGGGAGTGTGAAAAGGTACATGATCTTATTAAAGTCCTTATTCAAAGGGGCGAGATTGATATCCATGGGGACAGCATGGTGCTAAAACGTCTGCGGGAAGCTGTTGAGCAAACCTTAAGCCAACGTTCCGATATAGAGAGCCCACCTCGATCCCCTACCCGAGGAAAATCGAATTTTTCCATAAATGTGATTCACAGAATCTTGGGAAAGAGCCAGACGAGGTCTGCAATAAATGAGTTTCAACCACTCCTTTCTACTGGGTCACGAGAAACATCACAGAGGGGCATACCCCTTTTGATGTCTGAATGCTTCGCCATTCGGAAGGCAGTCAGAAAGATTAAAAGGGAAGTCCGTCGCTTACAACATAACCTGCAGGACTTACTCCGGCTTATGGAGCGAATTGAGGATCGTTTGTCGGCACAGACTCCGACCCCTTTACCACGGCCTTTCATCCCAGTCTCTACCCGAAATTCGGAAAATACGGTAGAGCCTCGAAGGTGGCCGAGGACTGGAGGATGGTTGTTCGATCATACAAATCGGATAAAGGCTGAACGGTTAGAAAAATTGGTTTACTGTCACTACAACATGAGGTTGAGAATAAAGAACATGAAGTTGAGACCGTAGTTGAAGGATAAACGTGTCGTAGACGATACAACTGCCCAAATTGATGTGGACGCAATATTTGATGATGACAATCCGTTGCAGTTTTGGGTTGAGATATGAGCGTAGGTTGATGAGCTTGTTTTTGATCCTGATGACAGAACATGGTCAGATGGATGGAGATGAGCCAAGGGATCTAGAATTTAGAGGATCAACAAAGAGGCCAAGAGTGACTCATGAGCACCAGAGAGAGGAAAAGTCTTTGTTTGTTGACAACACTGAGCAACAGTTTGAGATTGAGCCAGCTAGATACTTAAAATCAGATAACAGGCCAGTCACTCCTAGAATGGTCAAGTCACCTCCATCCTTAAGAAGAAGTATATTAGTGCATGAGATGACTGAGAGAACTAGTCCTACTGCTCGCAAGGACCCGACAATTGAGCAGACGAAGCAAGTTTATGTGAGACATACGCCACAGGGAAAATGATTGCTTTCAAAGATGAACGAGATGCTTACACCAAAAGAAAAAAAAATAGAGCCAAAGGCTAAAAGGCGACTGATTTCTTGTGCTACTGATGATGATGATGATGCACCAAGTGATGACCCCAGTGCAGCTGCAAGTGCTGCTATTGCCCGTGGCATGTATGCACACCTACTTCCTCCTTCCACGCTGGCACGAGCAGAGGATAAAGTCATAGTGAAGGAGGATATGATTCATAGAGCCAATATGGACATCCATCAAGTTATGAAAGTGACCAACATGAAGCAGGGATGTATGAGTGTGGTCATCAACTAGGATTCTAATTTCATTCAGTTCCAGTCAGTAATAGTTATGGTTTAGCATCCTCTTCTAATTCTCAAGGTTCTGCTTCTTATGTTGATTCTGGATTTCAATTAAGCAACAACCTTATTCTCCAAGAGGGATCCAAAGAGGGATGCACGACTTGGCTGCATCATTCTTTGGTTATAGTAAATATACAGAATATATGCATTTATGGGTATCAACCGTGGGAGCCAGACGATGAGGGAGAATGTTCTTCCAACTATTATGTAGATTAGTGCATCTTCTGGCCATTTCTTTTGATAAAAATCGAACCTATCTTCAAAGAACTCATAGATGCACATGTATTTATCATTATCAAGAGTGTTAATAGCATCAAAACATGTGAAACTTATAGATCAATAGTTGACATCATTAAAACACATGAAAGGCTCATGCACGAATCTTTATCAAAACTGGCTTCTCATGGAATATGCATGTATAAAGTGAATCATGACTTATAATTTTGACATCATCAAAACATAGGAACACAATAGGAAAAAGTGGCTAGAGGACCCGACCTAGAGTAGATAGTCTGTGTGTGCACACGTAGTCGGGGGCAGTGGACACGTACTGACAAGCACGATCCCGACTAGTCCTTATTCTGTGGTACTGTGTACTATGTCTCAGTTTCTGCCTGGGGTGAGTAGGGAGACACGTGAGGCTGCGGTGTAAGTCATTGGAGAACGCTTCCGGTCTCGTTGTTAGTGGGGCAGTACTCTTGTCACCTGAGAGGTTTCAGTGTAGATTTCTCTTCGACGTAGTTACTATTCTGGCGGCTCAGACTGTTCCATTTCGCGTGGCCCTTCTGGCAGAGGGGCTGGTGTCGCCTTGTATGGCGGGCGTGATTCCTTCCCTAGTTCTAGCTTGGGATCGAGAGATTCTCCTGAGGAGTTCCTTCCCTAGTTCTAGTTCGGGATCGAGGGACTCTCCCAAGGGTGTTGGTTCAGCGTGTGGCCATGTGGCCTTGTCTGTGGTTCCGTCAGCTAGGACGGACTGTCCGATCATGGGTCGGGGTAGTGTGGAGGGCTTGTGTCTGTGTGTTCCCTCGATTTACTTTCTTCTGGTTCCGGTCACTATTGTTGTGTCGTACCGGCATTATTGTAGTGTTGTTGCCATGGTTGCTCTTTACTTGTTGCTTCTATGTTATTTTTATTTACTGCTCTCATTGTAGTGGGGTTCTGCAGGACCCCTACTGAGCCAATGAGATGAGACTCACCTCCTACTTTTCTGGTGCGGCGTTTTCCACTGAGTGGAGCATCCAGTCGGAGGTTCGTTAGTTGCCAGCTCGCCAGGTTGCCAAGTTGTGCCCTGGGACAGTGTACGTTTCTTTTCCCTGACTATACTTGTGGACTGGACTCTGTAGCTGTTATCGCACATACCTAGCTCGTCCGAAGGACCAGCTCTGATAGGAGACGATGGCGAGCCGGGGAGTGTGCGCACCTGGCGGTTACGCTGCGTCGAGGAGGCTTGGCGAAGTCCCTGCTTACAATTACTATGCTCCACGCAAGGAGGGGGATCACGGGGGTGGGGGCAATCAAATACACGCACTACCCTCGCGCAGGAGGGGGAAATGAGGGGAGGGGAACTCTAATAGCGATCGTACGACGCGCTCTGACATCCAATCACAGTGCTGCCAATGCAGGGACGAAGCTTGTGGGATGCCAAAGGATGCCAACAAGTCCAACGTCGAGCCGATGTCACTGGAAGGTGGAGGAGGTCACTGCCGTTAGCCTGCACGGTTCGGCCTCGCAGGACTGGATAGCGCAGTTGTGGTGCATCTGCAGGTACGCTTGATGACAAACTCCAAATGTGACGGGACCAAGTCATGGACGTAGCCAACAGGGAGCTCTGTGAACCCTCAAAAGATGGCAGCCGTCTGATCACCTCGCTGGACGTGGTCACCGGAATGGTTGGTGTCAGGTTCCCGGGTGAATAGTAGGACAGGTCACTGATGCTCATGGCAGAACTTCAAGTGCTGATATCAGAACAAGATGAAACCACTGGCATTGGTTTCATATCATCGAAATACGCAACTTTGAAGAAGACCACTCGACCTGAAACTGAGAGGAGGAGGGAGTGTCGGGGCTGACTTGGCAACAGTCTGTTCTGGGTGAACAGAGGACTCCGGGTCTGGCGCGACTGAGGGACAATGGACGCCCCGGGCTGTGCTGATGACGAAAATGGACGGGACCACCTCAGGGTCGAAGGTGACTCGAAGGGGAAGAACTCTCTTGAAGGGGGTTCTGGCCAATCCGCACAGGAGAAGTCAATGTAGGCATTGGCAAGGGGTGCTCAGAAACAGGCGTAGTCAGGGTGCAGTTGCATGGAAACATCTGTAGCGGTTGATGCTGTTGACGAAACGCGACGAAACCCCCGCTGCTGCGAAGAGGACTCAGAGTAGAACGATCCCACAGAAGGGCGATTAGGCTGATTCATGCAGTAGGCAGAGGTGTGGATGCTGCAAGCTCTATCGATGATTCTGCTACCAGTCTGGGCGCATTGAAGTTGAATGCAGACTGGTAGACAAGTGGGCATGCAATGACACAAGGCGAGAATGCACTAACTAATGTGAAATGAAGAACCTAGACTCAAACCATTATCTAGTACCTAGTGGAGATATTGATCCGAAGACCCAACTCATGCAAGGAGGCAACCTTCCAAAGAGGCGTCACCTATCATTCCGGCAGTGCCTTTTCATATACCAGATAGATGATTGAGGTGCAACACCTTGGACAAGACTTCCCTAGACTTAGACCGCATTATGATGACTACCCTATACTTGACTTTGCTCTGATACCTATTTGATGTGGGATAGGATGCATGACTCGGGACCTATTTGATAACGCAACCAGTAATGATGCGACCAACTCGACACCAACAGAGTTTCAAACAGGAGGATATGTCCTCAAAAAGAGACATGAGCTCGCGGACGTCCCTAAGCGAGGGAAACGTGTGGATCCGTACGGTTGAGAAATCGGCATAGAGTCAGGGGTGGTCGGCTCTTTCACGTGCTCTGGTCGAGTAACAGGATGGGTCACGCACTCTCTCTCACAGTGGTAATCAAATAATATATCAAGCTAGAATCCTATCACTCAAGCAGCGGCATTCAAACATATATGGCATGAGCATTGCGACAAAGAGAGGAGTGAGAACGTACCTTCATGCTCCAGGCATAGGGAAGACAACCTAAGCCAAGACCCATATTTTCGGTATAAATAATTATCGATAATTATAGAAATTATACCCACTCCACACAGGGAGGTAACAGGTAATGCGTGGGACCCGAGAATATCAAGCTCTAGTTGACTGATAGCATTTTAGGCAGCTCCAACGGTGTCGACACATTGCGAGTCGGTGCTGGTAGGACTGTGTGTACCGACGATCTGGAAGATCACACTCCACTCGGAAGGCCGATCTGGCTGGGAATGGTCCCATTGTGAAGAGGACTCCTGGAGGAATGACCCCTTGGAAGGGATCACGCTAGATCACCTCGTGGAAGGTGGGGCAGTCCTACTTGTGGCCATTGTTGCTTGCTAACCTGAACCAATTTTGTAGATTTAGAACTACGCGACCCAACGAAAACACCTGCTGCGACCAGATTTGATGTCTGATCGAGGTGAGACCAGCGATTTCAGTCGACCGGCCCAAGCCCGTCGGTCGACCGAACTATGGAAACCTGCACAAATAGTCCACTTCAATCCATAAATCATATCCATAGATTGAAGGCTTATGCTTACAACAATGTCCATATCATATGAGCTTGTTTGGACTTAATCAGGGTATTTGTTAAGGCATGATAAATGTGAACATTTGCTTTGGTGAAAATGGTTTTGAGAGAGGTTTAACCAAGTTATCAACCTATTTGTAATGCCGGAGTTTTGTTATCATCAAAATCAATTAGAGAGACACAACAACCTCAACACCGATAAAACTCGGTCTTGAACCAAAACCAGTAAAAAAACCATGCCATCTAAACAAGGCAACTCCAACCACCTACCGGAAGGGCCATCGACAACGCTGTCAGTACCTCAACCTTACCGGCATAAGGTTTGCCACTCAAATATATACAACAAGGCCAGATGGGTCCACTGACGTCTTATACTGTGACAAGATCTCATATGTATGCGCTTCCCATACCTGGTCTCAGGAGGAGCGAAGGAGACACATATACACACCACACCCTGAGACTGGCTAGGATCCATGCCGCTATGCCCGTCAGCACGGTCATGTCCTGCTGCACGACACGGGGTATGCGCCACTACGACCGTTAATGTCGTACACTTGTCTTAACTAAGGTACACACACTCAGGTGATCTTGCCTCTACACAAGGAGCATTGTACACACCAGGCAGTCTTGTTCGGTCCTACACGCAATGCCCTCAAGGTAGTGTAATAGTAAAACACTAACTTTTGTGGTCTCACAAGAATCCACTGTAAAACACTATCATCCGCGGTTTTGCAAGAATCTCAAGAAATGTGCATATGTAGGCAGCTGAACCACTATAGCCCATGACACAATCCCATCAGGTACTGAGAAGCCATCTAAGGCCAGATGATGAGGACTGGTGGATGTCGGCCCATTAACTTATGCAAGGGCCACCCTCCGCACTCGCTGAACTCACGTGGATATGACCCTCTGCAGTCACTAAATTCTCATGGGAAATACCTTCTGCACTCATAGGCGTTTCGGATGGACGCATTTATGTATTCGGAGGCGTGCATCTGACACCCGGTGCGTCACGGGAATACCTGCAGGAGATGTTTTGATGTAAAAAAAATGAATATTTCATACGGGAGTACTACTTCTGTCCTAAAAGTAAGTGCATACGGGGTTTGACTTGTGGGAGTTCGAACAGAAGTGCGGTAAGCCCAGAGAGCCTCAACAAGGTAATCTGGCCAATCAAAGTAATGATGAGATTTGCAAGTTTTCTTAATAATTCTTATGAGAGTTTTATTTGTGACTTCAGCTTGTCTATTTCCTTGTGGGTAATATGGAGATGAATGATGCAAGTTAATACTGTATTTACCACACATGTCGTAGAGCTCTTGTGACATGAACTATGGTGCATTGTCGGTGATGATGTCACGGGGGACGCTGAGCCTGGCAAGGATGTTACGCTTGATGAATTTCACCACCGTTGATTCCTTGACTTTCCTGAGTGCCTTAGCTTTCGCCCACTTCGTGAAGTACTCCGTAGCAGTGAGGATGAAGGATTTTCTTAAGACTTCACAGTTCTATCCTCCAAGGGACCAGCTATGTCGAATGCCCACATGGCGAAAGGCCAAGGAGCTATGAGAGGCTAGAGTGAGGATGATGGAGCATGAACCTTGTTCGCATGAACTTGGCATTTAGCGCCATGACAGATATAGTGGGCACAATCCTCCTGCATGGTAGGCCAATAGTATTGCCGAAGGAGTTTCTGAGCAAGCATGCAACTATTTACATGGCCGGCACATTCACTAGAATGTGCAGCCTCGACTACTGCGTGAGATTTGGTCTCATCAAGATAGCATAGGTATACTCCACTAAGGGACTTGCAATGCAAGAGACCTCCTATGATAGCAAAATGCTCTATGGCTCGACGAATGGCTCCTCGACCAAGGGTGGTAGCATATTCGGGGAAAGATCTGTCCCAGAGATAGTTCTTTGTGACGACCCAGATCCCAGATACTGGATATACCCGATAGGACTATCGAGCAAACCCGATATCACTTGGAACCTGCGAAGCCTCCCAAGAGCTGTAAAGGTCTCAAGGGATAAAAGGATTGTCGTGTAGTACATTGAAGCCATAAAGATATAACAATAAGTAATTAAATTTCATTAGATCGGTTTGCTAAAGTAGCAGAAATAAAATTACTTTTTAATTAACAGTTTAAATTTAACAAAAAGCTCGGGGCGTGACAGTTAAAGTGGTATTAGAGCCTAGGCCTAAGAAAGTCCTAGGAAAATATTACGTCATAGGTTAAGGACCCATACCTACAAATTGGGAAGAAATTTCGAACCCAAGTGAGAATTGGGTAGAACCCGGGATGAGATAGTTATATAGAAATTATCTTAGGATAAAATCTCCCGATTCTAAGGAAATTAACTAAGTGTTTACTTTATCAGGTACCTTGATTCTCGATGGCTCACCGTGTGAACTGGGACGAGATGCAACAAACTGTTGCCGGTCTTACCCAGGCCCTGCAAACTGTAGCCCAAGCTAGCACAAGGGCTAGCGCGGGTAACTTACATGGTAATTTCCAGAGTTTGAATCCTCCATGGTTCTCTGGATCTTCCAACCCAGATGAAGTGGAGAACTGGATCGACGAGATGACCAGGATATTTGACATGATGCAATGCACTGATCAGGAGAAAGTCTGTCTCACCACATTTCAGTTAAACCAAGACACTCGTACTTGGTGGAAGTCTATTCTGGCGCCGCCTCCAAATGCACCACACACTTGGCAGGGGTTTCTCACACTTTTTCGGGCAAAGTACTTCTCTGAGCACGTCAAGGAGTGAAAGGCTGCTGAATTTGCTTCTCTACGACAAGGCATGCTGTCAGTAGTAGTGTATGAGCTCCAGTTTTCTAGACTGGCACCATATGCTACTCATTTTGTTAGTACTGATCTCTTGAAGGATGGGTTGCGTCCTACTTTTATCAAGCAATTGTGCTCACAAAATGTTTGGACCTATGATGAGATGGTCCAACGTGCTCACTTGTATGAAAGGACCTTGGAAAAGGTCGAGAAGTTTACAAGCCGCGAAGGAAGTTCAAGTCGTAGGCAAGATAAGAAAGGAAAGAAGGTAGAGAAGTTTAGCATTACGGGGCCATACAAGTCTCATGACAATAAGAAGAGATCCTGTAATGGCAACGGGAGTGGCAACGGCAAGAGCAAGAAGGTAAAGGAAGAAGAGGCCCTTACAACAGCCTATACATTCTGTGAAAAGTTCGGTCACTCGGCCAAAGAGTGTTGGAAGCGTATTGGCGCTTGTTTATGATGTGGAAGTCAGGAGCACAGTATGCCCGATGCCCCCGGGTTAGGAAACCCGTGCGGGGAGCTAGCGCGGCTGAGGCTTGGGGCTGAAAGCCCGAGTGGGATACTGGGAAGCCAGGCACCTTGGGGTGGAGACCCGTACCGGATGTCGACTTAACTGAGGCTCGGGGCTGGAAACCCGAGCGAACTGCCGTAGTAGAGACCGAAACTCGGGGTGCGAGATTCGCATTGGGAGTCGGTCGAGACTGGGCCCAGGGGCTGGTGCTTGCCCGGGAGGGAACTGGTCCGGGCCCCCTACGGGGACCGGTGGCGGAGGGCCCGAGTCTGACACTCGGACGAGCTGCTGGGACTGGCGGCTGATGTGACGCGTTTGTAGCGCCAAACAGCACGGGAGCTGGGGTAGCTGCGGAGTAGCCACGGGGACCACACCCAAGAAGTAGGGCGATCCAACAACCAGGGCGAAGCTGCCGAAAGCAATTGGCACCGCCAAGTAGCCAACCCGCGCATGGGTGGCGATGACGATGGGACCGTAGGTGACGGCCGCCATAGCTGCTGATGCACTGGGTAGGGCAGGGGCGACGGCCGTTGGCGGTCGTCGAGCGAAGTCTGGCAACTGAAGCGTAAACTGGAAGCTGCTGAGAAGTGCGAACAAGTGCTCTCTTCTACCTCTCCTGTAAGAACAGGAAAAAGGTACCAGGACTTCAGGACTGGCACAGGCTTTCTCTTCAGCAAAAAGAAGGAAGGCGGGAGACGTCCCACAGGGCGTGCCATCCTTTTGTTCGCGCGCGGCGGGGTGAGGGCCGCGGGCGCACGTGTGTGCGGTGACCGGATTGAGGGGTGCGATAAGGCGACGGGGGGAGATGCCGGAATCTAGCGTGCTTCGGGCACTCCCTCTCATGGCCGTATCTTTCTCAAGGCGGCACCGTGCACTCGCCTTTTACGGAAAGCCGAGGGGAGACCGAGTGGCACGGGAGGTTTCCTGATTTTTGGGGAAACGTGGTTGGGGTGCGGGCGTGCCAGTCGATTTCTCGAAAATCACCCATGGAACCGAAAGCTGATAGGGGCAGTGCCGCCAGGGCGCGGCACGTGGACTCGGGAGGTGAGAGACACGTGGAGGGAAGGGCAGTTCCATAGGTGCGAGTGCGCAGGCGACTGTGGGGAGTAGCCCCCCCTCTCCTCTCTCCCTTCCCATCTCCTCTTCACCCCCACACGTGACGACTCTCTCCTCTCCCAGTCCTCTCCTCCCCATGCCGTCGTCCTCAGCCGCGACCACCCACGAGCCATGCCCCACCTGCCTCCACTTCCTCTGCATGTAACCCACGCCACCTCCGCCAGCACCCTCCACTCCACCTCCCTGCTATCCAAGACTACCACCGCCCCCTCTTCACTCACACGCACACCACTCTCCCCAGCGAAACACCACCTCGCCACCGGCCACACCCCCTGCCGTCCGAGCACCCCCCACGCCATCACCCATCTCCCGTCGGCCACCCTCTCACCCTCATCTCCACCCTCAATCTCCCTCCCTCTCATACCCAGCCGCTACACCTTCACACTCCCCATGGTAGCAAAGAACCCCCCATTCATCTCCCTCTCTCTCCCAACTTCCCCCTCCGACGGTGGCCGCTAAACCCTCTCCCCACCGCGCCACCGCACCCACCACGGGCAGCCACCCCTTGCCGACCTCTCTCGCCGCCGAGCCCCTTGTCGGCGTCGACCTCCATCGCATCCTTTCCTCTCTCTCTCTCTAACCCACCCTCCATGCATGCCTCATCCTCCCTCTGCTAACCACACCGGAAGCCACTCCTCCTTATCCCTCTCTCGCGACCCAACACCGGCTCCTCCTCCTGCCGGTCACCGCCCACAATCCTCTCCGGCCACCACCCATGGTCACGGCAAGCTCCCCTCCTCTAACCATACCTCTCCCTAGCCAACGCACCCTCCTTTCTCTAACCAACTCCCAGCAGCCAGACCTTCACCCCTCCTCTCTCTTCACCCAGTCCTCCGCCGTGGCTTCTAGCGCCTCCACAGCAAGCCAGCTGAGCCCCCCTTTCCACTTAACACCTGCGACTGCCTCCCCTCACCAACCTCCTTGTTGACACCGCCAGCCTCCGCCAGCACCTCCCACCGTCGACCTCCAATCCCCTGTCGCCGGCCGCTCCCCTCCACAGCACCCCCTCGTCGGCACCGAACCCCATCGGCTTCCCTCTCTCTCTCTAAACCGCGGCCACCCCCCTCCATCCCTCTCTTCTTTAACTCTTACCCATACACCCCCCTGCAGGCCCAACGCCCCTCCAGCATCTAGATCCACCATTTTCCTTTCAGCAAAACTTAATTCTCAGGTAGATCTATACTTGTCCTGTCTGTTCTGAATCTGTGAAACTATCTGTTCAATATTCCCCCATGGGAAATCAAACTCTCAGAAAATTCCTGTAACAACATGGGGTCGTAGATCATCGAACGAGATTTGCAACGGCGCTGGACTCATTTCGATCTGAGGTCAGATCTGGTCATGGTAGGCATTTTCACAAAGTTGCACAGGTCTGTCCTTAGACAGGCCAGCAGAACGAGGATCCCAAATCAAATCCTCAAGAGGTACCCTAGTGTAGATCCAGTGACCACCACTCCCAGGGATCGTCCAACAACCCCCCAACAGTGTCCCAGCTAGTCGCCGCAGCAAGGAGATGCTCAGACACCATCATCCCAGCAGTCGGACCCACCTACTGTCACGTTGGCCCAGCAGAACTGAACCGGATTAGTAGCCCATCTCTGGCCCGTAAGCCTCTCCGGCTTGCTGTCCGTCAACTCGAGTTCTCTACTCCCGATCCCCACTGTAGCCCTTTACCACCCTGCGTGGAGTGAGCATCAAATTCACTACTATAACTATTGTCTAATTACTATACCAGGAGTACGAGTCTCGACCGGGGTCGTCTTCCCCACGCCCGGAGCTTGGAGGTACATTCGCCTCCCTTTTTGTCTCATTTGCTTAGTTCATATGCGTTCTTTTTATGCCACTACTTGAGTGTTATGATACCTAGCTTGTTAACATATTTCAATCACCGCTGTGAGTGAGTGAGTGTGACTCTCCTGTGACTCGATCCGAGCATGGAAGAGCCAAATACCCTTGACTCATTGCCGGTTTCTCAACTGCATACATCTACACATTTTCCTCGCTAGGGATGAGTTGGGAGTTTGCCTAGAGTCTCAGGTTCGCATTCAATTGGTATCGAGTCACATCTCCCATCCCGCATCAAATTGTTATCAGAGTGGGGTTAAGTCTAGGGTAGTCATTGTTTAAAAAAAAGTGTCTTGGTTTGCGTTTCATCTTAATACATGGTATATCAAAAGGCGTTACCGGAACGATAGATTACGCCTATTGGGGAGGTAGCCCACTTGCGTGAGAGGATCTTCAGATCCCCATCTCTGCCATGTACTGGATATTGGTTAAGTCAAGGTCCTAGTGTTGTCTCGCATTCATGTCCATGTGGCATTCCACATTTTCCAATGGATTCCTAGTCGCCCAGGCTATATAACCGTTGGCACACCCATGGGCTTGGAAACCATCCAATCTCCTTCATTAGGCCCAAAGCCTTGGACTTTTGTGGCTCCAAAGTCCTGAGTGACTACCTAAAGTGGGAAGCCACTATGGACAAATACTTTGATTGTTACCCCATGTCTGTGGCCATGTAATTCTCTTTTGCCAAGAAGTGGCTTCTTCACGATGCCGCCAAAAAGTTGGACTATGTTGAATGCTTGAGAGAAGTTAGCAGGCAATGGCCCATCGAAGGCAATGGCCCATCGAGTCATGGTAGGACATGAACATGGAGCTTAGGAGGGTCTACCTTCCCCACCTGGTCCCCTCCAACCAGTCCCACCCAACCACCTCCAACCTTCCACACCCAGTCACCTCCCACCAGGAAGGCCATAGTCAGAGGCAAAGAGTCCCGCACTTAGATGAGTCTCGACCCAAACCTAGGCCAGTTGGGTATGAGCAACTCCACCATGATGCCCCAACTCCAAGCCCCACTTTTTTCGAACTCTTGCAAATGTTTTTGATCGGCTGGATAGGAGGTGTTCTTATCTTGAGTCTCTAATTCCCCCTTGCCCACCTCCGAGATAGGATGCAGCCATACTAGAGCCTAAGGAGGTAGTGGCCGATCGTCTCAACCCGGTGTCATCCCAAAGTCCTCTAGAGGATGTCCCTTCCCCATCTGAGGGTGTTGCCCAGCCACCCTCTGATCTTCAACCGGAGCCATACATCCTTGTCGAGGGTGAACTTGTCATTCGAGAACCATTAGCTCGTTGGCTAAGGAAGGGTTGATTTTTGGATGCCACGATCCCTTGCAACTTGCCCATAGAGCCAGCCTTACAGGTAGTGCCCACCACATCTTTTAGCACCACTTGTCAATCCTCTTACTTCGTAGACACCATGGATGATCTGCTTAAGGGATTAGGTTGGCAAATGACGTTGGCTAGCATGTTGTCTCTTAGGCCCGACCCACCAAGGTGCCTTAGCTTCATGTACCCATCCTTGGGTTCTATTACTTCCGTCTACACAATGGGTACATACACCAATGAGCTCATATTGCTCTTGCCTCTACCCGACGAACTCTACCACTTTCCCCCCCATGACCCCTTCTCTCCCATAGAGAAGTCCACACATCTCAAAGAGTGAACAACTCCCTTTGTCCCCTCAGTTGATGGAGAGCTAGCCTACATTGGGGACCTATACCCAGGGCCGAAAGGGAGCGACATCACCAGTTCCCTAACCTTTCTTGATCCTTTTGATCCATTCTCATGGGAACCCATCACGAGGGGTCATACATTCTTTGATCCCTTCGACCCCTTCCCTAGTGAGCCTCGTGACCCACCTCATCCATTCCACCTTGTCAGGGAAGTCCCCTATTACACACCTCCCACACGGGTCAGCCAACCAATGCATATCGATGGGCCCGTCCACTGGCGAGAGGTGCATACACATAGGGGCAATGAAGAAGGTGATTTTGATTCTCCTAGCCCTTCCACACCCAAGTCTAATGGAAATTCAGTGCATGATTGGTTCATATTAGGATGTTTAGGATTCCATGACTCCGCCAATGACCAGTTACGTCGGCTGTATGCTAGTAATACATTCGGATGTCCTGGTCCACCTTTGCATTGGTCTACGTAGCATTAGGACTGACTAGGATATAGAGTGTAATTTTTCTTGTACGGTTTGTTCAAAGTCTGCATGTGTCAACATTGAGTCGGTCTCATGTAAGCTCGCGATGTCAATTCCTTTCGTGAGATACAGGATTAGCTCTACTTCCAACGTCTCGGATCTAGTCACCTATAGGGACCCAGCAGTGATTCCTAGTGAGTCATGGAGCCGTCTCCTTCCTTTGAGAGTGACCCCACCCCGGAGTGTCCACCACTATCTGAAATATATACGGGATGAGCAGGTGACGCTTACTAGGAGTGGAGCGTACCCGCTCTACCTAGTATGGTGATGGATCCGCAGGACCGACACACGAGTAGCTGCACCCCTTTACTCGATGGGGTCAAGTTCTTCCCACCCGGGGAGAATTGATGGGACATCAGTGCAAGACATCTAACTTTTTATTTTTTTATTTATATTTGTATCCCATCTTTCCACTGAGGACGATGGTTTGGGTTCGGATCATGTTAGCAACATAAGTGAGTTGTACTTCATTTTGGGAGCCGAGAATGGGATTTTCAGAATTGGATGATTCCCCTACAGCAAGAACCGATATTGGTTTAGGAACATAATCTTGTTGCCATCCGTCCTCTTGGTCTTCAGGGGGTGGTTGAGGGTAGTGGTCCTTGAAGACAGTGACCATGTATTACACATCATCTGCTAAATGCTATAGCTTATCTGATAGGCCAGCATAGCACTTGTCAATGTGATCATGCTTAGCCTCAGTCCTATGGAAATATTGTGCAACTATCTTCAGCTCTTCATAGTAACTCATGAATTTGTCACTTAATCTTCCAATCTGATTCCCAGCTACGGAAGGCACGCCCTGGATGTCCCTTACCAGCTAGTTGAAATTTCTGTTAGCTTGTTTCTTATCTCTTTGTATTGTTCCAATTCTAATCCTCATGTCATTTCTCATGTACTTTAATTGTCTCTCCACTTCGGTTGACATATTCTTCATCTCAGCATTCATTTTTACCTTGAATTGAAGCAACTGATGTTCAAGGTAGTTGGTCTTCCATGTCATGGCTGAGTTTATCATAACAAATTGAGTAGATAGAAAATGATATAATGTACCAGTCTCTGGTGTAGAGGATGTTGAAGGCCTAGATGACTGAGGGTCGACTGCTATGTGAGGCTCAGGAGGAACATGTTGCTATTCTTGGGCTTCTGGAACCTCAGGTGGTGGTAGTTCTTGAGCAGTTTCTGCTGCTTCCTGCATTGCAGGGTGTGTCTGTTGTAGATTATTAGGGTGGACCTCCGCTTGATCCTCGTGTTGTTGGTCTTGATACTCTTATTGTTGGTCCATCTCATCATGCTATGTGTCATCTAAACTTTCTTGGCTACCTTGCTCTGCTTCAGACCTTTGCTGCTCTGCCTACTCCTGATCAGACTGCCATTATTCTTGCTATTCTTGTTGCTCCTGTGATTGTTCCTATTCAATGTTTTGCAACTACTGCTCAGATTGCTGATCATCATGCTGTAATTCTGCCTGTTCCTGTGGAAGATGTTGCTGCTGCTCATGCTGCCTTTGAAGTCTCCCATCAACCTTCTTGACTGACGACAGACTACACCACGAACGGACTACTCCCTTGAACCGGAGGCCTGTAAGGACGTAGAAGGCCTCCCTCCTTGTGCTGGGATCACTTGACAGTTCGACAAAGCTTCGCCGTTGATCCTTGATCTCCCCTTAGGGCCTATTTATAGAGCACCCAGGGTCTTAGCTCAAAATTGAGGATAATTAGGCATTTTGCAGGCTAGGATAATAAAACAAAAGATGGAGATAATTGATTTATCTCATCCTCGGATGAAACGGCATCAAAAATGGTGAAGAAACCGCGAAGGAATCATCGGGAGAAGTTTAGAATAAAACACCCGAAACGGGAGAGAAAAAGCCTTTAATTTTCCCATTTTCGAGAGGATGTGTAGTCTTGCGATAGACCGCACGTCTCTCTTATGCGGCTGACTTCTGGCTGCTCATCCCCATCGGTGATAATTATAAAAATCTCTCAATTTATCTTTAAACTGGCCGAAGAACTCGGCGTTGGACTCTAAGAGATATGCGGCTCATTGTACACCGTACAACACTAATATGCGGTCATGAGTAGGCCGCACATATACTTGTCGGTGATAATTCAAAAAAATCTAAAAATAACAAAATCAATCCTGAGCGGCCTGGAATGAGCCGCACGAGTGTTGGGCGCTGGAATTTGTAATAAAATGGGAAAAAATATAATTCCAAGGCCCATTAAGCCCTAAACTGAAATGGACCCTGCCTGGGAGGGAGGCCTTCCACATAATAAGCCCGAATATTGCTAGAAAATGATCCCGACACGCAATGGACAACTCGAGGCATCAACAAATAAGAGTAAGAAGAATGATCTGACTTATTGGTGAAAACGGGTGTCAACAGATGCCCCTCCTTAACACCCTCTTTGCAGGGGAGCGAACGGAGGCAAAGCGAAGGTGACATGGGACATGGAGATGAAGTGAAGATGAAGTGGAGCGGACTAAAAAGTGGGTGTTAAGGTAAACGACACCCGTTTCCTGACGAACAAGTCACGGGAACTGTCCGGAAGACTCTAAATCAAACACCGGGAATAATTAGACCAAGAGCGGCATACATCTGGAGGAACTAACTAAAAATAAAGGTAAAGGAGAAAGGAGGCAACCTCTTTGGGGGACTTATTTAATCTCTGCAGTATTCTTTAGTTGATTAGTGTGCTATCTCTATGGTTATTTTAGCTTCTTACACACCCTCACACCATCTCTTTCTCCCTTCTGAGTCTTCAGGCTCGTGGGAGGCGGGCCGAGATTCGAGCCGCGCTGGTTCCTTTTCGGTACTCGAATCCCGGGTCGCCACAGCCCCCCCCCAACAGCGGCCATTCTCCCTCCCCGGACGACCGAGGCGTTGCCCCTCTCACTACGGCAACGGTGTGGCGGCGACGAGGCGGATGCGGGGACGTGCTTTTCGCTGTGGGAGGCAGGCGAACCAAGAGTGTAAAAGCTTCATCTTTGCGATTAGCGGCATTTCAGTGGAGCTTTCGCTCCATTGAGGTAGGGAGACGGATTCCCATTCTCATCTCGTCGTTCCCCGTGATTTGTAGGCCGCGGAGAGGCCGAGTGGGGCTTATTTCACGCCTGGAGGGTAAAATCCATGTTTTAGGGCTTGTGTACCGATCCTCTATTTCATCACGTTTTTGGCCGATCCGAGGCCGTAGATGCATGCTAGGGGTTGTAGGGGAGCTTCCCCCATGTTTTCCCCCTCATTCATGGATATTTGGGGGCATGGAATGGGTTTTGGGTTTGTTCCCATCGGCCCGTTCTCGGGACGGTGTGGCGGTTCTTCCAGAGACCGCCAGAGGCCCTGGCGGCCCAATGGAGGTGCGCCAGAGGCCGTGGCGCCCCAGGGGGGGTGCGTCACAGGGTCCTATTTTATCGACAGGGCGTCCGTCGGCCTGGCGGCCGTACGATAAACTGCCAGAGCGTGTGGCGCTCCTAGGTTCGACTGCTAGAGAGGCGAGTTGGCCATTGATTTTCGACCGTTGGTTTTGACCATTGGAGTCACGTGTACTCTGGCGCACCAGGGTTGGTCTGCCAGAGCGCTGTGGCGGCCTAAGGGTGGGGCATCAGAGCTAACGTGACCTGTCTTCTAGCACTCCAGGGTTAGATCGCTGGAGGTTGTGGCGGCCTAAGGTAGGTGTGCCAGAGCCAGTTTTACTTCGTCCAGTGGCACTCCAGAGTTGGACCGCCAGAGTCCTGTGGCGCTCCAGAGGTGGACCGCTAGAGCCTGTGGCGGCCCAAGGTTGGACCGACATAACGCACTGCAAGGGATGCGTTAAAGGGACATAACGCACTGGGGCGGGCGCGTTATATCACCTGGGTTTTGTGACTCTGGAATTTGGAATCGAAAACCCCGCCCGGTCGATTGAAATCGACGGGGGACGCGATGGATTACAAAACCAAACCATCCTGCCTCGCCAAACCAACATACCAAGCCTACTCATGCCACTAGAAATGAAATACAATACCCATGGAATTGTTTTTAACAATTAAACAATAAATTCTATAATAAATGAATTAAAATGCATTAAATAGAAAAATGCACAAAATACGATGCAGAGGGCATCGGACCACGACACAAGTGGTACCGACGGTGTCCTAGCAAGATAGAGAATCCATCCCCCTACCTGGACGATGGTGAAAGCGACAAATTGACCGCGAACTGGCGTGAGGGAGAAATGGCACCTCGCCACCCAGCTCGACTCCACGTTGCGCGAATTGAGGAACGAAAGGTGTCAGTGCGATCCTCGCGACACGATCGATCCAACGGTACCTCTCTAGCTTCGATCAGTAGCCGTTTGGGTCAAGAAACGAGAGAGGCACGTAAACTGAGATAAAACCCTAAAATCTCCCAAAAGAAAAATTGCACAAAAAATGAGGAAAATATCGATGGATGGCGATGCAGAGGGCGTCAATGGATTCCTGGCGAGATGAGGAGTCCGAACCCCTACCTTTTGCGCGGCGAAGACCGTGAATCGGTGCCGAACGGGCGACGGGGGCCACACCGTCTTCTAGCTCGCACGTGTCTCCATGCTCCATGATCCGAGGGAAGAAGGGTACCGGCGCGATCCTCGCGTCGAGCCCTTCCCGTCGGTACTTCCCACGTGTCAACTGGCATCCGTTTGGACAGCGAACCGAGCAAATGGGAGTGGAGGAGAGAGAACGTGGGGAAGAGAGAGAGAGAGCACGATGGAGAGAGAGTGTGTGTGTGTCGAGTGAGGAGAGAGAGAGTGAGTGGGTGAAGATTTTTATAAAATTTTTGATTTTCTTATTTTTTTTAAAAAATAACCTTAAATTACATATAAACTTTTTTAAAATCGAAATTGTTAAAATGCTCAAATTAATTACTTTTATACTTTTACTAATTCGTTTAAATGCCCGCTAACTCACACACCGTGGTTCCCATCCTCCCTCCCCTACTCATCTCATTCCCGCCTAGCCTTCACACTGTCCACAGCCACCATGCGCCACCATTCCCTGCAAACCACCGCGGCAACTTCCCTGCACCACCGCGAGCCCTTGTCCCCTCTTCATTCCCCACTGCATACACAGTTGTAGCCGGCATCACCTCCCTCTCCTTCACTGACCTCTCCCTGCAACTTCTGTCTGCCACTGGTAGCTTGCGCATGCAACTGCCATGCCATGCACACACCCCTCCACAGCATCGATCGCACACACGTCTCTGCACTCCTGCTCCTATTGTTTCTCTCTCCCTCTCTCTAAAACTCCCGCGGTCGCATCCTTACTCTTCCCCTCTCTTCTTCCTCACACTCACTCTTTCCCTCTTCTACACACACCATGAACCTCCCCCCTTTCTCCCTCTCCCAAACGCGTGGACTGCTCCTGCTACCTCCCCATCCGCGCTGCTCCCTGACCCACCATGGCCCCTCACCGCAGTCGCCCTCTCTCTTTCTCCCTGCTCTTGGCGTTGCCTCCAATGGCCGCAGCCACCGCATGCCCTCCTCCGCTCTCTCTAGCCGCTCGCCCACACCTCCTCACTGCAACCACGTACCGTCCGCAACCACCGTGAGCCCCTTCCATTTCACCTTCCTCTCTCTCTCTCTCTAAACACCTCCCATGCAACCTCCCTCTCCCACTTCAGTCACTCTCTAACCCACACACATAGCACCGGTGACCGCACTCTCTTCTCACTGCACTCCCCTCTGCGGCATCAGCCTTGTCACCTATTCCCCCTCCCCTCACTACCCACCGCCGCTGCCATCTCTCTCTCCCTACTCACCCTGCTAGCCCATCTGTCGGACCTCTCTCCCTCTTTCTCTTTATCCATCTTCCCTTCTCCCTCTCTCGTCCTACGTCTCTCTCTATCGCTCCCACGTACCCCCTCTGTCCCTTTCTCTCCCACATGCCTGGCCTCTCACATTCACGCACCTCTTCTCACCTCCAGCGGAGTCGATCCCCTTCCCACTCTCTCCCTTTCTCTCTCACCCGACCTCTCTCTTCTCTCTCTCTTTCTCTCACCCTCTCTCTATCTCCCCACAACACATGCATCTTGGAAGACCTGGTTTCCAAAAGGATATTATCCTATTCTGACAATTGATATAGGCGTCATGGTCTACTAACCAATCCACATCTAAAATAGCATCATAGCCTTCCATGTCAAGGCATACAAGGTTTGCAAGGAGATTATGTCCTTCTACTATTACTTCACTATTAGGGTAGCAATTGGTAAGCTTTGTTCCAGGGCCTAAAGGTGTAGTAATAGCAAGGCCCGAAGGTAAGGGAATTGATGAAACTGGTAAGGTTTTTACAAAAGTAGTAGATATGAAAGAATGAGAAGCACTAGTATCGAATAGCACAAATATAGGATAGGAACAAATGTGGACAGTACCTTCCATAAGCCCATCATCCCTGGGCGCTTCATCATTATTTAAATAGCGTTGAGACGAGCCTATCTCTTACGTCCGCCACCGGAAGGTTGATCCTTCATAAGAGGGCAGTCTGGCATGCGATGCTCTGTGTTGCCACATCGTAAACAAGTGCCGAAGTGCTTCCAGTACTCTTCGACCGAGTGGCTGAACTTCTCACGGAAAGAGCAAGCTGCCATGACTTGCTTGTCCTCCTCCTTAGCCTTCTTGTCCTTCTAGGAACTACCAGTCCCATTCTTGGACCTCTTCCTGCTATCACGGGACTTGTAGGGCTCCGTGATACTGAACTTTACCTTCTTATTATGCCGATCGGACCTCCGACTTGACTCTTCTCCTTTACGTTTTAATTTTTCCACCTTCTCCAAGGTCCTTTCCATAAATAGGCCTGTTGGACCATCTCCGCATAAGTACGGATATTTTAAGTCCCGCGCTGTCAAATAAAATCTGGTCTTAACCCGCCCATAAATTGATTTACCTTTAATAAGTCAGCGCTAATCAAATGAGGAGCATATGGTGCCAGTCTAGAAAAGTGAAGTTCATATTCTGCCACGGTCATCATACCCTAGCGTAAATAAGAGAATTCCATAGCCTTCCACTCCTTGACATGCTCAGAGAAATATTTGGCATGGAATAGTGTAAAAAAAGCTTCCCATGTATGTGGTGCATCAGCTGGCGTGGAATCGACTTCCACTAAGTACGAGCATCTTTATTGAGTTGAAATGTAGCTAAACGAATCTTTTCTTGGTCAGCGCAAAAGTAATTCGTCAAGCAAATTAAATCCATTTCATTCATTCATATGCGCCCAATTTGTTTAAAAGGAAATAAGACCAATATGTGTGCCAACACCAAGTGCATTTCATTCATTGAAGTTCAAATTACATATTACAATAACATCTGACATTGACACATGGACACTGAAAGACTAACACGTAACATGTAGTGACTCACATATGACACATATGAAATGCAAATGCAAATGCAAATGCCAAACACACAAAACACATATGTAGACATACATCACGCATAGTGTAAGCATGACATAGACCCTAACTAGCTACTTCTCCCCCTTTGGCATCATCAAAAAAGGAAAGGGGATACATGAGTAGTGGATGAAAAGAGACACGAGGGGAAGGAAGAACAGCTACTGAGCAGGGTGATCTGCAGTCCCTTCATCATCATCATCATCAGAAGCATCAGCATCATCACCAGAAGTATCGATCTCATCCTCGGAGGCATCAGCAGGAGGAGGAGGAGGAGGAGGAGGTGGAGGCAGAGGAAGACGGCTCTCAAAGGAGTGAAAAAGATGGTCCTGATGCACCAATTGATGATCAATGTGGAGAAGCATCCGGTTGGTGGTTCGGAAGGCCTCGTGGGTGTCCTCGTAGCTGGAGGTAAGAGAGGCTATGTGGGTAGAAAGGGTGTCCAAGGCGTGGGAGAAGGAATCCATCCGACCAGTCATTGTGTCCATGAATGTGTCAAGTCGGCCAAGGGATGTGTCCATGCGAGTTTCTAAGCCTGAGAGACGCCTATCAAAAGCCTCATAGTCTGCCCAGGAGGGCTGTCCAGCACCAAAAAAAAAAAAGAGGACTCCCCATGATAAAACTATGGAGGTGGTGGCATGTCTAGATCTACATGCGGAGGAGAAGGTGGCCGCTCCTCGGGCTAAGCTGGAGCTGGAGGTGGTTCTTGAGCTTCTTGTTGATGTTGTTCCTCGGCTTCCTCATTTTTAGAGTCTTCTCCATACATTCTTACATCTTTTTTAAGCTCTCCATCTGGACCCCAATAATATCCAAAATCTGAGATCATCTTGTGTTCGTTATAGATATCACTTTGGCATACTTCAATAGCCACTTCATTTGCCAAGTGGATCCTGACATAAATTTGGGGTATTTATAGAAAATTTAGAAATTTTGAAAAATATTAAAAAAAAATAGAAAATCACATTCTGCGATCCTTGGAACGCACCGATCGTAACGGTACCACTCTCGCCTAGGTTCATGACCCGGTTCACTCGCAATGAGGTTCCGCAGGATTTGCTGAAACACACACGTGGAAATCGAAAAACACGCGCGAAAAGTCGCGGAACACCATCGGCCCTCCGAAACAGATCCAGATCGCACCGACCCGAACACGAAAGATGTCTGAAACATAGTTTCAGACGCAACGGAGCCGGACACTCCGAGAAAGAAGATCAGGGACCCAAAAAGAAGGATCCGAAGGGTCCGGGATATTACAGCCCTCCCCCTTAAACAAATTTCATTCTCAAAATTTAGAACAAGCACAGGGGGAAAAGAAAGAGGGAACTCACTCGAACAGGTAAGGAAACTACTGACGCATCTCATCTTCACGCTCTCAAGAAGCCTCACCACCAGAGTGCCGCTGCCACACCACCTTGACCAAGGGGATGACCTTGATCCGTAGACGCTGCTCTCGCCTATCCTCAATGCGGATGGGAAACTCTGGGAGAGAAAGATCTATTGTCACCTCGGGCCAAACAGAAACCTCAAGCACATGAGAGTCATCAGGCATATACTTCCGCAACATCGAGACGTGGAACACGTCAAGCACTGACGCTAACTCAGGGGGTAACTGCAACCGATAAGCAACCTCACCAATGCGCTCCACAATGAGGAAAGGACCAATATAGCGGGGACTCAGCTTCCCACGCCGCCCAAAGCGCATCACCCCCTTCATCGAAAAAACTCTCAAGAACACGCGATCACCCACGGCAAAAGTAAGAGGCTGCCTCCTCCGGTCAGCATAGCTCTTCTGCCGACTCTGGGCCGCCAACATGTTCTGACGAACCAAGTGGACAACATTCACACACTACTGTACCAGCTCCGGTCCCATCAAAACACGCTCACCAACCTCAAACCAATCGAGCAGAGTTCGACACGGACACCCATACAACGCCTCATAAGGAGCCATCCCTATTGTGGACATGCAAAATTGCACGCCCATATGTCCCCGCCAGTCTAACAAGCAACAACAGTTTCAACCGAAGAGACCCGCAGGTGGACATGGGATGCAGCCTTCCTTGGATGAATTTGGCTCCACGATGTAGTAGCACTTCGTGGGAACTCCAACAAATCTCCTCTTTTTCACCAAGAGGTCAAGGGTTCTATTTATAGATCCTCTAAGTCTTGGGGCGAGTTGGAGAGAGAACAACCAATAAGTGGAAGGATTGAAGATAAAATCTTGAAGATAATACTCACAAGAGTCCATAGAAACCAATAGAAGGTCCTAAGGATCGGATTTGGGGGAGAAATCAAGATAACAACCTCTACAATCCATCCACGGAATAGCAAAGAAGCACAGTTCTGCTAAAACTCTTCCGTGAGGCATACGATTAATTGTCAAGATAAGAAACCACTAGAGATGGATAAGTATTTACGCGAATTGAGAAGTGACGCTACATACATTCAAGCATGCAAAAATAATTATATTTTTTTATTAGCTTAACCCCTCGGTATATGGTGGAGAACATAGGTCCGAAGACCACCATCACACATAGTGAGAGCTTTCAATTGGACGTAGTCTGACCTTCCGCAGATCACCATTTGATATATCGAGGGTTTCGCCGTATACTCATATGTGCGAGTGATGATAGATGCAATCATATGCAAGACATGTAAACATGGTAGAAGGTAGTTTGATTAACTGATTTTTTTTTTTTATGATTTATTAACATTGAGTCAGAGGTAATTGATTTTCTTAAAGGGTTATTTGGCCCCTGGTGAAGAGGACAAAGGTCAACCTAGAAGTGAGTGAGGGAGACCTGGGAGCAGGCGAGGTAGACCTAGGGGGCAAGGGAGGTAGACCTGAGAAAGTGAGGTAGACATCGAGAGCAAGTGAGGTAGACCTAGGCCAGGAATGAGGTAGACCTGGGTAGGAAAATAAGGTGGACCTTGAGAAACTAAGGTAGACCTGGATAGGAAAATAAGGTAGACCCAGAGAGTGAATGCATACTGGAGATCATGGAGATGCATCGACCTTGCAGTGCACACGGTGGAAGGTGCATCGACCTTATTAAAGGGGAAGCAAAAAGTGCATCGACTTTATGTTTCAGATGTGCACAGACCTGAATACTACATGTGCGTGGACCTTGGCCAGGAAAGAGGTCTATGCAGCTTGGAGACTAAGGTCGATGCATGTGATTTTTTTAAGGTCTATGCACATGGGTGAGGTCTGTGCATATTTGAGCTTAGGGTCAGTGCAGGTTTGGTTTTAGGCCTATAAAGGAAAGGGCCAAGGTCGATGCAGGTTAGGTTTAAGGCTTATGTAGCAAAGGGCCAAGGTCTATGCATGCGAAGGGTGAAGGTCGGTGCATATGGGTCAAGGTAGACGCAGGTTGGAGACTAAGGTCAATGTAGCCGGGCGAGGTTGGTGCATGTTTGGGGTGAGGTCAATGCATATGGGCATGGGGTTGACGCAGGTTGGAGAGTAAGGTCGACGCAGCTGGGCGAGGTCGGTGCATGTCTCGGGTGACGTCGATGCATATGGGCATGGGGCATTGTGGAAGGTGACTCGACACCTTTGAAAGGAGAAGGGGTCATGAGAGCTGAGTGGGTTGGTGCGAGGGTGAATCGGCACCTTGGTGGAGCAGAGCGAGTGGATCGGCGAGAAGGTGACTCGGGCCCTTCGTGGGCGGAGCGGGTCAGCGCGAATGTGAGTCAGCGAGCATTGAGGTGCAGGAGCAGATGGATAGGCGAGAAGGTGAGTCGGCCCCTTCGTGGAGCAGAGCGGGTCAGCGTGAAGGTGAGTCAGCCCCTTTGTGGAGTGGAGCGAGTCGAAAAATGATGATGATGATCATACGACGCACACGTCTCGACACTCGAGAGCAAGCTGAAGATGAAAATACCGAATAAATCTCATACCTCACCCGATCAGGATGAGAGCTCACTTGGTGGCCCGCCACCCGATAAGGAAGCCCCCTAGGTGGAAGATATGGCTACAACTCTACAACCGGCCGTGCCGAGAGCTGAATCAAAGAAAAGTCGGGAACTCCAGCACAGTCCCGACACGCACCGAAAATCATGCAAAGCCTGGGACCGAGCCTAGAGGCCGCGAACGAAATATTGCGGAGGCCATACATCACAACTAGAACATTTCGGGAACATCAACATTCATATAAATGGTCGTGACTTCAAAAAGAATCCATTCGATGCTTAAAATGGCGCGACAAGACCTTAAAACGGCGCGCCTTAAATCGGCGTGCCCCCTTTCTTTTGATTAATATGGTGCCACCCCTTGCATTGCATTAAAACGGCGCGCCCCCTTGCTGTTGCCTTAAATCGGTGCCACCTTTTGCAAGAAACACCAAACTGGCGTGCTAATTTCATATGGGTTTAAACCGGCGTGGGGGAATAGTGACCACGCCAGTTTAACCCCATGCCATCCCATCTACACTTCGGCACTCTGTTTCACGCCAGTCTAAGTGCACAGAGAACATTCAATGCCCGTCCCAGAACCATTTAAAGACTGCGAAGCTGTGGACGCCCCAACTCGACAGCGCGACGGTTGCAGCGGCGAAGGAAAGCAGAGCAATGGCGACATATATCCTATTGGATGAGTGATAGCGTATTGTGCAAATCAACGGAGGACACCACGACATCCGACAAACAAGATGAAGTGGTGGGAGTTCCTTCCGTTCAAGAAGGAAAAGGGGCAGCCGATGACATATATATATCCTGCCTGCACCCCTGGACATCCGGTCGGCTGAGCGGTGTGAAGGAACATGATCCCCCCCCGACTGGCCATTAGAAGAAAGGATCTCTCAGCTGTGTGCAGTGAAGAGAAGAAGAAAAAGGGGGAAGGAGGTTCCACCCACTCACGCCGACAAGGTGAAGAAGAAGAAGAGAGTGAGTGTGAGAGAAGAGAGGTGAGTCGGAGGGGGAAGAGCCTGTGCTCTCTCCCCCTCCCCCGTCAATGTATTCTCTCCCCCTTGCAATGTCTTTTTTATCTATCAAGAGATGAATCTCTTTCTATGCAAAACTCCTTCCCCATTGTGTGGATGAATAAAAGAAGAAAAGCTACTTTCGTAACTTTGGTATTCTCTGTTCCAATCTCAACTTCTCTCTCATCTTTCGATCATCCGGGGACCTTAAGGCTTGCCTCATCATGGCATGACCCTTAAAGTGATCCACCGACGGATGAACATCTATGGCCCTTGTGGCAAACACTCTTCCCGCTTCGAAAGTTCCTCGCCCGTGAGCCGTGGTCGTTCTTGAAGGCTAGCCCTTGAACGTTCCATACTCACACTCGGGTTATCGGACCACCGTGAGGCCACTCTGAATTTTGAGGGTCACCCCAGAGCAATCCGTTTAGTGGCCTTCTATTGACCTCGAAATCCATCCAAGAAAGGCTCCAAAATAATGGGTAATTTGGGACATCAAAATGATGAATAAGAGAAATGACTCAACTTGTGGGCTAAAACGGGTGTCAACAGTGGGTACTAGACTCAACCTCGCATGTCGCCTGCTGCCACTCAGCTCGCAGATGCTCCACTATCACTTGGCACTCCTCTCGGGCCTTCCTCAGGCCCTCAACTTTGTTTTCAGCCTTCTCTAACTGGGCGGCTTTATCCTTGCTTCACGCACAGGCGGTCTCCATCTGAGCTCTCTACTCGGATGTAGCTATGACCAGTCTATCTAGCCTTACCTGTTCTTCCTAGATAGCAGCTAGCCTCTGGGCTCTCCTCTCTTGTATACTTTGAAGCCATAGAAATTCGGCCCACGTCACTGCCAGTGCTGCCATCCACGGCTCCTAGAGGAAACCAAGGCTATGGTAGCCTCGAGTGTACTCTGACAACTATCTCCTTAGGTCTTCGGGAGATGGGAGAGGATCACTCTGAATACATCTCTACATGCACTGGAGGAGAGAAATGGTGACGCTCTCATCCACTAAGGTCTCTTGCGGCGGAGCGAATAGACGCCACTCAACTCCTAAGACAGGAAGAGTCTTGACCTCTTCCATCAAAACATCAGTTGGGGCTGCACTATATTAAAGAAAACCAAATAGAAAGTGAGAAATACAAATAATAATTTCTATAACAAATTGTACGATTTCGACCAAAAGTGTAGTAGAAATTATCGAAACCTTAGATTACATATTGTTACTGGCTTTTCAAAATCGAACAAGATTGGTAAATCCCGTGGTGTGAAGAATGATTCTTTACCTTTGCGGGGTTGAGAATCTCCTGAAAGCTCGAAGATGAACGAGAGGAGGATCCCAGAGTCATGAACCGTCAAAGCATCCGGCCTCTAGACATATCCACATGAGCAATGGATGCAGACAGGATCTCCTCCACGATCTCCACGTGCCGACCCGATCTCAACACCACCATCCACCAGGGAGGAAGGAGAGAGATGGAGGGGGGCGCAGCCTGGAGAGAGAGTGATGGAGGCATCACCACCACCTCCCTCTGGCTCGGGTCATCCACACACCCGAGATTGGATTGAGCTCGAGCTTCTCTTGTAATTTTCTTCTTATTTGAGTCAAACTATTTAGAGAATGTAATTAAGGATGATTATGAATGAATAAAGGATTAGGTTTATTGCTATATTGTGCGCTCTGTCTTTGTGTCGAATGGACTATGCTCTGATTCACATGAATGATATAGACTCATCACGTCACCTCTGGGTAATCTTTCGCGCTCGGGACGTGACACCCGTTCCCTCTCTCCCTCTCTCACGGCCTCTCCTTGCATGCCCGTGCCCTCCCCTCTCTCCCTCTCACCTCCGGCCGACATACACACGCAAGCTCCCTTACACCACCTCCCCGGCTCCCACGCCGCAGAGACCACTTCCCCGCCAGCCAACCTCCCACGCTGCAGAGCACATGGTACCATCGCCTCACCTCTCCTCCTTCCCACCACCTCCACACCTGCATACCACCCACAGCAGCCACCCTCCTTTGGCGCGGACGTCCCCTCCTCCCCACCTGCACACCCGAGGACACCCCTCCCTATCTCCCCCTCTCCCCCTCTTTCTAACACTCAGGCCGGCCTCCTCTCCTTGCCACCGCATGCACGCAGGCAGAGTGGACCCCCTTCTCATCTCCTCGGGTTCCATTCTCTCTCCCTTTCTCATCTTTATGCTTCCTCCGCAACTGTGGACGCTCCCACTGGTGCAACCTCGCCAGCCCGTCACAAACCTCCACCACTGCCGACCACCACACCACCTCCGGCTACCACCACCACCCCATCCCTCTCTCTAACCCTCTCACCACTCTCATCTCTCCCTGCACAGCCCTCTTCCCCCCTTATGCCTGCTTCTCCCATTCTCAGCCACCCGGCCCACTGGCACCTCCTCTCCATGACAGCCCCCCTGCACCTTCCGCCACCCTCCACAAACCATCTTCCCTCCGCCGGCCACACCCGTGAGCGACTGCCTCGCCGCACACACACTCTCTCTAACCCTTTCACCCAACCAACTGCACTGGCGTGAGGCCCTCCAACTCCTCTCAACCATCTCTCTTCACCACCTCCTCCTCGGCGCACCTTCCTCTCCCCCTCTCGCTCTCTAACCCACACCACCCTATCGCCACCGTGGTAGCCCACCGTCCCCCTACTCTTCCTCTCTCTCCTGCATCACCTCGCCTCAGGGGCCTCATCAGCCTCTTGGGTGGCACCCCCAGTTCTTGGTGGCGGTAATTCGATACTTGTATCGGGTTATCGATACCCTGAGCTCTGGGATGTTACAATGAACCTTGGCCAAACACAATATCCTCAACCAAAGGAGAAACCATCACACCTCCAGCCAACGAAAAATCTCCACGCTCGACCTGACCTTAAACCTTGTGCACGTTGGGAACAACACCTTCCAGCATCGAGAATACTGTCACTTCCATAAGGTCAGCGCCCCCGACACCCTCGACGAGTGTCACGTTGGACCATGATCACAACATCCCTCGATGCACCACCACTGTAATTCCTTGAACTATAACACACCACGCCAAGAGCCGCAACACGAGCCATAATCGGCAACCGCCAACGCTCATCCTTGAGTCCCGAACACGCGCGGAGCTTTCACATCTCAAGCCAACTCAAGGTCGAACACAACCCATACACATACAGAAGCGCAAGAGCAAGAACTTGCTAGGTCAACCTTGCCCAATCCTGCCTCAAAATTTGTAAAAATAGTCCAGACCGACACGTCATGTCTGACGCCACAGAGCACGATGAGAACATTAGGCTCGATAATCAGCAACTCAACAAAAGATCCTCTACTCGCCTGAGCGCACCTCTCGATCCGAGCACCTACTTCGACACCTTAAACCATGACCTTGACATTTCGAGGGCTCGAAAATCGCAGACTGGGGCAGCCCAAACCAACAGCAGCTCCCTCCGAGCACGCTTTCGGCCACTTAAATACGAACAACCCTCACCAGCCACCTGACCTCGCTATAGATTTCTCGAACGCAGCACCATAGAAACACACCTGTCGGCAACATCTGCCTAACGCAGCACCGCTGAGGCCACGACCCATCGGGAAGAAATCTCTCTATCACGTCCCTTAGCCCCCCACACTGGCACAAAAGCCGCAAACAGTAACAACTTCACAGGGCTGCATAGCACACTCAAGCTCTCAAGCGAGAACTCATGCAGAGAACAAACATAAAATCTTAAGCTAGCTGCCAGCTGTATTGGACCTTATGGACTTAGGTCACTGTAATATCTCGAATTCCTATGTACATACACAACCACGCTCTGATACCTGTTGTAACGACAGAAATAGAATGGTCCATTCTAGGCCACTCCATCAAACTGACCTAAAACAGTAACCCCGATCAAATAGTCAGAACGGTCCGAGCAGAACCGCCCAAAGCACAGAGCGGTCAGGGATGAATCGCTCCACGAACTGCCCCAGGCCACGGAACGGTCTATCGACCGACTGCCCAAAAGGCCAGAGGGAACGAAATGGCTAGCCATGGGCCGCTCAACGCACAAGGGGAAATAGAATGGCTAACCTCCAGCCGTTCAAGGGGACTACATGGTCCATCCCTGGCCGTGCCAGTCATGGGGCGGTTTGTCGCACGATCGCACAGACGCCCACCGACCCAAGACTAAACGGTCACCATCCCGACCGTGCAATGCCCAACACGGCTACTGTTAAACTGTGTAGGCATCACGGTGGGGAAAATGTGGGATCTGCCTGATCATGGTCTTTCCACGCCTCGTTCGTCCCGAAACGATGGAGAATACAAGCACATCGACGATATCGACCTTCCACACCCTAGAAGGGATCAAAATGACGCTTAAATGGCGAGAAACGGGCGATTCTTCCAAATCGACCCAAATGGGGTTTCCGAGCTTCCTGGGCTCCTACCGACCCCAAATGACCACCAATCGCGACGAAATCAGCGCCAATGGAACGCTGACGTTCCAGGGAGTCGATTGACACTAGCTGATCCAAAAACTGTCGTTGTTTTCTGGCAAACCCTACGAACTCCCAAAAACTATGGTTTTACCTAAACAAGCCCAAACTCACTCGTTCTAGCACCATTTAGTGTAAAATTATGAGGGAATGAAGCAGAGGAGTAGAGTATCCGTCTCCCTACCTCCACCGAAGATTCTATGCGTCGAAGTGACTATACCACGTCGAAAACGTCAAAACACGAACCGTGCCAGCTTTGAATCCATCGTGGGATCGCGCCGCGCTACGCTCAAACCGCCGCCCCATCCCGCGTCCCGATCACTCCATCACGTTCCCGCCTCAGCCAGATTCGCAACGGTGTGCACCCCGCACCGAGAGACCCAAAGAGGAGAGAGAATGAGAGAGAGAAAGAGAGTTGAGAAATGAGGGAGGAGAGGGGGTGAGAAAGTTATAAATAGAAGAAAATTAAAAAATTTTCTAATGTCCGCCTAAACCCCTCTGACCCTTCACCTTCCCCTATAAAATCCCCCCTTTGGAAGAGGAGGGGGCAATCATCAAAAAGCATCGAAGCATCAAGGAGCACAGCCCCGGACTACAAAGGCACGCTAAGGAGATTTGTGTGTGTGTTTGCTAGGCTTAAGCCGAGGGCATGTCACATGATCATCCCTCCTACGACGTCTAGTCCAAACACCAACCTCTTAAAAGGTGCCCCCCTATTTTGATGAACATATGTCATCTCGATAATCGTGCATGACCCCAGATCTTACTTGGTGAAAGCACTCTGCCTGGGTCTTGTCTCGATATTCATGTATGAGCTTGATGCCGCTTGGTGAAAGCACTCTGCCCGAGCCCTGTCTCAATCATCATGCGCCCCTAGACGGTGCTCGATAGGAAGACCCTGCTCTGCCCGAACACCCTGCTCGGCCCTGCCATGACATTCGTACATGACCCAGATGCCGCTTCATGAGAGCACTCTGCCCAGTCCTTGCCTCAACGATCGTGCACCATCAAACGTCGCTCGATCAAGGAACCCTGCCTCGGCCCTACTTCGACGTTCGTACACGACATGGACCTTTCTCGATGAGAGCACTTTGCCCAGCCTCTGTTTCAATGACCGTGTACCATCAGACATGGCTCAAACGAAGTGCCCAGCCTGGTTCCCCATCTCGATGATCGTGTGTCACATTGGTATCACCTCGATAAGTGTGCCCCCAGTGCTATTACCCGGACAATGGGCATACTTCACAAGTCCCAGCATAAGATGAAGCGCCAGGCCCCTGCCCTTGTCAACGGACCCCGAGCATGACCATCAAGGTCTCGCGGCGCCCATCTACTCAGTCACAATGGTGTCCTCGGCACCCGACTGCCCGTCACTCCAGTCACATCGGGGCCCGTGGCATTCGATCGCTCGACCACTCTGTAGACACGCCAAAATTGATGCTATGTTGAGTAAATCTCGTATTACCTTATAAATCCCAAATTGAACTTCAATATTGTTTTAATATGAAGCTTTTCTAGTTTTTTTTTGTAATTAACACCTTGCCAAAGGGTGTCATTTCTATAAGTTTATAGAAAATCTTGAAAAGATTCAGAATAATTGATGACATTGTCCTATGCTAGACAAATTTGGAATCTCCTTTCAACTAATGACTGCATTATTCATATTTTCTGCGAGGTGAATAAGGTGGTAGATTCTTTGGCTAATTTAGCTTGAAATACAAAGTGTAATCTTTTCTTTTCTTCCTAGCAGCAACTTCCAAACCATATCAAAGGTGCTGCCTGGATGGATAAGCTAGGATTGCCTAGCATCTGTTTGATGTAATTTTTATTGTATTCTTTTTCATTAATAAAATTCACCTCCTAGCTGTGCATTGGTCCTTCCAATGTACCTGAAGAGTTCATATTGATCCTGAAGAGTCCAAGGTAAGGTTTATATAAAAAAAATGATCCTGAAGAGTTCATATTGAGGCATTTAAGAAGATATGCAGACTAAACTTCTATGCTGACTCCCCCTCAATTTGTGCATGACATTCAAGAGACGGTGTAAATGCATAGTATGCCATCCGTTACTCACAGCACGTGCAACCATAGTGGATTCCAAATGAAGGAACAATCACTAAGACTCCCCCTTAGTCCAATGCTTATAGAGATTAAGACAATCAACAAAAAGATGAGTTGGGTTGAATGCAGCCATGACAGACATCATCAAGAACAGTGGTTAGCAGTGACAAACACGAAGTTCATATGACTGCTAAACTACAAACTTGCAAATCATTAGCAGCAACTCATCAACATACTAATTCCATTAGCATAACAAGTTCTTCATAGATTAAACATCTAAAATTCCTGATTTTTGGTACAGGGCGGAGATATTGATCCGAAGATCTAACTTACACATAGTGAGAGTTCCGGAGAGACATAATATGTCTTGCTACATGTCACTATTCGATATACCAGAATCTCAGATTAAATGCAATCATGTAATCCAATTCAAATATTCATCTAAAATCATGGGGGCTGGTAGTGCTAGGACAGGTGCCTGGGTCATACGCTCCTTGATGTCCTGAAATGCTGTGACTACGGCTTTAGTCCATACAAATGCCCCCTTCTTTATGCAATCCGTGATCAGGGCAGTGATAGAACTGAAGCCACGAATGAAGAGACGGTAGAACGTCGCCAAGCCATGGAAACTCCGAACATCGTGGAGTGTGTGGGGTTCGGGCCATTCCCTGATGGCCCTTAATGTTCCTCCTCCTGTTGGCTATGCACCTACTCGATCGGGTCCAAAAATAGCTCATTATCCTCCACTTCTCTAAACGCTTCCTGACATATTCTCGGCTCTGATGTACACTGGTGACATTCAGCTCCCTCTGGAATGTCAAAACTAGAATCCAGCCGCCGATCAGTCAAGATATTGTATATATCATCGACAGCCCAGGCACACAATTGAAAGATGTTATTAGTTCCGTGATTTAGTGTATGATTTACACGAGGGGCAAAGGATTGACTGGGCCCAGATGCATAAGTTGATAGAAGATATCAAAGAAAGGAGAAGATAGCTGAGGCCGCAGTAGCCGGCACCACAGCAACAACAACTTCAACAACCTTAACCTCAACATCAGTAGCAGTAGCAGCAACCTGAACTCGGGATTCACCAAAATCCCATGCCAGACCATCCACCTGCTCTACAATAGTAGCCATCGGCACCGACACAAGTTAATGTTGTTCACCGCCTAGCCCCTAACGCTGGGTGGTCTTATGATGATGATACTCCTGCGCATCTTCTGGCCTTCCACCATACATACACTAACTCCCCTTCGCTTTCCGTTCCCTTCATCCTCTGGCGCACCATCTTGACCACCGCTCCACCCACTATTCCCTCCAGTCCCTTCACTACACCCACTGTGTTACCCACCATTCCGTCAACCCTCACACCATCACCCGCCATACCATCCATCGTCACCCTTCCAGTTAACCCTTCGCCAATCATCCCTCCACCCGGGCCCGTCAGACCAACCTCTGCTATCATCAACCCCACTGCTATCCCTTCCACGCACCCCACTGGGCCAATCGGGAGTCCATCTAGTGCCATGCCAATGCAAAACCTTACCCTCCAGAGTGGGCGCTTGTTTTAGAGAAATTACCCCTCTACAGGTGCACCTGCACCTAACCCTCCTATTCCTTCCTCAACAGTTGAAGCAGAAGAAGCCGACCCCCTTCCTGGCACCAGATACGATCTGTTGTAGCATTTAGACCGGACGTTGACCAAAATTTCAATTTTAGAGTTGATTAAGCACTCCATGCTGCACCAGGATGCTCTAAAAACTTTTCTTCAAAAAGTCATGGTCAGCGAGGACATGGTGGTGGACCCAGAAGGAGAAGTCATATACACATCCTGTTCAATAAACAAGCCCTGCACAAATAATGAAGCAGAATATGAAGCCCTAATAATCGGGTTGCATATTGCTCTATCCATGGGAATTCAGATGCTGGAAGCATTCGGGGATTCCATGCTAGTCATAAAGCAGCTAGAAGGAGAGTTCGATGTGCGAAAACAAGAGCTCCTCCCTTAGTACCAGCTGGCACTTTGCCTGATGGCGAGGTTCTACTTCATCAAAGTTGAGCATATCAATCAGGGATAGAATGCTCAGGCATATGCCTTTGCAAAGCTAGCTAGCTCTTTGGCAATCCTGCCAAACACAAGCCTGGATATAACGGTAATTAACCGACGACAGGTCCGTAGCGTGACAGAGGTCTTGGTCAATGAACAAGAGAATGAAGCGACAGCTATAAAGGAATTCGAACAGCCCGATTGGCTGGAGCATCTCCTACGCTGGTTTCGACACCAGCAGCTCCCGAAAGAAAAAGAACAAAGAATGAAGCTCCTATGGGTCAAGGACTCCTACGAGATGAGGAATGGAACCTTGTTCCGAACAATGGCAGATACCTAAAAGAAAGTGTTACTTCATTGCCTGTCTACAACAGAAGCTCGGCAAGTAATGCAAGAAGTCCATGCCGGGTCAGTCGGAGCACACCAGGCCAGCCCGAAAATGAAAATTGAAATAAAGAAATTGGGCTATTACTGGACCTCTATGTTTAATGACTGTTGCAAGTTCACTAAAGCTTTCCAAAAGTGTCAGGAACATGCCACTGTGCCAAGAAGACCATCGGTGCCACTGCACCCCACCGTACTGACTTGGCCATTTGCCCAATGGGGTACAGACGTGGTAGGGCCGGTTCCAGCATCTTCGTTAGGATGCAAATATATCTTAGTTGCCACATATTACTTCTCCAGATGGGCAGAAGCAATAGCACTGAGAGAAGTGATAGGAGAATTGGTCGCCAGGTTCCTCCGATAGAATATAATATTCTGATTTGGGATCCCCAGCCAAATCATCTCCGACAACGGCAGTCACTTCAGGAACCAGAAGGTTTACCGACTGGCTGACAAATACAAGATTGACTGGAGAACGTCATCTCCCTACTACCCTCAAGCCACGACTTCTCCTCCCTGGCCGCCTGGGTCCTCATTAACTCTACGAGGATATCCAGTTTGGCATTGAGGGTTTGGAGAGCGTCAGGATTCTCGTTGGGGGGCTACACCCCCGTAGCTGGTAGAGGTACCTCATCGGCTTGGTTGTTATTTTCATAGGGGAGGCTTCCCATGGGGCGAGAAGGCACAGGATCTCCTTCCCCTCCCCCCATGGTGCTTCCCCCACCGCCGGTGGTCCTCCTTGATGCGGGACGATGACACAGACTCGGTACCAATTTGATGCGGGACCTAAGACTCTAGGCAAACTCGCGATCGTCCCACGTGAGGGAAGCGTACGGATGTGCGCGGTTGAGAAATCGACGATGAGTCAAGGGTATTGGCTCTTCCGTACTCAGATTAAGTCACGGGACGGGTCACACTCACTCTCTCTCTCACAGCGGTGATAAAATTAGAACGGGCTAGTAATCCTAACACTCTAGCAGTGGCATAAAAATAAATACAAAATAAGCAAATGACAAATAGGGGAGAGGAAATGATACCTCCACACTCCGGACGTGGGGAAGATGACCTCGGCTAAGACTCATGCACCCGATACAGCAAATAATCAATAATTACAGTAATAAAATTACTACCCACTCCACGCAGGGAGGTAAAGGACTACACGTGAGACCCGAGAGTATCAAACTCGGGTTGACGAGCAACGTTTTGGACAGCTCCGGCAGTAACGCGTCCCGACAAATGTGGTGTCCACGCCCCGGTCGGAGGGCCGATCGGGCATGGAGTGGTAACACTGTGAAGGGGACTCCTCGAGGGATAATCCCTAGGAGGGGAACACAGGTTCGCCTTGGGGAAGGTGAGGCGGCCAGACTATTGGACGTCGTTGCTTGCTGCCCCTGGACCTATTTTACAGTTTCAGAACTGTGTGACCTGGGGAAAACAAGTGTTGCGATCAGACCTGATGTCAGATCGACGCGAGACTAGTGCCATTGCGAAGCTCCTTTGAAGATATACGACCACCTGTTGTTATAGGAATTTTCCTGTCTCTATATTTGCCGTGGCTGAATTTAGAATAGGCAGGCTTCTCTAACTTAGAACAGACTGGGTAGATTGGGATCTGCCTGAGAACTTGGTTTGAGGTACTAAAAGATAGAAAAAAATATGAATGAACAGTATACCTTTATGTCTGCCCCTGAACTTACATGCAGATTTTATACATAAAATGTAAATGGAGACAGAATTTGACTATGCAAATATGACCCAAATAATGCAAACAATATATGTATGGAAAGACAATACAAAGGGGAACAAAATGGGAGCAAGAAGCAAGCAATCATACGTCAGGAAGGTAATCACATCATCAAACAAAGACGTACCTATGAACCTGTCCCTGTCCCTACCTGCAGACTTTATAAAGAAATTTCAAAAATAGAGATAAGATTAAACTATGCAAACATGACCCAAATAATGCAAATGATATATGGATGGAAAGGCAATACAAAGGGCTACAGAATGGGTCTAAGAACAGGGCAATCTGACCCCGGGAGGGCATGTTATGCATCAACAAATATGGCCCTGTGAGCACTGCGCCAGAACTGCCAGAATCAGAAAGTGGTCTACCAAATGATCATTTTTTGAACCCTTGCAGTCTACAAAATGACCGCAAGACTACCAGAAAGGTCCTAGCGGCCCAGTGATGACTGCTAGGCTCGCTTGGCGGTCCTGGAGGCGACCACAAGGCTCGGACAGACTCGACAACACCCAGAACAGTGGGAAAACGGAGAAAATACTATCTAAACATGAACAAACTCACACCCAATTTGTAAAAGAGTATGAATAACATGATGGGAACTAGTTGTCCCACCGTGATCGCCAAAAAATAATGTCATTAATAGTTTATTGTATCCCGCCCTAAACTAACTATGCTAGTATATGCATGAAGCATGATCATGAACAAGCATGAACCGGCATGAAAGTATGAACAAAAGGGGGGTAAATAGACATGAAAACGTACTGTGATCGCCACCAAGGTTGCAGCAATGCCACAAGGATGAAGAGATGAAGGAAAGGGCGTTGTGTACCTTGGAAAAGATGAAGACTTGATCGCGCTTATGGAACGGGGTGCGGGGAATGTCGTGGATTCAACCTCCTCTCTTTCTAACTGGCTAGAGGAAGAGGGCCTCACATTGCATTCATACTCTCCTGTAAAACAAAGATAAAATCACAAGAGAAAAACCCATTAGAAATATGTAAGCGTAGCATCAATTGATCCATCTGTCCCTTGACCTCCGCCTCTAGTAGATTTCCTCCCTAGCGAGGATCTCATCAAATTGGCCCCTAAGAGTATCCCTGAGACTCCTGTCATCTGCATGCGTTAAGTCCTGCCTCCTCCAAGCAATCCAGGCCCTCCATTTGTTGTAGTATTATGTCCTTAGCAGCCCTCCCCAAAGGGATTTTGTCTGCCCCCCAAGCCTTAAGGACTTGAGCAGCATGTCTCAGCTTCAAAACCAGAGTAGCCATAATAGATCTACCAGCAACCTGTGAAGTTCATGCTCCTTGGGCAATGTCCATGAAATCTACCTCCCTAAACTAGAACTACTCTTGTCTGAAAGGGAACCTCCTCTCTTGCAAACAGTTGGTCTTCAAAAGAATGGGCTTGTGGTCCGACATTGATCTGGCTAAAGATAACACCCACACATGAGGATAGTGATCCTCCCAATCAAACGATACCAAGGACCTGTCCAACCTAGAGCAACAAGCATTAACTCGCATGTTGGACTAAATGAATTGACCATTAGCCATATTGATGTCCACCACAGTCGCCTCCTCGATGAAGGCAGTGAAGTCATCCATTTCCCCAGAGTGCACATTCACCCCCGCCCTTTTCTCGGGGCCTGTCACCGCATTGAAATCCCCACCAACACACCAAGGCCTCACCAATGAGAGTTGGTGGGTGACCAAGTCCTCCCAAAGAAACTGCTTCTCCTCTCTACTCTAAGGACTATACATCCTGGTGAAGTCACATGAGAAACCATCCCTCACATTAATGAACTGGAAGGAGATGTCCCATCGACTGACATGTCTGTCCAACACCACCTCATCAACCTCATAAGGATTCCAGAGGATCATAATCTCCCAGGACCTACCCTCCGCCAGGGACACTGCATCCCTAGAAAGTCTGGCACCCCCTAACTCCCTCATAAGAGACTCACCCTCCCCTTCACATTTGGTCTCTTGATGACAAAGAACGTCAATCTTGCATATCCTAATCAACTCCTTCACCGCCCTCCTCTTCTCCACCTCCCTAACCCCCTCACATTCCTGAAGAATATCCACATTAAGGCACGGGGATAGCCCTCTCCACCTCACCACCTTCCACCTTCGTCTCTTCTCTCTTATGCAACCTCTCCCTCTGACGAATAAAGGAACCCCACCTCTTCCTAATGTTGGTAAATGCCCATCTCACATCTTCATCTGCCCCGACATCAAAGGAGAGGCCTACCTCCTTAACCACCTCCCTCATATATTCCTCCGTAATTTTTTCAACCCTCACCAGCAACTCCCTCACTTCCTCCCTCCTAAGTGGGTGCTTCCCCATCAGTTCCTCTCTTGCAGTAATCAGAGCTACCGGGCCCCTCAAAGACATCAGTTCTGCTGCCACCTCCACAGACAGAGGTTCCTCCCCTCCCTCTTGATCGTCAGGGACCTGAGCAGCCCCATCTGGGCCTCATTGGTTGTCTGACACCTCCTCAATCTGGGCAACATCATTTCCCAGTTCGGCCGCCTCTGGCAGAGCAAGAACAGAGGCCGCCTGCATAGGAGGGAAGCCACCGACTGCTGTTTGAGGCAAGGCGAACCCTAAAGAACAACCCAACATCAGTGGCCCCTCCCGCTTGCCCGCAGTCTGGACCACCTCTACAGAGAGGTTCCCCCGCCGAACAAAGCCTCCCTCCACACTCGCCCACCCCGTCCTCGACAACTTGCTTCCCCTTCGGTCACCTGCCACCACCTAAGAGCCGCTATCCTCCCACCCACAGTGAGAATACCATCGTAACAGAAGGTCGGCATCCCCTGACCCCCCTCGCTAGGGAAGAGCAAAGGGATTCCCGCCGGCGGCAGAGGAGGAGGGACCAGACGGAGTCCCTTAACCAGTGGCACCCAAGGTCCGAGCGCAGGCAAAAGTCCTAGCTGAGTTGGGAGGGGACAACAGTCCTATGCGGGCCTCAGCGACCCGTTAAGGGGTGCATCAGTGGATTCGGGTAAATTTCGGGTCACCAGAACATACCAATTTGACTTACCCACTAAGAAGGGACCCGCCCCGAACCCGAAAGTGGCTGCAACTGGTCCAACCACCGTTCTCCATGTCGAGCCTCTAGATAGGCCCAATTCACATGCAATTTTTGAATCGCCCGCCTTCCACTGGGGCCGTACATCATCTTCCTTGGACACTCCCGAGTGACGCCCTAGACCAGATAGTGGTGGCATCTGCAACTCGTCCTGAATCCACAGCCGAACGACTACAACCTCCCCGTCCAAGTCAACAGTGATGACCCCTGGCACTCCCACCGAACTAGCCACCTGGGTGGTTGCCAAGACCACCATTCGCGACCCCAACTCCGTGAATCCAAGGCTGCCATCCTCCACCCGTCCAAACCCCTTCACCAAGAATGAAATCCCCTCCAAATCACAGAGGAGTAAAGCTACCCCCTCTAGGATTACCCTGATCCTCCTCACAGCCAAGTTGGGGAAAGTCACCCGTTGTTCCAACCACCTCTGAAACCTGAGAATGGCATCACTAGCCTGAAGAAATCCAGCCTCCAACACACTCGCCACCACCCCCTCATCTTGCCCGACCATGAGGAAAGCCTTAGTAGCAGCCTGAGCCACCTCCCAGGAGCCTCCCACAATCTCCTCGAGCCACCTCACGATTGTCTCCAAAAAAGCAAAGCCTTCCAGGGGGGTCGCACATAGGCAACGCATTAGCCAACCACGCCTAGCTTGCAAAAGCCCCGCCGGAAACGCACCCGCGCCCCACCACCACTTACTCCCTTGCCGAAGCTCCTCCTGGACCTTCCCCTTCACCACCTCAACAAAAAGTCTGGCTTGAATACCTGCGGAAGGCGGAACAACCCTCGGACAGGCCCGCCGGATGTGTCCCCGTCTCCCACGCCTGAAACAGATTCGAAGTTGGTCGCCGTAGAGGGGCCAAACAGATGGGATGCCCCCCTCGAGCCATGGCATCGAGAGAGAAAACCCCAGAGCATCTACTCTAAAAAAGGCTAGAGAGATATGAACCTACCATATGTTATCTAGATATCTCCAAAATATAGAGCCTTTTTTTCTCCAAGTACGTCTTGCTTCGTACCTATTATGTTACAATTTTGTATATATTTAATCAATAAAATGATAAACTTAAAGAACTAATGTGATCCTCTCCAGCAAAAGTACAGCACAGAATAGGACCCTTTATTAGATTGCCTTCTTACAGGTAAATTGACCTTAAAACTCTGATTACCCATAAGCAGATGATAAACTTTCTGTTGAGATTACACGGGATGAACATGCATTTTATGTGGCAATACAGCCAATTTCTGCCAGAGCCCCACTAATTCCATTAGTATTAACGAATCTATTACTCTTCTCAGGTACCTTATTCTCATAATGGCTCATCGTGTTGATTGAGGTGGAATGCAAAAAAATGTTGCGGGGCTTTGCAAAATATGGCCCAAGCCGACGCTAGGGCAGGCGTTGGTGAATTACACCATAACTTCCAGAGTTTAAACCCTCCACGATTTTCAGGTTCTTCTAACCCCGATGAGGCAGAAAACTGGATAGATGAAATGAACCGGATATTCAAGGTCATGCAATGTACCGACCAAGAGAAGGTTTGTCTCGCCATGTTCCAGTTAAACAAAGGCGCCCGTACCTGGTGGAAGTCTATTCCTACACCGCCTGGAGACGCACCACATACATGGAATGGATTTCTTGCTCTTTTTCGAGTCAAGTACTTCTCCGAACATGTCAAGGAGAAGAAGTTTGCATCACTATGTCAAGGCATGATGACGGTGGTAGAATATGAGTTACAGTTCTCTCGCCTAGCACCTTATTCTCAGCACTTAGTGAGAACAGATCTTTTAGAAGCAAATCGCTTTATGGACGGGCTGCAACCCATTTTCATCCAGCACCTTGGCCCACAGAATATTCAGACCTACGCAGAGATGGTCCAACGGGCACACTTATGTGAACGGACCTTGGAGAAGGTCGATAAACTAAAAGTCAAAGTGGAGGAGCCGAGCCGAAAGTTTGATCGGCGAGGTAAGAAGCAGGAGAAATTCAGTATCACCTATAACTCTCAGGATACCAAGAAGAGATCTCAGAATGGAAACGGCAAGGATGATCACCGGAATAAGAAGGTTAAAGAAGATGAAGATAAGTAAGTCATGGCGGTTTGCTTGTTCTGTGACAAATTCGGTCATGCGGTCGAAGACTGTTGGAAGCATTTGGGCGCATGCCTACGGTGTGGAAGTCGGGAGCATCGCATGCCTGACTGTCCTCTAATGAAGGAGCAACCATACACAAGGAACAATGGTGGACGAAAGCGACAGGCTAGATTAAATGCCATATTGGAGGATGAACCAACAAAGGGGAGCGCATTGAAGGTACAATTCATATTTATTCCCATCTTATTTTTGTGTTATTTGATACAGGTGCTACTCTTTCCTTTATTTAGTAGCCCATCCCTCCGAGTTATCAATTTCTCGCCTGAGTCAAACAAGCAGAAATTACTAGAAAACTTGGACCTAGCAGAGGAAGTATGTGGGGTCGCGAGGATCCGAGCTTCCGAGTATCAACGGCCATGACTCAGTACTACAATGCCAGAGTCTGAGATAGACAGTTCCAACCAGGAGATTTCATTATGAGAAGGGATGAAGCCTCTCGAGCGCTGGAGGCAGTGGGGAAGTTGGCGCCTAATGTCCCTACCGAGTGGTCGAGACGCTCAGGAAAGGAGCCTACAAGTTATCTAGTATGGAAGGAACACTAATTCCTCAGACTTGAAATGTAGTGACATTACAAAAAAAAATTTCGAAGTCCTTCCATACATGTAAGAAATCAATAAAATGGCAACTCCCATTTCTATTATATCAAAAGTTTTTGTACATCAGATAGGCCATAGCCGGTACAATGCATGTGAAAAGTAAAATGGATATAGAATGAGCTGGCAACTTGATGCGGATGAAGTTGGCCGCTTAGAACCGAGCCACTGACTCCACCTGTGTGGGAACTGGCTCGGGTAATATGACGACTGACTTAGTCTGCTCGGGTAAGCTCGGAAGAGATGGTATCTGTAAACAAAAATAGGAGTGGTAGGCTCGGCTACCAACTTTCTAGAAAACACAAAAGGCCCCAACAAAGATTGGTGGTGCTAGAAAGAAGAAGCAAGAAGAGAATAAGAGTGCTTCACTCGGCCACCAACTTTGTAGGAAACAAGAAATAGCACCCTCTAGAATTGAGGGCGTGGGCAAGAAGAAGCAGGAGAAGAAAAAAGAAAAGAAGTACAATAGAAGAGAGAGAATGATTTGAACACTCCCTTGGGGTATGGAGTGGGTGGGGAGGAGGGGAGAAGAACGGAGGAACAGAGGTGAGGCCATGGTGTTGAATGCCTTTCTCTCTCGTACTATCCTCCGAGCCATCTCCCACTCTAGGTATGGGTGTGATGAGGGCATCATTCATGACTTCCTATGGTTCGACATTTCTCTCCCTCCCGAAGGTGATTTGGAGGCGGTCCTTCTTCGAGATCGGACCTTGATACCCACCACTAGGTCATCTAGTGGTTTTATCCTTTTTATTTGAGTCATCATTCAAGGAGTTCTATGCTGCTCATGGTATTCTCCACCAAACTTCCTATGTCTACACCTCTCAACAGAATGGAGTGGCTGAATGTAAAAATCGTCATCTCCTTTCTGTTGCTCGAACACTCTTGTTTCACATGAATGTTCCAAAACACTTTTGGGGTGACGCTATTCTTACTGCTTGTTATCTCATTAATCGGGTTCCCTCCTCACTACTCTCTGGATGCAGTCCGTTTTCGTGTATGTATCCCTCCATTGAACCCTTTCCTCTACCTCTTCGGATTTTTGAGTGTCTTTGTTTTGTGCATGCTCTAGGACCAGGTCATGATAAGCTATCTCCTCGCGCCAATCGTTGCGTCTTTCACGGGTATTCGCACACTCAAAAAGGCTATCGTTATTTTAACCCGGTATCACGGCGTTGTTTTGTTACTGCCGATGTCACCTTCTTTGAAACCACATCTTATTTTTTGTCGTCTCCCGTGTCATCGGCACTTCCTTTATTGTCACTTCCTCCTTTGCCACCTCCACCGGATGACTCAAGACAGAGTGACGAATTTATGCCTATTATGACGGATCCTACTCCAAAACCATTGCAAGTGTACCAACAGAGGAAAGTCCTAGAGGCATCGACTTCACCGCCGCCACCAGCACCCCCGGTCGAAGATCTAGCTCCTATTCCTCCTCCTCAAGATATATCTTTGGATCTTCCAATTGCTCTGGGGAAGGGTAAATGTACTGCCCCGTCACCTTCTATGTCTAATCCTGACTTTCATTGACCGTCCATTTTTAAAGAGGCTCATTGTCCCAGCTCTCATTCGATTGCTCGGTGTGTATCTTATCAACATCTCAGCCCATCTTTTCGGGATTTTGTATTCTCTCTTTCCTCGAATGGCATTCCTTCCTCCTATCAGGATGCACTTGCACACCCTAAGTGGAAAGCTGCTATGGATAAAGAGATGTCTGCCTTATTGTCTCGTGGCACTTGGGAACTTATTGATCGTCCTCCTGGTGTGGTACCTATAGCCTGCAAATGGGTTTTTACTCTGAAGTATCTTCCAGATGGAATTATTAATCGGTACAAGGCTCGTCTTGTAGCCAAAGGTTTCACCCAGACATATGGCATTGATTACCTTGACTGAGGACATTGCAAGGGTGGACTCCTTTAGCCCCACCTCTGAGATGTCACCACCTCCTCTTGCGTGCCCCACCTTGTCTGACCAACCAGAGCCCACCTTGGCGGGGTCTGAACTAACCTCTTCCTCAGTCGGGGAATCTATCTGCCTTCCTATTATTGTCCAGGCCCTCTCTCTCCTTGGTTTGGAGCCGACTTCCCAGGGGCTACCCTTCACGCTGGCGCACACCAATTTTGTTGGATTGACTAAGCATCCTCAGACTGGAGGACCGGGGATGATCACCCATCGTGGTCACTAGCGGAACGCATCTGGTGGGTACAATCTCCCAACGCTCAATGAAAGCCATGATTTGGAACATTAGAGGATTGGCCAATGCCCAATCCATTAGCAGGTTGAAGCTTCTGATTCAGAAATTTGACTTGCAATTTATAGCCATCCTGGAACCCAAGCAGCCGATGTCCTCTTTGGCAAGATACTACAGGAAGCTTCGCCTGAAACACTGTCTTGCCAACTCGGATGGCAAGGGGTGCATATGGGTGTTCTAGCAGCCCACGTTGGGCATCTCCCTAGTCAACTCCTTGGAGCAACATCTTACTCTCTCTGTTTCATCTGCACTGGGTTGCACTACATTCTTCACCATAGTGCATTCTAGTTGTTCAATTCCGAAGAGATGCTTCTTGTGGGATCACCTAGTCGACTTTGCTGCCTCATGCCACTGTCCCTGGATGGTCGGCAGAGACTTCAATAGCACTTTCCTCCCCATAGAGAAAAGGGGGGGGGGGGAAGAGGGCCTTCTCTATTTCCATGATAGACTTTCAAGCTTGTGTGGCTGCTGCTGGCCTTGAAGATGCTGGCTTTATGGGTGGTCCGTTCACATGGTACAATGGGAAACGGCATAATGGAATTTGGGCCAGGCTTGATTGAGTGCTCTTCAATGGGGAGTGGTCTATCTTGACGCGGGTGGCGTCAGTGGAAGGATCGATGGTAACTCTGATATCACGAATAGGACTTGATAGGTTGCTACCTCGCGTAGCTCGACCTCACGCCGGACGGTCTCACACCGGGCGACACTCAAAGCTCACAAAATGAGAAAGGAGGGAAGGGAAAAATAGCAAGAGGGGAAGCTCTCACATGTCAGGGAGGCAGATTTCTTCATAGGGCTCCCCATCAATGGGCAAGCCGCTGAGCTGGCTGAGGCTCCACAGGTCTAGGGATGTCTCACCCTCCACTGTGTAAAACGTGTTGGTCTCCGCACTGAACACTTCTATCATACCGCAGCAGAGATCCCTGGAGATGGGATAACCATATCTTGAGGTGTAGACACTATGGTATATGCCGGCCCGGATAAGGATTCGATCATAGTTGAATAGTACATACTCCGTGAACTCCACTGCCCCCTCCCTGAAGCTGTGTGCATCCTGGAGCTTCATCTCTCTGAACCAGCCCAGTGCCAACTCGTGCTTGAACCTAATTGCCAAGCAGTCCAGGACGAATGGCTCCTCTCTATAGCCCCACTTCAACGGAGCCAAGAACAAACCAGAGTGGTGCGGCTCACCCTGAACAAGTCCTGTGGCCATGTCCCATTTGGTCGGAATGAAGCCGGGGATCCACACCAGATTGTCCTCTGCCGACAGCATGGCTTCTAGCCCCAGCACGGGCTCCCATTCATGGGCCTCACCCACCAAATACATCGGGATGCTACTAGGGACAACGTGTGACAAGCTATCCCAAGTTTGCAGAATTGCATTCTCCATTTCTCTCACTGTCCGCAGCGCCTGCTTCTCCCAAGATCGCATCTGCTTAAAGAAGCAGACCAGGTGCCTGTCCTTCAGGAAATCTACTCTGTAATCCCCTGTGGCACGATCGAAGGAGAAGCCTTTCTCAGCCCTCGCGAGCCTCTGGATGTCCATGGTCTCGGTGTCCAAGCCGGAAGAGTCAGCTAATGCCGCTATCTCTGCATGTTCCCGGTCCAGGTCCTCCACATTGAACCACGTGACGATTGGCACTGGGGGTGAGGGAGCACGTCCAGCACCAGTAGCAGCCGAAGTAGAAGAACCGCTTGGGACAGCCATTTATCTGCAAGGTACAATAAATGGAAGATCAGAATAAACCACAAGCAAAAAAGAATGAAAATTATAAGGGGGCTCTACTACGAATGAAATGAATGAAACACTGCTGATTTTTGACGAAATTTCGGTAGAGTTTCCCCTAGGCTAGAGGCGTAAGGGAAAATACGGGTGCGCGTCCACAAGGAGTGGCGTCCAGCCCCAATGCTCAACCTCCAGTATCTGAGTCACAATCTCCAGCCCCAGTACTCAATCATTGCCTTCCAGTTTCTAGCCTCTGACTTCCAGTGTCCAGCAATAGACTAACATCCCTTAGCTAGGCAGGTCTCCAGTCTGAGTACCTAGCTCCCAGCCTTCAACTTCTAGTTGTCAGCAATAGGTTTCTTCGCCTCGCAAGTAGACCTAAAACAACAACCACATAAACCAGTCAAGATGTCTCCCAGATGGACATCCCTCGAAGGCCCATCCATGACAACCCTAGACCAACGCACCCCCGAGGGTCGGTCTATCACACTCTCCGGTCATTACGTCACAATGGTCGGCCAGCAACAATCCCGTCAGTGGCATCTCAGTAACTGGCCGATCGGCGTTCCCAGTCAACATACCTCAGCGATCAGCCGATAGTGGCTCCCAGACAATATGTACCTTAGTGATCAATCGAGCAGAATTTCCAATCAATACACCTCGACAGTCAACCAACACACTAACATGTACCATCCACCACATTTTGATGATTATGTGTCTAACATCATTTGTGGTCATTGTACTCTTCAGGGGGCACGGGCCCCGACTTCGGGTATTCCACCATGACGGTCAGCCGGTAGCATCAGCATTTGGCCATACACTGCATGGCTGGGTCGAATATGATCTCAACCCGATGCACCTCTCCGGGGGTAAACCCAACAACTTCAGACCAAGACGCCTCGTCGAGGGTGATCTCCAGCAATTTTAGGCCAAGACGTCTCGCTGAGGCAGGTCTCCAGCAACCTCAGACCAAGACGCCTCACCGAGGCAGGTCTCTAGCAACCTCAGACCAAGACCCCTCGCCAAGACAAATCTCCAAAAACTTCAGACCAAGACACCTCGCCGAGGCGGATCTCCAGCAACTTCAGACAAAAATGCCTCACCGAGGCGGATCTACAGCAACCCCAGACTGACATGCTTCCCTGAGGTAGGCCCTCAGCAACAATCGGACAACACGCCTTGTCAAGGCCGACCTCCAACAACACCAGGTCAACGGCCCTTGCCAAGGTCGACCTCCAACAACACCAGGTCAATGGCCCTTACCAAGGTCGACCCTCAGTATTAGATTGTTTTGGAAGCCCTCCTCGGTGGTTCCTGCATCATCTTCCTGTAGGGCTTGGAGCTTGCCCTGCTGCTTCTTATTTCCTTGTGGCTTCATCGGGGTAGCTTGATCTGACAAAAGGGGACACTCAGGAATATGGTGGTCCCTACTACCACAGCGTAAACAGGCACCCAGCTTGCGCCAGCACTCTTCCATCTTGTGACCTGGATGGTCACAATACTTGCACAAGCCCTTAAATGGCACAATCGGGCTAGGCTTCTTGTCATTACTCTTCAGCATCTTGCCCTTCCACGAACCAGAACCGCCATTGGGCCTCTTCTTGCTATTACCGGGTTTGATACTCCCGGAACTAGTAGTTTGTTCCTTCTTAACACTCTTTCCACAGATTCTCTCCATCATCTCTAAGGTATCTTCTAAGACATGAGCTTTCCTTACCATCTCCGTATAAGTCTGAATTTTCATTGGTGCTAACTAGTTGATATATTGCAACTTCAGCCCATTGAGAAAGTGCTTAGCCTTCATCTTCTCAGTAGATATCAAGTGAGTGGCATAATGAGATAGTCTAGAAAACTAAGCTTCATACTCGGCTACAGAAAGACTCCGCTGCTTTAAGGCAGCAAATTCCATCGCTTTCTTTTCTTGCACTCTATTAGAAAAATATTTATCGTTAAAGAGTTCCTTGAACTCCTACCATGAAACTTGTCTATCTCCTAGGGTAGCCTTCACTGCGTCCTACCATGTTCTAACATCACGCTCTAGCTGGAAGGTCGTTAAAAGAACACGGTCCTGATCATTGCACTGCATCACTTCAAAGATTCTCTCCATCTCATTCAGCTAGTGCTCGACTTCGTCGAGATCGATCGAGCCACCAAAACGCGGGGGATCCATCTCACGAAAGTTCTTGTAAAGGTCGCCAGCTCTGTGGTTCGCTCCTCCTCCTTGGGCCACTTGCTACAAGGCCCGAGAACGTCCTTGAACCATTCGCTACATGTTTCTTCATTCTGCGTGTTCTGCTGCCATTGAAACGTCCTACATGTGGAATAAATTATTTTAGGTTCATTTAGAAGGGAAATCTTAGAATTTGATCATTAACTCAACCCAAGTCTCTACCCAAATCTCACTAGGTTGGGTTCTTATACTTATAACAAGAGTCTATAGAAACCAACAGAAGGTTCTAAGGATCAGATTTGAGGGAGAAATCACGACATCAAACTCTGTAATCCACCCACGGAGTAGTAGAGAAGAGCAGTTCTGCTAAAACTCTTCCATTCGACATAACGCATCCACGATAGACTGCCATAGGTATATAACACGTCATAGAAAGTCTGTTATGTGACCTTTATCCAACAGAAGATAAGAACCATAGGCGAAGCGTTCGGACTTAGGACTCTGGCGAGTATAACGGATAGGAGCAAGGGCGTTATAATGAAATATAATGGATGGACGATGATCCATTATGGCAATGAAGACGTCCACGCAGACGGTGGCCGGGACGACGAGGAAGTCAGTGGAGGAGGTGATAGACTCGACCTTTGGGGGTATATAACGGACCAGGTGGAGTGCGTTATGTGATGTTATAACGGATGAACAAAGATATGTTAAATAGCAGAGACGCTAGATGAGATGGAAGGAGAGACGGTGAATGAGATGGTGGATGAGACAGAAGCCTCCAACTCTGAGAGAAGGTAACGGACCAGGACGAGGGTGTTATTTGACCTAAATAATAGATGGTTATAGGTCCATTAAAAGAATAGAGATGCAATATGAGACGCTAGATGAGACGGTGAGAAAGATGGTGGAAGGATTATAACGGACTTTATGTGGGGCGTTAGATGACAATTACGCGCTAGTCATGGTGCGTTATGGACAAAAGGACGATAAATGACACGGAGGTGCTTGCCTAGCAATAAAACCAGGATAAGACCCAACCAAGGAAGGCAACGACCTATGAATGAGACCTCTAACTGACCAAGAAGACTCGACAAGGGTGAACAACTCGGAGCATCATTAAAATGAGTAAGGAGACGACCTAACTAATTGGTCATAAAATGAGTGTCAACAATCGTGACCACAAATCAGCTCTCAGATTCCTCTTCAGAAATGACACTCTATTTTTCTCTTATCTGGAGGTCCTTCTGCAACTCTCTCTTTTTCTTCTCTTTTCACACTTGCTCTCTTTCTCTACTCTCTAGATCACGCCATATGCTCTCGCTCAGGCTTGCTCAAAATCGTGATCACCTCTTTTAGATGATAGAGGTCTTCTATTTATATGGTGAGGGCATGTCTTGGGCTCCCTTTTACAGAGTATCAATGGCAAATTTCAGATTTTGATGATGTTATTTGCTGAGTTGTTCCACTTCTTGTTCCATGGAACAGTGTTAGATGTAGGCACTAGCGACCACTTACTGTTAGTCTGCTTGATTCTTCCCTACCATGTACTATTACAGGGGGCAATAGGCTGGGTTCACCCGATTTTCGGGCGTTGAAACGGAGGACTGGGTTTGGATTTTGAATACAGGGAGTTGAGTGCTGGGTACTGGGGAGTAGGGGAAGAGACCAGACGCTGGGGGCCAGTTCCTAGAAGAGGAGGGCCCGTGTTGCATGAGGTTAGCGTAGGTTCATCAAGATATGGTGCCCTACAGGGTTACCATTAGAAATTGATTCTGGAATGCGTCGATTATAGGTCAACGCCTGAATGCTGGTTGTCTTTATGTCATTGACTAACAGTGTAGTCTGCAATGGCTTGAGAGACTAGGGCTGGGCTAACCAGATGGTCGTGGAAGGCATTGCAGCCAAAAGGTAAGACTGGGGACTGGGGTTGGTCGGCTGACCTATGAAGGATTTGTAGCTGAGATTCTGGAACTGGCGACTGGCACCGGAGTTGAGTCGCTGGCCTATGGAGGTGTTGTGGCCACGACGTTGGAACTGGTGACTGGTATTGGGATTGGGTGGCTGGCCCGTAGAGGCGTTGAAGTCACAATGCTGGGATTGAGAGCTGGTACTGGAACTGGCGTGGCTGGCCTGTAAAGGTGTTGAAGCCACGATGCTGGGACTGGGAGCTGGTATTGGGACTGGCGTGGTTGGCCTGTAAAGGTGTTGAAGCCACGGTGCTGGGACTGGGAGCTGGTACTGGGACTGGCGTGGCTGGCCTGTAGAGGCGTTGAAGCCACGGTGCTGGGACTGGGAGCTGGTGCTGGAACTGGCGTGGCTGGCGTGTAGAGGTGTTGAAACCACGATGTTGAGACTGAGGGCTTGTACTGTGGAATTGGTGTGATCTGGCTCTCGAGGGTGTAGTGGTCACCATCGTTGTGCGGTGATACTGAGGTTGCCGTTGACGGAATGTCGGGGTCGACAACCTTCATCAGTGAGGAGCAGAGAAGGAGAGAATTTTTTTATTTTTCTCTGGTTTACTCGGACCAAATTGGGCCCTCAACTTGGTCCGCCTAAACCCTTCCCTAACCCTTCATCTTCCCCTATAAAACACATGCACCGATCGATAGAATGAAGCTATGAAAGCAATACATGCAACTGGACAAGCAAGGATGGACGCGAGGAGCTTAGTGTGTGTGGTTGGCTTGTAAAATGGCTTATAGACGTCGAGGTTATGTCACTCGTGCCCCCCTCATACGGCGTTTAGCCATGTCACACAAGTCCGTCCCTACAACATGTAAGGTGCTATGATAATGACAAATACACCCGCACCCTGGGTCTGCCTGCGTACGACGACCTACAATAGCCACTTATACGCCACGACCCCGCACCTACCTCTATCATGGAACCATGTGCCCATCACTCACCTCGAGCCGGCCACTGACCGCTCTGACCTTTGATTTGAGTGACCCAAACCCTGGCCTGGAAGGTACATTCCAAGGACCAGCCTTGACTTCTCAGTATGGAGATGCTCACCCCTTTGGGATCCGTACTGACTGCTCGTCCTGAGCCACGTCCGGCCCCCACCCAGTCATCAGCCAGTATCTCCTCAGGTCACCAACCTAGTCCTCCCTTAGTGAATTGGGCACTTCCCTCACCTTGAGCAAAGCCTCTGTAAAAAATATGTGGATATCCACCTTATCATGTATTGACCCGGGGACCGACCCATGTGTCAGAATTGTTCAGCGACTTGCACTAGTTGTAATTTGGCCTCGCCGGCCCACCTGTAAAGCCCATGTGGCTCTCGTAAAATATGTTATTACCTGAAAGCATGCCTCCGCGCTCGTATCCAGGTCCTGGCCCTCCTCCGTACCACCCAATGTGTGTACAGTGCCCTCGGCCCCCACAAACTACATTTCCCAGTTGGACATGCACCTATAGCTGTGAAATGCCCCCAGCCCTCCACCCATGGCTTTAGACATATATAGACTTCTCTTCAACATGGAACGAAGGTGTTCAGATTCAATCGGATGTAAATAAACACCGCCTGCTTATGATCGGTGGGGAAAGATGCCCAGTATACAATTCCCCACAATCGCCTGCACACTCGCACCTATGGAACCTCCCTTCTCTCCACGTGTTGCTCGACCTCTTGAGCCCACGTGCCGTGTCCTGGCGACACTTCCTAGTCGACCTTCGGTTCCATGGGTGGTTGTCGAGAAATCGACTGGCACGCCCGTAGCCTGACTTAGTTACCCTAATCCTGGAAATTTCCCGTGCCATCCGATTCCCCCTTGACTCCCTGTAAAAGGTGAGTGCCCGATACCGCCTTGAGAGGAATGCGGCTACGAAGGGGGATATCCGAGATATATCAAACTCCCATGTTTCCATTCACCACTTTATTCCTTCCCTCAGTCTGGTTACAGACCCCTGGACGACATGAACAAAAAGATGGCACGCCCGGTGGGACGTCTCCCGCCCTCCTTCTTTTTGCTGAAGAGAAGCCCGTGCCAGCCCTGAAGTCCTGGTGCCCTTTTCTTGTCCTTGCAGGAGAGGCAGAGGAGGGTACTCGCGTGCATTTCCTAGTAGCTCTCAATTTATGTTCCGACTGCTAGACCACGCCCGATGATCATCAGTGATTGTCGCCTCCACAGCATCTAGTGATCCAACAACCATGGCAGCAGTCACATATGGCCCCATCATCATCGCCACCCACACGCGCGTGGGCTACTTGGAGTCACTGATTGCCTTCGACAGCTTTGTCCTAGTCGTCGGATCACCCTACTTCCTAGGTGTGGTCCCGGTGGCTACTCTGCAGTCGCTCTCTGTACCTACTTCTACCAGTGTGGTAGACACGCCTCGTCGGTCCCAGGCATCAGTAGCCCGCTCGAGCGTCAGGCTGGGGCCTTCCATCGTCGGCCCCTGTGGGGGTCCCAGATTGGCTCCTGCCTGGGCAAGTGCCAGCCCCCAGTCCCAGCCTCATTTGAACTTCAGTGCAGGCTCTGTGCCTCGAGCTTCGGCCATTGCCATAGCATTTTGCTAGGGCTTTCGACCCCGAGTTCTAGCCAGGCCAGCACCCGACACGGGTTTTCATCCCCGGGTACCTGGCTCCTCAGCATCTCGCTCGAGTCCTCAGCCCCAGCCCCAGCCAAGTCGGTTCCTCGCTCGGGCTCTCAGCTTCAAGTCCCAGCCGAGCCATCGCTCAGAGTGAGTCCTCAGCCTCGAGTTAGAGGCCGCCAGCACCCAGCCTGGGCACGTAACCCCGGGGCTCTTCAAGGCCGGTCCCCAGTGTGGACTTTTCGCATAGGGCCCTGGGCCTCCCAACTTCACTATGGGTTTCCTCCCCCTACCATATAGCAATGCTGACTCCAGCATAGGTCTTCCTCTGTGGGACGTGACAACTGTAATGTCCCTTGTGGGTACTTTATCCCACACTCCAGTTTCGCCAGCACTCGACGTGGGTTCACAACCTCGAGCTGCTGGTACCCCAGCACCTCCTGTGATGTTGGTTCTCGATGCAAGAGCCTCGCCTCGAGCATCGGCCACACTTTTATCAGCTCGGACAAGAGCCTACACCCGAGTCACCCAACCACCAGCTCTCGATTCGAACTTCGTGTCCCGGGGGCCGACCCCAGTATTCTTGACTGATGGCCTCGTACCGCCAGTAATAGGGCACTGGGTTTTCTTGGTCTACCACCTTGGAGCGGAATCCTCTTCGACTCCCCAGTAGAAATGTCGCCACGGCCGCAAAGGCAGGCGACTCACTATCACAATCAGGAATTTCGGCAAGACCATCCTTGTCGGTGATCTGCGGATTCACCTCGATGGGGGTGAACCAATCATACCTCAGGAATGGACCGTCCCTACGGTTCCTACAACCAACCTCTTCAGCCTCCTGCGGCAAACGCCAGAGGATAAAGTAGAACTTAAAGTAGCAAGCGCCTCAGCAGCAGCCCGGGGGCACCCGCACCAGTCCAGTATGCCAGCTCCCAAGTCTCACCGGAGGAACAATGACAAGGGAGACAAGTGGGTCAACTTGAGAAGAATCTGGGTCACCCCAGAAGAAGCTGAGGCTGTTCGGAGGGCACGCACCAGAAACCCCCTTCGACTGTGCAAGCGTGCTGTCAGGCTGGACACAGTCGATTCCACAACGGCACTGTAACGCCCCGAGATCCGACCCCCAAATTAAGGGTATCTTTTTTTTCTTTTCTTTTCTACCATCAGACCTCGAAACATTACTTCATACATATCGCGAAAGCACAAATGTATATAAACATGCATACATTCGCATGAGAGAGAGAAACCACAGATTGCAAGAGATGTAGGTAACATCTAAGCCATTCATAATTCTCAAAGAGAGCATATGCGACCGGAAAGGGCCCGACCGGAAAGAGTGGAGGTTGAAGTCCTACGATTTGGAGGAAGGTGGAGTGGAGCGGTCAATCATTGTCCATCCAAGACGTTGAGTGGCTACAGCGTGGCCGTTCATCTTCGTCCTGCGGCTGACCCAGAACCGTCCCACTACCAGCGTTCTTCGTCCCGCGTTTCATTCCAGCGCTGGTAGGCGGCCTACAGAGAGTCGCACTTCTTCCAGGTGGTCCTTCATCGGCCGCCCATCCTCCCAGCGCTAGGCAAAGGTGAGTGTCTCTCCCCCTTTCTCAAGATACAGTGCGTCCATCGTGTCCGGGGTCTTGGGTGGCGATCACACAGGTTCTGTCTTCACCCCCCCCCCTTTTGACTTCATTGATCTTTCATGCTTCCTTAGTTGGGAGGAGTAAAAGTGTGATCTCATTCTAGCACCGACACTTAAAGGAAAAGCCATTTTTTTGATCAACAGACTTTCTAGCGATCACAGTGGGACCCCTAGTGCCCATCGTGTTGGTGTTTACTGACCCCCTCCCCCATTCTTTTGCGTCTGTTAGGCTCTATCCTTGTCAAGTTGTCGCAGGTCGCTGGCTGGCGTTTCACGGTTCTGTTCCCTGGCGGTTGTGCGGTCCTATAACGGCCACCTGATTGTTAGTGCGGATTGAGATCAACCGCCTTTCATCATCCCCAGCCACGTTCGCTCTGTGACCCTGCTGCCTCCTGCGGCCAACCAGCGCTTGCTCTTCTCTTCTGTGGCCACTTGTCGGCAGCTTGTCTTCCTGGCACAGGTACGTACCCCTGTTTGTGTTATTCTATCTGCAATTATGTCAGGGCCGCTCCAGGTCTTGCTCGGCTTGTGACAGGCTACCCACCCAGGTACGTTCACTAGTGGCTCAGTTATTTGTTTAATATTGTCGGCTCATTTTGTCTTTGTTCTACACTTATTGTCGCCCCTTGCTGTTGGACGGTTCACCACGAACCGCCTATCCCCCTGGACGGTCTTCATAAGACCGCATATCTGTGCTACAGTGCACCCGAGCCTTGATTAGATTGCCATGTTACATTCGTTCCATGCTGTTTGGTGTTGATCTCTCCTGAGTTTATTTATTGTTGCATGATTGGCATATTCACCAACTCATCAAGAATCAGATGATACAGATAATCAAATTTGCAGACAATGCTTGACATCCATAATCCTTAACCGTGACAACGAAATGCTACTTGTATAAAAGACCATACTCGGGTCGGGAAGCTAAGGAGAAGACACGCAGGATGTCTAGATTCTCTCATCAAACGAGACCGCTGGGCCAGCCGAGTTGCCTAATTTGCTCTCTTCCGCAAGTCGCTTCATATCCGCCAAACATGCCACGCGTTTGAAAGCCCACCGATTTACATGCAGAACGACTCTCCATGCCAGCCACGGATCTGGTAGTTTTGGTTGACCCTTTGACCACATGTTTGAGAAACATTAGACGCGCATATCCTTTTGCAACAGAATAATTATGAAAAAATAACCATCTTTCATATGTAATTGTAAAATTAATTTTCTTATTTCTCATAAATTTTTATGTCAATATAACGCCAAAAATACACATGTGGTTCAAGATGCAAAGAATGTCTCGTTTCTATTTATATTCTCAAAAGAGTTATTTTAACCGGCACATTGTGCCAAAGAGAAATAAATAAAGAGATAGATAGGTGTAGGGAGAAATAGTTTAGGGATGTTTTAGTTATTTTTTAAGATGACCTGCCATGCTTGTAAGATGTGCATTTTTTTTTCCACCAATCCCTGCAAACCTCTGCAGTTCACTGCCTCATCATCTCCATCACTTCGGCCCTCCTCCTCGTATCAGGCTGCCGTCGAAACCTCATAACATGCTCTTTCATATCCCTGACAGATGACAACATTAGAACAGCCATAGTGGTGACGGAAATATGTCCAAACAGTAACGGGGATTAAATATTGACGAACCTGCACCGTGGTACAAGACATTGTGATTCTTTACAAGCTCTTGCATGGAGTAGGAGAAGGTCCGACATCCTCGCACACCTACGACAATCAAATGAATCAACTCTACAACAGTTCATGCCATGGTGAAACAGTCTCTTGAGATACAGACAATCTGGGTAGTGACAGCCCCGAGATTGGCACTGAAATGCATGCATCACAAGGGGGAGCAATCTTCTAGCCTGTAAAACAACATAACAACATCCATCAGTGAGAAAACAGAATGCAGACACACGTCATATTGGGGGGGGGAGCGTATCTATACTCCAGCCTGCCTGAAGTTAGCCAAGATGTATCAATTTCTGGAGCTGACATAGGGCGAGATGTCGGTGCTGTAATATCGCGATAAATTCATCGAGTTGGGCCGGTATGTACCTCATATTTTTACCGATGAGATCGTGAGGACTTAGTAGTTTCTGCGCAGACTGAGAGTAGAATTGAGCCTACCGCTGTTCGCTACACGTGTCGCTGAGTTGGATTCTGCTTATCAAGCCGATGTCGCGTTGGAGTTGGAGTTGGCGAGGACTCGAGATTTTGCTCAGACTGGGATGGTTCCGTCGGCTATGCCACATTAGCCGCCCCACCAATCATCTGCTTCAGGAGTTTCTCCCACGTTCTCTCCTGCCGATAGTGCTTCCTTCCAGCAATCTCAGGGTAGAGGTTTCCGTCATAAGAAGAAGAGGAAGGGATTTGATCAGCCATCATTTTCTGAGCCGAGTAAGCATTCTAGTTCATTTGTTCGGCTGCGTCCAGATTTCGTTACTTTTCAGCCGAGGTTATGTTCCAGATGTGGTGGCAATCATCCGGGTGTGCCGTGCTCTCTGCCGGTTGTGTGTTACCGATGTGATCAGCCAGGGCACATTTCCCGTAATTGTCCGTTGAGGCAGCAGGCAGTGCAGTTTTCACAGACTTCATAGTTGCAGCAGCCACAGTTCCATCTTCCGCCGTCGCCTCAGCCATCTCAACCGTTTCAACTGCCTGCTCCTGCACCTTCTCAGCAGTCGTCTGCCGCTACTCTTCTGTCGAGAGCTAGAGTTACACACATTACTCATGCGGAGATGTTGGCGTCTAATCTGATCGAAGGTACGATTTCGATTTATGATCGTACAGCGCATGTTCTTTTCGATTCAGGTGTGACATATTCGTTTATCTCCGAAGATTTTATTGCCCATATCGAGAGACCGGTGAATGAAATTCCCTGTGATATGCTCATGGAGCTGCCATCTGGCAATTTCATGTCTACTCCTACGTGCTTGGAAAATTCTCTGGTTATGGTTAGTGGTCGAAAGCTGTCAGTGAGACTTTATGCATTACAGTTAGACGACTATGACACGATTCCCGGTATGGATTGGTTGAAACTTTATGGTGCCATGGTTGTCGCTGCAACCCACGCCCCTCACCATTTCCAAGAGCGTCAATAGCGACCCCGGAGGCTTCCCGACGTCGCCCACATCCCGATGAAGCCAGAATCCAGCTCTACTACTCCCAGCTTCAAGGCAGAAGTAGAAGCCCAATTTTCAGAATATCTCCCGGCGTCCACAGTGCAAGTCTGATCAAGTGGCCTTCTGCAAAGTCATCCTACGTCGAACCAGCTACGCTCCAGAAGTGGTCCCGCCTCAATTTGTCATCGGCACCGACCACGTCGGGCGTTTCCGTGCAACTGCACCAGAACCACACCAGTTTCTGAGGACCTCTTGGCAACGGCGGCACTGTCTTCCCCCGTGCAAACTGGCAAGAACTCTCTTCAGAAGAGTTCTTCATCTTCGAGTCACCAATGATCCAGTGGTCCCACCATCTTTTGATAACGCCACCGCCCGGGGTGTCCGTTTTGCTGCGACTGTGCCAAGTTCGGAAGTCTCTGTCTGCCCAGGACAGACAGCAGCCCCATCAGCCCTGGCACTCCATCCTCTGCTCCATTTCGGGCTGAGCTATCTTCTCCAAAGTCGTGACCCTCGACGATACGAAGCCAACCCAGGTGGTTTCGTCTCATTCTGACTTCGGTACAGGAAATTCCACCACAGCCATTGCCTCCCTATCCAGCTGCTCTCCTAGGAACCAAAAGCCGACCATATCAGCGACCACGACCAGCAAGGTGATCCGACGGTGGCCAGCTTTTGAGGGTACGTAGTGCTCTCTGTCTGCTACCCCACCGAGTTGGTCCCATCACGTTTGGAGATCTACAGTGGGCGTACCGGTCATCGCATCTCGATCGTGCAAACCTGTCCGGTGGGACAGAGTGGTGTAGATCTTCGACCGCAGTCGTCCCCACCCTCCAGTGACCTCGGAGTGATGACAGGATCTCAGGAACCCACTGGCGTCCACCAGGCTTCGTCCGAGCGCTGACGACACTTCAGTCTATCGTCGGTGCTTCGCGACCTATTCGGAACCAGTGGCTCCCTCCCGACAGGCTGTCCGCGGATCGACCGCCCGGCCTCCCCTCCCCGTGCTCCCCCCTCCTGCGTGAGGGTATGTCTTGTAATAATTGCCCAAACCCGGGTTCCCCTCCCTGTTACATAGATAAGACTCAAGAAAAATGAGAAAATTACATGGCTGGACTCAGAAAATGATGGCGAACAAAATGGCAAGTAACATGACCCTCGGAGAAATGTGAAGGGGTAAGTGATGCCCCCATCACGTATCATATATCGACGAAAAGCTCGTCAAGAAAGCATCGCAGCTGTAGTGGTTTTGCCAACATCCGACCTCCCTGCTGTCCGGGAGGCTCGATCTCCCCCAATTGCGCAGATCAGGACCAGCTAGAAACCTGAGCCAAATTCCTAGAGCTCCCACGGCCACACCCCACGACTTCTGGAGGCGCTGCTTGGCAGAGAGTTTCTACTACCAGTCCATGTCCATCAGCAAAAAGTGGCGTCACGTTCGGCATCCAGAGGAGTGTTTTCCAATTTTCTTCCCCCAGGTGCGCAGAACATGTCACTCCGGACCTGACCTGACCCCCCCTCACTCAACGGGCTCTTCCTCTCTGCCCCGACATCGTCTGGTGCTCCCCCTGGTTGCTGCTCGAAGAAGACTCGTCCACAGTCATCCTCAACTTGGTCCCACCATGATTGGACTTCAGGAGCCGCCATGGCGGCCACAACTAGATGCTGCTACTCCCTGGGATCAGCCTAAGCCAGAGTGCAGAGAGCCTGTTCCAGAAACCACCCGGGCCGGTGGCGACGACGGGTCCATCCACCGAAATTCTACAGTGTACCAAGGTCCGTCAACAACGATTCGGCACCTGTCCTGGTGATTTCCAAGTTCGGTGGAGTGCGTGGCGGCATCTTTAGCGACTCACTGTCCAGCAGTTCTGGATCCAAATAGAACTGGAGAAGTGCTCGTCGAGCACTAGTTTTAGCTAATCTCCCCACCTTGCCTGGCCGGCTTAGCGCCCCACCCTGCATGGAGATAGTTTTGATGTAATCCACAGTTCCCCACCCCTTGAACAACCCTCCTGCATGAGGTGTAGTACATGTAACAATAGGTCGCCATCCGAAGCTACATGGACGTGCTGGGGCATACCCACATCTCCCCGCTCGCCTTCATCTCCGGTCGGGATCAGCGTCTTCACACTGATCAGGTGAGCCTCGGATCCTCTCCTTGCTGGTTTAATTCTGCTTAACTTAGTATTGCTTCTAGTTCTTGGCATGTTAGCATTTCATTTTTGCCAGTTTCATCGCGATTGGTTGTCGTTTGGGACCGATATGAGCCCGGGAACCCACGTGACTCATTTTTGATCGATTCGGTGGAATCACTCGTTTCTTGTCATTTATGCTTCTACTTGATCCCTTTCGGACAGTGGAAGGTTAAATTCATCATTAGGATTGTTTCCCCTTCGGTTTAGGGCGAATGAGGCATGGAACGGCTGGGTTTTAGCCAATCCTCTATTTTTCCTGCCGTAATGCCTTAGCGGTCCTTCTAGAGACCGTTTTCATTTCTCACGCGGTCTAGTATGCGATCGTTTGTCTTATGTCCGTTTAGGTCTTCGCGGTCATGCGATAGACCATTTTCCCTAGCTAGCGGCCCATTGTTGGACCGTTAAGCCCTATCAAGTGGCCCATTAGGTGACCGCTAGACGGTATTAATTAGTCGATTTGGCTAAGTGGTCTTACGATAGACCGTTTGACTTGCTTTAGCGGCCCATTAATAGACCGCTAAGCTTCACGTGGTCTACGGCCAATGGTTTTAGGTCAGTTTGGGCTAGTGGTCTAGCTCTGATCGTTTGTAGTCTTTAGTGGCCCATGAATAGACCGCTAAGCTCCGTTTGACTTCGGTCAATGTTTTAGGTCGGTTTGAGTTGTGTCCTTAGCAGCCCATTGGTAGACGGCTAAGTTCTGTAAGCGGTCCTACATTAGGCTACAGTCAGTTCGAGGGTTAACTAGGTCTAGCGGCCTAGTGTATGACCACTACAGTCACCTTGCGGCCCATTCTATGACCACCAAGTGTCTATGTTCTCTGTGTGAGGTTAGTGGCCCTTTGGCTGACCACTTGGCTTACCTAGCGGTCAAGTGATCGATCGCTTATCCCCAGAGTGTTGTTTTCCCGATGTGTTGGCTTCCAAGTGCCTTGGCTCAACCTAGTGGTTTACCTGTTGTCCCGTAGATGTCTTTGATGTCCTATGAGGGCTATGACCATGTTATAAGGTAGCCAAGAATGCATTATGTCGATTAGTATTCTGTACTGCTTCAGAGTCGTTATTTTTTTATGGTCGACCTAGTAAGAACTAGTGGGTGACAAGTGAACACGTGAATGTCTAGGTAAACGTGTACAGAGACACTGCAGAGGGGGAAATTGATTGGTGTCAACAAACTTTATAAAGTGCTGAGTTTCATCTTCGGGATCCCGGGGCTTTCCTGTCAAAAGAGTATAGGCTGCAGACAGATCAAGCTCATATTCGGACTCTAAAAGCCCATCCCTAGGAATTTGCAGAGCTCTGTGAAGAAACCTGGTGGACAACTTGATTCTTACTCCTTTCACTTCTGTCCAAAGGACATGGCGTTCCTTATCAAAAAAGAGGTTCTTGTAAAACTCCTAGACTAAGAATGGGTAGTAAACCCTATGTGCAGATCCTCTCCAGCCTTGATATTCAAATAGAGACAGTAGTTCAGGAAAACCGTCGAGTAGTTGGTGGTCACTAAAATCCACATACCTCAGAAACAAGATTCGTGTAAGATCACTCTCAACATTTCTGACCACTGGAGCAGCACGAGGTGGAGGAGGAATAGATGGCACCATAGCCTTCCCTTTTTCAACTGTTGATAGCCGAGTCTTCTTGGTTGGAAGGTCTTGCGGTAAACCCTCGGCTGACTTCGAACCCGGGGCTTCCACGGGTCTCTTTCTGGGAGGACCAGTGGTAGTAGGATGATCATGGACAAACTTTGAGCGAGGCTCCACCCTTGTCTCAACTATCACGGGAGCTCGAGTGGCTATCTTCTGGCCGCAGGTGACCAGAGGAGTCATGGCGATGGCGAGAGGAGGGAGGAAATGGTAGCTAGGGTTGAAGAAAAGAGTAGAGCTAGCTGGAGGCTCCGTAGCGGAGGGAGACGGAGGAGGTGTTGACCTTCACACGGGGTGTGCAGAGGCTACGGAGAGGGAGATGGCTCCACGACGGGAATAGGGTTGGTGAAAAGAGGTGAAATGTGAAAATGAGAGAAAGACGATCACCGCCCAGTAAATATAGGGAGAGTTGAAAGATTTTTAAATTTGAAAATAGCATCCCTGAGTGGAAAATGACCGAATTACCCTCGATTTAATATGCACGGTTTAAAGTGTATAAGCCAAACTTAGACACATAATGGATTAAGAAAATTGTGTTTTGCAACAGATAATAGGATTAAAACATTGAAGGGGTTAAAAGCTTTTGACCAAACCCACTAACCTTACTCGTTAGGTTTATTAGAAAATCTTCCATCGCATTCCGGCTGCTCTCCAATGCTTTCAAACGATCGTATAAAGCAGGAAGGAGCCCATCACAACTCGACCCTCACATCCGAGGCAACCAGCAGCAACCCAACACTGCGCCTGTTGCGTTCACTCCTCACAAAGATCACCTTTTTCCTCGATCTTCTGCTCCCCCTCCCCCCACTTCACGATGACCATGTCCTCCGATCCTGCAGCGACACAATAATGAGGTTGCTGTGACCTGCACCTCTCCCCTCTGCTTCGCCTTCTACCTCCGGCGATGGGTCCTGCAATGCAGAGATCACAGAGACCACCGCCCATCTTGCTGCTCTTATCCGTCCTCTGCGCCGTGCTTGCCATTGCATGCGGAGATGTAAACGGGGATTCCCTATTGCTACTGGAGATCAAGGCAGAGCTCGTCGATCCCGGGGGAGCTCTCCGTAGTTGGTTCCTCGGCGGTGATGCCTGCGGCTGGAACGGGGTCACCTGCTCCGACGACGGCGCCCTCGTCGTGGGGCTCAACCTGTCAAGCTCCGGGCTGCAGGTGCAGGTACCGCCGGCTCTCGGGAGGCTTGTCTCCCTGGAGAGCCTCGACCTGTCGTCCAACTCCTTCACGGGGACGATTCCCCCCCGAGCTGGGGATGCTGGACAACATGACAGAGCTGCTCCTCTACAGCAACTCCCTCTCCGGAGGCGTGCTCCCAGAGCTCGGCGGCCTGGGGAAGTTGCGGGTGCTCAGGTTAGGGGACAACATGCTCTCAGGGGAGATACCACCCCACCTGGGCAACCTCACCGACGTGGAGGTGCTGGGCCTGGCTTCCTGCCGGCTAAAGGGGAGCATCCCCGGGGAGCTCGGCAACCTGAAACACCTCAGGACTCTCAACCTGCAGTGGAACCGCCTCAGCGGGGCGATACCAGAGGAACTTGCCAAGTGCACGGGGCTGCAGGTGCTATCGGCGGCCAACAATATGCTGGAAGGAAGCATCTCGCCGGCACTGGGGGGGAAAGGCGCGTTGCAGATCCCGAACCTGTCAAACAATAGCCTCTCCGGCGCCATTCCCGCCGGGTTAGGGGGGGCTCAAGAGCTTGTCCTACCTGAACTTGCACGGGAACAGTCTCACCGGCCCTTGATCATTCTGTGCCATGAGACACAAATTCTTGACAAGTTCTTCAATGTCTTCTTCTTCTTCAGAAGTGGGCTCGTTCTCATCTTCATCACTCCAAGTGACCTTCATGGCCCTTGGCTTTTTGCCTTTGTCCTTCTTGGCCTTCTTCTACAGCTCGGGGCATTCACCTCTCATATGCCCCATCTTCTTGCACTCATAACACATGATTTCATTCGACTTAGATGGTTCGTTCTTTTACTTCTATTGCTTCTTTCCTTTCCTGAATTTATTGCCAATCTTCTCCTTTGGCGTAGAAATTGCCTGACCTTCCTTGTAATCATGGCGACTTCTTCATCATCGGTGTTGTCCATGGAATCCTCCTAGCTTGAAACTGGGTCTGGATTTACTTTCAAAGCAATCAACTTCTTCTTCTTGGTGTCCTCTTCCGTCCTCTTGATATTTATATCATAGGCCATTAAGACCCTCTAAGAGCATCTAAAGTGAGTTTAGAGAGATCCTTCGAGTCTTCTATCCTGGTAGCCTTTGTGTGCCAGTGAGGTGACAGTAACCTCAGCACCTTCCTGACCAAATCAGTATCCTTGAAATCCTTTCCGAGTGACTTCAGTCCATTTGTTATCTCCATGAGACGTGCAAATATCTCGGAGATGTCTCATCATCCTTCATATGGAACAGCTCGTAGTCTCGGATAAGCATGTTTACCTTCGTCTCCTTTACCTCTGAGATACCTTCATAAATCAGCTTCAGGTTATCCCACATTTCTTTCGTGTTGCTGCACATAGATGATGGGATAGGTGCGCCGGATTCAGACGGGGGTGAATGAATTCCCCTTTTAAAAATCGATCCTCAAATTAAAAGCAACTTCTAATCACGCCCAATTAATACTAGTAGAAAAATCCATGCGGAAGTAATTTGGGCAAGTGACTTAGAACAACCTGGCAACTCCCTATGCCGAACAGGTAGAGGAGAGATGGACTAAAATTCAAAAAACATAAGAATAACCAGATGACTGAACTCAAACAAATGATGTGCACAACAATCACTTGCTAGACTTAAGGAGCAAGTTGATCGGCCTAAGCATTCATCTAGCGGATACAAATAGAGGCAATCAAACCACAGTGCGCAAGTGATTGCCCCATGTACCAAACAGAGAAATATATGATTCTTTCCCTTGTTCTCCTTCTATGACCAATTCTTCTGTGAAAACATGATATCAGAGCCACCAATTTAGGCTTCTTCCTCAATCATTCCTCGCCACTATCTGCTGTCAACATCACACCCACCATCATCATGCTGCATTTCTTGCCAATGGTTTTTCAGAAATGTAGATTTCCTACCTGCATCTCAGATGCGATTGGCTGATTGGTGAGGTGTTTCGTCCGCCAGAGAAGATCTCATTCAATGCTTGTTCAATGTGTTGGTGAGTCCATTCTGATCATGACTCAGTTGTAAGTTATATGCTCTGTTTGTGCGCGGTAGTGTGTGACTACCAGTTCTTGCCTGCATCTGTGCATGTGCATGATCGCTGTGTTTAGGCGTGGCAGTGAGTGAGTACTAGTTTGTGTGCATTATTTTTTATTGCTAAAGGCAGGGCTGTGATGGGTACTCCAGTCACTTACGAACACATCGAAAAGATTCTTGCCGGGTTGATGAAAGGCTCTGCGCAGGAGTCTACATTGCCCACTTTACAGGCAAACTCTGTAAAGCTAGATGGAAGTGGTACGTTCTTGATGTGGTCACGGAATGCCAAGTTAATTCTTGCATCCCGTGGTTTGGAGGGCTTTCTCACCGGTAAAAGGGAGAAGCCCAGTTCTGATGGCATGGAAAAAGATCAATGGGAAGCCAATAACTCCCTAGTTATGGCTTGGCTGTTGGGATCCATGGTTCCAGAAGTGGCTCGGGGAGTTCAGTTGTTAGAGACTGCTCAGGGGATATGGGAGAGTGTATCTGGAACATATTCCAGAAAAGGAGACTTCAATCAAGCATATGAAATACAGTGTAAGCTGCGTGTTTTTCGACAGGGGGAGCTGTCTGTTACTCAGTATGTGGCTGAGCTGAAGCAGATGTGGACTGAACTGAATTTTCACCGTTCCTTTATGCCTTCTACCCCTATGGATGTGGCAGCATACCAGAAGTTCATCGAAGGCAACCGAATCGCTGACTTCCTCCATGGTCTCAATCCCGAATATGAGACCAACAGGGTACAAATCATGAGTAACGGAAAAGATTTGCCTTCACTACATGAGTGCTTCTCTATCATCCTAAGTGAGGAGACACGCCGTCGTACTATGACATCATCTACCTCAGCTTCATCCCTGTCTCGTTCGGCTCTTGCCATTCTTCCTTCTAGCCTTGGTAGCCAGTCACAAGATCGTAACCCAAGTGATCGTGATTCTCAAGGCCGGGTCATTTGTCATCATTGTCGTAAGTCTGGACACATCAAAGCTAATTGTTGGGACCTACATGGTAGGCCAGAGAATCTTCTACAGCAGGGACATGGCCGTGGACAGAGAGGTGGCCGTCGAGGGGGTGGCCCAGGCGGTGGTCGTATTGGTGGTCGTAGTGGGACAAGCCGGGCGCTATTCTCTGATGTTGAATCTTCTGGAGGATCCGGACCTATAGTCGACACTCGTCCTTTCTCTGCGGGGGAGATACAGTCTCTTCGTCAATATTTGTCTGAACGTGCAATGATCTCAACCAATGCATCTTCTACCACTGATGGTTCTTCCGACCAACCTGCCTCCAACTTATCTCATGTGCATAATGGTAACTATGCACAGTCAGGTATCTCATGTAGGGACTACAGTGCACTTAGCTGCACCAATAGGTCCCTTCCATCTTCTTGGATTATAGATTCTGGTTGTTCTAGCCATATGACAGGCTCTTCTAGTGATTTTATTTCCTATACCCCATGTTCAAGCCATGATACTGTAAGATTAGCTGATGGTTCTTATTCAGCAGTTTCTGGCACAGGAGTTATTGATTGCACCCCATCCTTGCATTTAGATTCTGTGTTACATGTTCCATCTTTTCCTAACAACCTTTTATCTATCAGCTCCATCACTAATAGTCTAAATTGTTCTGTGACCTTCTTCCCTAAACATTGTGTGTTTCAGGAGCTGAAGACAGGAAGGACGATTGGATCTGGTAAAATGCATGATGGGCTCTATTATTTGGAGGGTCAGACACCTAGAGACAGCAATGAGCGGGGTTCGGTTGGCCTGGTTAATTCATCCTCATCAAATAATGCCACCATGGAGTTTCTACTACAACACCGTAGGCTTGGACATCTATCTTTTACTGTGTTATCTCAATTGCTTCCATCACTTTATGTAAAATGCAATAAGGCCAAACTTGTCTGTGATGCTTGTGAGTTAGCAAAACAAACTAGAAATGTTTATCCATCCCGTGGAACTCGTAGTTCACGTATTTTTGACATAATTCATTCAGATGTGTGGGGGCCTTGTAGTATCCCATCTTCTTCTGGTCACAAATGATTTGTTACATTTATTGATTGCCACAGTCGTGTTACTTGGATATATTTGATGAAAAACAAAGATGAAGTCTTCAGATGCTTTCGAGATTTCCATATGCTGGTTGATACTCAGTTTAATGCTAAAATCAAAATCCTCAGGACAGACAATGGTACAGAATATGTTAATAGGGAGTTCCGTGAATACTTTAGTACTCATGGCATTCTTCATCAGACCACATGTGTAGATACCCCTGCTCAGAATGGTGTTGCCGAGCGGAAGAACCGTCACTTGCTGGAGGTGGCACGTTCGCTCATGTTCACGATGAATGTGCCCAAATACTTATGGGGTGAAGCTATCTTGACAGCTGCCTACTTGATTAATCTGATGCCATTGCGAGCACTGGATTTTCAGACACCTCTTGAATGTCTTCAGGGGACTACTACTTTTGTAGTTCCTCCTAAGATCTTTGGTTGTGTTTGCTTTGTCCGTGATCACCGTTCTACTGTTAGTAAGCTTGACCCCCGGGCACTCAAGTGCATCTTTGTTGGCTACTCAGCCTCCCAGAAAGGGTATAAATGTTTTTTCCCTCCTGAGCGGCGAATGATAGTTAGCATGGACGTCACGTTCCGAGAGTCTGAGCCTTACTTCGGAAATTCATCAGTGGCTTCTTTTGATGAATATGATAGCTCCACGGTTGACTTAAAATTTCTCTCCTCTCCTAACACTACCAGTGCTGGACAAGGAGGGGGGGATTTAGATGATGGTACTAGAAGTCTGAAGAAGCTAGATGACCAAAGGAAGCTTGGTGTTGAGGAGCAGGGAGATCTTGGTAGTGGATCTGACCCTAGAGATGCTGACTTATGGCAGATACCAGGTGTTCAACTCCCTCCTGCTGCTATTGAGTCTATCATGCATTCTCCAGCAACCCAATCTTCCTCTCCTAGCTCAGCTCCGTCTTCCACCTCAGAGACGAGGAATGGTGGTAACTGACGACCCTTCCGGATCTCCTCACTCTAGCGCAGAAGCATGCGCGCTACCAGGAGAATACGGCGGCCCTGGGCTACGCAGCCGAAACCGATCTGTCCGACAGCAAGAGATCTGTGGACCCGCCGCGAGAGGGTCGGAGTAAGCGGGAGCGACGCGACAGAGACTGCCGCGATCGCTTTGAGAAGGAAAGGGGCAATTATTGCCACTACACGCCCCTGATGGCCCCGCCCGATCAGATCTTGATGGAGATCCATGAGGAGCCATTTCTCAAGTGGCCTCCCCAGATGAAATCGAATCCGAGCACAAGGAGCAAAAAGAAGTACTACCTCTACCATCGCGATCATGACTACGACACCGCCGACTGCATCAACCTGAGGGATGCCATCGAGGACCTCGTCTGGAGAGGACTCCTCGACAAGTTCCACGCCAAGGAAGCAGAGCGATGGCAGAAGACGCCCCCGCCGATCGACAATCGACCCAATGGGAAGGAGATCATGATGATCTCCGGGGGACCAACCGCAGGGGGGGATAGTGCGAGCAAGAGGTGGCAGTATGCGACGGAAGTTAGCGCTGCGGGCCAAGGCGACCACACTCCGCGTGGGAATTCCACCCCAGGCCACCTAGGAGATCCCATTATCTTCTCCTATGACTACCTAGACGGTGTAACCACACCCCACTCTGATGCTTTGGTGGTCTCAGCCACCATTAACTAATGTACTGTGCGTCGCATTTTACTGGATAATGAGAGCGGACCCGATGTCATTGCCTACGGCTGTCTTGTTCTTATGGGTGTGGATATGTCTGGACTAACACCCTTAAACACGCCACTGTACGAGTTCTCAGGCACGACCATCTGCCTAGAAGGACGCATTTCGCTCCTAATCACATTCGGGACCACACTGAAAGAGGTAATCTTCCTCGCCGACTTCACTGTAGTTCGTGTAATGATAGGATATATATAATGCCATCATTGGCTGAGGGAACCTCGGCACGCTTCGAGGTGTTCCCTCCTCTTATCATCAAAATCTTAAATTTCCCACCCCCCGAGAGGTGGGGAAGGTCCGAGGAGACCAAAGAGAGTCCAGGAGATGCTACCTCATCTCCACACCTGATCGACATCCTGAAGAAGCGGAGGGCTAAGGGTCTCCAAAATCTAAACGCAAAACTGGACAGCCTCATTGATCTAATGTGGACCCAGGCGGCCAGGGAGGATAGGTCACGACTCCCCAGGGAGAGCCCCCCCCCCGGTGGAGATGCTTCCCTGCAAACTGCAGGAGGCCGTTTCACCCTTCGGGGGCGGCGGCTAATCCGCAACCGGTCTGGAGGACCGTCGCATGCCCCTCCCCCGGAGCAAGAAGCCTCCTCCACCCCGAGGAGAGAGAAGTTCATAGCGCATCGGCCGCTCCCGGAGACCGAGGCCCTCGAGGGGCACCAGGGCAGCCTGCAAGAACGCCCCCATAGCCCCTCGGCCCAGCGACAACTGGAGCTATCCCTCCGGCTGCGAGACTTTGAGAGGCATTTCGCAGAGCAAGAGCGCGCCCTCCGCGCCCTACAAAAGACCTCTACCGTGGAGGACGAGGAGCAGTCCCCGTTCTCCGACCATGTCTTGAAGGCCGAGATCTCTCCCAGGATCTCGCTCCCAACTTTCAAGCCATACGATGGCCAGGGAGACCCGGCCGAACACTACGACAGCTTCGATACCCTCATGACCCTGCATGGAGCATCTGACGCCATCAAGTGTCGAGCGTTCGCGACCACCTTGGTCCAGGGCGCTCAGGCTTGGTTCCGAGCCCACGCCCCCGGCAGCATCCGCGACTTCCGACAGTTCGGGCGAGTATTCAAGGAAAGCTTCGCCGGCAGCAGTCCTCCCCAGTCGGTAGCGGGACTATTGGCCCTCAAACAGGAACAGGGTGAGAGGCTCCGGGCCTATATTAACCGATTCAAATCGGAGGCCCTGGGTATTCCCCGCCTAGATGTTGCCTCGGCCATCACTGCACTGACCGGGGGCACCCGCGACGAGAACCTCCTGCGTGAGTTGGTCCTTCATCCCGCACCGCCCTCGCCGAGCTAGTGACCCTAGCCCTACGTCACGCAGACTGTGAGGAAGTCCTCAGCGCCTGCCGCAGCACGACGGGCTCGGGCCGGGAGGGGGACAAGAAGCGCCAGTCCAAGCAGAGCTCTGGACAAGGAAAGAGGCAGAACCGAGACGGGGACCATAAAGAGCCCTCACGGAAGTATGAGCGGTACACTCCTCTAACCGTGAGAGAGAGGTGTGAAGAAAGAGGATAGAGAGGATGAGAGGGACTATCTTATTTATATATATATATATTTTTTATAGACGATCATCCCCTAGAGAGAGGGGGGAGGGAAGAGAGAGAGGGAGAGAGTGCGGGAGGTGGGGAACGACAGCCATGACAGGGATGCACACAAGAGCCGGGCGGGCGAACTGGCGAGCCAGCTGGCGTGCTCGGATAGGGCCGCCGATGTGGTCGGAGGGGGGGGCACCATGCTCGGGGACGTGGAATGCTCAGGTGAGGGCGAGCACCGTGCTCGGAGGGGACGACGGAGCCATGTTCGGATGCCGTGGCATGGTTGACAGCCGTGCTCGCCAAACTCTGAGGGAAGACGGGGCACTCGCTCCTCCGTGGTTAGGACTTACACAGTGTGCTCAGCGAGGGGAGTGCTGAAGTAGTGGTAATGTGGTGGCCTGCTCATCGGTGGTGGATGACGGCCCTTGGAGGCAATGGCGCTGTAGCGGGTGTCCTTGGTAGCTTCTCCATCGAGGACGATGACGGTGAAACACTTGTGAGGTGGAGTAGGGCGGGGGGTCGGCGGGTGCTCGAGAGTGGTGGTGCAAACCTGCCGCAGTTGTTGGAGCCGATGATGGCGGGCACTGGGCTGGCGGTGCAAGGATGGGGGCAGAGAGAGGGCAGGCGACCGGTGGGTTTGCAGGTGGTGTAGAGCATGGCGGTGGCAAGAGAATGTTGGAGAGGGTGGTAAGATGGGAGGAGCTGCAGTGTGTGAGAGAGAGAGTAAGAGAGAGAGGGAGAGGGTTGTGAAGGAGGGGGGCCAGGAGGATTGCCGGTGCTGGTGTGTGTGCTCGTGAGGGGAGCAAAGGAGGGGGGGTAGGAAGAGTTCGGTGGTGTAAGGAGGCCAGAGTTTAGCAAGTAAAAGGGAGAAAGGAATTAATGTGCATGGGCCGTGGGTTCCACAACGGTCTCGTGTGGGAGTGCAGGGGAACATAAGTGGGGGTGGGAACGGGAAGAGGGGCAGCAGCCTGTGCTTGGGGTTTTCGAGTTATTAGTAGAGGAAGAAGATGAAGAGGAGGTGGGGGTGGCGGTCGGTGGTGCTGGCCATTGCAGAAGAAGTTAGAGGGAGAGGGGGTGATCCAATGGCACGTCACGTAGACTGGGACGGCATGCAGCAGACCATGGCTGGCCTTACCCAAGCCCTATAAACTATGGCTCAGGCAGGCGCAGGAGCCAGAGCTGGCAGCCTACATCAAACCTTTCGGAGTCTCAACCCTCTGCATTTTTATGGGTCGTCTAATCCAGACGAGGCAGAGAACTGGATCGATGAGATGAACCGAATCTTTGACGTAATTCAATGCACCGATCAGAAGAGGGTGCGTTTGGCTACTTTCCAATTAAATAAGGATGCTCGTACGTGGTGGAAGTCGGTCCCGGCACGTCCAGTCAATGCACAACACACATGGGAAGGTTTCCTTACATTGTTCCGTGCCAAGTATTTCTCAGAGCATGTCAAAGAGAGGAAGGCTATGGAGTTCGCGTCCCTTCGTCGAGGGATGATGTCAGTAGCAAAGTACGAATTGTAATTTTCCAGGCTAGCACCATACGCACCACATCTTATTAGTACCGATTTATTGAAAGCAAATCGGTTCATGGACGGGTTACGGCCTGGTTACATCCAACAACTGGGAATCCAGAACATCCGTACTTATGAAGAGATGGTCCAGCGGGCCTATTTATGCGAAAGGACCATAGAGAAGGTCGAGAAATGAAAGGAAAAGCAGAAGAATCTAGCCGGCGATCTGATCGGCGATTCAGGAAGGAGAAGTTTAGTATCACGGAACCCGACAAGAGCCATGATAACAAGAAAAGGTCTAGGAACGGGAACGGTGGAAGTTCCCAGAAATACAAGAAAGTTAAAGAAGAGGAGAAACATGTCATGGTAGCCTGCACGTTTTGTGAAAAATTTGGCCATTCCACAGAAGAATGCTAGAAGCGCCTCGGCGCTTGTTACGCTGTGGTAGCAGGGAGCATCGCATGTCAGATTGCCCCCTTATGAAAGAACATGCAGCAGGAGGAGGACGTAGGAGGCAAGCTCACCTCAATGCCGTTCTAGAAGAAGAAGAAGAAGCGCCCAGGGACGGTGGGCTCATGGAAGGTATACTTCAAATTGACTCTCGTCCTACATTTGTGCTATTTGATACTGGTGCTTCTCATTCTTTTATCTCTACTTCTTTTGTCAAAACTTTACCTATTGCATCAGTTCCTGCGACAGAGGGGGAGAGATGGAGGGTGTGGGAGAGATGGAAACGGAGGGGGGGTGCTTGAGGAAGAAGTCGGCGACGGCGTGCTCGAGCGAGGCTTCACGGTGACGACGAGGTGGGGCACCGAAAGCGGTGACGAAGGGGTGTAGTGGAGAGGGGAGTGGGTGCAGCAGGAAGAGAAGAGGGAGACATGGCTGGCATGGGAGTGAGGTGGACTGAGAGTTAGAGAGAGAAAAGGGGGGTGGTCATGTCGGTATGGTAGGAGAGAGAGAGAGGGTTCACGCCGGATGTATGGGAGGCCCAAGGAGGGTTCAACGGCGAGGATATGGATGGAGCTGGGGCATGTGAGGGTTAGAGGGAAAGGGAGCGAGGGTGAAGGGTGGCTGAAGGCTGACGTGGTGAGTGGAGGGCTAGCAATAGGGAGTGTAGGAGGGCAAGAGGATAGCAGGGCGGTGGCTATGTGGGGTGCAAAGCAGTGGACGGTTGTTAGCAGTGGCAGAGATGGAGGTCCGTGGTGGGAGCACTGTGAGGTGGTGATGGGGTGTGGTAGGTGGTGGCTGGGAGAAAGGAGGTCAACCGGCGGGGTGAGAGGGGGTCTGCGTGGGGCTCGCCGCGGTGGTGGCGTCACAGGAGAGAGGGAGGCATAGGAGGGCTGGTGGTGCTGGCAAGCCGTTGCATGTAGAGAGAAAGGGGATGGGGGTGAAAGCAGTGCGCATGCGGGCGTGAGCTACGAGGGAAGGTGGCATCCGGTTGGGTTGTGGCGTGGAGGTGTGGGGAGTGGAGAGAGGAGTGGTGGTGTCGACGAGGGAGGTCAGAGAGGAGAGCGGAGGTCGCCGGTGGACAGGAGGGTGCACCGGCGGGGATTGACCAGGGGTTTTGGTGAGAAAGAGGCAGGCCGACGGTGTGGTAGTGGTAGGAGGGAGAAAGGGCTCGCGGTAGGATGTGGATCAGAGGTCGGCCGCAGGTGAGAAGGTAGCTGTGAGAGGTTTGGAGGTGCACCGATGGGGGTGCCACGGGTTGATGTAGGTTGGGAATGAGATAGGATGAGGGACGCGGCGATGGTGGTGCTACAGTGGGTGGGAGAGGGAGAAAGAAAGAGAGGGGCGAAAGAGTTTTGCGTGCGTGAGATAGAGATAGAGGTCTTGATAGGGCCACTTTTAGGATAGTAGCCATAAGGCCTGCGTTGATGTAGTCAATCAATGGGTCGACGCACAATAGGCCAGAAGGGACGACGTGGTCCATATGAAACTGCTACTAGATGGTGGTGGTCCAAGAGGAACTGCTACCAGGCAGGCAAAAGAGATGGTTTAGTTGACCAAATCAAGCTCCTCAATCAACCCGAGGCCATGGCTAGGCTGAGATAGAGCTCAGTCTACCTAACCTTAGTCAATTGAGCTACCATAGATCGACCTGAACAAGGATAGGTCAACTTGAATAAGGGATAAATCGACTTGGCAAACTAGCACACAGGCCAGATTAGAAAGCAGGAGGCGGTCATGCATACTATGGTTGCTACCTCAAGGTAGCAGTCCAGAGAGGGCCGCCTGGTCGAGACAAGCAGAACAGTCATGAACTCGAACTGTCCAAAAATGAGAATCGGTCAAGTCGGTGAGTTCAGGCTTTTAGGGTACAACCTACCCGGCATCTTAGTGGGAATCCCAGGCTCGCGTGAACTTATGGAGGTCTCGAGATAGTGGTTCTAGTCTGACGGAAGAAGTATCCGATGGAGAGCCCTAACTATCCGAAGAAATAGAGGTGTGAAACACTAAAAATGAGAGTGCAGCGGTCCGTCAATACCACCAGAGTGGCATGACCTTCAAACAATCTTAATATTATAATTAACCAGGAGTCAACCAGATGAGAATATCGTAAAAGTTGACAAGTTATGGATAGATTAAACTATATTTAATCTACTTGTTTCCAAGGTTCAACAAGAAGGAAGTGATAACAGCACTAAGTCATGATCTGAATAAGAGGAATAACAATAATCAATAGTCATAATCTAAATCAGATTTTAGAATTTCATATGTTCATTTATAGGCCTAATCATTAGATGCATTTTTTACCCTAAACATGTTGTCTACTCAGAGGGGAAACAGAGGAAAATGCTACGATCTTATTGTAGCCCGAGCGATGATAGCGGTCAAGAGGAGGCTGCTACCGAATGGTAGCGGTCAGTCAACGATCACTGCCATGCCATTTTGACCAGATTCAAATTTTTCCCACTCTCGGGGGAACGCAGTCTGTCGCGCGACCCGGCCTCATGTCCTCCAAAGTCTGGATGGTCCTCTCTGACTGACCGTCCGACTGAGGATGATACGCCGAGCTAAAAGCTAACTTGGTGCCTAGAGCCCTCTAGAAACTCCTCCAGAAACCAGATGTGAAGTGCGGATCCCGATCCGACACAATCGAAATGGGAATCCCATGCAGGGGTACGATCTGCTCCATGTACAAATGTCCCAACTTAGGTACACTCTAGTTGACTCTGATCGGTAACAACCGAGCCGTCTTCGTCAGTCGATCCACAAGCAACCAAATGCCATCATACCCACTTGGAGTCCTCGGCAATCCCACCACAAAATCAGTGGTCACATGGTCCAATTTTCACGCGAGAACCTCCAAGGGCTGAAGCACACCACCTGGTCACTGATGCTCCGCCTTCACCTGCTGACAGGTCAGGCACCTGGCCACAAACTCGGCAACATCTCCCTTCATGCCAGGCCACTAGAATTGCCTCCGCAAGTTCTGATACATCTTCATCGCACCCGGGTGTACAGTGTACCTACTCCCATGAGCCTCACGCAACACCGCACGATGAACCTGCTCCTCGACTGGGACGTACAGCCTGCCATAGAACCTCACAACACCGTCCTCGTCGAGCACCACATCGGCCAAAGCCAAAACCTGGGGCAACTCAGAGTCCGCATGCTGAGCCTTTGTCACCTGACGGTGAATAGCAGGGGTGACAGTCAGACTCGCAAGCACTACTAACCCTGGCTCTTGGGGAATCTTGAGCCTGAAAGACACTTTGAGCACTTGTTTCCAGAGCCTCCACTTCCTCAACATCAAGCCACTGATCGTGACCTTCCGACTCAAAGCATCAGTGATGACATTCATCCTGCCTGGCTGATAAGATAGGGTGAAGTCATAATCCTTCATATATTCCATCCAACGCCTTTGCCTGAGGTTCAGGTCCTTCTGAGTAAACACATACCTCGGACTCTGATAGTCAGTGAACACCTCTAACTTCTCACCATACAGATAATACCTCCAGATCTTCAACGCGAAGATCACAGCCGCTAACTCCAGGTCATGTGATGAGGGCATCATTCATGATTTCCTATGGTTCGGCATTTCTCTCCCTCCCGGAGGCGATTAGGAGGCGGTCCTTCCTATCTTTATAATAACGCCTTTTGATATACCAGATACTAGGATGAAATGTAAACCTAGACCTATTTTTTATGCAATGACTACCCTAGACTCAACCTTACTCTGATACCAATTTGATGCGGGACGGGTGTGACTCAGACAGACAATGCCACCTTGGACTTGCTATGTTAATTTGACTCTCCTGGGACAGACACAACCATCAAGACACGAACAATAAGAACACCTCGGCGTGACTCCAAGGAGCTCCAGAAGAGGAGAAATGTCCTCCACAAGAAGTGCAACTCACGACTCATCCCTAGCGATAGAAGCGCGTGGATCTATACAGTTAAGGAACTAGTGTTGAGTCAAGGGTGGTCTACACTCCTCCGTGCCGGATCAGGTCACGGGATGGGTCACGTGAACACTCTCTCATAGCGGTGATGGAATTTTCAGCAAGCTAGGAATCCTATCTCATGCAAGTGCAGCATTCAACATATACTAAATAAGCAAGCGACAAGGGAGAAGCAGAGACGTACCTCTACGCTCGGGACGTGGGGAAAACTTTCCCGACCAATAATCGTAACTCCCGGTATAATAAATATAATTAATTACAGTATGGAAATTACGGCCCACTCCATGTAGGGAGGTAAAAGGCCACAACAGTGGTCCGGGAGCACCGATCCTGGGTTGACGGGTAGCGTACTGGCGGGGTACCAGGCGGTTGCGGGCGGCGGCTCTGGATCTAAAATTGCTGGCCGACAGGATAGCGAGCATGGGCATCCAAAGGGACATCGATCTCCGAGGACCTTCTGAAGGCAGCAGTTCACCGGGACGATGGCGGAGGGTCCCTGGTCAACCCCCGGGAGTGGCGGCCGCTGAATCTGCTCTGACATATTTTTCCAGGATTTAATTTGTATCCTCCTTCTACTGGCCTGTCTCGGGACAGACCTGGATAGACCTGCGCGCTCCAACAAAAACGGTCGTCACGCCCAGATCCGGTGTCAGATTGAGACGAGACTAGCACCATTGCGAAGAGGGCTCGAAGAGGATCGACATATGAGAATTTCAAGTCCGTCCAACGGTTGGACTGGAAATGAAAACCTCTACAACTCAGAGGTTGTTTCTGGCTCGGATCACAGGATAGGCTGGGCACGTTAGGTGATGACTTGGTCGTTAGTTGCTGGTCGCGTCGTCAGTGAGTCGTGTCCGGTCATCTAGGTCATAGGTTTGTGTCCACCTGTCTAGTCTCACCGTCGTCCCGCATCAGTTTCTTTTGTTCTTTCCTCTTGGCCTAGAAGTGCGGGTTCCGCCTGCCTCTCCATCTTTTCATTGCCAAATTACTTCGGTTCTACCAACTAGCTCCGGTCCAGTTGGTCTCCAACTCCTATACCTTCATCTTCTCCTTCATCTTTCTTTATCGTTCATGCAGGGTTGACACTTCGCTGGACCTCTTCCATACTTTTTTCGAGTTGAAGGGGCATACCCATGTGGGTAAGGGCTTCTTCTACCTTCAGGCGAAGTGGGGAAGGAGTTGCGTGACCCTCTCTTCCAAGGACTCCTCCCACAAGGACTGGAAGACCCAGTATTTCTGGGTGGGCTCGGCCCTGGGCGGTGAGTCCTGGACCTTCCCGACGGTGCCAAACTTCCATCTAAACATTCCTTCAAAGTAGGTGGTGGCTTCTATGGAGGTGGAGGAGAAGGCTACCCTTCTTCAGAAAAATCGCCGATCGATCACCGAGTTGATGACCGAAGCGAATATCGAAGAATATCCCTCTCGACACGTGGTGCTTCCTGGTAAGGGCTTCAGGGTCTTGTATTGCTTCCGGGTTAGGCAAGTAAACTTCCTTCTCATGATCTGCTTTTCTTTGTCCAGACGCGAGGCGAACGGCTGATGAGGGGGTGGCACTGCTCGAGCCGGAGGTCATCGTCTTGGATGAAGAGTCTACTCCCGGCGGAAGCTCCTCTCGTGTCCAAGATAAGGGCAAGCAGATCGCTCGGGAGGGTGCTTCCGAGCATCGTGGGACCAAGCATGAGGACTCCATGGAAAAGCTATTACAGTCCTTGATGAGGGTAGCGGTCGCCGAGTGGAAGTGGGTGAAGAGGGCGGATGCCACCCGTTCGGTCAAGGGGGTTGCTCTGCTGGCTCTCCCAACCATCGAGTCAGAGGGGGCCGTCACCGCTGAAGAAGCCGTGGCTGAGGCGGTGTGGACGTGTAAAATCGCACGCCCATTAGTCCCCGCCAAGCCAGCAACAACAACGACTTCAACCGAAGAGACCCTGATGTATTGTAATCCCAATTCGTTATACTACTCCTCAACAAACTTCACTAACCCTTCAGGGGCCTTATCAGCCTCTTGAGTGACGTCCCCAGTTCTTGGTAGCGGTAATTCGATATTATCGGGTTATCGGTACCCTGAACTCTATGTCATTATAGTTGGTATCAAAGCAGCATTGAGGACGCGTATAAAGAATTGAAATTGCATAGCGTTAGTCCAGAGCAAGTCCACTTGAGTCATCTACTACTGGCTTAGGGCGTTTTCCATGATTGTTGATGTGATTTTCATCGGTATATGTTTCTTAAGTTTTGATGGCGCGTCGTCGAAAGGCACGTGTTTCTAGGGAGGGAAATGGTGCTCCTCCTCCGGCGGTTGTCTTGATGGTTTATGCACCTACGCCGAGTCAAGTTTCAACAGTTTTCACCCCTGTTGTGGAAGGCTTGTTGGTTGTTCAGCATGGAACGCAGAGTGAAGCCGCGCTACCTCGTCTGCCGCCAGGAGTAGGGCAGGTGATATCTCAAGTGCGCGCCCAAGTTGAGTCTGCCCAGCTAGGTGTGCAGCATCACCTTATCCCTCAATCGATCGGGCAGTTGCAATAGGTCTATCTATCGAGTGTCCCCAGAATTTCTTCTGTTGTTCCCACTGCTGATGGTGCTTCTTCTTCCAAGTCGAAAGGTAGGAAGTTCCAGAGATTCAAGAATATGAGGCGTGAGAATCGACAAGGCAGGCAGCCGTATGCAACTAGAACCTCCTCTCTTGTGCCAGTTGATCATGGTACACTTTCATCCATGAACACTAGGAGCAAGTTAAGGGAGCGCGAGGAATGGCGTGCCCAACAGTCTTCTGCTGGTGCTGTTCCATCGTCAGTTTTGTCTTCTCAGTAATGTCAGGGATCAGCTATCCATCAGCCGGGATTGTGTGCGAGGTGTGGTGGTACCCACCCTAGCAGGCCATGTTCTTTGCCGGTGGTTTGTTTTCACTGTGATCAGTCAGGCCATGTTGTTCGAGACTGCCCGTACAGATAGATACTGGTGCATTTCTTTTCGTCGGCCCAGTCACAGCAGCCCCAGTTTCAACCCGTGCCGCCACAACCTCAGCAGGACTCACCAGCGTCTCAGCTTCCTCGTGCTGAGTGGTGAATCCACCCTGGGCAGGTCCGAGCGGACCCACCCGAGGGCGGGCGACCCTGTACGGGTCCCCCCGACCCCGGATGGGTCATCCCCTCGCATGGTTTCAATAAAAGGAGGGCCTTGGGGCTTTTGGGAGCTTGTTTGCTCGCTGCGCCACGTGGAGAAGGGAGAGGACGCGCCTCCTTGTTCATTTATCGTCTTCCTCGTGCTGTAGGCCGCAAAGGGGAGGCATGTTGTTGTCCGTGCTGCGTAGTACACGTGCGAAGGACTTCACTCTTGGTGCGTAGACCTTTATTTGTGCATTCCTTCTTCTTGTAGGAGCCTCCTTTATCCATAGTTGCAAAGGAGAAACATTTTATCCCGTAGAGATTTTCCCGGAACCACACGATCCTAACAATCGTGGTGGGTTTAGTCCGGTTCTCGACCACCCTTTTTGCTGCGAGGGGTCTGCAATTTCGGCAATATGTAGGCTATGGAGCCCTAAGTGTATGGAGATACTCCGCGGGATGGCGATACACCACATGTTAAACCCGTGCATTGAGATATGTCATAAAAAGGCGCTACGCCGAATATAATTGTAGACCTCGACCAATGCGAGGGTAACATGGCAACATGTCGATTTTTGTTGGAATAAATCATGGGTGCAACAAATGCACCCCACGGGACATCCGTCAACGCCAGAGGCAGGGGGCAGGTGGCCCGTGTTTCTTCATGGGTTTTGCTTACCCCCAAGTTCTCTGACAGAACAAGGGGTCTTGTAGGACTGCTTAATAATTTTATTGCAATCCCCTAGCTAATTTAGCCTCTGACTGAGCCTTGTCACTCGTCTATATCTCTCCGGTCTTGGCTTTACAGCTCTTGCAGACATGGCCCGCCCTAGCCGGAGCAGAGAGACCTCCCGGAGGCCCAGAGTTGGAGGTTCTGATGAACATTATGTGCGAAGGACGGACAATCCTATGCCACCATTCCCTCCTCGTAGCATTACCTCTGAGGGTTTTGATGCGGTGGACCGCGGATTTACTTGGGTCACTGAGGGCCCGACAAGAGAGGCTGCTACCACTGAAGGTACTGTTGATCTCTCCCGGATTACGAGGAGGCAAGAAGGCTATGTTTACGATTGCTCGGGTGGCTATCCATTGCACTTCCCACTGGATCGACATCTTCTGCCTTCCGTTCAAAGTTTTGTGCCTCCTGGAGTAGAGGCTGATGACTCCAGAGAGGCGCCGTCTTGAGCGGGCCATATTACTTGGAAGGGACAGCATGCATGGCACTTGCAGTTTCTCCTATCCGATCTTCCCAGAGGGTTTTGTGCGACAGCAGCAGTACCCTGACCAGAGGAGCCTGGGTTTCTTCAGGGGGTTTAATAGTTTCACCGTTCGAGCAGTGCCGTCTTCACCAGCTGTTTGGTATCTGTCTAGGCATCACAGGGCCACGGACGTCACCATTGGTGGGATGTTTCTGACTCCCTCTGGCGTAGCTTTTGCGCATGATGATTATGATCACGACTGCCTGCTAGAGAGGATTTTGGCACAGAAGGCCCCCAGCTGGTACGGGAGGTAGGCCGTCATCCCCTCCCACTACTACCATCGTGGTGCCACGGAGTAGCTGTGGGACGTGGTGACAATCTACAGGGCAGCACATGACAGGGCAGGTATACGCCATGCAGTTACAGCAGCCTTGTATTCTTATCCTTGTCATACTGAATTGATCCAGGCCTTAGCTGAGAGGTTCAATAGGCGCTGGAACACATTTATAGCTGTTGGGGGAGAGACTTCACTGGACCTGTGGACCTTCCATAGGATTTCGGGCGTTCCCGTTTGCGGACAGCCATACGAGGAGTTGTCCCTGGATGATGTGCATCTGAGTGCTTCAGATGGAGCAGGTCGATATCTCCTGCCCTATTGCTTCAGGTATCTAATGAACACCTGGAGATACTTGGCCCTTGTGGGTAAGGAGAGAGCTGCCCGGACGCTGAAGGTGACCTTAAATGCTTGGGTCACGCATTTTTACAGCGGTCCTTACTGTTTCTACGAGGAGTTTGCTTCCTCGGGCATGACTTGGGAGCAGTGCCGAGAGGTAGAGCTCCGATTTACTTCACACCCTCGTCACCTGCCCGCCCCAGCGCAGGGGTGGAACTCGAGGGAGCTGCCGCCGTTGACATACTTGGCGGCCTATCTGGCTTACTGGTTGGCCAGTTTCGTGATCCCTCATGGAGAGGAGGGAGTGTTGCGAGCAGAGGTGATCTACCCGGCGTGTTTGATGGCATGTGGTCACAAGGTTGCCATAGCTCCGGCCGCGCTGACGAACATTTATCATTCCTTCGGAGCCTTGACTTCACATTTATCGCCGAGAGATAAGCATATTCTGATGCCCACCTATTATCTGAGTGCGTGGGCTGGCTTGCTGTTATCAGAGCTATCACAGAGGACGCTAGTGGATAATCCAGTTGCACCACTTATTTTTGCTTTTGCTGGTCACCCGGACCAGGATGCAGTTTTACAGCTTGCTAGTGCTCGCCGTGCTTTGTCTTTCCTCCATACTAGGAGGGATGAGAGCCTGGAGTTTGATCACAGCTCATGCTCGTACCGTCCTTATTCGGAGCGACAGGCTGACACAGTTGTTTGCAGGTTGTCTTCCTGGGCTCTGCCTTCCCTTTACGCACTGGCCGATTGGGTTGTCTGCATACAGCCCGGAGTTCTGGTCTACTGCTGTTCCAGCACAGCAGTTCTTGAGCCATACTATCCGCACTGGTTAGCCAGGAACTTCAGGTATGATTAGGCCATACCCCTAAATGCAGATTTCCCTCTGGCACTTCGGCAGTATCGGCAGAGAGACGTTCATTTGGTAGCAGCTTCGTGGCACGACTTCCTTCTTCGTGACATGAAGGAGGAGTATCCTGTTCCAGAGCAGACGCGCAGAGACTTCTTTGACATACACTCTGCACGCTGGTGGTTCAAAATCACCAACGCCTTCAGGCAGCGAGCTGACACTATTCGAGCTGCTATGGAGCGACGTATGAAGAGGGAGGACCTGCCTCCCTTGTCGCTGGATTCTGAGTTTATCAGGTCTCACTTTTCTAGAGCTACCAGAGCTATTCGTGAGATAGAGGTCCGCTAGAGGGAGGAGGGACTCCCCGTTCCCGTCGACAGGAGCCAGTATACTGGGGCTTTGAGGCCCTTGAGGAGCACATCCACTGCAGCTTCTACTTCTGGGTTTGCTCGCTGGGGAGCAGCCCTGGGCCTTCAGTGCCCTATTCCTCGTGGGAGGATTTGAAGGCCTCTTGCGGTCTGAAGACCAAATCTCAACTGTCCGAGGCGGTTCTAGAGGGGGCGTTTATTTGTTAGTATCAGCATATAGCAACCATAAGCATATGAAGGCATATAGAAGCATTTAGAGTTTAAGTTGTTTACCTGAAGAAAAGGTGAGAAGCTGTCGATTATCGTCTACCGATCGGTCGTGCTAAGTGACTCGAACAGAAAGGCAAGCACAGCCGCTCCCCACGCGTATCTGCCAACTCTACCCAAATAGCTCAGCAAAGGTAGGAGCCTGCAGCTGATGACGTCGGCTCTGGTCGAGAATAGCAACTTCCCGAACAGCAGGTTCAGGAAGCGCCTCAAGATCCTATCTTCCTCTGGTCCCGCCTCCGCTGCTACTCTACGACAGACCTGCTCAATCACTCGGTCGATGTGCTGCTCTGGCAACTCTCCCACGGCGATCGTAGCTCCTCGAAGCCCCAGGCTATCCTGGAGTGTCGACCGTGCCAACTGGGACAAGTGGTGTCCCGGCCTCACCAAATCTAGCCCCAGTAACTCCTGAGCTAGATCGCGGTAGTCTATGTAGGTGTATCCTATCATCGCTGCTCCATGGACCCTCAGCCCCGTAATCCTCACGATGTCCTCCAGTGTTGGGATCATATGACCCCACGGGAAGATGAAGGGCCAACTGACTGGATGCCACCTCTCATGCAATGCGTATAGTAGTGTCGTGTCCACCCTCGTAACCTCTATGCTGAGCACTTCATCGAATTGCATGGCGGCCCATCGTTCTCTCTGATAATCGGGCAGTGCCTGGTACACCACCTAAATCTGAAGCCATGAGATCTGGGTTCTTCTTTTCCCCTGCACACACATAGAGCATATGGTCAGTTATCACATTGCATTCCATTTAATACAAGTAAAAATAACAAAAAAATTAAATTGGTGAGGACACGAGAGCCAGTCGCCGATATCAGACACGCAGCACGACTCGAGTGACTCTGGCCTCTCTATGGTTGGGCGACAGCATGGGATCCCTGCCTGAGTATTGAGTTTTAATGTGTGAGACACTAGTATTTTATTTTACCTTTATGTACTTTAGTTTGTATTTACGTCCTCGTTTAATTGGGTGTGCAAATATAAGGCTTTAGTAGCCAAAGTGTCAGTACTTAGAAGTCTTTGGATTTTTATGTAAAACACTAGTAGGTCCTAGCAACTCAACCATTCCCCAGTGACAAGAGTGAGAAGGAGAGGAGATCCACCAGAAGAAGAAACCAGATGCGTCCATTGATGGCTTACACTGCGTCTCGAGCCTCTACACAAGTCCGCGATAGGGGGCATAAGCTTCGCAACACCATCACGGTCGTTGACGTTTAATCGATGAAACATTTGGACCGGTCAAAACTAGTTGTTCGATCTCAAGTTCGAATTATGTCGGGATTGGATCTGTCCACGATCTTGCTTGCCGGAACCGTCTTAACCTCTCGCAGACTACCGTTTGGCTTTGAGGTTGCAAAACTCGGACGCAACGACAACCTGGGGGATCAACCCCCCCGTACGTACGTGATCATCTTCTTGGACCCAAAGATGGAAAACCCAGAAGTCAGATCTCATGTTCCGCAGATGCCATGGTGGATCCAATGGACCCGGTCGTCGTTGTCCATCCTGACATCAACAAACCATTCGACGAAATGACACCCAGAATCGTTATCACCAAGATCCTCTTTTTGTCCTGAAACAGCCCACGGTTTGGCCATCCCGGGAACCACCAGACTTGGGGGCACATTGGCGATGGATCACATCAATGGAAGAACCTGTGGTGACCCCACGAGTTCATCACCAATGGGAAGGGGGATGCCACTGGCGGGATTCCTGCCCATATCCTGACAACAGTACTGACATAGCTATATAATCTTTAGCTGTTACGTTCTCAGAGAGCGGGCGCATCACTTTGGCGGGTTCGTATGATGTTCTCGTTGGTCATCTCGGTGATTTGATGTGTTGCGTTCGTGTAAGCTTTGCTGGCTGATCCAGGAAATCGATCAGAAAGAACGATCGTTGGAAAGGGAGATCTCCATGGGATTCTCAAGAACAAGTCACGGGTCAAAAGACATGTTAAACACACACACACGTCCCTCAGAGGAATGTCAAAAAAGTGACAGGTCATTTGCCTAACCAGCGTGGAGAAGAACGTCGGTTTCTATGTGAAACATGACTAGGAACAGGAAGCAAACAACCAAACATGCACTTCGGTTTTTCTTTATCGGTACCTTTTTCGTACAAGGAAAGGATTCCGGCGGTAAGCTTGTAATGGATTCGCCCGTCTCGACTTCAGTCTTAAGCCGTGAGAATTGGAGACTCTCTGAAGGTGGGAAATTTGGTTTCATTTTCCCCCCCTTTTTGACACCCGATTTCTATCAATATTTAGGATTCTTTTCCCCTCCCATCGCTCCCCCTCCCTCACCCCACTAGAGCAACTTCTCCCATCCCCGGTGGTAGCTCCCCTGCGCGCTGCGTCTTCTCCGGCCATGGCCGGTGGGGGGAGGGGGCTTGTGCCTCCCCCTTCCCCTCCTGGTCCCTCCCTCACATCGCTGCCATCCACCGCCGGTTGTGGCCCCGTCATCCTCCCCGCTGCGGTTCATGGCCTGGCGTGTTCGGATGTAGCCTTCTGCCCTCCTCCTCCTGCTATGGGCGGTGCTGGGACCTTGCTTCCTGGCCTTACGCTTCTGCGAGTCCCTCCGTCTTCCTTTGGGGGCCCCTTCGTTGGTGCCTCCTCCTCCTTCGTCGTGCCCCATGTTTCGGGGTGACACGTCTCTGTCGTCCTCATTACGCAAGCTGCCCAGGGTGTCCCTGCGTGCTCGCACGATCCTGCTGGTGGCGGCGATGGTGTCTCCTCGCCTTTGGCCACCCCTGGTGTTCTCCCTCCATCTTCTAGTGCCCAGTCTGGCGACGGTACCCTGTCCTCTTTTGCCATTTTGCCCTTGCCTCCCTGTGTCGCTGGTCCCGGCATCGCCACCGTCGTGCCCGCCCCTTCTCTTGCTGGCCTCGCATGTTCGGGCGTGCGTCCTCCCCCCTACTGGTTGCTGCGACAGGCCCTACCCCAGTTGCCTCTCCTAGTAGCCTACGTCAGGAGGAGGATGCTCCAACGCCCTCTGCTGCTGTCTCACCGTCCTCCTGCAGTTTTATTTTTGAGTTTAAATCGATCATTGTGGCCTTCTCTTCCCTTATTTTTTTTAATTGTTCACGCTTTACGGGTAATATCATTGGAACTTGATGCATTTCCTTCTCCCGTAAGGTTAAAATTTTGTAATTACTATTGGATAAGCCTTCATCTAAATGTGCAGTGAAGTGAGCAGTATCTTCTTTGAGTTTCTGAAGCACTAAGGTTAATGCTCAGAATGCCATGGAGCCCTTGGTGCTATTGATCAGGTTGGATATAACCTATGATATTTGCGTCCAAAATAAAGGAGAAAAGAAGAAAAGAAGAAAAGAAGGGCCTTAAAGAGATGAAGAGGAGTGGGCCCTCCAAGTGCTTCCCCGGTGCACCCTCCTAATCCTTCGCCGGCACGCTTTTAAACCCCTTCGCCGGCACGCCTTTTAAACCCCTTCGCCGGCACGCCCATAAACCCCTTTGCCAGTACACTCTTAAACCCTTCCACGACATGCCCTTAGACCCCTTTGCCGGCACACCTTCCCTTACCCTTCGCTGGTACATCCTCTTCGCCGGCGCACTCCACCCCATTACTCATCAGCATGCTCATGTCCTTCCCCGGTTCACCCATCTCCGTGCAACTCCAACCCCGTGCATAACCTACACGAACCTTGTCCCCCTGCACGCACAGCCTGCATGGACTTCACCCCCTTTGTAGCTCCAACGCCGTGCATAACCTGCATGGACTTTGTTTTCCCCCATCCTTTTTTTTTACTTTTTTTTGTACGATGGTACACCTCCTTCATCGGCACGCTGCACCCTTTGGTTCACCCTTCGCCGATACACCTCCTTCGTCGGCATGCCCATGGCCTTCTCCGATGCACTCATCCCTCGTGCAGCTCCAACCCCATGCAGCTTCAACCTCGTGCAGACCTGCATGGACACAACCCGCTAGGCCCAACCATGCATGGACTTCACCCCCCTGCATGCACAAGCCTTGCATAGACTCTGCGCAGACCTTGCCTCCCTTGCATGCGTATGCACTGACATTGGCCCCCATACTCATGGACCTGCACGGGCTTTGTCCCCTCGCGTGCACGGACTTGGCATGCATGTGCACTGAATTGGCCTACGTGTGCACTGACTTTGCTTGTATGTGCACCGACCTTGTCCTTGGCATATTCCATAGGTGCACTGACTTGGCCTGCATGTGCACTGACCTTAGTCTACATGGGCACCGACCGTAGCCCATATGCACTAACCTTAGTCTGCATGTGCACTGACCTTAGCCCATGTACACTGATTTGGCCTGCATGTGCACTGACCTTGCCAACATGTACACTGACCTTGTCCTTGGCATATTTCATAAGTGCACTGACTTGGCCTGCACGTGCACTGACCTTGCCAGCATGTGCACCGACCTTACCCCCATGTACACTGACCTTCATCACACATTGAGTTTAGTTATCATCAAAATAATATCTTCAACAATCATCAAAATCATATCATCATGAATGAAGGTTTGTTAAAATCATATCATCATGAATGAAGATTTGTTATCATCAAAATCATAGCTCAACAAGTTCCACGAAGGATTCTCGCTTGGTCTTGGTGCCATCGGGTGGAAGGGCGGCCTGCACCCTCCCCTACTAGCAGGAGCCAGATGCGGCATTGTGCACAGAGTGGGTGATGAGCACCCGACCGACGGTGCTGGTACTACATTGGTCTGTGACGAGCTTCCTAGAGCCGTACTACCCACACTGGTTCGCGCAGAACTTCGGGTGCGACCAGGGCATCCCGCCGAACCAAGAGTTCCCCTTAGCGAGTCGACAGTATAGGGGCCGAGATACCCACTTGCTAGCAGTAGTGTGGTGGGACTTTTATTGCCACCGGGAGCCAGAGCGACTACCAACGCCAGGGCTGGGGTGCCGAGGACGGTACGATGTCCACTACGCTAGGTGGTGGTTCAAGCACGACCACCTGTACTGACACAAGGCCTCGGTGATCAGGAAGGTCGAGGAGGATCGCCTCTTGAGGGAGGATCTACCTCCCGTCCCTCAAGATGAAGAGTATCTGAGGACCCGCTTCGCCGGGATTCACCGGGAGGTGGAGCGGGTGGCATAGCAGTGGCCCCGGAGCAGCCGGGGTGGGTTGTCTATGGGCCGAGGCAGCAGTGAGGCGTTGAAGCCCTTGAGGCAGGTGCAGGGGCTGCCCGCAGCAACTGGAGCTGGGACGTCTCGACCGAGGGCACCAAAGACTTGGTGGACTAAATTCCTAGCCGACTGCGGCTTTAGGAAGAAGGACTCACTGGATAGGGTGCTCCCTAAGGAGAGCTTCGCCGACATGATGACCGATGACTGGAGGTATCACATCGGCCAGGCAATCAGGTCGGCCAGACCTATAGAGTTTGTGTCCCATATCGAGTGTGCTCACTGTCACACCCTGATGCGAAAACTTGGAACATAGCAGTTTATATCATTCATGTCAATGAGAGCATTCATTGCCACAAGAGACAATACCATAGGGCCGACAATTAAACAAAAAGTCACATTTTATTGATAATAATAAAGTAAAGTAGAGTAGGGGCGACGGCTCCTTGCTCTTCCCCCTTTTCCCTACTACATTTCTCTCTCCCACTCTCTTACTCTCTTCTTCTGGCGGCTGTCGAAAGGGGGAGCCTCTTTTTTCTCTACTTCTTCTTCTTCTCTTCCTCTTCTTCTCTTCTCTCTGTGGGGACGCTTTGTGGATCTGCCTCTGCTTCCCTCTGTGTGTATGTATATCTCTCTATCTCTCTATTCTCCCTTGTCTCCTTGTGTGTTCGTTCGCCGGGGAAGAGAGGCTTTTATACCCCAATGTCGCAGGGCCTTCGAACGCGAGAATGGCAGAGGCAGGAACGTGGGGCCTTCAATGCGGATTTGACTTTAGCCATCCTCGGTGGCAGGGGCTAGCTCGCATGTCACTTCCTCCATTCGACACCTCAGCACACTCACTGCGCGCCAAGGGTTTGTAGGGAATGGGTGCCATGTTCGTTTTGCCAGTGGTGCCGTTGAAGAGGACGCTTGGGCGTGCCGTGAGATGCCATAACTAGCGTGCCGCGAAAGGGATGGCAGGGCGTGTCGCTGAAGGGGCCCGCAGGGGCGTGCCGGTGAAAACACCCAGCTAGGTGTACCGGTGAAGGTGCAGGCTGGGGTGTGCCGCTGAGGGCACCCTTGGGGTGTGTCGGGGAAGACCTGCCAGGGTGTGCTGCTGGAGAGTGGGCTGGGGTGTGCCACTGAGGGCACCCCTGGGGTGTGCCACTGAGGGCACCCCTGGGGTGTGCCGGGGAAGTCCCGCCAGGGTCCGCTGGAGAGTGGGCGGGGGTGTGCCGCTGAGGGCACCCCTGGGGTGTGCCGGGGATGACCCGCCAGGGTGTGCCACTGGAGCGCAGGCTGGGGTGTGCCACTGAGCAGTGGCCAGGCTGGGTGTGCCACTGAAAAGGCACCAAAGTGTGCCATTGAGGGCTGAGCGGGGCACCGTTTGTCACGCATTCAAGCCCGTTACGAGCGCAAGTTGTGGTTTATTGGATTTTCTTCAGGACCCAGTGATTGTGGGCTTCCCGGGGGTTGATTTCTCTTCACTGTCGTGACTCCGGAGACGGCTTCACCGCAGTGTATGTTTGTTCGGAGAGTCCGGATGGCTCGCCTTCTCCGCAGTTTCTTCCGTTGAAGACATGGAGAAGACCGCCTTTGTCACTGACTTTGGCGTCTACTGCTACACCCGAATGCCCTTCGGGTTGAAGAACGCTGGAGCCACATACCAGAGCTTGGTCAACCACATCTTCGAGGATCAGATTGGGCAGAAAGTCAAAGCCTACATTCACGATATGGTCATCAAGACACCCAAGACTAAAGACCATTTCGTCGACCTAGTCGAGAACTTCAACACCCTCCAGAGGTACAACATGAAGCTCAACCCTGCTAGGTGTGCCTTCAGACTCAGGTCCAAAAAGTTCCTAGGATTCCTGGTAACTCAGCGAGGAATCAAAGCTAACCCCGACAAGGTCCAAGCCATCTTGGACATGAAGCCACCTACTTGCGTCAAGGACGTCCAGTGCCTGATTGGGAGGATTACTGCGCTCAACCGCTTCCTATCCTAGGTGGTAGAACGGTGCCTACCCTTCTTTAAACTGCTAAGGGGGCCTAAGCTGGCATTTGCCACCTTTGCCTGGGACAACGAGTGCCAGAAGGTGTTCGACAAGCTAAAAGGGTTGCTGCGTCACCTCCAGTATTGTCAAAGCCAGTTCTTGGGGAGCCTCTATACCTGTACCTTTCATCGACTCCCTCCACTGTAAGCTCAGTCTTAGTTCGAGATGACAGAGGTGTCCAAAGGCCAGTGTCCTACATCAGCAAGTTGCTCCTCGAGGCTGAAAGAAGGTACCCCACAACCGAGAAACTCGTGCTTGCGTTGGTTACCTCGGCCAAGCATCTCCGGCCCTACTTCTAAGGACACTCCATCGTGGTACTGACTAGTGCGCCCTTGAAGAAGATTCTGGCCCACCCCGAAGCCTCAGGTCGCATCATCAAATGGGCCATACTCCTTGGGGCCTGCGACATCTCTTACCAGCCCTGTACAGCCATCAAGGGACAGGCCCTCGTAGACTTCCTCGCGGAGAGCGCTACCCCACTCGAGGAAGTATCCCTGTCTACGACGAGCCCCACTTGGGACCTCTATGTCCATGAATCCTCCAACTCGGCTGGCTGCGGAGCTGGCATTCTCCTCCAATCTCCCGAAGGAGCAAAGCTACAGTACGCCCTGAAGATCAGTTTCTCGGCGTCCAACAACGACTTCGAGTATCTAAACTTTTCAAACTTCGGTGGTTTGGTGATGCCTGGCAACAACATCTTGGTGGCGTGGTGCACCGGGTAGGGCACCCGGTACACGTTGAATGGCATGTGATCGCCATCACTCCTCTCTGCCAGCTTCATCTCTATCATTTGTTCCAACATCAATCTGTTCGCGACAATTGGGTGGGTCAGGCTTGGGTAGAATGGGCCGGTTGTGCAAGCGACATTGTGAACATTGTCGCCTCCAACACGACGGTAGACCCTTGAAAAGTGAAGGCCGAGGGTGGGGCCGGTGCCACAGGTTGTGGTTGTTGCAGAGGGATGCCTCCGGTGTGGTTCAGTGCTGGCAAAGACACCACCGCCGGTGGGGAGGCTTCAGTGGTCTGCCCATTGCCCCTAGGAGTTTCGGGCAATGCTTCGGCCTACCCGGATGTAGAGGGTTGAGAATTCCTTTCATTCAACTATTTTCTCAGCGATTCGATCTCCTGTTGGTATCGCTGCATCATAAGCAGTACAGTAGGGTCATTCACAGAAACATTGGGAGTCCCTCCCCTTTCTTCTGTCGGAGCTTCCTCAGACAAGGTAGATGGCATCCCGCTAGTATCTCCAGTAGTGACAACATTGGTGATTACTGTCGTTAGAGCTTCCTCGGGAGTAGCATCTTCAGCACAGGTTTGCACCACCTCGCTCACTGCTCTTCTTCTTCTGGTGACAGCACCCTTCCTTTCGGCAAGTCTAGCTATCTCTTCAGGCTCAGTGGGTAGAGCCCCATACCGACCGAATACCCCGGCCATGTTACAAGTGTAAATCCTCACATCTCTACCCTTCCTTGCCACCCTTCTTCACGGCCTGTTGGGGAAGGTTAGCCTGTTGAAGACCGACCTTTGTAGATGTGCCTCCCTCAACGGCGGAGATTGGTGGTGATCTTCTGGTACATTCCTTGACTCCGCGCTCAGGGGGATTGAGGCTCTTACTCTTACGGGACCTTGGCCATTGCTTGTAGCAGCCTTTGTGTAAGGTTTCGACTAGAATGCGTAGCGGAAAACATCGAAACCTTAGATTGCATATCATTGCCGATTTTTCAGAATCGAACAATACGATAATCCTACGATATAAAGAACGATTCTTTACCTTTGTAGTGATTCCTCTCTTTGTTCAATGTTCTCCCCGATTGCCTCTTCCAATTCCTCTATTATTAATAGCCTTTATAGGCTACCGTTCCCCGGTGCCATAAAGGGGCGCGCCGGGGAAGACCGTGCCGGGAAGGGCTTTCCACTTTTGGTCTTTGCGCGCCCGGAAGAACGGCGTCGTTTCAAGGGCGCGCCGGAGAATCGTGGCGCCGATTCAGCTTGATTCACTCGCCAAACATTGGCCGATGAGTCTGGGGATGATCCCGAAGGTCGTCGTTGACGAACTTTTGGGCCATGACTCCAGAAAGAAGCCTGGCGGAGTGTTGACGAAGCTGTCGACGTGCCGTATGGCCTAGGTCCGAGCTCCGTGTGTATTTGGTTCGAGCACGTAGGTCTTCCGCTGACACGACCTTCGGCACCATGACTTGTGCTTCTGGCTCGGTCCGGCTCGTGCTCACAGCTCCCGTGTGGGATAATGTTCCGCCTCAACCGGGTCACTTGGCCTCTGATGGACCCACCTTCGTAAGAAGCCAAACCCATGTCGGGTGACCGGGTCCTTCCGCTGCCAGTGCCTCTAGCTTCCCATTGTGAAGGGCCAATGGCGCTCTTCTTCCTTAGGAGAGTCTTCATTGGGGCCGAAGGCCACCGAGTAGATCACCGACCTTGGTCGGGTGGCGGCGTACGGTAGCGGCGTGACAAAGTCGACACCGGATCATTGGGCAGGCTTGGTTGCACTGTCGGTTGGTAGTGGAGTCATGTTGGTTCTCCTGAGGTGAAGTTCTTGACATTCATTGCAGGTGGCTCAAAGCTCTGGCAGCTTGAGAGGCTTCAACGATCTGCTTTTCTTTGGCTTCCGTGCTCCCGTAATGATGGGAATCGACTCTAGTCATTAGTATTTTCTTTTTACATTTGTGTCCTTTTATTTATTTTTATATCATTGGAAAAGTATATGCGCAATTGTAAGGCTCTATAAGCCAATGCGTCATTCCCTAAGATTGTGTGGATTTTTGTGCAAATATGTTGTAGGTCCAGCTAGGGGGGCCCTCCCTTCTTTTTCATTAGTCCACCTAAGCCATGTGGGGCTGGTCAACCATCCTAGGTGGCCATCTAGAAGGTTGGACTAGTCAATTGGACACATTTAGTGCTTCAATGTCCCATCAATTATCCCCGGGTGGGAAGAACTCGACCCCGTCGAGTAAGGGGTGTGGCTGATCACGTGGCTCCTGCGGATTTGTCATCGTATCAGATAGCGCGGGTACATTCCACTCCTAGTAATCGTCACTTGCTCATCCCGTATATGTTCTATATGCTCACGCTGCTGTGGGACTGAGGCTAGTGATGGACACTCCGTGATAGGGTCACTCTCAAAGGAAGGATACGGCTCAATGACTCACTAGGAATCACCACTGGGTCCCTATAGGTGACTAGATCTGATACACTAAAGGAGGAGCTGATCCCATAATCGTCAGACAATTCCACAATGTACGCTTTAGATCTGACTCGCCTTACACTCGAAAGGGACTAACATTGTGAGCTTGCATGAGACCGACTAGACTTGATGCATGCAAACTCTAACAAACTGTACAAATAAAGAAAAAAAACACACTCTATATCCTAGTTAGTCCTAATGTTAAGCAGACCCATGCAAAGGTGGACCAGGACATCCGAATGTGTGACTCGCATGCATTTGACGTAATCGGAGGTTGGTGGCATGGGAGACTCCTAGACATCCAAGTATGAACCAGTCCAACAATGACTTCCCATTGGACTTGGGTGTGGGAGGTTTGGGAGGTTCAGGTGGGCCGGGGGAGCCAAATTCATTTTCTCCATTTCCCCAATGAACTGGCTCCCTGCTACGTGAGGGATGACTGACCCGTGAGAAAGGGGTGTGATAGTGGACCTCCTTGACAAGGTAGAAGGGAAGTGGTGGGTCACGAGGCCCACTAGGGAAGGGGTCGAAAGGGTCAAAGAATGTGTGACCCCTCGAGATGGGCTCCCCCATGACATGGTCCCATGTGTGGGATTCTTGAAGGTGTAGATGGTAACCTTCATTCATCGTGGTAGACGGGGCAGGGATCTCATGTAGGAGGTAAGGTTCCTCCCTCGGGACAAGTGGAATGAAGTAAGGCTCGTCAGGCATGGGGAGGAGTAAAAGGATCTCCATGGTGACATGTCCCACGGTGCACACGGAGGTAATGGACCCCAATGCGGGATGCGTGAATCTACGACTCGTGGATTGGTCAAAGCCTGGGGCCAACATGTGCGTCAACTTCCATTGCCAGTCTAATCCCTGGAGAAGGTCTTCCAAGGCATCTACATGGTGACTAGACCGGAACGTTGTGTGGAAGGAGTTGACGGGCACTACTTGTAGTGGAGGGTCCATGAATGGGTAGAACGGTGTCCTAGGGAACAAGCCTTTCTTGAGCCAGCTAAGTAGTGGCTCATCTATGAGTAGCTTCCCCATTAGAAGTACGGGTGGCTCCGGCTGAGATGGCTCCGAATAAAGATCAGAAGGTGAGGGTGGTGGCAAAGGAGCTCTCATGGGTGGAGAAGGAATGTCCTCCCGGAGGGGAAGAGGTCCTTGGGGTGGCACCGGGTTGAGACTACTGGCTACGACCTTCTTTGACTCGGGTAGGAGTCCGTCAATTTGAGTACATGTCCTATCCATCCTATCCAACCGGTCCGAAAATATCTTCAATAGTTCGGCAAAGGTGCGGGTTGAAGTAGGGGCACTGTGGTGGACTCGCTCATCGTCTCTCGGCCTAGGCTTGGGTCTAGGCTCTTCTACAAGCGGGGCTTGTTGCCTCCAGCTATGACCCACTTGGTTGAAGGTGATTGGGTGGGGTCGGCTGGAGGTGCAAGCCACTTGGTTGGAGGGGATTTGGTGGGGTCGGCTGGAGGTGACTGGGTGGGACTAGTTGGAGGGGATCGGGTGGGGAAGGTAGACCCTCCTAAGCTCCTTCTTCATATACCACGATGACTCGATGGGCCATTACCTCCTAACTGCCCTCAAGCCTTCAATGTCTCTCCACTTCTCGGCAGCGTTGTGAATAAGCCTCTCCTTGGCAAAAGAGAACTGCCTGGCCTCAGACATGGGATAATAATCAAACTATTTGTCCATAGCGGCTTCCCAATGTTAGTAGTCACTTGGGACCTTGGAGTCATAGAAGTTTGAGGCTTCGGGCCTACAAAAGCAGAGGGGATGGTTGCCAAGCCCATGCGTGTCATGCAACCAGTTATATGACTTGGGCGATTGGTAAGCCATGGGAATTTGGGGAATGCTACATGCTGGACATGGAGACATAAGGAGACAAGACAACTCTAGGACCTAGACTTAACCAATATCCAGTACGTGGTGGAGGTAGAAACCTCACACAAGGGGCTACCTTCCCAATAGGTGTAACCTATCTTTCCAGTAACGCCTTTTGATATACCGTATATTGGGATGAAATGTAAATCAAAACACTTTTTTTAAAATAACGACTACCTAGACTCAACCACGCTCTGATACTAATGATGCGGAATAATGACATGGACTCGACACCAACTTGATGTGAACCTAGGACCAAGAGACATGAGCTCGCGGACATCCCTAAGCGAGGGAAGCGTGCAGATGTGCATGGTTGAGAAATCGACAGCGAGTCAAGGGTATTGGCTTACTCTCGTGCTAGGATCGAGTCACAGGATGGGTCACACTCGCTCACTCTCGCAGCGGTGATTAAAATTATAACGAGCTAATTATCCTAACATATGCAAGCAGCGGCATATAAAAATATACGAAACAAGTAAAATGTCGAGTGAGGGAGCGGAAACGATACCTCCACGCTCCGGGCGTGGGGAAGGCGACCTTGGCCAAGACTCATACTCTTGGTACAAATAATTATAAATAATTTACAGAAATGAATTTCACTGTCCACTCCACGTAGGGAGGTAAAAGGCTACAATGGCGACCCAGGAGTAACAAGCTCGGGTTGACAGACAATGATTTGGGCAGCTCCGGTGGTCACGCGCACCGACAATCATGGGGTCCACGTCCTGGTCGGTAGGCTGATCGAGCCGAGAGTGGTACCACTGTGATGGGGACTCCTGGAGAGACGATCCCTAGGAGGGGAACGCGCTGGTTCATCTTGTGGGAGGCAAGGCGGCCGGCCTGGGGGTCGTTGCTGCTTGCTGTCCACGGACCTACTCTGTAGCTTCAGAACTGTGTGACCCAACGAAAATGCCTGCTGCGAGCAGACCCGATATCGGATCGACGCGACACTGGCGCCGTTACGAAGCTCCTTCAAAGATCTACGAACACCAGTAGTTACAGGATTTTTTATATCTTTGTATCTATCATGGTTGAATTTAGAACAGGTGGACTCATCTGGCTCAGAGTTGACTGGGCAGATCGAGATCTGCCTGAGAACTTGGTTTGACCGAGGGGAGGATGGTGGATCTCAATGCTGAAATTTTTATGGATGATAGAGGCTACGTAGGATTGCGGTGAATCCCAAGAAGATCCAAGCTATCCTAGATATGCGGTGACCAACAGATATCAAGGACGTCTTGCCCCTGAAAGGTAGGATCGTCGCACTGAACTGCTTCATGTCTAGAGTTGCAGACCGCTACCTACCCTTCTTCAGGTTATTGAGAGGGCCAAAGATGGCTTCCCCTACTTTCTCTTGGGATGATGAATGCGAAAAAGCCTTCACAGAGTTAAAATAGTTTCTGATGGCTCCTTCGGTACTCTTGAAGGCCATGTCGGGAGAAACCCTTTATCTATACCTCTTGGCGACATCCTCTACTGTTAGCTTGGTATTAGTCCAAGACGACCAGGGAACTCAAAGGCCAATGTACTATGTCAGCAAAGTACTCCTTGACATTGAGAAGATGTACCCAGCAATTGAGAAGCTCATGCAAGTGTTGGTGACCTTAGCCAAGTGCCTCCGACCCTACTTCCAAGGGCATAGCTTTGTGGTGCTAACCGGCAAACCCTTAAAGAAGATTTTGGCTCAACCTGAAGCTTCGGGGCACCTCGTTAAATGGGCGGTCATGCTCGGGCCCTAAGATATCTCCTTCTGCCCTCATATTGCCATCAAAGGTCAAGCACTTGTAGACTTCATCGCAAAGAATACTGCTCAACCTGATGAAACTCCTATGCCTATAGCTGGCCCGATCTGGGAGCTTTTCATCAACGAATCGTCAAGCTCAGTTGGCAATGGCACAGGAGTCCTCCTTAGCTCCCCAGAAGGAGTGGAATTGTAGTATGCCCTGTAGTTCAAATTCACGACGTCCAAAAATGCCTCCGAATACAAGGCCTTAATTTTTCGGCTGAGATGGCAAAGCACCTAGGAACAATGTGAGTCAATATTTACACCAATTCGCAACTAGTTGCTAGCTAGATCAATGGAGACTACGAAGCTCGAGAACTGCTGATGATTAAGTACCTTCAGCTGGTGAATGAGGTAGCTAGGCTACGAGAGCTTTCAAGTGATCTAAATAGCTCAGGAGGAAAACTCCAGAGTAGACATGCTCTCTCGCCTTGCCTCCTCCATCAACCCATATGGGACCCAATCTGGTGCCCTACATTGCCCTGCTATGCGACGATCAAGAGCCTATATATTATGCATTTTATTCGAGTTTTCTTGAACTTCGTTCGTTCTTACCCTTTTTGGCATTTTTTTTAGATTTTACTGTAGAGGAGTGGGCCATTGAGAGGCCAAGGAAAGGTGTGCCGGCGAAGGCACTGGATGAGCGCTGAGGAGGTGTACCGGCGAAGGTGTTGGAGGGTGCACCGGGGGAGGCTTGGGTTGAGTGTGTCGGCAAAGGCTCTGAGGGTGTACCGGTGAAGAGTTAATGAGTGTATCGATGAAGGATGCTGGGAAGAGCGTGCCATTGAAGGTATGGGAAAGGTGCACCGGTGGAGGATGAGGTCCGTGTAGGTTCCTCATAGAGGGATCAAAGTCCATGCATGCTTTCAAAGGGTAAGTCCATGCACATCTAGACTAAGTACATGCAGATGCGGGTTAAGTCCGTGCACATGGGCGGCCAAGTCCATGCGTGCTAGGGGCAAGGTCGGTGTACATGGGGGTGAGGTCGACGCACATACTGACTAAGTCAGTGCATATGCGGGGAAAGTCAGTGTAGTTATGGGGTATGCAAGGGGTGAGGGTCGGTGCACGTGCAGACTAAGGTCAGTGCACATTAGCTAAGGTCAGTGCACTTGTAGGCTAAGGTCAGTGCACATGCTGATGAAGTCAGTGTACGTGCAAACTAAGTTCAGTGCACGTGCAGGGAAAGTCAGTGCACATGCGAGCCAGGTCAGTGCACATGCAGGCTAAGGTCAGTGCACATGCTGAAGAAGTCAGTGTACGTGCAAACTAAGGTCAGTGCACGTGCAGGGGAAGTCAGTGCACATGCGAGCGAGGTCAGTGCACATGCAGGCTAAGGTCAGTGCATGTGCTGACGAAGTCAGTGTACGTGAAGGGAAAGTCAGTGCATATGTGTTGAAGTCTGTGCACGTGGGGACCGGGGTCCATGCATGTTCCATGCATGTATGCAGAGGTAGAATGGCAAGGTCTGAGTAGGGTCCATGCAGAGCTTGTATTAGGTTCATGCAATGCAGACAAAGTCCATGCATATGAATCCTGGGCCAATGCAAGTCCATGCACGTGGGGGCAACGGCTAAAGAGGTCACTATACACGGAGGTAAGGTCGGTGTACATGGAGCCAGCTGCGGGTGTGTCATCTGTGAGCTGCATGCCCTGAACATGTGGATCTCATGCATGCCCTAGCTGAGGCTGTAGAAATCAAATTATTTGTCACCCCAGTGGAACCTCTTAGAGAATATTCGATCTGCTGCATGCCCATGACATGTTCTAGCCCGTGATGGTGGTGGCTGAGGATAACTTCAGTTGACTTCAACATCAATTACAACAATCGTTCTTTCTTTCACACATCAGCTCCTTTAGTTTCAGAATACTTACCTGAATGTGCGTCAGATGAAAAACCTAGCTTTCTCACTTGTAGTGCAAAACCAAGAAGCCCTCTGATTCATATTCTGTTTGTGTTTTCAGTACGTTTAGGGGTGCCTTACAATTAAAACTAGTTGTACATGTGATTATCTTTCCTTCCAGGAAACTTCCTCTTCAGTTGTCATGTATCATGCACGTGCTTGTCGTGGGGACTCGTGAATGCATTAAGACTATCACCTCATGAATGTGCGAACATGTGCATGTGCTTCGTTGATCAAACGAGGAAAGCTTATTGGGAATGGATGTACGTTGCTCTACATCAGTACAGAGCTGGTTTAGGAAATTGAAAGGTAATGGCGATGTGTACTTGAACATCGTCCCCTGACCCAACCAATGGGCAATGCGTTACATGTGATCTACGTACGTACAAAAGCAGCTGATCACTACTTTCCACCATCAAGGATTCGAGTCCACCAATATTTCTGCTCGAGCAACTCGACTCTCGCACAAAACCATCAAATTAATTAACCTATATAAATAGCAAGAGCAGCCAGCCGGGGTTGGACGTCAGGGAGAGCAAGAAACAGTACTGGGTCGGATTTGGTGGCCGGTCGTGAAGGCTAGCTGAGGGAGATAGAGCTTGGGATCGATGGGTTTTTTCTTGCCACTCTCGCTCTCTCTGCTCCTCCTCATGATCATCCTTTCTGTTGGTGCACCCCGGACGGAAGCCTGGGGCTTCGACGGACACTTCATGATCTGCAAAATCGCACGGGTACGTACGTACGTGCGCGCGTGTGTTGCCTCTCTTGTGTGTGTGTGTGTGTGTGTGTGTGTGTGTGTGTGTGTGTGTGTGTGTGTGTGTGTGTGTGTGTGTCTAGCCCCTTAATTTATTGTGACAGTGAGAACTAGTCAGAGTAACACTCGTCAGTGTCAGCTCTCACCTCTGACCACGTGTGCACACACTGACCCTTGCCTAGGGCCAGGCCTCCAGCTAGATTTTCCTCCCCGTAGAGCGCTACGGTAAAGCTGAGGGCCCACGGTACTAGCTTAAACCATTTGACAAGTCTGCCCCTCCACCTCTCCTAGGTGAGTTGACCATTCGTGAAGTCTAGGGCTACGTCTAGTGGTTCCATCACATGAAAAGTCCAAGTACTCCATTAGGATTCTAGGAGCAAGCTAATAATCATAAAATAACGTGATTATAACATAGACGTAGCATGAAATGCATAAGGCGGGAATTAAACATGCTTTCCCTAAATTCCCAAACTAGCAGAGTGTAACGGACTAGGTACGGGGCGTTATGCGATTATAACGTGCCTCCCCTAGGCTGTTATGCTCACCCGTACACATGACAAAACTCAGATATGCAGACCATAACGCGCCACCTCTGGGGCATTATACAATGTATGACGTGCCTCCACCTGCGTGTTATACTCACCAGCAAACCATCAAAACCACACAGATCATGGCACACCATGACTGGTGCGCCATGGGACTATAACGCACTGGGACTGGTCCGTTAAAGTCACCCGAACGTTTAAAACTCAGAAAAACTCCACAGTTTACCACGTCATATAACGCACCACGATAGGGGCGTTATACTGGCCATGGCGGACTGGGCCTAGTCCGTCATGCCCCATAACCTATAGACCTACAAAAATCCACGGTTACATGACGGTCCACGAGGGGTCCGTGCACCCCCTAGGGTCCATTAAGCATATAACGGCCTCTGGCAGGCGCGTTATATCCTCTGGGAAACGAGAGGGACGAGTTCAGAACTGAACTCCCCTCCGGTCAAGCCGGATCGGTGTGAAACAAAAGAAAAGGGGTAGGAGAAGCTAAAATAACAACTTTCTGCAACTATGGTATGCATCAAAATGCAAATACAATGACCTTAATCAATTTTACAAGTATTTTAACCTAAAAATCCTTAAAATGCACCTTACACGGAAGATGATGTAAACGCCTACGCATGGGCATGCATGTGGTACCAAAATGATCCTAGCGAAGTAAGGAGTCCATCCCCCTACCTGAAGCACACCTACCTGCTAGGCGCATGTTATCTCAATATCACAGGAGAGATTCTCAATTGGTGCTGTGCCAAGTTCTATCAACTTACCGCACCCGTGACCCCAAGCTAAAGCCTATCAGGACTTGGTCACACTCTTGGCTCGGCAATTTCGCAAGCTCATCTATGTTCACACACCTCTCTCTCAGAACATTCTTACTGATGCATTGACATCACTTGCTTCCTCTCTTGCCTTTCCCCTTAGCCGATCCATCGAGACCATTGTGGTCCAATGGATAGATACTCCTTCTCTTCAAGATCCTTGGTTCGATAAACTTAGGAAAACCCTAGAGAAGAAGGATGAGAGGGAAGAGTTAAAGGAAGTATCATTGGCTGAGTTAGAGAAAATTTTAGAAGAAGAAGAGCTGTCATGGTATCATGAGATCGAACAGCACTGCAGGGATGGATCCTTCCCGGAAACGGCCAACGTTGAGTAGCGAAAGGCTATTAGAAGAGTCGCCTCGAGGTATACGATCATCGCTGGAGAACTATACAGGTAATGGAGTTCTGATGAGATATCTAGATGATGATGAGGAATGGAAAGTCTTGGAAGCAGCCCATGCTAGTAAATGTGGTGGACAAGTCAATGGACAAGCATTAGCAAAAAGGATTCTTAGGCAAGGCTATTACTGGCTGACCTTAGAAGAAGACTGCTCCACTTATGTTCGTGGGTATCTCCAATGTCAGCTTCACGCAAACAAAATTCACGCTCCTATGTCTTATCTTCACCCTCTGTCCTCACCTTGACCATTCTCGATGTGGGCCTTCGATATTGTTGGACAACTAGGTGACCCAAATGCTCAGGTTAAATAGAAATCCTTCATCCTCACAGTAATCGAGTATTTCACCAAGTAGGTAGAAGCAGAAGCTTACGTCAAGATCAAAGCCACCACCGTTTGCCACTTCATCATGAAGAACATTATTTTACGGTTCGGGATGCCAAGCGACATCGTCACGGACAACGGGCCGCAATTCATCTTGCAAGAACTCCAGGACCTCTGTAAGAAATTTGGTATTGCATTGCATCATTCATCACCATATTACCCTCAAGGTAATGGCCAAGCTGAGGCCACCAATAAAACCCTTCTCAACAACCCGCACTAAAGCAGATTCCTCGTAACCTGGGCCACAAAAAGCGGGGACTCCAAGATCTGTCTCCAAACACCACTTCTAGGATGCGAATGCTAGGACCTAGGATACCGGTTAGACCCTCTACCAGTCAACTAGGGAACACGGGTACGTAGCCCGACAAAACTCTCGAAGATAGCCTGAAGCCATGTCTCGATCACGAGTAGCAAGGACACAAAGCCTCCAAAACATTGAACCTCGACAGAAGGAAAATTTGAGTAGAAACCTCTCAGGTGATAGGAGCTCTACCCACTAGAAGCAAGGCCAGATACACCCACTGACATCTTAGTTTGCGCCCCTGGTGTCTCCCTACTCGCCTCAGGCAAAAACTAAGACACACTACCATGGAATCACAGAACAAAGACTAGCTGGGGTCATGCTCGTTGGTGTGTGTTTGATATCCCTAACCATGTGTGCACACACAGACCATGCGCTTTAGGTCAGATCGTCTAGCTGATTTTCCCCCAGTCCAAACTTAGGCTATAAAGATGAGGGGCCCAACGGTAACCAGCCTAAAAATCATCACACCAGGAAAGCTCTCCACCACTCCCAAGTGGATCCGCACACACGTGCACAAAAAAACTATGACTAGTGGGGAAGGTCACCAAAAGGTGAGAACTTACCGAAGAAGTGGAAAGCCATCAGAACACCATCGGTCTGTACGTAACTCACCGTACACGTGTAACACGACACGAGGCAGCTATGGATAAAACACAAAACCCTAGAACGTGTGACTGGGTGACTACTCTGTGGACTGCCAATGAAATTGGCACAGTTAGGAACCACCAACATGCGAAAAGTGGAAAAGCCAAATCGCGGGCTGACAGGGTCTGGGCGGCCAACTCACTGGCCGTCCATAGCACTGGGCAGCCACATTGGTGGCCGCCACCCTGATGCATGGGCGGCCAACACCTTAGCTACCCAGCAGCCTAGGCGGCCAAAGGGATGGCCGCCCAACAAATTGGGTGACCAAATGGCTGGCTACCCAGCAGCCTGGGCGCCCCAACTAGTGGCGTCCCAGCACTAGCCTAGGTGGCCATCACCCTAGCCGCCCAGACACTTGGGCGGCCAAGTCTTTGGCCGCCCAGAGGGGGAACCAAACACGACATACGCCGACACATACCCAAACACCAGAACATGCACAAGCACTCTTGGCCATCTCATCAAGGTCACAGCTCTCATAGGATATCAACAGACATCCACGGGTCACGGGAAAATCACGAGATCAAGCCAAAACAACAGAAATAGGAGCGGTGGATGAAGACAACCCTCTGGGTAAAGTGAACCATCGCTCAACCGCTAGGCGAACCCGGCAGTCAAGGAATAGCCGTTACGCAACCAGAGACAAGGACACTGGCAGTTTTAGATTGAGTCGTTAGGGTACCGTCGCAATCAGGGAAGAGACCGCACCCAGTCACCTAAACCGACTTATCTAGAAAACTACCGACAGACAGACACCGCCCTGGAACATAATCTACGACAAACTGACACAGAACAGAACAGACCAATGGCCATCACGGCCAACAGGACTGTGACGGACCTCTAAAGGCACGTTACTCCAGCCTGACGCACTGAGACAGGGGTGTCAGAGCTAACAGACCCAAAACCGCTAACACGGACGAACAAAATGTAATGAACCATCCTGAGCCCGTTACAGAAACCTGGCGCATGGGGGTAGGTGTGTTACACCAACCGCCATAGCCAGTCAACCATCGGTCAAACGCAACATAACGGATCAGCATAAGCGCATTAACTAATCATAACGCACAAGTAGAAGTCCGTTAGGCCGAACCGACTAACACGGTCTTCCAAGAAGACACGACCTCCGAGGAGCTGACGGACACAGTCCTCAAAAAATGACCAGAGCGTAACGCTCCTGCACTGGCCCGTTACCGCCGTGTGATGGCCCTGTACTAGTTCGTCACACTGACCAAGCCTCCTACAGAGGTAATGGTGTATCATGGGACCATTACAAAAGGTGACGGTCTCTGAGACGACCGTTACATCGACACAGCGAGCAAAACAGTGGAATGGCCAAATCGGCCCATTCCACGCCCCATTCATGCCGAAGTGCAGGGGAAACCAAACCATAAAATGATACAATAGATCCGCAGACTTAGATAACAAGATAACCAAAGAAAATAAGCAGAGTCAAATACTCTGTTGGAAGACATAACGCACAACGTGGACTGCTCACATGGCTGTCGACACTGGAGGTGACTCTATTCAATCCAAAATCATCACAAACCTTGAAACAGAGTTTCGTAGAATAGAAACCCTGCTCAACCTACCTTCCCGGTGCCAACAATTCCCGACGCGCCCCTCAGCCCTCGGCGCGGGGGTTGCCGCGCCGAGAAGGGACCACGCCGAGACCCTTTTCCCACCATTGCTCCACGCCGATAACCCCTTCATTTGTCATGCGCCAAGAACCTCCATAACCCCTTGTGCCGAGAGCCATTCTCTCCCAAGCCCCGCGCCAGTTACTCTATGCCGAGACGATGACACCGAGAGCCCTACGCCGGGGGCTCTCATTCCTATACTTCAATCCAACCTCAACCCTACTCCCATTACACTTTCAAAGGGAAATAGTCAGGGACCCTCACGCAGGCCCTAAGGCATAAATTGACGGGGAAAACCTTCCCTACATTACACTGTCCCTAGCCGGATCTATTTACGACCCTATGAACCCAAGGAGCTCTACCACTACATGTGCTCTGGCAGTTTTCGAGGGGATATCGACCGATGCCACGGAAGTGGACAGCGTTCCTGAGCCTAGTGCTCTTTTCTTCAGGCCTTCATCCCAGCACTCCGTGGATGATGGTCTATTTCCCCTGGGCATAGCCTAAGATGAGGGGAAGTGCTACCAGAATTTCTTCTGATGACGTTAACCCCATAGGTTGAGAGAACGTTATCGGTGCACGTCCTCTTCTAACCCCGTCTCTCAGGAAGATAGGGATTTCAGGTTTGTCAGCTGCGTACAAACATCGAGGTGTCCCGATGATCACTTAGATTCCATCACGCCTCTGTGTGGATGGTTTCCCATTTCCACTTGGCATGATGCAAAGCCAAGGGGGATATGATGCCGGGTCTAATCCGTGTACTCAAATAAGCTCGTTACTTATTTGCTATTTCATTCCTGCATAATTATAGATGCGCACAGTAGTATTTTGAATCGCCTCCCGAGGCCTCCTATCTTTAGCGTTTAATCAAGGGTTGTCCTTCTTAGGAAGGGCGTAATTAACGTCATGACCTTTATGGCATGACGGACTTTCGGTCCCGACCCGAACCTCATAATCGACTGACTAAGTCAGATCGAGCGCACAATAAAATCTTATCATTCAGTGACTGGCGCTTTTGGTTATTATCATGAAATAAAGTTAGGGTTTGAAAAATTACCTATGCAATTACTTTGTGTGATTGTCTTACGCTCTAATTTTCTTACTTGCGAGAGGCTTACCATGCCGACTGTCCACATTCTCGAGATTCCTTTCGTTGTGTTAAAAAGCTTGGGGTGTGACACAATCGGTGGTCGATCGCCTCATCCGGTCGGCGGTGACTCGCTTCCTCGACTTCCATCGAGTGCTGCTCGTCAACCCAAGCTCCAGCAGCCCCGAGGATTGTGCTTGTAGCTTGTTATCTCCCTGCAAGGAGTGGACAATGTTATGAAATTGTACTATTATTTATTTGTCGTGTATCGGGGTTGTCAGATTCGGCTGGGGCTTCTTCCCCACACGCTAGTCATGGTGGTACGCACGACGTTCCTATCCCAACATTTGCTTATTTAGTATATTTTCTTATATGCTGCATTTGTGAGATTAGGGTTGTAGCCAAAGTACGAATCACCATGGTTGTGAGTGTGAGAACTCATCCCATAGCCCCAGTCGAGCACCGAGCTCGAACTGCATCACCCTAGGTGACATTGGTTCCTTAACTGCTGCGATCCCACGCTTCCCTCGCAGGGATGAATGTTGGGCTAGAGAGAGTTTCTTATTGAGAGACGTCTCCACCTAGAGAACACCACGGAGGTCAGTCACCCTGCTTACCCTTAGCGTGCAAGTGCTGGCCGCACTTCGAGTCAGTCATCGATCTTAGCCCCGTTCGAGTCTCGTCTCGCATCACAAACCATGGGCCGACCCCTAGCTCAAACATACCAGCTGGGTTCTACAACAACCCTCCAATAATTCGGGGCAACCCTCGACCCTCAAACACGTGGTGGTGAGCCACTTATCCTTAGCTCTCGGGCCAACCCGGGGATACCCTGCCAACCCATCGTACAATGTGACACACACCACGAGGCCAAGCCCACATACCCAAAGTGCCTCTTCTCAGCTCCCACGAGCTTATACCCTTAACCCCGAGCCAAATCCAAGGCCCACCAGTCACCTTGTCACGCCCCGAGCATGGAAGATTACTCGGAAGTGGCGTGACGATGTCTATAACAATCATGTCAATCAGAGCGTAGTGCATTCAACACATACATGGGAGACTCACTACCCGTGGGCCCCCGAAGAGAATTAAGTGGATCGTCAATCGGGTGCTGAACAGGCCCAGGTCCACTCCAAAAGTATGCCTCTGTGCCCCTTCAACGGCATACCCAGCGGAAGTTTCGCCGGCACGCCCAACGGCTCCCTCCCCGGCACACCCTCGAAGCCCCTCAGCGGCACACTCCTACGTCGCCTTCAGTGGCACACGCACAACCCCGTCAGCGGCCCACACCATTCAGCGGCACGCCCTCACGCGACGCTCGCCGGCACACCCCCCCTGGGTCCTTCGCCGGCACGCTCTTGCAAGCCCTATCAGCGGCACACCTGGGGTGGCCCCTCAGTGGCACAGCCACCAGCTCCCTTCACCGGCACAACCCTTGGCCGGTGCACCCGTTGTGCCTTCTTCGACGGCACACCCTTGTGCCGCCTTCGACGGCACACTTCACCTGCCCTTTCAACGGCACAGCTGCTAGAGCCTTTTCAGCGACACGGTCCGCTTCTTCAACGGCACACCTTTAACGGCGTAGACCAAATCTCATGGCCAGTCCTAGAGATCTTTGGCGCACAGTGGCCCGTTCGAGGTGTCAAGCGGAGAGTATGGCACGCTGCCTACTCCCCTATCATCAAGGACGACCAAAGTCCAATCCTCATTAATAACCCACGTTCCCGTGTCTCCCGTCGGCATTCGAAGACCACAAGTGCTGGGAGTATAAGAGGGGCTCTCCACTGGCGAACACAGAGAGACACACACATAGATAGAAGGAAATACACATCCATCCGCACAGAAGAGACACCCAGAGAAGAGAAGAAGGAGAAGAAGAAGAGGGAGAGGTGCTTCCTCCGGTAGTCCTCACAAGAAGAGAGTAAGAGAGAGAGAGGGAGAGGAATGTAATAGGGAGAGAGGAAGAGTAGGGAGCCAGCGCCCTTGCTCAACCTCTGCCCCCCTTTCTTTGTCTTCTTTTCCTTCCCCTCTCTTCGTGTTAACACTTTGACCTCCGATGTATTTGGCCCCTGTTCATCATGAATGAGAGGAAATCCTTCATTCTTGTTCTCTCTTCTGCCCACATTCTCTTGTGTGACTCTTCGTTAGTTTGGGTCCTTCCGTGTACGCGCGCGCGCCGGTGTCCCCAGCCTATCAAAGACCGAGGTACGCTGCGGAGGAGTCTCCATCGTGGCATCTGCCTGAGGAGAGCTTGGGGCTAGATGTTAGTGGGACCCAGAGCGAGCCCGTCTCTATTTCCGCCTATCTGTGCGAGAGGCGATGAAGGGTTGGGCACCGCCAGATGGCATGGTTGCAGGGTCAGTCCCACCTTGCTTGGCGTGATGCCTTAGTACCCGAAAGGGGTTGCTGAGGCGTGCTTTTCGGATAGCTTGAGCTTCCTCCGGGGTGACCTAGATCCTTCTCAAGTCTAACTGTTGGTCTCCCTCATCCTTGTTCCTCTGACGGGACTTGGGAGCTTGAGTGTCAAACCGATGCTGGTGCTTTCAGGCCGTTGCCGAAGCGTCCGCCCACTTAAGTTCCACCTTGTCTTCCCGCGTTCGACGCAGGAGGCTAAAGCGGTTGGTGATGGGGACCATAGGGACAATCTGTTCCAGAGGAATAATGGGTTCACCCCCATCCAGGCGAATTCGTAGGTCTCTGGCAAGAATGGTCTTGCCGGAGTTGCTGGTGCTAGCAATGGGTCACTTGCCTTTACGGCTACGACGGTGCATCTTCTGGGGAGTGGAAGACGACTCCGCTCCAAGGTGGTAGGTCAAGAAAACCCAGCCTGTGGGTGCTGGTGGCACAGGGCCATTCATTGGGAATACCGGGGTAGACCCCCAAGACGCAAAGTCTGTAGTGATGGCCGGCGGCTGGGTGGCTCGAGTGTAGGCTTTCGCCTGAGCCGACAGTAGTGTTGCGGACGCTCGTCGCGACGTGTCCACACCCGAAGTTGCCACTACAGGGGGTACCGGGATGTCGATGACACAAGGCCTTGAGCCTGAACTGGGAGCTGGCAGGACCGAAAGGCGCGACAGAGGGCGGTCAGTCCATACTGAGATCACCGCGTCCTACAAAGGCAGACCCATGCTGGGGATCGGCGTTGTTGGATTGCGAGAGGAATGCCCCTGAGGTAGAGCTGAGAGATCCGAGGCCTGATGCGGACCACTCATAATAGACATCATCCGCGGGAAACCCCAGAGTTGTACGTCTGGTCTGGATGCTAGGATGCCTCGTGCCAGGGGTTGGAGACCTAGGCGAGGCGGTCACGCTTCTGCGGTTCAGGTCTGGAGGCCCGAATGGGGGGCTGGAGAGCCCTGCCCCTGGGCTAGGAGGCCCATGTGGGGAGCTGGCTTGGTGGGAGCTCGGGATTGACGGCTCGAGCAGAGTGCTGAGGAGCTGAACACCATAGGGTGGAGACCCACACTGGGAGTTGGCTTGGCTGGGGCTTGGGGCTGGAGGCCCGAGCGAACTGCAAGACTGGAGATCCAAAACCTGGGACGCAAGGGTTGCATCGGAAGCCGGTCGAGACTTGGCCCAGGGACTAATGCTTGCTTGGGCTAGGACTGGTCCGGAACCCCTACGGGCACCGGTGGCAGGAGAGCCAAGCCTGACGCTCGGCCTGGCTGTCGAGACTGGTAGCTGGCGTGGCGCCCTTGTGGCACCAGAGGAAACAGGAGCTGGAGGTGGTGGTGGAACCGCCACGGGGAGCACACCCAAGAAGTAGGGTGATCCGATGACTGGGGCGAAGCTGCCGAATGCGATCGGCACTGCCAAGTAGCCCACCCGTGCATGGGTGGCGACGGCGATGGGACCGTAGGTGATGGCCGCCATAGTTGCTGGAGTCCTAGATGAGCAGAGGCGATGACCGGGAGCGGTTGTCGAATGTGGTCTGGCAACTAGGAGACGAACTACAAGCTGCTGGGAAGTACGAACAGGTGCTCTTCTGCTACCCCCTCCTGCAAGGATAAGAAAAGGGGCACCCAGACTTCAGGGCTGGCATGAACTTTCGCATCAGCAAAATGAAGGAAGGCGGGAGACGTCCCACTGAGCGTGCCATCCTTTTTGTTCCTCCCCGGGAGGGTTCCACCGGGGCCGGTGTGTGCGGTGACCAGAGTGAGGGGTAGGACACAGCCACGGGAGGGATGCCAGAGGTTAATGGGCCTCGGGCACCCCCTCTCATGACTGGATCCGCCTCAAGGTGGCACCATGCACTCGCCTTTTATGGAGAGTCGAGGGGAGACCGAGTGACATGGGAGGTTTTTCGGGTTAAATGAAAACGTGGCTGGGATGCGGGCGTGCCAGTTGATTTCTTGACAATCACCCATGGAACAGAACGTTTAACTGGCGATGCACTGCCAGGGCGCGGCACGTGGACTCGGGGGATGAGCAACACGTGGAGGAAAGAATGGTTCCGTGGGTGCGAGTGCGTAGACGACTGTGGGGAGTCGTGTACAGGACATCTTTTCCCACCGATCGTAAGTAGTCGGTGTTTATTTACATTAGATTGAATCCGAAGACCTTCATTCCATACCGAAGTGGAGTCCGTATTCCTAAAGCCCGGGATGAAGACCTGAGAGTACTTTGCAACTGTAGGTTCGTCTCAGACTGGGTCATATTGGCTGGGGGTGAAGGGTGCTGGGGGTTCACACTGAGTGACACGAAGGGTAGCTGGAGGCCCGAACGTGGATGCGAGAGCATACGTCCAACTGGTGGTGTAACACTGAGATATATATATATTTACAGGCGGGCCATGACGGCTCGGGTACAATAGGGGCATGCCTCGGGACAATTCCAACGTGCTAGTTGGTCCCCGGGTCGATGGGTGACGCATGAGTACATGTGTGTTTCACAGAGAGTTCCTCCCGTGACGTAGGCCATGGCCGCGGTGTCCAATAGGGGCTTGTGGCTGACTGGGCGACTGAGGGGACACATCGGTCTGGTATCTGTACGAGGGTCGATCACAGCTCGAGTCGAGCGGTCGACGTGGCCTCGTTACTGAGAGGGAGCAAGATGTCATGACACGCGGATGGTCGTGGCCGATGGGCATGTGAGGGGTGACCCCGGCATGAGGGGGCGTCTACCCTTATCGTAGCGTCTCACATAAGGCGGGTGTGGACTTGTGTGCCACGGCTAGCTAACACGTGAGGGAAGTGCAAAAGATATACCCTCGACGTGCCAGGCCAACCGACAAGTCACACACGCACAATTCTCCTTGGCTCATTGTAGGGAGCCCGCTCGAAGCCTTGGAGCTACCAGATGCTGGAGGTTAAATGCCCTTGATTCTTTGGTCTTGATCTGATTCTAGATGATCTGTTGCCCCTTGAGCCCCTAAGGGGCTTTTATAGGGGAAGTTGAAGGGTCAAGGGGGTTTACGTAGGTTGGCCAAGGAGTTAAGGCTCGGTCCGCATAAACCTAGTGAATGGTGGGGGTTTACGCAGACTAGCCTAAGTGTTGGAGCTGGTCTGCGTAAACCATCTGTGCTCTATCATATTCGCTGAATTAAGCATCGGAGGGTCTTCCCCAGGGATTCATCCCTGGGCACCCCTGATCCATTTCCTACCTTGCAGGTCATATATATGCGGTGATCGTGATCAAGGATTCCTCTAGGATCTCACGACTTAGGATTAGCGCGAGATCCCCCCTCTTCAAGCATCTTATGTCTGTGAAAAACCAATCATCAATCACCATCTATTTGTCAACGGGAAACCTTGATTTTCTCGAATCCTTCCTTCTTTCCTGGTCCTGCACCAGATCCGAAGAGCACACTCCAAATCTCAACAGGCCATTCGCTGACCCTCATTGGTCACCACCGCATCTCAAGCCGAACCTCACTCAGACACCACATCCGAAGCTAATCCTCACACCAACTCTACCCTCTCAAGGGAGCACGATGAAATTAAATGGTAGATTTCCATAATCCTCGATCCTCACATCACTCGACTCTGACTTACAGGGAAATCCTCCCATGATGGTCATAGACCAAGGATCACCATCCAATGACAACGTCCCTCCAGGGACCTCCATTACATAGGCATGGTCCATTGTACTACCTCATCAAATCCTTTATCTCAAATATTCCAAATGGAAACCTCCCAATCATCGGCTCCATTTTTGCCACAGAGCCACAAGACACAACCTGAGCAATTCACGGCATACACCTCCAGAATAGACAAGTGCCGCCTATAACCATAGTAACCTGGTCAACGACACTGCGACCAATGCACATGGGTCCCCTAACAATACAGACCTTACCATGTTCGACCACTTGGTTAACCTCACTGGCCACTCGCAGCTACCAACTGGGACCCATAATCTCTAAGAGATCACTTCTCAAGAACTACGATATCATCCGAGGGTACAACTTCCAACACGAGTCGGGCCCATAGCTTACCGACTCTGATTAACATGTCCTCGACCTCTGTCAGGCGATTCCTATAGCAACCCCATCTGGGCCCATAGCTTACCGACCAAGACTATGCTAGTTGAAGGAAATCTACGAAGAAGGTTCTGGGTTGAGACAGTAAATACTTCCTATTACATCATTAACAGAGTGCTGGTAAGACCTTCTACTTAGAAAACTCCTTATGAGATACTCAGAGGTACTGAAAGAATTTCCTGAGGTTGACAGAGTTCCACGTCCTGGGTATCTCTTCCCCCCCTAGCGTCACCAGCTTGTATGCTCCTTTGCCGAGTATTTCTTCCACCCTGTACGGGCCTTCCTAATTTGGTGCGAGCTTCCCTGCAGCTCCTCTTGGGTCCGCTACGCTTGCTCATCGTAGAACTAAATCTCTAGGGAAGAAATGTCGTTCTTTAACTCAGGCATTGTAGTACTGGGCCAGCTTTTATTGATATGCTACAAGTTTCACTTGGGCATTGGCTCTATCTTCTTCGAGCAAATTCAAGTTTTCTTGCATCACTTGGGTGTTCCTGGCCTCATCGAAGTGTCCCACTCTCAGCGAGGGGTTAGAGATCTCCACCGGGACCACTGCTTCAGCACCGTATGCGAGGTGAAAGGGTGTCTCTCTGGTTGCGGCTCTAGCGGTAGTCCTGTGGGCCCATAGGATGCTCGGAATTGAGTCTACCCATGAGTCACATGCTTGAGCCAGTCAGGTCTTGATGCCGTGGAGCTGTATTTGGTTAGCATTCTCCACCAACCAATTAGCCTGGGGATGTCCCACTGAAGTATAGTGGTTCAAAATCCCTAGCTCCGAGCACTTCTCCTGGAAGGAGGTGCTCACGAACTGTCTGTTGTAAACCTTGTTTTGATGATGGCCAACAACCTTGTTCTGATGGTGGGCAATACATTTCCTTGTTCAGGGCTCTTCTGCCTTAGCTTTGTAAAGTTCGAGCTTCCCTTCAAAAAGTCTGTGCATGGTCCATGCATATTCCACCTAATAGAAGAACTAAAGTCCATGCAGAGTCTTCAAGGCGCATCATATAAGGTTAAGGCATGAAATCATAAGTCCATGCATGTATAACGTTCATGCATATTTTGGACTTAGATATTTTACTGATTGAGTTGCATCCAAACCCCGTGCATGAATAGTCTCTGTAATGTAAAGTCCATGCATGTTTTACACCAAGTCTGTGCATGTATAGTTTCTCAGTTCGCATTGTCAAGTCCATGCATATCCCATACTTAGTCCTTGCACGTTTACATAAGGTCCGTGCACATTTTGGACTTAGTCTTATTGCGGCTGGGTTGCATCTCAAGTCCTTGCATACCTTCAACCCGGAGGCCACCACGTCGTCATCATCGGCCACGCGTTGAAGCTTCCTCGGCTCGGCTACCTGCGGATTCAGGACAAATCCTGAGGCTGGCTTACAGAGCCCATCACGACCCCATACAGCATGAACCAGTGCAAACACTCGTCAGAGAAGTCATACTGCCTCGAGTCATCTTCACTCCAGAAGTGGTCCCACCCTGTTCCAACCTCGACACTGATCGCGTTGCCCATTCTTGTGTGGCTGCACCAGATTCAAGCCAGAATCTGAGAATCATTTGGCAGAGACTGCACCGACTTCTACGGAGTGATTCAGCCTGAAATCTCTTCTAAGAGTTTGTTCTTCTCTGAGCCTTCGACATTCCAGTGGTAGTCTCGCCCCATTCTAACATCGGCACAGCCCGTGGCGTCCATTCTCCTGCAACTGCACAAAGCTGGTGCGAACCAGTCCACCCAGAGTGTGCAGCAGGCTTGCTGATCACACCACGCCTTCCTCTTCTGGTTTTCGGGCCCAGCCTTCTTCATCAGAGTTGGACCTCTCGACGTCCTTAAACCACTCCAGGTGGTTTCGCCACGTTCGGAATTCGGTGCTGCCCGTGCCACCTTGCGCAACCTGATTGTGTCTGGTTGTTCACCCAGAAACCAGAGCCTCACCAAAGTTCCAACCACGCCCATCTCGGTGCTCTGTTGGTATTCATTTTTGGAGGGTAAGTAGATCTGCCTGTCAGCCATCCGACCTCACTGGTCTTGTGTCGTTCGGAGTCCGGTGGAGAGCGCACCGCCCTCTGTACGCCGACTGCGCAGACTATCCCTGCAAGGTAGATTCGCATAGGTCATCTTCCACAGCCTGCCCTGCCCTCTTGTGACCTCAGAATGATGCCAGACTTTCAGGATTGCAACTACACTTCTCAAGCTTCGTCTGGGCGCAAGCGGCGTCCTCTTCAGACCCCTGAGTGCAGCGTACTACTCGGATTGCTTCAGTTCTGTCCAGCAGGACAGATATTGGACAGCAGGCCCATCTCCCCTTCCCCATGTTCCCCCCTCCTACGTGAGGGTAGTGCTGTACCACAAGCCCCTCCCCGAGTTCCCCCGCCCGGCATGAAGGTTATTCCGTTTGCTTGTCCTAACAGGGTCGCAACACTCACCAGTTCTTGAGGTAGGCCCGCTACGTGTGCCCGTTGCATTTCTTTAATGCGTGGGTCTGCTCCCTATTTCCAGAATTCACCCCGCGTGCTAATCAAGACTGGGGGCTGATGCCGCGGATGCTAGAATTCGCAAGTGTTGAGCCGAGCTTCACCTCCCGGCGGCTATATGATATTCGTGGCCAGTTGACGACAGTCCCCCAGGACGCTATCGGGACCATTCATTTCTGGACATTGGCCGCACACTCGAGCCCCTTGGCGAACAACAGAAGGGAATGCAAACATGATCAGGTGGAGAAGTACGTTCACCCGATCAGCCAGGAGAATGTGGTCCGCCCGCTGCTGGAGCCCGAGCTCAGGGACTGGGCATTCTCCATTCGCCCCAGTGTGCTGGCGTTCTGGAAGGAGGAGACATTGCTGCTCGAACCATACTACCCCTTCCGCTTCGGCCGAAATTTCAGGTATGACCAGCATATCTCGGTGCACAGCGCCCAGTTCAGCCTGGCGACGCGGAATCTCTGAGGGGGCCTGATCGCTGAGACTACCAGAGTCTGGTGGGACTTCTTTCACCGGGCGGACAGTGTTACTTTTTGAGTGCCAGCTCCTGGCCGCGTTCCCCGGGTGACGCCAGAATACGTGAAGTGGTGGAACGCCATTACAGCTTTTTATCGATCGTGCAAGACCGACTGCTGGGACAGGCGGAGAGGAGATTTTTGAATCGGCAGCCCGTGCCCATCCTCGACATTGACCCGGAGCACCTCCTTCGATTATGACACGGCAAGAGCAAGGGCGTGGCCGATTACATGATTGCCCGTAAGGGGGCTAGAGAGGCCAAGCCGACTCTAGAAGTCAAATTGCCCCCAGTGATGAAGGACAATTTCCAGAAGACTCTGCGGGGCCTCTGCCATATTGGGAGTGACTGGCTGGAGTTGATTAACTATCCATTACCGGTGGAGGAAGAGGGCACACCCGCGAAAAGCTGGCGTCCAGAGCGGGATCCCATCTGCCCTTATCGCACCTACGTGAGGTGAGAGTGATGCGGAATGGGACTGACACGGACTGGGACCTATGAATGCAACGAAGTGCGGCCAGCACTCGCACGCCAAAGGCAAGCCGGGCGGCGATGAGAACGTGGGAGAAGAAGAGGGAACATGCCATGATTGCTTAGAGAAGGGGAAATCGATTAAAAGAATGAACTTTGCTGAAATAGACCCTTCAAGCTAATACTCCCTGGACTTAGGCAGCAGATGGACGTGGGATGCAGCCTTCCTTAGATGAATTTAGCTCCAGGATGCAGCAGCACTTCGTGGGAACTCCAGAAAATCTCCTCCTCTCCACCAAGAAGACAAGGGTTCTATTTATAGACCCTCTAAGTCTTGGGGCGAGTTGGAGAGAGAATAGCTAAAAAGTAGGAGGATTGAGGACATACTCTTGAAGATAATGCTCCCAAGAGTCCATAGAAACCAACAGAAGGTTATAAGGATCAAATTTGCGAGAGAAATTTAGGAATCAACCCTTGTAATCCATCCACGGAGTTGCAGAGAAGAACAGTTCTGCTAAAACTCTTCCGTGTGACATAACGCATCCACGATAGACCGCCATGTGAACATAACACGCCTGCGTCAGTCTGTCATGTGACCGTATCCATAGAAGATAAGAATAACAAGCGAAACGTTCAGACTTAAGACTCTAGCGAGCATAACGGATAGGAACATGGGCGTTATGGTGAGACTGTAACGGATTGAAGGCAGTCCATCATAGACATGAGGACGTCCCGGCAGACGGGGCTAGAATGACAAGGATGTCGGTGGAGGTGGTACTAGACTTGACCTTAGTGGGTATATAACGGACCAAGGTACGTACGTTATGTGGTAGATGACGGACGAACATAAATCTGTTAGATGACAAAGACGCTAACTAGACGATGGGTGAGGCGATGATGAGAAGACTATAACGGATCTTATGAGGGGCATTATATTACTAATAAAGGGTAGGTGTAGGCCCGTTAAACCGTAAAGACGCTATATGAGTTGCTAGATGAGACAGACGATGAGTGGAATATAACGGACGTTGTGAGGTGCGTTATATTACTTATAATGTGCCATTTGTTATGCCCCTGTGGTCATTTTTATCTCATGGTTTTGATAATAGCTAACACTATAAGTCATTGTTGTTTTTCCACTCTCATATGACTGACATACGTGATGCTTTGTTCATGACAGGTAAGCAAATGAATGGAGAAGGAATGGCGCAAGCTGCTCGCCAACCATCAAATGCTCCTTCGAACTGGAGAAGCGGGAACCTCCCCCCCTACTAGAGTCTGCATCTTCATCCTCCGAAACGCCTTCCATGCCTCACGAAGACTAACCACCCAACACTTCACGGAGAGGAAAAACTACAGAGGATGGTTTTAGGCGATGAAGGGAGGAGGAAACGCCCTTTAGGACCTTTTTATAGGCCGAAGGGGAGCTATTGCCATAAATGACTTTCCCCTTGAAGAAGCGCGAAAGGCAGGAACCCCTTCCCCAAGGCAGTTACCTCATTTTTCCACCAACACCCCCTCAACGCAAACACGCGAAGTGGCAAGTCATTCAAAGCCTGGGAAGACAGACAGGCGCTAGCGCCACACCAGTTGGCTGACCAATCGACATGCAAGATATCCGCAGAAAAAATCACCGCCTTTCTAACAACTACAAGTATGGTAGTCAAATCACACAAAAGGCGGTAAGAAGCAGTCAATTCTGTATTTAATACTGCCATCTTCATATATACAAGGAAAGTTTTTACATGGCCATAATAAAGAAGAAAGGAAGAGAAAAGCTGGTATATCAGGCCTCAGGCCCATCGCGAAGCTCGGCAGACAAAGGATCCTCGGCACCAGGTAACCTGCCCGCGGCACCTTCGGTGATGGCCGGACCATGCACTGACCCCACCTACGTGGGAACTATCTCGACTGCGTGCCCTCTAGAAATTACCGGAGTCAGCGGTCACTCGGAGGAGACAGAGGCATCCTGACTTCTACCCTTGCTCGACGCAAGGAGAGAAGAATCTGTGACATCCTCATCTGAGTCATAATGTTGCCCGGAGGGAAACTCGAGCTCTTCCATGACTTGCTCCTGGGCCAGAGAAGTCGCTCAGTGGAAGACTTGAGAGAACCCCTTCCACAGACCCCGATGGTAGGTTGGCTCATAGTAGAAAAAGACAGCCTTCGGGAGCATCGCCTGATAACTCTCTAAGCATTTGTGTTGCTCAAGCACTTCCACTCCAGCCAGTTCTGCCTTTTTCTCAAGCTCGGCTACCCTCCGCTCTGCCTCAGACTGCCTCTTCTCAGCATCGGTTCGCGCACCCTCAGCCTCCCAAACTCGGCCCATGAGCTCCTCCTCAATAAATAAATCGGGGTATTACAGGAACTATCCCGAGATGGCCATGACCCGACCTTACCTCGGGCCAATATTCTGACTAAACTAGACCCGTTTGCCGAATTGAATTCTTTCTGGAACATTATTAAAATTACCGTGTATTCTGCAGACATCCGAACAGATTTATCTCGATTTTCACCGCATACTCGCCACAAACTCCCGTCTGAAGATGAAAGGGTCTATGACTGACCAATATGCCCGATTGCCCGTGTCTCGACACAGGCTCCTGTGTGATTCATTTCTGCCTCTTTCTGTTGCAATTAGCATTAATTTTTTTGGCTGCAGGGCCCCTACTTTCGATAATTAATCAAGGGTGTTCCCTCATATGGGGGATGTAAATGACCTCGTGACCTTTATGGCACGGCAGGATTGGGTCCCGACCCGAACTACACAATCACCTGACGAAGTCAGACCGAGCACACCATGGGCTTCCACAAAGCCCGAATAAATCGTCACTTCGTGACTGGGACACCCTCGCACTAAATAGACAAATAAAACACACCAACAAACGAATGGAATATCCAAGTGAATTCTTAGTGCGTCTACAGGAGGGCAGGCTACTGCGGGTGTATTAGCCTCCCATTTTGCTGGACGAGGAGTTCTTGAGGACCCGCTTTTCCTGGATTCGCCGAGAGGTGGAGCGAATTGCACACCAGTGGCCCTGGGACAGTCGGGTCTCCTCATTGTCGAGGTGGGGTCATAATGGGGCGATCAGGTCCCTGAGACTGGCGTACGTAGGTGGGGCCTGTGGCTACTACAGGAGCTGGGACATCAAGGTCGAGGCTGTCGAGGATGTCAAGGTCGGTCTGCTTTATCAAAGTCCCATGATAAGTGGGCTCTGCTAGGACTGATACTTATTAGGCTATGCAAACCTTAGTTAGCCGTTGGACTGCGTAATTATTGGGCCACGAATCTGCCCCTCTCTTGTAAGTAGTTGAGTTAGGATAGAAGATTTTTTGATATCAATTGGAATACTACAGCAGATCATTTCTCTCTTTTTTCTATCGATATGCCACTATCACGATAACATAATGGAAGCTACAAACATGACAAGATATAGCCCTATCAATAGATCGGATCAGGGTCGGATATGCACCAGAGTGGCCTGAGCCTCCCCAGGAAAATGGGCATGGGTCGCCTTACCAGCATACTCCAAAATGGCTCAAATTTTGGATCGATAATCGAGAGGCTCTCGAATGACTGCAGAGACACAGGGAGCAGGATGCCAGTTGAGAGGTGAGACCGAGTACCTTGTCGGCCAACGTCATCCACTCTCCCGCTCCCCTAGCCTCTCTCGAGGATCCAACACCACAGGCTGGTCAACTAGCCCCTGTCACTCCAGCCGCACAATGGCGACCCTGGCAAGAGCTTGAGTCTCAACCCTTTTCCAAGGAAGACACTGCAAGACTCCTTCGAGTCCTTCTCGGTCGAGATGATGTCCTGGTAGGCGAGACCAGGACGGACTCTTCTAGCCCTTCTTGTCTTCCCCCTATTTTACCTCTGTCTTCGACACACGAGGATAGAAAGGGGAAGTAAAAGTTGAGAGAGACCTTGGCTCTGCCGAACCAGGTTCTCCCTACAGCTCGCAGGTCAGGTCCGCCATCACAAAGGCCCTCCGACGCGTGAGATCAAGACAGCCATCGGGGGCAATAAGGCCCCCAGATGTAATCAGGTGTCATCCGACCCTGTTCTTAGCCAGACCACAAAGGTTCGGTCATGAAGTAAGATGTTGGTCATGCTCCTCAGGTCCCTCCTCAGTAGAAATCCCAGCCATCGTGGCTAAGGCATCAAATCGTGCACATGTCTTCGGATACCGGCACCAATACACCAACTCAACAGGGGAAGCCTTCCCCGCCATTGCGGCTAAGGAATCAAACCGCGCATACGTCCTCGGATGCCAGTACCAGTCAATTGGTTCCTGATAAACTCCCACACCAACCGCAGCAGAGGCAACAAGCCACGTCCACGTCTTCATACGCCAGTCCCAGCATGCTTACCAAGAACTAGCACTTGAAGCCATCGAGTAGGCGATCAACGCTACCTTCCAACTACAACAATTGGAAGGTGCCTAGATTGAGATCCGTGCAAAGAGGAGTCGCTGACCTTGCCCTACAAACTCATCAGCTCGACGATATCCCCGTGCAGATTTGTCAGCTCCAGTCCCAGTGCCTCCTCCTCATACTCCTCTGGAGATGGCCATCGCCAAGAAACAGGAGAGGGGGTAAGGTACGGGAGCCTCAAGTCAAAGCTCCTGTCAAGCCAGTGAGGTCGCCAATTGTGGAAAAACCTCAGCAGCCTGAACAAGCCAAACCGTCGGCCCAAACAAAGTCGGCGGAGTTACAAAGCCCCCAAGGGCCCCACTCTGGATTGGCAGAGTTCCAGGAGCTTCCGCCTGAGATAATTGCTCAGGCGATCAATGCCACCTTCTAAGTTCAGCAGGAGGAGGCCAATTGGATCAGGGTTACCCCCAGAAAGAGCCGCGGTACCAAGGCTCCTAAGGATCCAGCCCGGGGTAAAAAGTAAAATGTCGGGGGCAAACCAGTCCCACCTCCAAAGCAAAGTCCCCTTTCTGCTCAAGAGGCAGCAAGCCAGAAGAAACAAGAGAAGAATCGTAAGAAGAACTTGAAAAGGAGGTTAAAGAATCAAGCCGAGCAGGCGGCAGCTATGGAAGCCCCTAAGGAGCCAACTCCTCTGCAAAGACTACAAAAGCTCGTAGACGAGCTCGAGGAGTACATTACCTCTCGTCCCACCAGGGTCGTCACTCTGGACGAATACATTCCTTGGGACATGCTGGGGCGGAAAGCCCGCCCCCTACAGTGGCTCCGGGAGATGGCTCACCATCTTGAAGAGGGAGAGGAATTCCCATTCTCAGAAGAGCTTTCCTTATTCTAAAAAGATGAGGAGCTCACTGTGAAAATGATCGAGGAAATGCTGCAAGAGCTCTCCTGTAACATGGTGGCGAATGGTGATCCCGCCTCCCGACAATATCAATGCACCTTCGGCTAATAATACCGGAGGCAAAGCTCCTATGGCAACATATCCACGTCGCTCGACGAGAAATGGCCGGGGACGCGATCGGGGACGAGGACGCAGGCGCGAAGGTCCCCTAACTCTTGACCGGGTCATAATATTCAGAGGGGAGAAACAGGGTCCTACCCCAGAAACCCGAGTTCGGGGGATCCCTTTCATCATTAACTCCTCAGAGGGTTCATGCCCCGGTTTAGAAACTAAGTCAGGTGGTGTCCCTTTTATAATTGCCTCTTCTGACGAAGAAGAAGAGCCATCCAAGCCGCCATCGCAAGATGAGGTGCCAGACCAACCTGGTGCTTCTAATGGGGCCGAGCCTGCAAATCAAGCAGGCCCTTCTAATGAGAGCCAGCATGATGAACCTTTGTCACCTCCGGAAGAGTCTCTGGCACTGCTGCTCCAAGAAAATGCGGAAAGTCGGAATGATGAGGAGCCCCCTTCTAAAAAACGGGAGAAGCCTCGCCAGGCGCCGAAGACCCTGGCGGAGATCATCCCGCCATTCGACAAGACCCGTGCTCGGGGCAGACCGCAAAATTATTCATCATATGAAGCGGTTTCCAACAAATGTCACTATCTGGGAGGCTATCACCTAGAGCAATGATCTCAGGGAGGCTCTTGTCAAAATACTTCAAGACCAGGAAGCTTATGAAGCCCATGTGGCAGAGTTACAAGCCCAAGCATATGAGTCACTTACAGCCAACATCTCCTTCACAGACAAAGACATGTTGTTGTCCTCTCCGTGCTATAATCGCCCCTTATATACGTGGGAGACGATTAATGGGCATGATGTGAATCGAATCTTGGTTGACGCTAGAGCAGCCAGCCATCTACATCATGCCTTTGAAGACCTTCACATCTTTATACTTGGCGCCTTACTTACAAAAGGTGAGCGCGGTCAAGATCTCGGGATTCAATCAGGATTCTGAGGAGGCGCTTGATCGGGTTGAAGTCAAGTTAGCCTTGGGCGACTTTGTCACACAAGTGACATTCTACATTATCAACGCCGACACATCTTATAAGGTGCTGCTTGGGAGACCTGACTCCATGAAAGTTGGGTCATCCCATCAACTCTGCACCAGTGCATTAAATATGCCAAAGGAGACGAGCAACATACGGTCTTCGCAGATCAGTCTCCTTTCCACCCAAATGAGTGCCATCTGGCCGATGCTCCCCTATATTTTGGGAAACCTACTCTAACAATCCCCGAGCCTTTATAGGACAAAGGGAAGCAAAAGGTGAACTGTGAAGCCGAGGAAGGGCAGTTGCTCACTGTCAACTAAGACATGATAAAGCTGCACAGGCTAAGTCTCCAGGCCGCCTCTAAGCCAACTCAGCCGGAGAGGCGGAGTGTTGACTTTGAAGTCAACCTCATCAGCCAGGTCATTGACCGAAGCATCCCCTTACCGCCCAAGTGCCTTCAACTCTCGTCCTAACAGGAAGAGTATGAGGTGGAGCAGTTAAAAACCTTCACAGTCTCCTATCAGCGGAGAAGGAGAGGCAACAAGGGCAAGGGAGACAAGTCGATCATCTTTCACAAAAGTGATCTAGTCCCACCGTGCCCTCCTGAACATGATTTCGGCTGGGATACTCCCGCCGATGAAGCGCTAAAGCCAGTCCAGGAGGTGGACGACATGCCGAAACACATCAGGGAAATGTGCAAGAAGTAACACATTCCGCAAGTTCAAGACCTTGCACGAGCGGCATATTTCCACCAACTATGGAATCCTCTGCAGGTCCGTGGACAACCTCCCTTCTCCCGCAAAGACACGCGGGGACTCGGCTATGACCAGGAGAGCGACTTCGAGGTCTATTATGCAGTCAATGTTATAGGATTGCTACCTCCTCATTACGGAGAAGTTGATGTTGAGCCCAAGACCGATGACTCTGTAAGGGAGGCCGGTGAGGTGTCAATGACACTATCACCTTCATTGGAAGCCAACAGTGACCACCTCTCTGAGGTAGGAGTAGCCCAGCCTGCCAACCATCAACAATACAAAGCAAGATCCTCGACTTCAGGCTACGAACAAAATAGCTTCGAGGAGTTTGTAGTCTATGAAGCCAACACTGATGATGAGGGAGACTTCGTCGACCTCCAACCAGCTCCACCAGAGCTCAAAGATGGTGGACAAGCGACTGTGGACGAGTTGATTGAGATCAATCTCAGAAGCAAAGAAGACTACCGCCCAACTTTCGTCAGTGCTCTCCTCAGCGAGAAAGAAAGGCAGTCGTATCGGCAGCTTCTAGAAGAGTTCAGGGATTGCTTCGCCTGGACTTATAAAGAGATGCCTAGGCTCGACACTTCTGTGGCTAAACACGAGATGGCAATACTTCCAACAGTCAAGCCAGTCAAGCAAACTCAAAGGCGTATGCGCCACGAGCTGGAGCTAAAGGTCAATGCTGAGGTTGACAAAATGCTCGATGTGGACTTCATAGAGCCTTGCATATATCCTGTGTGGCTCGCCAATATAGTCCCAGTGAAGAAGAAGAACGGCCAAGTCCGAGTCTGCATCGACTTCAGGGATCTGGGTTGGAAGGAGGGTGCACTCCCCAAGGGGGTTCTCCCTCCTCGGGCCGCGATCATGCCTGGGGCGAACTCCCCCTCGGGCGAGCCGCAGCCCCAAGGGATGGCCTTCGGGGGTATCCTTTCATCATTCGAGGGTGTCCTTTAAAGGACAAAGGGATCTGGGATGCTGGGATTTGCCTATGGGGCCTGTTGTTATCGCATCATAGTTGCCACTCTAAGGTGTTCGGGTAAATGCACAACACACTCCGAGTTGTCAAACGGCCCGCATAGGTGACTAATGGGCCTTGGATTTGACTTGAGGCTGAGGGTATGAGCTCGTGGGAGCTGGGAAGAGGCACTTTGGGTATGTGGGCCCAACCTCGTGGTGTGTGCCACATTGCACAACGGGTCGGCAAGGTAGCCCCGGGTTAGCCCAGAAGCTAATGATAAGCGGCTCATCGTCACGTGTCTGAGGGTCGGGGGTGGCCCTGACTTACTAGAGGGTTGTTGTAGAACCCGGCTGCTATGTTGGAGCCGCGGGTTGGCCCACAGTTTGTTGTAGAGAGGCTAGCATATATGTGCCCACAATGTGTTCGGGGAAATGCCCGACACACGTGTGTGAGCCACATATGCATGCTGTGGGCCTCCAAAGCCTATGGTTGACTTAGTTAGGTCTCCCTTTGACCTTGGAGGGTTGGAGGAAGGCGTCTTGGGGGTAGGCCCCGACCTTGTTGCTGGGTGGCACGTGACACGGCTTGTAGTCGGAGCACCCCCGGGTTGGCCTGGGTGGCCGTGTAGAACGCGGGAAAAGCCCGCAACTGAGTGATCAGGAGTAATCCCAATCAATTGTTGATATCGTCGTAGATCACAGCTAGCTGGTTGGGTCCCTTAGTGGGGCCCGGCGAGCCGAAGGAAGGGCTTGGTAGCACATGCCTTAAAGGTGTTCGAAAAAATTCTTGAACCCTTATTCCTTAATATTTTTACTAAAAAATTGTCTAGGTACAACAGTGGGCTTTAATGTTTTCATCTTTGTGAGCATATTCACCCATGGATGATGTACAACGGACATGTATCTAGCTCTACTCGGTTCACGTTATGTTTTCATACCCAATATGCATACTCTGGTTAGCTCGGTCCTCACACGCACCTGTGAAGGCATGTGGCTTTTGAAGGTCCGGGTTATGCGAAGTGGGGGAGGCTTGAGGCTCTTCCTCACCATTTGTGTGAACTTGGGTTTCCTCATAGGTGGGGAGAGGTTCTGCGCAAGCATCTACTCCCATGTGAGTGGGTGTGGGGGCCATGATTTCATCTCCCAAGGAGATGGGAAGGACTTTTGTCAGAGGGGTGATGATGGTGGGCATATGGTGTACCCGGGGTGGTGGGTAAAGGGAGACTTGGGTTAAGATAGGGAGGGGAAGTAGTGGATGCCTAGGACATGGTAGAGTTGGGGTAGGGAGTGGGAGATGGGTTGGGTGAGGAGTTTGGGTTTGGCTGGTCTTGGGAGGTGTGTCTCTTATGGGGGGCGACAGAGGGGTAGTGGCGGGGGCCAAGGGGGCTTGTGGGTTATGGGTTTGGTGAGGGATTTTGGGTTGGGGGGTGGTGGCTGTCATGGGCCTAGGTGGAGGGATGGACACGGAGTCCACTTGGGCTTATGGAGCTATGGTTGTGGTGAGGACTTAGAGGTAGGGTGTAGATGTAGTGGCCGGGGTAGGAGAGGGGGGAAGTGGTGGGGATTGGGTGATTGGGGTCTTGGGTTGGCTGGGTGGGGATGGAGGAGTTGAAGTGCTCTTTGGGCTATGACGATCAGGGTAGGAGGGGGAATCATATCTAGCCCTAAGTTGATCCTTCATGTCTCCCCATGTGGTGATGGGAGCCTCCCCTCTAATCATCTTTAACCGGACAATTCGCAACCAATGGGTTTGAGCCCGTTTAGTAAGTTGCATTTTGGCAAACCAAGCCTTTTCATCCTCGGACATGGGATACCAAGTAAAGTACTGGTCCATTGAAGCCTCCCAATCTAAATAGTCATTAGGATGAGTTCCAACACAGGTGGGAGGTGGGGAAGATGTCCTTCTATCGTCCACCCTTGGGGCAGGCCTATTGTCTCCTAGTTGGTCGAGTCAACCCGATAGGCTATCAAGCCGCTCATTGGCATAGGTCAAGGCTCCCATTAGGTAGTTGACACGGTTGTGGAGGCCATGTGTGTTGGTGGTGGGTTTCCCTTGGGGGTTTGGACTCATGGAGAGGGCCGATGGGTAAGGTCGGTATGAGGCAGCCATACCGCGTGCAGATTCTGTTGTTTCTCAGCCGAGGTTGTGTTCGAGATGTGGTGGCAGTCATCCGGGTGTACCATGTTCCTTGTCGGTTGTATGCTATCGTTGTGATCAGCCAGGGCATGTTTCCCGTAACTGTCTGTTGAGGGCGCAGACGACGCAGTTCACTCAGGCTATGCAGTCGCAGTTCCATCTTCTGCTGCCAAATCTTCCGCGCTCGGGGCGTGACAGCGGTGGTGTAGGTGGGTTCGTGCGATGTCGACGGTGAGGGGTGGCCGGCGTGAGTGTGAGAGGGAGAGAGAGAGATGCGTCAGTCGGAGTGGTATGTGACCGGAGAGAAGAATGAGAAGGGAGGAGGAGTGGAGGTCTGCCGCTGGGAGAGGGAGGGTGGCTGGGTTCACGGGAGAAAGAGGGAGAGATGGATGGAGAGAGGGAACGGGTGTGAGAATCTCCCCGGGAGAGAGAGATGCGTCCGAGAGAGACCGAGGGAGTTAGAGAAGGAGAGAGGGGGGGCGTGGTGGTTAATGGAGAGGGGGAGTGAAGGAGAGATGGGGAGGTCGGGCTGGGGAGAGTGAGAGGGGTGGAGGCTGGGAGAGGGGTGGCTCACGAGGGAGATGGGATGACAACTGGGTGGTTTGCATGAGGGTGAGGGGCGGCAGATGGTGTGTGGGAGAGAAGAGAGAGAGGGGGTTGGGTTTACGGTTTCTGCATGCAGGGGAGTGTGAGAGGGAGAGCCGGAGGGTGGCCACGGTGGTCGGAGGAGGCTGCCGGCGGTGGGTGGTGGAGGAGGATAGGGGAGCTCGCGGGGGGTGTGAGAGAAAGAGGGTGGCTGGCGGTGTGAATCGAAGAAGAGAGAGAGAGGGAAGAAGAGAGAGAGCGGGATCGCGTGTGTGTGCTGGGGAGGTGGTTAGCAGGACAGGGTGGTCGCTGGTGGTGAGGAGGGGGGCGTGGTTAGAAAGAGAGAAAGGTGGGGGTTCTCTACCGTGGGTGTGAAGAGAGGAAGAAAGAGAGAGAGAGACCTGGGAGGTGGAGAGAGAGACCCAGAAGAGAGAGAGGGAGAGAGACATGAGCATATTTATAGGAGGTGGGTGTTAAATGGGGTGGGGGGCAAGATTCGAGAGAGAGGGGGGAGTTACCCAGATGTCAGGAGGAGGGCCAGTCCTCTCCGGAGTGACTGGAATAGGGGCTCCCCCTCCGTGCGATACTCCCTCGGGAGCCCCGCCAGTTGGCTCGGACTGGGCTGCCCCGTCCGGTGTCTCTCCTGCCTCAACCGATTGGGATTGAGTCACGTCTCCTCGTGACCCTCCGGCCTTGTTGGCTTGGCCCCGACACCTCCACCCTACGCTCCTCCGGCTTCGCCCGACGCTCCAGCATCGGCCACCACAGCCCGAGAGTCGCCCACCCCCACTACAACCTCCATGACCTCATTGGCCCCCTCTCGCTCGGCGGAAGGGAGAGTCGGCCGAATAGGCTTGGCCCCTTCTAGCTCAGTGGAGGGGAGAGCTGAGCGAGCACCATCTTCGACCGAGCGGGCGGCCCCAGCCCTCTTTGCCCGCTTCTTCTCCGCCGACTGAGCCTTCATAGAATCCCATAGCACCTTCTCCATGGGATTCATGAGCTTGGCCCCCATCACTCAGAAGCCCCTTCCTGGGCTACCCGCTTGCCTTTGTCCCAGGCTCGGGAAGAACCCTCGAGAGCCCATGACTCAACAACGGCCGGTGTGTCACCCACATCGATCACCTCCAACTCGGTCGATGGCACCTCCTCCTCAACCGACCGCCTCGCATCTGAACAAAAGAGGACAGGGTCATAAAAAGAAGAGCATTTTCTCAAATAGAGGGAGAAGTAGATTTCTGAGGCCCTTACCTGTCATCAGTAGCCGCTCAGAAAGGCACTATTCGATATTAGCTGGAATCACCAGCTCACCCGTTGGTCGGTGATTTTCCAGGAGAACCGCAACCCTCTGCTCCACCTCTGGGGATACCTCAGTTGGCTTCGAAGGAATGTTCGGGTGGAAGTTGGGCACAGTTGGGAAATTCCAAGACGCATCCACTGAAGATGTACCCACCCAGAAGTACTAAGTCTTCCACCCCTTGTGGGACAAGTCCTTCTGGGACAAAGACATGTAGCTCCTATTTCTTCTCTTCTGGATAAAATAGAACCCCGTGCCTGCCTGTGGGTGCTCCTTCAACTCAAAGAAGTAATGAAAAAGATCCAGTGAGGGAATGATCCCGCACTGGCAGCAGAGGAAGCGAAAAGAATAACCCCAGTCCTGGTGCGTCAGAGCATGTAACACGCCTATATAGTAGGCCGTTACATCATTCGAGGTTAGGTTTTAGGCCTATTCACCCTGACGCCCCTTCCTTACTGCGTTAGAGCTATGTAACGTGCCTATAGAGGTGCGTTACAGTCCTGTTGTTGGCCGTGATGGCCGTTGTTCTGTTCTACGTCTATTCATGAGTTGGTCTACCTTAGGTTTGTGTTCTAGGGCGGTGCCTGTGTGTTGGTGGTTTCTGGATCGGTCGGTTCAGGTGATTGGGTGCAGTCTCTTCCCTGACTACGACAGTTCCCTAATGACCCAATCTAGAACTGCCAGCGTCTTTGTCTCTGGTCATATAGCGGCTGTCCCTTGACTTTCGGGTTCACCTAGCAGTTGAGTGGTGGTTTGCTTTGCCCAGAGTGTCGTCTCCTCTGCTTGTGTATTGCTGTGTGTGTCTGTGTGTGTGTCGTGTCTGGTTCCGGTCAACCCGGTGAGACCAGGGGTTGACAGGTGACCTTGTCTGTATCTCGACAGTTCTGTCCAGCTTGAGACAGTGTTCTGGATGCCTCAAGGTACTATCCTACCTCGGTTGCGTGTTCAGGTGTGCTGAGGATTCTTAGTGTCCCCTCGGGTCTCCGTAAGTCATTTCCTGCGGAGCGTTGTGTCCTCTGGCTTAGGAGTAGATTGATTGGCGGCTTGTTCCACTGTCCATGATGATTTTACCTCCGAGTCGTGAGACTCAAGGATCATTACGTGAGTAGGTCTAGCTGCCTTGTCCTGAGTCTGTCGATAGTTTCTTGTGCTACCATTGGTGCTTTGGAAGTATGGGTGACAGTGCTTGGTTAGCCTATTTGTACTTCAACACTTGTGCTTTGGAGTTCGTGTTTCATGAGCCTCCACTAGTCGTAGTCTTACGGCACGCTTTGACGTGACGGCTCTTGTAGCGGGGCACTTTTCCGGTATACGGTTCTTAGGCTAGTTCCGTGGGCTCCCGGTCCAACCGTAGTGTCCTTCGGAGGGAGAATACTAGCTAGAGGCCTGGCTTAGGCAGTGGGCCAATGTGTGCACACGTGGTCTGGGGCTTTAGACTTGCGTCGTTAGACGTGACCCTGACTAGTCACTCGCGTTATGGTGAAATAAATAAACATAATATATGTATATATGTGTATCCGCATGCGCAATAATGGCGTACGCATAGGTACGAGTAACAAACCACAAGCCGAGGCCGTCATCTTCCCCAGACGTCAGGGTCTCAACTACAACCGCGACTAATCAATACACCCACGGACATCACCCGGCTCATCCTTTGCCCGCGCTACCCGTGGGTGGGGGGCATTTGTGGACGTGTAAAATTACACGTCCGCATGTCCCGACCAGGCCAACATCAACAAACAACTTCAACCGAAGGAACTGCGGAAAGGACGGGCCAGTCGGACTCTCCGAATGAACAATACACTATCGTGAAACTGTCCCTGGAGTGACGATAGCGAAGAGAAACTAGCCCCCAGGAAACTCACAATCTGTGGTCCCCGAAGAGAACTAAGTGGACTATTAATCGGGCTCAAAATGGGCCCAAGTCTACCTCAATGGCACACTCTTGCTACCTTCAGTGGCACACTCGTGCCCCTTCAGTGGCATGCCCAGGCAGCCCTTCGCCGGCACGCCTTGAGCGCCCTTCGTCAGCACGCCCTGCGTGGGTCTTCACCGGCACACCCTTGGAGCCCGTTCAGCGACACACTCAGTGCTGCCTTCAGCGGCACACCCCAGCCGCTCTTCCCCGACACACCCTCGGGGGTGCCCTCAGTGGCACACTCCCTATGTGCCCCCTTCGCCAGCACGCCCCTCCTGGGCTCCTCAGTGGCACACCTCACCTGCGCCTTCACCTGTACGCCCTTGCGTGTCCCTTCAGCGGCACGCCCAGGGTGGCCTTCCAGTGGCACACCCTGCCATCCCTTCAGTGGCACGCCTAGTGCCTCTCCCTCAGCGGCACGCCTGCAAGCCCTTTCAACGGCACGCTTCCTCAATGGTGCATCCGACAGAGAAAATCTCATGCCACACCCTATAGATCCTTGGCGCGCAATGGGTGTGCTGAGGTGTCGAATGGAGGAAGCGACATGCTGGCTACCCACCCCTACCACCAAGGACGCCCAAGTCAAATCCCATTCATAGACCGTCCTTCTATTTTGACGGATATACCATGACCGTTATTCCTATATGGCGGTTTGTGATAGACCGTCATTCTCTAAGCCAACCAAAATAGACCTTGTCAGATGCTGCATCAGCTTCTTCCTTCTGCTCGAGTGAAAGCTGCTCCAGCTCTTGCCATGGGACGTGGTCCCACATCAACAAAGGCTTCAGTTCGGGCTGCACATAATCATCTAGCCCATCTATATAGTTCTGCAGTTTTCGGGCTCCGAGGCTGATTTCCTTTATCATTGGTAGTGGAGTTTGCCTCCTCCGATTATGTGTGGGTATTCTAATAACTATAGGTGGATTGGTCCACACAGGTGCTGCCACCGGTGGAGTGGGTTGTGGTGTGATGCCACACACATGTGCCCCCACTCTCGGGCGAGATGCCCTCTTCTTTCTGCTATTTGCAGAGATTTGCTGCCATCCCTGTTGTTCTTTCACGGGTGCCAAGAAACAAGCTTCATAAGTGCACCGTGTGCTAGCTTCAGAGGTCTCTTCAGGCAATGCCTTGTATGTAGAGACCATGTTGACTCTAGCCCTCCCTCAGAGGAGCGGCATGAGGCTACGGAGGGTCAACCTTGTATTTCCCCAAGTCGATCTCATCCTTCTTCACCATGCCTTCAATAATATCCTTGAAGACATAACAGTCTTCAATTGGGTGATCTAGCATATGGCGATAGGGGCAGAATCTCGGACTGTCTTTTCTTTTTAGGTCTTTCGGCCTCTTTGGCTCAGGCAGGCTAACCATGTCATACTGGGTTACCCAGTCGAACAGAACTTTGGTCTTCTCCTTCGGGAAGGAGTAAGCCTTCTTCATTTTGTCCTACTGTGAGGGACCCTCCTTGCCATCTACGGCTTTAGCAGGCTGTGGGGCGACTGCCTTCTTACCTTTATCCTTCTGTTCTTCAAATGCCTTGACATCAAGGGTGTTGGCTTCTTTAGGCGTTCGGCATCGTTCTGTTGCCTTACCTTTCTGTGCCGTGGCGGCAGCTAATGTAGGGATAGGCCTAGCCAGGAAGGCTTCCACCTCGACCGCAATGTTGTTTAGTCGGTCGAAAGACCGGATCTCCATCCCTATCATCTTTTCCAGAACCTCTCTCTTGAGGTTATGCTTGCATATCTGCACAGCGTCCTCCTGATGTGGGGGCCGCTTGTATCTCATTCTGAGGTTCCTCCACCTCTTGATGTAATCAAGGGCCGTTACACATGCATGCTTTTGAAATCTCCAGGTATATAACGGACTAGCAGGACCCCGTTACATACCATAACGGACCAGGGAAGGACCGCTATGCTTCACAGAACTCAGAAAATCCACAGGTAAACCAGACTATAACGCACCAGGGCAGGTGCGCTATAGGACTATAACGCACTGGATCAAGGGCGTTAAAGTCAACACGCACATAACACCACTTCCAGGATATATAACGGACCAAGGGTAGGGCGTTATAGTGAACATAACGCACCTCTCATGGGCCATTATGCCCTCCAGAATGACTAGAATTCATAGGAAAACATGGATATAACGCACCTCAACAGGGGTGTCATATTGAATTTAACACATAGGGGAAGGGGCATTAAAGGCAATGGACCTTTAACTCAAAACACAGGGTATATAACGCACCATGGCAGGCGCGTTAAAGCCACCCAAACATAAAAATCCACAGAAAACTCAGACACGAATGACATAACGCACCGTTGGGGATGCGTTAAGGGACCATAACGCACCGGGGTAGGCGCGTTATGTCACCTGGGTTTCGTGACTCCAGAGTTCGGAATCGAAAACCCCTCTCGGTCGATCAAAATTGACGGGGGGCGCGACGGAATACAAAACCTGTTGAACCTGCCAACCCATACCGATCATACACGCCTAAGCATGCCACTAGAAATGAAATACGATGCCCATGGAATTGATTTTAACAATTAAAGATAATTTAATACATTAAAAGATTAAAAATACACTAAATAGGAATATGCATGAAATACGAAGCTACGGGCGTCGGACCACGGTGCAAGTGGTACCGGCGGTGTCCTAACGTGATAAGGTATCCATCCCCCTACCTGGATGACGACGAAAATGACGTTACGATGGTGAACCGGCGAGAGGGCGATGCGGCGCTTCCCAGCCTGGCTCTTCTTCAAGCTCCGCGAATCGAGGAACGATGGGTGTCAACGCGATCCTCGCGATGCGACCAATCCAATGGTACCTCTCCTGCTTCGATTAGTAGCCGTCTAGACCAGGAAACGAGAGAGGCACTGATGGGGTCATCACCATCTGATCCCACACTTGGGGCCCGTCTTCTCACCACGGGGACATCCAGCATGGTCAAATTTCTCTCTCTCTCTCTCTCTCTCTCTCTCTCTCTCTCTCTCTTACTCTCTCTTCTGGGTGATCGTCGGAGGGGAGCCTGCTCTTCCCTTCTTCTTCTTCTTCTCTTCTTTTCCTTCTCTTCTCTCCGTGGGGTGCTTCGTGGACCTGTGGGTGTCTCTTCTTCTTCTCTTCTTCCTCCTCCACCCTTTTTTTGTTCTCCGAATGAGGGGTTTTTATAAGTCCCGTATCGACGGGGGAGCTCATGATGGCACTGCCATCTGAGGTTGACCCCCGGTCTTGTCCTTGTCAGGGGGGTGGCTTGCGTGCCTCACCCTCATGCCGCCACGTCGGTCATTCTACTGCGCGCCAAGGATCTTGTAGGGGGATGGCGTAAGATCCCCCCTGCCGGACGTGTCGTGGGGGGAAGCGTGCCGTCGAGGACGTGGGCCGTGCCGTTGAAAGGCCCAAGCAGTGTGCCGTTGGAAGACCCAAGCAGTGTGCCGGTGGAGGGGCCAGCACGGTTGTGCCGTTGGAAGGCTTGGCAGAGCGGGCCGTTGAAGGGCCCACTAAGGGCGTGCCGTTGAAGACACCGCAAGCGTGCCGCTGGAGACGCCCTGGGTGTGCCGTTGAACGGCTCTTAGGGTGGTTGACTGTGCCCCTGAGGGGCCTTGATAGCGTGCCGGCGAAGCCCACGATAGGCGTGCCGGCGAAGCCCATGATAAGCGTGCCGCCGAAGGGGCAACGAGGGGTGCGCCGGCGAGGGAGCCAGAGGGTGCACCGGGTGAGCTGTTCGCGGGTGTACCGGCGAAGGAGCTCGCGGGTGTACCGGCGGAGGAGGCAGCGGATGTGCCGGGGTAGAGTTGCACGCAGAACGAAAGGGGTCGACCCTTGGGGTCGACCCTCGTGATCAGGGGTCGACCCTTGGGGTCGACCCTTTCAGGTACTTAGAAGATGACCCGTCGGGCCATTAATCAGCACACACAGGGGTCGACCCTTGGGGTCGACCCTCGGGGCTTTCCGACAGCAAAAGGCCTTCTGCCGCTAACAGGTGCGTTAACGCAGCCTGGCCATTGCGTTGACGCGCAGGGCGGCCAGAGGCTTAACAGAGCCCAACCTCCCAAGGCGATAGCTGACGCGTTAACCCTGCCAGCCTTCCTGCGTTGACGCAGCCAAAACACCATTGCTGCAGATTGGAAGCCTGCGTTGACGCAGCCTCCTCAGTGCGTTGACGCATCCCTTCTTTGCACTTCTGTTCATCTTTTCTTTCTTCTTTTTGTTCTCTTTTCTTTTCTTCTTCTTGTTCCTCTCTTGCTCTTCTTTTTCTCCTTTTTGTTTCTTTGTTTTACTTTGCATCATCATCTTTTTCATCTCATCATTTTTTGGGTGTCCACAGCGCAATCACATCAAACAACAGCAACAACACAATGGCAGCGGTCACTTATGGCTCTCAAGTCATCGCCGCTCACGCCAGGTTCATATACCTGGCAACCCCGCTAGTGTTCGGGGACTTTCCTATCGTGGTCGGCTTGCCCTTCTTCTTGGGCGTGGTACTTGTGGCCAAGGATGAACTGGCTACCCCAGCACCATTCGATACTGTTGACCGAGTTTTCTCGGTTAACCACATCACATTTGGCTCTGCTTTCGCTCAATTGAAGCAGCGTCGTAGCCGCAGGGGCAAGAAGCCTGTAGTGGCGACATCAAACTCCGGCAAGACTATCCTTGTCAGAAACCTCCATGTCCGGCTCGACAGAGGCGAGCCGATCACGCCATATGTCCAGTATGTCCCGACTATTAGCACATCCAATCGCTTCAGTCTTCTTCGACAAACTCGGGAGGATAAGGCGGTCTTAAAGAAATCCGGCGTTCTAGAACCAAATCAGGGGCAAGTGAGCCGATTCAAACACAAAACCTCAAAGCCCAAACATGAGAGCAACCCGGTAGAGGAATGACAACTTTGTCTAAAACAAATGTGGGTAACCAAAGAGGAGGCCTGCACCCTTAGAAGAGTTAGGGCAGGCAAGCCCATTCGAATGTCTAATCTACAACAAGTGGAGACACCGACATCTTATAAGGTATAAGTCTCACACCCGTGGGGGCAAAAGCGCAAAGGGGTTTACGAAAAACCCTGATGCTCATCACCTTTGGGATCAACTCGAACTAAAGACAAGCATCTAGGGGAGACTTCTATGCCCCGAGTTTCAGTCTTCAATAGGTTGGGGGCACCAGCTCACCCAAAAGAACAACCACCAAGAAAGAAAGGGGTGGTACAAAGGACCAAGAACACCGTCAGAGTGTTCATTACACCACTGACAAGTAGCCAGAAGAGGTGCATGATGACCTGAACGAGGCATTGTCACTTCTAAAAACATCTCGTACCGTGGCCCAAACAATGGCACAATTGAACCGTACTGCTGCTGCCACGTCAACTCAATAGGGGCAGGAGCATGTCGATGGGGCTCTAGAAGAAATCCATGAAAAGCAGAACCCGACATAGGAAGATGAGTTGGGAGAAAATATTCAAGATATCATGCTGGAAGTATTATGGCGTGAGAATCAGGAATTGAAGGCCATCCTGCAAGGGATTTTGCGAGAAAGGGAAGTACCGCCCCAACCTCCTGTAACATTACAAGTAGCCGAACAACCTCCCTAGAGCAGATTGGCTACCGCCAACGTTCTAGCTACCACTGTTAAAATCCTAGTAGTAGTGGAAATTGAAGCCCTATAGGATGAAACCAAAGCGCCGTCTTCAAGCACATAGACGCTCGAGAGCTTGACAGCTCAAAGGTAGATGATTGAAAGAATTGTAGAAGCCAAGTTTGCCCAACATGACAAGGGTGTTGCTGCTATTGACTTGTATAATGTGCCATACCCGTTTCATTATCAGTTTAAGAATCTGCCTCCGGATTCCCCAAAGGGCCCAAAACTATATAAGATTAACGGGCAGGGCTCTCCCCTTGAACACTTGGCTTACTGTATGACCGCTATGGGTGACTTAGCACTAGAGGAGTCATAGATCCTCCGCTACTTGGCACTTCACTCACGGGAGTCGCCTTTCAATGATACTCCTGTTTGAGGCTTAACTCAGTGACATATTGGGCGGATATGCAGAAGAAGTTTCTTGGCCGTTTTCAAACGACTGAGCGCAAAGTTTCTCTAGCGGGGAATTGTGCTCTCTCCGACAAAGAAAGTGGGAGATAGCTCTAGATTTTATTAAACGCTGGAAGGACTTCAGCATGAGGTGTGACAACCCTTCGGCTTAGGAAAATGCCATTAGTATATGCTGTAAAGGTTTGGCAGCGGAAGTCAATGAGAAACTCCTTGGTACGAATATTAAGGGCTTTGATCAACTAAATTGTGGGGAGGCGTGGGTATGCACCCGCTCGCCGCGCCGGTGTCGCTTCGACCTGATCAAGTTATTACAACACTACACCTCATGCAAGGGGGTTGAACTTGGGGATGGGAAGATAAAATTACATGCAAACACTACCTCCCGTAGGGAGGGGCTGTAAGCCGGCCAGGCGGGGAGGGGAATGACTAAGTTAGAAGCCAGATGGATGAAGTTCGTCGATTCTATCAGCTCTCAGGAACAGCTTGATAGGCAGTCACTGTCGGCACTGCCACGGGCTCTCCCAAACTTTGTTAGTGATGAAACCTGAGCCAAAACTCCCTGGTTTGGCCCGAGAGGATTCAGAATTACTGAGGAATTTTCTGATGATGATGGCGGCTGGGGCAGGATCGGGATCAGGGTGACTTCACTCTGACTCTAGCAGCTCCTGGGTCACTACTACTAGAAGAACAGGTCATCACGATCGCTCCCGTGCTCCAAAGAGGGTGAGACTAGATCCGATGGGTTCTTGGTCGAGTCCTCTTTGAATGGAGACCCACGAGGGTGCCAGAGGAGGTTGGAGCAAACAGCAAGGCCATGAACAGTAACATGGTGTCCGATCAGTCCCAGAGGGAATGGATCCAGTGCGCCCTAGGGAGAAAATTTGGAACTCACTGCTATGGAATCCAAATGGGGACCTGCTTCTTGGTGATGGAAGAGGACTTGTATGGGAAGTCTCTAGCCAAGCGCTGCCCCAAGATCTTTAGGGTTCTAGTCGTTGCAGCCTCTTCAAGCCACGGGTGGGTGTCTGGTAGGGAGGAACTGTGCAGTCCAGCGGTGAAGATTCCTCCGAGCAGCCACGAACTCAGATGATGGCGAGACCACTATCGTTGTGAAGTAGACTGGACGGCGCTTCCAATGGTACCCACTTGTGCTCCCAGTGGCTCCAGGAAGACGATGTGACCAGTGTTGAAAGTGGCTGTAACTCTACAAGTCTTCAGCTGTGAGCAAGTTCCCCGATGTAGGTCTGAAAGAGCAAGAAATGGGGGAGGGAGGGCTGCTGAATGGTGATGGGAGATGGTGGTATGGTGGAAGGGAATGTGGTGGAGGTGGGGAAGGGGTGCTAGGGCAGAGCTGGAGGTGCTGGGAGAGGGGAGGGATCCTCTCTCATCCTGAAGCCTCGGGGTGCCTCGTCAAATGGGCCATCATGCTCGGGGCCTACGACATCTCCTATCGCCCCCATGCAGCCATCCAGGGACAGGCCCTCGCGGACTTCATCGCAGAGAGCACCATCCCGATCGGGGAAGAGTCACCATCCGCACAAGGACCCTTCTGGGACTTGATCATAGATGGATCATCCAACTCCGCTAGAAGCGGTGCTGGTGTCCTCCTCAAGTCACTCGAAGGAGTGGAACTACAATACGCCTTGAAGTTCAACTTTCAGGTGTCCAATAATGCCTCCGAGTATGAAGCCCTCATTTCGGGGGCCAGGATGGTGCGAAGACTAGGGGTCGAGTGAGTCAGGATTCACACTGACTCCCAGCTGGTCGCCAGCCAGGTCAACAATGACTACAAAGCCTGGGAAGCACCTCTGGTTAAGTACCTCCAAATGGTCCGAGGGTTAGCTCTGCTATTCGAGAGTTTTGAGGTAGTCTGAATAGCTCGGGAGGAAAACTCCCGAGCGGATGCCCTCTCTCGCCTGGCCTCCTCCCTCGGCCCGGAAGGTACCCGTTCGGTCTTCCTCGAAGAATTAGAATGACCAAGCATCGATGCCGAGCTCATGATCATTGACCCAGCTACCCCGAGCGACTGGCGGACCCCTTACGTCTCCTGGCTCCGAGACTCCCAGGCACCTTCTGATCCTCAGGAAGCTCGGAGACTGAAGTACCAAGCCCGGCGCTTCATCATCTTAGATGACACTTTGTACCGAAGGTCTTTCTCTGGTCCCCTCCTTAAGTGCCTTAGCGCCGACAAAGCCGCCCGAGCAATTCAAGAAGTTCATGAAGGCATCTGTGGCGCGCACCAGGGAGGAAGGTCACTTGCCAGGATCCTGCTTCGACGAGGCTACTGGTGGCCTACCCTTCAGCGGGACGTTTCGACCTATGTGCAGAGGTGCGACCGATGTCAACGCTTCGACCATCTGGTCCACTAGCCTACCTCGGAGCTTGTTACTCTTACCGAGCCATATCCCTTCGCTCGGTGGGGAATCAACATTCTGGGGCCATTCCCTATGGCTCAGGCCCAGAAGAAGTTCATCATCGTCGCCATCGACTACTTTACAAAGTGGCGTACTTCGTGCAGTTTTTCGAAAAGCATACCTCGAGTAGGTTTTACTTTCGACAAATGTACTTCGTGTAGTTTTTTTGAAAAGCATATCTCGAGCAGGTTTTGCTATCGAAAAACTTACCTCGTGCACTTTTCAGCCTACCCCATGTTGTTTCTTCAAGTTTCATACCTCGAGTAGGTTTTCAACTTTCATACCTCGAGCAGTTCTTTTGAAAAGCCTACCCCGTGTTGTTTCTTCAAGTTTCATACCTCGAGCAGGTTTTCAACTTTCATACCTCAAGCAAGTTTTCAACTCTCTTACCTCAAGTAGTTCTTTTGAAAAACCTACCCTGTGTCGTTTCTCCAAGTTCATACCTCGTGCAGTTCTTGCACTGACGAGGAGATACCTCGTGTAGTTTTCAGCTTCATAGTCTGTGCTTGTCCATGTGAACCCCGAGTATGAATAGTGTTCATAACTCGTGCAGTTTTTTTATTGATGAGGTCATGTTTCGTGTTAATTCTTCACTCCCATACCTCGTGTCGCTTCTTACCTGGTGGTGTTTTCTCACTCAATATCATACCTTGAGTCTTGCTGGCACTGTTATACCTCTTGCACAAAATTTCTGTCACACTTTGTGCATTTTTCTGAGGTCAGCATCCTTCGTGCAGATCTTCTAGCTCCAAATCCCATGCTGTCTTCTCCTCTATCACACTACTTGCACCAATTTGCCAACTGCGTGCATGTTTGATTATGCGTTTGATGAAATGTCTTCGTGCAAGCTTTACTTTCTAATATAATGCCTCGAGCACATAATCCTTAACTCTACTATTCCTGTTAGCCTAACCGTTCGACAGAATGCCAGGTACCTTCTGATATTTCTGAAGACATTCCTCAAATGATAAGGTCACGTGATCTGAGGTTGCAGCCCTCTGACACGTGTATCAGAGGTACAAGTGTTCTGGAAGATGCCAAGGGGAAGATCATGCCATCCACACTCCCAGTGTCCTACTATAGCAACTATAAATACAACTGGTCGTCGTTCAAGACCGGTGCGCTCAAAGAAGAAAGAAAACTGCTTCAAAGAAGAAGAGTGAGCCAGTTCGAGAGAAGAAGAAGGCGTGCTTAAGAGAAAGAAGAAGAGCGCCCAGAGTTTCATAAGGTGGATAAGTTTTTTCACCCCTACCTCCTTTTTTTGAAATAACTAGTTCTAGTTTAAAGGTAGAATTAGTTATTCTACCTTAATCCGGATACACATTGTGGAGGGTAAAATCTACTCGACCCATATGAGGCCCAATACGACAGGTCTGCTTCAGCCAGGCCCCCGCAGCACCCGTAAGCGGGCCGCGACAGTCATCAGGCCCACAATAGACTGCCCAGGACGGATCGTCTTTGGATTCGCCAATGCAGCAAGATTCGACCATAACGCAACGACTACTAGATGACCCTCCGACGACCGAATATTATCTCTCACGATGATGATTTCTACCCCACTAAGGGTGAGCACGCCCCACGGGCGCTGTAAGACTCATTAGGGAATCAGCCAACTCCGGGATAATAGTCCCTCAACGGGAAACTCCCCCCCGCAATCGCGGGAAGTATTACTCCATTATGCACGCCCTTCTCTGTTAAGGGATGAGCGTCCCCCTCTAGGACAACCTCCTATAAAAGAGACTTCGACATACGAAGGAGACACGAGGAACTCCATCAAGAAATGTCCGCTAAGAGACAAGCACGAGAGCTACATTCCCTGATACAGAGAGGTCAAGATCACCTGCTGAGAGAGAAATCTCTTTCCGAGCACTCTTACCGCCCAGCGAGTACTCCCTGAGTGGTCGCTGCAATGGCGAGCACTCGCCCGGAAGGCCTACGGCTCTCCCCGAACTGCCACCGCAACTTCTACCATCCTCTCTCTCCTCTACTCCTTTTTACTCTATGCTTGATCCCATGTTGACTTAAGCATCAGAATGTTGTCTCCTAAGGTAACGTCCGGGGCTCCTTTTGACGTGCTTCTTCTTGGTGTTTGCAGGCTTTCACGGGTGCCAGACGGTCCTCTCCGATAAATGAATAGAGAAGATGGTACGAAGGCTAGAGACCAATTTTCTACCTCTACACGTATCAAAGTAAAAAGGAAAAAAAGTAAGAATAATTTATCTGGGTTTCAGTTAACTCGATTTTCCCTATTCTGTTACCAAAGAGACCCACGATGGGAATTGAAAGAGCTTGGGATATCCCCCAAGGAAACCCACGCCCTCACGTTATGTTTGGTATGGGATTAAATCGTCATGTAATAAGCGACGTGTTCCTTCGGGGATCCCTTCCCGTTGAACTTGTCAAACTTTGGCGGCTTGTTGATCCCCGGGGGAAGCCGCTTGGCAGCGTGATGTGGTGGGTATGGCACCCGATATGCATCAAATGCGACGTAATCACCTTCACTTCTCTCAGCAAGCTTCAGCTAGATCATTCTCTCCACCATCATCCGGTTCATAACCGTGGGATCAACCGGCTCTGGGTAGAAGTGTGCCGGCTGCAAGTAGGGGGTGACCAGAGTGGTCGCCTATGGAGGACGCAGCAGTGGAGGTGTCTGGTGCACCTGGGGGAGCACCGGCGGCATCAGCGGCTATGGTGGCCATTGTTGAGTTGTCACCAAGCTCGGTTCTGATGGCTGAGGTAGAGTGTAGAGTGGCGGAGGGTCGACATGGTTGACAACTCCTCGAGATGATTCGCCCTGGACTTCGGGCAGTTTGGAAGCTGATGACTGCTCTGTCTTCTCCTTCAGCTACTTCTTTAACAAGTCTATCTCCTATCAGTATCTCTAGAGTAGCATTAGGACTGATGGGTCCATGGTTGCGGTGTTGGGGATGGCCTCTGTCGCTTCCCCGGATGTATCCTCAGGCAAGATGTCGAGGAGGACGTCATCTTCTTCTTTCGCCGTCACCACATTGGCAGTCAGGACAGCAGCTTCATCATTTTGCTGGTGGTAGATCAGGGGTTGCTTTCCCTTAGCTGCCACCAATAGATCTCTTGCAGCTTCGGTCCTCCGAGTGTTTGGCCCTGGCCTCGCGGCCTATCGAGCCAACACATGAGGGTCTTCGGGAAGCCCTCCATATTGGCTGAATGCATCGGCCATATTGCAGGTGAAGACCTACATCCTCTTCTTCTGTCGGTGGACCTTCCTTCTGGCCTGGTCCGGAAAGGTCAGCCTTTCAAATACATAAATTATTTTTCTTTCTCCCCGTCGAGGGGCGGTTTCATCGGCTTCAGCATAGAAGCCATCTTCATAACCATTGTCGTCAATCGATGACGTCATCTTTCTTTCCTCTCCAACCTCCTCAACTGTCATTGGCGGGCAGTAGTCTTCATTATCTGCGGCTGCTTACATCAGCCGTTGTTGTCCCAATGAGGGGTTGCAAGCACCAAGATGACAACATAAAATAAAAGGGCATATAGCTCAGCAAGAGGGATGGGTAGAACTTACTCTCATCGAGGGGTCTATCTCCTCAAATGCCCGTATAGAGGACGATAGTTCTACAATTGAAGCAACAAAGGGAGGGGTTATCTCCTCTTCCATGTCAATTCCAGCAAATTCTTCCTGCGACATTCCCTCACACGATGGTATCAACAGCCTCAGAGGGCTAAATATTGGAAGACCACTTCTCAACACAGGAGGCATTGCCACTCCTTCACTAACTACTTCATCTACCTCTTCCCCGCTTTCAGAGGAGCCATAGTCAAGCTCTTCGTCAGAAGGGGCAGTAGAGCTGCTGGAAGATATTTCCACACTGGGTTTAGGTTGGCCCGCTACTTCTGTCACCTTCCAAGTTGCCGAGCGAGTGACTATACATCGCGAGGGGATAGTACCCTCCTTCACAGTCTCAGTCCTGACCACTCAAACCACTACAGCACAAGCATATGTATAAAGTAGGGTCCAAGGGTCATTAAATGAGAAGAAAATTAAGAAAACAAGCTTACCTTCAACTTCACAGGCCGGTGTGGGTGAAGGCAGTGTGACATTCTCCGAAGCAGCGGCGGAAGGTTCTCTCTCTATATCCTCTGCTGCCTTTGCAGCCTCTTCAATAGTCGTAGTGGCAGCAACTTCTCCTAGGGCTACTGCCAAATAGAGAAAAGGACAAGTTGAGAATGAAGACACCAAAGAAAAAAAAGGGGAAGAAAGCCTGCAATTCATTGAGAATGTAATGATACCTTTAGCTATTTGCTGGGCAGCCTCCTGTTGAGCGACAAACTCCTCAAACGATTGTATAAGATGTGAGGGGATCTCAATAACATCAGCTGTAGAAGAGGACTGCTTTACTGAGGTCTTCTGAGCCTTCTTTGGTCGTCCCAGGGCAAGCTTCATCGAAGAAGCTGCCCTCTTTTTACCGGGAGGTAATGGAGTGGTGGTCGGTGCCGGTGCAGGGGTGTCAAAATATGCATGCTTCTAAGCTTTGGAAATAATCTTTCTATAGAGCCCCTGCTACTTTATGTCTGGCCTATCTGCCAAGGGGAATGTACATGGCTATAAAGAAGGTCAGGCAATAAAAACCACTCGTATAAACCATCCTTGGTTTTGAAGGCAGTCTTCCATTCATCTCCAGGCCTAATCCTCACCTGGTGATAGTCACTCTTAAGATCAATCTTGGAGAAAATAGTGGCTCCCGACATCATATCTAGCATGTCATCAAGTCGGGGAATGAGAAATCTGTACTTTATGGTGATCTTGTTGATGGCACGACTATCAACACACATTCTCCATGTGCCATCCTTCTTTAGGGCGAGTAATGCAGGTACAGCACATGGACTCATGCTGTCCCGAATAGATCCCTTCTACAACAATTCATTGACCTATCACTACAGCTCAGCATGGTCAACAGGGCTGATGTGGTAATGGGGAAGATTGGGCCATGAGGACTCTGGAATCAGGTTGATAGCATGATGAACATCCCGCATGGGTGGGAGTCCCTCGGGAAGCTCCTTCGGGAATACATCAACAAACTCCTGTAGGATCAGGACAGCATCGGGAGGGAGTGCACTCTCGAAGCCTCGCTCCACCTTACGGATTGCGACAGCAAACACAGGACTACCCCTACTAGCCTCCTGCTCCATCTCACGGGGGCTAATCATCATTAGCCTGCTCATCAGGGTTTGGCCTGTGACAGAAGAAACACTCGCAGCCCGGACTAAGGACAAGGTACTGGGCCCAGGGGTAGAAGGGCCCGAGGTGCTCGGGCTAGTCGGGCCCCTAACCAGCAGACTCTTCGGTGGAGAGGGATGAAGATTGATCCGCTGGCCACCATGGTCAATGGTACATGTGTTCGACTGACCATGTAGGGTGACATCCCGATCAAATAGCCATGGTCTGCCAAGGATAACACTGCCCACCTCCATGGGTTGGACGTCACACCAGATGTCATCATGGTAGGTGTGAAACTGTAGTGGGACTAGGCACCGTAGCCTAATCGGGATGGAGGTAGAGTCCACCCATGATACTCGATATGGGAGGGGATGATCTACAGGGGTAAGACCAAGGTGCGTAATAGTGCCTGTAGAGATGACATTAATACATCTCCCACTATCAATAATCACCTTGCACGACTTTCCATTCAGCCGACAGTATGTATGAAAGATGGTAGTCCGGCGCCAGTCATCACTGGCCTATGGCTGAATCAAGTTCGGAGCTTTACCGCTCTTGGGAGGCTTCACAGGTTCCAAGTGGTATCGGGTTTACCCGGTATCCAGAGTCTGGGTCGTCACATTTTATTAGTTAACCCATAGCTCTACCTAAATCTCATGGGATTCCTATAAGGTGATTGACAAGGAGAACTCAATCTGGGACTTGGACTTGATGACCTAGGGATTTAGAAAGCCTAGGATCTGATACCACCTTCTGTCACGCCCCGAACCGATAGCAGTGGAACGTGTTCGTTTGCTCGGAACGTGGCAGTTAAACAGTCGTGTCAATCAGAACATAGTCGAGACAAGATGTAATTTGAACTAATAGAATTTTATTTCAAATATAAATTTATTACAAATTATACCCAATAAAAGAAAATACTTAATAAAGGAAAATTTACAATGGGACACTCGACTAGACTTAATCATAAGATGCATGATAAATAGACTAGACAGTTCATCTAGATGTCGAAGTTCTCTTCACTCTTGCCCCTGCCCATCATGTTCGGTCTCGTCGTCACTAAGGTCATTACCTGAAAAATTTTGGAAATAAACTGGGTGAGTGAACGCTCAGTAGGAATTATATCCCAAGAACAAGCTAGCTTTAAGTGATTAACAATTTATCATGCTCATGCATGTCATGCAAGGTAAAGTAAATCAAGAATTATAATGGCACAAATGGTAACTATAAAGTGGTAAACAAGATGCTATATGCATTCATGAAGTGTAGAGACAAGGATAATAAGAGAGTATAACAAGAACTTTCATGACGAGATATCAATTACTTCTCATGATACAACATTCACGAGGTAACAATAACAATGTTCTCTCTATGACGAGCATTATCACGAGAGCGGTTAATGACAATAGTACAATCTTCTCTTTATGACGATGTTATCACAAGAACTTTCATGTAACTAGTACTATGAAGGATTGGTCTTACTTTAAGGGGCGCTCGCGACTGTATGATTATCCCTCATGGATTAGCACTAGATAGTATTTGGTCACACACTTAGGAGTTCTCACGACTTTATGATTATCCCTAAATGTTGTTAACCGAGTTGGTGAATGCCAGCACCCGATCATCATAATACCGGTATATGTTTGGACTTTGCCTCGCCCGTGGGACTTCTTGCATGGGAGCGGGGAGAGGTGTAGGAGTTGGCACGACATTAGGTGGGGGAGGGTGGCTACTAGTAAGGAACAAGGGGGGATTGAGATCATGAATGTTGGAGACTTTAATCTGGCTCTTTTGTGCAAGTGGCTCTGGAGACTGGGGGTAAGGGATGAAGGACTTTGGGCACAACTGATCGGGTAGAGGTACTACTGCAAGAGGAGGGTTTGGGACTTGGTCACTCTAGCTCCGTCCCAGATTTCTCCCATTTGGCGCGACATTTTGTCATGCATGGATATTATCTCTTTCGGTGTTTGGATCTGACTAGGGAAAGGCAACCGATGCCTTTTCTAGAAGGATATGTGGTGCAGTGACTTCACGTTGAAGCTGTCTTTTCCCGGACTGTTTGCTGTCTCCGTTGTCCCTTTGGGGTCGGTCAACAGGGTTTTTGACCCCCACCTTTCTTGGGGCACCTCAGTGCCGACCTTTAGAAGGGATCTCAAGACTGTAGAAATGGAACAACTCCATGAGCTTCTACTCCTACTTTACTTCGCCTCGCACTCCCTTAGGGAAGATGTGTGGACTTGGAGATAGGGTAAGGAGGGAACCTTCTCTGTTAGGTCTGTCTAGTCTATCATTTCTGATGGTGGGATTTGTCATAGCCTTGCCCCCCCAGATCTGGAGGCCGAGGAGTCCTTTGAAGGTGATGCTTTTGACTTGGAGGATTTCTCATTGGAGGCTTCCCATTGCATACATACTTCTTCAGTTCGTCCCTGGCATTTAGCTGACCTGTTGCTTATGTGGCATGGAGGATGAGACCATGGATCACTTGTTTGTAGGTTGCTCCTTCTTATAGGATGTGTGGGAGGGACTAGCTTGGAGAGCTCGCTGTGCTATTTGCTGTTAGTCTGAGGTGCAACTCTTCATTGGGTCTCGGGGCGGGAGTTGGCCTATCGGAGGTGACCGTATTTTGTAGTAGCTCATCCTGCATGCCACTCTCTGGTCTCTGTGGGGTAAAAGGAGCAATAGGATTTTTAGGAGGGAGACCATAATGGAGGAGTCTCTTGTTTCTTTCATTTGTACTAGAGTGAGGGAATGGACAGACTTGCTTTGTAATGTGAATTCCCTCAACTCTCTTCTTTTTGTTTTTTTTTTTCGGGCACTTCTCCCCCAACCCCCCCCCCCCCCCGACCGCAAGCAGTCGATGTTTATTTACATCGGATTAAATACAAACACCTTTATTCTGTGCCGAAAAAGAGCCTGTATATGTCTGAAGCCGTGGATAGAGGACCCGGGGGTACCCTACAGCTATAGGGGCGTATTTGAATGGGAGGGTTAATTTACTGGAGTCAGAGACACCGGACACACATTGAGTGTTGTGGAGGTGAGACTGAGACCTAGTTACAAGTACGTGCATTCAGCTGGTTTCATGCTTTATGAGAGTCACGTGGGCTTTACAAATGGGCCGAAGGGGCCAAAATACAACTGGTGCAAGCCGCGGGACAATTCTGACACATGGGTCGGTACCCGGGTCAATGCGTAACAAGGCAGATATCCGCGTGTTTTTTCAGAGGCTCTCCACAAGGAGCTAGGGACATGCCCGATTCACTGAGGGAAGGCTAGAATGGATGGCAGGGGCAGATACTGGCTGACACCTGGAGGGGGGGATGCGACACGGGATGAGCAGTCAGGTACGGCCCCTAAAAGGCGAGTATCTTCATGCTGGGGAATCGAGACCGGTCCCGGGAATATTAATTCCGGGCCAATGTCTGGCTAACTCGATTCCATGGACCGGGTGGTCGACGGCCAACTCTGGGCGAGTGGTGGGCACGTGGTTTCGTGACGGAGACAAGTGTGACGTCATTGAGTATGCGTAGCCGTCATAGGGTGTCATACACGGGTGGACCTGGGATGCCGGTGTGTTCGTTGTTATCATAGCGCCTTATACGCGACCGGGATGGACTTGTGTGAGATGGCTAAATGCCATGTGAGGGAAGTACGTGTGGCATACCCTCGGCATGTACAAGTCGATCAACAAGCCAACCATGCGCGCACTTAGCTCCTTGCTCCTTGATGGGGGCCTGCGGAAGTCCGATTGTGCAGCAGTTAGTCCGTATGCTGTTGCCTGCTGTCCATGTATATGCCCCTTGAGCTTCCAATGGTTATAGGGGAATATGAAGTGCCGGGGGGCTTTACACGGACCAGGTTGAGGGTCGAACCTTGTCCGCGTAAACCCCTTGAAAAGTATTTAAAAGTATTTTTTTTTCAGAGTTCGGCAAAAAGGGTTTGCTCCTGATGTCATACGAGGTATGAAAGGTGCCTGCTGCAATTACTAGGAGGAGTTGCCCCGGGTGTAATCTTGTATCATTCGGGGCATTGCTAGTGGTGGTGGAACTTTGGGTGACTCACGGCCATCCCAGAAGGCTCGAAATGAGGGCCCCGCCTGTGCGGGCACTGCTAGGTGTAAACCCACCTTGGTCGATTTCCCTCTTGATGCTTCGACTCCACGTAATTCTTTAAATAATCTTGTCGTCATGGCGAGGGTGGGCTGATGGAAGCTGGAAGTGCTGCCCCCCGTCCTGTCTTCAGATGAGAGCGGCGATATCATGTCGTCACGGTCGGTGACACCTTGTCCTCGAAGAGTCGACATTGGTGCCCCCAAGCCCCCATATGGAGGAGGGTCATGATGAGGGGCCTCCTCTCTAGATGGTGGGGAGTGTATCTCTTCATTTCCTCTTTCATCGGTTTAGCCTGAGCCGCGCCCGGTCGAGAGTGTGTAGCAAGAAAGGACAACGCCACTCCTTCTATTCTTCGAAGTCTCCCCTTCCTTCCCCTCCAGGCTTGGCATATGCTCCTGCGATGAATCATCTAGCGCCTCATATTTTCCTTCAGCTTCTTGCTCTAGGCCCGGGGGCTCTGAATGCCTACATTGGACACACTCATCGGTGCATGCTGAGGGAACCTTGAGTGCCTCTTTGGGTGACATGTGGCACAGAGATACCATGTTGACTATTCTCTTTAGATCGGGCAGCTCATGCAGGCGTGGGGGATCCACCTTATGTTTACCTAATTGGAGCTCCCCCCTCCTGATCAAGCGCTCGACAGCATCTTTGAACACATAGCAGTCTTCAATGGGGTGCCCGAGTGCTTGATGATATGGACAAAATCGGGGGTCATCTCTGCTTCGGGCATCACCGAGTCTCTTTGGTTCCGGAAGAGTGACTTTACTATATTGGGAGGCCCATTCAAACAGGGTTCAGGTCTTCTCCTTAGGAAAGGAGTAGGGTTTGCTCATCCTAGCTCGTAAAGTGGGGCCTTCCCCTCTATCCTTTTGCCGCTCGGATACCTCGGAGTCGACTGTGTGAACCTCCTTAGGCGAGGACCTATTACCCGTTGCCATGTCAGCTAATTGAGGAGGCAAAGCGATTCGATATACGACTTCACCAACCCTTTCGAGAATTTCAAAGGGGCCAATGAATCTTGGAGTGAGCTTGCCTTTTATGCCGAATCTTTGAATACCTCGACTCGGAGAAACCTTAAGGAACACATGGTCTCCTGCATGGAATTCCAGGTTGCGCCTTCTATTATCCACATATGATTTCTGCTTGTCTTGAGCCACCTGAAGTCTCTCCCGCATAAGCTTTATCATCTCGGTAGTATCCTGGATAATGTCGGGGCTGAGAAATTACTTCTCCCACTTCATTCCAGCATATCGGCGATCGACAACTTCTGCCATATAGAGCCTTGAATGGTGCCATTTATATGCTAACTTGGTAGCTATTGTTGTGTGAGAATTCCACTAGAGGCAAGTGGTCATGCCAACTACCTCCAAAGTCAATAGCACAGGCCCTGAGCATATCTTCCACTACCTGATTTGTCCTCTCAGTTTGACCATCAGTTTGTGGATGGAAAGTAGTGCTAAAGTTGAGTCGGGTCCCTAATGAAAATTACAGACCCTTCCAGAACTGTGACGTGAATCGAGGATCTCAGTCAGATATAATGGTAACAGGGACTCCATGTAATTTGACAATCTCTTTCATGTATAGTGCTGCTAATATATCCACAGACCATCGACTTTTGATTGGTAGGAAATGTGCTGATTTAGTCAATCAGTCTATAATCACCCATATACCATCGTGTCCACCTCTTGTCTTAGGTAAACCCATGATGAAATCCATCCCTATACTTTTCCATTTCCATTCGGGAATATTCAAGGGGTGTAATTTACCTGCGGGTTTTAAATGCTCTGCCTTTACTTGCTGACAAGTGAGACAGCGGGACACAAAATTGACTACTTCTCTTTTCATGTTGGGCTATCAAAAGTTTCTTTTTAAATCTTGATACATCTTGGTAACACTAGGATGAACAGCATACTTTGACATATGTGCCTCTTCCATGATAAATTTCTTAGTGTCATTATGATTTGGCACACAAATTCTACCTTTAAACAGTAGTCTCCCATCTTTTGAAATAGAAAATTTCAGTCTTTGATCAATACTGTCCCTAATCTCCATCAATGTAGGGTCATTCCTTCTCCCCGACGAATGGAGATAAGGGAGAAGGAAAGTCCAAAGGCAAGGGCAAAAAGCCTGATGACAAGGCAAATGTGTCTCTCTTAGCAGAGCGCATGAAGACGCCCTATTCCTTCAGGAAAGAGCACACTAAAATGCTCTTTGATCTATGCATGAAGGAGCAGCTCCTTACCCTGCCGGATCCGCAGAAGCCTTCAGAGGTGGACAAGACGGAGGACCCTACCTATTGCGTGTATCACCGAAGGTTGGGTCACACCCGGCGACTGCTATGTTTTCAAGAACATAGCAAAAGAACTCATTCAAAAGGGCTTGATAAATATGTTGGGTCATGCAATCGACCCACCCCAGCCCCATGCCTGGAGCCGATCGAACCGGTCGGCTAATGTGGTCTACATGGTGACGATGGTTTCAAGCTCCAACGCCTCCGAAGCCGGGCCTTCAAATCAACAGCCCAACGTCGGCCCTAGAGCCATTCCTTCGTCCACAGAATGCCTGGCGCTGCGGCGGACCATCCGGAAGATCCAGTGGGAAATTCGACAATTGCAACTAGAACAAAGGCGTCTGCTGCAGTTCCTGGAGAGCAATGATCAGCAGTTGGCCACTTTTCCCTTAGGCCCATTTGTCAGGGGGTTAACTCCAACTCCTATACGGGAGGCAGGTGTATCACTTACCGGCCGGGCTCCGCTCAGGGGCTGGCTCTCTAAAGAATCCTCAAATTCATCTGAAGACAAGGAGAACTCACCTGAAGGCCAGAAGCATACGTCCGCAGGCAGACAGCTCGAGAAGTTATACTCTTTCCCGCTCGAGAAGACTCTCGGCATATTCTATGCATGCCAAAGCGCGGGACTAATCACCCCGTCGCTTATTAAGCAGACACCAGGGGCTGCCTTTCATCAGGGCTATTGCCCATATTACGAGGTGGTTGGTCATATTATCTATAATTGCCAGCCCTTCAAAGAACTCACTGAGGACTTAATCAGGCAAGGGAAGATTGACATGGGGCAATCCCTGATCGACTCACCGCAGCCGCACGCACGGAGGAGTCTTTACTTCTCCGTCAATGTCATTCATGCTGCAGCAGCTTTCCAGCTCCCCGAGCCGCAGGAAGAGGGAGTCAATTCCCAGGGAGCGTGGGAACGCGCCCGCACGCTGCGCCGGTGTAGCTCTAACCTGAAAATCTGAATAAGTACAACACTACACCTCTTGCAGGAGGGGGATCTTGGGGTGGGGGTTAACTGATTACAACCAAAACTACCTCCGCACATGAAGGAGCCTTCAGCCGGCCAAGTGGGGAGGGGAAAGATGAAGGTAAGAGCTTCACAAGATGACGGGGTCGATTCTGTCCCTTCTGTAGAATAGGGTACAGACTGTCGATGCAGGAATTCTTTCAGATGCTCCCGAACTCCTTTGTCGACAAGACCAGCGCCAAAATTTTGTGGATTGGTCCAGGAGGATGCAAGAATTTTGACAGGAGCCGGGGAAGTCATCGTCGGCTGCGGTGAAGCTGGAATCAGGGACTCTACTCTCTAACTCAGACCTTCTCAGCACTGCAACGTCTCGAAGATGACACCACCGCGAACAGCCCTGAACTCCAAATTGTGCACGGTCAGTGGCGTTGGAACCATCTACGAGCTGCCTTCGAGGCGAGACCCACGGGGGTGCCAGCCGATGTCAGAGCAGACTGCAGCAATGTGAACACTGACAGGGTGTCAGTTCTGTCTCAAGGTGGATAGAACTGCGCACTCGAGGGAGAAAAAGGAGAAGAAATCGCTTCGGTGGCCGAACGGAGCTCCGCTTCTTGGAGGAGGAGGGGAACTCATAGAAGAAGGTCTCAGTTGAAATCGCCTTCAGATCTTCAAGGGAGCTGATGTGGCAACTGCTGCACTCCGCCTCTGGAAGGTGGGCAGGAACCATCTGTGCAGTCGGAGGAGATCGCCTCTCCCGGAGAGCCACGAGCTCGGAACGGGACGAGATGACTGCCGTTGCGAAGACGACTCGAAGACGCTTCCATGGGTAGCACTTGCATCTCCTGGAATGTCTGGATGGCGTCGTAGCTTCCTCTACAGTCTTCAGGTTCTCTGCTACCTCCAAACTAAAAACTGTCGGTTGAAGATGATGGGGGGAAAATGGGGTTTATGGTAGGGGAAGTGGGGTGGATGGGTATGGGGGTGACCCCTACCTGTTAGGGGGTCTTGGAGGGGGCAAACTAAGGTGAGAGAGGGGGAGAATGGGGGCTGGAAGGTGGTTTACCAGGTGCCCAGTCCGTGAGCCTCCCGGCGATGCCCCTCATGCCTCCGGCAAGGGTGCTCCGACGAGGTCGGCGGCGCAAGTCTTGAGGGCCGTTACCAGGTTTGTTCCTCTCCTACACAACGTCCATGACGGTTCAGCTGGCCCTTCTCTGGCTGATGGCGCTTTGGCGGATCGTGCAGCAGCTGGATTGCCAAGTGCTCGATCTAATGCTCCTTTGGAGCCTCTGTCTGCTGCTATCCCTTGCTCTCTTGGAGAGGTTGCTTCGGCCGTTGATCTCGCTGCCACTGCCTTTGTGCTGGCCCTTTCGGTTGGTTGTGCTGCTGTCCCGCCATTTGTTGGCTTAATTGCTGCTGATCCCGTATCTGACCAGCTCCCGGCTGCTACGAGTGTGGCTGCTGGTGACCTGGCTGGAGTTTGGTTTAATGATCCCTTGGAGCGTTTGCCTGCTGTTGCCCCTGCCATGGCTGCTGGTGGCCTTCAGTTACCCTCCGGTGCTTCTGCCCCTTCTGTGGATGTGGGTGTTTATGCCGCTGCGGACTCTAGCCAGTCGGCTTCCTCGTCTGCTACCCTCCAGTGTGCCTCAGTGCAAGTTCATCAACGGGATGCGGTAGTCCCGGTCACCTCCTCTGTGGTGCGCCAGGATGCTCGGGGCTTCCTAAGAACCCCTGTAGTGTCCGCTTCTTCTAAAGGTGGTGACAAGGTGAGAGTAGAGTGTGCCTCCAGCCAACCAGTAGTCTCCCCTGACAGTGTTTCTCTGGCCTTTCCGGCTACTCTGATGGACCCGACTGTTGTCGTCCTCCCTAAGGAAGCGGACCGATTGGCCTGTATGGTTGCTCTTCGCGCGATGAGGGATGAAATCAATACTCTTCCAGCCTTTTCTTGGCCTGGGGCTTCTGGCCCTCCTCGGCCCTGCAGTGCTGCAGCGCCCCTAGTGCCATCTCCGTCGGCCTTGTAGCCCCCTCACGACGTGCCTCGCGATGACGTTCCTCCACTACCTACTACCTCCATTCAAGCTGCCGATGGTTCCGCCAGTGACATACCCAGCCTCCCCCGACTCCCCGGAGCCCCCCCGCGCCACCACTGCAACATGACCGCCCCTCGCCGGTTCATGATGCTACTCTCGACGAGTTTGAGGACTACCCTCGCGTAGGAGGGGGGAACGAGGGGAGGGGAAACCAAACAGCGATCGTACAACACGCTCCGATGTCCAATCATGGTGCTGCCAACGTAGGGACGAAGCTTGATGGATGTCGAAGGATGCCAGCAAGTCCGACGTCGAGCCGATGTCATTGGAAGGTGGAGGGGGTCACTGCCGATAGCCTGTGCGATTCTGCCTCACAGGATTGGATGGCACAGTCATGGTGCATCGATAGGTACGCTCGCTGACGAACTCCAAACGTGGCGGGACTAGCTCGTGGGCGTAGCAGACAGAGGGTACTACAAACTCTCAAAAGTTGGCAGCCATCAGATCTTCTCACATGTCATGGTCGCTCAGACGGTCGGCATCAGGTTCCTGGGGGAACAGCAGGACAGGCCAATAATGGCCCTAGTGGAATTTTTGGTGCTGATGTCAAAACGGGGCAAGACCACCAGGGATGGTTTCGCGTTGCCGAGTGATGCAACTTTTGTGAAGATGCCTCGGGCCTAAAACTAGCAGAGGGAGGCGTGTCGATACTGTCGAGGCTACTGCAGGTTCTGGGCGGACTGGGTTGCACCAATCTGGCGCAGCCGTTGGAGAATGGACGCCCCGGGCTATGCTGTGGATGAAAATGGACGGGACCACCTTGGGGTCGAAGGAGACTCGAGGGGGAAGAACTCTTGTGAAGAGGGCTCTGGCCTGATCCGCACAGGAGAAGTCGGTGTCGACGTTGCTAAGGGGAGCTCAGAAACAGGTGCAGTCTGGGTGCAGTTGCACGGAAACGCCTGTAGCGGTTGATGCTGTCACCAAAAAGTGATGAAACCACTCTGCTATGAAGAGGACTCAGAGTAGAACAATTCCACAGAAGGGGGCTCAGGCTGATTCACGCAGTAGGCATTGGTGTGGATGCTGCAAGCTCTATCAATGGTTCTGCTACCAGTCTGGGTGCAGTAGAACAAGGGGAACTTCAACGTCGACGACGGGGATGAGGCCGAGGGAGGCCGGGGCCGCCGTGGATCTACCTGGAGGGGGATGGGGCATAGGTTGCAGGGTGGAGAGGGAGGCAGGGGCCTGGGGTGCTGGTGAGGGCGGCTAGATCTGGTGTGGGGGTGGGGCGCGCTAGTTGCCCCTGCTACCCCCGCCCCCCCCCCCCCCCCCGGGCGGGGGGTTCACGGGGGTGGGGGCGACCAATTACACCCACTACCCTCGCGCAGGAGGGGGGATCGCGGGGAGGGGAAACAAACTATCGACCGTACGCTGAGCACGGACGTCCGATCGAGATGCAGCCAACTCCTGGATGATGATCGAGGGACACCGAAGGATGCCTGAAGATATGATGCCGAGCTGCTGTCATTGGATGGAGACGGCGGCCACAGCTGTGGGCCTGTGCAGTTCTGCCACGCAGGACAGATTGGCGCAGTCGTGGTGCATTGGCCGGTACAGATGCGGTGGAACTCCATTCACGATGGGACCAAGTCATGGACGTTGCTGACAAGGAGGTCTACGAACCCTCAGAAGACGGCGGCCGTCTGATCACCTCGCTGGATGTGGTCGCAGGAAAGGCCGGCATCAGGTTTCTGGGTGAACAGTTGGATCAGCCGCAGGTAGCTGTGGGGAACTCCCAGCTCCGACGTCAGATTGGGACAAGACCACTTGTGTTAGTTCCGTATCGTCGAAAGCTACAACTTTTATGAAGACCATCTGACCTGAAACCGAGAGGAAGAGGGGGTATCAGGGCCGACTTGACAGCAGCCTGTCCTGGGCAAACAGGGGACTCTGGGTCTGGCGCTACAGAGGGAGAATGGCCGCCCTGGATGGAGACGATGTCAAAACCAGACAGGACCACCTCTGGAGCGTAGGCGCTTCGGAGGATCAGAACTCCCATGAAGAGAGCTCTGGCTGAATCGCACAGGGACAGGCGGTGGAGCTGCTACCAGATGGTGCTCAGGTTCAGACCCGAGTTTGGTGCAGTTGCACAAGAACGGGCGGTGCGAGCGGTGCCGAGGTCGGATCGCTGCGGGATCACTCCTGGAATGAAGCTGACTCGACAATGTACGACTCCACATAAGAAAGCTTTGGCTGGTTTGCACCGTGGATGCCAGGGTAGTCTCTGCAAACTCGACCTCTGCTGCAGGCTGGTTGCAGAGAGCAGCAGCGTGGTCTTCTCGACCCACTAGAGGGCGTAGCGGTGACGGGGCGACGCCGGGGTGCCGTGGACGCTCGGAGCTGAGGAGGGCGGACCTGAGTGCCGAGGGCTCTGATCTCCCTCTTCTTCTATTCCTTCTTCTTCTTCTACTTTGGCTCACTGCTGCTCTCTCTTTCTTTTTCTCTATTGAACTCCCCTTTTTCTTTTCTCTGCTCTTCTCTCTTTTTCTTCTCTAGATCACACAGATTGGCTTCTGCTCTCCTGGTCATTATCCACGATTATTTTCTCCAAGAAGGAGAAAAATACCTTTTATGCCAGCAGCAGGAACGACGCGCGTCTTCCACGAAGTCCCACCCTAGAACCTCCACACGTGGCAACATCTTGCCATTCACTTTACACGTGTCACAATCATAAGACTGCATTCAACCTTGGATCACGTGCCACCCATATTTTCCATGAAACATTACCTGTCAACACAGAAACAAACATTAGTTCAGTTAAAAATATACTAAACATAAGAAAGATGCATGGGGTATGCACGGAGTATGTTTAAAGCACTTAGACAGACTGTTACAGTACCTTCTCGGACTTGCTGCAGCTCAGGCAGTCATAACACATACATGCTCAGACTTACACTGGCTAGGGTGTAGTGTCTGCTCTTAATTCAAACATGCACGGGGTTGGATAAAATCCAGTGTGCTCAGACTTACAGAGAACATACACTGTCATTGGTACAATGTATGCTCGGAGTCTAACAGGCAACAAGCAGAAAATGCACGGACGTTATTATATGCTCAGACTTTGCTACTATATGTGCTCGGACATGATCCGACATGCAGCAAACTAGAATGTGCACGAGCGTTGACATAGGCTAGGACATGCTCCAAAATGTAGTGAACCAGAAGGTGCACGTGTGTTGTTATTTGCTCAGACAAGCAACACTCTTTTAGCTACAGTATATACACTGACTCCAATCATGCACTGAGCCAAAATGTGCACGGGTGTTGATGAATGCTTGGACTTGCTAAGAGAGGCATAATGCATATGCACAGACTTGCAGAGGTTGTATAACAGTGTATGCTCGGACATACACTGACTTGCAACGGTGCATACACAGACAATTGTGCAAAGTGAGCAAGGACATGCACGGACTAACTCCATAGCTGATAGCAGGCAGAGCATGCAAGGAGTTTGTTGTGAGGGATGTGCACGGGGTATGATGTGCACGGACTTGCTTGCCTGCTATTACAATTACTACACTCCACGCAGGGAGGGGATCACGGGGATGGGGCAAACCACTACATGCACTACCCTCACGCAGGAGGGGGGAACGAGGGGAGGGGAAACCAAACTGTGATCGTACACCTTGCTCCGATGTCCAATCGAGGTGCTGCCAACACCTGGACGAAGCTTTGGGGATGCCAAGGGATGCCTGCAAGTCCAACATCGAGCCGATGTCACTGGAAGGTGGAGGAGGTCACAGTCGATGGCCTGTGCAGTTCTACCTTGTAGGACTAGATGGCGCGGTCGTGGTGCGTCGACAGGTACGCTCGCTGTAGAACTCCAAAAGTGACGGGACCAACTCATGGGCGTAGCAGACTTCAAAATCTAGCAGCCGTCAGATCACCTCACCGGTTGTGGTCACTGAAATGGTCGGCATCAGGTTCCTGGGTGAACAGCAGGACAGGTTGACGATGGCCATGGTGGGATCTTCTGTGCTGATGTTGGAACAAGACGAAACCACTTGGGTTGCCTTCATATCGTCGAAAGTCACAACTTTGTAGAATACTACTCGGCCTGAAACTGAGTGGAGGATGGAGTATCGGGGCTGACTAAGTGGCAGTCTATCATGGGTGAACAGAGAGTTCTGGATCTGGCATAATTAAGGAAAAAGGGACTCCCCAGGTGGAGACGTTGTCAAAAGAAGACAGGACCACCTCTGTTTCATCGGTGCCTCGAAGAGGAAGAACTCTCGTGAAGGGAGTTCTGGCTGATTCACACAGGGGAAGTCAGTGTCAATGTTGTCAAGTGGCACTCAGGAATAGGTGCAGTTTGGGTGCAGTTGTATGGAAACACCTGTTGCGGTTGATGCTGTTGACGAAAGGAGGCGGGACCACTTCTGGAGTGTCACAGACTCGAAGGAGTACGACTTTGCAGAAGACACCTCGAGTTGAATCTCACTGTGGATGCCACTAGAAGGTCTGCTAAATGAACCTCTGATGCTGACTGGTAGCAGATTCTAGCAGAACGAAGCTTCTCACTCCACTGGGAAAGGAGCGATGACAGGGCGACTCCAGGGATTGCTGTGGGCGCGCTGAGCAGAGGGGAGGAGAATGTGGGTTGCAGAGGGAGAGGGAGCTGGGGTGTGGAATAAGCAGGTTTTTGGTGATGTTCATAAGAATCTCTTGGCAACGGAGGATGATGTTCTTCAGTATGAGCATCTATATGATACCCTACCTAATCAAGCAAACCTGACTGCATTGGAGACTACTAAAAATATCCTTGCGGAGCATCTACTTCAACAAGAAACATTTTGGAGACAGAAATCTAGAGTTCGTTGGCTTGAGGAAGGTGACAGAAACACTAAATTTTTCCATATGACAGTAGTGACTAACCGGAGGCGCAACTTCATTGCTCATCTTCGAAATGCTTCTGGTGTTCTTACTTTAGACAAATAGGAAATGAAAGATATTGTTGTGGCTCACTTCCAAAAAGCATTCACTTCTTAGCAACATTTTATTGATATGGATACCATTAGATGCAATCCCCAAATGATCTCAGCTGAAGATAATACCTCTCTGTGTGCTATCCCGGATGATAATGAAGTGAAAGAAGTAGTCTTCTCCATGTCCCCAGACAATGCTCCGGGACCTGATGGGTTTACAGGGAGTTTCTTCCACAAAGCTTGGCCAATCATTGCTAAAGAGGTGATCAATGCAATCCAGGAATTTTTTACCAAGCGAAGGCCTCTTCCTAGATGCTTCACTGCTACAATCATTGCCCTTATTCCAAAAATCAACAATGCTACTGATATTTCATAATTGAGGCCCATCAGTCTTTGCAACTTTTCATACAAGATTATTTCTAAAATCATGAGTAATAGACTGAGTAGATTTTTACCTTCCCTCATCTCGAAAGAGCAGTCAGCCTTTATTAAAGGGAGATGTATTGTTGACAATATTGCTTTAGCTCAGGAAATGGTACAGGAATTGGAGAGGAAAACCAAAGGCAACAATGTTATCTTTAAGCTGGACATGGCAAAGGCTTATGATCGCCTTGAATGGGATTTCCTCTTTGTAGTTTTGAAACGCTTTGGTTTCAACACTCCTTTCATAGAACTCATTGAATTAATGGTGAATAACTACTGGTTCTCGATTTCTGTCAGTGGTGAATCTGTGGTTTTTTCAAGTCAACCACGGGTATTCGACAAGGTGATCCGATTGCCCCTTATCTCTTTATTCTGGCCCAGGACGCTTTGAGTAGATCTCTGCATGATGCTTACATGAGAGGTGCAGTTGGATGGTTTGCTGGCCATCAGAGATGCCCTGCAATGTCTCATTTTCTTCTTGCAGATGACACCCTTGTGTTTGCGAAGGCAACTGCAGACTCTGTCCATAATCTGTTCAAACTTCTGAAAGCATATGAACAAGCATCTGGTCAGCTCATTAATGTGGGGAAGAGTGGCTATTTTATACACCCTAAACACACTCAGTCTCTTACTAGCAGAATAGAAAACATCACAGGTTTTACAAGACATACTTTTCCTCATAAATATCTAGGCTTCCCTTTGGTTTTGGGCAGAACCAAAAAAGTTCATTTTGCGAGTATCATCTCAGCTATTCAAAAGTGAATTGAAGGATGGCAAGCTAAACTTCTATCTCAAGGTGCGCGAGTCATACTGATCAAGCATGTTCTCACTTCTATTCCAATATATATTTTGGCCTCCTCTCCTCTACATGCTAGCATTCATCAACTCTTAGATCGATCCATTGCAAAATTTTTCTGGGGATCCTCTCAATATGGAAATAGGAAGCATTGGAAATCTTGGAAAGACATATGCAAACCTATACCTCAAGGAGGGCTTGGGATTAAGTCCTAAAGGCACATGGAACTTGCTCTACGGGTTAAAATGCTTTGGCATACCCTACATTCTGATTCCTTATGGGCTGAATATTTCAGAGCTAAGTATATTCGAGGCAATCACATCAGTGAAGTCAGTTTCAAAGAGATGAAGGGTTTTGCCAGGAGAAGTTGGCTTCGAGCTAAGAATCTTCTTGTCCAAAACCAAAGAATCATTATTGGTGATGGCTGCTCTACCAATTTTTGGAAAGACATTTGGCTTGGAAATAAAAGTTTGGAATCCCTGGTTCCTGCTGATATTTTTCCCAATACTAAAGTCATTGTCAAAGATACTATCATGCATTCAACCCAGGAGGATACTTGTATTATTGATGCCTTTTTACCTATCGACATTAGAAGAGCCTTTCAGCATATCAAGTTAATTCCTACTCCGGACGAAGCTATATGGTGCCTCTCCTCTATTAGTAATTGCACAGTTTCTTCAACATACAAGAATATAACTAACCTCCAGCCGATGGAAACTCATTTTTTTTTGAACCGTACATGGTCAAAATGGATCCCTACTAGGATCTCGGTATTTCTATGGAAGGTAATCTACAATTGTTTGCCAACTGATTTGAATATCAAGTCCTCGGGTATCCACTTTTGCTCCAAATGCAGCTGCTGTAAAGACCACCATGAGGAAGATGTTAACCATCTTTTTGTAAATAGTGAGTGGGCCATCTCCATCTGGTCCTTTTTCAGCTCCAAAGGCCTTCTCATTTGGGGTAATACAGCGAGAGGGATTATTATAAACCCATTCAAGCTGTGAAAGGATGCTCCCTATTTGATTTATTTTCTGCTGTTGTTATTGCTTATGGTATATGGGAGATTTGGGCTACTCGGAATGCGGCTATTCATGATAACAGGAGTATTCATCCGCATAGTTTGATCTACAAAATCATCATGCAAGTTAAACAGATTATTGGTTATGCTGGTCTACAGGAAAACAACTATAATAGGAAAATGATTTTAGCAGGCTTTGGCATCAAGGCATCTGCTAGCAAGGGGCTGGATGTTATGCTTGTCAAATGGCGGTGTCCTCCTTGGCCTCATTTAAAGCTCAATACTGATGGAGCTTCAAAACAAGCGGGTGGCTTGGGTGGTGGTGGCATTATTTGAGATTCCCAAGGCATTCCCATTTTTGCTTTCTCACATTACTATGTGCAAGGCAATAGCATTGTAGCAGAAGCCAGGGCTCTTATGGATGGTCTGAAATATTTGAAGATGATTACACACCAACTGGCTTACATTGAGTGTGACTCTCAAATCCTTGTGCAAGTGATCAACAGGAAGGTTCCCTGTCCATGGGTGATTCAAACATATGTCAGAGAAATTTGGAGCATGCTTTCCACAAGTGATTCTATTATTCATATTTTTCGTGAGGCTAATAAGATGGCTGACTGTTTGGCCAATCTTGCATGCACCATAACATATAATTCTTTTTTCTTTCGCAGCAACAACTTCCAAAGCATATAAAATGGGTTGCTCACGTGGATAAGTTAGGAATGCCTAGCCTTCGTTTGATGTAATAGTGTAATGATGGAGTGACATTCTCTCTGTCCCTGGTAGAGGGTGCACGTAAATAACTTGAAATCGGTGGAGAACTGACCAATGGCGTAGAAGAAGAAAATCTAGGGCTTTAAAAATCAAACATCTTATGTGAAGAGAACCAAATGAATAAAGGAATAGAAGGGGATGAAAAAGTGCCATGTTCAGGACTGCACGAAAAGGGCCGAATGCTTGATGGAAGTTGACCTAAATGGGCTGTAAGTTGACTTGGTAGGCCAGAAGCTGAAAAATAAGCCCCAGGACTCTAAGAAATCATAATCTCCGAAGTTCAAAGACTAGGGAACAATGAAATGGGATCGAAATCCATCCAAGGAAGGCTCTAAAATAATGGGTAATTCAAGACATCAAAAATGATGAATAAGAGAAATAACGTAACTTGTGAGCTAAAAATGGGTGTCAACACTAGTGTCTGCCACATAACTGGCTTTTTTCCCCTACTCTGCATCTTTTCCATGGGATACGAAGCAGAGTCTTAGGGATCACGCTGAGAGGGAGCGATCTTCAGGATCTATTGCTTCGAATACGGGGCTAGAGAGATGGTTGAGTTCCTTCTTCTTTCTGCAAGCTTCGTCTCCCTTCTATAAATAGCGCGCAGCAGGGGTGTTGGCGGCCATCTTGGGTTGCTGTCCGTCGCAACAAACCTTTCCTGAAGATGTCATCGGAGGAGTCGAGCCCTTCCTCTGGGGAGGGTCCCCCCAAGCATCTATGCTTCCAGAAGGAAGCCTTGCCAGGGCCAGAGCCGGCACTTGGGGAGAGTAGCAACAGCGGAGGCATCTTCGAGGGCTACCGTCATGGGTACCTAGACGGCTGGGGGGGAGGCCTTAGAGAAAGTGAACCACCTGTACACCAACAAGGGGGTCTTGAGCCTTCTTCTTGACAGGTTCTGGTTCAATCAAATGAAAAAGTAAAAATTCACATTTTGCACCCATACTACGTTTCACATTTTGCATTGCATATTGCATATATTTCCTTTGTGTGCTTGCATGCCTATATATGTTATTCACCCCCATCCTTTAAAATTTCTAAGACTACATACTTCTTGCTAAATAATGTTACATTTGAGTCATTATTGATGTGTTTCATGTCATACACTCTAGGAGAGTATATATTTGATAAGTGCATCTATTTAGGGGGAGTTATTCGGGGTGCTGCACATGCACATGCGCATTGCCATTTATTAATTAGTATTTCATTAAAATATCTCATTCAACCATATAATCTTGATGTATATTACACATGCACATATATGCATACGCAAGTTCTTAGACTCAGAGGTTGTAGATCGCTTGACTCTTTGCCACGCAATATGAGCGCATTGGTCAACTTGCATCATTTGGTGGTAGATGATGATGAAATAGTATCCAACATCTTGGGAAATTGATGGCTCTCCAGGAATTAATTGTTACTGGAGGTAAGCTGAAGGAGTTTCCACACATGGGCATGCTCCGACGGCTTTGAATCTGGCATTTGGAGGAGGCCACGAGCAAGGAAGAGGCCCTTTAAGCGAGACTAGAAGACAAAGTGCATCTGGGTGTGTTGGAACTGAAGTGGAGTGACGACCGGCCGTATCGAGATCCGTCGTTGTTGCATGATCAGGAAGTCACCGATGCCCTGCAACTTGCGAATAGCATCAGGGAATTGCTTGTCAAAAACTACGGGGGAATTAGCTCGCCGAGATGGATGAAGGGTCCATCATGGGCCTCGGCCTCCACCTCCTTCCAGCTGCTGCAAAGAGTTGTACTCGACGATTGCAAGAACTGGGAGGTCCTGCCACCTCTCGATCAACTACCCTACCTCAAGTTCCTAAAAATCCAAGGCATGTTGGTAGTGACACGAATAGGTCCTCAGTTCTTCAGCTACTGCTGTGAGGATGGAGGTGGAGGAGGGGTCCGACTGCAGCCAAGGTTCTCGTCACTAGAGGAGTTGGAGTTTCGAAACATGATCGAGTGGGAGGAGTGGGAGGCACCACCACCACCACTTGAGGGACCACACCACCAACAGTCGTTGTTCGACTCCACAAACTCGTTATTCGTGGCTGTATGAAGCTGAAGGAGTTGCCGTCGCTCCCTCCCACACTAGATGATCTTGTGATTGTCTCTGTGGGGTTGACTCATCTACCTGGATGGATGCGATGATGGAGGCGGCGGCTTTGATGTGGCGCCAGTGCACATGTAATTTCCTATACCATCTAATCCCAAAGAAATAGCCATCATGACTAGTTCAGACATATTTTCTGAACTAGCACTAGAAAGCCATATATAGCTGATTCTCTCTTCTTCCTCTCATCTCTAATGTAGAGATCAAGGAGATGCCGCGGAGGAGATCATTCGTGGGGGCGTTACGAAGAGGAGATTCCACCGTTCGTGCCCGTGTGGATACCGCTAGAGGCCGTTCACTTGCACAGCTAATTACCGCCACGAGGGATTGTTTCCACTTCGCTGTGACTTGAGAATCGCAGAGGTAATATCAGATCTCGTAGTTCTATATTATCATCAGGAATCACATATGAGCGATCAACATGGCCAGGTTAAAATTTTAATTTCTCATTTCCGATGCGTTCCTATGATCCCGGCCTAGATCCTTACAGTGGCCACCGTGTTCCAACGATGGTTGAAGTGCTCTAGTAGCCCCTGTAGCAGCCCAGTGTAGCAAGGGTACGCGTACAAGGCGACAGTCACCGCGTACCTGATCTCGGCCCGGTCCAACAGTACCCGGTAGTGATGGATGACCCCCATCAGCCACTCAGTGGCACCCTGGTGGTAGTAGTGCGATGGAATCACGGCCCAGCAACCATACCAGCTCATGATAGTCTGCCTTATAACCCTGTCCAACATGCTATGGTCATCATAGCCCTCTCCAGCATACTGCAAGCCTGCGGACTCCAGCAACAATCCAGCGGTCCCCTCTGTCTCAGCGCGTTGATGACTGTGCAAGTCCCAGGAAGTGGGGGCCAGCGGTCTGACTCTAACCCCAGATCTCTCCGCTCCACCAAAGAACCCCAAACACTCAGCACTAGGAAACTGTCGCTGCCTCTAGTAGTCCTCTGAGATGCTAGGGTAGCTATAGAAGGCTACACCCTGCAGGCTATCCTTGCCGATCAAGATGGCCCGCTCAAGTCGACGGCGGGCTCCCGGAATCTGTGAGTCGTCCTCCTCCATGCCAGGCGGAACGTAGCTCCGAAGAAACTCAAACAGGTGCCGATCCAGGGGGAACTCCAACGGATACCCTCTGCTCCTGTCATAGGTGTACATGTCATCGGCCTCCTGAATCCTAGCCACCCCTACGGTCCCGACGCCAGTGGCTCTCTCGCCAAGGAGACCCTCAGCCATCACTGTGCGCCCACTGTCCAGCTGCTCTATGCTAGCCACTGTAACCACTGGCGGGCCTAGAGGAGGTGATTAGATGCTTGCATAGGCTCGTAAATAGATCATCTCGATCTATTCTCTCCTTAGATCTTGAATTGATTCCATTCCACTGCGAATTGATTTTTTAATTGATCAATAGATCAACCTATTCACCCCCTCCCCCTCTAGATTGATCTCCAATCTCCCAACATTTACCTCCTCTTCCCTCCTCCCATCTTCAACCTGCAACTTCAGATCACGGGCTGTAGAGAACTATTCATTTGAAGAGGCGACTGTGACTTCATCCTGGCATTTCTGAAGCCTAAAGAAGTACCGGTGGAAGCGTCTCCGAGTTGTCTTCATAACAGTGGCAGTCTCATCCTCATCCGAGCTCTGAGCTAGCCGTGAGAGTCATTCTTCCCCGACTGCATGCAAGAGGTCTGGCCAGCAACCTAAGGCTAATTGCAGGAGCTGCCACAACCAGTCACCTGAAGATCTGGAGGCGAGGTTTGGCTGGGACCTTCTACAATGAGTTTTCTTTCATCACCAATAAGAGGAACTCGATTCGGCCTCCGGAGCAGTGATTTCTCAATTTTCTCCCCAAGGTGCGCTGTTCTGTCCACTCTTGGACTGAACAGACCACCTGTCACTATTTGGGCTGCTCTAGTCAGCTCTGACATCTTCTGCTCTTCCCGTGGGTCACGCTTTGAAGTAGACATGACAATGATTCCATTGATTCCAGCCACACTCGATTCTGAGTCTGGGAGTGTTCATGGCGGCCTCGACTTCCTGCTGCTGTGGCTCTGTACCAGTCAGAACTAGGAAGCAGAGACACTGTTCATAGCTCTTCCTCAACCGGCGCTGACAACCTAGGAATTCCATAAAAATTAGTCAAGACCCTGGTCCAATTACGAGGAGTTGGCCACTGGTTTCGTCAAAAACTAAGTTCAGAAGTGGTCGTAGCGCCGCCGACAATGTCCACCTGTCCCCCATTCCAGAAGCAGGCAGAATCAACAATCAACATTCGTTAGGGCTTCTTGTTCATCTCTTCCCTTCCCCGCCTGGCCGGCTTACCGCCCCTCCCTGCGTGGAGGTAGTTTTGATTGTAAACAAGTTAACCCCCACCCCAAGACCCCCCTCCTGCGTGAGGCGTAGTGTTGTACACTCTTGAGCAGGTTGAAAGGCTGATGCCTAGCTCACTCGAAAGTAACTCTGGTCTCACAGTTTACGAGGTCCAAGGCTTTGACCAGGACACTCCTCCAGAGGAAGAAGATTGGCGTGAGCCCATCATCAAATTCAAGAGGGGATGGTTCCCCCCTGACCGGGCTCAATGGGTCCGACTGCTCTACCAGGCAATGTCATATGAGTTGATCGGCGACTCCCTGTACTGACTTGTCCACGAGAAGGACAAGTCCATTCTCTTGAGATGCGTCTCCCCAGCAGAGGCTCGAGCCATCATGCGCGAGGTCCATTCCGGGCTGTGCGGCACACATCAAGTCGGAAACAGAATGAAGCATAAAATCAAGCTCAAAGGCTTCTATTGGCCTACCATGTACGCGGACTGCGTCCAATATGCTCACACATGCCATCAATGCTAAGCTTTTGGCCCAGTACCTAGAAGGTCTCCTAACCCACTGCGCCCTACAGCCCCTACCTGGCCCTTTGTCGAGTGGGGTATGGATATTACGGGGCCTTTCCTGCCATCTTCCAAAGGCCATAAGTACATTCTGGCCGCCACCGAGTACTTCTCTCGTTGGGCGGAAGCCTTTCCCCTACGGGAAGTCACTGGTGAGCTGGTCGCTAGATTTGTCTAACATAACATCATCTACTAATTTAGCACTCCCAGTCGCATAGTCTCTGACAATGGGATGCCATTCAAGAACAAGGCCGTGTACCAGTTGGCAGCCAAGTTCCACATCGACTGGAGAACTTCTTCGATCTACAACCCACAGGCCAACGGTTTGGCCGAGGCCTTCAACAAGACTCTCTGCAAGCTCTTGGCTAAGATTGTTAGCCACCAGAAATGTGACTAGAGTGAAAAGGTCTCCGAGGCATTATGTGCCTATTGGACAGTCTACAAGACCCCCACAGGATGTTCGCCATCCTCCCCCGTCTATAGAGTAGAAGCCGTCATCCCCATCGAAATCTAGTTAGCATCCTACTGCGTGGCGATACACACCGGCTTGGCCGGCCCTGATGAAAGTGAGTACCAGAGAAGGTTGGAAGAGCTTGCTGATCTGGAAGGCAAGCGGCGCGAAGCCTACAAATACCTGCAGATGTACTAGGCCTGCATGGTGCGAGCCTACGACACGGTGAGTCGAGAGCCCGGACCCGCACACCTCAACTAGTGTGCCCACCGCGGAAGCGAGGGAGTGCCACCCCAAAACTCACGCCCCCGGCATGCCGGCCCCCACTCTAGTTGGGAATCCCAAACCCTTAGGGGTCAGCCTAAGCTAGCCTCGACCCTTGGAACGATTGGGTTCCGCCTTGGACCCTCGTCACCATCGCCCGGTTGCCTTCGGGGGATCGTGTGCGCCGTGAGAGCAAACCATTCGCGTGAGTCCGTGGTCTCTGTTATATGCTTACTGGTCTAGGTCCTAGGGTCTTCATTGCATCCAATACATCATAGGGCTGTGTCACTTCAAAAACACCCGGTATCACCCTTGTCCATCGGTGTGGCTACGATGGGGGTCATCCAGTACTACCTCCTCGTACCCCTCGCCGTTGATCGGCAATTCAAAAATCTGGAATAGAGACCATAAGTCAAGGGTGGTCTCTCCCTCTACTGTCGCCACTGTATTCCACCGGCAGTTGAAACGCTCCAGCAGTCCCTATAGCAATCCGGTGTAGCACGGGTACGTATACAAAGTGACAGTCACCGAGTACCTAATCCCAGCTCGGTCCAGTAGCACCCGGTAGTGGTGCACAATCTCCATCAGCCACTCTGTGGCCCCCTGACGATACCGGTGCGACGGGATCACTACCCAGCGATCGTACCAGCTGATGACGGTCTGCCACATCACCCCATCCAGAATGCTGCGGTTGTCATAACCTTTCCCAGTATACTGCAGACCTGTAGGCTCCAGAATCAACCCAGCTGTCCCCTATGTCTCAGTGTGGTGGTGGCCATGCAAGTCCCAGGAGGCAGGGCCTAGCGGCCCAACTCGGACTCCAAACTGCTCTGTCCTGCCAAAGAACCCCAGACACTCAGCACTAGGGAACTGATGCTGCCTCCAATAGTCCTCTGAAAAGCTCGGATAGCTGCAAAGTGCAATCCCATGCAGGCTATCCCTGCCTAGCAAGATAGCCCGCTCAAGATGGCTATGGGCTCCCAGGATCTATGAATCGTCCTCCTCCATGCCAGGAGGAACATAGCTCCTCATAAACTCGAACAGATGGCGGTCCAGGGGGAACTCCAAAGGGTAGCCTCCACTCCGGTCCCTTTTTGATTTGTTTTGATTACGATTATCATCGTATTTATTTTCATCTATATTCGTGGTGTATGTAAGAAAATGGGCCATCGGGGCTAGGCTTGGGCAAGGTCAGCGCAAAGGGGGATTAAGTCGGTGCAAATAGGGTCAGGTCAGTGCAATGCCCGGGCAAGGTCGATGCGGAAAGTGATCGAGTCGGTGCGATTAAGGGTTGGATCTGTGCCAGGCCAGGATGGGGTCCGTGCAGACTGGGATAAGGTCGGTGCATAGCCTGGACAAGGTCTGTGCAGTGGAGGGGACAAGTCCGTGCAAAGGGGACCGAGTCGGTGCAATCCGAGGCTAAGGCTGTGCAAAGTAGCCTGGGCCAAAGGGGATATTAATGCAGGCCTGGGGGTGTGCCGGATAAGGCATAAGGAGGGTAAGAGGCTGCATCGGGTAAGGATGGGGCTAGTGTGCCGTGGAAGTGCCAAGAGAGTGCACCGGGTGAGGGTTGCGTAGGTGAGGCAGTGTACCGGACAGGACCAACCAAGGGTGTGCCGGGTAGGGGTGTTGGAGGGTGTACCGGGCTGGGCTGTGCCAGGGAGGATGGTTAGGTCGTGCTGGGCTAGGGCAGAGGTGGGCCGCGCCGGCGAGGGCGGCAGCCAGGGTGTGCCAGCCAAGATGAGGGGTGGAGTGTGCCGGGAAAGGCCGGGCTAGAGTGTATCGGGCTGGATGCCAAGGGTGAGGGTGTACCGGGGAAGACCAAGCCAAAGGTGTGCCGGTGAAGGGGATGACCGAGGCGTGCCGGACTGGGACTAGCAGGGTGTACAGGGGTGAGGTGGAGCTGGGGTATGTTGGGCAAGGGTCAGAGGGGCCACTCCTTCTTCATTTTCTTATGCCCTTCCTTTTTCTTCTCTTCCTTGATTTTATGTAGTACATGTGGGTTTTTCTCTTCCTTTCTCTTAATCATTTCCCCCTTCTTCTTCATTGCATAATGAGTGTTCAAGTCACATAGTTATCATTCAGTCTGGTCCTCTTCATGTTGTTCACAATGCTTTGCCTTGGTTGAGCATTTTTATCATTAGTCATTTCATTTGTTTGTTGCTCCCTTTGTTTTCTTAACATGATATTGCCCCGTTTGTTTGTTGCTTCCCTTTTTCTCAACCGTGCAGTTCTGAATGCTTCCCTCGTTAGGGACAAGTGCGAGCTTGGATAAAGGAGACTAGGGTGTGTTATTTTGATATGAATGAATGAAAAGAACCAAAGTTTGTAACCTACGTAAGGTGCCTTGGCCCCTTGCTACTTTCCTTCCCTCTTTCTCTTTGTGAGTTTGAGTGTGTCGCCCGGTGTGAGACCGTCTGGCGTGAGGCCGAGCTCCGCGAGGTAGTAACCTATCCAGTCCTGTTCGTGATACCGGAGTTGCCATCGATCCATTTCCACGTCGCTGCCGCGTCATTTAGTATCATTATCAGTTGCCACGTGACGAAGTGAGAGAGAGCCCTATCCATGCAGCCTGTCTCCTGAGAGCATCGCTGTGGACGGAGAGAGAGAGCTTGTATGCGCCCATCCTTAAGCCCTAGAACTGTCACATTATGCCACCATAATTGTCAGGAGGTAGTTTCACAACTACTTCGCCTACGGACGAGCAACTCTCCCTGATCGGTCCCTTCGTAAAAGGAATTGACCCTTTGCGTATTAGCCAACAAATTGGGTTTGCACCTTGCTAATTTTCGGTCCCAGGATCGCATCTTTTAGGTCCAAGCTCGTGCATGCCACGTTGGTTTAGGAATTCATCGGGCCGTCTCGAGCGCGCTTCAACACTACAAGCACCCATGGATCAGGAGAGCGTAAGTACCATGCTAGCCCAGCTCGATCAACATCTCACGGCCCAAATTGAAGAATCTATAGGCCAATTGCGAGCAGAGCTAGATGAGAGGATCCGAGCCTTAGAGGATCATGTAAGAAGAGAGAAAGGAAGATTGAATGGTCACGGAGACCCCGTGGTCAACCATAGAGAAGAGAGAGACCATGCCCGCCGAGATCAAGCTCCCCGAGGGAGGGAGCAAGATGGTCATGCACCCCTAGAGAGAGATCACGACGATGAGGAGATCATCCTACAGAACGTCAAGATAAATGCTCTCAGTTTTGATGGGTCCCTCAATCTCGCCATATATCTTGATTGGGAGACCGAGATGGATCAATACTTTAATTGGCATCACCGCATGACCCCTGCTACAAGGGTGAGGTTCGCCAAAATGAAACTCCTAGGTCAAGCCAAGACCTACTGCCTCCCGGCATGGCCGATCAGAGAGATCTTATGTCCGGGGGCTCTCTTACTGGGTAAAAGACTGCCGAGTGAGTTCTCATCTTGGCCGGGCGAAGTATGGGTTTATTCGGCCTTCTCCCCTTTGACTCGCACGTAGGCGCGAGTGCCGCAGGGGCCGTGGGATCCTCATCGTCATTTTTTGACATCCACAGCAACGTTCCACCGCCTCGTGATGGGGAACTGTCCCAGGTATAGCTCCACTCCTCACCCAATCCCCGGCAAATATAAGAAGGCCCAAAACTGCATTTTTAAGAAGTGTCAGCATATCAAGCATACTAGAAGCATATTAGAAGCAATGGAAAGGCATTTAAGGTATTTACCTGCAAGAAGGGCAAGAAGCCGCCAAGCATAGTCACCCGATCGGTGGCGCTGAGAGAGTGGAATAGGAAAGCCAGCATCGCTGCTCCCCATGCGTACTTCCACACTCAGCTCAGATCGGCCAGCAGAGGGAGGAGCTGGTAGCTGATGACGTCGTCTCATGTCGCGAACAGTATCTTCCCGAATAGCAGCATCAGGGAGCGTCTCAAAACTCTATCTCCATCCGGTCCCGGCTCCGTCGCTACACTCGGACGAGCCTGCTCGATCACTCGGTCAATGTGCTGTTCGGGTAACTCTCCGATTGCCACTGCTACTCGCCAGAGTCCCAAGCTCTCTTGGAGCACTGACCATGACAGTTGGGATGATGGATGCCCCGGTCTCATCAAATCCAAGCCAAGGAGCTCCTGGGCCAGCTCCCGGTAGTCGACGTATGCCCATCCGGTCACAGCCTTCCCGTGCACCCGCAGGCCCCTGATCTGGGTCATGTCCTCCAATGTCGGTGTCATATGCCCCCACGGGAATATGAAGGCCCGGCTCACCGGATCCCATCTCTTGTGAAGAGCCAGCAGGAGTGCCGTATCCACTCGGGCCACCTCGATGCTCAGCAGTTCTCCAAATCCCATGGCCGCCAGGCGTTCACGTTGGTACTCCGGCAATGCAAGGTAAATCGCTCGGACTTGTAGCCATGTAATTCGAGTCCGTCTTTTCCCATGCACAATTAAGTCCTAGGGTTAGTCATATAATCATAGGGATTCATAGGCATTGCATTTATGGGAGGGGGTTTAGGCAGACCAGCCTCACCCCTGAGGCTGGTCCGCGTAATCCCCCTCTAGCCCACTCTGTTCCTAGTCTACCCCTCCAGGGGGTTTACATAGACCAGCTTCAGCCCTTAGGCTAGTCCACGTAAACCCCATCCAGGAGAGGGGGTTTACGCGCATCAGCTTTGGCCCTTAGGCTAGTCTGCGTAAAGCCCATCCAGGGAGGGGGTTTACGTAGACCAGCTCTAACCCCTTGGCCAACCCACGTAAATCCCTTGACCCTTCAACTTCCCCCATAAAAACCCCTTAGGGGCTCAGGGGGCAACGTACGGACACAAGAGGACACTGAACTCAACTCAACTTGGCTTAACTCAGTGCACGGATCATCTGGCATCCGGTTTCGAGCGGGCTCTCCACAACGAGCCAAGGAGAATTGTGTGTGTGACTTGTCAAACGGCTTAGCACGCCGAGGGTATGTCCCTTGCACTTCCCTCGCGTGTTAACTAGCTGTGACACACAAGTCCACACCCGCCACATGTGAGATGCTACGGCAAGGGTAGACACCCCCTCATGCCGGGGTCACCCCTTACGTGCCCATCAGCCATGACCATGCGTGCGTCATGACATCTTGCTCCCTCTCAGTAACGAGGCCACGTCAACCACTCAACCCGAGTCGTGATCGACCCTCATCCAGATACTAGATTGATGTGTCCCCTCAGTCGCCCAGTCAGCCACAAGCCCCCGTTTGACGCCGCGGCCACAGCCCACGTCACAGGAGGAACTCTCTGTGAAACACACATGTACTCATACATCACGCATCGACCCGGGGACCGACTAGCACGTCGGAATTGTCCCGAGGCATGCCCCTGTTGTACCCGGGCCGTCACGGCCCGCCTGTAAAAATATATACATCTTAGTGTTACACCACCAATTGGACGTATGCTCTCGCATCCACGTTTGGGCCTCTAGTTACCCTCTGTGTCACCTAGTGTGAACCTCCAGCACCCTTTACCCCCATGCAACACTACCCAGTCCGAGATGAACCTATAGCTGCAAAGTGCTCTCGGCTCTTCACCCTGGGCTTCAGGAATATATGGACTTCTCTTTGGCACGGAACGAAGGTCTTTAGATTCAATCCGATGTCAAGTGCGTCTTTCCCGTCAACATATCACGGTGCATGTCTACGGTGGCGCATTAATAACGAAAGATGCACAAGTCCGTTGACGAGAGGAGGCCGCCACTTGTGCCACTCTCCCTGACAACGTAGCCTCATTCTCTTCGGTGAGCCCCACTGCATTAATGACCGACGAGCCATACAACATTAATGATGGAGCTACCTCTCTGACGAAGAGATGACGAGTTAATACCCATACCTCCTTATCTCACCAGGTACGTAAACTAGGCGGCTCATGTCTCCCCTGATCATGATAACTCAATGGTCAACCCCACGGTGATGGTATAACTAGGGCCCTGGCCCAACGGCCAGGAGGTACGTAACTCCTTCCTCTCAAGCCATCTCTCTCTCTCCCTTGCTCTAGTCAACCTTTCCCTCTCCCATTCTTCCCGAGTGCTCGCCTCCTTCCCCACCGTTGTCTGACTTGACCGTCAAAAGATTGTCTCCTGAGATAGCTCGCAGGGCTCCTTCTAACCTTTCTGTGGTGACTGCAAGTCCCTCTCCGACGACGCTCCCCTTCCCAACTAACCAATCTTTGGAGGTGTGGATCATGAATTGGGCAATCATTTCTCAACACACCTCTTGATGCCGTCTTTGGGAAACTTGAGCACAAGCCATGACACCAAGGACCGGCAACCACAATGTCAGCAACCGGAGAGGCATGGTGGGCTCTCACTAGACTTCTCGGGGAGCCGCCGGTGATCATCTGTCCCAGGGAGAGAGCCAACAAATCTCTGCCCACTCTACAGCGAAAGAGCTGACTTATGTAAGGTGCTAGCTCCAGGCGCTGACTAAGGCTTACCAAGGCCTCCTCGAACGGTAGACAGAGCAAGATCGTGCCGCCACAATCCCCGAACTGAGGAGCAGAGCTCAGTCGGTGGCTGACAGTCGAGTACCCTCAGTCACCTTCTCGACGTGGACGCTCCGCCAACCCTGGTACTTCCAACACCGCTCGTCGAGCACCCTTCACTCCAACTCAAGGATAGGCCTAGTGCCCGTGACATTATGACAATGTCGAGTACAAACTAGAGGGGAAGGTACACTACTTAGATGACATCGTCCAAACAGCCAAGACAAAAGGTCTAGTCGACGACAACGATACACATCCACTTCATTTCCCCTCCCATATATCCCATTTTCCCCCATCATCTTCAACCTATAGATCTCAGTTCGTAGGCAGCATCAAAGGCCCATGTTGCAGATCCTGTCTCGGAGTCATTCGGCATTATCTGAAGACATACCATACATCATTGAAAAGATCGTCAAGGCGTCTTCGTAGCTGTGGTGGTCCTGCCAGCATCTGACATTCCTACTGCCCGGAGGACCCGTTCTTCCCTGACTACGCAGATCAGGCCCGGCCAATGACCTGAGGTGACTTCCTGGAGCTCCCGCGGCCACATCCCACAGCTTCTGGAGGCGCTGCTTAGCTGAGAGTTTCTACTACCAGTCGACATCCATTCTACAAAAGCGGCATCCCATTCGGCATCTGGAGGAGTATTTTCCAAATTTTCCTCCCCAGGTGCATAGAACAGGCCACTCAGGACCAGAACTGACACCCCTTCACTCAACGAGTTCTCTCTCTCTGCCCTGACATCGTCTAGTGTTCTTCCTTGTTGTTGGTCGAAGAAGACTCGTCTACGGTTGTCCTCGACTTGGTCCCGCCACGATTGGACTTCGGGAGCGACCGTGGCAGCTACAACCAGCTGCTGCTACACCCTGCGATCAGCCTGAGCCAGAGCGCAGAGAGCCTGTTCCGGGAGCCACCTTGACCGGTGGCGACGACGGGTCAGTCCATGAAAATTCTCCAGCGTTCCAGGGTCTGTCAGTGACGATTCGGCACCAGTTTCGGAGACTTTCGAGCTCGGGGGAGTGCACAGCGGTGACTACAGTGACTCACTATCTTGTAGTCCCAGACCTGGACAGAACCGGAGAAGTGCCCTTCCGGCACCGACTTAGCTAGTCTCCCCTCCCCGCCTGGCTGGCTTAGCACCCCTCCCTCTGTGGAGGTAGTTTTGATGTAATCCTTAATTTCCCCTCACCTAGTCCAACCCCCCTGTGTGGGGAGTAGTACTTGTATAATATGAACAAGGGGAAGCTACATCGGCGCAGTGTGTGGGGAACCCACACTTCCCCGCTCGCCCACGTCTCCAACTCGGGATCGGTGTCTTCACGCCGATCAGGTATACGCTGAACCCTCCCTGGATATTTGTGTTCAATTAGTATCATTGAACCTTGGTAAGGTCAATGCACATATAGCTTGGACTATGGACAGGTCTGTGAACATGCGGGCAGACTCATGGTAAGGTCAATGCACATACAACTTAGACTATGGAAAAGTCAAAGCACATATAGCTTAGACTATGAAAAGGTCAATGCACATATAGCTTGGACTATAGGTAGGTTTGTGCACATGGGGGCAAGCCCATGGTAAGGGCAATGCACATATAGCTTAGACCATGGTAAAGTCAATGCACATATAGCTTGGACTATGGACATGTCTGTGCACATGGGGGCAGACCCATGGTAAGGTCAATGCACATATAACTTAGACTATGGATAGGTTGATGCACATATGGTGCATACCTAAGTAAGGTTGACGCACATGCTGTGCAGGTCCAGGTAAGGTCGATGCACATTTGGTCCAGGCCTAAGTAAGGTCAATGCACATTTAGTCAATGCACTTTTGGTCCAGGCCTAAGTAAGGTCGATGCACATTTGGTGAAGTCTCAGGTAAGGTCGATGAACATTTGGTCCAGGCCTAAGTAAGGTCGATGCACATTTGGTCCCGGCCCAGGTAAGGTCGATGCACATTTGGTCTAGGCCTAAGTAAGGTCGATGCACATTTGGTCCAGGCCCAGGTAAGGTCGATGCACATTTGGTCCAGACCTAAGTAAGGTTGATGCACATTTGGTGAAGTCCTAGGTAAGGTCGATGCACATTTGGTCTAGACCAAATTAAGGTTGATTCACATTTGGGATGGGCATGTAGATGGTCGATGCACATTGGGGTTTGGCCTGTACAAGGTCGATGCATATTAAAAGGCCATGTAAAGTCGATGCACATTTGGGAAAAGGCCATGTAAGGTCGATGTACATTTGGGAAAGGGCCATATAAGGTTGATGCACATGTGGGAAAAGGCCATATAAGGTCGATGCACATATGGCAGAAGGCCATATAAGGTCAATGCACATTTGGGAAAACGCCATATAAGGTCGATGCGCATTTGAGAAAAGGCCATGTAAAGTCGATGCACATTTGGGGATGGGCCATATAAGGTCGATGCACATTTGGGAAAAGGCCATATAAGGTCGATGCACATTTGGGAAAAGGCCATGTAAGGTCGATGCACATTTGGGAAGACAAAGAGCATTTTATGAAATACTTTGTAAGCATGAGTGGATATTCAATATGCATTGGCCTTATAAAAATTGAGTCATGATATGAAAAATAGAGTAGACTCAAGATGCACGAGTGTTAGTTCAATCATTTCAAGAAATGCACAAATCTCACAGACTAGAGTGAAAGATGCACAGACTTGTCTAAGCATTATACACATGTGCTCAGACTTTAAAGATGCATGCTATAGTACGTGCATAGACTTGACAGTGCTAAAATCAAAACTGCACAGACTTGGACAATGTATATGCGTAGACCTTGCTATGCACGTGCACCGACTTGAAGGAAGGTGCTCAGATGCGAAGGCATGCATGTGCTCCGACCTTGTATGAATATGCTAAGACTTATATGTTGCATATGCACTAACTTTCGTGATGATGCTCCGACCTTCATGCAATGAAAATGTGAATGTACACCGACCTGGGTGACAGTGCTCCGACCTTCATGGATGACTGAGGTAGATGTGCATCGACCTTAGTTAGACTAAGGGAAGAGGTGCATTGACCTTAGTAAGACTAATGGAAGATGTGCATCGACCTTAGTACGACTAAAGGAAGATGTGCATCGACCTTAGTTAACTGAAGATCAAATGAGCATTGACCTTATATGAGCTACAGTAAATGTGCACAGACCTGCATACGTAATAAGTACATACTAGCATCGACCTTAGTATGTGCTACAGTGATGTGCACAGACCTGCATGTGCAGTTTGTACAAGCTAGCATCGACCTATTTACACACAAATATGTTCATGCATTGACTTAAGCACATACTGATCGAAGTAAAGACATTAAAGTAACAGTGTTACCATAGTCATAATAAAGTCAACACATGGTCAAAGTAAAGTCAACACATTGTTGCCATCATTAAAACCAACGAACCAGACATCAAATCTAAAAGAGACACAACATTATCCCTCTTTTTGATGATGGAAATACAATTATATTTTGAGGGTAACACACATTTTAATTTTCGTTAGAATATGCAAAATTTTAGTCAAATGTAGTCAAGTGCAGCAATGCAAATATGCAAACTGTCACTGACAAAGTATCACTGGCATGCGTGAACTCAGACTCAGACACTGATAGGGGTGGTTCCTCCCCGTCCCCGGCAGTGTCTTCCTTCCCTTCGGTCAGGGCAAGGGTCAGGGACCCTGTGGCATTTTCACCCCCATCCATATCAACCTAGCTCACCCAGCCATTCTTTGGCCTTCCAGCACACTGGAACCCCCTTTGGGTCCCCTGACCGACACACCAGCCCCAGCCCCCAGCCCCAGTGCCCTTAGCTCATTCACCGGTCCTCCCTCCGTCGTTCCCTTCACGTTTTTTGAGGTCTGGTTGAGGTGTTGTCATCTGCGGACGCCCACCCCCGCTTGTTGGGATCCGCCACTCCATGTGGTCGCGTTCCCCGCTGTTCCCTAACGCCCGGGGTCAAGGGGAGATGCTGCCAAAATTTTATTAGGATGACGACACGACAAGAATAGAAGGAGCGACAAACAAATGGAATAACAACTAACGAACGCCCCTAACCAGGGTAATCATACAGAATTGATTGGTTTAAAAATCACATTCAATAAAAGACAGAAGAAAAGAAAGGCCTTAAGGCCATCAAAGGGAATGGACACATCATCCAGCTGGCTCTCAATGGCTCTAGCTGCTTTCACTGCGTCAATGCACCTTCATGGTGCGTGGACGCATAACACCTCCCCTTGGCCCCTTGACCGGCACGCTCTCCTCCTCCAGCTCCCTCACTGCGTCGACGCAGTATTGCACCGCGTCAACGCAGCAGCGCCCCCTGGCCCCTCGCCGGCATGCTCTTCTCCTCCATCCATCTCATTGCGTCAACGCATTGCTACAGTGCGTTGACGCACCCGCAGCTCTTTGGCCCCTCGCCGGCACACGCTTCCCCTCCGTCTCCCACTGTGTGGACGCAGCACCCTGTTTTGGCCCCTTCTCCGGTACGCCCTTCCCTTCCGCCTCTCTCCCTACGTCAACGCAATGCCCCGGTGCGTTGACGCATCAGCGCTACCTCGTCTCCTTCACCGGCACGCTCGTCTCTTTCGTCCCTCTCATTGCGTCAACGCACTGGCATAGTGCGTCGACGCATCCACGTGCCTCGTCTCCTTCGCCGACCCGCTTGTAGCCACCTCTCACTGCGTCAACGCACCGCTGCAGTGCGTTGACGCAGCAGCGTCCCTTCCCCCTCACCGGTACACCCCATGAAATAACCGGAACTCACCGGTCAACCCGACCAAAACCTGAACGTTGAAGCAACTGAGACTGACAGTCTGTCACTCCCTGTCTAGAACAGAAGTACCTCCCGCTAGAAGAATGACCAGATGCGTCCACTAACGTCTTATACCGCGTCACAAGTGTCTAGCTACGACCCCATAGGCGCGAGACTCAAACACGCACAAGTAACCACAAAGCGAGTGACTAGATGGGGTCTCGCCCTTCGACGCGTGTCCAACTGCCCCTAACCACGTGTGCACACACAGACCGTACGCACTAGGTCTGGCCTCTAATTGATTTTTCCCTCAGCCAGACTCTGGCTACTACATGTGGGGCCCGATGAAAACCAGTCTAAAAATCATCCTCAGGGTAGCCCCACCACCACTCCCTGGTGGGTCAGTACACACGTACCGAAGGCTATGACTAGCGGAGTGTCTCTGAAGGAGTCGAGTCTCAAGCCACGAAAAATAACATCCAAACCTGATGAAGTACGGGGACCGTCCCACGTACCAGCACCGTCGCTCGGTGACCACAGTCGGAGAAGAAACAGGACTGCAACCCACCCGGTGCAGCCCAGAGCCTGGCGGTAGTACCCAGGAGCACCACAGGCTCTGACGGTCTATCACTGGGCTGTCACAACGGTCTAACGGCCGAACACTGGGGGATTAGGCCAACGGTGCAAAACGCACTATGGCGCGCCAACCTTGGTGCATCACAGTTCCTGACACGCCTAACCCAGTGCATCAGGAGACGAGTAGAAACAAACTGTGATGCACATCGCTCGAGGCATCACAGTCTCTGATGGACCACCTTTGGTGCATCAGGAGATAGGATGAAATCAACTGTGATGCATACCCCTCAAGGCGTCACAGCCTCTAACGGTCCTACATAGGAGCGTTAGGGTGATGGTCAGCATTAGCTCTGACGCTCCCTCACTGGGGCGTCACAAGGTTCTAACAGTCCACCCTGGGCGCGTCAGAGGCCTTAACCCCCCAACGGTCAAAAACTCAATAGTCAGAAAACCATAACGGTCGGATGCCAACGGTCGGATCGTCACTCTGACGGTCCAACCTAGGCGAGTCAGACGCCCTAGCAGTCTATCGTGGGACTGTCAGGAAACCAAAAGGGGGTCTTTTTGTTCACTAGTTCGGATAATAACTCTGGGCCAATGGTGAGGGATTTGTCGGCTTAGACTGAATGTCATGACGCCGAATGACTAGGCTTAGACATAAGGTCGTGACGCCAAGAGATCTTTTTGATCATTAGTTCAGACGGTAATTCTCAGTCAACGGTAGGATGGGGGTCGGCTTGAACTGAAGGTCGTGAAGCCGAAGGACTTGACTTAGGTGTAAGGCCATGATGCCAAGAGAGAACACTTACTGACTTAGGCAAGGAGCTATGACGCTAGGCCACTTGGCCTGGATGGAAGGTCATGATGCCAAGGGAGCAATATTAACCGTCCTAGGCAGAGAGCCATGGTGCCGAGACAACTTGGCCTAGACGGAATGTCATGATGTCAAGGAGAACTTTAAATCGGCTTAGGTAAAGAGCCATGACCCCGGACACCTTGGCCTAGACAGAATGTCATGATGCCAAGATAAACTATTTACTGGCTTAGGCATAGGGCCATGACGCCGGACAAGCATATTTAATGGCTTAAACATGAAGTCATGATGTCGTACAACTTAGCTTAGGCAGAAGGCCATGACGCCAAGGTAGAATATTTACCGGCTTAGGCGAAAGGCCATGACGCCGGACAAGAATAGTTAACGACTTAGACATGAAGTCATGACATCGTATAACTTAGCTTAGGCGGAAGGCCATGACACCAAGGTATAATATTTACTGGCTTAGGTAGAAAGTCATAATGCTGGGCAAGGATATTTAACGGCTTAGACATAAAGTCATGATGCCGTACAAATTAACTTAGGCGAAAGGCCACAACGCCAAGACAGAATATTTACCAACTTAGGCAGAAAGCCTTGACGCCAGGCAAGAAGAGATTTTCTTGGTTTACGTGTCAGCCTAGAGGAAAGGTCATGATACTGGCAATAGAAGGGGTCGTTTTGTTCTTTAACTGGATGGAAGGGCAGAGCCACAAGTAAAAATGATCTTTTTGTTTCTTGGCTAGGCAGAAGGCCCGAGCCGCAGGTGAAGGGGTCTTTTTATTGTTTGGCTGGATGAGAGGTCCGAGCCCAAGGTAAGAGAGTCTTTTTATTCTCTGGTCAGAGGGAAGGTCTGAGCCACGGAGCAACCAAATGCAATACTAAACTAAGCAAAGAATTTCCAGCAATGAGAAGTTTTCAGGAGCTCACCTGATCGACGTGAATACACCGATCCCGATCGGAGACGAGGGCGAGTGGGGAGGCGTGGGTATGCACCCGCTCGCCGCACCGGTGTCGCTTCGACCTGCTCAAGTGATTACAACACTACACCCCATGCAAGGGGGTTGAACTTGCGGGTGGGAAGATAAAATTATATGCAAACACTACCTCCCACAGGGAGGGGCTGTAAGCCGGCTAGGCAGGGAGGGGAATTAGAGACCTAGAAAGCCGAACAGAATGATGACGTCGAATCTGCCCGCTCTCTAGATCAGAGGATAGCAAGTCGAAGATGATGCCGTTGTAGTCACTCCCGAGCTCTGTTGTTGATGGGACTAGTGGCAAAACCTCCCTAATTGGTCCAGGAGGACCTCTGAATTTTTGCAGGACTTTTGGAGGACAGCGCTGGTCAAGGCATGACTGCGATCAGGGACTCTGTTTCCTGCTCCTGGCTATCTCAGAACTGCTGCATCAGGAAGGCGAGTCCGCCACGGGTGCTCCCAAACATGGATTTGAGCGAGGCTAGAGTCATTGGAGCCGTCGTCGATCCTCTTCAAAATGGCACTAGTGGGAATGCTGGCAGAGATCAGAGATGACCGGAGCAGCCAGAAAGGTGGGTGGGGGTCTGTTCAGTCCAAGAACAGTCAGAACAGAGCATCTGAGGGAGAAAATTAAGAAAATGCTCTTCCGAATGCCGAACGGGACGCCGCCTATTGTTGATCGACGTTGACTAGTTGTTGTAGCGCTCGGCCAAGCGTCGCCTCTAGAAGCTATGGGATGTGAGTGTGGGAGCTCAGGTAAGTCGTCTCAGGTCACTAGCAGGTCCTGATCTGTGCAGTACAACAACAACTGGATGCAAGTGCCACGGCCACTCCCGAAGTCCAATCGAGACGGGACCAAATCGAGGATGACCGTGGATGAGTCTTCTTCGCGCAGCAATCAGTGGGAGCTCCAGATGATGTCATAGCCTGGAGGAGGAACCCGTTGAGTAAGGGGAGGTCAGGGCAGACTGATAGGAAGCAGAACCGCGCACCAGGAGGAAGAAAATGAGAAAAAATTTCAAATGTAAAAAAAAATTCTGACGGTTTATTGCCAAGAATTCTCTAAACTCCAAAGTCAAAATATAATAGAGATCGTTGCCGTCGCCGACGCCAATTGCCCTGCACGATTGATCATCATTGTGAGAGGCATGGAGAGAGAGAAGGTGAGACAGAGTGAGAGAGGGGATTGGCTCCTCTAACTGTGCATGTGTGTGTCTGTGTGTCAGAGAAAGGGGTGGGGAGACGGAGAGTGAGAGAACAGAGTGAGAGAGAGGGAGAGAGGGAGAGAGGGGCTCAGCCTCTCCCTCTGACTATGCATGTGGAGAGAGAGAGGGAGACAGAGCGTGAGAGAGGGTGAGATAGTGTGTGCGTGTCTAATCGTGTGATAGAGACAGAGAGAGTGAGAGGGAGACAGAGTGAGAGAACAGAGAGAGACAGAGTTACGGCAAGGGAGACAGAGGGGGTCCGCCCCTCCCTTTCACTGTGAGGGAGATAGAGAGGGGGAGAGAGTGTGTGTGAAAGAGTGGGAGAGGGGCCGAGCACCTCTCTGTGAGCTTGTGTGAGAGAGAGAGTAAGAGAGGGAGACAGAGTGAGGGAGAGGGAAACAAAGTGGGAGAGGTGGCGAGCCCCCCTCTTTGTGCACCTACGTAAGAGAGAAAGAGGAGTGGAAGACGGCGAGAGAGAGAGAGAGAGAGAGAGAGAGATGGAGATGACGAGAAGGATATGAGTACCGGACGCCGCCACTCGCTCGCCAGATGCCGCTGTCACCGCTTGCAGGACACCGCTATTGCCGCTCCCCGGACATTGCTATCGCCGTTCGATCGCCGAAAGCTGTTACTGTCCTTGGAGATGAGGGTTGTCGATAGGCGAAGAAGGGAGAAGTGGTCGCGAGGTGGGAGGCGAACGAAATCCTCACGGGTTAATAGCAAGATCCGCTTTGTCGAGGTTAACGGGTAACCCTACCCAATATGCGGATCCGGTTTGTGGGCGAGGCAGGCGAGGCAGGCGAGGCGTGTTGCGGCGAGCGAGGCGTTCGTCTCGACGAACCACTACGGCGCCAGGTGAGGTGCTATTGCCTCGTCTTACCTCAGTGCCTATGCGAGCGCCTAGGCGCGATTTCAGACTACACAGGTTATCAAAAAGTGTTTGAGAGGAAGTGTAATAGACAAGCCTAGATCTTATAACAGGAGTTTCAACCACAACAATTCTAATAAACCATTCGCCGTAGCATGGTTCTTAGCCTCAGCACTAGAATGGGCACACACTGGCTGCTTTTTACTTCGCCAGGCTACCAAGTTGGAGCCAAGGAAGACACAATATCCTATAGTGGAATGGCGATCATTGCGAGAACCGGCCCAATCAGCATCTGCATAGCCTGCAATTTGAAGACTAGAAGACTTAGTAAACATAAGCCCTTGTCCTGAACATGTCTTCACGTAGCGAGGAATGTGATCCATAGCTTACATGTGATGTTCTTGGTGCATGCATAAATTGACTAACAACACTTATGGCATATGTGATATCAAGACGCGTAAGTGTCAAGTTGAAAAGGCGGCCAATAAGCTGTTGATATCTTCCCCTATCAACCTCAGAGAGAAGATCGCTTGTCAGGCCAACGAGGCAATGATTAGTCTCAATCGGGGTTGCAACAAGCTTACAACCTAGCTTCCTAGTCTCCATCAACAGATCAAGTGCATATTTCCTTTGACACACAACTGCAATCCTGGGAATAAGCCACTTCAAGTCCGAGGGAGTATCGAAGCAGCCCCTAATCTTTGATTTCAAATTCTATGGCTAGGGCCACCTTCAACCGTGTTATTCCTCCTCATGATCTCCTGTAATGGCCATATCATTAACATAAACTAGAAGAATAGTTATCATGCCATCTTCTCATTTAATAAACAATGTGTGGTCTGCATTGCTTTGGGTGTAACCACAACGAAGCATAGAAAGTCGAAATTTATCAAATCAAGCTCGAGGAGACTATTTAGGACCATACTATGCCTTATGTGGTATGTACACTTTGCCACCTGTATGATAGCTAGGAGGAGGTTGCATGCACACTTCTTTCTGTTGATGACCATTCGGAAAAACATTCTTCACATCAAACTGAAATAATTTCCAAGAATATTGAGCAGCAAGAGAAATAATAACTCATGCATATTTCAATTTGGCCACAGGAGCAAATGTTTCCTCATAGTTTACACCATAAATATGAGTAAAGCCTTTGACAACTAGTCACGCTTTATACCGATTCACAGAACCATTGGTCTTGCACTTAATGGTGAATATCCACTTGGAGCCAAGTAGCCGACCAACTTCTTCTTTTGGGGGGTCAACAAGTTCCCAAGCGTGATTTTGTTGTAGTGTTCTTATCTCATCTATTGCACACAACTATTTTGGATCCTTTGCAGCTTCTGTAAAAGACTTAGGCATAAAGGCATTAGATAATGTAGCGACAAAAGCATGATAGAAAGGGGACAACCGAGTGTAAGTAACAAATTGGGAAATAGGATGCTTGATACAATCTCCGCTTCCTTTGCAAAGAGCAATAGGTAAATCAAGATCAAAAGAATCAATAGGATGTTGGCATAGAAATTCAACAATATCATGAGAGGAACATTCCATAGGTTGGTCCTCTACTCGCTTTGGCTGTCTAGAGTAAGTGATCAACTCTTTTTGTGGCTCACAATTAGTAGGGTGATCCCTAACTTTAAGAGAATATTCTTTTGTGTCAACATTTTGAACCGATGACTCCGGACACAATGAAAGAGGAGTGCAAAAGTACAACTCAGAGATATGTGAAACTGAACGATGCTTCCCCTGAGAAGGAAATTGGGGGGGGGGGAATAAGACTCTTAAATCAATAAAGTTGACATCCTTGATGACATACTTATGGTCAATCTTGGGGTCAAAGCACTTGCATCCCTTTTGAGTTAGAGAGTAGCTTAGAAACACACCCTTTATAGCCAAGAGTCAAGCTTGGTAGATTCTGGTCGAAGACAATGAATGGAACATAAGTAACCAAAGACTCTTGGAGGTAGAGGAAACAAAGAGCGACTGAGATATTGAAGTGAAATGGGGGCTCCAAGTCCAATCACTCTGGATGTGGCATTTGATTGATGACATAGGCAGCAATAAGGACTGTCTCATCCAAGAACCTTTTGGGAAGTTTGTGCGGGAAGAGAAGAGCACTCACTGTCTCCATTAAGTGTCTATTTTTCCTTTCAATCACCCCATTTTGTTGAGGGGTGTAAGCACATGAAGACTCATGTATAATTCCTTTTTGTTTAAGGAAAAACTTAAGATTCTTTGCAAAGAACTTTTTTGCATTGTCGGATCGGAAAAATATAATTGTTCAAGTATATACAAAGACACATGACATAAAAAATTTAAGAAATAAGCTCAACATAATATTAGGTGGAAAGTAATGGTGGAGAAAGAGAAATTGATGGACGACTCCCTAAACCAACTACTAATGCTCGTATTTGTTGTAGCTCTGATGAAAGAGATGTATATTGATCATTGACATTTGCCAATTCTTCTTTTGTGTTTGTAAGTTATTCCTTCATTTTTGAAAGCTCGTTCTTTGTATCCTTAAGTTCATGAATTGTGAGGAGGGTAAATCTGGTTTGACCTAGGAATGGCCCAATAACAGCGAGCCCACTGAGAATCATGCGCGATAAGTCCTCCCCAGGGACAGGCACACGTGCTCGGCCCAATAAGAGGTGGCCCAGTCCAGAAGAGCATCAGATTCCACAAAGCGTAACGACTACGGCCCAAGCGCAGTTATCGTCGGAGGCCCTATAACGGGCGAGCATGTCCCATGAGCACCGTAAGACTCGTCCCGGGACCAGCCAACTCCGGGGTAATCACCCTCCAACGAAAAAATCCCGTCACGATAGTGGAGAAACGTTACTCTGCTACAGACGCCCTTCCCTACCAAGGGATGAGGCTCCTCGCTCTAGGATAACCCCCTATAAAAGAGAGATCGACAGAAGGGAAGAGCACGGTGATTTATTCCACTATTATGCTACCCCAGAGAATAGAGCTACTAGCTCTGCTACACAGCGAGAAGAAGAGAGCGACTGTCTACATTCTAAGAGGAGTTCCTTCCGGTGACCTTACCACCCAGCGAGCACTCTCCAAGTGAGCACTGGGACTGGCGAGCACTCGCTCGGGAGATCTCCATTGGCTCTTCGACCTCCTACGATGATCTCTCTCTCTCTCTCTATCTCTCTTGCTCTTCTCTGTGTTCTGTCACTCTATTGCTGACTTAAGCATCGGAGGGTTGTCCCCTGGGGTAACACCCGGGTCTTGGTGCGGACACCAGGCGAGCTAGTGACACGTCGACGAACCGACGGCGCCATACGCGGAGCACCAAGTGGACTACATTGACTTCCCTTCAAATTGGGAACAATTTGGCTTCAATTTGGACTCTTTTTGCATTAAAATTGGGCTTGTAATGAACATTACTAGCCCTGCATGGGCCCTAGGACATAGGTGGATCAATGGGAAAGAGGGTGGGGTCCCTGGCTGGACCTACTAGACTTTTACACAAAAACTCAAAGACTTCTAAGGACTGACAACTTGGCTTACAAAGCCTTATAATTGCACACCTATTTATGTAAGGGCATAAATACAAACTAAGAGACATAAAGGTTAATAAAAATTACTAGTGTCTGGAGTCGATTCCCATCATTTCTCCCTGGGTGGGAAGAACTCGACCCCATCGAGTAAGAGGGGCGTGCTATCGCTCCAGTAGAACCCAATGTCATCGGACGCAGGCCGTCCCCTCCATCGAAGCAGATGGCATAGGTACATCCCACCCCGGGTAATTAGTACCAGCTCACCCAGTATATGCTCCATCTGCTCACGTTGTTGGGGTAATAAGGCTAGAAGTGGAAGCTCGGGGGTGGTGTCACTCACAAGGGATGGAGATGGCTCAATGAGTCACTGGGATTCACCGCTGGGTCCCATGGGTGGCTAGACCCGGTACACAAAGAAAGAGCTGCACCCATTCGCTAGCAAGCCTACAACGGGTGCACATGATCCGATTGGCTCATACTCAAAAGGGACGGGTAATATGAGCTTGCTTGGACCAACTCGACTCGACACATACTGACTTACTATGCAATCGATAACATTCGACAAAGACCGACTAAAGAACAAGACAAAGACACACATACGACTCTAAACAAACCTATTATTTAGCCTAACCCATACACATGCAACGGTGGACCAGGACACCCAAATGTGTTCCATGCATGCATTTGACGTAACCAGTGGTTGACATCTTGGGAGACTCCTAGGCCTCCAAGTGTGTACCAGTCATGCCTTGGATTCCTATGGGGCTTGGGTATGGGATGTTCAGGAAGCTCGGGTGGTTTAGGTAGGCCGGGGGAACCAAGGTCACCTTCGTTATCACCCATATATGATTGCATCTCTAGCCAATGAATGGGTTCGAAGAGCGAATGTGGACTGGCCCGTAGGGAAGGGGTGTGGTAGGGGACCTCCGTAAAGAGATGGAATGGAGGTCGTGGGTCAAGCGGCCAACTAAGAAAGGGATCGAAGGGATCAAAGAAGGTGTAACCCCTCGATATGATCAATTAAAACATCTATGTGAGGGAGGGAGAAATCATCTTTAGGACACGCACGATTAAGGTCCCGGAAGTCTATCGAAATTCTTACTTTTCCATCTTTCTTCATAACCGGGACAATATTTGCCACCCAATTTGGATAGAGGATGACTCTAACAAATCTAGCATTGTGAAGCTTATCGACCTCTTCTTTCATCTTTAGCGCCATGTCTGGGTGGAAATGTCTTAGCCATTGCTTGACCGGGATGGACCCTGGCTTAAGTGTTAACAAATGTTCAACAGGCGCAGGGTCCAAATCTGGCATATCTTCGTAACTCTACGCAAACGTGTCCTTGTATTCTTGAAGAACTTGAATGAGCGCCTCTTCTTTAAAGGGTGGCAAGCTTTTACTGATGAGGACAATCCTAGGGTTTTTCTTAGTACCCAGATTGATTTCTTTGGTAGGCTCTTCTACTGAGGCCAATGGCTCATCGAATCTCCTCATATCGCTAGCAAAAGCGTCAGCCTCATCCTCATATTCTTTGTATTCCTCATCTCCCTCTTTGATAGGATCTTCATCATTCATAACCTCATAGACACCAAACTCTTCATTGAAGACACCTATATCCTCATACTCTAAATCTGGCAGAATGATCGGATCTTCTATAAACTAGGGAAGGGCTAAACACACCTAACACCTGATGGCTAGCTCTTTTAGAAACCTATGGGGAATCGCTTACCCTTGGTTTTTCTAATATCTACACTCAGACTCTGAACACTAGAAGATGAAGAAGAACAACTAACCTGATTACTAGACTCGAAAGGGGAAAGAGAGGAAGCGGATACATGAGGTGGTACAGAAGAGGTTACCTCATTGAAGGGGTAAAAGAGGTCCACTAACGAACCTTGAATAAACGGCCCTTGGATCGGGGCACACTCAGGAAGGAGATAAGAGGTCTCCTCAATAGAGATGAGGGAGGTAGATTGGTGAGTTGGAAAATTGGCATTTTTTTTCATTTTTAAGGATTGTGAAATAATGAAAGGGAGGAGTAGAAGATGATGGTGTAGAGATGGAAAGATTAGTGATTTTGTGGATCAAAGATTGATTAATTGATTGCCCGTGTAGGGGCGTGACAGAGAGTTGAGAAAATTGCGGTTTAGGCAGGTTTGACTGGGGGTTTACCCAGATTTGACTCGGGAGATTTCCCCAGGTTTGACTGGGGGTTTGACTGGGGATTCGGGTTACCACGCAGGTCAATTTGCGTGCGAGGGCGCACGATGGTGGTGCAAGACGCGATGGATTGCTGGGAGTCCCGCGTCGGACTCTAGCTTGCTGTAAAGTGACTGGAGCATACGCGTCCACTAGGTGCTCGGGGAAATTCCCAACACGTGCGTCTGGGCCATATGAGGCTGCTGTGAGCTCTTAAAGCTTGCGGTCGGCCCAGATGGGTCTTCCTTTGACTTCGGAGGGCTGGAGGGAGGCAACTCGGGGATAGACCCTGGCCTCGTTGCTGGGTGCCACATGACGTGGCTTGTAGTCAAGGTGCCCTCGGGTCGGCTCGGGTAGCTATGTTGAACACGGGTAAACCCGCAAACTGAGTGATCGGAGGCAGGCCCGATCGATTGTTGATGTTGCCGTGGGTCACGGCCAGCTGGATAGGACCCTTGGTTGGGCCCGGTAACTGGGGCATCGACATGACGATGCCGTTTGTCTGGTGGTCGGCGTGACCCTCGCTCCTTGGCGATGAAGCGTATGATGCGGCAGGCTGTTCTGAGACCCGGGTTGACCCAGTTGTTGAGGTACTAGTGGTGTGATACCGTATGCAGGGTATTCGGGGCTGATCCCCGAATCTCTTCAGAGTGCCGCTCGATGCGGCAAGTTGTCCCGAACCTTGGATCCGGCTCGATTACCGAGAAATTGACTGGTGCAGTGCCTTGTGCTCGGGGACGATCCTCGATTGTTGTGTCGTGCCTCCTGGCCTGATGACGCCTCGATTTTTGAGGCTGACTCCACTGGTAGAGCACCTTTGGCATTGTGCCATTTTACTCTATTTAGGGAGTATTTTCCTATACTTAATTCTCAATTAATTTAGAGAAAATAAGTGGATACCAACAGTGGTGCCCTGAAAGGAATTCTAATATGGATATCTCCCTTCCTGTACAAAACTTGTCTCCCAATTTTCTTCTGTTCCTCCCTCTTAGGTTGGGTTGTATCCCGAGTATGGCCTTAGTAGGGGCACCATTCTTTGGAGGCTGTTGGTTATGGTAAGTCACCCTCAAATGTCTGTAAATTCTTCTAAATGTTGTAAGTGTTCTTGCATTGTATCAGAAAACACTACAAAGTCATCAATATAGTTGGCTATAAAATGAATATATGGTTTAAAAATACTATCCATGCGATACTGAAATTGTGCAGGGGCATTCTTTAAGCCAAAAGGTAGTACTAGCCACTCATATAAACCGCAAGGAGAAGAGAAAGCGGTTTTATGAATATCTGCTTCAATTAGTTTGATTTGATGATATCCTGATTTACAATCAAACTTTGAATATAGATTTCTGTGCAACCCTCTGAATTAATTCTTCTTTGTTTGGTAGAGGCCATTTAATATCGATCGTAACGGCATTCAATGGACCGTAATCGATAACCATTCTGGCTTTACCTATTTTTTGCTCAGCATGATTTCTTACTATAAATGCAGAACAAGCATAATTTGAAGTAGACTTCTGCATAAGGCTTTTTTCCATAAATTTAGAAATTTGTTTCCGTAATTCCTATTCATCTTCTAACGAATGTCTAATTGCTTTCCCTTGAACTGGTATATCATGAACTGTGGGAATGCAAGCTCTGGGAGATTCTTTATCCCATAAAGCTAGAGGATGTTCAATACAACACTTCTGAAGTCGGGCAGTAATAGCTGCAAGTGAAGAGAAATAAGGTTGAGAGCTAGGTGCTAACAGATTTAGCTGCTTTATCAATGCATACATTTCTTTCTTTTCTTGCTGCTTTTCTTGATATCTGAGAAGCTGAGTAATAGAAAGCTGTTTTGCTCTTATATGATGATGCTGACCCTTTTAAGTGCTGAGAAATCCGAGGGATAATTTCTTTTTGCTGATTAATTGTTAATACTACCATATCTGCAGATACTGTATAAGGACTGAATTGATCAAGGGTAACACAACCGATACCCATATCATATCCTCCATCATCTATTTGAAAGAAGTCTAATAACACAACTTGTTTGCCAATTTTTACCGGGACTTGTAATGCAAAATGAGAAACTTTTCTGTTTCCATTCATTGTTTCCACATCTCCTCCGTTGGGGTAATAAAGCCAAGTACTTAGTAAGGCTCTTTTACACCAATTAATGTTTGCTCCTGTGTCTATAAATACTTGACACTTTTTCCATTTTTCGACAATGAGACTCGATGTTGTGGACGCGATCCTTGGACTTCTACTAGACGACACGACTTGTTGGATGACACGACCAGCAACAACACGACCAAGTCAGCACCTAACATGGCTCCTGAAGAGACAAACATGCCCCAAACAAGAAGCACTCGTTCACGGTCATCCCCGGTGAGGGAAATGAGTCGATCTGCACGGTTGAGAAATCAGCATTGAGTCTTGGGTGGTCGGCTCGCTTTCGTGCTCGGACCAAGTCACGGGACGGGTCTCGCACTCTCAACTCACAGCGGTGACTAACTTAAGCACGCTAGAGGCCTAACATGCTCACGAGCAGCGGCATCAAGAACCTATACTAAGAAAGTAAATAACTAAAGTGGGGGGGTGCAAGTGTACCTCCACGCTCCGGGCGTGGGGAAGATGACCCCGGCTGAACTCGTACTCCCGGTACAACAAGTAACACTAATTACAGACGTGATTATTTCTGCCCACTCCATGTAGGGAGGTAAAGGGGTACATGCGGGACCCGGGAGTAACGCGCTCGGGTTGACGGGCAGCACTCGGGGCCGCTTTGATAGTGACAAGCGCTAGTACTCGTGGGGCCCACGTCCTGGTCGGCGGGCCGGGAAAGCCAGGACGGATGCTGCTGCGGTGGTGACTCCTGGATGGGCGGTCTCCAGGGTGGAGGCGCGCTGGTTGGCCTCACAGAAGGTGAGACAGCCACCTCGGGGTGGGTCGTCGAGTGCTGTCCACGAGCCGGCGTTGCTGTTCTGTTGCGTGTGACTCGGTGAGAACAGACGCTGCGATCAGCCCTGAAATCGAAATGACATGAGACTGGCAGCGTTGGAAAGCTCTCTCAAAGAGCTACCATCCCAGGCTAGTCCTGGAAATTTAAATGATTTGGGCTGGCCGCTGGAGAACTTGGAGTGTGCTGGTTCACAGATCTGGGATTGACAGGGTGGATAGGGGAGTTTCCCGAGAATATGGGTTGACCGTAGAGTTAATGGTGGATCATGGTAAAGTGGTCTACATGAAAGTTGTATCTTTAGAAGTCAGAAAAATGCGGGTATTTTGTATGAGAACTTTTATAGAGGTCTCGATTTTTGGTGGATTTTATAGTGGCTAGGGGTCGGGGGGGTCCGTAGAGCCCTTCGTGGGTCTACCGGATGGCCTGATCGGCCTCCGTGGGGAACAAACATTTCAATAGTGGGGCTGAGAGGGAGCGGTGATACAATCTTCCATGCACGATAGTAAAGTGAGTTGCTCTAGCCTGCGTACAATGTGCCTCAGCACGGTCGCTTGGGAGCTATTGCCAAAGAAGAAATCCAAGAGGGGATCCATCCAGGAGGGCTCATAGTCGATGGCATTTACTTGGGGTGTCGGCTCATCTATGCTTGGTGCTGACAATTCCTCTATCAGGATCGAGCGTGAGTTGAAGACCGCGGTGGCTGATGCTATGCGAGACAGTGCATCTGCTCGGACGTTTTCTTCCCGTAGGATGTGAACCACCTCAGAGTGGGAGAATTCCTTTGCCATGGTCCTGGCTTGCTCTAAGTACTTGATCATGGTTGGCTCGCGTGCCTCGAACTCTCCTCTCACTTGGTTGGCGAAGAGCATGGAATCATTGTATGCACGCACGCTGGTCGCTCCCAAGTGTTTCTCCATGTGTAGTCCTGAGAGAAGCGCTTCATACTCGGCCACGTTGTTTGTGGTCGGGAAGTTGAACCGTAAGGCGTACTGAAGCTCGAGCCCTTCTGGCGAGAGTTGGACTAATCCTGCCCCGCTTCTTGTAGCACAGGATGATCCGTCGACATTAGCTCCCATGTGGGTCTGGAGGACTGCTCGGGCAGGTCGTTGGCGGGCACGGTGCATTCAGCTATGAAGTCGGCGAGGGCCTATGCCTTGATCGCGATCCTCGGGTGAAACTTGATGTCGAACTCCCCCAGCTCAATGGCCTATTTGATCAGCCTCCCTGAGGCGTAATGGTTCTGGAGGAAATGTCGCAGCGGCTAGTCGGTGAGGATGATGATAGGGTGGGCTAGAAAGTACGGTCGTAGTTTGCGAGCAGCCATAACGAGCGATAGGGCGAACTTCTCGATTTGCAAATATTGAAATTCGGGACCCTGAAGTGCTCCACTGACATAGTAGACTGGCTTCATGACTCCTGCCTCTTCCCGTGCGAGGATGGCACCCATGGTGCTCGGCGTCACAGATAGATACTTGAGTAATTATTCTCCCTTTTTCGGCTTGGCGAGGATAGGAGGGGAGCAGTGGTCTTGACCCGAGTCTCGTGACTCAAGGACCGTTGGGTTATTAGGTCTAGTGAGTTGTCCAGAGTCTGGTGGCCGTGAGCCACCTATTATTCCATGTTACTCGCGATAGGTGCGTGCGTGATTTTTAGTGTCCACATTTAGTGAGCCCCTACTAATCGTAGCTTTCCTACGGACTCGTATGTGGACCCACTTGGGAGTGGTGGAGAGCGTGACCCAAGTGAGAAGATTGTGAGGCTTGTTACCATAGGGACCCCACGCGCAGCCTGAGTCCGGGCTTCGGGGGAAGAACTAGCTAGAGGGCCTGACCTAGGGTGCATGGTCTGTGTGTGCACACGTGGCTGGGGGCGTTGAACCCACGCTGACGAGCGCGACCCTAGTTATTCCTTGTTTTGTGTTCCTGGTTACTATACGGTGTCTTAGTCTCCGCCTGGGGCGTCGTAGGCAGGCACTTGAGGCTGCGGACTAAGTTGTCAATGGACGCATCCGGCCTTGCTTCCGGTGGGCAGTAGTCCCGTCACGTGACGTGAGTCATCGTGTCGCGGGTTTTCGTTTCCCGTCTGCTAGAAGGGGTTTCATGTGTAGTTCGGGTGTTTTTCCTAGAGCCGAGGTCTAGGGTTTTCGGTGAGCGTCACCGAGGGCTTTTCCCTAGACGACGTAGAGTTCATGACGGTGAGGTCGTGACTGTGCTTCCCGACTGCATGGTTTCGGTGTGGGCCTTTGTTTGTGAGGACAGGCCTCCACGATAGTGGCATCGTGTCGTTTTCCTGATAGTGTGACTAGGGCGGTCATATTCTGGTGGTTCGTGTTTGGTTGTTCCCCAATCGTGGGATTGGGGTGTTGGGTTCCGTTTCGGTACAACAGGAGTAGCTGTAGAGCTGAGGTTTTACCGGCCACTGAGTCTTACTGTTCCTGCTGTTGTTGTTGTTGTTCTTGTAGTTACTGCTTTCCGTACCGTCGTTGTTTTCGATTGGGGTTCTGCGGGACCCTTACTGAGCCAGTGATAGGAGGCTCACCCCTAGTTTTCAGGTGTTACGATTCTTTCTCGTGGTTCAAGGGTACTACGTGGAGGTCCTTAGCTGTCAACTCGTCGGACCGAGTGTTCACTTGGCATGTGATACGTTTTAATGAAGAAGGAGCTTAGGAGGGTCTACCTGCCTCACCCAGTGACCTCCAACCGACCCCACCCAATCACCTCCAACCGAATGGGTCATAGTCAGAGGCAAAGAGCCCCGCATGTAGCCGAGCCTAGGTCCACAACCAGGCTGAGACCTGATGAGCGAGTCCATCATGATGTCCCTACTCCAACCCACACCGTCGTCGAACTATTGAAAATGTTTTTAGAACGGTTAGATAAGAGGTGTGCTTGCATCGAGTCCCTGATTTCCCCTTGCCCATCTCCTAGACAGGATGAAATCAAGCCCGAACCAAAGGAGGTAGCAGCTGGTAGTCCCAACCCGGTGCCATTTGTGGTACCATCCCAAGGCCCTCTCTCCATTATGAAAGATCCTCTTCCCCCACCTGTGTGAGCTCCTCCTTCCTTGTTGCCTACACCCCATATCCGTCGAGAGGATAAGGGAAAGGATCCACTTATCGAGCAGCCTAGTGGGTCATGATAATAGTGTTATCGCTACTAGGGGTTCGGCCACTTTGCCAGACAGTGTCCCACTCGGACATCACGAGTCCTAGGGGACATAAGGGTCAAAGAAGTCTTACCTTCTAAAACTTACTTGGAATCACCACAACCAGAGCTACCCGCATTCCTAATGGGTAAGCTACTCATAGCCGAGCCACTTCTTAGCTGGCTTAGAACAGGCTTGGTCCCTATCCCATCTCTCTACCCATCCATGGACCATGCACTACCACTAGTGCCCTTCAACTCATTCCACACGACTTTCCGGTCTAGTCACCATGTCGATACATTGGACGAGCTTCTTAAGGGGTTAGACCGACATTTACAGTTGACACACTTATTATCCCCAGGCTTCGACCAACCCACAAGTCGTAGCTTCACGCATCCCACGTTGGGGTCGATTACTTCCGTATACACTGTGGGTCATATCACCACGGAGGTCCTGTGTCACACCCCGATGCGGAAAATCGAGGGCGCGAATAGTTACGAGGCACTCGTGTCGATTAGAGCATGTACAATTTAATTCTAAAGTCAGAAATGAATGGTAAAATAATACTTTTATTTCATCCAAAATGAAGTTTACAACATTCTTTGATAATCTGTAAAGGCATTACAATCTTCCCCGATCCCGTGACTTCCCGCTCACGAGTGGCCACCGCGGATTGAGTGAGGAGAGAACCCGTGCCCTCAAGGCACGACATCTGCCCCGCTGATGTGGGTGCTCCAATCCTAGGGAGGGAAAGACATTAGGCTAAGCCATCACCCCAACCAGTAGGGTTTAGACCCTCGGACCCACCCTACCATCACTTAGTCGCCACAGGAAAGGGTTGTACTGCGATATCGTTCCGCCAACATCGAGTCCGCCAATTTGAAAGTGTGCTTGCAAGTCTAGGTCCGAGGCTCACTCGGTCAATACCTTTGCATCCGTAGTCCGTGTCACATCAATTGGTATCAGAGCTATAGGGTGTGTCACATCAAATTGGTATTAGAGTTATAGGGTGTGTCACATCAATTTGGTATCAGAGCTATAGGGTGTGTCACATCAATTTGGTATCAGAGCTATAGAGTGTGTCACATCATGTCCCCATCACTTCCTCCGCCCAGCAACCTCACAGAACTCAGGTCACTTCAGGGTAGATTGACCTACATTCGGAGATTTATCTCCAACCTCTCCAGTCGATGCGCACCTTTCAGCATGTTGATGAAGAAAGACGCCCCCTTCATTTGAGACCCATAATGCCAAATAGCTTTCGAGCAGATCAAGGAGTACCTTCTCACTCCTCTAGTCTTGGGAGAGCCCATCAAGGGCAAACCCCTCATACTCTACATCGCCACCATGGATGCTTCGTTGGGAGCTCTACTGGTGCAAGTTAACGAGGAAGGTAATGAGTAGCCACTCTATTACCTCAGCCATAAACTAATCAGTGCTGTGTACCGCTACTCCCCTATGGAAAAAGTATGCTTGGCATTGGTGTTTTCTATCAAAAAACTGCGGCATTACCTCTTGTCTCATTGGGTTGAGCTTATATCCAAGCACGACCCCCTGAAGTTTCTCCTCAGGCAACCCGTTCTCTTAGGCCAACTGGGGAAATGGGCACTCCTACTCATGGAGTACGACATCACCTATGTCCCAAGAAAAGCAATCAAGGGATAGGGCATAACTGAATTCTTAGCAGCCCATCCAGTACCAGATGATTCTCCCTTCAACACGGAGCTTTCAGATGAGGAGTCTCTCACCCTTCAACACCAGCTATAAAATTTTGGGACAAAAATTAGATTTTAGGAAAATTTGCTAATTTGCTAATTTCCTTTTACTTTTTAACCCCTTCCACCCTCTCTCTCCACTCGTGTTTCTCTCACTCTCTCCCCCACCGTTCTCTCACCTCTCTTCTCCTCTCCCCTGGGCACATGACCGAGGTGGAGGCGAATGAGGCGGGATCCCGTGGACGCATCATTGAGTGTGATGGTGTGCGAAATGGAGCGTGGCATTGGCGCGATCCCTCGGTTGATTCAAAGCGTCTTGGCGTGGGTTCGCGTGGTGGTTTTCGGCATGGATTGGCCGTTTCGGCTCGCGAGATCTTCGGTGGAGGTAGGGGGATGGATGCCTTACTCTTTTCCTACGTTCCCACGCGGTTTGGAGCCGAATGGTGTGAATTTGAGCGGGTTTTCCTACTTTAAGGGTGGAATCATGTTTTGGGGGTGTGAGTCGAGTTCGCCGTTTTAGGCGATGATTTCTAGTGTAATTGGAATCATTTGAACCCCTGGCATGTTGGGATTCTATTTTTGCCAGTTAAACTTCGTTTGGTCGTGATTTGGGGCCAATAGGAGGCCGATTACCCCCGTGAGTCGTTTTGGGTAGATTTGTGGAAATCACCCGTTTCTTGTTATTTCATGGATGGTTTGATCCCTTCCGACTTGTGGGAGGTCGGTATCGAGTGTAGGAATGTTTCCCCATCATTTAGACGCGATTGGGGCATGGAAAGACTGAGTTTTGGATAGTCCTATGATTTTCCTGCTGGAACGGTTTAACAGTCTTACCAGAACCGCAACTCTGTAGTGGCGGCCCTAGGGGTGACCGCTACTTGGTGCTTTATGTTGGCTAAGTCAGTTCGCTGGCAACAGCCATGTGACTGGCCGCCATTTGGTGTTAGCGGCGCGATGGGTGATCACTAATCTGGTTTGATGGTTCTTAGTAGACTGTTATATGGTTTCAACAATTTTTAATTCGGTTCGGGCTAGCGATCTTGATGTGACACCAACAAGGGGGTATGCAGCAAAAAGCCAAAGGCCCTCGGACCTACTCCGCAAGCACAACGCGCAAGAGTGGAGAAACACGTAGAAGCCGAACCAACGTCGCACACACGATCCCCGTGGTGACTCGAAAACTAAAGTTTTTCACAGTTTGGTTGACTGACCGCTCACTTCGGTCGACCGAACCCCCCGAGGTAGCCTTTGTTGACTTTGTTTCTTGAACGTGTTCAAAGCCTCCTTCTTGGACCTTTTGATCTAAAAGTCTCCCAACTTTCCTAAAAATGTGGATCTGGTTCCTGGCTTGTTCCTTGACCATCCTAGGCCTTACAATATCAACTCTTGGGCCAAGAAAACCTAATGGCTCAAAGGGATCAAAGGAAGGCTATCAAGGGAGAAAGAGGGTTGTAGGAAGAACTCTGTGAACGGTACTTCATCCAAGCATTCTTCATCAAATCTCAAGCATTTGAAGATTATCCTGAAGCTAATCAAGTGGAAACCAAGTGGAGAAGCAACATCAGCCCAAGATCTACATCATTTTCTAATGGGGAGCCTAGATCTGAAGTTTTTATTTCTGTTTTCTCTTCTAAGTTACTTTGAGCTTCAAGTGTGTATTTCCCTCTAAATTTGTGAACATCAAGTGTGTGGTCGGATTGTGTGGTGTGCACATCCGAGTTGTGTGTGGTCGGATTGTACAGTGTGTACATCCAAGTGTGCTCAGTTTGTTGCAACTTGCAGTGTATGCGTTTGTGAGCAGCATTCTGAGCAGCGTGCTCTAGGGTTCATCCCCGTGTTTGTATCTGTGTGTGGATCTATTCAGATCCATGTAGGTGCATGGATCTCTTCAGATCTGTGTGTGTGTGTGTGGATCTATCCAGATCCGGGTGTTCATATGTGTAGAGTGTTGTGTCTGTTGCAGCGTGTGTGTGTTGTTGATCCAGTCATTGGATTGTGTTGGAGACTCCGTCTCCGTGTGTGTGTGGTGTGGCGTGTCCCAATGTGTGTGTGTGTAGGCATCGTCTTGTGTGTGTGTGTGTGTTGGAGCTTGGCTCCGTGTGTGTGTGGGGATTTATCCCCATACTGGTTTACCAGTAGTGAAGCCTCATTCAGTTGAGTGAGGGGTGGACGTAGGGAGCCCATCGTGATCCCGAACCATCTTAAAAATCTTTGTGTCTTATGGTGTGCATTGTGGTTTGCTTTATTGTAATTAATCATTAATTCAATACATATGTGATCGGTGAGAATGAGCGAATTCCAATTGGGGAAACGTGGCTGGGATGCGGGCGTGCCAGTCGATTTCTCGACAATCACCCGTGGAACCGAACGTTTAACTGGGGACGCACCGCCAGGGCGCGACACGTGGACTCAGGGGGTGAGCAACACGTGGAGGGAAGGACGGTTCTGTGGGTGCGAGTGCACAGGCGACTGTCGGGAGTAGTGTACTGGACATCTTTCCCCACCGATCGCAAGTAGTCGGTGTTTATTTACATCGGATTGAATCCAAAGACATTCGTTCCTTGCCAAAGTGGAGTCTGTATTCCTGAAGCCCGGGATGAAGACCCGAGAGTACTTTGCAGCTGTAGGTTCGTCTCAGACTGGGTCATGTTGACCAGGGGTGAAGGGTTCTGGGGATTCACGCTAGGTGACACAGAGGGTAGCTGGAGGCCCGAACGTGGATCGAGAGCATACGTCCAACTGACAGTGTAAGACTGAGATGTATATATTTTTATAGGCGGGCCGTGACGACCCGGGCACAACAGGGGCATGCCTCGGGACAATTTCGACGTGCTAGTCGGTCCCTGGGTCGATGCGTGACGTATGAGTACATGTGTGTTTCACATAGAGTTCCTCCCGTGATGTAAGCCATGGCCGCGGTGTCAAACAGGGGCTTGTGGCTGACTGGGCGACTGAGGGGACACATCGGTCTGGTATCTGGGTGAGGGTTGATCATGGCTCAAGTCGAGCAGTCGATGTGGCCTTATTACTGAGAGGGGGCAAGACGTCATGATGCGCGCATGGTCGTGGCTGACGGGCATGTGAGGGGCGACCCCGGCATGAGGGGGCATCTACCCTTGTCGTAGCGTCTCACATGAGGCAGGTGTGGATTTGTGTACCACGGCTAGCTAACACGTGTGGCAAGTGCAAAAGACGTACCCTCGACGTGCCAGGATGACTGGCAAGTCACACACACACACAATTCTCCTTGGCTCGTTGTAGGGAGCCGCTCGAAAACTTGAAGCTACCGGATGGTGGAGGTTAAGTGCCCTTTTGATGCCCTTGATCCTTTCGTCTGTTTCGCATTTTTGCTCCTTAAGCCCCTAAGGGGTTTTTATAGGGGAAGTTGAAGGGTCAAGGGGGTTTACGTGGGTTGGCCAAGGGGTTAAGGCTGGCTGGATATGCAGAGGACACGAGGACCGATTAGCCAGGGGCAGTCCTTGTCAGGCCGCAGCCACCAGACGACTACCCAACAACAGAGTACGTTTCAGCTTTCGTCTGGTAGTTCGGGAGCTTCGACTCCGGCGGCTTCAGCGACAGGTTCTGCATCTTTTGGTGCCAAGATCAAGAGGTTCTTCGGGAAGGGTTTCCAGAAGAAGAAGAATGAGGGCCGAGAGTAGCGGCAGGCTTCTTCGGGCAGTGTCCAGCAGCCAGCACCTTTGCAGCGGCAAGGGTCAGTCGGTGGTTCTCGTGCGGGGTGTCCCCGTTGTGGCGAGTCGCATCCAAGCAGGCAGTGTTCGGCGCCGGTGATCTATTTCAGATGTGACTAGCCGGGTCACATGGCGCGCGACTGTCCGCAGTGGCCGCGTCAGCCACCCCAGTTTCCTCAGCACCAGCAGTAGTACCCACAGCAGTAGTTTCACTAGCAGGGGCAGTATTTGCCACTACCACGGTCAGCGAGTGTGGGCAGGCAGAGAGCTCGAGGCCAGGTTTCCTACATGAGCAGGACAGAGGCAGAGTCGTCGCAGCTTGTGGAAGGTACTGTTATGATTTTGGGTTGCACAGCGGGAGTTTTGTTTGATTCCGGTGCGTCACACTCATTTATTTCGGAGGATTTCGCGTGGAGTGTTGAGGATCCGGTCTTCCAGATGTCTTGTGATTTGATGGTGGAGTTACCATCTGGTGACTTCATGGTCACACCGTTTTACTTCGAGAAGGTTCCGGTCTAGATCGAAGGGCGGAGTTTGCCAGGCAGGCTGTATGCGTTGTAGCTTCAGAACTATGATGTGATTTTCAGCATGGATTGGCTCGAGGTCCATGGAGCGGTGGTGGATTGTGGAATGAAGAGGGTCTACTTTCAGCATCATCGTAGGCCGACCTTCTACTTCCAAGGTATCTGTTCTACCTCTCCTCGTTTCCTCATTTTTACTATTCGAGCCTGTCATTTGCTTGATTCTGGTTGTCAGAGTTTTCTCGCTTCTGTGGTCTTGGTAGACCAACCGTGTCTGGATGTGGAGGACATTCCAGTGGTGTGCGAGTTTCCTGATGTGTTTCTCGAGGATTTGCCTGGGTTGCCTCCCCAGCAAAGCACCAATGGCAGCACAAGAAACTGCCGACAGACTCAGGACAAGGCAGCTAGACCTACTCACGTAACGATCCTTGAGTCTCACGACTCGGAGGCAAGATCATCACGGACAGTGGAACAAGCTGCTAAACGTTCTATTCCTTAGCAAGGGGAAACAACGCTCTGCAGGAAATGACTCAAGGAGACCCAAGGGGACACCAAGAACCCTCAACACACTTGGACACGCAACCGAGGTACGACAGTACCCCGAGGCATCCAGAACACTGTCTCGAGCTGGACAGAACCGCCGAGACATAGAGAAGGTCACCTGTCAACCCCTGGTCTCATCGGGTTGACTGAAACTAGACACGACACACACACACAGACACGCACAGTAATACACAAGCAGAGAAGATGACACTCTGGGTAAAGCGAACCACCACTCAACCGCTAGGTGAACCCGACAGTCAAGGGACAACCACTATGCGACCAGAGACAAGGATGCTGGCAGTTCTAGATTGAGTCGTTAGGGGACTATCGCAGTTAGGGAAGGGACCGCACCCAGTCACCTGAACCGATCGATCCAGAAACCACCGACACACAGACACTGTCTTAGAACACAAACCTAAGACAGACCAACTCACGAATAGACACAGAATAGAACAACGACCATCACAGCCAACAACAAGACTGTAACGCACCTCTATAGGCGCGTTACACGCTCTAACACACCAGGACAGGGGTGTCAAGACGAACAGGCCTAAAACATACACTCGAACGATGTGACTGCCTACTATAGGCGCGTTACACAGCTCTGACGCACCAAGGCAGGGGGCGTCAGGGTGAACATGCCTAAAACTAAAACCCGGACGCTGTAACGCACCCAGCCAGGCGCGTTACACACCCTGGCGCATGAAGGCTGGTCCGTTACGGTCAACCGACATGGCCAGTCCAAACACGGACAAACGAAACATAACGGTCTCAAAGAGGCGCGTCACAAGACTCTGACGCACAATGAGCAGTCCGTGAGGGCCAACTGATCGACATGGTCTACGAGGAGTGATCGACACGGTCAACAAGGAGCGACTGACATAGTCTTCGAGGATGACCAGATCGTAACGCACCTCCATTGGTGCGTTACAGTCATGTATGATTCTACGCCCCCAAAACACGGAATCGCGGCTTAAAACGAGGGATCGGGCGAACTCTCCCCGATGCATGCTCAACCCTTCCCGACGTAAAAGAACCTCTTCTCGGCCTCGCATCGGCCTACAAACCACGGAAATGGAAAGGCGATGAGCTAGGGATCGTCACCCTATCTCTGGTTCGCGATGAGATGTCAATCTGAGCTCGATCCCATGAAGAATGTCATTGAAAACCCCACCTTCCTACGCTTCCCACGCTCGTCGCACGTCCACACGATCGCCTCGCCGTCACCCACGTCGTCGCACCGTCGCCCCGCCGCCGTCTGTAGCCAGAACGGAGCTCACCGCGATCGAATGGGCGAGAGAGAGGGAGAGGGACGCACGTAGGAGGGAGAAGGGGAAGGAGAAGAAGAAGGAAAAAAAGAAAAAGAAATGGAATATTTATAGAAAATCCTAAAATTCATAAAAATATCAAAAAATAGAAAATCATGTTTCCGCGATCCTCGGAACACACCGATCGCAACGGTACCACTCACACCCGGGTGAACGACCATGTTCACCCACAACGACGTGCCGAAGGATTTGTCGAAAATCAGGTCGAAAATTAGAAAACACATGGGAAAAGCCACGGAACGTCTCCGGGCCCCTGAAACGACCCTGGATCGCGCCGATCCGAACACGAAAGATGTCCAAATGAAATTCCAGACACGACAGAGCCGGACGCTCCGAGAAAGTAGATTCGGGACCCAAAAATAAGGATCCGAAAGGGTCTGAGACATCACAGCCCTCTCCCCTTAAACAAATTTCATTCTCGAAATTTATGAACGAAGGCACAGGAATAGGGAAAAGACTCACGCACACAAATAAGGATACAGCTGCCGCATCTCATCCTCACACTCCCAAGATGCCTCACCACCAGAGTGATGCTGCTAGACCACCTTAACCAGAGGGATAACCTTGTTCCGCAGGTGCTGCTCTCGCCGATCCCCAACGCGGACAAGGTACTCCAGAAGGGACAGATCTGGGGTCACCTCGAGCCAAACGGCATCCTCTAGAACATGGGAATCATCGGGCATATACTTCCGAAGCATCGACACATGAAACACATCATGCACAGCAGACAGCTCCGGAGGAACTGACTCAAATAAAGAAAGATTACACATACATGACTCAAATAAAATAAAAATTACATGACTAGACTTAGAAATACCTGACGAACACAATGGCATATGCTGACGAACCATCCAAGCTTTGAAAAAATGTGGAGCGGCAAGGAATGCCCCCATTACACATGTAGGATCCCGACTCCGTACGGGACACAGAACCATGGAACACAACTGCAAGCTAGGTCACATCAAGGCACAATGACAGTTGAACACACGACTACAAGGGACTAGTCATGCATCGAGCAGCTCACCAAGAAAAGACCCACAAGAACGAGAAAATGACAATCTCAGGGAACTCATCTCAAGGATCACAATCACGCCTTGAGAGCACAACACCCAAGAAAAGAAATGCAAAGTAGAGGGTACTCAATCAGCAGGAATGCCAATAGATTCCCCAATACTCACAAATGCCAATGCCACCACCAGAATGACTCCAGCAATAGCACGGCAGCAGACAACATCAAGGCACAGGAAGCCAAGATGAAGTCACATTGAGAAGGACAAACCTATCGACTGGCCAGAATCTCACAACAATGATCCTTGGACCATGGGTTATTAGCCCACACGCTTCCGCTGCGCACTCATACAACACACACATGCATCAGAAATATCTCGGCACTCGCATTTCAGCACACACACGGCACCATCGCAATTCATGAAAATCACAAATAGCACACCACGAGTACTGATCTAGGAACAACTGATCACAATTTGCCTAAGTTCAAAGGAGGGAGAGTACCAACTTCAGCACAAAGCCCAAGGAAAAATGCTAATCTTAGCTTACCTTCATGTCCTAAAATAATTATCGAACCTTCCCAACACATCGGCCGCTGGACACGGCACGACAAACATGGTGCACCATAGCTCTTAACACCATGGCGGAGTCCAAAGCCAAGCAACCATAGAGCAAGGAGCAGATCAGGCTCAGAATAAACATTGTCCACACTTAAGCAGACACAGGACAAAGGCATCACTAAGACAATAATTCTAAGGCTTACCTCAAAAAGACTCCACCAAATGGGATGAGAAGCATCAAGCTCAACCAACAATAGCTCACCAGGAAGGGAAATCCTAGGTCGCCTGAGCATCTTCTCAAATTGCAGAAACAAGGCACTCAAATGAGAGCAAGAGTAGAGCACTTACTCGACCAGCTTGAAGAAGCTGGTCCCGTTCGGAGACGAGGGCGAGCGGGGAAGCGTGGGTTCCCCACACGCCGAGCCAGTGTAGCTTCGCCCTACTCAAGCTATTACAACACTACAACCCATACAAGGGGGTTGAACTTGGGGATGAGAAGACAAAGTTACATGCAAAAACTACCTCCCATAGGGAGGGGCTATAAGCTGGGCAGGCGGGGAGGGGAATTAGATAGCTAGAAAATCAAACGGGATGATAACGCCAAATCTGCCCACTCTCTGGAACAGGGGACAGCAAGTCAGAGATGACGCCTCTGTAGTCACTCCCGAATTCCGTTGTTGACGAGACTAGTGGCAAAACCTCCCTGATAGATCTAGGAGGACCTCTGAATTTTGGTAGGACTTTTGGAGGACGTCACTGGTCGGGGCAGGACAGTGATCAGGGGATCTATTTTCTGGCTCTGACTGTTACAGAACTTCAGTAGCGGGAAGTCAGGGTCACCACGAACACTCCTAAGCTTGGATTCTGGCGTGGCTGGAGTTGTTGGAACCGTTGCTGAGTCCTCTTTGAAACGGTACCCATGGGGATGCCAGAGGAGGTCGGAGCAGACAGCAGCAGCACAAACAGTGGTCGGGTGTCTGCTCAGCTCTAGAGTGGACAGAATAGCACACCCGAGGGAGAAAAATGATAACTCACTCAGTCGGGGTCCAATCGGGGAGCCGCTTCTTGATTCTAGACGAAGACTTGTATTGGAAGATCTCAGCCAATTAACGTTCCCAAATCTTCAGGTCGCTGGCCATGGGAGTCGTTGGAGTCAGCTTCAGGTTGGTAGTCTAGAGGCTGATGCGCAGTCGGGGGAGAATGACCCCTCCGGACGGCCACGAGCTCTGACTGGGACGAGACGACTGCCAATGCGAAGAAGACTCGGAGATGCTTCCAACGGTACCAACTTGCACCTCTTGAAATGTCAGGATGAAGCTGCAGTCATCTCTGCAATCTGCTAGTTCTCTAATGCCTGTGACCCAGAACTGCAGGTTGAAGAGCGGAGGTGGGGAATGAGATAAATGGGATGGGAATGGGGGTGGATATGTAGGTCCCCAACCCCTGGCACGAGATGTCCTAGCATCCAGACCGGACGTACAACTCTGGGGTTTCCTACAGACGACGTCTGTTACGAGTGGTCCACGTCAGGCTTCGGATCTCTCTGCTCTACCTCCGGGGCATTCCTCCCGTAATCTAACAACACTGATCCCCAGCACGGGTCTGCCTTTGTGGGACGCGGTGACCTCGGTACGTACTGAGTGCCCTCTGTCGCGCCTTCCGGTCTTGCCAGCTCCTAGAGCAGATCATCCCTACGGTCCCTATCACAAATCGCTTTAGCCTCCTGCGTCGAATGCAGGAAGACAAGGTGAAACTTAAGCGGGCGGATGCTTCGGCAACGGCCCAAAAGCACCAACGCCAATTTGGCACTCAAGCTCCCAAGTCCCGTCGGAGGAACAAGGATGAGGGAGACCAGCAGTTAGACTTGAGAAGGATCTAGGTCACCCCAGAGGAAGCTCAAGCTATCCGAAGAGCACGTCTCAGCAACCCCTTTTGGGCACTAAGGCGTCACTCCAAGCAAGGTGCGACTGACCCCGCAGTCGCGTCATTTGGTGGCGCCCAACCCTTCATCGCCTCTCGCACAGATCGGCGGAAACAGAGACGGGCTCGTTCCTGGCCCCACCAACATCCAACCCCAAGCTCTCCTCAGCCAGATGCCATGATGGAGACTCCTCCGCAGCGTACCTCGATCTTTGATAGGCTGGGGACACCTGTCAACCCCAAGAGGCGCTCCCAGAAAAGGAGGATGGTCCGGCTCCTCAATGATGCAGCCAGGGTGTTCGCGTGTTATACTACTAGACACCAATCTGAGATTTAGACCAATGATCTGAACTGACCTATATCTCACCTCAGGAGGCCTCATCGCCTGCCTCCACCGCCGGCTCCAGTCGGCCACATCGACACTTCTCTCGGACCTCAGGCGACCACACAAGCGGAAGAAGTTCTCACCGAGGACCATGCCACCCCTGTCAATGCAGAGCCGATCAACAATGATCCTCCCAGTAGTGAAGTCCAAGAGGTGACTCATGAGACTTTTATGAAGGAGAACCAGCACTTGAAGGCCCTCCTGCAAGATTTACTTCAGGAACGTGACCTTCATCCTCAGCCGCCCACTGGGCCGCAATATGCATTGACCTTCATGGCTTCATCCTTGCTTACCTTAGTTCAATTTACTGACTTTACCCTTACCTCATGCTAATTTCTTTCTATCAATTGTTCTCCATAGTCTAACTATCCTGCCAATGCCATGTACCATACTTTCCAGCATGCAATGCATGAATGCCATGTACCATACTTTCCAGCATGCAATGCATGAATCTATATGACATCATACACCAATGAGTCAGAGTGTTCAACATCATCAAAACCACAGGGGTACAACAAAAACTCTGCCCAACTCAGCACATTGGGGACCACCACCACTGGGGGGTGTAACTCTCTATCTTACTCCTCATACCCCCGCTAGAACCATGACAATAATCAGATCTACCTTCATAGCGCCACCATCGCTTACTCTAGCTCATGTGCAAGAAATAATGGGGTAAATGATGCAGGACGGACACGTGACCTGGGACTCTAGCTCGCAAACATCCCTAAGCAAGGGATGCGTGGGACCGGGGGCGGTTGAGAAACCGGCCATGAGTCGAGGGTATCGACTTTTCGCGTTAACTAGGGTTGAGTCACGGGATGGTAACACTCAAGCTCACTCTTTCATAGCAGTGATACAAGTATATCTAGCTAGAAACCTACACTCGCATCGGCATTCAATGCTATACAAGATAAGCAAATGTGATAAAGAATGGGGAGCGAGTGTACCTCCACGCTCTGGGTGTGGGAAAGACATTCCCGGCCAGTTACGGTAACTCCCGGTTAACAATGATAAAAATTTAGTTACAACAGTGAAATCTATTGCCCACTCCACGCAGGGAGGTAAAGGGATACAAGTGGGGCCTGGGAGGACCGACCCTGGGTTGACGGGCAGCAATCTGGAGGTGAACTCGGCACGAACTTGGCCCGCTGGTCCGACTCGGCACTATTGCAACTCAACATTGCGTGAACTCAGTTGCTGACTCGCTGGACAGCAAGGTGCGATTTTCAAAGGAACGCTACTTTTCGGGGGTCTTCTGAAGGCGCCGCTGGGCTGGGACGATGGTGGGATGTCCCTGATCGACTCTCTGAAGGGGCGGTCGCTGAAGTTGACTTTTGGGATTTATTTCTGAATTTATCCCGGACTGAGTTTTCTGACCTGGATCCACACCATTAAGGATCCGCTAAACTACGGGTGTTACACCCCCGACCTTCACCGAACCTTCTCCATGACCCAAACCAGCTAACCTTCCATTGTCGCCACCTTGACCCTTCATTATCCCCGTGACTCAAAAGCCAATCCTTCTTAACCCTCCACTCACCCCTTTTCCTAAACCCGTGGCTAATTCTGAGCAGGGTCCACCCCCTGTTGCACTCGAGCCAACCCCATCCGCTTTCGAGTAAGGGGAGAGGCCCGACGTGCTTAAACCTCCACTCTTATCTACCCTTTCAGAGCCCTCCATTAAACCCCCATCTTCTATTAAGCCTAATGCTTCCACCTCACCTTCTTCCATCACCCCTCGGCGTGGGTGTGTTTCTACGAGCATATGTGCTGAAGAGGAAATTCAAGAGCCGAGCAAGAAGGATTTGGCCATAGCTATGCTATTCAAAAGTCAAGATTTATTTGTTTGTCGGATGCTGATCCGTGTTCTTGTGTCGGGCATGAAAAAGTTTCCACTAAAGCTCACCATGAAAAATTCTTTTGAGTTGGTGCCATGTTGGCCCAACACCATTATTAAAGTCACATTGCTCATTGGTCGACATTCCTTCAAAGCTCTCGTTATCACTTATTCTGTCACTATGTAACTTCCTAGTCAAGAGAAGGGGTCCTCCTCTTGCATTATCATAACACATTCTACTCCCAATGAGAGCTTATGGGCACTATGTCCATCCTTTCAGCCGTCTGGTCGGGCACATTATTTACCATGGAGGGGCGAGCGTCCTCATGATAAGGGGCCTTCCATTGACCCACTTACCTTCAATTTTTTGGCCATTAATTTCTCTTTATGGGCCACCCATTGGGCGTTCTCATCTTCTCACTCCTTGTGTCTGCATTCCTTGCAATCTTTGCATCTCATGCGTTATTTGCATTTGCATTTGCATTATTCATTCCTCTTTCCTAGGTCTCTTGAACCTTATCTTCCGTGATTTCTGGAACCTTCGGATCTTTCACATTCTATCTCTTTCAAATCACTTTTTTCTCTGGAACCTACAGGTCCTTCTACCAATCCACCTTTCTCTTCGGAACTTTCAGATTCTCAATTTCTTAACCCCTATCTTCCCCTATTCTGAAGCCTCTGAATCCTCCACATTCTATTCCTTTCGATTCGCCTTTGTCTTCGAAATTTCTAGATTTTCTACCTCTTCACTCGGGGCATCGTGCCCCTCCTTATTCTCTTCCTCCAGAACCTCTGGATTCTCTTTCTCTCCTCCTAGGGCATTGCACCCATTCTCACTTTATTCCTCCGGAACCTCCGAACCCTTCTTTCCATTCCCCTATCCTTTTTGGACATCATGCCCCTCCCTATTCTCTCCCTCTGGAACCTCCGGACTTACCTCTTCTCCCGGGACATCGCGTGCCTCCACATTTTATTCCTCCAGAACCTCCAGATTCTCTATTTCATTCTTCATCTCTTCTCCCAGGGCATCATGCCCCTTCTTACTTTCTTCTTCTAGAACCTTCAGATTCTTCTCTCTTCCAAGGGCATCGCATCCCTTTCCACTCTATCCCTCCGGACCTCCTTACGTTCTTCCGATTCATCGTTCTACTCCTCCGGGACATTGCATCCTTTGTTCTTTTCCTCATCTTAAATCACCTTTTTCCATACCTTCTCCCAGGGCATCGCATCCCTTGATATTTTCTTCCTCTGGAACCTCCAGATTCTTCTCTTCCCCATGATTCTTCTCTCTTACCTCCGGACCCTCCTCTCTCCATATACCGATCTCTTCTCATGATTCCTCATGATCCCAAGTCTGACCCAACATCTTCTACCTCAACTATCTTGGGCATCTCCCCATTCTCCCACTACTTTCGAGGCTTTAATTCTCACCTCTCCTTTTAATTTTCCCTTTTCTTCAATAAACCTTCCATGTAATCAGGCTCTCTGCACCTTAGTGAGCGAGTTCTAGCCCTCATCTCTCTTCCTTTTATCCTTATTCATCTGAGTCAGGTCTGGGCATAACTCATTCTTGTTGAGCCACTTCAACTCCTCGCTCCTTATTCTTTTCTGCCAATTGAGAACAAATCCCATTTTGATCAAAATTGTCTCCAGTAGTTACTTCAACAAAGGTCGCAAGACAATTCATTGGCAAAAGTATGCATTTTCCATTTTTCCATTATTTCCACACACGATTTTCAACATGAAGTGCCTCTTAACGTGATTAAGAGTGGTAGTCTAGGCCTAGTCCTAGGTGTTAATTGAGTCAAAAAGAGTCTTTAGGCTTGATTTTGCAACATCCTTTGGTTATGAGAATCCCGCACTAGGAGTTCGACTTTTCCTCCCCACTCATTAAGGGCAACCTTTAGCTAGACATCGCACACACTTCACGGCGTCCTTAGCCATTTTCATTGGTTAACACCGTTGCTACTTGGGCCATGTGTGAGGGCACAAGGTCTTTTTCTCTTCTTTACTTGGCTGAAATATGAGGGCATAGATATTCTAGGCAAGACAACCAACCTAAGCACACCCCGATAAGAGGAAGTCTCAAATAGGAGCAGTCAATTAAGACCTTATTCTCAAAGTTCGGAGCTTAATTACAAAATTTGTCAAGTCCAAAGGACACAAAAAGAGCAAATGATGACAAAATGAAAAGCAAAAAGAAAGAAAAATCAAAAGAAAAAAATCAGAATCTGACATGGCAAGAGGGCAGTATAATTTTCCTGCGGGACATTATGAGCCCGGTCGTATGCGTGCCTACAAGAGAATTAAGGTTTGATGATATGACACAAAGTCTCGGCACAACAGACCGAATCTTTAGGGGTTGCGCTATGAAAAGGAGTTAAACCCGCTATTTTCTTAATTCATATCAGGCTTACCCCCCTAATTTTTCTTCTCTTTTCCCTCCAAGGCTGAGTGTTTCTTTGGTATGGCCTTAGTAGAGGCACCGTTAACCAAGGGTAGCCGATTATAGGACGCCACCTTTAATGCACGCCCTACTTTGGGCATTTCTTAGTGAAAGGGAAAGGGACGGGGTCAAAAATTTAGTGGGTCAAAAGTAGCAGGGGGACATTATGATGCAAGGAGCTAAGTTAGCTATCCTCCTCATCCTAGAGCCCAAACCTGTCATTACTCCCAGTCACAACCTCACAATAGGTTTGGATGGAATTCGGTCTATGTAAGGTCCGGTTACTGACACTTTTCCACTCACCACTACAGACCTCAGCCACCTAGAAATGGGGAAGTCAGCCTAGGACATGCAGTCCAAATGGTTGGATGTTTTATGGTCAGCCTAGGACCACTATGGGACCCAACTTCCAGTACACCCACTACCCTAGGGGACCAAAGCCAGCACGTCCGTCTACGAGTCTCCTTCGATCTCCGACTAGGAAGACCTCCAGAAGTGGTCGGGGCATAAGGATAGGAGGTACACAGTAGCAGGGTATCAAGGCTGGATTTCTGTGGATTGACCTGCGCACCCTGACGAGAAAATTCAGAACGAGAAGTCCCGACTCCGAATGTGGTTCTGTCGACTGGGTTGGAAGGAGGACTAGACGAAGAATGCCCCAGCCAAGCGGCGTACCAAGGGGAGCAAGGATGTGGCCGTAGCAGCTTCTGCACTGGTGCTGATCTGCTCTGGCTGGTACAGAGTTCTGGGCGCAGAAGCGGGAAGACGATGTCGCCACGAGCACTCTCAGAGTTAGAACGGGGCAGGACCAAAGCTGTCGCGTCCGTCTACCGGTCTTCTTCAATCTCCAACCAGGTTGGTCTCCAGGTGAGGTCGGAGCAGAGAGATAGGGGAGGAACAGTAGCCAGGTGTTGGAGTTGGTTCTGGTTGGACTGACCTGCGCACCCGGGGGAGAAAATTCAGAACGGGCAGCTCCGGATTCCGAATGAAGCTCCATCGACTGGGTTGGAAGGAGGACTGGTAAGAGAACGTCCCGGACAAGCAGCGCACCAAGGGGATCAGGGATGCAGCTGTGGCAGCTTCTGCACCGGTGCTCAGGTCTTCCCATGGATGCCAGTCGCGCGCTCTAGCGAGAACAAACCTCCCGGACATCCCTGAACTCGGATGAAGCCAGGATCACCTTGGCGTCGAAGCTGACTTGAAGACCTTTCCGTCGGTGTATGGTATGCCTCCAGTGGATGCCGGATGACCTCGGAGCAGTCTCTGCAAAATGGGCTTCTACTGTAGCCTGCGAACTGGGTGTACAGGGGGGGTGATAGGTGTAGTGGCGGTGAGGGATAATGGCTGTGGGAGGTGGAGGGGAGGTTGCTGGGGTGATGGAGGGGTGCAGGAGGGTGGCTGGGACACAGCAAGTGGAGGGGGAGTGGAGTGGGGCGGACTAGGTGAGAGGGGAGAGGTGGGGGGCGCAAATGGTGGGGGGGAAAGAGGGGTTCCCTCCTTGGGTCTTGAAGTGGGTTTAATGGTGGGTTAATGGGGATCCTAGGGAAGGGGAAGGGATGCGGTCTATCGTGGGACCGCATGTCCCTTTGTGTGGCCCCAAGCTGACCGCCCATCTTCTGGTTTTGACCGTTGTTTTGACCATTATGCAGTGCACTAGGGTGTGCGGCCAGGGTTTGGCCACATGACCCTTTGTGCTGCTGTAGTTTGGCCACACGTCGCCCGATGTCATTTGGCTCGGCGAGCAGTGGGGCTTGTGCGGCCTGTCAGTGACCGCACAACCCTTGAGCGACCCAGAACCGACCGCTCATCCTGTGAGTTTCCGACCATTACCGTTACACAGTGTTTTGGGGTGTGCGGCTAGGGACTGGCCACACATACCCTTGTGCGGCCTGTGTCTGGCCGTACATCTCTTGGAGTGGCAGGTTGTGCGGCCAGAGGTGGACCGCACCAGCCTTGTGCGGCTAGATCCCAACTGCACATGTTTTCTTACCGTTAAGCAGTGTCAGGATGGAGCGGCTGAGGTCTGACCGCATATCCCTTGAGCGGCCATTGTTCGGCCGTTCATCCTGGCAAGGGCGGCCGTGATGGGACCACCCATGCCTTTGAGCGGCGGGATCATAACCACCCTTCTTCCGTGTGGCCAATGATGGACAGTTCGTCGTCTGAGACTTAACCTGTGATTTTTCGTGCTGATGTGAGTTTCGGGTGAGTGGACCTCGATCCACGTGCTGACCCATGGTCTGACTGATGCTGGGCATCATGTGGGGACCAGGTGTGGGCGCCATGTGGGGGTCCCGGGACGTGACGTCTTCTGCCTACGTCACCGTGAGTCGGTGTTGGTACGAGGGGCAGTCCCCTGAGCTCCGTCTGGTTCAGACATTGTTTTCCGTTGACTGGAGAGTCTGCCTTCCAGTGACCCGTCCACTAGTCGTAACTTTCCTGCGCACACGGGTGCAGACCGACCCGGGAGTGGTGGAGAGCGTGACCTGAGTTAGACGATTTTTAGGCTGATTTTTGTGGCCCCCTTGCCTTTGCCACTAGAGTTCGGTGGGGGGGAAAATCAGCTAGAGGACCCGACCTAGAGCAGATGGTCTGTGTGTGCACACGTAGCTGGGGGCTTAGGACACGCGCTGATGAGCGTGACCCCAGCTAGTCCTTGTTGTGGTACTTGTGCGTGTCTGAGTCTCGAATAAAGAAAGATGACACATACATGACTCAAATAAAATAAAAATTACATGACTAGATTCATAAACACATGACGAATACAATGGAACCATGCCGATGAGCAATCGAAGCTGTGGAAAAATGTGAAGGGCAAGAGATGCCCCCATCAGCACGGCAAGGCGGTGACCGGGTGGGCGTATGTTGAGTATCGGGAGCTTGCTCAGGAGCTGCTTGGTCTAGATTTGATGAGGCCGGGGCATCCATCGTCCCAATTATCGTGAAGAGTGCTACAAGAAAGCTTGGGACTCCGGAGAGCAGCCATAGCAGCGGGAGAATTACCGGAGTAGCACATTGACCGGGTGGTCGAACAGGAACGCTCGACCGTGGCGGCGGAGCCGGGACCAGAGGGAGACAAGGTCCTTAGACGCTTCTTAATACTTTTGTTCGGGAAGCTCCTATTCGCGACTCGGGCAGACGTGATCAGCTGTCGACTCTTACCTCTGCTAGCAGATCTGAGCAGAGTGAGGAGATATGCATGGGGAGCAGTGGTGCTGGCTTTCTTATTCCACTTGCTTAGTGTGACTGATCGGGTGACAATGCTAGGTGGCTACTCGCCTTTCCTGCAGGTAAATTCCTAAATGCTTCTACATGCATTCTATTATGCATTTCTAATTACTTGAAATGCTGACATCTCTAAAAATGTAGTTCTGGGCTTTCATATACCTACCTGGGATTGGCCGAGGAGTCGAGCTATATCCGGGGTGGATTCCCATCGCGAGGCGATGGAACATAGCCCGAGGCACGGGGTCAATTCAGAGGTTGACTCGGGCGATTCAAGGGGATCTTGACTCGTACCCGCATGCATTGGTAAAAAGCCTGAATTTTCTATATGTTTCTATATGTTTCTATATATTTCTATGTGCTGACAAATGACATGAATGGCCCTTTCAGGTGCATTGGTGATGCGGGACGACGACAAGGACTCGACTCGGACTTGTTGCAACCTTGGACTCTATAGGGCGACGCGATTAGTTGGACGACACGACCAGCAACAACAACACAACGTAGCACCTGATGAGCTCCAGAAGAGGTGATATGCTCCAAACAAGAAGTGCTAACTCACGGTCGTCCCCATCGAGGGAAGCGCGACGATTTCATTAGATCGGGTTGCTAAAGTAGCAGAAATAAAATTTCTTTTTAATAACAGTTTTAAATTTAACAATTATAGCCCAGAGTCAAGTCCAAATAAAAGATAACAAGTGCCAAGTATAGTCGACAGAAAAGAAAGGACGTACCAGAAGGTCAGGGGAAGCCCGACGAGGGTACCAGCTCGCCACAACTAGACGCTACGAGCGCGCGCCCAAGGTACACACGGAAGCTGAACGAACGACCACCACCTGTAAAGCAGGGGTGAGCCTCGTGTCACTGGCTCAGTAAGGGTCACGCGGATCCCCATCAAGAAAAACACGTAGTAACACGCTAAAATAGCAGGTAAACAATAGGTAGTAGTAAAGCAGGAAAGCTAAACTACAAAGCTGTAAAAAGAACAGAATAGGGAGCAGGAGTAGGGAACAAGCTAAGGAAGAGAGGGAGGAAGAAGCCGTACCAGACAATGGCTACCGAACTAACCTCGGTACCCCAAACTACTCCAAGCAAGGGCAGGAAGGTGACTCGGAGCTGACAGAGTTAGAAGTTGCCGAACTGCCCACGCAAAGAACCTATAAAACAGACAAAAGAAACCTAGGGAAAGGCTAGACAAACGACCGACACAGACGACAGACAACACGATAAGGATGTCGTGCACCCTGCCACATACACAACCGGAACGTCGTGCAAGCGACAGACACTGACCCCAAGTACAGCCACGAAAGGGCTAACCCAGAAGGTCACGATGCATGAGAAACACAAAGAGAACCGTGAAGAGTCACGTGTCACGTGACTGGAGTGCCCCACACTATAAGAACAGCCAGCTGCATCCACTGACGTCTTATGCTGCGCCTACTAGCGTCTCGTCTGCTGTGCCTACAGCCAGGCAGAGACAAAGACACTGTCAGAACCAGAATAGTAACCAAATCGCAAGTGACTAGACAGGGGAACGCCCGTCGACGTCAGTCCAAAGCTCCCGACCATGTGTGCACACACTGACTTTTGCCTAAGCCAGGCCTCTAGCTAGTTTTCTCCCCTCGTAGGTCACAACGGTAACCGCGGGAGCCAACGAAAACTAGCTTAAAAATCGTGAACCGGAAGTGCCCCGCTGTAAAAGCTGGCACGCCGAAGCGTGCGTGGCGATCCTTACGCTCTAGCGTTTCATTCCCGTGATTTCTAGCCCGTCGTGAGGCTGAGAGGGGCATTTTTGAGCGGGTTAGGGTAAAATCATATTTTAGGGAGCGATCACCCGATCTAGCGATCCACCGTGTTTTTGGCCGATCCGAGGCTGTAGAATCATGTTAGGGGTTATTGGGGAGCTTCCCCCTTGATTTTCCCCTCTCCCATGGAGGTATGGGGGCATGGTCGGCATTTTTAGGTTGAACTCATCGTTTCATCACCGGAGCACTATGGCGGTCGCACTAGAGACCGCCACAGGGCGTAACGCGCCCAGGGAGGTGCGTTATGCTTCGTTGGTTTTGGACTGGACTTTCGTGGGCATGACAGTCCCACGATAGACCGCCACGTGACTGTGACGCCCCTGGGCTGGTCCATCACAATGTTTCTGACCGTTGGAATTTGACCGTTGGGGGTCATTGTAGCCTGACGCACCAGTGTTGGTCCGTCAGGGCATGTGACGCCCCTGGGAAGGCACGTTATGCCTTCCACCTAACGCACCTATGCTGGTCCGTTAGGGACAATAACGCCCCAAGGGGAGTGCGTTACAGCCAGTTTGGTCCCGTGACCTAACGCACCTGAGCTGGTCCGTTAGGTGACATAACTCCCTTGGAGGAGGGCGTTACATTCTCTGTTTCGGCTCGTGCCCTGACGCGCCTGTCTTGGTCCGTCAGGTACTGTGATGCTCAGGGGTAGGTGCATCACAGTGGTTTTTCCATCGAGTGCCCTGACGCACCCTTGTCGGTCCGTAATGTTCTGTAACGCACCTGTGCAGGCGCGTTATGGTCCATTTTACACTGGGTTCCTGACGCACCTGAGGTGGTCCGTCAGATGACCGTGGCGCACCTGTGCTAGTCCGTCACCGCCTGTAGCGCACCAGTGTTGGTCCGCCAGGCTCTGGGCTATTTCACGTGGCACGTAGTCCCATTTCTTTTTCGACTGTGGTCACCGTGCAGCGGTGCTAGTACGTGGGACGGTCCCCATACTTCGTCGAGTTTGGACGTTGTTTTCTGTGGCTTGAGAGTCTACTCCTTCAGAGACACTCCACTAGTCGTAGCCTGCCAGTACGCGTGTGCTGGTATCCACCTGACATATTGTGATGAACAATGTCAGGCAGAAACCAGCTCACTGGGTCACACAAAGGCTTAGCCGATATCATGGATATCGCTGGCACCCCTACAACTCATGGAAGAAATGAAGGGGCACTCGACACTTCCTATCATTAAACCATCTACCCACCATCGATTTATTACAGTGCACGTCCTTAGACACACACACCCAATCCAATCAATCATGCAACGGAGGGGGAGACCTCTTCTTCTCCAACAAGGTCAGTGTACTTGGTTGTGAGGTGGCTACATCCCACGATCGCCCTAAATCTGACGGTCCATAGCTTTGCACGAAATCTCATCTCTTCATCTGGCGCGGTCTGTGAGAAATGAGCAGAAAACCAATATGATGCGAAGGAGCAATAACAAGAGGGCCACCGACGATAGGGGGAAGGCCCCGACAGTAGCGAATGAGGGGCACACGCCGTCACACTTGTTGATCGGCCCTCTCCCTAACAACTAGGCCAACACCCCACCGCCACTCAGGGGGGACAACCTACTATGAATCAAGAGGCCTTCTCATCTCTCAACGCTAAGCTGGACACCCTGGTCGATTTGATGAGGGGCCAGGTGGCTAAAGAGAAACGGTCCCAACATTCACGTTCAACCCCCCTTGCGTTGAGGTCTCTCGATGGACAGTTGGAGGCCTTTTTATCTTTCAGGATGGCCGCATCATCCATAGCATGGTAGGGAACCTTCTCACTCCCTGCCTCCTGCTGCAGAGCAGGAGGCCTCCACTAACCCTTGGAGAAGGAGGAGCAAGGCACGGCCACCCATCCTATCGATAGACATTGTTGCCCCTGCCACGCGGTGGTAGGGAGAAGGAGAAGAGCTTGCTGGGAGCCCCCCGGTGCCATACCGCGCTCACTCGGAACTCTCTCTTTAACTCTGGGACTTAAAGCAGTGTTTTGCCAAGCAGGAGCGGGCGCTTCAGGCTCTACAACATAGCTCTGCAAGTAAGGAGGATGAGGAGCAATCCACGTTCTTCTCTGAGATCCTGGAGGCCAGGTTATCCCCTAGAATTTTCCTGTTAGGTGCGTAATTGGATCTAGAGGGGGGGGTGAATAGATCCCATTAAAAATTCTCAAATTAAAAGGCCTACTTTAAAAACCCCTCCATCAACCCCAGCAATCCCCCTCCACCTCCCACAGCCATTAGCCCTTCACCCCTTCACAATTCCATCACCCCTATCCACCCCTACTACACCTATCACCATCTTGCACACCCAGTTCACATGCAGCAGAAGAAGCCCAGCTTGTCGAGTCTGCCCTAGGGCCATCCGACATCTTCTGGAGGTTCACCATACATCGACGGAAAGATCTTCAAGCCAGCTTCGACAGCGAGGTGATCCCACATTCATCCGAGTTCGGGGCTGTTCGGGAGATCCATTTTCGTCAAAGTGCGCATCTAGCATCCGAGGGAAGACCAGAGCACTGGTGCAGAAGCTGCTACTTCCACACCTCAGCTCCCCTTGGTGCGCCATTTGGCTGGGACATTCCTCTACTAGTCTTCTATCCAACTCAGCTGGCGGAGCCTCTTTTGGAGTCCGGAGCTGTCTGTTCTGAATTTTCTTCCCCGGGTGCGCAGGTCAATCCACTCAGAACCCGAGCAAACACCCCTCCACTCTACGTCTTCTATCTCCCTACTCCGACCTCCCCTGGCAGCCCTCCTGGTTGGAGATCGAAGATGACTCATAAATGGAAGCATCCATTTTGGTCATGCACCATTTTGATGACGGGAGTGATCATGACGGTGCCGCCTTCCTGAGAGTCGATCTCCACAGACTGTGCAGAACCAGTCTGGCCTGCAACCTGAGGTGGCTTACAGAAGCTCCAGCGACCACACCACGGTTCCCCTTGGTGTGCCACTTAGCCGGAGGGGAGTCCCACCAGTCACCTGTCCAACGCAACAAGAGGGGCACCGATTGAAGCTCGGAGCAGCCCGTTCTGATTTTTCTACCCCAAGGTAGCAGGCCAGGTCAGTCAGGACCCATCCAGACCCTCTCCCACTCTTATAGACATATCTCTCGGCCCCAGCCTCCTCTAGTGTCCTTCCTGGTCGGAGATCGAAGAAGACTTGACCACGGTCGTCCTTGACTTGGTCCCACCACGATCGGACTTCGGGAGTGGCTGTGATGACTTCAACCAGTTGCTGCTGCACCCCAAGACCAATGTGAGCTAGAGTGCAGAGGTCCAGGACCTGAGCCCGCCCCGGCCGGTGACGACGACGAGGCTGCCCAAATGGTAGAATGAGTTGTTCCTAAAATAAGACGTTTTATCTTAACTGAACCCTGATAACTTGTTCCTGCTATCAAACTCGAACAAGGATAAAATACCAGAATAACTCATCCTATCCGAGTTTATTCCGTTATCAAAGTGACCCTAATTTACCTATGTCAAAAAATGATCGAACTTTAACCAAAACATGGTTAGACTTAAAAGGAACGCCGTAAAGTTAAGATGAAAGACAAATACGTGTATGTACATTTTGAAAGAAGATAAGAGTACGTAGCGTATAGATCATAGTCTTTTTAGCGGATCATTGTTTCTTTTTAAAAAAAAATAATCCCTAACGAACCTAAATCCCGTAAGATATTTATATTTAAATCTTCGAGAAGAACACCATCCCATCCTAGGTGTTTATATCCCCGAAAGTTGATGATCTTACTTCCTTTCGGTAGCGTATCATTAATGCGATTGAAGGGGTATAGTAGATCTCACGAGTACTGGTGGATTGATGCACGACGTCCGTTAATTTTGCCAGGCTACGTACGTCAGTGATGCCGCGGCCTTGATGAGCATGCCACCCCAGAAGGCCGTCCTGGCCGGCACCGGCGAGACCGTGGATGCGAGCACGGTGATGGTGGACACCGTCCTCGCCGTCAAGGCCGGCGAGGTGATCCTCATAGACGGCGTCGTGATGGAGGGCCGGAGCGAGGTGGACGAGAGCCGCCTCAGGGGCGAATCCTTCCCCGTCCCCAAGCACCCAACATCCCTTGTCTGGGCCGGCACCCTCAACATCAATGGTGATGAAATTGTTCCGGCCCAGTCAAGGCCCATTGGGCCCATTTTTCCCCCTCTGATAAATCAGATGAAGAGGTGCTTCACTTTGGCTTTTTTATGGCGGCGTGTACGCACAAACCCCAACCAACCTTCTCTTTGTGCTGCTGCAGGTTACATTAGCGTGAAGACGATAGCTTTGGCCGAGAACTCTGCGGTGGCGAAGACGACGAAGCTGGTGGAAGAAGCCCAGAACGGCAAGTCAAGGACCCAGAGGATTATAGACTCATGTGCCAAATATTACACCCCAGGTTGCCCTCTCTCTCTCTCTCTCTCTCTCTCTCTCTCTCTCTCTCTCTCTCTCTCTCGGGTAACAATTGAATAGGAGATCAATAATCAGTGATTGACAAGGATACTTCTCCTATCAAAATGTAAAGACTTCCCTCGTCAGCATGTATGAACTGGCAATCAAGATGTGACTTGAATGACTGCATGAGACACATGCTGACTCTGATTGACCCCCCGTGTCTACATGCAATGCACGTTACATTCTAAATGCATGAAGGTAGCACGAAAAGAATTCGCGTCACCTGGGATAGATGCTATGTCTTATATGGCATCAATTGCACTGGACGCTAATTCCAGACAGTGACCAGACTCTCACAGAATACCAGAAATAATGCTCTATGATGGCTAGGGCATCATGTTTCTTCAGAGTGACATGACAAATAAGATTTTCAAGATTTTTAGGATAAAACCTACTCAGCCGTCTTGAGGGATTCCAGGGCTAGCGGAGACTTACAGAGGCCTTAGAGAGATAACTTTCAATTCAGTGGAAGGAATATCCGACAGAGGGTCATTCAATCTCCAGGAAATAGTGTGTCAATGTGAAAACATCCTGAAATTGGGACTCCATCTAGGACTTGAGACAACAGTGCCAATAGACCCGCGGTATGGGTCAAAACCCGTTAAAACTGTGAGACAGGGAAATTGCATCCGTTCAGAAGGGCATCAATTCTAGAATTAGCATCTTCTTAAAGAGGGGCCAATTCTTGAATTAACTATGTTTTTTATAAAATTAAACTGAATGGGCATCCGTATGTAGGCGCCATATCTTTAAATATCATCCATGTAACGGACATCAATTCATGATATTTCTAGTTTTTAATAATTAACAAGATTTGGCATCTCTGTGCCGAGGCACTATTTCATTAAGTCGCGTCTGTGCAAACAGACACCAATTCTTTTCTATGTACATCGCATAAGGCATCATTCATGTACATTTTTAGGCACAAGTTACTGTTCATTTCTCATTAGAGGCATGAACAGTAGCACTATGCATTCTACAGGAAAATTGGGAAAACAAGAGGTATGATAATTTAGAGAAAATTATGAGGATCTCAAAAATATACACATCATGATTTTATATCATTAGGTTCCATAGTTATAGATTTTTAAAGATGGGTGTAATTATTAATTTAAGAGAAAAATTAGCGTCCAATGGGAAAACTCAATACTCCTCCGACCAACGGAAGGTCCCCGTGCTCGACCTGACCTCGAACCTTGCACATGCTGGGAACCGCATCTTCCAGCACCAGAAAAACTATTACTTCCATCAGGTCAGCACCTCCGACACGCTCACCAAGTGTCTTGTCAGACCACGATCACAACACCTCTCGATGCATCATCGCTGCGACTCCTCGAACCGCAACACACAATGCCTCGAGTCGCAACACGAGCCATAATCGGCGCCTGCCAACGCTCATCCCGGCACATCTCGACCAGAGCACCCGCTCTGTCACCTCGAACCACGATCTCAACACCTCCGGGGCTGCATAAATCTTCAACTGGAGTGGCCAAAATCAATAACAGCTCCTTCAGAGCACACTCACAGCCACTTAACCACAAACAATCCACACCAGCCACCTGACCCCACTGCAGATCCCGCGAACACAGTACCGCAACAACGCACCTGTCGGCAACCTCTGCCCAACGCAGCACCACCGGGGCCACCATCGATTAGGGAGAAAGCTCTCGACCTCGATCCTTAGACCCCACGCCGACACTCCGACAAGAACATCAACCACTTTCACAGTGCCAATGCTGCGCACTCACGCTCTCACGTGAGAATCCAAGTGGAAAATAAATACAAAACCCTATGCCAGCTGCTGACTGTACTAGACCTTACGGACTCTGATCACTGTAATATCTCAAATTCCCATGTACTTCCACAACCATAGCTCTGATACTAGCTCTGACGACCCAGGATCTGAGTACCGAAAAGGAACCGGCACAACTCGAACCTCGGTCCGCCGCCCACGAGCCTGAAGACTCGAAATGGCTAAAGGATAGGTGTGGTGTACATAGAAATAGGAAATAAAGTAGGATGATAGAAATAAATAACTAACTACAACAGAGTCCAGTCTAACAGAAAGTACAGTCTAAAGCAGTAAAACGTACCACACGTCAAGTGAACACTCGACCCGGCAAGCTGGCAACTAGGAACCACCACGTAACGTCCTCGAACCTCGAGGAAGAACCGCCACACTTGAAAACCAGGGGTGAGCCTCCTATCACAGGCTCAGTAGGGATCCCGCGGAACCCCAACCGAGAAAACCACGGCGGAAGGTAGACCAGAGATCGCCTTCGGCCTTGTCCAACGACTTCCTGAGTTCTCCATCACCCGGCTCGCCCTGCCCGACGTTGACGGTCGTGGCACCAGCCTTCTTGTTGGAAAGCTGCCAATCCTGGAACGAGCCGCCGAAGCCTTGCGACTTGGCAAACTCGTATTCGCGGATATCGTCAGTTGGCTTGCCGGCCGGGTTGCGAAGCTGCTCGATTTCCAACTGGAGCTTCTGCAGCTTCAAACGCTCTTCGGGATCGCCCATCCGGGCTTTCTGGTAGCTCTGCGCAAGTGCGATGCCGAGTTGCCGGGTGTCCTTGTTGCGAAGTAGCCCCTGCATGACTTCGCGAGGCGGCAGCAGCGACGCAGGCGAGCCCGCTGGAGCGCTTTGAGCCATCTGGACGCCCGACGGAGCCTCGCCGCCCGTCATGGCGCTCTGCGGGCCTGCGCCGCCCTTCTGCGCCGCCCATGACTTGAAGTCGCCAACGGTCATATTGCTGAGGAATGGATTGGCCTGCACCACTTCAGGTCCGACGACCGATGCCATCGGCGTCTGATCGGGCTGGGAGAGTGCATTCTGAGCGCCGCCCGCGCCGAGGAAGTGTGCGGCGTAGAGTGTGCCGGGGTTGACCGGAATGCCGGACTGCGAAAGCTGTCGTGCATTGCCTGCCGTGAAGGCCCTCACGGCCGCTTCCTGCTGGCGGGGATCGGTCCTGCCTTCTGCAGTCAGTCCAAGACCGGGCTGCGACCGCATCAGGTCGTTCCACGTCCCTTCCGTGAACTGGTAGCGGCCGGTTGCGGAGGAATTCGGGTTCTTCGCCAGATCGTCGCCGCCGCTCTCTGCCGATCGAATGGCCGTGAAATAGGCGCTCATCGGGTCGGACGCAGCATGCGCCTGAGCCACACGCTGAGACGCGATATCATCGCCCGTGGCCATTGCCGGCAGCGGAGCGCGCGCCACCCCTCCCTGCGGGGCGAGCGAGGCAAGGGACATCTGATCGCCCATGCCACCGCCGGCCTGCCCGCCGTCCATGCCGCCGAGCCAGTCGATATACGGCTCCAGAGCCTTGCGGGCGCGGCGCTCTTCCAGCCCTTCGGCCAGAGAGGCAAGGCCGCGCTCGAAGCCCGAGAAATCGACGCCCTGAGGGCGGGAGGGATAGACTATCGCCATCGTGCTCGCCTCGCCTACAGGTAGCCTGAAAGTATTTTGGCGCCGCCGGAGAACACGCCCATCAGGTTGCCAAGGCCCTGGTTCTTCGCCTCTGCTGCCTGATTGTTGGCCGCCATCTGGCCGCTAACCACGTCAGACGCCACGCCAAGCCTGCGGTCGGTCGTATTGCCGGCGAGTGTAGCGAGATCACCCAGCGCACCGGCCTGCCCACCAAGGCCTGCCGTATAAAGCCCGGCCTGCGTATTGCCGTAGCCCGCGAGATTGCCCAGCCAGTTGTTGTACTCCTGATTGGCCAGCCCCTGGGAGAAATTCAGCGTGTCGATGCTGGTGTTGCCGCTGTTCAACTGCCCTCTTGCAGCCGCGCGGCGATCAAGGGCATCGAGGCCCTGGTTCATTGCGAATTCATAGCCGGGGCCGGCCTGGAACGCGCCGGTAGCTGCGGCATTGCCTTCTGCGCCATTCAGGCCCAGAGCATTGGCGTACATGTTCAGGCCGGAAAGCCCGCCGCTCTCCTGAGCAAGGCCCGCCCACAGGTCTTGAGCATCGGTCAGATAGCCGGTGGCGCGCGTGTCCCCGGCATCGATATACCCCATGCCCTCGTTCTTGTAGCCCTTGAGGAGCTTGCTGTTCTTGCGAGCCGCATCTTCGCCAGCGCCGCCGCCGAACAGATCGTTAAGGAAGCCCATGTGTCACCTATCGAAGAGAGATGGTAGAAAACGCGCCGCGCCAGGTGGAGCCCGTTGTACGGGTGAGCGTCAGATCAATTCCGCTTTGGTCGCCCGATATCTCGCTGTGCCCGCCGGTAACTCTGATCGCACTGCCCGATATGATCGGGTCTTGCGAATAGTCCTGCGTGACACCCGTAAGTGTTGGGTTAGCTCCGTCGTGCTGCGTAAACGCGGCGGCCAAAGTGGCACCGCCATCCAAGGCGTCTATGCCAAGGATTTTCGACGCAGCGGAATCGAATGCCCAGCTGGTTTGATCCTGATCGACAAGGGTGAAGCTTTGAGCGTTCAGAAGTCGATATGTCGCCGCTATGACGGACACATTCTGGTTAAATACGGCAACGAGGTTGCCTGAAGTGCCAGGTACATTGTCGCCCCCCAGCCAGACCACGCCGAGCGTACTTTGAACCGCGCCACCATCCACATAGTACGTGGTCTTCAGGATCGATGCGGTAACACCGCCTATGGTGGGGGTGCTGGCGAATGTCGGCGTTTCCCCAGGGGATGCTCCCACGAGAAAAGCATGCACTATCTTTCGGGCGGAATCCGCATCACCATAGCTTGCCGCCAGGCTATGGCTCGTGGTGAAGGGCGAGTAATCCGTCAGCCCCATGTAATCGACTTCAATCGGCCCGCCACCGTCGATGAACTGAATCGTGCTCATGACACGGTAATTGTGCGCGTCGTCTTCACATTCAGCCGGGCATCGACGCAGGAAGTGGCGGATGAGATCGTAACCACCAAATCGTCACCTACACCAAGAACATTGGCTGAAGCGTGCGAACGCACCTGCTCAGTGGTGGATACGCTGTTTGCTGTGCCGCCGAGAGGTGTAGAGTTGATCTTGAACGTTGCCGTACACGTGCCAGATGTGCAGTCCGAAACCGTCGCCGTGATCGTGCGCTCCACATCGTTGTTCTGGATGAGCACATAGTCTTTGTTGGCAGGGAACGCGATGAGGATCGGATACTGCTGCTCGATGTCTATCTCGGGATCAGGCGGCGGCGGTGCGTCGATTACGTCGATTGTCGCCTTCAATGCACTGTCAACGGCCATGAGCCAGCGGTAGAAGTCCGGCGCGGGCGTGCCATCGGGCAGCATGAACACCGCACGCTGGTCCGGTAGCGGATCGGGCTTCCTCGTCATCGCGGCCACGCATCGAACATGGAGCCGCCGTACATGGCGATTTCAACGGGATCGGCGATCTGGAGCTTCCACTGCCGACCCAGCCTTGATGTGCGGCCCGTGCGGCTGATCTCTATGCGCCGGAACTCGCCCTGCGTGCCCAAGTCCCTCTGTAGCGGATTGCCGAAGGTGCGCCCGCCGTCATCCGACCATGAGATCGAAACCTTGGGGTTCGTCTCAATCGGCGAGATGCCGCGATCCTTGCCAACACCTGTCTCAAAGTCGAATGCCGCATAGACAATCGGGACATCGAGCTTAAAACTTGCATAAAAATAGTTAGCCGCGACACACAAATTATATTTTTTTAACAGCCAAAAATAAATTAGCCGCGATAAAAAGCTAACCCATTAGCTAATATAAAGGGCTTAAATTCTTATACGAGTTATCTACTTATTTGGAACAACCACGTAGCTTTCACCCAAATGAGAAATCACACACATATATATATATATGTCAACCCAATAAGTCCAAAGCCCACTCACGTGAGCCATCTCACATGCACAACCAACAACCCATATCCATGTACATGTATTTAAACCAAACCCAACTGATATACATACGTGAGCCTTCTTCAAGCAAACCCAAGGCCCCTTGCAGCAAATCCCTCTAACCACTAAACCCATGAGCCCATATATATACAAAACCCACGTAACACTCACAGCCACATAAATATATATGGATATAATTAACCAACATACACGTGCTACCCGAACCCAACCCATGAGCATGGTCGACCGGGCATGAAGCTTAGCCTTAGGGTTTTTGTTTGAAGATTTGGCAGGCGGCTGCTAAACTGGAATGTAGAAACGATGTATAGAAGGTTTGAAACCCTGCCAATTGTGATCTTAAAACCTTGCCTCCTGTGAGCATTTCGATCCCTAAGGTTTAGCCATTTCCTATAAAACCATGCTGCTCTCCCCACAGCACCCCTCTTCCTACGAATCCCTCTGCCAGCCGAACGTCGTCCTCCTCCTCCTGCTGGTGTGCCGTTCGACGTGCTGCCTGCATCCTCTACTTCCTGCTGCTACTGTCGTGCCCATCTCCATCCACTGTGTCCTCTTATTCCTTTCTTTCCACTGTGTGACTTCTTCCTCTACTGCTGTACCTGCTGCGGAGAGGACTTCTTCCTCTTCTTCCTGCTGTCGTCTCCTTCCATCTCCTTCCTACTGGCTGGTACAAGGAGGAGCGCTCACTGCATCCTTCTTCCTCTCCTTCATCCTGCAAGACATCTCCATACTCTGTTCAAAATAGAGTACCGTTTTCTTCAAACTGTTCATCCCTTCAATCACCAAAAAGGTAGGTTTTCTCTATGCTTAGACCCAACATCGATTAAACTAGTTAAAAACTAGTTAAAGCATGAATGTTAATGTAGTGAATCATCTCTGTATTTCACGTTAAATTTACGTAGAGCATGCATGGAGATAACCAACCTAGGAAATATACCCCAAGGACTCATGAAACATGTGTGGGCTATGCATATTAAACTAATAGTTTGACTTGATAGGGAGAACACCTACAAGAATCGATAAATAAAAAAACACTACATGCATAGATTATATTATTAACGGTTTTACTTGAGGAGAAATCACTTATCTCTTTGGAGATTGGAAGATGAACAGTTTGAATAAAAACAGTGCTCTGTTCTTGTCGGGGGATGGAGGAAGGAGAGGATTGGGCTTCTTCTCTTGTTGCAGTGCAGATCGCAGGAGGGAGAGGAAGAAGGTGAAGCTTCTGCCCTTCACTTGTCAGCAACAGGAAGAAGAGGAACGAAGGAGCAAGGCTCCTGTACGTGCCGCGGGCGCTTGGAGGAGGAAGAAGAAAAAGGGAGGAAGGAGGACGCAGCAGGGGATCGCAGCAGAAGATTTTTTTCCACGCTCGGTCACGGCAGGACGACGACGTTCGATGGAGAGAAAAGAAGATGGTGGCTCGTCGGGCAGATTATTTTATAGGGACGCAAGGATTCTAGAGGCTTCTACTGTTCACCGATGGCAAGGTTTCTATGCTCCGTGCGTTACTTTGTTTGGTTGACGTCTTGCTATTTCCACCCGCCGCCTGCCATGGTTTAACATCGAAACCGTAAAACTATCTAGTGCACAAGCATGCACGCCATGGGTTTACACGTGGGGCATAAGGGTACACGGTTGGCTGCTTGGGCTTGGGTTGGCAAATGAGTATACAGGGTTTATTTTTGTAAGAATCTCACGTGTGTTGCACATGGGTAAAGGGTTTATGTGTGTGGGTAGGGTAGTATACGTACATGAGGGGTTGTATTGGTTTGGGCTTAACATACGTGGGTTTAGTTTTTTTTGGTGTTGAGTTTAGTTAGTTTATGTCCACATATATGTGTGGTTTTAAGTGGTGTTGGTTTGGCCTTATTATAATAATTTGCATTAATAAAAATATAGAATATATGTCTTTGGCCCATTTAATGTATATCTATAAGGGTTGCTAGGGTTAAATGCTCTATATATTTTCGTGTTATTGGAAGAATAAATTTATAAGTTTAGGCCCATTGCCCTCGCTGACCCTACTGCCATGCCCTCGCTGACCATGACCTTTTGAAGAAAAGCCTTTAAAGCATCTTGGTGCAATGTGGATCATTTGATCAGCTCTAAGACTGAAATCTTTGCCGGCATTCAGTCCAAGTGCTGTAGCAAATCATATCGCGTGCCAGGCAATGGGTCTACTTCTTCTTGCTCAACTGTGGGTGATGGAAACTGAGGGTTAGGTGCAGGTGCACCAGTGGTGGGATAACTTCTCTGGAATAACCACCCGCTCTAGAGGGCAAGGTTCTGTGCTGACACGGCCTCGGACGGACTCATGATTGGTGACTTAATGGGCCCATTAACGTGAATGAGGGGCATAGAAGTGGGGGTGATGATGGTGGGGGCAGGCCTAACAGGCCCCACTGGGAGGATGACAAGTGATGGGTTAGGCACGGGGGTAGCAACGGAGGGTGCGACGGGTGCTGGTGCGAGGATGGGTGAAGCGGTGGGCAATGTGGGAGGCATAATGAGGGGTCTGGAAAGAACGGCGGGTGCGGTGGAGGTTACAACGGTGGGTCGAATGATAGCGAGAGTAGAAGGTGATGGGGAGTTGTTGTAGGTATGGTGGAGGGCCAAAAGGTGAGCAGGAGTCTCGTCATCAAATGGCCACTTAGCATTGGGAGCTAGGCGGTGGACAATGTTTACTTGAGTCGGTGCCGATGACTAAGGTTGTGGAGCGGGCAGGTGGTTGGGCATCGGATTCTGATTAATCCCTAAGTCTTGTGCAGGCTGCTGCTGCTGCTGAGGTTGGGGTTGCTATGGCTACTGTTGCTGCGGCGCCAGCTGCTGTGGCCTCGGCACCTGTCTTCTTCTCTCTTTAACCTCTGTAATCAAATGCATCTCTGCCCAGTCGATGCGCTGCCCCTCGTGCAAATCATAAATGAAGTCTCTGAACTGGTAGCACCTTTCGATCGTGTGCCCGGACTACCGATGGTGATAGAGATGTATGCCCTTTAAGCCAATCACAAGTGTTGTGATGGAAACATTTCTTGTACAATTTTATTCAATAATAATAATGACATTTTCTTCATTATGTTCTTAGCACGTTATAGCGTGTATGTTGTAATGTGATGAAGTCCCTGGATATGAGCTATGAAGAAATAAGAATAGAGGAGGGGGTGAAAATAGCACTAATTTGATGAATTTAAAAAAATATTTTTTATCCAAGAATTTATGATGAATAGAGCGACTTAAAGTCTCATTGGGTCATAAACTCTCTCACGGCCACGTGGGTCACCCTTATTATACCCTAAGGAAGGGAGAGAGAATAAATGAAGGGGGTGAAAATAACAACGGATCGGCGGGGTTCAAAGTGCGATACATCGAAGAAGTTATGATGAAATGGGCTCCCCTAAATATGAATGGGCTCTTAATTTTCGCATGGTTGCACAAATGGCTTTAATCGTACGATAAAGAATGCATAAGAATAATTATTATAATAAAACTGATGGGAATGAGCAGGAATAGAAGAGGGGGTAAAAATAGCACAGATTTGATAAATTTAAAAAATATTTTTCATCGAAGAATTTATGATGTATAAAGTGACTTAAAATCTCACTGGGTGATAAACTCTCTCACGGCCACGTGGGTCACCCTTATAATACCCTTTGGAATAGAGTGAGAATAAATAAAGGCGGTGAAAATAACAAAAGATCGACGGGGTTGAAAATGCGGTACATCGAAGCAGTTAAGATGGATTGGGTGACCCTAAATATGAATGGGCCCTGAATTTTCGCATGGTTGCATAAATGGCTTCAATCATACGTGAGAGAAGGCATAAGAATAATTATTATAATAAAATTGATGGGAAGGAGCAAGAATAGAGGAGGGGGTGAAAATAGCATTGATTTGATAAATTTAAAAAATATTTTTCGTCGATGAATTTATGGTGAATAGAGTAACTCAAAGCCTCACTGGGTCATAAACTCTCTCACGGCCACGCGGGAGACCCTTATTATACCCTATGGAAGGGAGTGAGAATAAATGAAGGGGGTGAAAATAACAAAGGATCAACGGGGTTGAAAATGCTATGCATCGAACAGTTATGATGTAATGGGTGGCCCCAAATATAAATGGGCCCTCAATTTTCGTACGGTTGCACAAATGACTTCAAGCATACGTGAGAGAATGCATAAGAATAATTATTATAATAAAACCGATGGGAAGAAATAAGAATAGAGGAGGGGGTGAAAATAGCTCAGATTTGACAAATTTAAAATATATTTCCTGAAACACGGTAAAAATACGCAGGGAATGAGTCTCGGAACAAGACTCAGTAGGGATCACCCGAACCCTACCTCGCAAAACGAAAAATCGCTACGCTAGCAGCTAAGTGAGTACGTCAAAAGTAGAAGCCTTGCACTACAAGTACCGATCTCACGGGGTGAAAAACCCACACACACACGCCATGACGAAACAACCGGAACTCATCGGCCAACACGACCAAAACCCGAAGGTCGAAGCAACTGAGACTGACAGTCTGTCACTCCCTGTCTAGAACAGAAGTACCTCTCACTAGAAGAATGACCGGATGCGTCCACTGACGTCTTATACCGCGTGACAAGTGTCTAGCTACCACGTCCCAGACGTGAGACTCAGACACACACAAGTAACCACAAAGCGAGTGACTAGCTAGGGTCACACCCGTCGACGCGTGTCCAACTACCCCCAACCACGTATGCACACACAGACCATGCGTCCTAGGTCTGGCCTCTAACTGGTTTTCCCCTCAGGCGGACACTAGCCAATGACATGGGGCCCCACAGAAATCAGTCTAAAAATCATCCTCAGGGTAGCAGTCCCACCACTCCCAGGTGGATACCAGTACACGCGTACTGGCGGGCTATGACTAGTGGAGTGTCTCTGAAGGAGTAGACTCTCAAGCCACGGAAAACAACGTCTGAACCCGACGAAGTATGGGGACCGTCCCACGTACCAGCACCATCGCATGGTGACCACAGTCAGAGAATAAACGGGACTGCAACCCACCCGGTGTAGTCCAGAGCCTGGCGGACCTACCCAGGCGCGCCACAAGCTCTAACGGTCTACCGCTGGGCCGTCACAACGGTTTGACGGCCCAACACAGGGGCTTCAGGCCAACGGTGCAAAACGTACTGTGACGCGCCAACCCTGGTGCGCCACAGGTTGTAACGGATCAACCCTGGTGCGCCACAGAAACATGACGGATCAACTCAGGCGCGTCACGGTCACGAGCAAACACAGAACGTAACGCGCTCCTCCAGGGGCGTTATGTGACCTAACGGACCAACACAGGTGCGCTAGGCCATGGGACCAAGTTGGCTGTAACGCGCTCCTCCAGGGGCGTTACAGTACCTAACGGACCATCTCAGGTGCCCACTACCCCTCCAACAACCACTACCAGCAACCCCTTTCTTCCCTGGCCATCCCTCCACTTCTTACTATTCCACACCTATCAAGAGCCTCCATTGCCCTACTCAGTTCGTAGGCAGCAGAGGAAGCCCAGCTTGCAGAAGTTGCTGAGGAGTCATTCGGCATCATCTAGGGACTCACCATGCATCGACGGAAAGCTCGTCGAGATAGCTTCACAGCTGTGGTGGTCTCGCCGACATCCGACATCCCTGCTGTCCAGAAGGCTCGATCTCCCTCGACTGCGCAGACTAGGACAAGCTGCTGACCTGAGATGACTTCCTAGAGCTCCCACGGTCGCATCCCACAACTTCTGAAGGCGCCTCTTGACTGAGGACTTCTACAACCAGTCGGCGTCCATCATCAAAACGTGACATTCAGTTCGGCATCCGTAGGAGTGTCTTCCAATTTTCTCCCCCCAGGTGTGCAGAACAGGTCACTCTGGACCTGTCCTGACCCCCCCTTACTCACGGGCTCCTCCTCTCTGCCTCGACATCATCTGGAGGTCCCCCTAGTTGCTGCTCGAAGGAGACTCGTCCACGGTCGCACTCGTCTTGGTCCTACCACGTTTGGACTTCAGGAGCAATCGTGGCGGCTTCATCAATCTACTGCTACTCCCTGGGATCAGTCTGAACTAGAGAGCAAGGAATCTGATCCAGAGTCCACCCCGGTCGGTGACGATGTTGAAACCATCCGCAGAAATTTACAAGCGTACCTGGGTCTATCAGCAACGACTCGACACCAGCCATGATGACTTCTGAGCTCGGTGGAGTGCGTGGCGGCATCTACAGCGACTCACTATCTTGCAGTTCCAGATCTGGACAGAACTAGAGAATTGCCCTCTCAGCGCGGGCTTAGCTAACCTCCCCTCCCCGCCTGGCCGGCTTAGCGCCCCTCCCTGTGTGGAGGTAGTGTTTGGCTGTAATCTTAATTTCCCCTCCCCTAGTCCAACCCCCCTGTGTGGGGAGTAGTGCATGTACTATTGAACAGGGGAAGCTACATCGGCGTAGTGTGCGGGAAACCCACACTTCCCCGCTCGCCCACGTCTCCGACTCGGGATCGGTGTCTTCACGCCGATCAGGTATACGCTGAACCCCCCCATGTGCAGGTGCAAGGGGATAAAGAAGAGAAGAAAAGAGGAGAAAACGAAGAGAAGAAGAGAAGGAAAGGAAGCCCCCGAAGTGCCCTTCAACGGCACACCTCGTGAAGCCCTTCAGCGGTACACCTAGGGTGGCCTCTCAATGGCACACCCAGAAAGGCCATTGGCCATACACCCAATGCCCTCCTTCAGCGGCACGCTCTAGGGCAGCTCCAGCCGGCACACTCCCTACGGGTTCTACCCGGTGCGCCCTGCAACCCCTCTTAACGGCACACGCCCCAACGATATGGCTTCGCTGGCACACCCCGCCTGGTAAGCGTTTGGCGGCACACCCCCTGGCATCCCAACGGCGCACTCGTCCAACACCCTTCACAGGCACACCTCTGGACGTCTCCAATGGCACACTTGCTGCTCACTTTGGGCGGCACACCCCTACAAGGCCCTGCCCGGCACACCTTGCTGACCTCCCTCACCAACACACCTTTTCAAGCCCTCTAACGGCACGCTTTCAAGACTCTTTGGTCGCATACCTTTCTCAGCCTTCAGCGGCACGCCCTTTGCCCTCTGCGCCGGCATACCTGCTAATCCGAGCTTCACGGCACACCCGTTGGCGTGCCTTCCCCGGCACACCCATGGCACCTTTACTGGCACACCTATAGGAGCCCTTCAATAGCACACTCTAAGTGTCCTCCAGTGGCACACCCTGCGTGGCCCTTCAACGGCACACTCTCCCGTGCACGTTAAGTGACACGCCCACGGCATGCCCTTCAACGGCACACTGCCATGTGCCCAATGGAACGCCCCTTAAGGGCTCTTCACGGCGCGCTCCCAACGCCCTTCCACGACAAGCGCTCAGCATCGCCCAGTGGCACACCTTCTCGATTCGCCAGTGGTACGTTCTCCAAAGCCTTCAGCGGCGCGCTCCTAGGCTTCTTCCAACGGCACAGCGGCCATCCCCTTTAGTGGCACGACCGGCAAAATAGATTTAGGGCCATGCCCTATGACTTCTGGGGCGCAACAAGGACACCTCATGCCTAGCTGAGGTGTCTCCCAGGGGTGAAGGCATGCTGCCTATCCCCCTGCCACCAAGGACAAGGGAGTCAACTCCCATTCAATGCCCATCAATGAAGGTATCGCTGTGGATCCTTCTAAGGTAGAAGCTGTCAGAAATTGGAGCCGGCCTATGACCGTATCGGAAGTAAGGAGCTTTCTGGGTCTAGCTGGTTATTATAGGAGGTTCATTAAGGACTTCTCAAAGATTGCTGTTCCTTTAACTAGACTCACAAGAAAAGAAAATCCTTTTGTCTGGTCAGAGGAATGTGAAGGGAGTTTTCAAACTCTTAAAAATCATCTTACTACAGCTCCTATTGTATCACTACCAGTGGAAGGTGGTGGATTTGAAGTATATACAGATGCATCTGTCATTTACTTGGGGTGTGTTCTCATGCAAAATGGAAAAGTAATATGTTATTCTTCAAGACAATTGAAGCGTCACGAGAAAAATTACCCCATGCATGATTTAGAATTAGCAGCTGTTATATTCACCTTAAAGATCTGGTGTCATTATCTTTATGAAGAGAAGTTCTCGATCTTCTCAGACCACAAAAGCTTGAAATACTTATTCTCTCAAAATGAGCTAAATATGAGGCAAAGAAGATGGCTAGAATACTTAAAGGACTTCGATTTTGCTATTCAATATCATCCTAACAAGGCTAATGCTGTAGCAGATGTACTCAGCAGGAAGCCAATAGGAAGATTGACAAGTCTTATTGTTAGTATCACTAACCTTATCCCTCAGTTTGCATAGTTGAATTTGAGTATTGATGTGAAAAAAGAAGATTGTTTCATGGCCAATATTCTAGCTCAACCTACATTAATGGTGGATCTGGTCAAGGTATAAAATGATGATCCAATATTACTAGAGATTAAAGCCAACATAGAACAGAGGTCAGATTTTTCTATTTCCAATGATGAAAGGTTGCTATTTAAGGGCCGAGTGTGTGTACCAGATCATGATGATACGAAGAAACTGATCCTAGAAGAAGCACATAAGTCCAAGTACACCATTCATCCTAGTAGTACTGAAATGTATCAAGATCTCAAAAGAAACTTCTGGTGACCCAATATGAAAAGGAAAATACCCAATTTCGTGTCCCGCTGTCTTACTTGTCAATAGGTAAAGGCAGAGCATTTAAGACTCGTAGGTAAATTATATCCCTTAGATATTCCAGCATGGAAGTGGGAAAGTATAGGAAAAATAATAGCATCGGAAGCTAAATCTACCAACAGAGTGAACCTCAGCTAACCATGTGACAGGAGGAAGGAAGACCACTAGAAAGAAGAAACCAGATGCGTCCACTGACGTCTTACACCGTGTCTCAAGCACCTCGCAGTCAAGCTCGGTACAAGCCAGTGACACAATAGTACCGCACGGAGTGACTAATCAGAGTAACGCTCGTCAGCATCAGTCCAAGCCTCTGACCACGTGTGTACACACTGACCCATCGCCTTGAGCCAGGCCTCTAGATAATTTTCCCCCCCAGTAGGACGCTACTGACTATGCAAGAGGGCCCACAGAAACTAGCTTACAAACTATACAATGGGAACACCCTGCCACCTCTCCCAGGTGGGCCGACACGGACGTCGTCGGGCTACAACTAGTGGTTCCATCACAAGAAAAGAGAAAGCTGCTCTTTTTGGATGTAAAATCATGCCACAGTGTACAAAATACTTTAAGCATGGCATATATGAAACATGACATGGATTAAAAATTACATAAACATGCTTTTGAAATCTCTGGGTATATAACGGATGAAGACCACCCCGTTACATACCATAACGGACCAAGACGGGACCACTATGCTCAACAGATCACATAAAAATCCACAGTCAATCGGGACTATAATGCACCAGGACAGGCGTGCTATAGGACTATAACGCACAGGAGCAGGGGCGTTAAAGTCAAAAGGCACACAACACAATAGACAAGGGCTATAATGCACCAAGGGCGGGGCGTTATAGTAACATAACGCGCCTCCCATGGACCGTTATGCCCACCAGAATGATTAGAATACATAGTTAACTGGGGGATATAACGCATAAGGACAGGAGCGTTAAACGCAATAGACCTTCAACACAATAGACAGGGGCTATAACGTACCAGATGAGGCGCGTTAAAGGCACACGAACTCGAAAATTCACAGAAAACTCACATGTTCATGCATGATATAACTTACCCATGTTGGGGCATTATAGGACAATAACGGACCTAGAGGAGTCCGCCACAAGGGGATATAACGCACCTATGCAGGCGCGCCAAATGACTATAACGCACCGGGACAGGCGCGTTATGTCACCTGGGTTTCGAGACTCCAGAGTTCGGAATGCATAGGAAGTCCATGCATCTTCTGGCCTCAGTCAAGAACATGGTCCGTGCACATTGCAAGGCAAGTCCGTGCATGCCTTGTCCTAGTCCGTGGATGTACAGTCCACTGCATAGCATATCCATGCAAGTCTTCATAAGCCCATGCATTTAAGGCCCGTGCGCTCAAGCATCCTGCATACAAAGTCCGAGCATGTTCTGGCCTTGTTGAGCTAAAGTCCATGCATAGATAAGCATGTGCATGTTGTGCCCATGCATGCCTTAGTCTTGTGCACATCGCAGAGTCTTTAGGCACACACTAAGTCCATGCATAGACAAGTCCGTGCATGTTTTGGTAAGACCGTGTTTGCTTGTTAACTTGTTTGTCAAGTCTGTATATATATGCCTTTGGTGTGAACACCAAGTCAGTGCAAGTCTGTTTGCCAACAGAGTCCATGCATATTTGTCTTAGGCACGAACCAAGTCTGTGCAAGTTTTGACTGTGTCGAAAACACAGTCTGTGCATGATTGTTTATATGCATAGAAGTCCGCACACTATTCGACTTAAGTCCGTGCAAGTTTCTTTGTTCAAATAAAGTCCGTGCACTTTTTGAACAAAGTCCGTGCACTTTGTCTAAACAAAGTCCGTGCACTTTGTTACAAACAAAGTCCGTGCACTTTGTTACAAACAAAGTCTGAGCACTTTTGTCTGAACCAAGTCCATGCACACTCTTCATAACAAAGTCCCCTGCACATCTCACTTCAACCCAAGTCCATTCACAAACAAGTCCATGCACATTCTTCAAAGAAAGTTAGTGCATATTGTAGCAAGGTCCGAGCATACAAAAGTTCGTGCACCTTTCCCCTGCAGAAGTAAAACAATGTCCGTGCACGACAAACCTCGTGCATATTTTCTTTCTGAGTGCGACTTGTGTTTAAGTCCGTGCATGTTTTCTGAAAACATGCATCCATGCACACTCTATGTAGAAGGAAAGAAGGTCCGAGTATGAGCAATCACCCCTTCGCCAAGTCCTTACACATTTCTACTAAGTCCATGCACGTCTTCACATGGTCTGTGCAAGCTATACTCCGTGCATGTTTTGTGTTTCAAACAAACTCCTTGTATGCCTTCACGGAGTCCGTGGAAGCCAAGGACACAGTCGCCCATCTAGGTAGTGAGGAATGCCAGTTTTGCCAGGTTGCTGCCTGACTTTTTTCTTTCATTTTCTTTTTTAATGGGTGCCTTTACAGTCTGCTTCCAGCGGACTAATGCATGACAACAACTGTAACAATCGCATATATGCATATGTGTGTAACTTTAAATACTTTTTATTTTTTTTGAAACTTGGATGGTACCACTGCTATATTAATAAAAGAAAGGGATGTACGTGTATGACCTATCAATGTGCACAACCTCCTTTACAAAAAGGCCACAACACCAAAAATAGTGTCCCCAATTAACTCCCCAAGAACAAAAAGAGCGAGGAGTTATAATTCTCCACTTTACTGTAGTGTTTAGCCCAAAAAGTTACTATCTCACTAACAAAAGCAAAAACCCTCTCTTTCGGCCTCGCTCCCTTTTTGAACATTATATTGTTTCTTTTGCTCCACAAGATCCAAAGAATGGCATGAAGAATAAGTCACCAAATAATCTTGTCACCCTTGAGCATTCACTGCCTATGCCACTTGGTGAAGAGCTGTTGAACTGCATCAAACTGCCCCAGGGGCTGTTGGGATCTCTATCCATTCCTTGTCCAAATGCCCTTCGCAAAAGGGCATCTTGTGAATAAATGGTTCAGGTTCTCCTCCTTTTCCCCGCACATGCAACATATGGTAGAATTCTGGTAGAGGAAAGGTGCCACCCTGTCACAAGTCTGGATCTAGCCGTGAGAAATCATTCAGACCAAAAGCTTCACTTTGAGTGGGCTCTTGGGTGCCCAAATCCGCGGTGCCAAGGAGTGGCGCAGTCCCCCATCAGAGATGATAGAATTGGCAGACCGAACTGAGAACTGGCCTCCCTTCTCCCATCTCCAAAGCTGAGTCTCCCTTGTTGCCATCTAGTTTGAAGTCCAGGAGGAAAGTCAAGAGACGTTTCAGCTGGTCCATCTCGTCAATGGTGTGATTCCCTCCTGAATGTGGGGGCCCAAATACCCTCGGATAGTGGAGCATCAAAGGACTGAGCCACAGAGGCCCTGGGCCCCCCTACTATCCGAAGAACGACGGAAAGGCCTCTGCAACTGTGAAATCACCACACCACCTATCCTGTCAGAGCAAGCATATGTCTCCATCACCCAGGCTGACCCGAACATTGGCTTTGATGAAGTCCACACACTGAAGGATACCTCTCCAGATAGGGGAGACATTATACAAATGTGGTGGGAGTAAATCCCACACTCTGGATGAGGTGTAATATCTCTGTGTGATCAACTAATCCCACAGCCCACCATCTTCTACCCCTAGCCTTCACAACCACTTACACAACAAGGTCAAATTGAAGTCTCTGATATTCTTGATGTCGACTCCCCCTACTTCCTCAATACTTCGCCCCAAGAGATATCATGCCACCCTCTTTCTTTGCTTCCACTACCATGCCAAAAGAATCTGTCCTGAATGGACTCCAACTTCTTTTCCACTATCTTCGGAACTCTGAAGATGGAGAGAAAATAGATCGGCAGGTTATCCAGCACAGATCTACAAAGAACTAGGCGTCCTCCATAGGAAGCTTAGCCTTCCCTCTTACAAGTTTGGACTTATATCTCCGCATCACCTCCCGCTAATTCCTATAGTGAAGAAGTCCTGAAGACAAAGGGAGGCCCAGATAAGAGAAAGGGGAAAACCCTCACCTGGCACCCAAAAATGCGAGCCGCCATTGTGGTAGCTAACTCCATGTTGATCACCGTCAAGTGGGTTTTACTGTAGTTCACCTTCAACCCACTGTTATCCTGTACTATCTTTAGCATTAGTCTGACATTGACCAAATGTTGCTCCTCCTTGGTAAGGAAAAGGATAGTGTCATTGGCATAGTGTAGGTAGGTGATTTTGGTGTTGAGTTGGCCTACTTGGAAACCTCTAATAACTCCTGTTGCCTCTACTTTCATCCACCGTCTACTTAAGATCTGAGCCACCAGGACAAACAAGAGTGGAGAAAGTGGATCTCCCTACCTGAGCCCTCTCCTACTAAAGAAATAAGACAAAGATTGCCCATTAATGTGCACGGCGAAAGAAGCAGACAAGATACCCTCCCGTATCCATGAAATCCATCTCTGATCAAAGTCCATCTTCACGAGCACTGGAAGTAGGTAGGATTAATTGACCCTATCATATGCTTTCTCGAAATCTAGTTTAAGTACCACTCCTCTTTTTCTTTGTAACTTCATGGCATGAAGACACTCATGAGCAAGAAGAAAATTGTCTTGGATGTGTCTTCTCCTGATGAAGGTCCCTTGGTAACCATTGACCATGCTGTTCATCACCTTATCAAGCCGCCTTGCCACTTTGTAATGATTTTATAAGCGATGTTCAACAAGCTAATGGGTTTGGGTTTTTAAAGTTTGCCAATTTCTGTGCACCTTTTTTCTTAGGGATCAAGACCAAGAGGGTTTTGTTGATACCTCTTAAATGAGCTCTGTCTTCCTAGAATTCTGTGATAGCACCAATGAGGTCCTCCTTGATGATGTCTCAACAATGCTGAAAAAAGACCACAGGAAAGCTGTCCGACCTCAGGGCTTTGTCGCCTGTTAGAGAGACAACATGTCTAATCCCCTCTTGAAAAGGACTCACTAGAAGCGCACTCTCTATCGAGAAAAGGTGAGAAAGCAAGTCATCTGTAAAATCTGGTCTGCTCATCTGCTCCTTAGTGAAAAACTTGGCATAAAACTCCTTGGCTTGTCTTCTGATGCCTTCTTCCTTGTGTACCATCTTCTCACCTATCTTGATAGAAGCAATATGATTCAACCCTCTCTTATCCGAGACAATCCTATGGAAATAAGCTGTGTTTCTGTTCTCTTCCTTTAGCCATTTCTCCCTAGATCTTTGCTTCCAATAAAGTTCTTCCTTGATTAGGATTTCATCGTACTCTGCTCGAAGAGAGTCTCTGCTCAACCTATCAGCATCATCCAACAAACCTACCTCTTCTAGACGGTCCAATGCCTCTAGCTGATGAAGGATCCTCTCCTTTGCGTGATTGCATGGTAGATGCCTACTTGCACCCCATCATTTAAGAACCTGAACGGAATACTTCAATTTTTCAATCAGAACTACCAATCGAGGTCCCTATGGCCTTTGACAAGACCATGCCCTTTGGACTGTGTCCAAGAAGTTTGTCTCTCTGAGCCAGTATCTCTCAAATCTGAAAGCCTGTCTCCTCTCATGATCATGGTTAGTCCTTAAGGGCCACTTTGATAATAGAATAAGGGGAGAATAGGATGAGTTATTCCGTCTACTCACCCTTAACCGAGTTTGGTAGCAGGTTAAGTTATTTGGGGTATGAGTACCATTCCGAACCCACCTCCCGCCATAGAAGAAATCCAAGAGCTTCCCATTCCATCCACCTCTCCTAGCCCAGTCCTTCAAGAGTTAACCACCCCCACTCATGGCACCCTCACCATTCAAACCCACATGGACCCCGTGTGATGTGGGACGGAGATGCGGACTCGACGCCGAGTTGGATATGCAACCTAGGACTCTAGCAAGCTCGCACTCGTCCCTAGCGAGGGAGGCATTCGGACCTATATGGTTGAGAAATCGGCAACGAGCCAAGGGTGGTCTACTCACTCTCTCGTGCCCGGGTCGGGTCACAGGACGGTCTCGCTCTCTCACTTGCAGTGGTGAGTTGAATTATACGAGCTAGGAGGTAACAACTCACATGCAGCGGCAGTAAAAGCGTATACTAAGAAAGTAAATAACTATGACCATGAGGGGTGCCGAGTGTACCTCCATGCTCAGGGCGTGGGGAAGGCAATCCCGGCCAAGTCGGTAACTCCCGGTGAAGATTAATTACATAATATTACAGCAATGACTATTTGCCCACTCCTCGCAGGGAGGTATAGGGCTACAGCGGGCCCGGGAGGACCGTTCTTGGGTTGACGGGCAGTAATTTGATCCGCTCCGTCGGTGCCGTCTGGAAGACGCTTGCTACTGGTTGTGGGGCCCATGTGCTGCTTAATGGGGCAGAGTGGACCCAGAGTGACACCGCTGTGACGGGGGGTCTGGAGGGATGCTCCCTCGGACGGCGGCACACTGGTTCGCCTCGTGGGAGGCGAGGCAGCTACAGTCTCCAAGCGTGGATTTGCTGTCCACGAGCTGTAACTTGCTATTTTACACCGCGCGACCCGGCGAGAATGGTTGCTGCGATCAGCCCTGATGTCGGATCGACACGAGACTGATGGTGTTGGAAAGCTCTCTTGGAGAGCTACGATCCCAGATTGGAACAGAAATTTAAAACTCTCTGTGCTGGCCGTAGCTGATTTTAGAAACTACTAGTTCTTAGTTCTAGATCTGACTAGATAGAAAAAGGGGTTTCTTGATAACGTGGTTTGACCAAGGGGTTTATGAGGGATATTGGTGATGAGGCCTTCACAAAAGTTGTAGATCCAGAGGTCAGGAGAACGGGGATAAAAATCATTTTCTGAGTCATCTATAGTGCTATCCACCTCTTTCCAGATCTGACCCCCAGTCAGTGTAAAATCCATAAAAACTCGTAACCTCCACCAATCCCTCCACAAAAATATTTGTCGTTTTCCTCGCTTTTCCCTCCACAACTTTCATGAAGGAACCAACACCCAGATCAGAGATCTAACCCACGGTCAAAGGTAGTTCTCAGGAAACTACCCTATAGATCTGAGGTTTCGGGTATAGTCCAACAGCAAGTTCAAAAATAGATAAAGGTCAGATCCCTGCAGATCCAGCTAACCTCTTTGGTCATAGAACGAAGGATTTCGAGAGAGCTTTCCAACGGCGCCAGCCTCACATCCATCAAATGTCAGGATTGGTCGCAGCGATCGATCTCACCGGACTACGCACCTGAAAATAGCAACAACCAGTCTGTGAGCCACCACTCCAAAACTTGGTAATCGGAGCTGTTCGGTCTCCGACCAGCGTTTACGGCCAACCATCTTCCAGGGAGGCACACCACCAGGGGTCCCCATCACAGCGGGCCCCACCCCACCAGAGCCGGAGGTTAGAGCGGTCCTTGGGTCCCACTGACTTGTAGACCGCGCCGACCGAACGAAGCGAAACTAGGCTTTCGGCACTGCCGGGACGACATCAAGATGCTGCCTATCAACCCGAACGGTTAGATAGGAGGTGTGATTATATCGAGAACCTAATTTCCCCTTGTGAACCTCTGAGACAGGAGGTAGCCATACTCGAGCCTAGGGAGGTCATGGCCTGTAGTCCCAACCCGGCCCCACCTAGGGGGTACCAAGGGCCTCTTCCCCTCCTAGTGGACAGCCCTCCCCTATCCCAGCCGGGGAGCCCTTCTCCTAGTGCTCCTTTGCCACCATTTACCATCCTCACCGGGAGTCATCATATTTGGAGCCACCAAAACTCGAGCCACCTGCATTTCTAATAGGAACGCTTTTCATCACCGAGCCACTACTTAGCTGGCTCAAGAATGGCTTGGTCCCACCTCACTTCCCATCCATGGACCCTACCCTACCTATAGTACCAGTCAACTCGTTCCATACCACATTCCGGTCTAGTCACCATGTGGACACATTGGATGACCTTCTTATGGGATTAGAGTCGTCTCTCGTAGAGTCGGCGTGCCTCTCACTCTCTGTCGTCTCTCTCATAGAGTCGGCGTGCCTCTCACTCTCCCTCGTCTCTCGTAGAGTCGGTGTGTCTCTCGTGCCTCCCACTCTCACTCGTCTCTCGTAGAGTCAGCGTGCCTCCCACTCTCCGTTGTCTCTCTCGTAGAGTCGGCGTGTCTCTCGTGCCTCTCACTCTCCATCGTCTCTCTCGTAGAGTCAGCGTGTCCCTCACTCCACTCGCGTAGTCTCTCTCGTAGAGTCGGCGTGCCTCTCACTCTCCGTCATCTCTCTCGTAGGGTCGGCGTGTCTCTCGTGCCTCTCGTCTCTCGTGTCGCCTCTCTCGTAGAGTTGACGTACCTCACCCCTCCAGTGTGTCTCACCCGCGAGTCATCCACATTTTCATGCACATATGCATACATATAAGAAAATCAACACAAAAATGAAATAAACTAAACCACTGTCATATCATGTCATGTACAAAGCATATAGAAAGTATGAAGTAGATCAGGCCGCACCCTCTGGCATGTCGCTGTCCCCACCACCCTCCTACGTCTTTGATGGCGGAGCCATCGTAGAGGTCGCTCCCGCCTCTCTCTCCCGGCATCAGCGCCGCTCCTCCTCGTTCCACTGTCGCTGAGAGGAAGTCGCCTGGAACTGTCCGACCGAGCCGTGAGTGGTACGACTCCCGCTCGGAGGCTGCATGACTCACGCTGCGGGACCGACTCATCTGTCGGTAAGCTCACACCTCGCCACGAAGCTCGAACGCCTCCTGTCGGAAATGCTCTAGCTCTGCAGTCGTGGTGCGGAGTCGCTCTAGGTCCGCTCGAAGAACCGCGAACTCCACCGACTCTGAAGGTCTGCCTCGCGCCAGCTGCTCCCGCAGGCCAGCTGCCTCCGCCTGTGTCGTGGTCCAGTCTCGCTCCACCAGCTCTCGCGAGAGGGCACTCTGCTCCAGCTCTCTGCGCAGACGGGCCACCTCCTCGCGCGAGTGGGCGGCCTCGTCCTGTGCCAGCACAAGCTCCTCCCGTAGCTGGTCACTCTCGCCGATGGCGGCAGTCAGCTCTGTCACCTGCATACATGCATTTCACTATTAGTCAACTGCATTTTGATATAATAAGAAAGAAAAAAAAATGTTTTAAAGTTACATTGGTCCATCCTTTCAAAAAAAGAAAAAAAAAAGTGTTTTAAAGTTGCATTGGTCGATCCATATAGGTCTAGAGAGTCACCCCTTAGCTCCCTTAGGCCCATTGTATGCCCACCCGTGGAGGTGCCAATTACCATCGCCCTGACACTATGGGTGAACCCCGGAGTGCTAACCTAGGAGGCCTTTCACTGGAGGAGCTAGTTGTTGAACTCTTAGATCACATGGGCAGGTTCGAGCAAGCCCTTAAGGAGTATACCGAGCGTATGGAGAGCTAGTTTAAAGCCATGGAGGACCGCGTCGAGGCCTCTGACCGATCTTTTCAAGGTCTGGTTGGAAGGTTGGATAGTGTGGATAGGACCCCTCGCCGGGACCTACCCGGCATCCTTCCGGCCCCTCCGGCGCCTGTTGTCCAGCCCGCGCATGCTGCCCAGCCCACACCTGCGGTCCAGCCCGCACCACATCGGGCTGAGGAGCAGTAGCCACGTGCCCTCCATTTTGAGGACTACAAGTCTGACAATGAGTACGAGGGAAATGGCCGACGCCGGCGTGGTCATCGACCACAAAGGGATGATGAGGACGAGTGGATTCTCAAGTCCGTTCGTGCGGAACCTTCCACATTTGATGGGTCCAAGTCTTTGGATCCCAAGATCTACCTTGATCGGGAGGCCAGCATGGATCGGTATTTTGAGTGGTTCGAGATGACGGACCACCGGTAGGTTAGGTATGCCAAAATGAAGTTGATGGGTCAAGCCCAAACGTACTGGAGCAATGTGGAGAGTTTAGTCTATCAATGCCATGAGCCTCCAGTAGGTTCTTGGGATGAGATGAAGGAAAGGCTTAGGCGCAAGTACCTTCCCACCACATACCGACAGCGTCTTATTGATAGGTGGCAGAGTCTCACCCAAGGGGACCGATCCGTGTCCGAGTACATCGCGAAATTTGATGAATACTTTTTACGATGTGGTGTCACGGAAAAGAGCACCATGCCTATTTCGCGCTTCCGTCGTGGCTTGCGGCCTCACTATCAATACGAGCTATTTCACCGCAATGTCACCAAATTGGAAGATGCATACCATGTCGCTCTCGAGTTGGAGCAGTTTGAGGCTCAACGGTGCAATCTGCCTCTGTAACATCTGATCTGAAACAGATCTGGTAGTTTATGCCTAGTAACTGGGGGTACTTACCTCTAAACAAGGTGTACACCTAATGTCAACAGCATAAATGCCACCGGTCTATTCACTGGGTTCTGTATCAGAAAAATTAAAAGTGAAAGACAGTCTGCTGTAACCCTTGAAATCAAAAGTTATTGAGTATTAACTATTTCACCTCAATACACATTCAGGTTAACTATCCTTGATTATTACTTATTCTGACTATAGTAAGGTATCGTAATAACCTGGTCTATTACTGCTATGACCGTTTGGTTCTTTACTATAAATGGAGTATGTGCCCCTTCTTCCGAAACTCAGTCCATTTACTCCATCTTCTATTACTGTTAAACCTGATATTATTCTAGACTGCACACTGCTTCATTTTCATGAGATCAGTGTTGTTGCTTCTACTCATCTCCTAAACCATTGCCTATCTACCCTTTCTTATCCCTTCCTCCTTTTTGCTAATGTCAAAGGAGGAGAATTTATTTTGGGGGAGCTTCGAGGGAGATTTAAGGGAGAGTAAATAGAAAGTGGTCAACCAAAGGGGGAGTGGTCAAGGGGGAGAGATATAGAGAAGCATTGTTGAGTCTGCATCTGCCTGGTCTGCATCTGCATGGTATTTAGGGAAAGCACACTCACTTTCATTCAGGGGGAGCACTGTGCATCATTAGAGTTATCATCATTCTATGTATTGTCTATTAGAGTTGCCATCATCAAAAAGTGGGAGAATGTTGTAAACCTAGTTTTGATGATGGCCAACTATCTTAGTCTGATGATGGCCAACACTCATGCATTGTTCTGTGCTCTTGTGCCGTAGCTTTATAGAGTCAGAGCTTTCCTTCAGAAAGTTCATGCATGGTCAGTGTACATTGTGCATGACCTGTTCAAGCCCATGCATATGTAATGTCCATGCATATTTGTCTCAGCATATATAAGTCCATGCATTCGTTGCTTAGGCACTGAGTAAAGCCCGTGCACATTTCATGCATGTCTTAAGTCAGTACATTGCAAAGTCTATGCATGTTCTGGCCTTGGGCAAGAACATAAGTCTGTGCACACTTTCATAAGTCCATGTATGTAGAGGTAGACTCTCCAGTCAACGAAAAACAACGTCTGAACCAGACGGAGTACAGGGGACCACCCCTCGTACCAACACCGACTCACGGTGACACAAGCCGAAGTCGTCACGTCCCGGGACCCCTCACGGCGCCCCTCACCTGGTCCCCCCATGATGCCCAGCATCAGTCAGACCACAGGTCTACACGTGGATCGAGGTCTGCTCACCCGGGACTCGAATCGGCACGAAAACCATCGGTTATGCCTCAGACAATGAACGGTCCATCATTGGCCACTCACGAATGCACAACCGACTCACAGTCGTGCTGGAGAGAAGGAACGGTCCCACTCGGCCGTTCGCCACTCCCGACGGATCACAGACCATAACGCGCCTGCCCAGGTGCGTTATAGTGCATAACGGACCGACATCGGCGCGTTATGCCCAAATCGCAGAAAACAGCATAACGCACTCCTCGAGGGGCGTTATGCACATAACGGACCACCCCGAGTGCGTTATGTCTCGCGGTGAAACAGACCATAACACGCTCCTCAAGGTGCATTATGGCCCCTCAACGGACCCTCTCAGGCGCGTTAAGTAGTGGGTGAAGGCGTTAAGAATAACGCGCCTCCCCTGGGGCGCCATGGTGAATACGACGGTCCTCTTGAGGATCGTTATACGACCAGGGCCCCAACGGTCACAAAGCAACGGTCGAATCTACAGTCACAAAGCATGACGCGCCTACACAGAGACGTCATGTTGGGCATGGTGGTCTATCGCGAGACCGCTATGCCCACACAGCCTGAAAGTAAAACCTACGAAGCATAACGCACCCCACTGGGTGCGCCATGCTCATAGCGGTCACTGGTAGGACCGCTATGACGGTCCGATGATGAAACGGCGAGTTCGACCCAAAAATTCCAACCACGCCCCCGTACCTCCACCGGAGAGGGGGGAATCAAGGGGGAAGCTCCCCAATAGCCCTAGACATGATTCTACGGCCTCGAATCGGCCAAAAACGCGGTGAATCGTTAGATCGACTCACAACCCCAAAAATATGAAATTTTCCCCAAATCCTCAAATACGTCCGCTCGGCTCACCACGGCCTACGAAACTCGCGGGAAATGAAGTACAGAGGTTAAGGATCCGTCCCCCTGCACTAGTGAGCTCTTGATATTTCTGCCGATCCCAGAGGAGCCCGAAGCTACCACTCAAGTCCTAGAGCTCATCCAACCCATCAAGCCCACTATCTTGCCAACTCCCCAACCTATTGATAATCCAATCCACACGGGAAGAATTGAAATTTGGGCATATCCATTCTTAGAGTTAGGAGAGATACATGTCTTAAAGGGCTTCAATTTCTATAACCCCTTTGACCCCACCCAATGGAGGTCCCCTCCTTTCCAAGCCCCCAAAACTCTCCACCACTTCTCCCATCCCGCAAATAAAGAGTCTAGGAATGGTCAATTCAAATGGCAACCAAATAGCAAGCACATTTACTTGAGTCGTGAGTCCTACAAATGGCAGGAAAATGATCGTCGATGTTATCGAAAGATTCAATCTAGTGACCTTACAATGGTAAGGATGGCAAGAGCCCGTGGAATAGGGCTATTTCGAGTCCCGAAGAGGTTAGGCCAAGTTGCCTACAAAGGGGACCAACTGAAAGGTCATAGAGTGAGTCCCTTGCTCAACGTGGTAGGTCCAGTGCCAAATGAGGACAAGGCAGTAGTTCCTAGTAAGGCTTTTGAGCCCCTGCCCTCTTTCATGAGTGAACTACATCCGGTGCGACCACCAGCCAAAAGGAGTGACCGGCAAGAGCGCATAGAGCAGATACTAGGTGAGCAGGTCAACATCAACTGAAGCAGGACAGTTCACTACTACCTTGTCAGATGGAAGGGATGGCCTAGATTGGAGCACGTATGGGATAGCTGGGCAGAGATACAGCACCCCGGTCCATGCCATCAGGCTCCATCAGATCACAACTCGACGGAGTTGAGTTCTCGTCATCCCGAGAGAATTGATGGGGACATCAACGACCCTCCATGCCCCGGCTTTGACGTCGGCACCTCGAGAGGGATTTGACCATGGTTCGAATATTTATTTCCCCTTAGCATGATGTATTTTTCTTTTATTGAGTTTGCAATCACAATTGGGCCAATTAATAAGACCCAAAGGGCTAGTCCATTAGTAGTTCGGTTAATGGTCGTAAGTAGCTTATATTCACCACCTCAGATAGTGGGGTAATTGTTTGAACTTCAAGGGCAATTGTGGTCTTTTAGTACGTACCTCCGGCTCCCACCTCCCTCACCGCCGCACGCAACTCCACCTCCACTCCCTGCATGCACACCTGCAACAGACCCCTCTCTCACACCGGCTCCCTCTCTCACTGCCCCAGCCGTCTCTGCACCACTCCCACGCCCTACGCCACATCAATCCATCTCCCAACCTTCCCTGTCTCCTGCCAACACCCCATTAACTACCCTCCTCCTCCGCCTACACCTCCCCACCGGACGCCGCAACCACGCCAGACCCCCCTCCGTGCTCACCCCACACACACATACGTCCCACGCCATCCCTCTCTAACCCGTCGACCGCCCCACTCCTCCCCTCACCGTCGCAACCTCCGGCGCCAACCTCCTCTTCCACCATCTCTCTCCCTCCGTTCCTCCCACCGTGCACACCTCGTACCCGTCCCTCCGGTGACCGCCGCCGGTGAAGCCACCCCTCTCCCCCGTCTCTCTTTCTGTCTCACCGTCCGGCCTCCACCGGACGCCCGCAGCAGCCACCACCTCCCTGCATCGCCCCTCCACCGGACGACCGCGGAGCCCCTCCCCATCTCTTCTCACCACCTGAACCACCACCTCCCACGTCTGCACCCCCCCCACGCCAGAGCCTTCACCCCCTACGTACACACCCTGCACGCCACCCCCCTCTCACCGCAGGTGACCGCGAAGGCCCCACCCCTCTCCCTCTCGTTCACCGACCGCCGGCGAACCCACTTCCCATCCCTGCACTAGACGCCCCCCACCCCTCCCTGCTAGCTCGCACTCCCTCTCACACTCCCTCCACCCTCTTTCCCTGCATGCACACGCACACCCGCCGCGAAGCCCACCGTCTCCTCCTCTCTCCCTCTCTCTAACCGTGGCACGCCCCCACGCCGTGAACCGCCCACCGCCGGAGCTCCCCTCTCACCCTCGATCCCACTCCCCGCACACACCGCCTCAACTCCCGGCAACCCCCCACGTCGCAATCTCTCTCTCTCTCTCTCTATCTCCCTCTTTCTCTCTCCTGTCGCGATCTCTCTCTCTCTCCTCCCTTCTCTCTATCTCTCTCTTCCTCTCTCTCTCTCCCGCTCGCGGGATCTCTCTCTCTCCTCCTTTCTCTCTATCTCTCTCTTCCTCTCTCTCTCTCCAGTCACATCTGGCCATACTGACTCATCGAGGACATGAGACGGATCAGATACATACTTCCTCAACTGAGACACGTGGAATACATCGTGAATAGCTTGAATAGCCGCAGGTAGCTGAAGTCGATAAGCTGCTTGGCCTATGCGTTCCACAATAGAGAAAGGGCCAACATACCGCGGACTAAGCTTACCACGTTTCCCAAACCTTGATACACCTTTCATCGGAGATACTTTAACAAACACCTGATCTTCGGGCTCAAACTAGAGTGGACGTCTGCGTCAATCTGCATAACTTTTCTGTCGACTCTGAGCTGTCAACAATCTTTGCCTGATCAGATGAATCACATCAGTGCACTGTTGTACCATGTCTGGTCCTGTCAAAAGTTGATCACCGGCATCAAACCAGTTCAATGGAGTACGATAAGGATGGCCATACAGTGCTTCATACGGAGCCATGCGAATACTAGAATGAAAGCTATTATTATAAGTAAATTCAACCAGCGACAAATGCTGACTCCACGAACCCTGCCAATATAGGCAACACGATCTCAGCATATCTTCCAAGGTCTGAATTGTTCTTTCTGACTGACCATCAAACTGAGGGTGGTACGCTGAAGAGAAAGTAAGCTCAGTGCCCAAAGCTTTCTGGAAACTACGCCAGAAGCTGGAGGTAAACGTGGGTCACGATCTGACACTAGTGAAACTGGAATACCATGCAGTGGCATGATCTTTTGAATGTACAATTCGGCCAATCTCTACACATTCCACGATACCTTTATTGGCAATAATCTAGCTGTCTTGGTCAACCTATCAACAAGCAGCCAGATAGCATCAAAGCCTTGAGGAGTCTGAGGCAAACCCACAATAAAATCGGTTGCGACATGATCCCATTTTCACATCGGAATCTCTAACAGCTAGAGCAGTCCACCTGGTTTCTGATGTTCAGCTTTAACCTGCTGACATGTCAAGCAACAAAGGCTGCAACATCTTTCTTCATACTTGGCCACCAGAACTGTTGCTTCAGATTCTGATACATCTTGGTGACACCTGGGTGAATTACAAACCGGGATCCATGGGCTGCACTCAGAATAGCATCTCTTAACACGCTAACAGCTGGGATATATAATCTATCACGGCAAAAACAGCATTCCGTATTTCCTCAGTAGAAGGGATAGATATAAGTGATGCATTCTGCTCTTCTGTGACAAGAGAAGGAATAACTGAAAAAAGATTCTCATCTATTCTGTGATCTTCTGTAGAAAGAAGGGATTTAAAAAATTCAGTAGCCCCGTTTAGTAATTCCTCCTGATTTTCAGTCCATTGATCATTAACCTTCAGTTTCTGTACATAGTTTTTTTGCCTCTTGACCTTGGAATAGTGGTGAAAGAACTGGGTATTCCTGTCACCACTGTTAATCCATTGAATTCTGGATTTTTGAAACCAGAAGGTTTCCTCACGGGATAATATAGAGAGCAATTCAGCATTAGCTTTATTCAGGAACATTCTGTTGTCTGGAGTGGGACAATCATCAAAAATTTGCTGAGCCAGCTCTACTTCACGCTCTGCATTCACTTTATTCTGCAGAATGTTACCAAAGGATTCTTTATTCCAAACTCTCAAAGCTGCTTTCAGATTCTGAAGCTTTCTCTGAAGAGTGTAAAAAGGATGGATGTCCTGCTGGGATTTTTTATTCCACTGGTCTTTAACCAGATCCAGGAAATCTGTATGCGAATGCCACATATGCTGATATATAAATCTCCTTGGAGAAGAATCAGAAGAGATGGAAGACAACAAGAGGGGGGCATGATCAGAAGGTCCTCTAACAAGATGTCTAACTGACAGAATACATTTGGTGTGTAACTTATTTAGTCTAATCACTTAATTAGAAGAATTATTTAAGAAAATAAGTATCTACAAAATTTTACCTAACCCTAATTAGAGCTAATTAGGGTGGTCGGGGGCTACGCTGGGCGGGTTGCGTAATGGTCGGGGGGCCGGGGGCTGTTGCTGTGCTGCGCCTACTACTGCTGTTGCTGTGCTGCCGCTGCTGTTGCTGTGTTGCTGCTGCCGCTACTGCTGTGCAGCCTGTGCTGCTGTTGCTGTGCTGCCACTGCTGCTGCTGTTCCGTGGCTGTTGTTGCTGCTGCGGCTGCTGTTGCCGCTGCTGCTGTGTTGTTGCTGTGCTGCTGCTGCTGTTTCCGCACGCAGGGAGGGCAGGGGAGGGGGTTTCGGGGTCGGGGTGGGTCGGGGGAAGGGTTTTCACGTGGTTTGCATTATTCTAAGGTGCTTTGAAGTTGCATGTGGAGTTGCTTCCGTCCGTTCCAGTCATCTCCTAGAGTCGAGCCCAAATTTAAGGTTTATTCCAATCCTCTCTTTGAGTTTCCTATGGCTTCCTTTAATCCTCCCCGTTCCCAAGAGGAGTCTCTTCCTCAAGGGCTCTTAGAAGATCCTTCCAGGGTCATCTCTTTCCCGTCAGGAGAGGGGTCTACTCCTCCTCCGTCCTCCATCCCTATGGAGGGCGCCCAGGTCACTCCATCCTTTTCCCTTGCTTCTACCAATTCCATCCTCCAGATGATGGCCCAGTTGGACCTGGCCCAACTCCAGGCTGTCTATCAGGCCATGCAAGGGCCCAACACCCCACCTTTCATGATTCCGCAGGGCCTATCCAATAATCTCATCCAGCACACCCCGTTCAATCTCACCCCGGTCCTGCCTAGGACCATCACCTTCTCTAACCTCAAAACGGGTCAGTCCTCGGCATCGGCCCAGCCGTCTTATGATAAGGGAAAGACCACTCTCCCTTCTTCTTTCTAGTTGGATCACCATACTTCTACCCCATCAGAACCACAAGTCTCTATGGGCCCATCAGATTTTTGGCACCCTCAGCAAGGGGCAGCCCAGGTCCACCCCAATTTGGGTCATTCATCAGTCCAATATCCTTCTTATGGGTTTTCGCCTACTCAGGCTGCTTATCCTTCGACGCCGTCTTACGGGCCACCTCCTTCAGGTACTCTGCCTTCCACTCCACAGGTCCGAACTCCTTATTTTACTACCCCTGCTCCATCTAGGGAGCAGGAGCTCCTTTATAAGTGGGCCACCATGCAAAAATAACTCGACTTTCTCCAAAAGTGGGTTGGTCCACAGTCCTTGGCTGATGTGCCCGTTTCGAGCTTTCAGAACATCCATTTTCCTCCATAGTCTGAGCTGCCCAATTATAGGAAGTATGATGGAAATGGTAATCCCTTTATTCATGTAAGGGACTTTCTATATGAATCGGCACAATTCCAATATGATGATCGTCTCATGGCATATTTGTTCCGCCGATCATTGGACGGAGTTGCATTAGAATGGTTCTATTCTCTACCATTGGAAGATGCCGAGAGCTTTAAAGTGGTTCTTTACTGATCATCAGAGTCTTCGGTATATTTTCTCGCAGAAAGATCTGAACCTCCAACAGTGTCGTTGGATGGAATACATGAAAGACTATGACTTCACACTTTCCTATCAGCTCGGTAAAATGAACGTGGTGACTGATGCTTTGAGCAGGAGAATACAGGTCAGTCATTTGATGTTGCATGAATGGAAACTGTGGGAACAGCTCCCTAGCGAGGCAATCAGCATGGAGATTCCTGCAGATTTGAGGTCAGCCATTTGTGCTAATCTGGCTATGACTTCAGCTTTATATCAGCAGATTAAAGAAGCTCAGCAGGCTAATCCTGAATTATCACGGATTATAATGATGCACGATGTTGAGTTTGATGACGAGCTAGTTGTCAATTTCCGTGGTAGACTTTATGTCCCAGCTGATGATATGTTGAGAAATGTAATTCTGAGTGTAGCCCATGGATCCCGATTTGCAATTCACCCAGGTGTTATTAAGATGTATCAGAATCTGAAGCAGCAATTCTGGTGGCCAGGCATGAAGAAAGATGTCGCAACATTTATTGCTCGTTGCTTGACATGTCAGCAGGTCAAGGCTGAACATCAGAAACCAGGTGGACTGCTCCAGCCATTAGAAATTTCGATGTGGAAATGGGATCATGTTATGACCGACTTTGTGGTGGGTTTACCTTGGACCTCTCAAGGCTTTGATGCTATCTGGCTACTTGTTGACAGGTTGACTAAGACAGCTATATTATTACCAATAAAGATTTCGTGGAATGTGCAGAAATTGGCCAAATTGTACATTGAAAAGATTGTGCCACTGCATGGTATTCCTGCTTCACTAGTGTCAGATCGTGACCCACGTTTCACCTCCGACTTCTGGCATAGTTTTCAGAAAGCCCTGGGCACTGAGCTTGCTTTCTCTTCAGCATACCATCCTCAGTCTGACGGTCAATCAGAAAGAACAATTCAGACATTGGAAGATATGCTGAGATCATGTTGCCTGGATTGGCAGGGTTCGTGGAATCAGCACTTGTCACTAGTTGAATTTGCTTACAATAATAGCTTTCATTCCAGTATTGGCATGGCTCCGTATGAAGCACTGTATGGTCATCCTTGTCGTACTCCATTGAACTGGTTTACCTGTCAATTAGCAAAGTCAAGTCAGCATCATAAGCATGGAGAGTTTTAGCTAGAAGTCTGAGTTTAGAAGTGTATCGAGGTGTACGGTAGGGTGTCCAAGTCATCCTGGAGGGCGCGGACCTGTCTCCTAAGCCCTCCCGTCTCCCGGGGTGCAATCCACCGTCTCGCAACCTGGATCGCGCTAGGGAAGGGCATCTCCCCTCGCCTGAGCCCGGGTAGCCAGATGTAGGCCCAAACCTGCATCATAAATAGCGAGCCAGCATGTAGAAAAACGTCTAGAAGTCAGGAACCGAGCTGAGGTCAGAATAGTACCTGGAGCAGGGGAGAGAATCCCCCGAGCATCGTCCGCCGGGTCATCGAGCCCAGTGTGTCGAACAAGAAGGCAAGGACCGCCGCTCCCCACGCATAGTCGCCTACGTGGGAGAGGTCCTCGAGGAGTGGGAGGAAGCGGCAGCTGATCACGTCCGCCCTCATCACGAAGAGGAGCCGCCCGAACAGCAGCATCAAGAACCGTCGGAGTACTATGTCTGCCACTGCTCCCGCCGCCGCCGTAACTCTCGGTCTGGCTCGGACCACGAGCCTCTGCAGGTGCTGCTCCGGTAGCTCGCCGGTCGCTATCCCGGCGCCTCTGAGCCCCAGGCTGTCCTGGAGCACCGCTCTCATCACCGTCGTCTACTGTCACTCCGGATGCAGCAGATCCAACTCGAGCAACTCCCGGGCCATGTCACGGTAATCGAGATAAGTGCTCCCTATCACCGGAGACCCATGCACGTGCAAGCCCATGATCCGAGCCACATCCTCCAACATGGGGACCATATGCCCCCACGGGAACAGAAAGCACCGACTCACCGGGTCCTAGTGGTCGTGCAGAGCATAAAGTAGAGGTGTGTCAAAGCGACACACCTCAATGCTCAGGAGCTCGGCGAATCCCATCGCCGCCAACCTCTCGCGCTGGAAATCCGACAGTGCCAGATACACTGCCCGGACCTGCAGCCACGAGATCCGGGTCCGCCGCTTCCCCTGCATTCATTTCACATCTCAGTAAGGAAGAGCTAAAATTTCACACTCTGCTATCTAAACGGCTCATCAGGAACCGCCCTGTCACTCAGCGGTCACAGCTGAACCGAAAATGAAACATGCACGGACTTTATGCTTGAACAGAAACATGCATGGATGCAATGCAAACATGCACGGACTAGAAAATAGAAAGTGCATGGACTCTAAAAAGATGCATGGACTTTAACAAGAGTGTGCACGGACTTAACAAGAGTGTGCACGGACTTGGAAGAGCAACGTGCACGGACCTGTTTAAGACATCCACGGACTTGGAAGTGCAACATGCACGGACATGTTTAAGACATCCACGGACTTGGAAGAGCAACGTGCACGGACCTATTTAAGACATCCACAGACTTGGAAGAGGAACATGCACGGACCTGTTTAAGACATCCACGGACTTGTTTTGAATGTGCACGGAGTTAGTTGCGTGGAAGCCTAAAATGTGCACGGATACACAATGTGCACAGATGCACAATTTGCACGGATGCAGTTTCTCTACTAAGTCCAAAACATGCATGGACTCATAAGGATGTGCACGAACTTTGCAACAGACGAACCAATGTGCACGGACTCCATTTTTCTACTAAGTCTAAAACATGCATGGAGTTAATAAAGAGTGTACATATATGCACAGACTTGGAGAGTAAGTCATGCAGCAAATGCACAGACCATGCATAGACTTGGAGTGTAAGTCATGCAGCAAATGCACAGACCATGCACGGACTTGGAAGAGTGTGCACGGACTTAAAATATGTAAGCCGGTGGAATGTACATGGACTTTATGTGTGTGCACGGACCATGCACAGACTTGCTGAGGTGTAGCTCGGACTCTATACGGCTAAGGCAGATGTGCTCTAACCTTGCTACGTTGTATGCTGTGACTTGGATTGTGCCTAAGACTGTATATGCATGGACTTGCTACAGGAGATGCAAGGATTTTTGTGTATGCATAGACCATGCATGGACTTAGCCTTGATGGCGTGCAACATGCTCGGACTTGCATCGAGTATATGCACTGACTTTAAGTGTATGTTAAGACATGCATAGACTTGTCAGGTGATGCACAGACCCAAACGTGCACAGACTTTGGACAATGTGCACGGGCTTTGAAGAAACTATGTGCACTGACTTAATATGCACGGACTTAGTGTATGCATGGACACAAAGAGTGCATAAGAGAAAAGATGCATGGACACCTAACAAACCCCAAGTAGCAGAGTGTAACGGACCGGACCATGGGCGTTAAAGGACTATAACGCACCTCCAGAGGGCCGTTATGCTCACCCAAACTCAGGAAATCCAGAACCCTGTAGACCATAACGCATCGCCAATGGGCCGTTATGCATTGAATAATACGCCGCTACCCATGCGTTATGCTCGCCAGTATTCCTTCAACTACGAAGACTATCACACACCTCTAGGGAACCGTCATGCATTGCATAACGCGTCTCAGGGCATGCGTTATGTTCTCCGACCATACCGCTTAACACAAGGACTATAACGCTCTACTAGGGACGCGCCATGTCCATATAACGTACTAGGGTACTACCGTTAAAGTCACCTGAACATAATTCCACAGAAAATCACTCAGTAAATCACAGAGTATAACGCACCTGACCTGGTCCGCCATACAATACATAGTGGTCTTGCCCAAGTCTGCTATGCTCCACAGCCTAACAGACCAATTGAATGTTCGATGGCATAGCGCACCTCTCCAGGTCCGCCATCCAATGCACGACGCACCTATGATGGTCCGTTATGCATCCTGGAAACCTCGAAGGATGAGTTTGCATCCAAACTACCCTCCGGTCAAGCCGGATTGACGAGAAATCAAAAGAAGAGGGGTAGAGAAAAGGAAATAGCATAACTTTCCTAACTACACCGCGTCCAAACATGCACAAATACCACCCCTAAACATGGTTTAATGCATCAAAAAGCCTAAAAACACCAAAATCACCCCATGCACCAAAAATGATGTAAACCCCTACTGATGGACATGCATGAATAGTCAAAATGTTCCTAGCGCAATAAGGATTCCATCCCCCTACCTTGATCACGGTGAAAACCTCGAAATACGTGTGAACGGACGCCGAGAAGTCGGGTTGTCCCACGACCCATCCCGATCAAAATGTCGACGATCCGCGAAACAAAATACACCAGCACGATCCTCTTCACGAGCCGATCCCAACGACAGCTCCTGCACCTCGGTCCGGGGTCGACACAGCCCAGAACGGACGAAGTAGGAAACGGAGAGAGAGAGGGTGTGCGTGGGTTTCGAGAGAGAAAACGAGAGAGAGAGAGAGTTGTGTGGGGAGAGAGCGAAACTTTTCATTTTCTCTTCTCCTTCCTCTCTCCTCTTCCACCGTGACCGCGCCCCCTCTCCCTCTCTCTCTCGTTTGATCGCCCGGCGAGCTCCCTCCAGCTGCAGACGGTGCGGGGCGACGGCGTGGCGACGACGGCGAGGCGGTCGTGGCGGCGTGAAAAGCGTGGGATTTCGTGGAGGAACGGGATTTCTAAAAAGCTTCAATCGCGATTTCGGCATCGATTCGGCGGAGCATTCACTTCATTGAGGTAGGGTGATGCTCCCTATCTCCGAGCATTTCGATTCCGTGGTTTATAGGCCGTCGTGAGGTCGAGAGGGGCGATTTTGAGCGGGTTAGGACATTTTCATGATTTGGGGAGTGATCACCCGATCTAGCGTTTCGTCGCGTTTTTGACCGATCCGAGGCCATAGATGCATGCCTAGGACCTTCGGGGAGCTTCCCCCTTAATTTCTCGCTCTCCGGTGGAGGTACGGGGGCGTGTATGTGATTTTTGGTTGAGTTCACCATTTTCACCGTCGGACCGTCATAGCGGTCCTTCCAGTGACCGTTATGAGCATGGTGCACCCGGTGGGGCGCGCTATGCTTCGTGGGTTTTCATATTCCAGCCGTGTGGGCATAGCGGTCTCGCGATAGACTGCCATGCCCATCATGACGCCCCTGGGTAGGCGCGTCATGCTTTATGACCGTTGGATTTGACCGTTGCTTTGTGACCGTTGGGGCCCTGATCGTATAATGGCCCTCGGGAGAACCGTTATGTAACCATGGCGCCCCTGGGGAGGCGCGTTATTCTTAACGACCACACCCACCTCTTAACGCACCTGAGAGGGTCTGTTAAGGGTCCATAACGCACCTTGAGGAGCGCGTTATGGTCTGTTTCACCGCGAGACATAACGCACCCTGAGTGGTCCGTTATGTGCATAACGCCCCTTGAGGAGAGCGTTATGCTGTTTCCTGCGATTTGGGGCATAACGCACCGCTGTCGGTCCGTTATGCACCATAACGCACCTGGGCAGGCGCGTTATGGTCTGTGACCCGTCGGGAGTGGCGAACGGCCGAGTGGGACCGTCCCTTCTCCCCCGCACGACTGTGAGTCAGACGTGCATCCGTGAGTGGCCAATGATGGACCGTTCATTGAAGCTTTTTGAACCCGCCGTTCTTCCACGAAACCCCACGCTTTTCACGCCGCCACGACCGCCTCACCGTCGCCGTCGTCGCCACGCCGTCGCCCCGCGCCGTCTGCAGCCGGAGGGAGCGCGCCGTGCGATCGAACGAGAGAGAGAGAGGGAGAGGGGCGCTCACGGTGGAGAGAGGAGGAAGAAGAAGAAAATGAGCCAAAAGCAGTAGAGATAAAAGAATGAGAAGTAATAGTATCAAATAGTACAAAAGTAGGATGAGAATGAATTTGAACAATACCTTCCATTAAACCATCATCCTTTGGCACTTCTTCATCTAATACGTCATTTTAATGAGCCTGTCGCCCACCTCTGCCATTTGAGGGTTGCTCTTTCATGAGGGGGCAATCGGACAAGCGATGCTCCTGGCTTCCGCATTGTAGACAAGCACCAAGGTGCTTCCAACAGTCTTAGGCCAAATGACCGAATTTCCCCAAAAAAGTGCAATCCGCCAAGACCTGCTTCTCCTCCTCTTTAACATTCTTGTTCTTGTTGTTGTTACCATTCTCATTACGAGACCTCTTCTTTCTGTCACTAGAATGAATTTGAACATTGTTGTTGTTACCATTCTCCTGCAGCTTAAACCTTGGACTTAACCTTTGACTTGACATTTTCCTAGGACTTACTTATGCCTAGGCTTTAATATCACCGTAATTGTCACGCCCCGAGATATGCTGCAGAATTATGTTGGGAACGTGAATAGCTGGAAAGATAAGCCTCAAGCTATTGAGATAATCAAAGCGCTAAACATTCACTCATAAAATAAGTGGATACCATACAATATGCTCAAATTTTCAACTTTATTGAATCATAATCAAAAGTTACAAAAAGACACTTTGAGTTTATCTCTTTACACATAAAAGAAGTGGATACCATACAATATGCTCAAAATTCCAACTTTATTGAATCATAATCAAAAGTTATAAAAAGATAGTTTGACTTTAACTCTTTACACTACTAGACTCAATAAAATGGAAAATTACATAGACATGACTTTTCATCTGTCACAAATGGACTCATGACTCTTGAATATCTATGGCTCCTCTTGTCCATTAATCACTCTCACCCTCAGACTAGTCATTCGAGAATCCAGCTAGAGAACTAAAAATTTCTCTCCACTCTAGATCGGATCTTCTGTCCGGCTAGAGAACAAAAATTTCTCTCTACTCTGGATCGGACCTTCTATCGGGCTAGAGAACAAGAAGATTCTCTCCACTCTGGATCGGATCTTCCATCCGACTAAAGAATCAAAAATTTCTCTCCACTCTAGATCGGATCTTCTGTCTGGCTAGAGGACAAAAAGATTCTTTCCACTCTGGTTCGGACCCTTCGTCTAGCTAGAGAACAAAAGACCCTTGCTTTGATACTCACCCTGTGTCCATGAATGAACCACATCAGCTCCCGACAGCCCCTCGGCGTTGAACGAATTTATAGCTTCTTTCACTCTGGTTCGGACCGTCTGTCCGGCTAGAGAACTAAAAGATTTTCTCCACTCTAGTTCGGACCTCCCATCCAGCCGAAGGATTAAAGAACCTTTCATACAGTCAGTACCCTCGGTGCATTAAAGAATGAAATACCCTTTCACCCTGGCCCGAGCCTACCGGTCGGGTGAGGAATCAACCCCCTCCTTGCGTTGACACTACCCCGTGTCAACGACTTAAACACCTCTCCGTCCCTTTAGGCGACGAACACTTCTTTCGGGTCAACAAACTCCCCTCTCCGTCCCTTCGGGTGACTAATATTCCTTTGATTTGGACCACCCGTCCAAATCATTGAACAAACAAACTCTACTCACCGTCCCTCCGGGTGTCGAACATCCCTTTTGATTTGGACCTCCCGTCCAGATCATTGAATGAACAAACTCTTCTCTCCGTCCCTTCGGGTGATGAATACCCCTCTGATTTGGACCTTCCGTCCAAGTCATTGAGCAAACAAACTCTTCTCTCCATCCTTTCAGATGACAAACATACCCCTTTGGTTTGGACCTCCAGTCCAGATCATTGAATAGACAAACTCTTCTTTCGGTCCCTTCGGGTGACGAATACCCCGTTGATTTGGACCTCCCGTCCAGATCATCGAATCAATGAACTCACCTCTCCGTCCCTTTGGGTGACGAATACCCCTTTGATTTGAACCTCTCGTTCAGATCATTGACTAAATAAATCCTTCTCTCCGTCCCTTCGGGTGACGAATACCCCTTTGATCTGGTCTTCTCGTCCAGGTCATTGAATCAACAAATTCTTCTCTCCGTCCCTTCGAGTGACGAATATCCATCTGATTTGGACCGCATGTTCAGGTCATCGAATCAATAAACCCTTCTCACCGCCCTCATGGTTCGCCTTACACAACCTTGGCTTTCATAGCCTGCTTTCCAATAACTTCGACTTTCATAGCCTGCTTCTCGGGTTCTGGCCCACGTGGCATGGTTTCTCGACCTTAACTTCGGTCCAAGGACCCGCTCTCCTCATCATGATTGATGAATCTCTCAGTTGGGCTGCACCTGCAGGCCCCGCTCTCTCGTCTCTCTCTCGTGCTATCTGTAGGTGGGGGGCATTTGTGGACACCAAAATTCTCACCAGTGTTTATGTGCAGGGGAATAAAGAAGAGAAAAAAAGAGAAGAGAAGATAAAAAGAAGAAAAGAAGAAAGAAAGCCACACTCCAAGTGTCTTACCTGGCACACCCCCTCGAAGCCCTCAGCGGCACACCCAGGCTGGCCTTCAGTGGCACACTCCACTGGGCCTCTGGCCAGCACATTCTGTGCCCCCCCTTCGGCGGCACACCTGCGAATGCCTTCAACAGCACGCTCACGCTGCCCCTCCAGTGGCACACCACAGGGTAGCTCTGCCCAGTGCGCCCTGCAGATGGCCTCACCGGCACACCCTGCAGACAGCCTCAACGGTGCACCCATGAGGCCCTTCAGCGGCACAGCTGTCTAGCCTTTTAGCGGCACACTTTGCCAGCCCTTCAGTGGCACAGTTGTCTAGCCTTTCAGCGGCACACTGTGCCAGCCCTCCAACAGCACGATTTCTCAGCCTTCTAGCGGCACAACTTTCTAGCTCTCCATCGGCACACTTTGCCCTCCTCTTCGCCCGGTGCAGCTGACAAACCAAATCTCACGCCATGACCTACGATCCTTGGCACGCAATGGAGATCTTGCAAGTCTAGCTAAGGTGTCGCCTAGGGAAGGAGGCACGCAGGCTACCCCCTGTCACCAAGGACGGGAGAGGTCAAACCCATTTAATGCCCATCATTCCCGCCACTGGTGCTCATGCCTGGACGCTCCCACTGCAAGGGTTATAAAAGACCCCCTCTCCGCTGTGAAAAAAAAAAGAGACACACATGCAGAGACCCAGACGGGTGCAGAGAAGAAGAAGAGAAGAAGAAGAAAAGGCCCACTGCTCTGACCACCGCCCGAGCGAAGAGAGAAGCAGGAGAGAAGAAGAGAGAAAGGGTGAGAGATAGTGAGAGAGAGAGGGCGAGGATTGAGGGGAAGGAGCCCGAGGTCCCCTCCTCCCGATTGTATCCCTCTTCTTTTTCTTCTTTTGTTTTGTTTTCTACTCCTCCGTGAGGTGTCAGCTTATGTATTCCTCCCTTTCTATGAAGGAATAAATGAAGAGTTCTTTTGTGAAGGTTTTCTTCTGATCCCCACATGTTTTCCCTTCGTGTGCACGTTCATCGTTGTCTTGCACTCGCTCCCCGATTTTCTACTGACTACTTCCGAGTGTTGCAACTTCCCTCGGTACTCCACCCCGTTGGCCATTCCTCCCTCCTGGGATAGCTCGGTGATTTCTCCCTCCCTGCATCACAGGCCCTCACCTGGCACACCAGAACGAGCCCTGCCCGCTACGCCTTTGGCCCCATACCCGGTGCACCCTCTGACCCACCAGCCCGGCACAGCCCCTCGGTCGCTAGCCGGTGCATTTCCTAACCTCCCCCGCCCGGTACACCCTTGGATTAGCCATCCCGGCGCTCCCCAAGCCCTTCCAGGCCAGCACTCCTTAGCTAACCTCCATCCGGTGCAGTCCCTAGTCCGGCACAGCCTCTCAACCTGCCCTGGCCAGCACACCTCCCAGATTGCCCCCACCCAGTGCACCCAGCTGGTCACTCTATCCAGTGCACCCTTAGCCTGTTTTAGCCCAGTGTCTCTCACTCACTAATTTCTCTGGGTTTTCTAAAGTTTTCTTAAAAGTGTCGTCGCCCCTGGCATACGCCTTGAGTTGTCGGGTTCCGCCACTCCTTGTGGGCGCATTCCCCTTTTACTCCCTTACCATCCGAGTCAAGGGGAGATGCTACCGAATTTTTGTCAGAAATAATAAAATATTAAAAGACAGAAGAAAGTAACAAATAAATGAAAGCAATAATAAAACACTCTGACCAAGTCAAGAAAATCGTGCAGAACCTGAATAACTGAACATTCGCCCTGGGTGCCGAGATTAATCTCGATCAGCTCATCAACGGTTGCCTGGCCACCGTCTTCTAGTTCCGGGGGAGCCGGCCGGAGGTCGACGAAGTCTTCATTTTCATCAGTACCAACCTCGTGAGCCTCGAACTCCACAGGATTTTCCTGCTCACAGGTAGAACTCGAGGGAGCTTCCTCCGCTTGTGGCCCTCCAGCGGGCGTCAACAGAGGAAATGCCAAGGCATGCTCGGTCTCATGATGGAGCTCTTCAGCTATGGGCTCCCTCTGGGCCTCCTCGCAAGGGGGAGGTAGGAGTCCTATGGCATTAATAGCATAATGAACTTGGAAGTCTGGCTCCTGCTCATAGCCCAACCCCCAAGTGTCTTTGTGGGAGAAAGGCGGTTGCTCCCTGACTTGTGGAGGATTCCAGAGGTTGGAGAAGTATGCCTTCTGCACAGGGTTTTGCGATTGCGGAATTCCCTGCTTCACGCACATGCGCTTAAGCCGGTCGGGCATATGATCTATTTCCTGGACTGGCTCCTGTGCCTCATTAACAGGCGTGTCCCCCCCAAAATCGTCCTCCGGAGGACTCGGTGGGATTAAATCTCCTTTGTAGAAGACAATCGGCCGGGCCGGTTTGCCATCCTTGCCTCGACCCTTGCGCCTATAAGAGACTATAAAGGTCTTCAATTCCTCCACGCTATGTTCCTCCCTTACAAAGGGAAGCTGAATGCACTTTGGAGGTAGGGGGACACTCTGGTCGATGGTTCGGCTGATGAGATTGGCCTCGAAGTCCACCTTGCATCTCTCTACTTGAGTGCCCTTTGAACCAGGCTTGAGGCTCAACTGGTGAAGCTTTAACACCTCACGGTTAACTATGAAGAGTTGACCCTCCTCAGGCTCGGCTTCGACCTTTTGCTTTCCCCTGTCTTTGATTCTGTCGGGGATTGTTATGGTGGGCTCCCCAAAATACAAGGAGGCGTCTGCCAAATGACATTCATTAGGGTGGAAAGGAGCTTGGTCTGCGAAAACGGTATACTGCTCTCCCCCTTTGGAATATTTGAGACACTGGTGCAAGGTCGAAGGAATGACCCTATTTTCATGCAACCAGTGTCTTCCTAGCAACACCTTATAGGATGTGTCAGCATTGATAATATAGAATGTCACTTTGGTAGCGAAGTCACCCATGACAAGTTTCACCTTCACCTGACCGAGGGCTTCTTCGGAGTCTTAGTTGAACCCTGAGATTTTGACTACGCTGACTCTATGCAAATAAGGTGCCAAGTAGAGGGACTTGAACGTCTTCAGGGGCATAATGTTCACTGCTGCGCCTGCATCGACCAAAATTCAGTTCACCTCATGGCCATTGATCGTCCCTTTCATGTATAACGGGAGGTTATGACACGGGGAGGCCACTAGCATGTCCTTGACGGAGAAAATAATATTAGCCGCAAGAGCTTCATATGCTTGGGCTTGCAGTTCCGCTACATGGGCTTCATAGGCCTCGGGATCCTGGAGCACTTTGACAAGAACTTCTCTCATGTCCTTACTCCAAGTAATAGCCTCCCATATGGTGACATTAGTCGAGAACCGCTTCATGTGTTGAATGATTTTGCGGTCCGCCTAACGCGGGTCTTGTCGAATGGGGGAATGACTTCTTCCAGAGTCCTCGGAGCTCCATGTCGTTTCTCCAGCTTGAAAGGTCACTCACCTTCATTTTGCATGTCCACCCCCTCTTGAAAAAGTGGTGCCAGAGACTCCTCCGCAGCAAGCTGAGACCTGTCCAGATCGGACTGACCCAAAGGGTCTTCTCTTTCGCCAGCGCTGGTTGAAGGGCCTGCCTACCCCGAGGCTGAAGCTATTGACGACTAACCAGCTGGAGTTTCCTCCTCATCAATGAACTATGAAGGGGATGCCTCCTGACCTTCGGGCTTCTGCACCAAGGACTACATTCTCTGTGGATGCGGGTATGAAAGGAATACCCTGCACTTGTGGTGCAGGGATAGGGCCCGGGTTCTCTCCTCTGAATATTATAACTCGATCGAGGGTCAAAGGGTTTTCACACCCTCGACCTCATCCTCGACCACGGCCTTGCTGATTCCTTGCCGATCGGCGTTGGTATGTTGCCATAGGGGCATTGTCCTCCTTAATGGGGGCATTTATATTGTCAAGAGGCGGGATAGCCACCATGTTACATGACAGCTCTTGCATTGCCTGTTCAAGGGCCTCCACGGTGAGCTCCTCGTCTTTGTAGAATAGTGAGAGCTCTCCTGGAATTGGGATTCTTTCGCCCTCCTTGAGACGGTGCAAGGTCTCCTGGAGCCAGTCGAGGAGCCGGACTTTTTGCCCGAACCTTTCCCAGGGAATATATTTATCGAGTGTGACCACCCTGGTGGGGCAAGGTGGCACGTATTCTTCTAGCTGGTCTATGAGCTTTTGCAACCTTTGCACGGGAGTAAACTCTTTGGAGGCTTCCATGGTGGCTGCCTGCTCAGCTTGTTTTTTCAATCTTCTCTTTAGATTCTTCTTTCGATTCTTTTCCTATTTCTTGAGGCGAGCAACCTCTTCTAATGAAGGAGAAGGTGACTTCGCAGGGCGAAGTGACCTGCCCCCTGCGCCTTGTCTTCCGCATTGAGCCGGTCGCCTGACATTTTGGAACCTGCGACCCTTTCTTGGAGTGACGCAGGTCCACTCCCCTTCAGCGGGTTGTGGTTGAAAAGTGACATTAATTGCCTGAGCACCTATCTCCAGTGGCAATTCTTGAAATCCCGGCTGACCGAGGTGAAACCCGAGGGGGTCTTGCGATGTCGCCAACTTCGCTTCAACCAGTGCCTTGGACCTTGTTGGCCTGACACAGGATTGAACCTTGGGCCCGGACTCCGCAACCTTGATTGCCTTTATCTTTCAGCTACGGATGTCTAGCAGCAGCCTTCTCGTGATGGCCCAACTGGGTAGAGGATTTGGGGGCTCCCCCAGGGACCGGGTTTCGAGGACCTTGAGCTTTCGGTCCATCATGCTTAGCCTTACCCTTAGGGTTTGACTTGGGCTCTTCCCCGGCGGGCTTCTTAAAGCAAACCCGCGAAGAGGTCTGCTTAGCCGGTAGCTATTGGGGCTGACTCCGCTGCTCCTGTTGGAGGATCCTCTCAGTAGCCTCCCACAGCCGGCGTCTTGTCATGGAAACACCTTGGGTATCAATTTTCCCCCTTTGAATAAGGACCTGAATGTAGTCTTGGACCTCCAGGCATTCTCCAATTGGATAGGAGACCCGCGCATGGTATTTGTAGTAAAGAGGGTGGCTCTTAGCTGTCTCATTGTAAAAGGATGGCGGTTCATAGGCCAATACCCGACCATCCTCTAACAGTTTGTCAAAGATCTTCTCTGTATCTTCCTTAGGAAAGGAGCATTGATGAGAAGGTCGCCACCCCGGGTACCATAGAGCGGATTCAGGGCTAGGTTGTTGAGAGTTGCCCTCCCCTCCTGAGGGCTCAGGCAGTTGGAACGCCTGTGGCATGTGGATGATGTTGACAGAGAAAGTCATATCTTCCTGCCTATGAGGCTGTGGGGGGCGCACCAATGAGTCGCCCATATCAACTATTGCTCGCTTGATGAAATCTTCTGCGAGGTCCTTTAAGGATTGACAGTTAAAGATGATATGACTCATTGCCTCATGATAGGGGCAATAGTCTTGGTAAAACCGAGCCTCAGGCCGCTGGTGACTAGGCAATGTTGAAAGGCTCAACAACTCCGCGCGGCAGCACCCAAAGAAGATCTGCCACGTCTGCTCGTGGCGGAAGGAGTACAATTTTATAGGCTCTGAATCTTCAAACGAGTCCGATGAATCTTCCGAAAGCCACCCACCCAAACCCGATCTCAGCGGGGCGGACGGAGAGACTCTTGCCCCCGCTCTGTGCGGAACCGTGGGCAACCTAATCGGGCCTTGAGGGAAAGCCGCCAACTGATCATCCAGATTCTGAAAGAACTGCAACAGCTCCCGCTGCTCCCGCCTCAGCTGATAAATCTCCCTGCGGATTTTCTGAAGGATCCTTCTCACAGCGAGGCATTCCACCATCAACCAGCGCGATGGTTCGAGGGCGACTCGTGGTCGCTGATTAGATGACCCAGCCTCGGCGGCGTCTGAGCTTGAAACTGGGGTTGCCATGTAGACCACATTGGCTGATCGGTTTGGCTGGCCCCAAGGGTGCGGTTGTGGAGGCTCAACCGTGTGGCCTAGCATATTTATCAGACCCTTCTGAATAAGGTCTTCGGCTATGTCTTTGAAGACGTAGCAATCTGCAATAGTATGTCCAACCTCCTGTGGTACATGCAATAGTTGGGATCATCTGTCTTGTCTACCTCCGCTGGCTTCCGTGGCTCTGGCAGAGTGAGCAGCTTCTCTTTCATACATAAATCAAAGAGCATTTTTGTGTGCTCTTTTCTGAAGGAATACGGTCGCTTCATACGCTCCGTCAGCATGGCAGTCGCCTTGGCGTCGGACTTTTTGCCATTGCCTTTTGACTTGGTTCCTCCCTTGTCACCATTTGTCGGGGAAAAGTCGACCGAATTCACTCCTTTGCCACCAGCTAGGCGATCTTTTGATGTCTTGCCCTTGACCGAGAGATGCGCTGGGTGATCGGCGAAGAACATTTCGATCTCCGCCACCATGGTGTTGAGTTGGTCAAAGCCCCGGATATTGGAACCCAGGAGCTTCTCGCTCACTTCTGCTGCCAAGCCCCGGCGGCATATGGTGATGGCGTCTTCTGGCGTAGGAGGGTTATCGCAGTGCATGCTAACATCCCTCCACCTTTTAATGAAGTCCAGAGCCGTCTCACCCTTCCTTTGCTTCAGGGAGTAAAGTTCCGCAAGAAAAACCTTGCGTTCAGCTATTTGGAACCGGTCCACAAATTTCTTCTACATCCGCCCAATCAGATACTGAGTTGGGCTTTAGCCGGGAATACCATTGAAAGGCGATACCCGTTAGGGAAGTGGCGAAGTATCACAGAAGATAGGACTCGTCCAGCGCCAATTCGCCCATGGCAGTCATGTAATAAGCCAAATGCTCATGCGGCGAACCCTGCCCATTGAACTTCTACAATTTTGGGGCTTTTGGGCAATCTGGAGGGAGCTTTTTAAATTGGTAGTGAAGGGGATATGGCACACTGTATAGATCTACAGTAGCCACACCTTCACCGTGTTGGGCGAACTTTGCTTCTACGATCCGCTCGATCATCTGCCTTTGAGCCATCAGGCTTTCAGCAGGGGTGGCAGAGAACCACATGTTGGGCTCTTGCTGTGGTACCTCAACCTCCAACGCCATAGGCGGCCTAGCCGCAACGCCTGATGTGTTGATCGTGGCCGAGGCAGGGGAAGGTTGTTGCTCTATACCGGGAGGCGTCGTCGCTGGTTGGACCGAGGTCTCCTTCTCACGCAGGAGTGCTTGCAACAAGTTTTTGAGGTCCTGGTTCTCGCGCCGGAGTTCTTCCAAGGTGAGGGCTTGGACCTCGCCGATAGGACTCTCCTCATGCAAGGGGTCGCCATCTTCACTGATGCTGTGAGCATCTTCTTGATGCTCTTCCTGCCGTGTTGGGTCGGGCTGTGATGCTCCGGCAGGAGGGGTTGGTTCTAACCGAGCTACAACCCGAGAGACATGCCTCGACCTTCTTATACCTTGAAGGGGTGGATTGAGGTCATCTTGGGCATTCTCCGATTGCTTGTCAGTAGAAGAGGCATAGCAAGTGAACACCCTTACGGTGTCATCCATGACCTGGGCCACTCGCTTCTTCCTCGGCGGGTGTCGCCCTGGCTTCGGTGTTCCCCCTAGCCTGTCAAAACAGACACTCGGGCGGTGGACTTTTGCTCGAAGCGGTCCTCGCCTGAATCCCCCAGACTGGCCCAGCGGGAGGGGGGGCGTACCGGCTTGGCCGCTCTACGGCACTTCTGTCCTGGCTGCCGGTGAGCCTTTGCCCCGTAAGAGGTTGAAGACTCACCCTGCAGATGGGTGATCGGGGTCTGCGCCGGTCGTAATTCAGACCGGCGGAGGGTCTTTTCTGATCTGGCCCGCCTGATAGCTCGGGCCTCCTCCTTAGTGACCCAAATCTTCTTCATTTGGAGCTGTCGCTCCTCAGTTGAGTTGCCCCTAGATCTGACTCTGGGGGCTGCTGCCTTGGGCCGAGGCGTGGCGAAAATTTTCACCTTCGCCCCCTCCTCCCGAACTTTTCGGAGGAGCTCGAATCTGTTGGAGGTAGGAATAGTGGGGACCTGTTGCTCCCGAGGCATGATCGGCTCGCCTCCATCGAGCCTGACGCGGACGTCTCCAACAAGCATAGTCTTGTCGGAGCGTGAAGTGGCAGCTGCTGGGCGTGCTTTGCCATGCGCACGGCGTTGCCCCCGTTGAGCTGGGGCGGCCGTCTCGGAACGGCTTCCATGATGGCGTCGGCGGTGCTGTCCCCACTGGGGAGGAGCGACGTCGGCACTAATTTGGTTGACCGAGAACACCCGGCCAACGAGGGGGCTGAAGGCCTGACACCTCCAGCCATGGGCTTCTTGACGGCCTGCCTGCCAAGTCTGTGGTTGACGTCGAGGGCCTGACACCCTCAGACGTGGTGTAGTATTTGGCCGACCTGACTCAGCCTGTTGCAGAAGTAGAGGGCCTGGCACCCTCAGAGGTTGTCTTCATTGCGGCCGATCCGACTCGGCCAACTGCAAAAATTGAGGGCCTGACACCCCCAGCAGATGTCTTCTGAACCGGGCGAACCCGGCCGGCAGCATGAACAGAGGGCCTGGGACCCTCAGCCGTCGTCTTCTTGGCCGGTGAGACCCGACTAGCTGCAGCAGGAGCGACTGGGTCACCCCCGTCGACCGGTACTACCCCTAAGAAGAAGGGGGAGCCGACGACCGGAGGGAAGTCGCCAAAAGCGATGGGAGTCGCTAGGTAGCCAAACTTGGCGTGGTTAGCCACAACCTGCGGTCCATAAGTCACCGCCGCCATCGTGACCATCGTGATGCAAGTGAGTGCTCGAAGCAGCAAAAGCGAAGTGTTCTCCTCTTCTCGTCCTGTAAGAGGAAGAGGGGTAATAAGAACCTCAGAGAGGTTTAAGCCTTCCGTTGACAAGAAGACCATCTCCCCTCGCCCTGTCGGCCCGCAACTTGGTGGATCATCACCCCACATACCACTCCCTCTCCAGTGTTCGCCCCGGGCCAGAAAGCGTCCATCAACCCCACGCCCCTACGTCCCTTCCCGGAGTCACAGACCTGACTGCCCTGAAGTGCAGCCACAACAGATCGACGAAGAGAAATCGTTTCTATTATTCCTCTACAATCACAGAGGGGATAAAGGAAAGAAGATACATAATTTAGAGAAGAGAAAAAAAATAATCCAAAAGAAGAAGAAAAAAGATATAGATGACCGCTCTTAGGAACTTACCTCCTCTCTGCTCTCAACTCTTCTTCTTCTCTTCTATATGTTCTTCCTTCTTCCTTTTTTTCTCTACTCTCTCTTTTCTTCTCTCTATTCTTCTCCTTCTCCCTCTGTTTCTTCTCTTCTTTTCTTCGACTTCTCTCTCTCTCTCTCTCTCTTTGATCGAGGGCGAAAGCCCATTTTTATAGATGAATCGGGAGTAGGGGGAGTCGGTGGTGACAACACCGAATTGTCAGCCCGCCTATTCTTCACCACCGAATCACCGGCCCGCCTATTCTTCGTGCGCCACCGGATCAACTGGAAAGAGCGCCGCCGAATCATCGTCGTGTTCAAGTGCCACTGAATAAGGGGGTCGAGTGCCAACGAACCACCCTTCAAGGAGCCACCGATTAAGTGAGGGGTATTTCTGTAATTTTGACATTTTACCCCAGAATTGACCCGGTGAGAGCTTGCAGTCTAGAGTAGCCCTGGGGTTGATTCAGTGGCCCAGGAATGTACTTTGAAGCCCTGATTCAGGGTTTCTGGTGATTTCTGGCATGTACCGAACCCATGCCGATTTTCTCAAGTTTTGCTCTGATTTAGCATTCGGCACGTCGATATGTGCTGCCAGGTTTACTTTAGAGCCACACGAGGCTTCTTCATCAAGTGGTCTATCCCTCGAAGCATTTTCACCTCCACTAGATCTTTTAGGTCTTCTACAGTCTTTTTTTGGTGCCGTGTGTACTCGAATCGAGTAACCCGGGTTTCCCCTGATTTAGCATTCAACACGTCAATTTGTGCCGCCAACTCCACTTTGAGGGCATGTGGAGGGTCTTCATGAGGAGGTCTGGACTTGGATGCAACTGTTCATGCACGGACTCAATACCATGAACATGCTCAGACTTAGACAAAACATGCACGGACGTACGCGGACTTCCTGCACGGAAGACCAAACATGCTCAGACTTAATCAATGAATGGCATGCAACACTTGCACGGACTTAGAACATAAGACGTGCAACACTTGCACGGACTATGCACGGATTTAGACTTGATATGCTTGAAATGAAGGTAAGCACAAGACAGCCTATCCACGGACTTGGCTCAACCTTAATGCAAATATCCATGGATTTTTGAACGAAGTCCTGACAGCCTGCATGGACTTGATATACGGAGAAGAACAGTATGCATGGACTTAGAAATGCAGATAAATGTGTATGACTTAAACTGAAGTGCAGATAAATGTGTATGAATTAAACTGAATTGTGCACAGTTGTTATAAAACAAAAGCTAATATTCACAGGCAAACACTGAGTCTAAGCCGCTCAGGCCCTTGGAGGAAAGTGTCATGCCAATGGGTCGACCCTTTTTCCTACCCAAGCAAACACTGATAATATGCATCAGTCTCAAGCAAACACTGATAATATGCATCAATCCAGAATAGACAGCAGTAATAAGACAATGATGCCATTCATCTCAAGCATATGCAGAACAGCTATGAATGTACATGCAATCTTATGTGGTGACTCAGAAAGTTACTATCATCAAAACAATACACCATCATCAAAGCCCAAGGGGCACAGTAATCTCCCCCTTTTTGATGATGGCAACACAACAATGAGTCACACTGACTCGTCAAGCTATTCTCCCCCTTTGACATAATCAAAAAAGGAAAGGGTTTGCGAGATGATAATTCAATGCATCAAACAATGCTTCCCCTTGAAATATGCAAGATAAGCATGAATACAAGAATGACCTGTACTCCCCCTTTGTCATGAAAATATATCACTCCCCCTATCAACATGAACACATGACTACTCTCCCTTATAATGCAATATAACCAGAGCTCCCCCAGAGAGCATGAATGAACACTGGTTATCCAAGGAATCAATCTGAAATCTGCCAACACAAGAGTTCTTAAGCAATATTGGTTGTGGCACCTCACATTTGTATGGTCAGAACAATGCAGGTGGAAGACCAGAATTAGGTTTTATGACTATATTGCTCGCTCTATCTTTGTGTGAATGCACTACGTTCTGATTGACATGAATGATATAGACTCGTCACGACACCTCCGGGTAATCTTCCATGCTCGGGGTGTGACATGGCCAGTCCCCAAGATCGTGATCAACGGGGCGAGGAACGTTTCGCGATAATTCGATGATCTCGAAGGTCCAACCTCGAGGTTCGAGCGCCCCTGAAAGCAAGATAAAGTTCGATTAAGCGTTCTTTGTAAGAAAGCGACCCGTGGAAGGAACAAAACTCGTACCCTACGGCAACGGGGGACACAATCCCAGCTCCTGAAGTAGCACTGGAGTCAGAGCCAAGTCTACGTCAGCTAGAGGATACCACTCGATAGCTTTCAGTTTCTGCTGATCCTCGGCCCAGAGGGGAGGTGTCTCGCCATGTGGAAGGGAAACCTCCACGCATCCATCCGTTGGAGGCCTCCCACTCCTGCGACTTGACGAGATATCTGCCCAACCTTTGTGATTATACGCGATGGAGGAAACTCGAATGAGGTACTAGCGGGAGTGAGACTTGAAATAGGCAAAGTACATGTCGGATGGGCAACTTTGGAGGAGGTAGAAATGTCGGAACAGATCTACAGTCGGCTCCACTGACGCCCTACGACACGAGTAGACAAACCCACACAGGATGGAGTACAAATTTGGGGTTATGGCCCCAGGACGCCATCTATAATGGTGAAGGACAGTCGCGATGATGGGATGAACCGGGATACTGAATCCCACCGAAAGGATAAGCCATGATGTCATCGCCTACGACAGGGAAGATGATGTCGAGCTCCGGGGGGATCTGGGAGGCTTCCCGCAGGACATTATACACTCGGTACGGGATCAAGGGGGAGGGGATTACACTCTAGAAAGGAGCTGGAGGGGGAGGAAACCAGAGGAGAGAGGAGGAGGGGCGCCCAAGGGCTTCTTGCCTTTTTTGCACTTTCAAAATGATTCATTAATTCACTAAATGGAAAATACAAGCTTATATATGTTACACATCAAATCCAATTTCCACCATTGGATCTAGGGCTCTAGATTGGAGGGTCTAGATCCCATTCCACTTAATTGACCCATCAAATAAAAATAATTAACCTATCATGAGGTGGTAGGCCACATCGTCCACGATTGTGAGCCATTCAAGGACCTCGTGGAAGACTTGATCAAGCGAGGGAAGATCAGCATGGGGGAATCCCTGGTCAGTCCGCCGCAACCGCATGCACGGGGGACTCTTCACTTCTCCGTCAATGTCATTCACACTGCAGTGGCCTTCCAGCTCTCCGAGCCACAGGAAGAGGGAGTCAGTTCCCAGGAAGCCATTTCCTAGCCGCCTAAGTCTACACTCTAGTACCCAGGGTGGCGATCTTCCCATCAGTGTTCGTTTCCCAAGGAAGACACCGAGAAGATTTTTGACAAACTTCTGGAGGACGGCTGGATGCTAACACATGACTCGTCGTCTTATTACAATGAGACGGCCAGGAGCCACCCCTGTTACTGCAAGTATCATGCAAGGGTGTCTCACCCTACCCGGTAATGTCCAGATGCTCAGGACTTCATTGAAGCCCTCATCCAGAGGGGGGTGGTTGATGCTCAGGGGAACTCTATGACGAGGTTGTGTCTGGCAGAGGCCGCCAGGGAAACTCTGCAGCAGATTAGGCGAGAAATTGAGGTTTTCTCCCGATTAGCTCGACCAAGATAGTAGGTGGAAAATGATGAATTTCCATTACTCCCCAAAGGCAAGGCTACATACAAGGGGCCTAACGGCCAGAACGCAGGAGGCCAAGCCATTGGGGAAGGCTCCAGGCCCCGTTCAAGGCCGAGTCAACTCGGCATTGTCATAAGGGGAAATCTCCCACCAGACAACAAAGGCAAGGGAAAGGTGCCGGAGCCTCCAACCAAAGCTTCTGCCAAGTCAACGAAGCTGCCAGTCATGCAAAATACTCAACCTCTTGAGCCCGTGAAGGCGCTAGTCAAAGCTTCTGCCAAGTTAGCGAGGCCGCCGATTGTATAAATGTCTCCTCAGCTCGAGCAAACAAAGCCGCCAACTCAAGCAAAGCTGGTGGCGGGGTCAAAAAGCCCCCAAGGGGCTCACCCCGCGTTGGCAGAGTTTCAAGAGCTGTCGCCTGAAGTAATTGCTCAGGCAATTAATGTCACATTCCAGGTTCAACTTGAGGAGGCTGACTGGACCAACGTTGTCCCCAGAAAGAGTCGTGTCACAAAGGCTCGGCGGCGCGGGAATGACCATTAGTGGAACTATAAACAATCCCGGAACGTCACCGGTCTACGTCACGACTCTGGCGTTGTCCGTTACAGGGGCCACGGACTCGAAAGGTGCGACGGTCGCCTGTACGCTCACGGATCTCACCTTTTCGGTGCCGTCAATTTCCATCGGTGTCGACATCCCAGCCGGAGGCTCCAAGACATGGTCGGACACACTCGTTCTCGCCGACACGGCCGTAAACCAGGATGCGTGTAAGGGCGCGAATATCGCCATCAGCTACCAGGCGAGCTAGCCTTCGGGGTGTCGCGCCAGCCTCCCAGCGCGGCACCCAGAAGGTTCGTCGTCGCGATCGACCGGCGGCACCGCACGCCCGCACCGGACGGCCGCACCGATCATCAGCAGCGCCCGGCACCGCACACCCCGGCACCCATCCCACGTCTCGGGAACCGCGAAATCATGAAGACTCCACTTGTCGAAGCTCGCGCGACCTTCCTGGCCATGTCTGCGCTGATCGTCGGACTGCTTCTCATCGCCCCGGCGCCCACCATCAGCGCAACGCGGTCGGAGGCGCTTCAGCCGGGCACTTCCTCGGCACTGGACCTCGCGTTCACGAATCCACACCCCTACACGATCACCGTAACCTCGGTAACCGTTGTTCTCGGCGGCGTCACGGATGCTCGCACCGGTCGACCGTCACGCTGCCGGCCGAGCAATTTCTCGATCGCTAACCCGAGCCGGCGCGTGCATCTCGTGCTTCCGGCCTACGGCCGCGCGAGCTATTCGAGCCTTCACGTTGCGCGCTCGCGCTGGCCAGAAGTGCGGATGCTCGACAGCGGGAGATCCCAGGACGACTGCCGACGGGTATCCCTCCGGTTGGTCTACCGGTCCACGGGCCTCCCGGGGAGTGAGCCGTGACTCGCCGGGTTCGCACTCCGCTCCTCGCGGCACTGATCACCGGCATCCTGACGCTCGCGGGAACGGGCGTCGCCTACGGTTACTGGACATCGAGCGGGTCGGGTGCCGGCAGCGCCGGCGTGGGCATAACCACACCGCTCGTCCTCAGTCAGGCGACTCCGACGGACGCACTCCAGCCCGGCGGAAGCTCAAGCGTCACACTCACGGTGAGCAACCCGAAACACCCCCACTGGCGACCAACTCACAAAGACGATCCAGCACAAAGCCCCATCCGCCATCGACTACCGTCCGCTCTATAACCGCTATTCCAGCCTCAACGATTGGGTTTGTCACCTCGGCAAAGGCAAACCCCAACGCCAGCGCTCGAGGGCTCAGGAGCGAGCGAGCCGCGACCAGCGCCCGGGCCGCTCCGGTTCCAAAGCGGACCGCCATCACCGGCAGCGGGGCACCCTGCAACCACTGCGCGACTCGCGCCCAAGGAACGAGGGTCAGGAGAGTCAGGACCACCGCTGCCAGCGCAGCCGGCAGACGAAGTGCTGCGAACGATGCGTAGCTCAGATCCAGTATGTGAGAGGTCGAGAGAGTGTCCTCGCTCATGTCATGCTTGGCGAGGACATTGCCGATGTCGGGTTCGAACGGCAGATTACGCGACTTCCAGAGTAAGGTCAGGAGAGTGATGCCAGCGGCCACGCCGATGAGCGCCAGCAGGGCTGAAGATACTCGCAGCCATCCCTTTCGCACGCCGGCATTGCAGTCGCTCCACTCGCAACGGGCAACTCCCTCCGCTAGCAGGATGAACAGCGGCAAGTAGGCGGGAAACGTGTAATACTCCTGGTTCGTCGAGACCGCAAAGAAGATAAGGATGAGCCCGGCGAGAATCCAACACATCAATCGAGTCCGACTGGTGAAATCGGCAGGCTGCCTGTGCTTTCGAATGTCGATGATCGTGCGGATCGCTGCCGGGAAATAGAGGCTCCATGGAAACAGCCAGACCAGATGCAGCGACCAATACAGTGCCCACGGCAGCTTGTTGTAGTCGCGGGCGAGCACAGCCTGCTTCTGCTCCTCGGTCATCTGCCATTCGTCGAGATAGGCGGCACGCTCGGGCTTGAGCAGTGCCGGATCGCATCTCTAGCCGGTGGACAGACAGCCATGGCGAAGAAGCAGATTTCCGTGAGAGCGATGAACAGGCTCAAGGATGAAGTCTACCGACAGATGCTTCGCGTGGAAACGGGAAGATCTGCAGCGCAGCTGCCGCTGGCTCTTGCACTGCTGAAAGCGTGGATGACGCTCTGTGACCAGCCACTCGACAGCGATACGCGGCGATGGCTGCGATCGATTTGTCCAGTCACCCGGCGCGTGCAGTACTTCCCGTCGGCGGTGTCGCGATCGGAGTACCGCGCCGAAAGGACGACGAAGCGTCGGAGGAGCGGAAGCCACGCCGCGAGATCACGCGGGTCGGGAAGCGCCGCCGCGGCGGATTCGATCCCGAGCTCGCGCGAGATCCGGTGGGCGAGCCACGGATCGGCGAGCGCGGAGCGCCCGATCATGTAGTGCTCGGCCCCCGTGATCTCCCGGCAGCGCCGGAAATCCTCGAGGTTCCAGATGTCGCCGTTCGCGACGACGGGGACGGAAACGCCGGCCTTCGCGCGCGCGATCCACTCCCAGTACGCCGGCGGCTGGTAGCCGTTCGTCTTCGTGCGCGCGTGGATCGCGATCCACGAAGCGCCGCCCGCCTCGGCGCGCTTCGCGTTCTCGACGACCGCGGAAGGATCGTCCCATCCGAGCCGAAGCTTCGCCGAGACCGGAAGGTGCGCGGGCACCGCATCCCGCACGGCCCGGACGATCGCCTCGACGTCCACCGTTCCGCGGAAGAACGAGAGGCTCGACTTCATGTTCGCCTTGGGCTTCGTGCCCCAATAGATCACGCTTTTCTCCTCGGTCTTCTCCACGGAGACGTTGAACCAGAGGGGTATCCGGCCGACCCAGAAGAGGATCCGGTGGCCGCCGAAGAACTCGAACGGGACGTGCCCGTACTTCCCGTCGCGGAACGACTCGTGCCGGCCGCCGAACGTCTTCTCGCACAGGGTAGACCGCCGGTAGGTCCGGACCAGGTGGGCGAGGACGGCCTGGGACGTGGCCTCGTCCTGGAGGTGGACCTGGGTCACCACCAGTCGGAACAGACTGATGACGAAGCCCTTGATGCTCGACCAGCCGCGGAGGACCATCCCGATGACCGTCCCGAGGATAGCGAACCCGGCGAGTAGGGGCGCGATGGCTTCGACCTTCATTTCGTTCATGGCGGTGGTTGGGTGTGGTGCCGTGGGCGCCGGGTCGCGGCTTCGCTTCCGGGCGGAGGACGGGTGCTCGAACTCGTGCGGAGGGGCCCGGGCGCGTCTGCGATTCATACGTGGTGGTGGATAGAGAGCGAGTTGGAACGAAAGGTTCGCGGCCGCTCGAGGGGGACGCACAGCCCCGCAACCACGGCTTCGACGACCGCGACAGGGTGACCGGCTTCACGACCTTCGACGTCGAATCCGGGAGCTCCAGGTAGCGGGACGTCTCCCCGGACAGCGCCAGGAGGTCACGAACGACCTTCGTCTTGGTGCCCTTGAAGTCGTCGAGGTCGTAGTACGCCTCACCGAGCGCGAACGCTTCCTTGCCGTGGGCTTCGACGTTCACGAGGTCGCCATCCCGGTCGACCTTCGTGATCGGGCCAGTGAAGATCGGAACATCCACCCATCCGAACGAACACCGCACGGAGACGATGGCCCGCAACATCCGGTCCAGGTAGATCGCGCCATCGGACGGAGAGTTGGAATCCAGTGCGAGGGAATGGCCGGGGTCGAGGAACGAGCAGGTCGAGGTCCGCGAGATCGCGACTTCCTTGCCCTCGAACTTCGGTGCCACCACGTCGGTCTGCCCGTCGACCAGCAGGTGCGACACGTCACCGACGACGCGATGCTCGTTGTCGAGAACCTGCACCGTCGTGTTCGGGGCGTCATTGTCGAGGTCGATCGTCCAGTTGGCCTCGCCGTCCTTCAGCGTCGAGCCGTTGGAATAGCTTTCGACTTCCTTGCCGATGAGGCCGACAGCGGTGTTGGCCGCCTGAAAGACACTGGCGCTGAGAAGGCTCTCAAGGTTCTTGTTGGTCTGGATCTGCTGTTCGACGCTGGAATACTGCACAAGTTGCTGCGTGAACTCGGCCGACTTCATCGGGTCGGTCGGATCCTGATTTTTAAGCTGCGTCGTCAGCAGCGTCAGGAACATCGAGTAGTTGCCCGACAGTTTGGACGAGGCGACGTCGGCGGCAGACTTGGCTGCGGCCTGTGATTGGGCTGCCTGTGCGGCGGCAATGGATTCAACGCTCATGGTTTGCTCCTTCCGCTCAGATGCGAATGTCAACGCCGCCGCTGGCGGAGAGGTTGACGTTGTAAACGGGGCTCATGACGATTTCGTCGGCCTGTGCTTCGGCTTTGCCCGCGCCGTTGCTGCCCAGCAGCGCCACGATCTCGCTCGCGCGCTCCGGCGAAACCGAAGCATGGGCCGCGATACCGCCGATATCCAAACGAAAACAGCCGATCCGATTGGCAACAGGACCCGACAGGAGTCGGCCTGCTCATCGCGGTGCTCGCCGCGTGCTCATTCGGCACCTCCGGGGCGTTCGGAAAGTCGCTTCTCGACGCCGGATGGAGCCCCATCGCGGCCGTGACGTTTCGCGCCCTGATCGGCGGTGTGGAGCTGGCGCCATTCGCCATCCGCTCGCTGCGCGGCCGCTGGATCGCGCTCTGGAACGCCCGCACGCGCGTGCTCATCATGGCGCTCGTCGGTGTCGCGGCGACGCAGCTTCTCTACTTCTCTGCCGTCAAACTCATCCCGATCAGCGACGCGGTTCTGATCGAGTACCTGGCCCCGATCATGCTGGTCGGCTGGGTCTGGGCCCGCAGTCGCAAGATTCCGCGCCTCGTCGTCCTCGCCGGATCCGTCGTCGCGATCGTGGGCCTGATCCTTGTCGTCTCGCCCGCGGCGGGCACGCGCTTGCCGCTCGTCGGTCTGCTGCTGGCCCTCGGCGGCGCGGTCGGATGCGCGGTCTACTACGTCATCGCCGCGAAGCCCAGCGCGGATCTCCCACCCGTGGCGCTCGCGTCGAGCGGCCTCATCATCGGCGCTTTCGCTCTCGGTGTGGTCGGCGCCACCCGCATCCTGCCGTTCACGGTGTCATTCACGCCCGTGCACCTGTTCGGCGGCGACGTCGCCTGGTGGATTCCGCTCGTGATCATCGGAGTCGTCTCCACGGCAATCGCCTACGCCTCGAGCATCACCGCGACCGAACTCCTGGGTAGCAGGCTGAGTTCGTTCATGGGTTTGCTCGAGGTCGTTGCAGCGGCGATCTACGCGTGGCTGCTGCTCGGCCAGGACGGCGTCAGCAACACGCTGACGCTCGACCAGTACGGCTACGACAACAAGGTCGGCACGCTGTTCGCCGATGAGCCCGAATATGCGCGCGGCGTGTGGCAGCGCGGCGACCTCAACGTCATCTCGGTGACGCAGCGCAACACCGACCCGGCCGGCACCAACGTCCTCGGCTCGGTCCAGCAATCGAGCGGCACCAATCTGTCGCCGAGCTCGGGTGCATTCAACAGCCTCCGCATCGTGCAGACGGCTGATGGCGACGCGACAGGTGTCGGCGCGCACTATGTCTGCCGCATCGTCCAGCAGAACACGGGCGCGGGCGATGCCATCGCCGGCGTCGTCGCCGCGTGCTCCGCGGCACTCCCGCCGGCGCGCTCTCGCTCGCTCACCTCGACTCCCTCGAACTCCTGCAATTGCTCGCCGAAAGGCCGCCGGCCGTCATCCACGACATCGGGGCCAACGCCGGCACCTGGACCTGCCTCGCCAAATCCCTCTACCCCTCCGCCCGCGTCGAGGCCTTCGAGCCGCTCGAACGCTTCTCCGCGGACTTCGCCCGGTGGACTTCAGCGTGGCCGGGCGACATCCGCCTCCACCGGGTCGCCTTGGGCGAACAACCCGGCGAAGCGGTCATGCATGTCATGGATTTTGCCGATGCCTCCAGCCTGCTTCCTCTCGCCGCAGCCGGCCGCGCCGAATTCAAAGTCGCCCCCGCCGCGCCGGTGACCGTGTCGGTCGCTCGGCTGGATGATCTGCTGGCCTCCGGCGGCGTCGCCCCGCCGGATCTCATCAAGCTCGACGTGCAGGGTTTTGAGCTTTCCGTCCTGCGCGGGGGTGAACGCGCCCTGGCCTCCGCCCGCGCGATCATCTGCGAAGTCAGCACCCGCGGCTTTTATGAAGGCCAGCCGCTTTTCGGCGATGTGCTTTCCTACCTCGAAGCCCGCGGCCTTCACCTCCACGCCCTCGGCGCCAACGTGGAGCCCGGGGTGCCTTTCTCCCAGACCGACGCCCTTTTTTTGCGCCCATGAGACCGCTGCGCATCTTTCTCGCCTGCCAGCAGGACCTCGGCGGACAGCCCCACCCTGTGCCGGCCTACCGCTTCTGGCGCGACTCTTTCGCCTCGGCGCTGCGTGAGGCCGGGCTTGACGTCGTCTCGGGCGACTGGGTCGTCGACCAGGTGCGGCTCTATAAATCGCCGGCGGAGCTGGAGCGCGTGCGGCGGGCCGCGGCGATCGCCGACGATGCGTTCCGGCAGCTCCAGATTGACCTCAGGCCCGGCATGACCGAGCTGGAGGTGTCCGCCCATCTGGGGCTGCTGCTGGCGCAGCGCGGCAGCGCCATCGCGGCGACGCCGCCGCTCGTCCATGCCGGGCCGGATGCGTGGCGGGACATCCATTCCTTCCCGTCGCATCGCCGCCTCGAAGAAGGCGACGTCGTCTGCGTCGATTGCTGCGGCGTCGATGAGTTTATATCATTCATGTCAATCAGAGCATGAGGTAATCCACACATAGATAGAGTGTGCAAAAGAGAAATAACCAAGTCCATTTTATTCATCAAACTAATATTTCAATGTTCAACTTTTAAATACTTCCAAAATCACTTGACTCAATAAAGAAAATTACAATAATTGACCAAGAAAGTAAAAGACACGTCTCGATGACCAAGCTCGATATCCGGGACGGCTCTACACTCATCACTCTTGACCATCCCCATCTGATTGAGTCTCGTCATCGGCATTACCTGAAAAATTAAGGGAAAACACTAGCTGAGCGAATGCTCAGTAGGAATTACATCTCAATAACAAACTTGCTTTAAGTAAATTACATATTACATGAAATGCAAATATAACTATGTGCGAATGAACGCAAGATAACATGGATTAAGAAAACGAGAGAGTTGAACTAGCAAGATTTCAAGATGAATCAAGAATATCATGTAAACAAGTATCATGTCCTGTCAATAGAGTTGGCTATTTATTAATAAGTAAATACCCATTATGGGCCAAGCACGTCATGTCAAGTTCATGTCAAGTATCCTGTCAAGCACGAGAGAGTGAAATGTCATTGATTAATCAAGCAAGTCATGCACTTCGGTGCAATACCACACCGTGGTCAATATAGCTCCCATAGGCACAAGTACTTTCAAGTGTTCCTCCTAGGACCAAATCAGGCCCCATTAATGTCAGATATTGAGTCACACAAATATCTAGACATTCACTATAGTTTATAGCCAATAGAGTTTTGAAGGAATAAGCCATTGTAGGAACATTAAAGTAGATTCATGGATTTCCAAGAATTCAAAGATAGAACTTTATGTAAAGATGACATGGCGATAAATCTCACATAAAACCAGGACATTCATGAATCTGGAACAAATTGGTGTCCACTCAGATCGCCGTCAATTATGATGAGGAAGTGAATAGATCGACCCCAAATTGTGCACTCACATAGCAGTAATTAAAATACAAAATGAAAAATAATGCTGTGAACTAAGCTCCTAAGTCAATCTGAAAGAACAGTAATAACAAATAACAATCATCCACATTGAACTCCAATAGTGTTGATTAGCCAACGCAGTATGGTACTAGGCAGAGGTTCGATTCATGAATCTCCTCACGCAAGGGTCAATTTTTCAGATAGGCGTAACCTATCCTTCCGATGAAGCCTTTTGATATACCAATAAGTTATTGATCATAATGCAGATATAAGATGAAGAAACTACTGAGCAATCCAAGACATTGCAGACTAAAGTCAATTCTAGATGAATTTGCACACACAATTTTAGGAAACAATCAACAACCAAGTTTAACACTGGGCAGAGGTTCGATCTAGGATCTCCTTACACAAAAGGTGACATTCCGGATAGGTTTAACCAATCTTTCCAGTCACGCATTTCTATATACTCTTTGGTTGAAGGTATATGCAGATCATATGAATGAAAATACCACAAACATCAAATGCCTACAGAGAACGATTGATGCAGGATGCTAAGCGAGCTAGGACTCTATGTGACTATGAGACTAATGGACAGCTATGACCAGCAACAATGCAATAGATCAAATGACGTAGACTCAACACCTAGGACTCCCAAGAGGGAAGAAATGCCAATCAACAAGGAAGTCAAGCTCACAAGCGTCCGTAAGAGAGGGAAGCACTCCGATCCGCATGGTTGAGAAACTGGTAGGGTCTAGGGTAGGCAACTCCACACTCATGACTCAGACGAGTCATGGGACGGTCTCGCTCTCTCACCATGGCAGTGATATAAAAGTATATGAGCTAGGAACCTAATGATCTCACGAGCAGCGGCATCCACAGACTATACTAAATAAGCAAGCTAACACCAAGAAAAGGAACGGTCGCATACCTCCATGCTCGGGACGTGTGGAAGACTCCCGGCCAAGTCACACTATCACCCGGTACAAAAGCTAAATAAATACAGATCCAAACACGCCCACTCCTTGAAGGGAGGTAAAAGGCACACAGCAAATCTGGGGATGTGTGACAAGGGTTGACGGGCTGCAAAGGGATGTAGTGTCGAGAACCACGAACCGCTGCGAACTGGCACGAACAGGACAGCACCACGATCAGTCAGCAACCAGCAGCAAGGATGGTGCGTCTCGGATGCCGTGGGTGAAGAAATGATCCCCGGTGATGTGCTTCTGTGGACGGAGACCACTCAGGAAGTAGATGGCAACCGGGGAAGTCGGCTAGTAGTCTCATAGGATCCGCAGATTGGTGGGCAGATTGTTGGCCGGTCTGCACTGGCGAAGGTGAGCAGCAAGAAGAGAGGCTTGGAATGTGACCTTTTGGTTGTCCGTTGAACACGAAAATTGGCGTGGCCATTGGTGGGCACGTCCCTGAGACGCCAGTGGAAGGTGGGCAGCAGCCATGCACCGTGGGAGCTAGGGTGACTCCAGAAACAGGTCCTTGTGTGTTTTGGCCTATCTACAGACAGTAAGACAGAGAGTGGAAGATGGGGGTGGTACCAGAGCTTCTAGATGGCTTTTGGGATGGGGCTTTCTTTGCAGGTTAGGGGAGGGTCGTGGGAGAATGGAGATGCGGTGGTGGGGTGGAATGTAATGGGGTTTTCGGGCATGGGAGATGGTGGCAGGCGTGGCTCTGTTCTGTAGATCTGTGTAGACAGAATTGGTAGCAGGAAAGGAGGATGAAGGTACGCGAGGTAAACGAGCTCATAAAATTATAAAAAAAATTATGGGTGGTGGGTTATGACGTGGGGAAGAAGTTTTCCAAATTTTAGGGTGATTGGATCTGGTTTTGGGGGCAAGAGGTGGCCTGTAACCACAGTCTATCCCTATAGAATTGCACAGGTGCAGTCTGCACAAGGTGCAAGGGCTGTGAAGAGATGGTCGGCCACAGGTCGAGTTAGGGCATGAAAATTTAACTGGAAGTGAGGGACATGTGGGGGAAGAAGTGGGCAAAGTTTTAGGATGACTAGGGAAGGGGAAGAGAGTGAACTAACCCCGCAAAGTCGTCTCTATCCCAGCAGATAGGAACACAGGGTGCACCAGGGAAGTGGGGCTCCACGGGCCTCCACGCTGCAGCACAATCACAACGGGGCTTCCCAGACTTGGCTGGACGTCGAGGAAGATGATCAGAGGTGGCATGAGTAGCAGAAGAACCAGAGGGAGGGGCTTGGGCATCGCACCCAAGAAGAGGATTGAGGGATAGGATGTAGGCGTCGCACCCACGAGGGAGAGGGGAGATAGAGGCTGCGGCCTTCACAAAGTTTCTCACCAAAAAAAAAGATTTCTTCATTCAATTTCCTCCAAAATGCCCATTTTGATGATCCCTGTGGAAGCCATTGTTCCGCCAGGCGTCATCAGTGAGCGTGAAGATCAATTCATCTTCATGCCGGCCTCTGAGCCGTGGAATTGTGTAGCAGTTAAAGCCATATGCCGTCAAGATTCGGTGGAGCCGTTTATTGGACGGAGCCACCCTCATAACAACAATCTGACAGCCTAGATTGTCGAACGGATAGGAAAACATCTCAAACAAGACTTTGCGGGTCAGCCAGCGGGGATCATCAGACGCTCCCGAGACTTCCACCGCACCCGCCTTCTTGTCATAGTTGTGATAGACCATCACACTGACAAGAAGGCTATGTTCAAAAACACCCATGCAATGGCAGGGGCCGAATCCGTTCAAATGGTCGAACAGCTTTACTGACGCCCATTTCCAAAGCATCTCGTTAAGGGCTGGACTATTCCCCCACAGAATATTCATCCCATCACCTGCCCTGCCTCATACATGAGATGAAGCGCGATAATTTCGATGTCAGGGGCCGTGGTCCTGCCCGATGTGACTTGCAGGCCGGGAGCGAGAGCATGACCAATCCCAGCCACCGAATCCCATCGGCTGATAAAGCTCTTAGCTTGCGTGCTGGAGCCCCACTGAGATGTTCCCCAGATAGCCGTTCCCCACACGCTATCGCCCTCGACCGCATCCGCATTCAACGGCGTCGGCGTCTCGACCTCATAATCGGCATTGGCGAATAGCTGCGGGGTGAATTCATATTTGGAGCGGGCTTCCACCCTTACCGCAACGGCAATCTTTTCCCGGATATCGTTGAAGGCATCGAAGCGCGGGATCAGAATGCCAGTGTAATTCTCACCCTGATCGGAGCCACCCGTTTCACCTTCGACAATCAGACCGCCAGCCGTGCCAAAATACAGCTTGTCATCGAAGACAGTCAGCGCCCGAATATCCCAGCCGGTATATCGGCACCATGCCCCCGTTCTGCTGTTGCAGACCAAGGCAATCGCCGGGAGGCCGGAGAACGTCGGAACACCAACAACCAGCATCGTTTCGGCATGCCATAGATCTATCGTGAATGGGAAATTGGTTCCCTTGCGCTGGTTGACGATTTCGCGCCAGAGTTCCTCGATATTATAGGTGACGGCAGCGACGGAAGATATTCTGGCGACCCGCGACATCGTTTCCGTCTGGAAACTTGGAGTGGAAGACAATCGCGCCACATATCGCGCAACCGTCGCAAAAGCGAAGCAGGATGCGGCAAAGGCGGCCCTGACTCCCGCTCAGTCGGGAACAGAAATTGGCCTGATCAGCGATTTCGAAGACGGCACTTCAAGTGCAAAATTCGGCAGTGGCTGGATGGTTTCGACCGACACCATCGCCGGGGGTAAGTCCACAGGCGAGATGAAAGTTGTGAGCGGCGGTACTAATGCCTCAAAGCATGCGCTGGAAATCTCCGGCGTGATCGATGGCGGCCTTCCCTACGCATGGTCGGGCGTGATGTGGTCTCCTGGATCGCAGCCGTTCGTTCCCGTCAATCTGTCCGCGAAGAAGAGTATCTCCTTCATGGCCACTGGAGATGACCAGACTTACCGCGTACTGATCTTCACTGCCAGCGGTGGCCGCATCCCCGCACAGCAGACGTTCACCGCAGGTACCGAATGGAAAAAGATCACCGTTCCATTCTCGGCGTTCAACGGAACCGACGGTCACGACATCTCGGCGATCCTTTTCGTCGGAGGACCGAACGCCGGAACATTCAAATTCCAGATCGATGATGTGCGGCTGGAATAACGCACAGAGCTATTACAGGCAGAACTGGGGCCACCTTAATTCAGTGCTTGGCTGTTTATCTCCAGCGTTGACTTGCAACTCGAAACCAGAAACTGGAAACTAGAAGGGTACTTATGCCCGACGCCTACATCCTCGGCATTGAAAGTTCATGCGATGAGACCGCGGCCGCCGTGCCGCCGCCGCGCTCGCGCGGGCGCGCGGCCTCCAGCGCATCGGCCATGCGGATCGCGTGCTTCTCCATCTCCATGACGATGCCCTCGACGCGGCCGCGCAGGTAGCGGTAGGCGATCAGCGCCGGGATGGCCACGCACAGGCCCGCGGCGGTGGCGATGAGCGCCTCGGCGATGCCGCCGGACAGTGCCCGCGGGTCACCCATGCCGCCGGCCTGGATGGCGTTGAAGGCGCGGATGATGCCGGTGACGGTGCCGAGCAGCCCCAGCAGCGGGGCGATGCCGGCGATGGTGCCGAGGGTGTTGAGGAAGCGCTACGTCGTCTCCAAGTCGCTGGGCACCTCCAACCCCTACAACATGGTGCGCGCCACCTTCGACGCGCTGAAGAACCAGCAGAGCCCCCGCATGGTGGCCCAGCGCCGTGGCCGCAGCGTGTCGGAAATCCTGGCCCGCCGTCAAGACCAGACCGCGGAAGCGGGCGCCTAACTCAAGTTGTAAGAGAGAAAAGTCATGGCCGAGAAGAAAGCAAAAGCCGGAAAGACGGTTACGGTGCGCCAGATCCGCAGCGCCAACCGCAAGCCGGAGATCCAGGCGCAGACCCTGCGCGGCCTGGGCCTCGGCAAGATTCGCCGTACCCGCACCCTGGAAGACACGCCGTCCGTGCGTGGCATGATCAACGCGGTCAAGCACCTCGTCGAGATCGTCGAGGAAGGGAAGTAATCCGATGAAGCTCAACGATATCCGCAACAATCCCGGCGCCCACAAGCGCAAGGACAAGGTCGGCCGCGGTTCCTCCTCGGGCCTGGGCAAGACCTCCGGCCGCGGCGTCAAGGGCGCCAAGGCCCGTACCGGCAACCAGGTGCATGGCTTTGAAGGCGGCCAGATGCCGCTGCACATGCGCATGCCCAAGCGCGGCTTCCGCAACATCTTCGCCAACGACTTTTCCGAAGTGAACCTCAACCGCATCCAGAAGGCGATCGACGACAAGCGCCTGAAGGCCGGCGAAAAGATCACCGAGGACGTGCTGCGCAAGGCTGGTCTGGCCCACAAGAGCCGCGACGGCGTGCGCCTGCTGGGCAAGGGCTCCATCACCGCCAAGATCGATATCGAAGTGGCCGGCGCCAGCGCCTCGGCCAAGGAAGCGGTCGAGAAGGCCGGTGGTTCTGTGACCACCACCTTCCAGAAGAAGGTCTACAGCAACAAGAAGGGCCAGCCGGGCAAGCGCCAGACGCGCCGTGCGGAATCGGCCAAGAAGCGGGAAGCGCGCAAGGCATAAGATCGGGATTTGCCCCGCTCGCAAGGGCGGGGTGCCATCCCCATATAAGACCGGCGCGTTCTTCCCAGGAGCACCTGATGGCATCTGCAGCCGAACAACTGGCCGCCAATTTCAGCTTTTCCAACCTGGGCAAGTCGCAGGAGCTGAGGAGCCGCATCTTCTTCACCCTGGACCTTCTCGCAGGCCTCCAACTCGCGCAGCGCGTCCTCGGGGAACCCCATGGCGAGCAGCGCACGGGCCCGCAGCGCGACGAAGCAGAACACGTGGCGCGCATCCGGCTCCAACCCCTCCAGCAGACGCAGGGCGAGCCCCGGGCGACCCATCTCGATGAGCTGTCGCGCCCGGAGGTCGAGGGCGACGGCACGCGGGAGGGGCGCCAGATCGTGGCGATCGCGCGCCGGCTCGGCGAGCGAGTCCGGGGCGCGATCCCGGAAGGCCAGGTCTTTGACCGCGAAGCTGCCGAGCAGGTCCCAGGCGCGCGACGATCGCTCGCCGTGTCGCAGCTGCTTCGCAACCGCGGCCATCTGCGGCAGGTCGCGGGCGTTCATCGCGTCGACGTAGCGGGCCAGCAGCACGGTATGGGCGGGCCGCGCACCCTCGGCTTCGCGCACCCGGGTGAACGGTTCGCACAGCTCGGCCATCGCCAGATCGCCGCGCAGCGTGGCGTTGTAGAGCGCGAGTCCCGCGGCCGTCTCGAGCGAGATCCGCCACCTGTCGCCCTCGGGAGCCGCGAGCACAGCGCGCGCGTGCCGATCCGCGGCGTCGAGGTCGAGCAGCTCGGTGAGGGCGGCGAGCAGCGTCACGAGTACGGCGTTCCGAATGCGCGCCGTACGCTGGCGCTCCGCCCACGGCGCGCGCTCCAGCTGCGCGAGCGCGGCCTCGGCGGCGCGAACGGCCTCGGCAGGGCGGGCGTCGGCGATCAGCAGAATCGCACGGGAGGCGAGGATCGCCCCGCGCGCTCCCTCCGTCTGCTCCGCGAGCTCGTCATCCGACAGCCGCAGCAGGTTCTCGGCATCGGGCAGGTCGCGCGGGTCGCCGCCGCGTGCGCATTCGACGAGCAGGCAGGCCGCGACGAATGCCGGGTCTTCGGCGGCCGGGGTCATCACGAGCCAGCGCGTGTCGACCACGAACTCCACCACGCGCGGATCGGGATGCGCCAGCACCGCCTCGATGAACGCGTGTGCGGCATCCGTATCGCCCGCGAGCGCCGCCCAGTACCTGCCGTGCAGCGAACCGGGTGCAGCGCGCGACGCCAACTCGCGCGCGATCTCGGCGACCGGCACGCCGACGCCCCGGGCGGGCCGCTGGGCAGGCCGAGCTTGTCGAGGGCCGAGGCGCCCTGGGCGCTCACGGCGATGCCGGAGGGGGCGGCCACCCCGGCGCGGCCGGCGTACTGGCGGGTCCACACCGTCTGGCCGGTGGTCGGGTCGAGTTCGGTGACGAAGCCGTCGGCGGTCTTGACCACGTCCTTGCCCACGGTCTTGGCTCCGGTGGCCACGGTCCCGGCCACATAGACCTTGCCGTCCGACACGGTCACCGCGGTGGCCGCCTGGTCGCTGTCGGTCCCGCCGAGGTAGGCGAGGGTGTCGCTGGAGGCCGACTGCAGGTCGCCGTGAAGGCTGGCCACGAACGCCGCCTGCTTGGTCCCGGCGTAGGCCTGGGTCACCGTGCCGGCGTCGAGCGAGCCGTTGTGGGTAGCGCCGGCCACCACCACCGAGCCGTCGGCCGGCGTCGCCGTCGGCTGGAGGGGCGGCGCGGATGGTGATTGGGTGGTGAAGGTCCAGAGCCCGCTCTGTCTCACCGGTTGAATCCCGTACCGATTCCAGTAGCCGTCTCGAACCTTCACCCGCCACCAGTACTGGGTGACCGGGTTGAGCTGATTCTGCGGAATCTGCACCGCAGCTCCCACCCAACCCGATTCCCACACGGGTGTGCCCGTGCCGGCCGAGTTCGCATACACGGTGAAGAAGTAGCCGAGCGAGTCGCCGTTCGGATCAGTGCCCGCCGCCTTGAAGATGGGGCGCTGAGGCGCAGCGGTTGTTCCGCTGGCGGGCAGTTGCTGCGTCGGAGTGCTGGGCAGGTCGTTGTAGTAGAGCACGAGTGTCGTGTAAAGGAACTTGTAGGTGTAGGCGGCGGACTCGTTCCCAGTGATCTCGAGATAGGCTCCGCCACTGCCAGCGTTCACGAACTCCGCGAACTTGGACGGCAGGGCTTGGTCGTCGGTGTAGGTCGTCCCGGTACTGACGGCATAGTCTGCGAGCCACGGTCCAGTACAGGAATAGCCGATGCAGCTCGCGTGGTAGACGTTCCCGCCCGTGGTGTTCGTGGTGCCGTCGCTGCCGTAGCCGAGAGCCAAGTAGCCATCGATCACCTGGCGAGACCCAGTGATGATCGAGGTGTAGTCGTAATAGAGAACGGTCCGCCAGATCGTGGAGCTTTCGGCGCTCGAGTCCGACGGGTCAACGGATGCGGCGAACCGGCAGCAGCTCGTCGACGCGTTCACGGACGCCTCCGATCGGGCGCGGTTGTTGGCTCTTGCCAAACACATCGAGGTCGAGTTCGAGGTGGAGGACGAGGGCACGCCGACCACCGACGTCGGGCACTACGCGGTCTCGCCGACGCAATTCGGCCGCATTCTCGACAACCTGGTCTCGAACGCGATTCGCGCAGTACCCGAGGAGGGAACGATTCTGGCCCGACTGGAGTGGGTCGATGGCACGCTCAAGCTCGAAGTGCAGGACAACGGACCGGGCATCCCCGAGGACTTCATTGCGATCGCGTTCGACCGGTTTACTCGACCGGACGAGGATCGCGGCGTCGAGGGAGGCAACGGGCTCGGGCTCTCCATCGTGGCCGCGATTGTGAAGAACGCGGGCGGCACTGTTTCGCTGGAGAACCTGCCGACAGGGGGTTTGCGGGTCGACGTCAGCCTGCCGAACTCGCCGGCAGTGGCCGCGCGATCCTAGGCGTCAGCGCCGAAGTGTCTCGGCCGGGTTCTCGTTGTAGCGCTCCCGATAGCGCGCCGCGAATCGCGCGGCATGCACGAATCCCCAGCGTTGCGCGATCGCACCGACCGTGTCGCCGCGGCCGGCATCCGCGAGAACGAGCTCTGCCCGCGCGCCCTCCAGCCGAAGGTCGCGCAGGTAATTCATCGGTGTCATCCCGAGGGTTCGCATGAAAACCATCTGCAGCCCGCGCGGCGAGAGCCTGGCAGCGTCGGCGATTTCCAGCAGCCCGATTTGGTTGCCAACGTTCTCTTCCATGTGTGCGATCGCCCGCCGCACGGATGCGGGGGTCGCGGTCGACGCATCCCGGCCGACCGCGACATCCAGCGAGTTGTTCGGGAATGAAGCAACGAATGTGGACGCAAGGGTGCGGAACATCGCATCCCGAACCAGGTCGTTCTCGAGCAGACCGACCTCGCCCGCGGCGGCGCGCGCGTAGTTCGCGGTCGCTCGCCAGCGCTCGCCAAGATCTGCCGTGATCGGTGCCGTGCCGCTGAAGTTGAGATGGAACTGATCGACTCCCAGGTGCCGTTGCACGAGCTCGTCGACCGCAACGTCGCATGTTCCTCGTCGCCGCCGTTCGGCGCGTTCGTAACCCCGGCGAGAAGTTCGACGAAATGGTGGTGCTCGAGGGGCCGCAGGGGCTGCTCAAGTCGTCGCTGCTCAAGGCGCTACCGCCGAACCCTAAATGGTTTTCCGACTGTCTCACGATGGGGATGGACACTAAGCACGTCATGGAGGCTTTGCGCGGCATCTGGATCGCGGAGGCGCCCGAGATGAGCAACATGAACAAGAGCGAGGTCGAAGGCGTCAAGGCGATGCTGTCGCGCGCCAACGATCGCGCCCGCCCGGCATACGGCCGGAACGTCGAGGATGTCTATCGCCAGTGCGTGTTCGCCGGAACGGTCAACAACCAAAAATACCTCCGCGACCCGACAGGCAACCGCCGCTTTTGGCCGATAGCACTAACGCACGAGATTGATATCGATTGGGTCATCTCAGTGCGCGACCAGCTATGGGCCGAGGCCGCAGTCCGCGAGGCCGCGGGCGAGAGCATACGACTCGACCCCGCGCTATATGAAGCCGCCGCAGAGGAACAGATGTTGCGCATGATTGACGACCCGTACGCCGACGTACTGAGCGAAAAGCTGGGCGGGTTGACGGGCCGCATCGACAGTTCGGTTGTATGGGCTTTGCTCGGGGTGCCGATCGAACGTCGCCACGGTTCGCAGGTTAAGATGGGCGAGGCTATGAAGCGCAACGGCTGGCAAGCAAAGCAGTTCCGCCACGGGACAGACCGCCGCACGAAATATTGGCGGGGTTCATGGGACAACGAAATCACACTTGACACGATCGCCGCGGCTAATGCGCTCGGCGGTCTTGTCAATAGTTGGGGCGACTCGACGCCGTTGCTATTCGTTGCCGGCCACACCGATATCGGACATGTGCCAGGCCGGAGAACCAAAGAAATTCCGTTCCGCGACCTGTTCGAGCCGGTGACCAAGTGGACGGCGATTATCGAGGGCCCGGAGCAGGTCGCGGAGATCGTCCGCAGTAAGCTGATTGGCCAGCGATTCGTCGTCCACCAGCCCCTCAAAAAGCGCCCGCTTGCGCTGCTGCAACTTGTGAAGCTTTTCCTCGATCGAACCCGCCGCGATGAGTTTGTAAATCGTCACCGCGCGTTTTAACAATCTTCAATGACATAGCCCAACATGCGATGATAACCACAATAATTGGGCTCATGTGCTCTGCTCACTTACACAGGCCTCTTTGGCTTTGGCAGGGATATAATCTCGTTCTTTATGCAGAGTGTGAAGAGCTTCTTGGTATGTTCCCTTTTGAAAGAATAGGAAGTTTCCATACATGCTGTCAGCCCTGCAAGTGATTTGCTTTTGCCCATTTGGGAGTTTTTGTTTGAGCCGCCTCCCGCGAAGATGGTCGTTCTGGTCTAAGCGTCCTGCGACGCTAAGTTCTTCTTCATGCAAGATTTTCTCGGGGGAGCTCTGGTTCAGAATCTGCATGGCCGCTTCTCTGAGACTTTTCATTATCATGTTGCCTCCTTGGAAATCAATCTCCCCCTTTTGAATGAGGATTTCGATATAGTCTTGGACCTCCTCGCACTCCCCAGTAGGGTGAGATATTATGGCATGGTATTCATAATACCTGAGGTGTGCTTTGTCCTCCTCCGCATAAGTTGATGGCGGGTCGTGTGCCATGATCCGACCCTCTTTAAAGAGGACATGAGATATGCTCTTGGTATTTTCCTTTAGAAAGGAACATTGGTGAGAGAGCTTCCAACCGGGGTACCACAGAATGGGCATGGTCCCGCTGGAGCCAACTTCTTCTGCCCCCGGACCAGGGAGTGTAAAGGTCACCGCCTAACAGCTCTCAGTAGCTGGATGATAATGGTGGATGACATTAACCGAATGGGTGGACCTTTCCCAAGTGTGGGGTTGAGGAGGGTCAACTAGAGATCCTTTCATAGTAATGAGTTTATTTGGGATCATTTTTCTAACTCATTTTTTAAGACATAACAATTTTCAACTGTGTCCCAACAAGCGGTGATACACGCAATAGTTGGGATCGTCTGCTTAGTTGACTTCCTCTGGCCTCTTAAGCTCTGGCAAGGAAATCAACTTGTTCAGCATACAGAGGTCAAAGAGCCTCTTAGTGTGTTCCTTCTTGAAGGAATAAGGGGTCTTCATGTGTTCGACCAATCTCGCGGTCGATGCCTTCCCTTCGGACTTCTTGCCAGAATCAACTAGCGGTGCTCCTTCGCCGGTTCCGATTGTTGGAGAGAAATCCACGGCATTTGCTTCTTTCCCAGTAGCGGTATGCTCATTGGGTGCCTTGGCCTTAGAGGGTGTATATGTTGGGTTGTCGGCGAAGAACATTTCAATCTCTGCCACCACTAAATTCAGCTAGTCAAACCCCTTGATATTTGCCCCTAGAAATCTTTCACTGACTTCTGGGACCAAGCCTCTACGGCATATTGTTATGGCGTCCTCCTGTGCCAGAGGGTTGTCGCATCACATACTAAGATCCCTCTAATGTTTGATAAAGTCCAATGCGGTTTCTCCTCTTTTCTACTTAAGCGAGCAAAGCTCGGCAAGAGAGACTTTTCTTTCGACTAGCTGGAACCGATCAATGAATTGCTTTTGTAAATCAACCCAGTCGGCTACAGAGTTAGACTTTAATCTCGAGTACCATTGAAAGGCACTACCAGTAAGAGAAGTCGCGAAATACCAAAGGAGATAAGACTCCTCGAGGGCCAGGTCACCCATGGCCGTTACATGGTAAGCCAAGCGCTCAGGCGGCAACCATTAAACTTCTGCAGCTTTGGCGCCATAGGGCAATCCGGCCGGAGCTTCTTGAACTGGTGATGGATGGGGTAGGGCACACTGTAAAGTCGACAGTGGTAACACCCTCGCCGCGCTGGGCGAACTTGTCTTCAACAATTTTTTCTATCATACGTCGTTAGGCGATAGCCTCTTCAGCGCCTAAGGTCCGAGAGGATTGGACATTAGGCGGGGCTCGAGATGGCTCAGCCCTTGGCTCGACATAGATATTGTGAGGTAGGGCAACTTGTCGATTAGCCATGGCAGTATTAGCCAACCGCTGCTCCTATTGAAAATCTTAGTTATGCATCGGCATCTGAGGCCTTTGAGCATTTGTACTCATCTGTCGCTTCATTTCTAGCATTAGATTACTCATCTCTATATGCTAACATTGCATAGTTTCGAATTTGACGTCGTCGAACATAGCCTAAAACGCGACCTTCGTCGGTGGTTCAAACATCGGGTTCAGATATCCACCGCCGGGGTGAGCCGCCGCTTCCCTGTGGACACGACCTCATCAAGGTCTACCCCTTCCTGAGGTACATTCTCCCCCTGGTTCTGCGACTGCTCCTGAATGGGTCCCTGATGTTGACCCTGGGAGGAGGTTCAACCTGGCCACTGAACTGGGCTTGGAGGTTTCTTCTGGCGACGTTCCTGGTGTTAAGATATACCGCATCCATGACCAAATTTTGATCATTTGGCCAAACGGGTTCATTTGGGTTGGCAGGGCTGCCCATTGGTTCCTTGGGCTCTCTGCCAGAGACGTAGCAAGTGTAAATCTTCATGTTGCCACCTGCTTCCGTCATTTGAACCACCGTGGGCCACGAAATTTTTCATGTAGGAAAAACAAGTTTATGTTCTTTTTGAAAAGAAACCTTCCTCTATATATAGAGGGTTATTCCGTGGGTGCACATAGTATCAGACGATTTAAGTTCGAGTGCTAGACCTCTCCCCACTGACCGAAGTCAGTGTTGATTTACATCGGCCTAATGGCAGAACACCTTTGTTTGACTGACAAAGAAATCCCAATGTCCTCCCCATAAGTTCAGATGTTAAAGGCACTCTCGCTCGGGTGACTCGCCGCAATCACTTCTTTACCACCAACACACCAACTGGGTAGGGTTTCATCAAAGGCCTATTCAGTACAAGCGAACCCTAAGGCTTAGGAGTATGAATGAAAATGTGAGAAAGCCGTAGGCATTTTTGAAGTGGAATGATGTTTTCTAGACCCCGATGTTATTTTGGTAATTTTATCTTCCTAGGAGTATTTTGATAATTTTACCAGAGCAGGGATATTCATGAAATTTTTTGGTTGGAGCGGAGGTAGGAATGGGTTGCTGACTTTTCAAGGCGCTGGGGTCATTTATGGAAAGTTTTAGAGGTCATTAGGCAATTTTCGAGTTACAGGGGTATTTTTTTACCATACCCTACATGGACCCAAATTTGAGGTGACATCTGAGTGTTGGATTGAGCTACCAATTCTCTCGGACTGAAGGAATGACAAGAGGCTTCATACAAGGCACACATCTGTCACTTTTGCCAAAAGAGGGGTATGTATGTAATTTTCACAAGTCAGAGGGTTTTCTCATAATTTTCTCAGAACGATATATAGAGGGAATCCACAAAATACATTGAGTACATTTATGGCCCGAGTGGGTACGAAGTTGACGGCGAGTTGTCACAGATCCTGCTCAACCGCGACATCCATCGAAGCCCACCCACCCGCTGCCGGATAGACGATAGACGCCGCCTCCTGTCGCCCCCCTCGTGCGGCAAGCCGCCGCGCCGGATCGTGGGCAGTGGGCTGTCGACCGCGCGGACAGCCGCGGGTGGGAAGAGACCGACGATGGTGGATGACCGCGGTGGTCGGGCGTCCGGCGGACGCCCTAGCTCAGCGCCACCGTCACGAGGCAGAAGATCAGCACGGCCACCGTCAAAGCCACCCACAGGAAGGCCTTGAAGCCCATCCTCTTCGGCTTCTCGGGTTCGGTCGCCCAACGGATCGGCAGCTCGCGCATGACGTAGAGCTTTGCCGCCAAGGGTTTACTGAGTCTGAATCTGGCGGACTTCGTGCCGAATATTGAAGAACGCAACGCAACACTCAAGCGAAACGCCATGACTGGCGCACGCGATGGGGGAAATAAGGCCGGAAATAGGCGCAAACACTACGATTCAAGCGTCGGAGAGATACACGGCATGCGACGCCATTGGCGTCGAATCAGTTCGCCGGGCGAACGCGCCGCCGGCTTCAGGCGAAAGAGCGCCCTGCCGGCGAAGCCGCTACGCGCATGCAACACTGTTCTGCCGGCAAACCCTGCCGCGGGCGGCGGCGGGCGGCGGTCGGCTCGCCGAATGGCCTTCCAGGCAAGCTCCTTGGCCGATCGGGGTTATGCCCGGGGTTCCCGGCGAGGCGCGCCGCCGGTAACCTGCGCGAAAGCATAATTGAGCCATGAGCGGACGCTACCCAGCTTGGCCATGACTGGACGGATTTTCCCCATGACCTTCGCCAAACTTCGCGGGGCCCTCCTCGTGGCCTGCGCCGCCTCGGCGCTCGCGCCGCTGAGCGCCCACGCCCAGGGCGGTGGCTGCGACGGCCAGCCGACGGGGGTGAAGATCATCGTCAAGGTGGAGAACGTGCGCGACAGCCAGGGGCTGATGGCGGCGACCTTCTACAACGACGCCAGCAAGTTCCTGCAGAAGGGCGGTTCGCTGCGGGTGCTGCGCGAGCCGGCGCACGCGCCCGGCCAAAGCCTCTGCTACTGGGCGCCCGGTCCCGGCGAGTACGCCGTGGTGATCTACCAGGATCTGGACTGCTAATCCAGACAACATGATCTCAGCATTCTAACGTTTGAATGGTCCTTTCAGGCTAACTATCTGATTGAGGATGATACGTTGAACTAAATACTAATTCTGTGCCCAACGCCTTTTGGAAACTCTGCTAGAAACCTGAAGTAAAGCGTGGGTCATGATCTGACACAATAGACATTGGGATTCCATACAATGGTACAATTTTCTCAACATAATGCCTGCTAATCTCTGGACACTCCATTTCACCTTAATCGGCAACATTCTAGCTGTCTTAGTCAATCGATCAACCAACAACCAAATGCCATCATAACCTTCAGGAATTCGAGGCAAACCAACAACAAAATTTGTGGTCACATGATCCCACTTCCACGTTGGAATTTTCAAAGGTTGAAGCATACCTTCGGGTCTCTGATGTTCAACTTTCACCTACTGACATGTCAAGCATTTAGCCATGAAGTCTGTCGCATCCCTTTTATGCCTGGCCACCAAAATTGCCTTTTCACATTCTTGTACATTTTCATGGTTCTAGGGTGAATAGTACTATAGCGGGATCCATGTGCTTGACGTAATATAGGATTCCTCAATGAATCTTCAGCTGGAACATAGATTCGGCCCTTGAATCTCACCGCTACATCATCACTCAACTCGTCACAATGCGAGACAACTCAGAATCTACCTGTTGTGCCTCCCCGATCTGTCGATAAATGGCTAGAGTCATCACCAGACTAGCAAGAATAGCTATCATCAGATCTCATGGAATCTTCAATCTGAAAGTCTCACACGAGATTTGCTCCCATAGCTTCCACTCCTGCATCATCAAGTGACTAATCTGCACCTTTCTGCTTAGTGCATCGGCCACTACATTCATCTTGCCAAGTTGATATGATAGAGTAAAGTAATAGTCCTTCATGTACTCCATGCACCTGCACTGACGAAGATTCAAATCCTTATGATAAAATACATATTTCAAGCTTTGATGGTCAATGAAGATCTCAAATTTCTTGTCATATAAATAATGCCTCCATATCTTCATCGCAGAAATCACTACTGCCAGCTCTAAATCATGAGTGGGATAATTTTCTTCATGCTACTTCAACTACCGAGATGCATATGCCACGACTCTGCCGTGCTGGTAGTAGGGGTGTTCGACTTCCCAAAGGTGTTTCCGCTCCCCCATCACTCCCGCTCCTTGCTGTCGGTCGGCTCCGCATTGGAAGCTCCTGAGTGCTGGGAGAGCCACGCGGCTGCCTCATCGAGAACAGCGCCGGCCTCATTGCGACGGGCGATTTCGAGAGCGTTCGCCAGATGCCGCACCGCCTCTTTCAGCGCGGCCTCGTCGGCTTCGCGGGCGGACTTGTGGTGCTCGGCCCGTTCGTATTCCTTCTGGAGGCTCTCGCGCCATTCAGCTTCGTCGGCCGCCACCTTCTCCCGGAGTTCTGCTGCCTCGGCTTCGAGGGTGGCGTAGTCGGAATAGCGGACGTAGGAGCCGTCTGGATGACGTTCCATTTCTGGCCCGCCATAATCGAAAGGAAGATGCCACCGCTCAATTCCCATCGCCGCCTCCTGCATGGCTGGCGCGACGGGCGGCGCGGAGCTGCGCGTGCGTGAATTTTGTGCGAGGCGAATATTCGTCGCACGACGGCTCGAAGCCCATCTGCACCGCTGCCTCATCAAAGCGGCGACTGGCTTCCGCAAACGGCTCCAGCGCCTTCCTCGCCTCCGCCAGTTCCTTCTCCAGCGCCTCTTTCTCGGAGAGGAGGCGAGTGATGGCTTCTGCGGCGATCTCGCGCTCGCGGTTCCTCCGCGCGGCGCACTCATCCTGTGTTTCGGACGCAAACCGTCCGTGGAACCTCAGCTTCTCCATCAGTTCGCGGGTGGGGTCAGGGGCGGTCATGGATGAACTCCTTGCGTGATGACTCCGGTGACGCAGCCCCAATAAATCAGCCCGAAAAAGCCTGCGGCGAGTAGAATGCGAAGGATGGTGTCCATCTACTCGCCTCCTGCCGGAGCGGCGGGGGCTGCTGTGGAAGGGAAGCACCCAACCGAGTAATCGCGCCCCTTGACCTCAATCGTCGCCAAAACCGCCGTGCACTCGTCCGCAGTGGCGAACTCAATTTTCCGCTCGTATCCCGGAAGCCAAAACGTCGCGTAGACGTGGAGGATCAGCACCCACTTCATGACCGCCACCCCGGCTTTGCTGCGAGGGCTGCGGTGTCGATGACGCGTCGAACCTCGTCGTAATCGACAACCGGGCGCAGGAACGTGTAATTATTGTTGCTGCATTATCTTGAAGTTCAATGTATTCACACATACCTTTCTTCCCCTTCGGAGCCTTATGGCTCTTGGGAGACCTCTCAAGATCCAAGTGGTATCTAGTTTACCCAGTATCCGGGTTCTGGGTCGTCACAAATGCAAACATTTGTCTTCATGAAAGATGCTTGAACAAATACTTCCCCCAATGTGTTGATCAGCCTATTAAATCTTCTCATAGCTTCATCTGATTGGTTCCACTGATCTACAAACTTACTTCCCATTTTGAGCTCTAATCTAGTCAATCTCATATCAAAATTTGTGGATAGCTCATGAATGGTTGACTGAATGTTCTGAAACTGTGTGCTAATAAACTGGTAGAATTGTGGGGGTATCTGAGAAGACACATCAGGCTGAAATGAGGAAGAAGGTTGAGATGGCCCTACTGGTTAATGATGAGACGCAGGACCAAGTGCAAGAGAATTGAAGGAATCCCGAGGGACTTCTGGATGTTCTTCTCTGGCGGCTGCATCCTCATGATGCACATCCACATGTGGAATTTCCTCTACTCTTGTCTCAACTTTCTCTCTATTGAGGTTCCTTAAAAATCTGCTCCCCTCAATTTTGTAATTCATGAACTTCAGAATATTTCTCAGACAATATATGTTGAAAGGGGGCAATTACTCTCTTTTTCCCATTCTCAAAAGAGATTTTGGCCTTTTGAAAAATAGGAGTTAAGTGAGAGGCATACGGTAGGTTCCTTTTTGCACCACTGCACAGTACCAAGATTTGTAACATTATATCTGGCAAGCTCACTTTCATTTCTTTAAACATGCAATACAGTAGAAACCTCTGTGTATGTGTAACCCTGTTTCGTCCTCCACTTTGAGGAGTGAATATTGTTGTCAAAATATGATGTGTTAACCTCTTTAGTGGAGAGAAACTGTTGGCATTCAAGGTAGACATAAGGGTTTCCTTTAAATTCTCTCTGTCAGAAGGTTTCTCTGTGAGGAGTGTAAAAGCTTCATGTTCATCAAAGTCAAAGGTGGATTCAAACACACCTTCTTCAGGAATTGACAAGGCCCTTGACATAAAATGGTGGTCTAAAACAATCTCGGTCTTTTTGACCACTGTGGACAATTCAGGCCGTGAGAGCCAAAATTTAATGGAGTAGGCTTTGGGAGTCCAAATTTGAAGAGTTTTCATTCATTCATTTTATTTTTATTGGTGTTCTTTTCATTATTGTCCTTTTATTTGGGCATACAAGCATCCATTGACACAAGCACACAAAGATATATATATATATAATAGCTCCCCTCTATCGGGGATAGGATAAGAAAAGTGCCCACGACTCACAGGTAGAGTACGGCCCACGAAGCATAACTAAAGGGGATGTGCATTCGTCAAGAGGATATCGCATAGCCTATACGCATAGCTTAAATCATAATCTACACCCGAGACAGTTTCTCCATGATGTGAAAGTGCAAGTATGTGAGCAGCAAACCCTAAACATAGGGATATGCAGATGTTCAAAGCAACACTAGAGGATTACTCTAGGGCTTACATATGCATTTTAGGCTTTCAACTTTTGATAGCTTTACACAGCCCCCTTGTTTATTTGAAATCCAGACTTCACGCGAGTTTTCTCATTTATTTCTGTGAGGATTCCCGACTATTGGGATTCATTCTTATTGTAATTTATTGAGAAATTTGCTTCACTATTTTCGCCCTAGTCTCCTCATTTTTTTCAGTGGGGATTCTCGACTACTTTGATTCACATTTCACTTTTTCATCATTTATTTTATTTATTATTATTATTATTTTGAAGGGGACAAGTAGCTTTTTCCTCACGATTGCCTTTCATGCGAGTGTAAGCATTCAATCATCCATAAAGTGTTAGGAAGAAATTCTGTGATCCTTATGGTTAGAAATCATTAACCACATTATGTGCGAAGTGTGGGAGTTTTGTCTCGGGTATATTTTATGTGTTACACTAACAACATAGCTATGCCTCTTTCCCCTCTACGTATGCACTCACTGAGATTGGCTCTTCCCCTTAGAATATGTCGGGGCTCATATATACCCAGAATCGAGGCAGTATTATTTAGCAAGGAAGCATGGTCCTAGGAAATTTGAAGGAAGAGTATTAAATATATTATAGTCGAGCATGCAAGCAGGGCAAACAAGCATTCAAGATCAAGAGCACTCTAGAGAGCTTTTTTTTTCTTTTTGCAGGTATAATATCAATGCCGAAGCAAGGGAGAAAGGGTTTACCTTTTCCCAACGCACACCCATCTGGTGTATTTTACACCACCCCCCCCCCTCTTTCCTGCCAAACATGGCAACGTTATCTATTCACACTGGGTCAACACCCGGGGGGGGGGCGGGGTGGGGGGGAAGAAATGCAGCAATTCGGTGACCGAAAGTTTGGAGGGATGGCATCTGTGAGCGTTTTGTTTAGGGATGTCAAGAATATTTATAAATTCTCGGCACTTACTCGATCGGGTATATATTCCTCTAGGTAGCGGATGCTTACTCTGGTCACACAGGAGCCAGCACATGCAGCTGACAATTGAAGCGAGCTGATCATGCTTTCAATTAAATAAAGGGTCACAATCTTTCCGCCGACAACAATAGAGCGCCTGCTTCCCAGTCACATCAACTACCGCACGCCAGTTTCTCTGGGTTCTTCTACAGTGCTCCACAGTCTGCCTGCTTCATCCATGTATCTCGACATGGGACCCTCCTTTGAAGAAGATGTTGGTTGGGGACATGTGGCAACACCCAGAGAAATAGCCCGACATCCTGGGGCCGACATTTAATTAGGCGTGGTTGATTGGGTCCACATACATCAGCTGTTTGGGCCCACCATGGGTCCCACAGACAATTGACCTAAACCCATGAGGCCTATTAATGGTGACCTCGTGAAGTGATGTGCCTTTTGGGCTGAAGACAAGTAGGCGGCCCATCGCAGATTGATAAAGCGGATGAGATCAATGTTATCAAAAATAATAATCCCTATTGACTTTATGTTAGATTTGTGAGGCTCCTCCCAGGTGAGAGAGACGGTAATTTATCTCACTCATTTAATCCAATAGACCACAAGCTTTGTGTGTAGGTTGAAGGTCGGTTGGGTTTGAGATTAACTGATCTCGATCCCTCCAACCAAGGGCAAACTTAACTTATTAGGAAATTTAAGTTCCCTCGGTAGAACAACTCTCTAATCAAGTTGAAATTAAAATTAATAGAAACTTTTATGGGTCATAAAATTTAATAATAACTTGACTTCATAATTTGTTCGTATTCACTTACACAATATAACATTTAGCTTTATGTTAGTTAATAATATAGTTTAATATGTATTTGATGTCTCACGGTATGACTTTAGTATCACTTTAAACGAGGTCAAATGCGTTCAGTTTCTGGGTGTGAACAGTCTATCGGTGGAAATCTGTGAAGACCTTGTGATGGTGGATTGGCCATTTGCAGGACCCTCTAGTTTCCGGACAAGAGTGGGCATAGAAGTCCAATATGACTGTCGTCTAATCTAAGAGCAGATCATGACCCATGCTTTTAGTTCCATCTTTTAAATGTTTATTTGACCAGTTAGGCTCTCCATATGGTTATATCACTTTATCTCGCAGATATGTCATCGACGAGTGTCCTGACTTTTGTTTGTGAGCGACCATGCCACTGTGCTACCTGAGTATTCCACCTGAATTCAAGGATAATGTCTACTAAACCCATAAGCGATTTTGGACAAATATGTGCAGATCCTTTTAACTGGAATTCACAAGAACATTCTATAGTCTCGCCTTAAAATGTGAAGGGTGCACTTAATTGCAAATCTTTGTTTCCACATCTGAGGATTGTTAAGTGCTGCCGCTTGTGAGAGGATATGAATTAAGAGCTGTCACTTGTGAGAGAGGACATGTAGTAATAACATTGGGTTTAATGCCTGTAAATGAATTTAGTTGTGGAAATTATGGCTGTAAAGCTCAACTCTCTAATTACAATTATTTGAGGGCTTAAGCTGGCCTTTCCATCACAGGCCTTGGCTTCTTTCAACTCTTAAATATAGAACCATTCTGTGATTTTTGCATCATGATGATTTATTTGGAAGGTGGTTTGCTGCCACACTTCATTAGATAAAATAGTAAAATTACAAACACTAATCGCCACAGAAACACTCAGGGGTTCTACCAAGAAGGAAAACACCCCACAAAAAAACACAGTCCCCCAATGATAGAAAATTACAGTATGAATTGTTTCCACCCTTGTAACCTATACAAGATGCCTGATTGGAGGCATGGCATCCCTTTGACGGTAAACTACCAGTCCATTAGACAGTTAATACAGGTTTAGATTATGCTGGACGGGTGTTTAAACAAATCTCTAAACACCCTGTTGCTCCTTTCCCTCCAAATTGCCCATAGTATGGCCAGGAGACATAGTAGTTCCCAGAGCTCCTTTTCTTCCTTTATAGGATTAAGAAGCATCCATTCTGCACGCCACTCCTCCAAGCAGTACTTGCGAAGAATTGTAGAAGAGGGAGTAATCCTTCTTTTCACTCAATGAAAAGTATTGAAGCTGAAGCTACATTTGTTACATGATCCACCTTAGCTGGATCATCACTTTGTCAGAGCTCAAGTTCAGAGTTCCAAAAAAAAGCGGCTTAAAATAGAGGTGTCCCGACAGACTTAGCCATTCCCTCCACCGGGATGGTTGAGGGTAAAAAGGCCTTAAACTCGACTGAGGTGAAAATTCGAAAGGGCATCTCCAGCAAAAATGGGTTGCCCCTCGGTGTGAAAATTCGAAAGGGTGTATCAAAAAAAAATTAAAGGGGGCCAGCTTCGGTGAAAATCCGAAAGGGCGGTGAAAAAAGACTCTACTTCCCTGACCCCACCCCCCTTTCACGGAACCAAAAGAAAGCTCTCATATCAAAAGTCACTCTTTTCCACCTCTACACCTTAAAGGCCCACTAGCGCCATATTTCCTATGGTCAATAGCTACCCATCTACCATCCAAGGCTCGTAGCCGCAAAAAATTAAACCTTGGTTCCAAACCCCTTCTGGATTCGCAACCATTACAATCCACTCCATTGGTTCTATGTCCTCCAGGGCTCGCAGCCACAAAAAAAAAAACTTTGGTTCCAAACCCCTTTCGGGTTACTAACCTCAAAGCATGTAATCCTTTGGCTCTATGCTCTCCAAAACTTGCAACCACAAAAAAAAGGAGCTTTAGTCCCAAACCCCTAGTGACCACCAAACATTTAATCCTTGGGTCCCTTACCTCTTAGGGTTAGAAACCATCCATGAACATACCGTTGTCGGTTCCATGGCATTCAACTCCTATACATCTGTAATCTAATGCCATCCCCATGGCCGAACAAAAGCAACATCAACTCGAGTTATCATACACTACCCGTTGTGACAAGTTCACATTATCAAAACTCGTTGTTCTTAAAAAAAAGAAAAAAGAAAAAAATAGGGGCTTAAAATAGAGGTGCTCCGACGGACTTAACCATTCCCTCCACAGGGGTGGTTGAGGGTAAAAAGGCCAAAGAAATCCGACTGAGGTGAAACCCGAAAGGGCGTCTCAGGTAAAACTGGGTAACCTCTCATCGTGAAAATCCGAAAGGGTCTGTTTTAAGACGAGGTGGGCTATTATTATGGATTTCCATGATTGGGATCCCTGCAAGGGTGATCTCCAAACGGGGAACAAATCTCTCTTAAAAGTCACAAAAATTTTCGCGTAACAAAATTAAATTTGAATAGAGGGTGCAATAATTAATTAATAATATGGCAATGGTTGACTGTTCGTCTGACCTGACAGGTCATCATCTACAAGGGCCAACGCTACAGAGGTAGGAATCGTAGGAATGACGATGACGTAATGCCGGTGGGGGTGGGGGTCGCTACAAAAGAAAAAACAAAAGTTCGACTTCACGGCGTCACGGTTGGTCTTATCAAATGGGGCATCTTTCCTTCTCCTCTTTTCTGTGTGGAAGATCAGACATCTACACCTGATAGATACATATGCTTGTAAACTTAGGGGTTGCAAGTTATTAAGAACTCGATTGTCATTAATTTACATCAGATCCATGTGATTTGAGAGCCATGGGAAAAAAAATGGTATGACCCATTTTCTTTTTTTTGTTCTTCTCTCAAATTACATTGGTCCCATATTAAATTAATAAAACTTGCGTTTAATTTACACTAATTGCTACGAGCCCAACCCGGAGATCTATGGTCAGTGTCATTCTCTACTCTTTTTAAATCCAAGACCAGACCGGTCGCCATCGCCGGACAGCAGAGAAGAAGAGGACAAAGTCCGGGTCGTTGAAGGCACAAATGACGGGGAGGACCCGCAAAAATATTCGGCATGTTTCTGACGTGAAAAGAACGACAGACCGCGGCGGTGGTTCAATCAGCGTTCAGAAATCAATACAAGAGACTTGGGGAGTCACAAGCCGGCATCTACTGGTCTTGGCTCTTTTTTCTGTTTTTTTTTCCTTTAGTGTGATTCGGGCGACTCGCCACTGGTCGTCAAGATTGCCCTTCCTTGCGGGCGTCTGAGTCCTTGATTTTTTGGGGGCTGACGTTAAAACTAAATAGTTTTAATTTTAAGTAAATGAAAAATACACGTGGGATTGTCCGGGTTAAATTCTAAGTCGATACTCGATAGACTGCGATCCAATTAGTATTAGATAACCGTAGAGGGTTAGGAGGAGAAACACCCATATATTTAAAATCTAGGTGGATCAAGTCCTCTGCCATTTTGTGAATTATTATTCCTTGGATTTTTTCTTTTTGAGTTTGCTAACTTACTCTTACCCTGAGAATAACTTATTTCACGTGAAATGGTAGAATGAGTTATTCCTAGAATAAGGGTCTTATTTCTAACCGACCCCAAATAACTTAACTCTGCTACCAAACTCGGTTAAGGGTGAATAGGCAGAATAACTCATCCTATTCACCCTTATTCTGTTATCAAAGTGACCCTAATGGAATCATTTTTTATGGGTTCGACGGCACAATTTTAAGCATTCTAGACGAGATCTATCATTGACAGCTGTATCAATCTTTCACAGTACACTTCAACAATGGATTTAATTGATTCACATTCATTCAGCCACTATGAGACTACGTGCAGTCAAATCTATCTTGTCTTATTTAGATTATTTGTTATCCTGGTTATGTATTGTTAAGTCATAATCATTCTTCTCGATGATATACAAAATCAAATTTCAAAAGACATTGAATGCAGATCACACTCTAATGTATATCTCATAATATTTGCATTATATTATCGAAATACCTATGTGCCTAACGTATTGGTCGAAGACCAATTTGGCTGTGACTTAGCTGTGTAGAGAGATGTTCACAGACAAATCTAGTCAAATTCATTAAAAATCATTCTGACAAAGAGCAACGCGTATGGGACATGCACTCGTAATTAATGGGCTGCACTAAGGTAACCTTATCCATAATGAATTATGTTCACACTAACAAATATAGTCTGTGATGAAAGATTACACGCCGTCAAAGTACAAGCCCTACAAGCAAAAGGTTCAAAAGCACAGCTTGAGAAAGAGATGGCCTTGAGACAATGGCTACATTCTTCTCTGAACCAAAGAAATGTTAAGAGAAAGATTGAGCATAGCTCCTTACCAAACATGCACATCAAGTCTAACAGGTCGCCGTCGGAGTCCAGTACAAATACAAGGCCAGATCTCAAAAAGAAAGATTGACGAGAAAGAGTGACCCTAACCTTAGTAGATCATCTATATAGAAGAGTGTTCTCCTTCGAGTGTTACCAGGCTACCCATTCCAAATCACATAGCTCCTTACCAAACCAGTCCATCATTAGATAGCCCGAGGAAGACAACTAAAATCAAGAGTTGAAGCGACTACAAGGTTAATTGGGGTCCTAGGTAATCTCTCACGCGTGCCAATTGCATTTTAGTTTCATCATATGTCTATCGAACAAGGCGGAAAAAAGTAAATCTAGATGAGGAGCATTGCGATAATTATGTCTCTTGGACTATTGTTGAGGTCTTATTGGAAACCGACGAACTTATTATTACAGGTGCTCGAGCTTTTGTCGAGTTCCATTGACAATTTCAAGGTGGCACTCCATTGAAATCCATTAGCTATATTGACGGAGCGTGGTGCAATATTGATTCTTCAAAATCCTACATTACTTTGGGACGAGACTGGATGGAAGAGCGACATGTTACAATACACCCTGACCAGTCTAGTTGCATTCTCCAATCACCACATTTTAGAGGTAAATTCCATTTTCCTAAGTATATTTTTAATAGTGCCTAGTCAGTGCTTCCAGAGTAGAGTGTGAGAGGTAGAGAACCAACAGAGTTGGCAATTGTTGCTCAAAGTGATTGTACATGTGTGGAGCCTATGGTTCATGTTGCTTCGGATGTGAGATTGTTCGCCAAATCGGGCCTTCGCTTGACATCTGATGATGTGTTTAAGGTAGACTCATTACATAGTGTGGTCAATGGCCGACTTGATATGGTTTTATGGGATCAAACACTCATGATTGAGGCGAGTTTTGACTTACTATTTGAACAACCGTTCAAGGTCCAGGATGTTCCATGTTGCCCTCTTCCTGTCATAGATGTGGATGTTTCTAGATATCAACGTGCCTATGACATGTTATAGAGCGATCTTGAGGCACACATTCGGTGCGGACACCAACTTTTCATATTGCATATCAATTTGCCTATCCCCGTGGAGACATTAGTATTACATAGATTTGTTGATCCTCTACTTGTTGTATGGATACTTCGGCACTTCAAAACTCAAGGACAAGTTTTTTTCAAACCAGGAGAGAATAATGCACAGTGATTTGAATGGACAACCCAGATTGGCCAATGTTTACTAACATACTTCGCGACGATAGCAGGAGAAGAGGATTCGCAGACTAGTCAAGTCTTTTTATTTAATTTTATTTGTGTCATGTTTCAGAGTCAAATAAAAAATAAAAAATGTTCTCTTGTTTTGGGTTTTCTTTTCTAATAGGTTTGAAGATGTCATCACTTATACACATATGCTTGTTCATATGACTTGTGACGCCACGTTCCACATTTCTACATCCACAGCTGCACCATATGCCAATTCTAGGCAGTGTCTGAACTCTCACAGAACACCCAATCATAGCACTCTATGTTGGCTAGATGTCATGTTTCTTCAGAGGGACATGACCAAAATAGGTTTATGAATTTTTAGGGTACAATCAGCCCAATGATTGAAGAGAGAATACTTCAATGTCAGGGACTTAGGGAGGCCATAGAGAAAGAATTTTCGATCCGACGAGAGAAATTCCCAACTGAGGGTCCTTCTATCTCCCAGAACTAAGCTATATAACATGAAAACCATTGAAAACAGGGACCATGTCTCGGTCTTGAGACCATGGTGCCAAAATATCCACGTTCTAGGATCAAAATCGCGAAGAAACTACACTGGAAGAATATGTGTCAAGTGTAGTAGGCGCTAATTCTTGTAATTACCCTCCATTATCAAGAGGTTAATTCTTTAAAAAACCAATATTCTTAAAATACAAGAGAAAGTAACGTCAAAGAGGAAGGTGCCAATTCATATGTGTCTCTATAAAGCGGTGCAGATCCTTTATTTAGTATCTAGCTCCAAGGCATTAATTCTTTTAGAAACCAAAATAACCAGGAAAGAACTAACATCAATAGTTCAGCTGCCAATTAATGTGTGTCGCTGTAGAGAGGCGCTAGATTTAGAATAGGCATCTGGCTTATAGACATTAATTCTTTTAAGTTCTAGAGTTAAAACAATTAGAGTCAGTTAAAAAAGGCGTACATTCTTTAATTTATGTCCAAGCTATGGAGGTTCAAACCTTTGAACGTTAGAAGACAAATGAGCCTAAAGAATTTGCATGTCTTCAGAGTGGCGCTAAATCATTTAGAAACGTTTGTCGTGTGGATGTTAATTCCTTAGAACCCCAAGTGGCATATAAACATCAAGAATTTACGTCTCTGTGAAGAGGCGCAAGATCTTGAATATGTGTTTGTCCCCTGGATGCAACTTCTTTTATAAATTTATATTCCATAAATCAAAGAATTTGCATCCTTCCAGAAGGGCGTAGATTCTATGATCACACGTCAACTTTGCAAAATCAAAATCTAGCATTTACCTCAAAGAGAAGGGAGTGATTACTAAGTACCTTGTAATGCGGGGAGATGAGTGAGTTCCACTTCCTCTTCTGATCGGCCAGCTGATGAAGAGGGTCTTTATCTTGGTTACCATTAAAAGATGAATAAACAAGGAACAACAATTGGATTAGAACTCAATTGTGTAGTATCAATCCTTAGTGCAATAAAAGTAAGTGAACATGAAGAAAGACACACCTTGTGTGTTTTCTAAAACCCCTTAAAGATTAAGGGAGGGAGGTGATGGATGCTAAAAAGAATAAAAATCTTAACAATAGGATCGCTAAGGATGAATGGGTGTGATGCTAATTGCTACGAAATCATAGTAAAGGAAGGGTGAAGAAAAGGAAGTTGGTCCTTCAAAACCCAGAATGAAGCTTCAAAGCAGCAAGAAGAGAGACTGTGGCCTCCTTCCTTCTTCAATGCAATGATGATGAGCTTTTCAAAGCATTCAAAAACTCAATAAATTTCCAACCTTTGACTCTTCGGAGTTCTCTCTAAAATTTCTAACTCTTTCTCTAACTCTCTTAAGCGTTTAAAATGATCAACCTTTCAATCTCTAAAACCTTCAACCCTTAAACTGAGAGCTTCAATGGGGTATTTATAGGGTGAGAACCCTTGTTCTAAGGGGTTTTAGAACTGGGAAACCCTCTCCATGGCATGGATCCCCTTCCATCAAAGGCCAAAGGATCCTAATCCTGCTTGGAGTGCCATGCAAAGAAGGTAGGGGACAAATCAGACATGAAACGAAAATGACGTCAAGAGCAGATGTTGTTAATTAAATTCGCATCCAGCGCCGATGACACCACTTCCTTGGACAAAATAAGGAAATAAAAAGATTTCTAAAATTAAAATCAGAATTTTCGTCAAGGACTAAGACGTGATTTAATTTTACGTTTTCACAAAGAGGCATGGATTTTTTGAAATATGAATTTTAAATTCAAAGTAAAATCTAAAAATAGCCATAAAATTAGTGTCTGCTGATGTGGACACTAAATAATATACGTCTCTATAAAGAGGCACAAATTCCCTAAAATTATGAATTTTAATTTGAAATAAAACTCGAAAAAGTGGAAGAATCCGCATCATTATGGTTGACATGAATTAATACGGTTGCGCCCGGAAATGAACGCCGACTAATTTCCGGGCATGTCCGCAACGATCACCGACCACGCTCCGGCGTTCACCACCCCGGCGTTCATTTCCGGCGCCTCGCTCGTCCAGGATATCGCGATTCTCCTGCTCGCCGCCGCCGCCGCCGGGATGCTCTGCAAACGCCTCGGCCTCTCGGTCATCGTCGGCTACCTGATGGCCGGCGTGCTCATCGGTCCGAACACGCCGCTGCCGCTCATCGGCGACGCGCACCGCATCGAGGAGCTTTCGGAACTCGGCCTCGTGTTCGTGATGTTCTCCATCGGTCTGCACCTCAGCCTGTCGAAACTCATGAAGATGGGCGTGCAGAGCGCCGGCGCGACGGCTTTCGGCGCGTTCTTCATGCTCCAGTTCACGATGCTCCTCGGGGCGTTCCTCGACTGGAACACGAAGCAGAGCCTTTTCGTCGCCTCGATGCTCATGGTGTCGTCTTCGGCGGTCATTTCCAAAATCATGGAAGAGCTCCGGCTCGGACACGACCGGATCGCGCAGATGGCGCTCGGGATGACGATTCTCGAGGACATCGTCGCGGTCATCATGCTCACGCTGCTCGCGGCGAATCCGGCCGCCGGCGGCCATCCCGGCGAGACCGCCGGACTCGGGATGCTCGTCACGCGCATGGGCTCGTTCGTCGTGCTGCTCGTCGGCGCCGGACTGCTTTTCGTGCCGAAACTTTTCCGTCGCTTCGAGGCGAAGGGCGACCCGGAGCTGCGGACCATCCTCATCGCCGGGCTGCTGTTGTTCCTGTCGTTCTGCGCGGTGCGCGCCGGCTATTCGCTCGCGCTCGGCGCGTTCCTCTTCGGCGCGATCGTCGCGGAACTCCCGCAGCGCGAGGCCATCGAGAAAAACTTCGGTTCGCTCCGGAGCGTGTTCAGCAGCGTGTTCTTCGTGTCCATCGGCATGATGATCAAACCGTCGCAACTCGCCGAACCGCACACGCTCGCGCTCACCGTCGGGCTCACGGCGTTCTCGCTCTTCGTGCGCCCGATCGCGTGCGGACTCGCGCTCATGCTCGTCGGCATCCCGCCGAAGGACGCGCGCCGGGGCGGTCTGCTGCTCGCGCCGCTCGGGGAGTTCACATTCATCATCGACCCATTTGACATGGAGTCGACTCCATCTTGGCATGGAGTCGACTCAGCCCACCTCTGTCATGTATATGTTACCCCATATGACCCATTTGTCACCCTTAGTAACTCCTTTGTCACCCATATGAGTTATTTACCCTTAATAACCCATTTGTCACTCATATGAGCTATTTGGCACCCTTAGTAACCCATTTGTCACCCATATGAGTTATTTGTCACCCTTAGTAACCCATTTGTCAATCTTAGTAACTCATTTGTCACCTATATGATCTATTTGTCACCCTTAGTAACCCAAGGCAGAAGAATGAAGACAAAGGCGACGGCTTTAGGATACTAAGGGTGAAAAATAAGTGCCTAAGGTCGACAAATAGACTATAAGGGTGAAAAATAGCCTCGTAAAGGTGAAACATAGGCATCAAGGCTTAAAGAGTGAAAAGCATAGAAGGAGAGTCAACTCCATACAGCTCTGGAGTCGACTCCATTCACAATGAAGCTTGCAAGGGTGAATAAAGGAACAAAAGGCGATGGCTCCTAGGCATTAGTGTTGGCAAGTAGGCCTGTAAGGGTGTCAAATACTTATTAAGGGTGAAAAAGAGATCGCCAAGGCTGTCAAATAGCCAAGCCCATGGAAAACTTAAGTCAGTCACATCTCTTCGAAGCCCAATCATCTTGGCATGTGATCCAAGGATGTTAACAACTCCTAGGAAGATTCCTGACGAAGAATATTCTCCAGGACATGTGGCCAAACAGAAAAATAGCAAAATGAATTTCTCTTATCCATGAGGATTCCGGAGCCCTTCCTCTATAAAAGGAAGCCTTCTTCCTTCCAAAGAAAGTGGCTACGAAGAAGAGAAATAGAAGAGTGAGCAACCCATTTCGAAGGGTATTGGTGAGAGAGACTGTGAGAAGAAGAAGAGAAAATGAAAGAGAGAGTTCATGAAGATTTATGTGCAGCCGGAGTTCACTGTAGATCTGTTGTCCATTGGCCTCTGGATCAAATCCAAGCCATCTTGCTCCTTGGAGCTATATCTTTTTCCTTGCTTTCCAATTTTACTTACCCGTAGGGTGGCGCCAGATCTTCCGTGTCGGACGGTCAAGTGACTGTGCCGTTGAAGCTTTAGAGTGTGCCGCTGACTTTAGCTTTTTCCAGCGTACCCTTTCGGGTTTTCACGCTGAGGGGTTACCCAATTTTGCCTGAGATGCCCTTTCGGGTTTTCAACTCAGCTAGGTTAGTGGCAATTTTTTCCCTCAGTAATCCCGTGGAGGGGGTTAACTGAGGCCGCTGGGGTATCTATATTTTTAACTACATTTTTTTTTGAATCTGGGTAGTGTCGTCCATATCGTGTTACTGTCAGGGGACACAGCCTGGAGCTAGGGAATGTAGATGACTGGATATTGTTCCGCTCATGACGAGGGCTCTTACAAATCATTAAGTTCTGGGACTGGGGACCACTTGGTCATGGCAGGATGTGATTGGGGTCATAACTAGCGAGTCAGGGATTGCTGGAGGAATGGAAATTATGACTGGAATCGTAACGGCTAAATCGAGGCTAACTGGCGACTGGGAATTCTGGGTTACAGGAACGTAGGATGCAGGAGTGTAGAGCGACGGAGATCTAGGGTGAATTGAGACTGGAGCTTGCCGGGATAGTGAGATGAATGTCGCATGGATGCTGGAACTTGTCGGCCCACTGCAGCGGAGTGGAGGCCAACGGTATAATGAGTTGAGTAGGGTAACATGGGGCTTCACTGGGAAGGGCAAGGTTAATGCCCTGGGGATTTGGAAAGATCGAAGGCCAATAACTGGATAGGCCCGTGATCTACTAAGGAGTAGGTGGAAGGTCACCCTGGCTGGTGGGAAGAGATGTATTTTCTCGTTATCAGCTCTACCACCCTCTCGGGTTTTCGCCAGAGCCGACCCCCTTTAGCTTTTTCCGATGCACCCTTACGGGTTTTCACGTCGAGGGATTTCCCAATTTTGCCTGAGGTATGTAGACACGCTAAAATTGACATTAGCATTAACAAATCTCATGTTACCATGCAATGCCCCCAAGTGGATTCCATCTTAGGGTTGAATAGGATGAGTATTTCTATTTTCTATTTTTTTTTGTGAAAATTGCACCTCTCATGGTGGACGCTATTTGTTATTAGTGCCCCCCATAGAAGACGCTTATTGTTGGGGCACTTATCTATTAAATGGTAGTTTTCTGTAAATGGCGACTTTCATGACAGGGGCTAATTATTTTTATTTAGAAAATTACTATACCAATTATGCTTTTGTAATTCTCAACCATATGCCTTGGCAATAAAAAGTGGAATTTTCCACCTTAAAAAGAAATAATGACAATTAATGTCATAGAGAAAACTAGCCAATCACAGCAAAATCCATGCATCGGGCATAATTTTTTCTCAAAGAAATTGGGAAAGGAAAGGAAGAGGATACTGACCTTTCAACTCTATTGGTAGACCATGGCAATCCCAACCTGGCACATAGTGGATTTTACAGTTAAGGAGAAGCTGCAAGTACAAAGCATTTCTGGAAATTGTGAGGAACATATGAATACAAAATGTCGGGAAAAAAAACAAGTTTGACATGGAAAACATTGGACAAGTTCCAAAGGCATGTTTTTTTAAGGGATGGGAGTGGGGCATAAAAGAACGAACTTTTCAACAAAAAAAATGAATGAATGCATAAACGAAATTAATTGAATTAACAGGGTGCCACTCTTCTCCAAGGAAGTGTCCGGTGACAGAAAAAAAGAGAATCCTAATATCCCCTTTCTAGTATCCATGGAGGTATTTTGGTAGGTCGACTTGAACGATTAGTTTCTTTTTGTTATACTTTCAGACCCAGTGAAATGGCTATCTAGTGAAGGAAATCCTAGTAATGCAATTAAATGCAGTCTTATTCTTGCAATAAGGTTGCATATCTAATGCTGAATTCACCACTTGCTATTTGAAAATTAATATTGAAGATGATACCATAGGTGAACACTATGTTGATCAATATGCAGAAACAAGAACATCTATACAAGGGCTCCAAGGATATTGGCATTCTTCTCACCCCCATGATATAGCATTACAGTCAACTCAAGTCAACATATGAGAAGACATTTTTCCTTCTGGCATATGGCCCCGTCGAAAACTAATCCTGAGACATCTCCTGTGGCACAGTACCTAAGTCTAACCTCCATCTTTTCAGAATGCCATTCAACTATCTTAGGGCCACGCACATAAATTCTAAGCTACCCCCCCCCTGGCAGACTCAGCTTATCCAGATACATATTGCAAATCATGTGGGTATCTTACACAAAATGAGAAGAGCAGATTTTGAAAATCCTGATATTATCATAATATGGCTTCTACAAAAGGAAGGTCCACTAAGTCCTAGAACAAAGACACAAAAGGAATGGTGTTAAATAATCTACAAAAATTTCTATCACGGAGTTTCGGGGTGAATTTTAAGGTCTAAAATTTTTGACACTCTGACATTTGTTTTATGTAGATATATTTTTTAAAAAATCATCTGAATAATCCCAACCAATGGGACCCTAGGTACAACGAGTGTAGTGTGCAAAGCATTACTAAAATTACAGAAGGGTCATCATTCAAGCTTTCGGCCTCTTCAGTCACCATGCACTTATTTGCCGGCAGAGAGAACGAAGAAGACACTACGAAGCCCATGCCACAGTGTACGGCGTCTGCATGTGAAACAATCACATCACGTCGAAGTAGCATCTCAGCCCATTGATTGCTACCATCTTGTTTGTGGGCCGTCCAATAATTGGTGCAGGATGTTGTTTCCCTTCAGCATCTTTGTCCCTTCGAGCGCAGGAAACAGATTCGAATCAACGGATGTCATGAATTTACATTATCACATGATTTAAAGAAGATATTTTTTAGTTTTTAATAAATTATATTGTTCAATAACTAAGATAGTAATCTATCTTGATCTGCATCTAAATTAATCTTACCACATAAAGCAACCGGCGATTCGGTGACAGGGCTCTTCCAAGTTGCTGCTTGTTGCCCAACGTGAATGTCTCAACACAACGACGTACGGAATGCCCGCTTCAAACAGTGAGAGGAGGAAGGCTCGGAGCACACGCAGTGTGGATGTAGCAGTGAACTCCGGTCATGCGATCCCAGTGCTTAAAGAAAACTTGCAAAGGTGTCCTGCGTAGCTAGTTTTTTTTTTTTTTTTAGTCAGGGGAACCGGATTGGGGGGAGGGGGTGGGAACAAGGTTCGCTTACTCGGTGATTCGTATCGGATCGAGATTTTTTTGATCCGGTACGATACGTTCGAGTCACAATCGATTCGGACGGATTCGGTCTCACTTAAATTAAATATCTTAATAATTATTTATTTTTAAATAAAAAATATATTAAATATTAATGAAATGATAGCATGTAACCCATTAATATATGACCCGGACTGCGCCGACTCGCGTCGACTCGGGTCCGGATCGTATCCGACTCGGATCTGACCCGTCTGACTCGCACGAGTCGAGCCGATCTGAAATTAACGCCGTGGATTGAAGGCGCATGGGATGGCGACGAGGAAGCCGAGGCCAACGCCCGCTTTATCGTCCGAGCCGCCAACAGCCATTATGAATTGCTGAAAGCCGCTCGGGACGCGCTGCAGGCGCTCGTCGGCGTGGACAAGCTTCTCCACGAACACGGGATGATGACCGGCGTTGAATGCCCCGCCATCGCCACCTTGCGCGCCGCAATCGCCAAAGCCACTGGCGATGACAACAGCGCCGATCAGGGGTCGGCCCAATGATCCGCCCCTACCCCCTTGAGCGCCCCGACCTGCCCATTGCCGACCGCATGGGCCACGACATCGGGGACTTCATCGACCGTTTGATGTTCCGCGCGCTTCCCGATCAGCTTTCCACTCCGTGCGAGGAGTGCGGAGAGCGGCTGATTGCTTGCGCCTGTGTGAGGGAGAGTGAGGGATGACCGACAAGCTGGAAGTGACGCAGGCGGATCGCGATGCGGCGGCAAGTGCCGTCATTGAGGCGTCAGACCTGACGATGGAAATTCGTCTCGGAGAAAGGGACAGCCTTGCTGTTGTCCAAGCCTTCGCCCGCCACCGCGCCACCCATTCAGGCGAGGGGCGCAGCTATGGGGCGGGGGAGGAAGACTCGTCGAAAATGTCCATCGAGATGGCGGAATTATTCGGCATCGTCTGCAAGCTGGAGCGTCTGAAATCGCAGCGTGACGACCTTATGCGGACCGATGGCGGTTTCGCAATGATTGAGCGCGCAGCCGACATGATGGACGAAATTGTAGACAGCGTGCCCGAGCTTAAGGCCGTGTTTGCCAAGGTCCACGCCCGCGAAGCAAGCTATCGCGCCACCCTCACCCCCCAAGGCGATGGGGAGGGGCGAACTGCAATCGACGACATCGCCGCCGAGCGGCGACGCCAGATCGAGGCAGAAGGCTGGACGCCCGATCATGACGACGAGCATGGCGATGGATCGCTGGCCGCCGCCGCCGCAACATATGCTTTCTCAGCAGCAACCGCCGAACGCTATCTCGCGGCCGATCCGATAGGCTTCTGGCCGTGGGCGCGAGAATGGTGGAAGCCGTCAAGTGAATTAGGTTCATTGCTATAAATGGAGTCTATAACCCTAATTCAGAAAGTCCAAAGAAGTATTAATAAGAAGAATAGGGCTTGTTTTTTGCTCTATATTGCTTACATGTGTGTTTTTGGGAGAGGCTCAAAAATAGAACTTGCGTAGTGTTGTTGCATTCCACGTCCGAGAGATAGGTGTTCCTTCCATGGTGGACAGTCGGTACGCCCCTTTCCCGAGCGTCTCGACCACTCGGTAGGGGCCTTCCCAGTTAGGGGGCGTGGGGCCGCAACTGAAAGAAACGGTCATGGGAGGGCCGCCACTTTAATAAAAATGGTCATAGGGTTGACCGCCAGAGGAGAGGGCCGAGCTGGGTACAAACGGGTGAAAAAATCGCGGTAGACTGCTACGATCAGGTAGCGATCTACCCAAGATCGCTACTTGATGATTTTTATTTTTATTTTTTTAATAAGGATCGCCACCTCCAAGGTAGCGGTCAACGCCCGTCCATCAGCCCGATCATGCTCCGAATTGTCCCAAAATGGGCCCAAAAGTTGGGGAATTGAAGATGAAAGCTTCCAAGACTCAATGGGCTCGAAATAGGCTCAAGAAAAGGGCTCGAAATAGGCTCAAAGAAGGCTCCAAAATGATGGTCAATTCAGGGCATCACGGAAGGTGACTAAGAGAAATAACTCAACTTGTAGGCTTAAAATGGGTGTCAACAGATGCCTCTCCTTGATGTCCGCTTTGCAAGAGAACGAGCGAAAGCGGCGCGAAGGTGAAATGGAAAGGAGATGGAGGGAAAGCGACAGCGACGTGAAATGGAGATGAAGCAGAGAGAACTGAAAAGCGGACATCATGACAAAAGACACCCGTCAGAACCAACAAGCAACAGAAATTCTCCCAAAAATGTCAAACTAACCACCCGAAATGACTGACGTGCATGAGACATATATGGAGAAACTAACTAAAGGAGAAAAAAGGAACACGGCTAACCTCATTGGGGGACACAATCTACGAACAATGAAGGGATCAGATGAACACAGCTGAAAAGCTGGAAAAGGAAGAGCAAAATCGAGATAAAAATCCAGACAGGAATCACGCTGGCCAGCCAGACTAAGCGACAAGATTAGAGAAAATGATCAAATTCGGAGTGGAATGAGGATCTCTTATCCAGGAGAACTGAAGTGCAATCAACCATTTCACCATCACGCATAGTGAAAGCTTCCAGTCGGGCGTAACCCGGCCTTCCGTTAGTGCCATTTTATCTACCAAGGGCCCATGCAAGCAAGCATGTATTAACATGGCATTCATGGATATGCTAAAGCGTGATAATAGAACCACGAAGATAGATAATTTAGACTTAAAAAAAATCTCTTTTATTTGGTTTATGATTAATTAAGTTTATTAGCTCCGACCGAGGGAGGCAAAGATCATCCAGAAGATGGGTGAGGGGTTGAAACGGCGCGAAGGAGGGGATTTTGCATCAAACCGGCGTGGCTAGGCATAGGTGTAGGGTTCCCTAGCACAGTGAAACGTAGGTGAAGGGGTTTATACGGCACAGGGGGTAGCATTCCCTTACTCGGCGCGGATGGCTTGGGGTGCACTGGAATAGGGCGCGTCGAGTAGAGACCAATTGAAGAATTATTGATTTGAGTCTAAGGATAATCTGGCGCGGGGGAGTACCGCGCCGGATTAGGACTGCGCTGGTTTAAGGGTTTTTCATGTATTTTTGAGTTATTTTTGACTTATTGAGATGTTTGTGAGTGTTTTGGGGTTAATTAGGTTAATTCCAGGCTCTCCAGTAGTAGAGTCAGAAGTTTGTGCGAGGTCATACTCGAGCACGGATGCTTGTTCTTTCAAAAAACAACATGCTTTATTAAGTCCAAATCATGAGGGTAACTTATTAGTTAAAACCCAGTGAAAATTGGGCAGCATCTCCCCATCCCTGGAGGACTACGGGGGAGAAGCGGGGACATACTCAGGTGGCAGAAGCCCCTTAGAGCCGGGTGGTACAACGGTGGCCGACAGACCCAAACGGATAGGAAATCCTGAGGGCTAGCCTACGAGAGGCACCATCGTTTCGTGGGTTAAAATGTGATCGGATGAGATGACTAATAAGGAAAGGAGAATCCCGAGGACTAGCCTATAAGGGCCACATGACCCGTGGTCAAATCACAATCTAAAAAGGGATGACCGATAGGGAAGGAAACCCCGAGGGCTAGCCTACGAGGGGGCACACAACCCGTAGTCACCATGGTTGTCCTTGAGGATAGTAGATTTGATGTTGGGTTAAAGCCCTGCTAATATTCACTCTTTGGCATCCTTTAGGGGTTTCCTAATACGTAGCGGCTGTCGCCGTCCACAGTGAACCCCGCATAATCCCCCTCACCAATGGGCTCGATCCTGAGACTGGACGTGGTAACGTCCTTGTGCGCACTGCGGTAGTTCGTCTTTTTCCTCCGTATACGCACTGGGATGTCCGCGACATCTCCAGACACATGCACACGGAAGATGCGCTTCTTTGGCCGCACAGTGGCGTTCAGTCCTACGCTGTGTGCTAACCTCTGAACGCTCTGCGCGAGCGCCAAGCTTTCGCTGTACACGTCGTAGTACACATGGGCTCTAGTTACCTTATTCCCGTCTCCGTCGATGATCCCTGCTAGCAGCTCCAACCGCTGATTACGACTGCCGTGCATGTACACTTCTGGGATACTCTTGTTGCGCCACACGCCAAGCTCCTTCAGCTTCAGCGTGAATGGGTGAGGCACGCCCTGACGGTGCTTCAGGCGTGGGTACCAGCACGAGCCGTCCGTGTGTTCCTTGTAGGTGTATCCTTCCTGTTCAGCGTAGTCGCGGATGGCGTTTCGAAACTCCTCGTCCGTGGTGGCCCACTCTGGTCCTGTTTTCTTCCCGTCGGTGATCCATAAACCCAGGATGTACGGGTCTATGGGTAGGACTTTCTGGGGGTACTCCACGCCAACATGGAACCCCTTTAGGTGCCGTTGCATGTTGGTCGAAGCGGTATAGACCTTCAGTGGGATGTCCAGCACATCTCCTTTGTTGCCGTAGTCGCCCTTGTTCTGCGTTTTCCTGAGAGTCAAGATGTGGCTTTCGTTTACGACATAGCTTAGGCCATTTTTGTGGGTGATGCGGTACATGGGCTCTCGTCCTGTTGTAGTGCTCAGGACTGTCCTTGGGGTGCTGTCCATCCCCATGACGGAATCGCCCAGCTCGACGTCCTTTGCTAGCTTGGTGCTGCCGTCGTACATCAACACCTCCGTGTCTGGCGCAAGGCACTTTGCTCCATAGATGCTCTCCATGCCAAGCCACTTCTGGTCTGCGCCTTCAGCGCCTGCCTGTGTGACGTTGATGACCGGAGCGTGCTCCTTCGCCAGCTCACGTGCCCAATTATACAGCAGGGTTTGTCGCTCATGTTCGGCTTCCTGTTCAAAGCCGTGCGTCGTTCGCGTGTGTGTTTCTATCGATGTTTAATAAATTTTTCATCTGCGCATTTATTCGTGTTGCTGGCTTACCATCAGCTCCAATATAAGTTTTTTTTTGATCCCACGCTTCACATCTCTCGAAGATCTCACCGAGCGTCATCGTCGTTGTAGAGTGCGCCATATTAATGGGAACCGGCGTACTGGCAGTTTGATTGGAAAGAGCGGCCGATGAGGTTGACAACGATACGGATGTTACGGATGTAGTTGACGAAGCAGATGACGGTTCTGTTAAGATGAATGATTCAGAACGGCGTTCAACGAGTAGATCGACCGCACACATATCCGATGTGCCGATTTGTCGGACGAGTACATAGCCAACATCGTGTTTGACCAGCATCCAATGTCGGCGTTGGTCATCGGGGTCGTTTGAGAATGGGCGATAACAGCGGATACTCCCAACAGTCCGATCGGACAACTGCAGTTGGGTGAGTAGTTGCGCTTTGCTCACTCCGCAGTTGCCGTCATGGTCGATGGATTGCGCGGTGCGTGCAATATTGAGATGAACGGAATAAAACATGGCATTGACTGCCAAGTCGAAGTAAACATTGACGCAGACGACGCATCGTATTGTTGGAGTTGTGGCAATGTCGCGGCTCACGTCGATTTCGCGTCGTGTCAGCACTGACGCGTATGTGTTGAGTCGTGGCCGTGACCGTCGCTGTGGCGGTTGGATATCGGTGTTATCGACGACGGCGACGGCGTCAACGGCGGCGCCTTGAACGGCGTCGTCGTCCATATCGGCGTCACGGTCGTCGTCGACGGCGCCGGGGACAGCGGGGGCGGCAGCGACGTTGCGGTGACTGGAGTCGTCAACAAGAGGGAGTACGTTGGTGGCAGAAGCTGCCATGTCAGTATCGGCCTCGGAGTGAGCGGTCGACGTCTCATCCCGGCGACCCCGCTTGCCCTTTCCTTTCTTAACCATCCGGATGACGAGATCACGATGAACACTATGGATCTATTGTCAGGATAGAGACTGTTGATAGAATTCGACGATGTGACGATGTGGCTCAGAGGTGGGGAAAGTTGGGATCCCAACAAAATGACTGACACTCGGAGCGCATTGTTGTGACACACTGACGCTGAGCAGTATAGCCCCAGTACCGATAATACCATGAACATGGCGCCCATGGCCTTTATGGTCTTTGTCAAGGGGTATGACCTAGACCTTCCATCTAAGTCAGAGAAACTTGATATCCTTTGCATTGGTACAACCCCAGTACTGATGATACCATTAACTTGGCGCCCATGGCCTTTTTGATCTTAGTTGAAGGGTATGACCTAGACCTTCTGTCTAAGTCAGAGAAACCCAATGTCCTTTGCATTGGTATAATCCTAGTACCGATGATATCATTGACTCGGTGCCCATGACTTTTTTGGTCTTAGCCGAGGGGTATGACCTAGACCTTTCGTCTAGGTCAGAGAAGCCCGATATCCTTGCATCGGTACAATCCCAGTACTGATGATACCATTAACTCGGCGCCCATGGCCTTTTGGTCTTAACCGAGGAGTATGGCCTAGGCCTTTCGTCTATGCCAGATAAACCCAGTCTCTTGCGTTAGCATAAACCTAATGTCAACGATACCACCATAATTAGCGCCTGACTCTTTTTTTGGAATTAGTTAATACAACCTTATGATCTAGTCCTACCGTGATCATCATATCAACTTGATGCCTCGTGTTGACATAAACTCAATGTCGATGATGCGACCTAGAAAGAAAAAAAGAGAAAAAAAGAAGAAGAAGGAAAAAAGAAGAGAGCGATTGCTTGCCTCGGTGCAACCCCAGTACCGACGATACTGCTAGTTTGGTACCCATAGCCTTTTGGTCTCACTCGAGGGGTCTGACCTAGACCTTTCATCTAAGTCAAATGTACTCGATCTCCTTGCTTCAGTACAATCCTAGTACCGATGACGCTGCCAATTTGGCACCCATGATCTTTTGATCTTAGCCAATGAGAATGGCCTAGACCTTCTATCTGAGCTAGAGAAACCTAATTCCTTATGTTGGCATCAACCCAACACTAATGATGCTACCCCGATTGGTGCTTGATTCCCTATCAGGCTCAATCAGTACAACCTAATGGCCTGGACCCTCCATCTGAGCTAGATACACCTAACTCCTTGCGTCGACATACACCCAATGTTGACGGCACCACCATGATTGGTATCTGGCTCTTTGTCAGGTTCAATCAATAAAGCTTTCGACTTGGGCCTTCCATCGAAGCTGATGATAAACTACCCATCCTACCCTAACACCAACCCTCAATCATGTCAGGGTTCACCCCAATCCTTCACTGTAGGCTTTCTGTCTAAACCTGTGCACAAAGCCTCTCTGCCTTGCTTTGGCATTGACCCTGTGCTAATGATTGAGCCCCTCTACGGCTAAATCTCCCAGCCCGTGTGCTCATTGTGGTGAAGCGAACCCCTCATCCCTTCACTGAAGGGGTGAGCACTTTCCCATATACATGCATCAGATTGACGGCCTACTAGCTCATGAAGCGAGATATGATGAAGAAGTCTACACCCGTGTGCCCTGCGCACTCGCCCCTCATTTACACCAACCATGGTTGGGGGGCATTTGTTGACACCCGAAATTTGCCATCAAGAGCGACCAGCTTCGTCGAGCCAAGCTAGCACAGTTAAAAGGAAATAGGTCGGAATGATGACAAGTATATTTTTGCAAAGTCCCGCAATGGGCAAAGAAGAAAAGGAAGAAGATAAAGAATAAAATAAGAATGAAAGAAAGGAAAAAAGTGAAAAGAAGAAAAGGAAAGCAAAAGAGAAAGGGAAGAGAGGAGGGGATGAACCGACAGCATCCACCATCTGGTAGGCCTCCACACCCTATAAGTAGGGCTTTAGCTGCCCCAACCGGCAACACGTTATGTGTTGAACTAGCAACGTCTTACGGCAGCCCCTTCGCGAGTTGAATGGTAGCCTCCAAGGGGCCGATACGACAGTAACGTGCGAGCATCTAGTGGATGCAGCCCCCTCAACCGGCAAGCCACCTGAACTGGCAGTCTGAAGATTCATCTGACAGTAGCCTGATCCAACAGCCCAAGTCCCCAACCAGTAGGAGGACGAACCGGCGGCCCTGGTGTCCCCTCATCCGGTAGCCCCCTAGCGGGGCTCATCTGGCAGTATACGTGTAGCTCCATCCGGCAGGCATGTGTCTGGCAGCCCTCCCACAAGATCATTTGGTAGCCTCCTCCCAAAGGCCATCCAGCAGGCCCGACATTCATCCGGCAAGTTCTCCACTCCCCTATCCGGTGGCATCGTAACACACCAGGGTGGCCCGCTAGCCTCTGCTCCCCCTACTGCCTACGGCGTGAAGGGAAGGAACACGCCAAGAGTCATGCTCCCATATGGCTCAGGAGAGGGAGTCTTGTCACGTGTGCATGCCCATGCTCCCTACGACATGAAGGAGATGAACAGGCCAATGACGTGCTGCGTGTATAAAGAAGAAGATGGAAATGATAAATGATAACAGATGCATAGTATTCTCGAGCAGGCCACACCCATTTGCTTTGTTCTCTCCTCATTCACTCGGCACCCATGTCCTTTCGGGGACATAGCTGAGGGGTACGACCTAGACCTTCCATCTAAGTCAGAGAAAATTGAACTCCTTGTGTCGATATAGCCCTAGTATCGGTGATAGCCCATCATCATGACCTTCTGTCTAAGTCAACGGATATTCTTCCGTGACGTCATGACTCACCATCTAAGCCAAATCGTTCGGCTTCATGACCTTGTGTCTAAGACGAGAGTTCTTACGCCTTGGCACCATGACTCTCCATCTTAGTCAAGTCATCTGGTGTTACAACCTTGTGTCTAAGCTGAGATTTAGCCGGCCTTGGCATCGAGACCTTCCGTCTGAGCCAAGTCATTATAATCGATATCCATGTGTCGGCATCTTCTCGTGCTGGCAATCCCACTCCACTCAGTTCAGACCTTCTGTCTGAGACCAAGAAGCCCAATATCCTTGTGTCGGTGCAACCTCAGCATCGATAATACACTTAACTCAGTGCCCATGACCTTTCGAGGTCTTAACCGAGGGGTACGGCCTAGACCTTCTGTCCAAGTCAGAGAAACCCAATATTTTTGCGTCGATATAGATCCAATATCGACGATCTCATCTTGATTGGCACCCGGTTCTTTTCGGGATTGATCGATGCGGTTCACGGCCGAGGCTATTCATCCAAAGACGAGAGGATCCTGTCCTGATACCAGTTGCCATCTAGTCAAGTGAGAGGCTGCACCCGCCGGCCCCGCTCCCTCATCCCTCATCGCGATGCCAGTGGGTGGGGGGCATTTGTTGGCGATAAAAAATATATAAAAAAAAGAAAATGAAGAAGAAATGAAGATGAACCAAGCATGTCAAGGCCCACATGAAACAAGAAGGGAAGTTGGGGCATCGAGATGGGGTGTAATATCACATCGTGGTCAATATAACTCCCGTGGGCACAAGTACTTGCAGGTGCTCCTCCCAGGACTAGACCAGACCCCATTAACACCAGACATTGAGTCGTGTAAATATCTAGACATCCACTATAGTTCATAGCCAATAGAGTTCCAAAGGAATAAGTCATTGTAGGAATATTAAGGTAGATTCATGGATTTGAGGAATTCAAGGATAGAACCCTGTGTAGAGATGACATAGCGATAAATCTCTCATAAAAACTGGACATTCATGAATCTGGAAAAAAATGGCATCCACTCGGGATGTTGTAAATTTCAAAATTCGCATCCACTACGGTGCCTGCTAATTCTAAGAATACGAAGGCACGACTGAAATTCGTGTCAACTGTACTAGACGCCATATTCCAATTTGGCGCCAACTATTCTGGACATCAATTCTAGACAGTGATTGGACTCTCACAAAACACCTGATCACAGCGCTCTATGATGGTTGGACGTCATCTTTCTTCACTGTGATATAACTAAAAATAAGTTTTAGGGTTTTTAAGGTATAACCCGCTTAGCTTTCTTGTGGGATTCCAAGGCTAGCGAAGTCTTACAGAGGCCTTGATGAAGAAAGTTCCAATCCGACGAAGGGTCCTAACCTCACCAAGAGATAGAGGGTAAGCGGTAAATCATAAAATAGGGACCATGCCTTGGCCTTGAGACAATGGTGCCAAGAGATCCAATGGTACTGGATCAAAATAGTGAGAGACACTGAGTGACAAGAATTCACGTCAATATCAGAAGGCATTAATTAAAGAATACGCGTCCTTGTGCAAAGGTGCCAACTCTTGATTTTACCTGGTTTAAATAAAATTATTTTAAATTGGCATCCGCGTATGAAGGTGCTAGTTCTTTAATTCGCGTCAAAGTGCCAGACGCTAATTCAGGTATTCTCTAGATTATTTCATTTTAATAATTTCAAGATGATTTCACGTCTCTGCAAAGAGATGCTATTTAGTTATTTCACGTCCACTCAAGAAGACACTAATTCTTTTTAGTTTACATGTTGTTATACATCAGGCAAGTACATTTATAGATCGATCTTACTATTCATTTGTTTAGGAAGCATGAATAGTTGCCTTATGATTTGTCTTCCATTTCTTATCTTGAAGATTATTACTTTCCTTATTTAAAAAACATGAATCGTGACCGACCTTCAAACGCTTTTCTTAATTCACCCCCGCTCGTCGGGGAGCGATCTTGGGGAATCAGTTCTAACTCAGAATCAGAAAATTCAGGAAAATGCCTAAAGTCCAGGCGCCGCTTATTAAGAAACGACGGGGCATAGGGTGCTTTTTAGAAAGTGACCAAAGGAAAGGTTTGTAACGTGCCCTCACGCGCAGTCATTTATTATGAAATAGTGACTCACTTCAGGGCGTGACTTAAAACGCGACAAGAAGACAGTTGCAGCTTTCAAGAAAATTATAAAAGAAGAGGAAAAATCTATCTATCAAATCAGTGATGAAGTCCAATTAGGGCACGAAATTTACTCAACATAGTGTCAATTTTGACGTGTCTACAGCTGCCCCGTCTTGGCATCTGCTTTGCAAGGGAGTGAGATGGAATAGAGCGTAATGGAGACAAAGTGACATTGAGTGAAGTGGAGGTGAAGTGAACTGAAAAGTAGATATCAAGGTGTGATGTGACACATCTCAGATACTAAGCGTTGAAAATCTTTCCATTTTTCTCGACGAAACAACTCAGATGATTACGAGAAAGCAATAAATACCTGGATGAAAATTAAGCTAACAAAAATGTGCACGAAGGCACAAATGGGGAGACACCATTGGAGAGCGATTACCAGCCGATGTGGATGTGCTACAACCAAGGTAGATTTGTAGAAAAATAAAATGAAGTGAGGTAGGAATCCAGGAAAAGATGCATGCAAGAAATCAGCCTGAGCGGCTCCAAGGAGAACATAGTACTCGACTTGGAGTGGAATATTTCATGCCAACTTAATTCAGAACGAGTGAACTTCATCATTGATTTAATAGAGAGATTTATTGAAGCTCAAAGTCCTACATGATGCATGCTGGGCTAAAAGAAAAAGTTAAAACAAACTAAACTAGAAAATAATCAAGGATAATATTGCTAAGCTATCTAGACTTAGTAAAAAATCCATATTTATAAGTTGACACTAAGTCAAAGCCCGTTTATCCACGCATCAACTTAAACATAGGAACCATCATCCCAAGTCTTGGATGACTCAACGGCCTATCAGGCCGCACAGGAGCATGGTCAGTTTGCCACGGTCGCCGAACAGCATGTTCAGCGCGACGGCGATCAGGCCGAAGGAAAACGGCGGTCGGGCGCTTTCGCGGGACGTCTCCGGGGCGGCGTTCATCGTGGCGGTTTCTCCTCTCCGGCGCGGGGCCGGAATCAGGCGGCGGACGCGGCGCGGATGCCCGCGGAGGCGAAAGTGACGACGCGGCGGATGAGCGATTCGGGATCGTCGGCAGCGCCCGGCGTCAGGAGGTCGAGGATTTCCGTGCAGTTCATGGCGTGCATCAGGCAGCCGACGGAAAGGTGCATCGCGCGGTGGAGCGCGACCGGCGAGGCGCCGGGGAGCGCGAGCGCGAGCGCGTCCACGAACCGGCGCTGCACCGGCGCGAGCGCTTCGCGCATGAGTTTGCCGGTGTTTTCCGGGTCGGATTTGATGCGCGTGAGCAGCAGGCGCATCAGTTGGAAATTGGACGGATCCTCCTTGAGGAACCGGACGGACGGCGCGACGTAGGCCTCGACGATGGCCTCGACGGACGGTTTGCCGGCGGCGTTTTTCAGCACCTTCTCCAAGGCGGCGATCCGGCGATCGCCCACGGCGCGGGTGTGGCGCTCGCCCACGGCGGCGACCAGCGCGTCCTTCGAGCCGAAGTGGTAGTTGACGGCGGCGATGTTGACCTCGGCGGCGGCGGCGATGGCGCGCACGCCGGTGGCGTCGAAACCGTTTTCGGCGAAGAGCGGCGCGGCGGCGACGAGGATGCGTTCCCGGGTGCCGGACTCGTCGGCGTGGGCTTTTTTCAAGGCTCGGGCGGACATGGACTTTCGATGTTTGAGGAATCACTCAAACGCTCGTTTCATCTTTTGTCAAACGTCCGTTTGAATCAACCGTCCCCTCGCCGGAAGGGGCACCGTCGCCGTCCGCCCGGGCCGGACGCGCAAAAGGCCGGCGACAGACGCCGGCCTTTCCCGTTTCCCGGAATGCGACCGAAGGCGGTCGCGCTTCCCGAGCCCGTTCAGAACGCGATCCGCACGTTGCCGCCGTATTTCGACACGCCCGAGTATATCGCCGCGCTGAGCCGGAGCATCGCCGAGGGCGTGGCTGCGCTGCCGTTCAAGCCGGATGTGGTGCATGAGTTATAGATTGTCATCATCAAAACAAGAGGTGCACAACACCCTCGATCACTCAGCTTGCGGGTCTACCCGTCCTCAACTTAGCCACCCTGGCCAACCCGGGGGTGCCCTGACCACAAGCCACGGCATGTGGCACTCAGCAGCGAGGCCGGGGTTCTCCCCAACATGCCTCCCTCTAGCCTTCAAAAGTCCAAGGGAGACTTTTTCCAGTCAACCACAGGCTCCGAGAGCCCTTACAACGCCTATACGGCCCATGCTCACATATTGGGAATTTTTTTGAGCACCTTATGGGCGAATATATCACAGCCGTTCTACAGCAAGTCGGGGGGCCAAACTACGGCTTGAACACACTAGCCATATCCTACGGCAATCCTCTAGCAAGTCAGGGCCACCTCTGACCCCCAAACACTTGGCCACGAGTCGTTTACTTTCAGCCCCCGGGCCACCTCGGGGCTGCCTGCCAACCTATCGTACAACGCAGCATATATAACAAAGGCTGGGCCCACACATCCAAAATGCCTGCTCGTGGCTCCCATGAGCTATACTACTTGTCCTTGGACCAAACTTGAGGCCCACCAGTCCACTACCTAAGCCGTTCGGTAACGTAGAATGTGTCTAGAATTTCCTCGAACACCTCTCTAGCGGCAGCAACAACACGACAACAACAGACCACCACGGGTCAATCCCGACACTTCTTCGGCCCAAGTCCTTCAAAGGACATCGCCAAACAACCACAGATGGCCACCTAGGCCAACACCACGTGGTGGCCACCCCACCCGGGGGGAGTTCGCCCTAGGCATGATCGCACCCGAGTGGGGGCAAACTCCCCATGGGGGCCGTGCTCTCCATCTAATCCCGTGGGTCCCACCGCCATCCCATCTCGGTCCATGTCTAGCGTAGAAAGGATCCGCGTACTAGCTCGGGGGTGCTCGTGGAAAAGAAGACTTGAGATCTTGTGAAGCTCGGGTAACGGTCTTGTTCTATGCACACGACCAACTGGCAGCCACCGTATCCTTTCTTGTCGTTGTCTTGTGTTCATACTAGGTCAAGGTGGGCCCAAAATAGATAAAATAGAAGTTTTATCGATTCAAGGGAAAAAAAACCCCATTCTAGTCCAAGTTAACCCCCGTAGGGGGTCGACGCTTGTGCATGAGGGGGTCGACCCCTACATGAGGAAGGGTCTACCTGTCATAAAAAAATTGTGTGTGTGAAGTATGCATCTATATGATGGCCATTGTGAAAAGGGCTTTCGCAAGCATGATAATAGGATTCATATTGATTTCTCATGTAAACAACTATGCATTTTACACTATCACTGAATTTCCATGAGTGTTTGATACGCTTGTCCTTCCACTGTTTATCCAAATGCATACATAGCATCTCCCCAGATCGTGCTCGAAGCCATGTTGGGAATGCAATCAATCATTTGTGTGCCATGAGGTTTTCATTTGCATGACGCCTTCTGTGTGAAAAGTTTGTGACATACTTTCTCCTGCCTTTGGTACAAGTCTTGGACCAAATCAAAATCCCCCCCAATCAAACCCCACGCATAACTCACTATCTGGGACAATGCGTCGATGAACTTTACATAGCATGTCAATGCACCATTGTCCGGGACTCCTATTTCAGCTCCCCTTTCATCCCTCTGTTGAGTATTCTGCATATTCTATCTAAATGCTTGGAATAAGCTGATTTGCCATGGAAGAACCAAAAGAAAGATGAACAAAGATGATCTAATGAGCAGTCATGATGAAAGGTGCATGAATGAGGGTTGAAAATGGATTTGATTACATGAACAAAAGAAAGAACAAGAAAAATGAAGGAAAACAAATCTATTGCACTTCAATAAAAAAAATGAGGATGAAAGGAGGGGTGAGGAAATGATGAAATGATCATAGCAAAAAATGAGCGAATGAAGGTTAAAGATGGATCTAACTGCATGAGCAAAAGAATGAATGGACCAAAGAAAAGATCAGAAGTCAAAACACCATCGAAGCCCCTGTCCGGCAGGCTTTCCTACCACTGCCAAGATTGATCGACCGACCGAGAATTTTGGTAGACTGAAGCACCCTGTAAACATAAAAAAAAAGAGAAAAGAAGCATTCGTAAAGAGACCAAAGCAAAAAAAATGGCTGTGGATATGCAACCCACTGAATTTCTGATGTAGATGTTTGTTCATTCTATAGGTGTTGTGTTCCCTCTAGTTTTGATGCTGGCAAAATTATGTCAGATTGATTGATGCCAGTAAAACTGTGCTGATTCTTTGGGGACCCAATTAAATTTTAGCATAGTATTTCATCCACAAACTGATGGATAAACCGAAAGAACCAATCAGGTGGTAGAAGATATGCTGATAGCATGTGTTATAGACTTCGGTGGGAGCTGGCACGATCATTTACCTCTAGTGGAATTCGCCTATAATAATAGCTATCAAGTCAGCTTTCAAATGGCACCATTTGAGACACTATATGGGAGAGATTGTCGCTCACCTGTCTGCTGGAGCGAAGTCGGGGAAAGACAACTACTAGGTCCCAAATAAATAAGGGATACTACAAAAAAAGTCAAGTTGATTCGAGAAAGACTCAAGATGGCCCAAGATAGACAAAAATCATATGCTGACAATCGAAGGCGTGACCTGAAATTTCAAGTAGGCAACCATGTGTTTCTCAAAGTCTCTCCGGGTCAAGGTATTCGAAGGTTTGGCATTAAAGGCAAGCTTACTCTAAGATTCATTATCCCTTTTGAAATTTTTGAAAGGGTTGGAGAAGTGACTTATCGATTAGCTTTGCCTCATCAATTGGCTGGAGTTCATGACGTATTTCATGTCTCAATGCTCAAAAGGTACGTTCCTGATCCATACCATGTTATAAGTTATGATAACTTGGCAATTAAAAAGGACTTGACGTACGAGCAAAATCCCATCAAAATAATTGAGTGAGAAGTACGTCAACTTCGGAATAAAACTATTCCCATGGTTAAAGTTCAATGGAACAAGTCTTGACCATACGAGGTGACATGGGAAACGGAGAAAACCATGCGCAAGAGATTTCCTAAGTTATTCGAATGTAAGTACACTCTCCTTTGAAATCTAGGTATTGAATTTGGGGCTGAAAACAGATTAACGTCCACATGATCAGGCGCTAATAGTAAATGGCATTAACATCAACAGGCGTAGATTATTTTAGATTTAATAGGAAATTAATCCGTGTTGAATATACAAGTCAATTGTTCTAGGTTTTGGTGTCCTGTATGCAGGGCGCTTATAATAAATAGTGTCTGTTTTAACAGTCGCCGTTTCCTCTTCATTAAAATGTCTAATTTCTATATTCAAATAATCACGCAAGAGTCACAGATATTAGCATCCTGATTGTCAGGCGCATACAAGAATCAGCACCTGATGGCCTATCTATTTGGTATGTCATTGGAAGGCCCGGCTCGGGATTGGTTCTTTTCTCTTCTGCAAGAGCAAGTTGTGAATTTTCAAGCTATCCAAGAAAAATTTCTCCAACAGCATCAGGACTAGGTTGGGCCCAAGTATTCTATGGTGGATTTGACACATGAAAAGATGAAGCCCGATGAGGAGTTCTCCTCCTTTGCTGACCGCTGGCGTCACCTCACCGCGCAAGTCCAGGGGCACATTCCAGAGGGAGAGCAAATCAGGATGTTAATATCCAATGCAACGTCGAAATATCGCTTCATCTTAGCCCTTAATGACATCACTTCTTGGCAGCAGTTATATAGTCGAGCCCGCTTCATCCGCCAACAACTTCACGATTCCCTTAACCCAGAGTCTCCACCTTCCACACCCACATACACCTCGCCATCCACATACACCCCTTATGCACCCGCCATGAGTCAGCCTTCCACCGTCTATCATCCCTCCATAAGTCCATATACCTCCACATATCCTTCCGTGGGTCTACCTTCCACGAGCCCCTACACCTCCACATATTAACCCTCCATGAGTCAACTCTCCGCATGTCAACCTTCCATGAGTCAGCCTTCTGCCTCCTCATACCCACATCCGCCTCCACCCCCGGTCAAGGAAATATCACATCTCGAGCAGGTGGATACCATCCACTATATTACCACTCCACATATGACTTCACCAAATCCCTCCGCCACTAGCCAAGCATTCTTGCCTATGCAACCTCCACTCCCATCACTACAACCTCCTTCATCTCATACCCCTCGACATCTGCCATGCCCGAAGCGGGCTCCTCATCCTCTATTGCCAGAGTGTTTTACAAATATCTTTAAGGCTTTGATGGCCACTCATGCATTGCAACTCCCTTCAGTTGTGCCTTGCCGACTCACGGTCGAAAATATGCTCCAGTTTTGTGAATATCATCACCAGCGGGGGCATTTGGTTGAGGATTGCCCTGAATTCCAGGAGTTTATCTATGGCTTGGAAGATCAGAAGAGGATCGATTGGGCCGCCATTCATAAAGTTGTTCTACATCTTCGCAGCAAGTAGCAGCAACAAGAAGCGCCGCCCAGGCAGTCATCTCCATCCCTACAAGACTAGGGGCACCCCTGTGGTACATTCTCTAGGGTTGCACCCACTCCATCACCCTCATCTCCACCTACCTCATTACCTTCGCCATCTCCTACCCCATCCCTACAACCTCCACAAACCCAAGCCTCTGCTCAGGCTAGTGCCGCTTCCACTTCCACCGCCACCTCCACTACTTCTACCCCCAACGTCGCTCGACGCTTTGTGTCGATTCGTCGATGGTGGGCACCACGGCCTCCCACTTCATCTTCTCCATTGCCCTTGCCACTACCTCCCTCATCTCCATTACCAACACCTTCACCATCTTCACCACCATCGCCTTCACCTTCTTCGCCACCATCATCTTCACCTAGGCCTGAGTAAACCACACTTTTACCTCCGCCTTCGCCTTTACTTCCACTTACGCTAGAACTTGTCATTGCCTCTATACCTTTGCCACTTCACCATCCCCATTGAAGCCTCCATGCCATCCAAGCCTTCTACCTTCACCACTTCACCACCTATCTCCACCCTACGGAGCAGGTGTGCATTGCCTTTGGTGCCCCTTGGGTTTGGTCCCTGAGGTGAAAATGAGAAGAGTCAGGATGATTCAATGCCGGTTGTTCAATTCAGGATTCAAGATTTCATCTGTCGGATGTCGATTTGAGTTCTGGTTTTTGGCTATTTTGGGAATGAGCCTGCATTTCCCATGGTGGTTGCTAAGAAGCACTCGCTCACATTGGTGCCAATTTCTTAGAGAGCGAGGCCAGCGGCAATCTCATTGCTCGCTGGGGGTTTCACAATTGATGCTGTTATTACCTCTCGCTCTGTTGTAGTTCAGATAGCTGGCCAAGAGGGGTCCTCTACTCAGGTCATGCTAACGCATATGATCGCCAAGCAGATTATGAAGTCTACATTCAAGGGGCAATTGGCCGTATTCTCAACATTTCGCAAGGACATTCGGCACATTCTATGCAATCTCCCTCACTTTATCAAGCCAGCCACGTCGACGTCGTGTATTACTCTCCCTCAATTTTTTCATGTTCTTCTATCAAGGGAGTTATGCTTCAAGTCTGATTGCCAAGAGCAGTTGTCGAATCTTATCGTCCTAGTAACAAGGGACAAGACTCCATGGTTTGCCGTTCATCATTTCGAGGAGTTAATTGTTCAAGAATATCCACACATTGTTAGCACTGGGTGTCTTGGGGCAACCACCCCGATGAAGCTACATGTTCATAGTCGAGCAAGGTCATCTGCCAGGTGGGCCCGTTATTTGAGGAGATGTTTTAAAACAAGAAGCCCAAAAGTCCAGGTCCGCGCTAGGCAGGTCCGTGTTCAAGAGATTTTAGCCAAGAAGAGGTGGCAGCGCATGTTCAAGGGCTGCATGTTGTGCACTCAGGGGTCCACTTCTTCTTCCTCTCCTTTCTATTCATCATTTCCTCTACTCAGCTCCCACCCTTGAGTGGTGTATTTTCCCTCATTCAATCCTACTTCTGTGATTTTCTCCACTCTTTCGGGGTTCGCAAACCCCCATTCCTCTTCTTCCCATCTGGATCCTATGGATTCTCCCCCTTCTCACAATTCTAGGCCTCGGCCTATGTCATCCTCCCATCCCAATTCTGGGACATCTTCTGATTCCACTTCCCCAGGACTTCCGGGTGGTGCCTCTGCTTCCACTCTGACCCTGTCGGATGACCCCTATTCTTCTTCTCTGACCCAATCAGATGTCTACAATCCTCCTTTTCTGACTTTGTCAGATGGCTATTCTTCCTCTTCTCTGACTGCGTCGGATGATTCTTCTTCTCCTCTTTCTACTAACCCCTCTTCACCCTTTCAGGATTCTTACCCTTTTTCTTGCTATTTTTGAGGCTCTAGGCCGCCTTGATCTCAGTTAGTCTCTATTTCTTCTATATTTGGTTCCTTGTTATCAGGGTCTATGCTCCTTAACGAGGGAGTTCTAGTGTTCGTCTCTCTTCCTTTTTATCCTTCTTTGTCTAGTGAGATGTTTGCCGCTCCTCCGCATAGCGGAATCCTTGAGCCTTTGCTATCCTTTCATCTTTGTCCTATCAAGTAAGGAATACAAAGTTACTCACGCTCCTCAAAACTCGATGATCAAGCTCTCGCTTCAGGATGGTGGTTTCATGAGATAGATTTACAAAGGTATCTTTTATTTTGTGTAAGAACATGCTACCATTTCTATTATTTCTGTTTATTTCTCCACGTGGCCTTGCAATTGAGCAACATGGGCTTCATATACTTCAAGCTCCTGAAGGACTCTTATAATAGCTTCCCTTAGCTCTTTGCTCCAGACAATAGCTTCCTAAATAGTAACATTTATAGAGAACCGCTTCATATGCTAGAGTATTTTGCGATCCGCCCGTGCACGGGCCTTCTCCAACAGAGGAATCATTTTGGCCAAAGGATTTTCTAGGCCGCTCGACTTTTCCTCTTTAGAGCATTTCTCCATCTTGCTCGGCTTACTTGGTCCTTCTTGGAATAATGGGGCCAAAGATTCTTCTTCAGGTGAAGGCAATGGATGATCAATGCCATCCTTGCTAGAGAGGCCAACCTGATCATGAGTTTATCTTGCACTGGTGGGACCGCAAGTTCTCCCTCTTCGTCAGATGGATCAAACTCGAAGACACTACCCCGCACTTCCACTACGGGGGTAGGGCCTGGTTGACAGAGGTACCAAGGGCACCAGGGATCATGCTCACCACCTGTATTCTTATGCACCTAGAGAAGGAACATCCTACAAAAAGGTGATTCAGAGACTCATCCTCTTCCCTACACAGGGCACACAGTATGGGAATATATGTCATGAATGTCGCCAACCTATCATGAGTGGGTATCCGGCCATGTGAAATCCTCCATATGAGCAATTTCACCTTAAGTGGACTCCTAGGTTTCCACCTTTGCGAAGCAAAACCTTATCTCACTCCACCGTCTGAGATTAGGTTGTAGGCTGAGCTGACTAAAAATCTTCCTGGTCCCATCACCACCATCGATCAACTTGGCTATCGAGGCAAAATGTAAGAGAAGAGCAAGGAGCTTCTCCAATTGTTCAATCTCTTCCACCCTAAAGTTTCTTCCAAAAGATGGTGACCAAGTTCCCCTTGGTAACAGTGAGTCAAAAACCTAAAAGACTAATGCTACCTATGCAAAGGCAATAGCATGAAGTTGCGGGAAGATCTCCTCGAGTATGATCACCGCACCACTTGTCCTTCCAAAAAAGGCACCTCTGTCTGTTACTCAACAGGACCCGTACAGTAACTGAAATGATATCTCTTCACTGTAAGATATCCCTCCAAACATGAGAGATGTTATGCTGAGAGGCAGGGATGAGGTTCCAATCCGGTCCCGTTGAGTGGGGAGGGGTCAGACGGAGACTGGACTGACCTGTTCTGCACCCTTGAGGGAGAAAATTCGTAACGTCCTCCTCCGGGATCCAATTGAGGCTCTGTTTTCTGCTTCTGAAAGCTGACAGGAGGACGAAGAAGTTTGTATAAGTACTCCGAGGCTGATTCCACTGGGGTTCATCGTGGCAGAGATCTACAGCAGGATTAGGTAGCAGTTCTGCGCAGTCATGGGAGCCAATACATTTTAAGCATCATTTTGATAACAGCTTAACCCAATAGCGAAAGATTACCCTAGAGTTAACTAGTATCATACAGCTAACGGCCAAGGTTGGAACACTTACCTTGTTTCTTCCCTCCTTCACACTAATCCTTTTGTTGGAAAAAGGTCATATAAGCCATGTACAACAATGGTATTTCACGTAGACTGGATCAAACATAATATGATCATGTCGACATTAAATATAAGAATTGATCCAACGAGTGGCCAAACATCAAACACAAGCATAGAAATCACGTAACAAAAGAGAAAAATAAGATAAGAGAACTTAACTGAAATGTCTTTCTCTTCCCTATCTTTAAAGAAGAATTCATGCCCACAATACAAATGCGTAGGAGTTGTCGCGACCTTCTCGCATGATATGACGACTACAACGATCTCGTGAATGCACTCTTAAGAGATCACACCTTGAAAACAACCTCGTATATCAACTTCCTCTTCCCACGAACAAGAGAGAGTAAGAGCTGGAGATAAAGAGCATAAGAGGGAGAACAAGTCCCTTGGGAAGTTTTTTGATGGCTACGAGAACGGTTCTCTACACCCAAAAGTTGCATAAAATGCTCTTTCCATAATCAAAAGCAATCGACCGACCTGATAAGCCTCATTCCTAGTTGCCTAGTTCGGTGGGGCATGACGTGCGTGCATGTATGTGGTACACCATAGCCTCTCATTGCTCTTTTGAACAAGTTAATCTAGGAATCTTGGGACTATAAGCACACGCACACACACCCATCTTTTTTGAGTAATGTTTTGTGCAACACCTTGACTAATTACACCCCGAGGTGTTACGTAAATTACATTATTTATTTTTTTTAATTTTTTATTTTGAATAATCTTCACGTCCAATTAGCCCGGTTCATGGTGGCGGTGATTCAATACCTTGTATTGGGTCATCGGTATCATGGGCTCTCAGTTCATAATGGCGGTGATTCGATACCTAGTATCGGGTTATCAGTATTATGTACTCTAGGACGTTACAATTACACCCTTTCATATTCACTTTTTTCGGATCCTCCAGATTTCCTCCTCCTTTTCTTATTGATTCTCCTAGGACATCTTGCCCCTTCTTCTCCTCCGTTTCCTCTGGAATCCCTGGACCTCTTTCCTCTCCTCTGATTTATCCTCCTACTTTTTTAGGGCAACACATCCCTTGCCATCCTTTTCCTCCGGCATCTCTGAAATCATCTTTTCCTATACCTTTTCCCAGGGCATCGTGTCCCTCGGTATTTTCTTCCTTGGGAACCTCCAGATCCACCTCCACTCTCCCTTTATCAATTCCTTCTCCTAATCCCTCCAGATCTTGGGTCCGATCTGATTTCTTTCGCGTCAACTATGCTCAGCATCTACCCTTTCTCCCACTACTTTTGAGGCTTTAGTCCTCACTCCCCCACTTAATTCTCTTTTCCTTCTATATACCATTCATGTGATCAAGGTCTCTGCACCTTAGTGAGGGAGTTCTAGCCCCCACCTCTCCTCCTTTTCTCCTTATTCATCCGAGTCTGATCTGGGCACCATTCCTTCATGATTAAGTCAATTCAAATCTTTGCCTCCTTCTCCTTTATCTACCAAATGAGGACTGCAAATCCCATGTTGGTCAATATTACCACCAACAGCTTCTTCTACAAAGGTCGCAAGGTAATTCATCTTTATGCACGATTTTAACTTGAAGTGCTTCTTAATTTGATTAAGAATGGTAGTTTAGGCATAGTCCTAGGTCTTTAAATTAATTTGATAAAAAGAGTCTTTAGGTTTGCTATTGCAGTACCTTTTGTTATGTGAACCCCGCGTTGAGAGTTCGATAATCCCTCACCGCTTATTAAGAGCAACCCTTAGCTGGGCACCGCACACACTTCATGGCATCCTTAGACGTCTCTTTTGGAAAATGCCATTGCTACTTGGGCCATGCTCGGGGGCACGAGATCTGTTCTCTTCTCTACTCGGTCGAAATATGAGTGTAGAGGTATTATGGGCAAAACAACTGATTTAGTATGTGAACAAGGGATGGGCCAAGCCCATTATCGTACACCCCTTTTTTTATATTTTATGCTGGGAGGAGAATAATCGGAAGCCCATTAACAAAGCCCGTCAACATGACTCAGTTGTTTCATTTATGTGGAATTAATTTGATCTTGTGTGAGACGAGACTGTCAGATAAAAGTCGAAGATCAATCAAATAACTTAATTATGCGGGCCGCGTCGGGACGTCGTAATATAACACGGAATTTACTCATGGTAATGTCAGAATTTGCGTGTCTACAGGCAAGAGGCATATAATAGACCAAGCTGAGTCCGCCACAGTCACATGGCACATGGGGGTAGGCGCGTCACACCAACCACCATAGCCAGTCAAACGTCAGTCAAACACAACGTAACGGACTCACACAGGTGCGTTACCTAAACATAATGCACTGGGAGAGATCCGTTACAGTGAACCGACTGACACGATCTTTGAGGCAACACGGTCGTCGAGGGGCTGACAACAATAGCAGACCTCGAAAATCAGCCGAGCATAACGCGCCTAGAAAGGGGCGCTAAAATCATGTAATGGACTAGGTCTGATCCGTCACACTCCATGACATCGAAAGACAAAAAAATGACGAAGAAAGAAAGAGTGTCGATCAGCCCAAATTAATAAGAAGCCAAATTAATAAGAAGAAAGAGTGTCGATCTCTGGAGGTCTATCTGTCGTGTCACAATGACCCGCTTGCCATTTCACTTAATTTTCTTGGAGGTCTATCTATCGTGTCACATTGACCCGCTTGTCATTTTACTCAACTATGGATTCTGCTATAACTGAAACACCTATGGAGTTCAAACACCACGTGGCCGATGGAATGGTATGACTGAGGGATCGAGATATCGATCCATAGTTCCGTACATCCGATCTATGCCTCCATTTGTAATTAATCCCGGAGATTTAGCACTGTATGTAATTAACGACAGTCAGAAATTAATTTATGCCCTTCCCAATTCATCTTGGTGTCATTAATTGCTCATGTCATCACGTGTAAAAGGCTCAAGTAAGAAGTTTTTGTTCCTCCCATCTGATGCTTGCAAGTTACGTAAGAGTCAAGAGGAGAATGTGAAACTGGGTTTTACATATTGATAGACGAACACAGCCGTTAGCCCAACCCAAAACCCATGCACGTACGTATACCAACCCATTATAAATGCATAAAAGGCCCTATGTTCACAGTCAAAGGCCAATCCAAACCAACCTTATTCGAACACTTGCATGCGCTGCAAGCTTTAGGGTTTTATCAAGGGAAAATATAACAGGCGGCGGCATGATTAGAAGGAATGCGTAACTTCCGATCGAAACATGGCAAGCTTTGAAAACCTTCCTGTTAGTGGCCTTCGAACCCTCTAGAAATACCACTCCACTATAAAACACATCCTGATCGAACGTAGCAACCTTGTTGATGCTGCTACGTTCGAGGTCTTCATCCTACTGCTCCTAAAAGCTTCAAGCTTCGTCCTCTGCTTCCATCTTCATCCTGCAGTGGCTGTAACGAGAGGAAGAGTTCTTCACCCATCTTCCTCCTACTGTGACTGCAAGATGAAGAAGGCTTCTTCCCCTTTTGCGTACTCTTCATCCTCTGTTCATCATCCTCGTACCTCGTCTTGCACCCAAAGGTAGGTTTTCACAAAGAACTAAAGCCCAAGACAATAGTAATTAAGTTGCATTACATGTTTACGTTCTCTAGCTTACGGTTTGCATGTTTATTTGAATTAAATAAATAATCACAACATGTTTAAATATTTTATATCCATGTAATCACATATATAAAAATCATAAAATATACATGACTAGAATCCTCATGATTTATCCTTAATTTTCATGTGGTTATATGGTGTATTAACTAGCTAACAATTAAATTTAGAAAATAAATGGGTTAAAGGATTTACACGGTGAATTGCTATTGTTACTATAGCACAGTAGTTATAGGATTTTACTTTGATAGCCCGTTCTAGGGTGTCGGAGTGTCCTTTGGCCATGAAATTTTATGGGCGTATTATTGGGATGGACACCGAGGCAGCGAGGATGGTACCTCCATTTTTCGATGCTCCTATCTCAAGATCCCCCATTTCTCAACCAATTTTTTTTTGAACATCCAGTTAGATAGAATTTTTTGAGCCCATCATTTCAATATATAGAATGTCTGATTCCGACGTGTGTACGTCGAGAACGAGAGGTTTGAAGAAGTTGACACATTTCTTAATTGAAATGGCGTCAATCACACGGCGAGTCGCCTGGCGGTCCTCTCTTGGACCGCTAGGGAGCTTGGCGGTCGATCTAAGGACCGCTAAAACCTACATAGCGGTCTACCCTTAGTCCGCTAAGATCCAAGAATGCGCAAACCTCTAGTGGCCTCTTTATAGACCGTTAGAAGAAGTGGCGGTCCTTCGTCTGACCGCTAGACGAACTCTAGCGGTCAGTCGTACGGCCGCTACCCCACTGACCTCAACAACCAAGAACATGGTCAAGCGGTCTAACCCTGGACCGCCAAAGGGACCGTAGTGGTCTATCGCGAGATCGCGAAGGTCGAACTGACATAAAGGGACCAAATGTGGTGACCCGGGATTCGAGTACCGGGAATTAACTGGCGCGACTCGAACCTCAGCCCGCCTCCCATGAGCCCGAAGGCTCGGAAGGAAAAAAGAGATGGTGTGAGGGGGTGTAAGAAACTAAAGCAACTGCAGAGATGGCACAATAAATAACTGAATAATAATGTAAAAATTAAATAAAATAATTAAACTGTTACAAGATCTAGTACATCTCATGTCTAAATAAAAGTATAATCAATTAAAATAAAGGTACAAGTACGGAGGGAAAGTACAAGTACACGGGGCATACCCCGGCTCTGGCAACTGGCACTAACCTCGGCTACTAGAACCTCGTTGAACACCTGTCGCATCTCCTGAAGATCCGACGTCGCTTGAAACACGGTGAAAATACGCAGGGGATGAGCCTCATTTCATAGGCTCAGTAGGGATCCCTCGCGTCCCTACCTCGCATGAAAACAAAGCAGGAAGCAAGAAAGCAGAAAAGTACCCTACCTAGCAGGCGTATGGTAGGACCGACAAGTGGGAATAAATAAAAGGAAAAGTCGTCCATTCTAACAGTACCGTACTACTGAACCTCGGTCCGTTAAAACTGGAGCCCGTATCTACTAGTGGACAGGAGTACCTCTCACTAGAAGAACGACCGGATGCGTCCTCTGACGTCTTGCACCGCGTCACAAGTGTCTAGCTACAACGCCACGGGCATGAGACTCAGACACGTACAGTAACCAAATTACCACAAAATAAGGACTAGCTGAGCTCGCGCTCGTCAGCGCGGGTCTGAACTCTCAGCCTCGTGTGCACAGCTTTACCGCTCTTGGGAGGCCTTGCGGGTTCCAAGTGGTATCAGGTGTATTCGATAGTCCTATCGGGTATATCTGATATCTGGGATCTGGGTTGTCACAACTGCTCCCCTTAAAAACAAGAAGGTAACCTAAGGGTTTCCTAGAGGTGAGTACCGCTCCCTTGAAAATGAGGAGGTAACTTACGGGTTCCCTAGAAGCGAGTACTGCTCCCCTTAAAAATGAGAAGGTAACCTACGGGTTCCCTAGAGGCGAGCACTGCTCTCTTAAAAACGAGGAGGTAACCTACGGGTTCCTTAGAGACAAGCACTGCTCCCCTTAAAAATGAGAAGGTAACCTACAGGTTCCCTACAGGTGAGCACCGCTCCCCTTGAAAATCAGAAGGAAACCTAAGGGTGCCTTTGAGAAGGTAACCTAAGGGTTTTCTAGAGGCGAGCACTGCTCCCCATAAAGATGAAAAGGTAACTTACGAGTTTTTTAGAGGCGAGTACTACTCCCCTTAAAAACGAGGAGGTAACTACGGGTTCCCTAGAGGTGAGCACCACTCCCCTTGAAAACGAGAAGTTAACCTAAGGGTTTCCTGGCGACGAGCATTGCTCCCCTCGAAAATCAGAAGGAGGCCTGAGGGTCCCTTAGAGGCAGACACTCGTCCCCTTGCAAACCATGGCTGCAAGTTGGCCAGCCCAAGGGAAGGCGCAGGCACTGCAAGGATATGCATACCGAAAAATAATCAGAAGCACATCACACGAGCGTCTCCCGTCAAAGAGGTACACATTCAAACAAGCCCGTGCTAAAGGGATTTTATTCTTTAGTCAAGATACAAAGAATACAAGAAACTTTATTCCTTAGGCAAGATACAAAACTGCCAAAAAAGCCAGAACTGCTCTCGCGAAGCCGTCTTATAGACACACAAGAGAGTAAGGTAACGGAGACACGACCCCATCCCCAGCTTCTCATGACAGTAATAGACGACCTTTCTTCGGCCTACTTGTTCTGAGGAAGTGGCCCAACAGAGAAAGTCGTCTATGCCTGAGAAGAGGGACGAGCTCCACACCTAGCATCCCTTTTGATCCGGGACAGCGGACCAACTAGGGATACTGGTAGCAGAGAGACCTGCACCAAGAATGAGGGCCGGTTGACCCATCCTCCCCTGGCTGACGGGAGACACTGGAGCAACAAGGCCTACCCATTACTGAAGCTGACCCAGCGCACTAGCCATGCCTACAAACTGGAAACCAAAGCCGACCGCCTTGGCTACCGACACCTTCAGGCAGAGGAGCACGCCCCTTAGCTCGGGGAAATATTTCGTCACGCACTTGCAAGCACGAAGGAAAGCGGTCATGTCCATGCGATAAGAAGCCGGCAGGAGGGACAATACTAAGAAGCAAAGAGGGCGAGTACAAAGGCATTTTTTCACTCCGATCAATACTTGTAAGGTGAGACGAGGATTCCCATACACCCCTTCATTACGGAAGGAAATGGATGTTCCACCACGGTCGCCAAGCAAGCGTTTTCATTAATGAAAGCAGGAATTAATACATAAAGGGAGAGAGGAAAAGAGGGGAGGTAGCAGAGGCGCCCAGACTTATAGAGACGAAAGGGGCCACATACAGCGAAAGGGAAAGGCAAAGGCAACATCAACATTCACGGTCCTGGGAAGAGGAAGTGGAGTTGGAGGGCCTATGAGATCGCCTTGGAGCACCGCCATCCGTCCTGAAGGCCAGTCTCGAGCGGTCCGAAGGAGGGGGGCCCACGAAAGCCACATGGGTGGCCGTGGAGAAGGATGAACCCGCATACGGCTCGAGATCGGGCACAGTGAGTGCCTGGATGATCCGACGATACTGGAGGCGATCCTCAGGAGATGGGGGAAGACTCTCCACAGAAGGAGACACCTGTGGAGGGGCCGGTGGAGAGACCAAAGACGAACCGGGTGGCTCTCGGTTGATCTTCTTCCTAAGAGCTTGAGCGAAGGAAAGGAGGGGGGAAGCAGTGGCCGGGGGGGCGGTGATGCTTCTGCACCATCAATGCTGGCCGCTGGACTGGCAGATCTCGACCATGGTGACCAAGAAGCCACAGCCGGGTTGAGACCACCGGTCGGAGGATAAACATCGGGAGGGGTAGATGCGTTAGTAGGAAGAGGAATGGCCACGGCAAGGGTCCCAGACCCCTGGACACCAACAGCAGGGGGGCCGACTGGAGAACCTCGCGCACAGGAAGGTCCCCAGGCCCTGTAGCAGAAGAGTGGACGCTAGCAGGTGCTGGTGAACAAGGAATGCCTATAGGACGTGGCGGGGGAACACAAGCCACAGGGGCACTAACAGCTGAAGGAGAGGCGTCCAGGATGGAAGCAAGCTTGGCAGACCCCCCAGGGCCAAGATCGACAATGCACGATGTGGGGTCCTCGGCACGGACAAGGTCGATAGCAAGTGCAGGGCCACCAATGGTAGAGGGTGGAGAGGCGAGGCTGGCTTCAAAGATGACTGGGGTCCCGGACCCCCTTACCCCAACGGCAGCAGGAGGGTGCACGGGGCAAACAGGGTCGACGGCGAGCACATAGCCACCATCGGTAGGGGGTGGAGGGGCAATGTTGGCTGCGACGTGGACATGGGTCCCAGACCCCCTCTCCCCAACGGCAGCAGAAGGGTGCAAGAAGGGAGTAGCTAGTGCGGCCAAAGCAAACACAGGGGTGTCGGGTGCGTCACCAGCAACAGAGGATGACTGTGGGCTCGCCACAGCCACGCATGGGGAGACAGCCAGAGCGTGGTCGGCCATCACTGGAACAGGGGTAGGAGAAGAACCAAAAGGGGCCCCAACAGCAGGCAGAGGAGATTTCTTAGTAGGCAGAGGGGGGCAAGCAAGAGGGTCAGTAGTGACCAGCGGTGGCAACGAAGAGACTGGGGCGTGCAGAATGCCGGAGCCAGCCATGGGCCGCCAAACTGGGCCCGGAGGAGCGGAGGTGGCAGGGGGGTGTGCACATCCTCCAAGAGGAGGGAGCTTCTGCTTACAGGCGCCCTCCAGGTGGCCCAGGTGGCGGCAAGAGGAGCAGAAGAAAGTGGGGTCCGAGATGACCACCGGTTGCCAGAACCAGCCAGCACCGATACCAACCCACATGCAGTGAGGGAGCTTCCTGGAGATGTCCAGCTGGACACAGACCCGCTGTAACGACCCAGAGCTCCGGATACCGATAACCCAGTGTAACATCAGATTACAGCTACCAGGAGCTGGGGAAGTCACCCAAGAGGCTGATGAGGCCCCTGAAGGGTTGGAGGAGTTTGTAGAGGGAGCGTATAATGAATTAGAATTACACCACGCGTAATATTAATTAGATCAGTAACCCCCCCACCCCCCCCCCCCCGGGCATTAAAATCGCCCCACACCCGGGGCCGGGGGGGGGGGGGGGCACTGAGAGCGAGTCTCTAAGAAGAAGATTTTCATGAAAAACCTTGCAACATTCGTTGCGACCCCCCCTCTCTCTCTTCCTCCTCTCTTAAAGGAGAACTAGGCTGCGTCCCATTGTTGGCTACACTTTATTTGTTGAGTGCGATGACACCGTGATCCTCCACATCTTGGCTACATCTCTAGGAAGGTATCATCGTTGTCCTCGAGTCTTGAAGCATACTAGTTATGCTATATGCGAGATTTGTTAGCGCATACTAATATCTTTTAGGTCTTTGACATTGATATTAAAATCAATACCCGAGAAGCAGGGAGGAGGACAATGAAAAGAGAAACGTGGAGTGAAGGATAGAGAAGGGAGATGAGAGGAAGTCTAATGTCTCTAATCCATATTCGGCTTGTGTAAATTTCATTTGACAATTAGTCAATACACTTTATCAATTTAAGATTCTCTAAGTCGCTAGAGCGTAATCCAACGCCCATTATTTGTAGTAATATCAAATCGATACTACTAGAACTATCTAATACTACAATCAATCACCTCCTAGCTTTGGAGTTTAGATAAAGTTGTCATCTCTGTGATTGAAACTGCGGACTGAAACGAGTTAAACACTGACGTAACAATTCCCATTATCCTTGGAACGCCGCTCCACTTTGATCTCGCGACCTCAGGGAGATGACGTCAGGTCGGTCGAATGCCGTGCGGTCCTTCTCGCCGGACCCACCCAGCCCAATGGGGTTAGGGGGTACCTTTAAAACTGGTCCTGGGGTTGGGGGGGGGGGCGGGGGGGACGTGTGCTCAGAGTTCAGGGGAGGCGTCAGCCCGTGCACCTCAAAGCCACACCACAGGAAGGCAATTAGCGTCGTGTAACGGCACACGTGCGGCATGGATGCGCTCCAGCGGGCGGTGTGACCGGTCGGTTAGAGCAGAGCGTCAAGCGCACACCCCCCCCCCCCCCCCGCCCCCCCCCCCCCCCCGTTCCGCCCCCGGCCCCGGCCCCCACAAGGTTGTTTAAAAACCCCCGCGGGGCCGCCCCCGGGGCGGGGGGCCCCCCCTCCCCCGGACCCGGGCAAGAGTGACGAGCGTAAAGGAGAATCGAGTCTGTGTCTTTTATTTTGAGTCTTGTCCTGTTGCTTAAGTCTTTTCTTTTATTAAGTGTAATAGTGAGTTCTTTCTTTACTAAGGTAAGTTGAGTCAAACTCTGAAATCTAAATATTTGAGTATCAATAAAGACCATGTTTGTCCATATTGTCTGGCCTTGGAAATTTTGTGTCTTATGTTGCTCTGATTATTCACGACTGTAACACTGCCACGTTCCGAACTACACGTTCCGCTGCTATCGGTTCGGGGCGTGACAAGAAGAAACTACATGAAAGCAGGGGAGAAAAGAAATAATCGAGTAGAAAACACTATCGATCCTCCGGGGCCCCCATCACCAAGGAAGCCCACCTACAAAGGGGATTTGGGAACTGGTGGCAGACTCTCCCTCGCACACACTCAGGGATCAGTAGCAGAAGAAGGCTGGAATGGGTCAACTTCTGCACTCTCCCCCTTCTTCTCTCTATTGGTGACCACTCTCTTCTTCTCCAATTTTTTTCTGATGGCCTCCCTTTTTCTTTCTCGCTTCTTTCTGTGTGTCTTTCTTGCGCTTGAATGTAAGGGCCTTTTATAGCGAAACGGGGTATCCGACGGGCGACGGGATGGGAAGGCCTCCGCCGACCCATCGCCCCACCATTTGTGGTGGCCTTGCATTGACTCACCAGGGCAAGGGCACCGACCCAAGAGGGCGCCGACTCATGAAGCCCGCATCAAATCGTGAAGGCGAGAGGAAGGACGCGACTTGCCTGGGGGCGCCGACTCACCTAGGGACATTTTTGTAATTTTTATTTGCTGCCTCAAAACTAGTTCAGACAAAAATCCAACATCCGGTGCAGCTTAGGGTTCGATGCGGTAGCCTCAGAGTGTAGATTCCTTGCTTTGCAACCCCGATTTGTGATTTCAAGCGATTTCTGACACGTACCGAACCCGTGTTGGACTACTCGGGTTTCATCCTGATTCGACCTTCGACACTGGGACTTGTACTACCATGCCTTATTTGAGTACATGTGGAGCTTCTTCATCGAGTTGGCTATCCCATGAGGTATTTTCGCCCTGACTGGGCAACTTTTCTGCCACTTACAGACCTTCTCGGTGGTACAGAGATTTGAAGCCATTGTGGAATTAAAATCTGAACAAGAACTGCTTATTTACACAAAGTATCCCCATCCTGTTTTCTATGAAAAATTAAGAATAAAATTCTCAATGAAATAACATAAAAGACAAGTGATGGAGAAAGCAACAAAAACAAAACAAAAAGAACAGAGGCCATAACAGAGTGGGGAATGACAGGAACATGGTCCATAGGCCACAGCATCGAGGAAAAAGGTCAAGAAAATGGCGGAAAGATGAAGACAACAAAGGGCACAAGAATGTTTAAGCAAGTGGACGAGGCATGTCCCATTTACAAAACTCCGGAGGAGGACCGCAGCATCTCATGCTTTCATGTCACACGGCAAAGCAAACAAGGAAGAGATTTGTACACACACACAAATTAATTCGCTAGAGCAGGCTGGAGTCTGCAGGAGAAGTTGATCGAAATCTCAGAAGTCAGAAAGAGGGATGATCACTGGGGCTGCAAGGTGTGTATCAGTTCTTGTGATCTCAAAACCTAAGCTCAAAAAGGAGAACAGACAATCTGATGTATATAGACACTCATTGTTTTTTTTTTTGAAAGTGGGTGGTACCACTGTTGTATTAAATGAAAAAAGGGATATACAAGTCAGAAAGCACCCAAAAGATGTATATAGATACATTGCACACCACATATAACAAAAACCCAAACGGAGATTGGTTCATGTATCAAACCAATATCTAATCAGGAGAAAAAGGACAGCTGAAACCATGTTTATTATTTGGCAAGGGTTCCAGTCTCTTGACAACACTTGGGGGTGTGAACACATTAAGCCAAGCCGAGCTTTAATCTGTTCAAGTGTGGTTCACTAGATAATTGAGTTAGGTTAAAGTGGAGGCTGTGGAGCTTCAACCGTTTTAGTATTCAAAAAACCAAATCTTGCTCTGTTCAAGCATGTTTACTAAATAATCAAGCCTACTTTAAAATAAAATTGCACATTTAAAATACTACACGAATTGAGACTAAATGTCTTTAACTATTAAACAAGTCAAAAAGGCATATCGATCAAGTTATTTAATAAATGAATTTTGAATGAGCCATAAAATGAATATATCAGGCATGTTCACAGACATAAATGAGCTGAGACTATCTATGCTGGTGGCTAGAGCACACTCTATATATGGAATGTGGCTTAGAGGATACTACCCTCCACGACACCTGGACGCCAAGACCCTGCATTGCACCATGCTTGCACGAATTGAAAGAGGATAACCTGCATGAACGGCACTGTCTTCCCTACCCTTCGGTCTGGAGGGTACCCATTGCACGCAACTGGAGGTAATTGGAAGTGGAATTCCTCTGCAAAGCGCCTGCACGAGTGGTGGCGCCATCTTCTCCGGGCCGGGCCCAGGGTCCAAGCCCATAGGCTTCACGGAAAGGACGGGCCAGGGATCGGGCCTGGGCCGGTCTAGAAGCATCCCTACAGTTAGTGCAACAGTTTTTTAAACATAATTACAAGCATATCCTTCTTACGCACATAATTGGAATACTATATTGGTATACACATAATATAGCTATCGAGAAATGATTGTCCACTTCTCGATCCACATACCCAATGATTTATTTACTCGGAATTAGGAGCCGCATCGGGAAGGGACCTACAATCACCGAAGGAAGGTCAAAAGGAGCCCTGGGAGTTTTCCCAAGAGACAATCCTCCGACATTCAAGTCAAGCAATGGTGGAGAGAGAAGAGGCCGTTTGGGAGAGGGAGATACTAAGAATGGGAGAGTTCTAGAGAGGTTTCTTACATACCTCCTGGCCATTGGGCCAATGTCCTATTTATATCATCGTCAAGAGAGTTGACCATTGGGTTACCGTGACTGGGGAGAGACGTGAGACGTCTAACTCGCGTCCGTAACAAGGAAGGGAGGCATGGGTGTTGGCTCACCGTCTCACATCGGGGAGGTAGCTCCTTTACTATTGCGACAGGGACGTCAGTCATTAGTGAGGCAAAGTCTGCGATGACGAGGGTAGTGGCATGGGCGGCGTCTAGATCTCATCGTTGGACTGGAGCGTCGTTTGCTACGGACGTCAACCGGTCATATAAGGTGCGGATAGTGGTCTATCTGTTTCTGTATCCGATAAGGAAGAACTGTATCCATTTGTTGTTCGTTAAGTATTCGGCAAATGGTGTTTCCGAAATCATTTTCTAGTATCCGAAAAAATACGGTTAACGAACAGTTAGCGGATAATTATCGGTCATAATAGTACATATAATATTAAAATGAGTATGGCTAATGGTGGATTATTTTACAATTGGGATGCCATGGCTGATGAGCAGGTTGTTCAACTAATATAACTATGCTAGAGCACCACCCCGAAGCAGATGCCAGAGATGAAGGGGGCCATCAACTCCAAGGACAATCACATTCCTTTCTGGTGCTCGAACATGGGTCTCGTCATGCGCAAGTTTGAAGAGATGGGTGTCAAGTACGCTGTCGCCATCGTCGAGGAGAGCAACGTCAATGTCGACCAACTCTTTTTTCCACGACCCTTACGGCTACATGGTCGTTATCTACAAGTAGCACGCCCTCTTCGTACTCCCCCTCTCCTCGTCATGCCCACTGTGCAAGCTGGTTACGGGGTCCCAGACGCCACCGTCAACATCGTCGTAGGCCCGTGGGGAGGTTCAGCGGTTGCCGGCTCCCCTCGAGCACCACCGCAGTGCCAGGACACTCTTAAAACAAGGTTTTATGGCTCTATGGGGAGGGTGGCATTCGGATCCTTATTAGACGACGACGCCAGTGTCATCTTTGGCCGACAGGTGTCTGACGACGGCCGCAATCCTATCCCATAGAACCCGACGGCGATGATGTTTTCTCCTACGATTAGGGTTTAAGTAAGGGCGTGGAGCAAGGAAGATGAAAGGATTTTGACCCTTTTACCCTTACGTTTAAATTTTGAATTTTAATTTCAAGTTTTTACCTTAGTTAGGATCCAATAAGGTTTGTGGATCCGAGTTTTATGGGCCTCCCTTTAAGGTCTTTAGATTTAATTTGGGGTTTGGATTGTGGATCTTTCTAAGATACGTATTTAAGTTGGTAAACGGTTCTGGATTCGGATAGTGGGTTTGAGATCCATACAGATCTTATTTAGAACCCGAATCTCTGAGATCCATACAGATCTTATTTGGAATTCGAATATAGATCTGTTTACGTATCCGAATGTAATTTAAATTTAATTTTAAATATCTATATCTGTTATTGCTTAAATGTATCCTTTAAGCATGAAACTATTTATTTAAGTTATTTTATTATATCTGTATCCTTTAAAATTTGTTAATGGGTCATCTACATGGTCCATTAAGTTCTGAATCTTATGCCCATTTATTCTGGGTCTATTTTGAGCCGATTAATCTTCTCTTCCAAATCGGCCGGCCGATGGAGAGAGTCTTCCTTAAGATTACCCTTGCAAAATAGACAAAACAACAACCAACAAAAGATATGGATTAGCAAACCAAGTGTGTAGTATCAAATCCAAATATAAATATAAACGTGAATAGCATGTGAATGAACACACGTTGTTGGGTGTTGGCCCTTAAACCCCTATGTAAAGAGTGGGATAAAGTATGATGATGTGATGAAATAAATAAGAGATAAGGTGTGCAAGCATTGCACGGATGGAAGCTCTAAACGTGGTTGAGATGGAAGAAGAAAACAGAGATATGATGATGCATGCATGAACTAACTGATGCAGTGAAAAGAAACAGAGAAGAAGTAGAAGAGCTTAGGATTATTTCTCCTGTCTTTGACTTTACATGAATGTTTAGGAGGAAGCCTCCAATAGGATGAAGCTTTAGACACAGGGAGTACTCCCTCCTTGAGCCAGAGATCTGGCAACACCTCCCATTCGTTGATGAAAATTCCCCCTTTTACAGGGAAGAACAAGAGCTTATTTATAGAGGAAGAATCGGGAGTTGAATCCAAGAATAATTAGGAAGATTGATTATGGAATGAGATAAACATTGGCAGGGAATTCTCCTAGTCTTGGAAAGCCACAAGGAACCATTCCCTAGTTGAAAAGGACTCCAAAATGGGGAAAGGAAGAGGCACAACTGAGTTCAGAGACCTCAAAGAAATAGCATCAGATGCTGTGGTCACCCATTAAATGGGCGTCCACCACCTTGGACGTTCATTGGAAGTTAAATCTTGGAAATCCAAAATAAAAGAGAATTTACGTCTGAATGCCCAGATGCTTATTCAGAATGAATTTGAATTTTGGGCAAATTTGGAAGCTCAAAAATAGCAAGGGAAATTATGTCTGGGGACCCGAACGCTCATTAGGAATGAGAGACCTCCAAAACGGATGCACATAATCAAGAATAATGGGCGTTATAGAGGACCTAGGGTCACGAGATTAGTCCTACATCGGATCTTGAGAGAGCAACCGAGTGCTTATAAAGAAGGTCTTCACCTCTTAACCTAAGAGGGCCGTTTTACAAGGACAAAACCCTAGCCATCCTCCGGCGTGGCGGGGACAATACCTCACCGCCGCGACGCTCGCGATCATGGCCGCGATGGAATCCGCCGGACTCGTTCCGACGGACGACGATCCGGTCTGGCGGCGCGCCGGCGACATCCGGGAAAAGGCCGAACGCGAACGCGCGCTCGCGGAAGCCCTCGCGCTCGTGCCGGAGATCGCCGCGCGACGCGACGCCGGCGACACGGAGGGCGCGATTCCGCCGTTGGGCCGCGTCCGGTCGCTGGAAAAACAATACGGCTTCGTCTGGCCGGAACGCGAAGGCCGGATCGTCGCCGAAACCGAACGTCTCATGGCGGCCCGCGCCGCCGAAGCCGAAGCGAAACGGCTCGCCGACGAGCGCCGAGCCGGACTGCTCGCGCGACTCGTCGCGTTGGAAGACGAGGCGGCCGGAGGCCGTTCCGCCGCCGCGCTTGCCGGACTCGACGCCTGGCTGGCCGACGCCGCCGGGAGCGATGTTCCGGAAGAGGATATCCGGCGCGCGGAAACGCTCGCCGAAAAACTGCGTTCGGAAATCGCGACGTCGAAAAAACGTATGCGTCTTTCGCTGACACTCCTGTTTCTCGCGGCCGCCGCCGGCACCGGGTTCGGCGCGACCAAAATCGTCGCCTACCGGAACCACCGGCTTTTCGCCGAAGCGCTCGCGAATGCCGAAAAGACCGATGATCCGGCAACGTTCGCCGGTTTCCTCGACGATGCCTCAAAACGTTTCCCTGGTCTCTCCGACTCTCCGGAATACAAACCGCGCGTCGAAGCATTGATCGCACGTTGGAAAACCACGACCGAGAACCTGAACCAGATCATGGAAGAGATCGCCTCGCTCCGGCGCGACGCGGACGGCGGGGCGAAACCGTCCGCCGCGCTCCGGGAACGTCTCGTGTCGCTCGCCGTCGCGACCGACGCGCTGCCGGCGGGACCGAAGAAAAAGTTCGCTCCGGCCGTGAACGACATCGCCGCGACGATCGACGCGCGCGCCATCGCCGGTCCGGCGGCCATCATTGAAAAAGCATTACCGAAGGACGGCGCGGAGTTCGCTCCGTCGCCGGCGTTCGTCGCCGCCACCGCCGCGCTCGACGCCGCGCTGAAATCGCCCGGAGCCGCGTCTGCGGAAACCGTCGCGCGCGGAACCGCCGCCCTATATCATTATGTGATTATCATAATTTTTCATTTTAAAAAAGAGACTAATTTTTAGATATTATTTCATTATTTAAATAATTTGTAGCGACTAGGATAATCCATAGAGAATTATATATTGGGTTCGCCCAGATACGATCCGAGTCACCTGAGTCAGACCAAGTCGGCAAACCATGGTCAAAACCTAAAAACCCAAGCGCTTGCAGTTCAACAAAATTCATCCCATCAGGTTGTCGTCAGCCCCTTCCAGCGCACACCAGAAAGAATCCTGATTTTCCCCCCATAAAACCTAAAGAACCTTCATCCATATCAATCAAATTTTCAGATTTCTGTCATATGAAATCTAGGAAAACGAAAAGCACTATAGCAATCTGCAACAAAGCACGTAACCATAAGCAAGCAGGATCTCCAAGCTAGCTTAATCCCCCTTTCTTGTGGATTTCGAAGGTTCATACAATTCATAAATGGAATGTCAAAAAAATTGCGAATTAAGAAAAAGGAAATCAGCAGAAACATCCAGAGCTGAACGAAACACAAACCCCTCTCTCCAACAAAGGACGCGGCAAAACAATTGCAGGCCCATGGCATCGACCAAAAACAACCGAAACAACCAAATCGGAAAGACCACGGAAGCAACAAAACCAGATATCGTTCCAGCAACCTAACCAAGCATCCCCCCCTCTTCCGTGAGAAAGCAAGCCTCTGCCAATGAAAGGAAATTTCCGCCAACCACGGAACTCCCTAAAAAATCAACCCACCACAAGAAATAAAACATTCTCCACCTTAAAAAAACAGAAAGGGAAAAAGCAAGTTTTTTCCTCCCCCGCTGCCCTCCCCAGGCAGAACCCGACCAGCAAAGTTCCAGAGAGACGAAACCCATCAATCCTCACCTTCGCCTCCTCAGCGGCGTCGCCCGACGGCGCCGGATCGGGGCCCTCCACGGCCTCCGCCGCCGCCTGGCTCTCCGGCAGCGGTATCGTCTTGCCGAAGAGCTTGATGGCGGGATCCCGCGCCTCAGACATTTGCCCGCCGCTCGATCTCCGCTTGCAGACCAGCCCAAACGAATCGCATTTCTCCTTCCCCGGCAGGACTCTCCTACCCCGGCAGCACTCCCCGGGCAGGCAAAAGGATAGCGAGGATTTCTTTCTTCAAATTTTACTTACAGATTTGCACTGCATCCTCCTGGTGCGGGGGGCGCCTGCACCTCATGTTGAGGTTCCTCCACCACTTGATGAAGTCGAGTGCTAACTCATTGCTCCTCTACCTCGTGGCGTAGAGCTCCGCCACAGTGACCTCCCGTTTGGCGATGTAGAATCTCTCCTTGAACTTCTTCTGCATGTCAGGCCAGTCGATAATGGACCCAGGTGGCAGGCTCGAATACCATTCGAAGGCCAAACCGGTGAGTGTCGAGCCGAAGAGCTTCAGAAGGTAAGCTTCATCGGCGGCTAGATCTCCCATAACATTCACATAGTAGACGATGTGCTCCCTAGGAGACCCCTGCCCGTTGAACTTCTCGAACTTCGGCGGCTTAGTGATGCCAGCCGGTAGCTTCCTCGCGGTATAGTGAGCCGGATAGGGGACTTGGTAGACGTCAAATGGTGTTTGATCCCCGCGCCCCTTTTTGCTAACTTCATATCTATCATTTGTTCCAACATCAGCTGGCTGACTACTACCGGGTCGACCGGGCTTGGATAGAAATGGGCGGGCTGCGCCACCGGAGTGGTAAGCACAGTTGCCTGAGGGGCTGCGGGAGACCCCTGGGGAGGCGGGCTCTGCAGCGGGGCTGGGTATTGCGCTTGCTATAGGGGGACGCCCGCAGGGAAGCTGGGGGTTGGTGGAAATGCCGTAGCTAGCAAGGTTGCTTCAGAAGACTGCCCGTTGCCCCCGGGCGCCTCCGGTAAGACCTCGGTCTGTCCAGACGTCGAGGGTAGGGCATTCCTCTCGCTGAGTTGCTTCTTTAGCAATTTGATCTCCCGCTGGTATTACTGTATCATGTATAGCATGGCGGGGTCGGTTGGGGAGGGAGTGGGCACGCTGCCTGCTTCTTCGGCCGGGGCATCCTCAGATGACGTAGAGGGTCCGCCACTCGTACCCCCAGTGGTGATGACATTAGCCACCAAGGCCATGAGAGGATCTTTGGGGGAGGTCACCTCGACACCCCCCCGTGTCACTTCGCTTACCACTCTTCTCCTCCTGGTGAGGGGACTGGGCATGGTAGCGAGCCTGGCCACCTCCTCAGGATCGGTAGGTAAAGCCCCATACCGACTAGAGAATCCCGCCATATTGTAGGTGAAGACTCTCCAGCTTCCGCTTCTTCTCACCATTTTTCTCGATGACTTGCTTGGGAACACCAACCTGTCGAAGACCGACTGTCGGGGCAGCGCTTCCTCCCGCATAGGGGACTGGCGTCGCTCTTTTGACTGGTTCCTCGACTCCGCGCTAGGTAGGGGCCGAGCTTCTTTCTCTTCTTGGAAGGCGAAGGCCACTACCCCCAGCAATCTCTGGCTACCCAAGGGAGTACTGCCTGGGCCTCGGAGGTAGTTTTTCATGGCCTACTCGATCCCCTCCCACTCCTGGTCAGGGAGAGAGACCGATAGTTGGGTGTCGGCGGCAACACCATGATGAGTGTAATCCGCGTACGCCGGGCGGTCAGCATGGTGACGGTGCCTATGACGTCGGCAACAGGTGTTTTCGGGCAGCACTGGCACATCAGCTGCCGGCTGGTGGGTCGTGGCCGCCATCTCGACCCTTTCGTCTCTTCGCCCCCTTGTACGGCGGGGACAGCTAGGCCCTGTCTGTGCAGGTGCCGCGGGTCGGGCTTCCTTGGGAACCCAAACTTGCTTCAGCTTCACCAGTTTGCGAGCCGGCGCGTCGACAGGTGCCACTCTTTCCTTCATCTTCTCCAGTCCCTGAAAGGAGTTGCGGACTAGAACGGTTGGGATTATTTGGTCCGGGATCGCCTCAGGCCTCTATCCATTAAGATGGACTCTTATGCCTCCGACGATGACGGACTTGCCAGAGCTGGAAAGCCAGCTTCTTGGTGCGGCGGCGGCGCGGTTTCGTCGAAACCTCCTCCGGTGGGATGCCGACCCCTGCTAAGGTGAGCCGACAGTCGAGTGCAGATGGTGCACATGGCAGCTCAGCGTCTTGGACGGGGCGTTGCCGTTGTTTCTGGCCACAGCTCGGCCAGCAGCAGCTTCAGTGCCCCCCGAGATGAGGGCATCGATCTTGCGCTCGTCGGACGCCTCCACGTCTAGGATATTGACGAAGGCTACCCCCAAGAAGTTGGGGAAGCCCACAACGGGAGGGAAGCTCCCGAAGCAAAGGGGGACGGCGAGGTAGCCATCCCTGACGTGGCTTTCAGCGACCTGCGGGCCGAAGGAGACCGCCATTCTTGAGGTTGAAACATGCGTTTTCTCTACATTTACGCAGATGAAACAATCAGTATTACAAGAAGGGGGCCGCAAAGTCCCTAATTCTGGCAAAGAGATGAAAGGTGGATGGGTCTCACCCGGTGTGCCAGACTTGTGGATGCACTTTTTTTATTATTTGTTGTTTGCATATTTTATTTGAGGATTCATTCGTTTATTGATTTATTAAGTGCGTGGGCGTGCCAGTCACCAAGGTGACAGTTTATTCGGGCTTCACGGAAGCCCATGGTGTGCTCGATCTGACCTCGTCAGGTGATTGTGTGGTCCGGGTAGAGACCCAATCCTGCCATGCCGTAAAGGTCATGATGTCATTTACATCCCCCATGCGAGGGAACATCTTTGATTAATTACCGAAACTAGGGGCTCTGCGGCCTAACGAAATGATACTCAATGCAAGAGGAAGGGCGAGGATAAAGCATATAAGAGCTGGTGCCATGACATGAGCAGCCGGGCATGTTGGTCACTCGTGAACCTTTTAATATTCAGGCGGAAGTCCGTGGCGAGAATACGGTAGAGACCGAAAGAAATCCATTAGATGTCTGCCGAATGCGCGGTAATTTTTAATGATGGTTTGAAGAGAGTCCAACTTGAGGAGCGGGTCCGGTCTAATCAGAATATTGGCTCAAGATGAGATTGGGTCACGGCCACTTCGGGGTAACCCCCAAGTCCTAGACTCAGCATGCGAGGGCGGCCTTGCTGTTCCCTTAGTACCGAGTCACGGGGAGGAGGTGGAGCTGCGGTGTAGAAGTTTTTTTTTATTACTTGGTTAGTAGAACCCCTTGATTTTTTTTATCTCTTTGCTATCCGTTTCCCCTTCCCCCTTTTTTTATAGGTTTTTTTAAGGTGATTCCGCAATTCTCCCTTTCCTTTTTGTTACATAGGTTCCCCTATTCCGTTCTGTTATTTGCTTGCTTACACGAGTTTTCAGGTTTTATTTGCTTCGTTCATCTATTTATATATAACTCCTTCTATGCGTTTTATCCAAAATTTCTCTAAATTCGGTTCACTCTTATCATGTCTGACCTTTCGCATTTTGCTGAGATCTGATAGGTACAGTAGAGACACATAGGTTTCCCTCTAAGATCTATATTTGAAATGTTGAAATGAACAAGTGAGGTTTGACCAAAGGTGTCTACAGCATCCTCAAATTTCATGGGCTGGCATAGCAGGGAAGGACGTCCCTTTTAAAATCTTGAGGCAGAGGGAATGGCTTTGTCCAGTGTATAAAGAGATGCAATCCACCTAGCCAGTCCTATCTTAGGATAGAAGGGACAGTCTTCTAGCAGAGAAGACCTATGTAGATTTGGTCCCTGACATGGTCTTCAATAAGGATATTCTGAGTTGTTATAATGAAGTGGCAGAACCTCTAACTTGGGATCTTCTTTGAGACCTCAAAAGAGGTGTTTTTGGAGGTTTGTGCCTGCATATTACATTCTTAGGAAGCATTTATGTGTTTGGTAGAACAAGGCTTAAGAAGTTTCTAGAAATAGCATGAGGTCGACCTGCTATAAAGGTAGTGTCGACCTGTCTTAGGAAAAGTACCAATATAACAGGTTTTGGATGACACATGAGATCGGCCTGCTGTAAATGTAGTGTCGACCTATCTTAAGAAAACTGCCAGTATAATAGGTTCTGTGTAACGACCCGAGATCAAAATACCGAGAAAGGCTCGATAATCAGAATCTCGAACCGCCACCCACAAGTCCGAAGACTCGGAATGGTTAAAGGGATGGTATGGAAATATACGAGAATCTAAAATAATTACAGAATTACGCAATTTATATGAATAAGTAGGAAATAGAATTAACATTAAGTAAATTACATGGTCCACAATATAATAATAGTTCATAATACAATAGTAGTCCAAAACTAGTATAGTCAAGAAAGGAAAGCACAACTACATGGGACATACCCCGGCTCTGGCAACTGGCGACTACCCTGGGCACTAGAACCACATGGAGCCTCAGACGCGCTCCTCTGAAGCCTCGCCTCACCTGAAACGTGAAAAAACACATGGAATGAGCCTCATAACAAAAGGCTCAGTAGGGATCACTCAGACCCCCACCTCGCAACCGAGAAAATTGCAACTTAAAGCAGCTAAAGGAGAGTACAATAGGAATAAATAAATAGAAAAGTCCTGCTACGCCGGACACCGATCTCACACTGAAAATGGAAATGGCCAGCAAAGAAATATAATCAAGGGCTCTACCAATCATAATAATAAAATTCTACACCGCAGCTCCGCCCCTCCCCGCGACCCGGTGCTAAAGGAACAACAAGGCCGCCCTCACAGGCTGGGTCTGGTGTTTACACTCAAAATATGATGACCGGAGATCAAGTCGCAAAGACAAATGACACAGCTTACGGGAGCACGGAAGCCAAAGAAAAGCAGACTGCTGAAGCCTCTCAAGTTGTCAGAGCTTCGAGCCACCTGGAATGAATGCCGAGAACTTCGCCTCGGGAGAACCAACATGACTCCACTACCAATCGGCAGTGCAACCAAGCCTGCCCAATGATCCGGTGTTGACTCTGTCGCGTCGCTACCCTACGCCACCGCCCGACCAAGGACGGCGATCTACTCGGCGGCTTCTCGTCCCAATGAAGACTCCCTTGAGGAAGAAGAGCGCCATCGGCTCTTCACAACCGGAAGCTGGAAGCCCTTGCAGCAGAAGGACCCAAACACCAGATATAGGTTCGGCTTCTTGCAAAGGCGGGTCCGTTAGAGGCCAAATGACTGTCGGTCTAGGCGAAATATCATTCCACACGGAAGCTTTGAGTACAAGTCGGGCCGAGCCAGAAGCACAAGTCATGGTGCCGAAGGTCGTGTCAGCAGAAGATCTGCGAGCTCGAACCAAACACACACAGAGTCCGGATCAAGGCCGTACGGCAAACTGAGAGCTTCGTCAACACTCTGCCAAGGTCTTTTAAGAAGCGTGGCATGGAGAATCATGAACAGTGACTTCCGGAATCATTTTCGGACTCATCGGCCAGCATTCGGCAAGTAAATGAAGTAGAAATGGCGCCGCAATCCATCGATCGCCCTTGAAACGGCGCCCTCCTTTCCGGCGCGTAAAAGCCCAGCAAGGGGGTGTTCCCGGCGCGGTCTCCCCGACGCGCTCTTTATGGCGCCGGGGAACTGGCTTCTATAAAAAAAAGAAAAGAGAGGAGAATTAAAAAAAAAGAAGAGACGGGAATTAAAAAAAAACTCCAAGGTTTCATGCCGAGCAAGCTTCTCCCCCTGAGAGTGCCTTTGCCACCGTTGTCGTCCTTTTTCGCGTACAACTCCTCCGGCATCGAGCTTGAGCCTTTACCCTCCGTTAAGAGAGATACCCATGATGGGACTCCACCTACTAGCTTGAGAGGCCAATGTGAGTAGGTGGAGGCAATACTAGATGAGCAGAATACCATTACCAGGAATAGGGTATACCAACATTACCTGGTAAGGTGGAAGAATCGTCCCCCGAAGGAGGATACTTGGGTGAGTCGAGAGGACCTACTGCACCTTGACCGAGACATTTTGGAGCACTACCACAGCCAGGCGGACCCATACTCGACGGGGTCAAGTTCTCCCCACCTCGGGAGATTTGATGAGGACATCTCACAGCACTCTCTCTAGCTCGGGTCACCTGCACCACCTTGAGGTGGACCGGCTATGATCTTCGCATGTTTTATTCATTTTGAGTCTTACCTTATGTATTTTCCTTTATTAAGTCATGTTGTTATAGTATAATTCCATTGATTGTACTTAATTGGGCCCTAGTACCTTAGTTTGGGCCCATAGGTTGAGTCTAGGATGAGTTAAGTCTTTTGTCTATTTGTCAAGGGTATTTTGGTTATGTAAAGAGTGGATGCCTATAAATAGTCCCCTCTCTCTTTCATTTACACACCTTTGATGAATTATTGAATAGAAAGAATTCCCAGTGTTTTTCCACTCCTCCTCCTCTCTCTCTCTCTCTCTTATTCTCCCATTCCCTCTCTCTTTCCCTCCAAGAAAGGGGGTGGCCCCCCTCTCTCTCCTCCACATCAGTAGCCCTCTCTCTCTCCCCCTCATTTAATCATCCTCAACTCCCTACAACCCCTCTTTACTCCACCTCAGCCCCAAGGGAGCATCCACCACTCCCCACTCCACCACCCTCCAACCACCAACCACCCACTCCCCTTTCCCAAGCACCCCTCCATCTCCCCAAGGCTGAAAGAGAGTAACCCAAGGCCAAATTTGAATTTTCCTCCACTGCTGGCTGTGCCCTTTCACCTCCCCACCCCCTCTCAGATCTGGGGGACCAGCCTCTCACCCCACATAGCCCCTTGGCCGCCCCCTCCTCCTTCTCTCCACCCCACCCTCTCTCTAGTGCACCCCCACCCCCCGTCACCACATCCAGCAACTCCAGCCCCACTCCGTCCCCATCCCTGCCACCACAGCCTCCTATAGAGAGATGATGAAAGCTGTAGTGAAATATAAGAGAACAAAGTGTGTGTACATGGGGGAGTAGGAAGAGAGAGAGAAGAAAAGACGAGAGAGAAAGAGACAGTGTAAAGAAAGGGGGACGGAGGAACATGGGTGCGACGAGAATGCGGAAAAGAGGAAGGAGAGAGAGAGAAGAAAGGGGGACGAGGGGGATAGTGTGTGCACATTCTGAATAGAGGCAAAGGAGGTGGGAGAGGAGAACAATGGGGAGGGGAAAGAGAAGCAGGAGAGGGTGAGAAAGAACGTGAGGGAGAAGTTGTCACCACGGAGGAAAGGAAAGAGGTAGAAGAGAGAGAGAAGTAAAGAGGTAGAAGAGAGAGAGGAGTAGTGGGAGACGGAGGATGAAGAGAGGGAAGAAGAGAGATGTAGGGATAGGGAGAAGGAAGAGAGAGATCGACGCGGTGGAGAGGTAGAGAGTGAAGAAGAGCCGGAGAGAAGAGAAGCGCATAAGAGAGGGGGAGAAGTTGGGATTAGGGTATTGGTGGTGGAGGAAAAGAAAAGAAGGGAGAGAAGAGAAGATAGACGAGAGGGAGAGGGAGGAGAGGAACAGTGGCTGCAGGTGGAAGAGAAGGAGAAAGAAGAGGAAGATGGGGAAGAAAACAAGGGTGCCGAACAAAACAAGGGTGCCAGGTGCCGGATGAGGAGGAGAGGAGAAGTGACAGAGAGGAGAGAGGACTATGGAGAGTGAAAAAAAAGCTCCCTATGCATCCTTCAAGGGCCCTCTTATACCCTCTCAAGGGAAAGCATGTGAATCCCATACACATCCCGTGTCCGACGCGAAGGGGCACCATCCTCCTAATGCAAGATACCTCGCAGCAATTGAGTACGCCACCTATCATCTGTAAATAGACACTTGATGCCCTTCTCAAACAGGAATGCTAGCAAAACATTAGAACACTCATCCCCTTCCCATTCATAGCCATGTCTACCATTTGTTTCCATGTATCTCCATGTAACAAAAGTTGCCACACCTTGTGGTCATTGCTGGCAAATCCGTATGCCAACGTTGCTTTTGCCAAGAACATAAACACTGCCTTCCTCTAATAGTTCCCTACATATGGCTTCTTTTCCTTCTCATAACCTTTTAAATTAAGCCCAAGGGGATCAGGAAAGCAGGTTGTAAAACCTAAGGATAGCGGACAAGCAGGTTGTAAAACCCAAAGGAGAGCGGGAAAGCAGGTTATAAAACCCAAAGGATAGTGGGAAAGCAGGTTGTGTAGGCCCAAGAAGAGTGGGGAAGTGAGTTATAGAACCCAAGAAAAGTGGGAGAGCAAGCTGTGTAAGCCTAAAGCTGGAGAGCAGGTTGTGCAAGCCCAAGGGTAGCTGGAGAGCTGGCTGTGAAAGCCCAAAGGTAATCGGAGAGTAGGAAAGCTGGCTATAAGAGTCGGAAGATAGTGGCAGAGTAGGTTGTAAAACCCAAAGGATAGTGGGAAAGTAGGCTATGAAAGCCCAAGAAAAGTGGGAAAGCAGGTTGTAAAATCGAAAGGATAGCGGGAAAGTAGGTTGTGAAAGCCCAAGATCGGAAAACGGGCTTCGACCGAGGGTCCAAGCCGTTGAGTTATATTGGTTAACTCAGTGGGACAGATGAATTGGTCTCGATAGCGGGCTTCAGCGGGGTTGGCTAAGCCGGGAGATAGGATATCTTGAATATGTGAAAGTGACCTTGGCCGAGATGGCTAGACCAAAAGATAGCATATCCGAGATACATGAGAGCGAGCTTTGGCCAGAATGGCTGAGCCGCGAAATAAAACATTTGAACATATAAAAGTGGGCTTTGACTGTAATTGTCAAGCTGAAGGATAGGATATCTAATATATACATGAAAGTAGGCTTTGGCCTAGATGCCTAAGCCGAAGGATAGAATCCCTGCAATTTACAGCAGCGAGCTCTTCTTTCATCTTCAGCTTTTATTCCTTCTTTTGTTTTCAGCATTTGCCCCCAAAGCAGAGCACCATCTACATCTTTGAATTTTTTTTTGACTTTTCGCCATGGCTTGAGGGGCCTGAAATACCCTTTAGCATAAGTGTTGCTTCAGTTGGTACAGTGAGGCTGTCTTGGCTGACGTCTTGAAGACGGGGAGTTGGCGCAGGTGAGGTGGGTCAACCTTATGTTCACCCATTCGTAATTCACCCATTTGAATCAGGCCTTCAACGATATCCTTGAATACATAGCATTCCTCAATAGAGTGCCCCTTCTGTCGATGATAGGGACAAAACTGAGACAGCAAAAACACCACCCCGCTACTACTACTACTACTTCCACTACTACGGTCATTGTTTTCGTCAAGATTTGTCGACTCGATGATCCGTATCGGATCTGAATCATTTTGATCTGATACGATACGCCCGAGACGCATGAGACTCAGGCCGACTCCGTCGCCTCCCACCTCACACGGGAGACCTTTCTTCTCCTATTTCGACGCCCTCCCACACCGGCGGTAATTTTTCCCCCACACGGGTGCCCCCTCCACCCCGATAGCCCACCCCAGCACCCCCGCCCCACCCTCGACAGTCCCCCACCGCGGCTAACAATGTCCTTTTTGGCCGGATCATCGTCGCCAGAGTCGGATCTCATCTATCACTGTTGGATCTTTGTCGCCACCATCAGATCCTCACCGGAGCATGTCTAGAAGATCGCAGAGAAGAGTAGAGAGGGAGAGAGGAGCAACTCGGTCCAAGTCATCTGAATCATGTCTCAGATTTTTATGGATTCGAGTAGATCCGCCCGAGTCGCCCCGACTCAGACCAAGTCGGTGAGCCATGGCTTCCGCAGCCTCGTCACTTTAGGGAAGGTTGAAAGTTAATTAAGTTGGACAAAAGTTGAGTTAATCGGTCATTCTCCGACTAGAGTTTGTTACGATGCTTCATACATGCAATTACTTTCCTTGGCACCGTGGTTACTAGTTACTGATTTGTTATCTCCCCTCGATCTTGGATCAATAAATTGGGGCAACCGAACGAACTTAACTCTCTTTAAATTCAAATAAGGGCTTATTCGCAGCTAACTGTTTTGTCATATTTGATCTTATTATTGTAATTCTTTCTTCCCCTCTCCACTGAAACCAACTTTGATCTTCCTCCGTCACTTGATCAATACTCAAATCTTCTATCCTTCGTACATCGAAGAAAGTCTAAGATGATTGGGCCCTCCGAGAGGCCTTAAGTAACGTCACATGTACATATATGTAGGTTGGTTGTCCAACCTTGTAAAAGAAGGAACTCTTTTCTAGGTCCAGGTTGGATAGTATATATGGGCCGGCCCGGGGTTGATCACAACCCTTAGCCTGAACCATAAACTCAACGGCAGATAGACCACAAAAAGAGGTAACCCTCTTAAAAGAAGAAGAGATGAAAAGATACTTGAGGAGGGCCAATCCTGCCAGCCGAATAAGCACCAGGTATCATACTCGTAGTCAGAGCCTAACTCTCCAGATCCATCATCTGGGCGGCCCATTACGTCCCTTACCCTGTCAGAACGACGTTGTACCCGTACGTGCCCACTCCAACAATAGTAACAACTGCGTATTGATGGCGAACGACGTCCCACTTCAGCAACGATACTGAGACGTCGACTACACCATCCCTCCTAACGACATCGGTCCAATCCCCTCTGACGAGCTCTGCTGTATTAATGGCTGGCACCCTTGTCACATCGATCGTAGAACAACCATCTCAGTAGAAATGGCAAGTCAACGTCCACGCATCCTGCTCTGTTAGGCACGCGAGTTAGGCGACTTACGCCTTCCCTAGCCATGGCGATCCTACGTTCAACCCTCCTGGCGATGGTATAAAAGAATCATGACCCAACGACCAAGAGATAAGTAAGAAAAGGAAGAAAAAGAGAAAGGAAGGAGACGAAGAGGGGGAGGTGCCCCTCCTTGAGTTCCTAGCTTCTTCCTCTAGCTAGCACTCTCCCTTCGCTCCATAATTAGCTGACTTGACTATCATGGAATTGTCCCTTGGGATATCTCCTAGGGCTCCTTCTGACGTCTTTCTGATGGCCATAGTTCCTTCTTCTCGTGAGACTCAGGCCTAATTCCATTAAATAATCTTATGTGAACGAGAGATGATTGTCGTTGCTTAGCTTCTACTTTCGATGTCACCATATAAGAGAGTTGAATGGGATTGGTTTGGATTCTAGTAGCAAATTTGAGCGATGTGTAAAATGATGTCCAAAGCTCTCAACAAGTAATGTAATGATTTAACGTGATGGCCATTGAGAATTTTGATTATTGTTCTCACCAGGGGTGACAGCTTAAATGAAATTGGCTAAGGCATTTGGCACTATATAAATCCAACTCAATGAGCATGAGTTGCTCAACCATCTCATTGTTATCATATCACCGCCCGAAGAGGGTAATACTACGTATTACTGCCAGAACCAAGGTTTGTTGACTTTGATTCAGTAGAGATTGTAGCATGCCCTAGATGTACTAAGCAGCATGCAAGACGATCTCATAAGCGAATTTGGGATGTTTACCCTCGAACTGCAACCTCCCATGCCTCAAGCACCAGGGAACGAAGAAAAATCTACAAGGACACCAAGCTCACAGGACACAGACCCATTCTCCACTCTTAAGTCCTCCGAATGTTCATCATTAAAGTGGCCACCACACAGATCATCGTGCCAAGAGCCACAACACGAACCACAATGAACACCTGCCTCAACTCATCCTCAAGTCCTAAATCCAATGTTGTACCTTCACATCTCAACAGCTACCTTGCATGGCACATCGAACACGGTGCACAATCCCCCCCCCCCCAACTCCACAATCTGGGTCCAAAGTCAAGCCACCGCTGAAAAAGATCAGATCAGGTCCAGAACCTACACCGTTCGTTCAAAGCAGATGTGCAAAACTAAGGACCTACTGAGACAGCTACTCAAAACGACGCCACAAGATAGGATGAGAAAGTCAAGCTCGGCTAACAACAGCTCACCAGGAAGGAAATCCTTAGCTCGCACAAGCACTCTCTCAAATAAGGCGTCCATTCTGCCACCTCAAACCACAACCTTGGCACCTCAGGGGCTGATTGAACCTCGAGTTGGGATGGCCCAAGCGACATTAATCTCTATCGGAGAATATGCACAGCCATTACACCATTGATAAGTCCCATCAGCCACCTGATCACGCCACAGATATCTAGAACGCTGCACCACAGATTCACGCCTGTCGACAAATTCTGCCCAGCGCAACACAGTGGGGACCACTATCTCGAAGAAAGATGTCTCTCTATCACATTCCTCGGGTCTTGTGCCAACATTCTGACGAAAATAAAACCACCTAGCAGCGCCAACACAGGACACACAAGCCCTCACGTGAGAAGCAAAGAGGTAAAGAAACATACAATCTATGCCAGCTGTCGATTGTATTGGACCTTATGGACTCTGATCACTGCAAGTATCTCAAATTTCCATGTACTTCCACACATCTCACTCTGATACCATCTGTGACAACCCAGAATCCGGATACCCGGCGAACATGATACCGCTTGGATCTTGAGAGGCCACCCATTAGCTGTAAGGCTCCGAAAGGTTAAAAAGGTATGTGTGGGTACATTAAAATTAGAAATAAATTCAGCAACAATAATATAATAATGAACATGACTGTTAAGAAACTACGGATCTCGGTAGTATTGGTAGGCCTTTCCCAATTTCTTACCGCATTGACCTTTGACGGATCCACTAATATCCCATCCTTTGAGATCACATGGCCTAAGAAAGATACCTCCTTGAGCCAAAAATCACATTTACTGAGCTTTACATATAGTTGATTTATCCTTAATATTTGTAATGCCATCGTTAGATGTTCTTCATGTTCTTCCTTAGTCTTTGAATAAATCAATATGTCACCGATGAAGACCATAACAAACTGATCTAGATGCGATAGGAATATACTGTTTATTAACTGCATAAAGACTGCAGGGGCATTTATTAGTGCAAAAGGCATAACAACAAATTCGTAGTGCCCATACCTACTCTGAAATGCTATCTTATGAATGTCCTCGTCTTTGATCAATCTTTGAGAAATACATAGATCCAGATATCTGATCAAATAACTCATCCATCCTCGGCAGTGGATACTTGTTCTTGATAGTAAGGTGGTTCAACTGCTGATAGTCGATGCCGAGTCTCATTGATCCATCCTTTTTTTTACAAATAGTCCAAGTGCTCCCCACGGGGAAGTTCTCGATCTAATAAATCCTTTCTTCAAAAGTTCCAATAGTTACTCTTTTAACTCCTTGAGCTCGGCAGGGGACATCCTACAAGGTGCCTTAGAAACTAGACCAGCACCAAGGACAAGGTCGATGGTGAAGGCCACTTCTCTTTGTGGGGGTAATCCGGGCAAATCTTCTGGGAATACATTAGGAAACATTCAAACTACTCGGATGTCTTCTATCTTAGATTCCTTAACTTCCGTGGCTGTCACAAATGCTATGAAAGCCACACATCCCTTCCTCAAAAGCTTACTAGCTCGGAGAGCCAAAATAAGAGGTGACTTGTTCCGACTCTTAGGGCTAATGTAGACAAGTTCCGGGAACTCCTTAAAAGTAACCTTGCCGCTTTGGCAATATATAACTACCTTGTGCGTGGATAGCCAATCGGCTCCTAGTATGGCGTCATATTCATCCATATCTGGGCATATTAAATTGACAGGTATTAGGTCATGTTGTGTTTCTCTAGTGTTTTGATGATGATGACACAGTACAAATCACTTTGATTTACTATGCATTGCCTCCTTGCTTGCGTGGTTTTATCGCCATCTTTGATGCTACAAATGTGGACTTCCGTTTGAACATGAAATGGTCCACGAGTGACCGACATATCCATGAACATTTGCACCCCAATGCAGGGTCCGTTTAAATGCAGGTCCTGATTTCACCTAGCTCATTTCTCCAATATTAATTTTAGGCCGCAGGGACCCTTTTCCTTGTGACTAATCAAAGATTTTTTCCTCGCTGAGGGAATGTAATTAACGTCGTGACCTTTATGACACGGCGGGTTCTTTGTCCCGACACGACACACATAATCGTCTAACCAGTCAAATTGAGTGCACCCCAGGTCTCGGACCACTCTAGTCTAGAAACCCCAATAAATTATCACATCGGTGACTAGCACACCCTCGCACTCAATGAACCGAATAAACAAATAAACAAACGAACAAAATAACAAAAAGGAGCATTCTAAAAGTGCGTCCACAAGTCAGGCATGCTCGGTGGGACAAAACCTCCCTTCATCTCTTCGCCAGGATGGGGGGCATTTATGGGCATCAAAAAATGATCATACGGCTATTGACACCTAAAAATGAAGGGGTAGTAATTGCATACCCGAAATGGTCAACCAAAAGTCAAAGATAAGTCCACTCAGACTGCTGAAGCCTCAGGTCGCCTCACAAGAGATACTGGGGCCCCCACCTCGTCATCTCGGGGTAACACACCGTCCACAGCTTACTAAGGCTGAATAATGGTCGCAGCTAATGAACCCGGCAATGAGATTAATCATTCCGAAAATATCTCCACATCACATCCAGTCTGGACAAGAATGTACCAAGTGATCATCCACCTAACGAAGAACCTGGCCCGAGATGAAGAGATGCCCTCGGGTCCTCAAGATGGGGAGCCGAAGGCCGAATTAGAGAAAAACTAGAAAAGTCGATCAAGGTACCCGGAATGCCGAAGTGGTCTGCAAAAAATTGAAAGGACATCTGTTAAGGGTAAGAATGCTTCGAGGGGTGACCCACTCGACGAAGATGCCCTATGTGGCTCTAGAGCAAGCCTGGCAACACAAATTGCAGTGTCGAAGGCCGAATCAGGTTAAAACCTGAGAAAATTGATACGGGTTTGGCACGTGCTGGAAAACACCGGGAACTCAAGTAAATTGGATAGGAAAAGTACTAGTGGATATTGTCAATTTCTGGGTGGGTGTTTAGTTTCTTGGGCTTCCAAGAAACAACATTCTGTTGCACTCTCTAATGTAGAGGCTGAATACGTTGCTGCAGGGAGTTGTGGAACTCAAGTTCTATCGATAAAACACCAACTCTAAGACTACAATGTAGATCTTGGTTGCACACCTATATTGTGCGATAACACTAGTGCAATTAATCTTTCCAAAAATCCAATCCAGCATTCAAGATCAAAACACATTGAAATAAGACATCATTTTTTAAAAGATAAAGTATCCAAGAAAAACTTTGAACTGCACAATGTTGATACACTGAATCAAATTGATGACATCTTTACAAAACCATTGAATAATGATAAATTCTCCACCTTGAGAAGGGAACTTGGGCTCTGCAGAATTTCATGAGTCTAAGTCATTAAACTCAAGTGCATATTCCTTGTGTGTGTGCCTCAATTTTCTAGTGCACTAAGTGAGGGGGAGTCTGTCTGTCTGCTTGTCTGCTTGTAATTGTCTGAGTCTGTCATCTTGTCAAGATCTTCTATTCTCTACTACTTGTACTTAAGCTATCAATTTGGTATAAAAAATGGTGATTTGTGGAAAGTTGGATTAGGTCCAACTGAAAACTATCACTATGTGCGAGATGGTCTTCGGATCAATTTCTCTGCCTAGTACCAAAAATAGTCAATCATGCAGTCAGGGGTAGGTGATGTTTTCTGAACTTCTATGACCTTCCTCGGCTCTTATTTTATTTTAGATAGGAGGAGTCAAGATGTTTTATTTGGTGCATTGTGATCATGAGTCTTGAGTATGTCAATGAACCCATTCAGTCTGTTAGCAGAAACTGATATCTGCATGCCCTTTCATTTTCAGTCAATCTTTTCTGTCAACCGAGATTGAAATCTGTGTGTTTCTCCGTGTCTTTTGGCCTAATCTTCATGCAAGATATCTCATGGTCAAATCTTCACAGTCACAGGTTCATAACTCACTTTAGATAGGGGGAGTGAGCTCAGTTTGTCAGACATTCTCTGAGTCATTATTCTCACCCATCAAAATTCTAATCTATTGAATAATGGGCTTGAATTCAGGGGGAGACTTTTATCTGACAAATGAGTCTTTTTAAGTAGAGGCTTAACTTATCCCACCTCTGATTAATCTGGATAACTCGAGTTGACCCTCATTTAATCCGATTATCCGATCATGCCAAATCAAAAAGTACTAGCTCTGAGTAAAAGAAGGTATAACCTAAAGTTAACCCTGAAACAAGGCGGGGCCAAAGAAACTTTATAAAAGCAGTGCTCGACCTGTCATAGGCAACCAGGCTGATCACACCACATGTCCTCGTTTGTTTTCAATATTTTTTTAGGTCTCGCGGCGTTGGGTATTTCATATTTGCATCACAGCAACCATGGCTGCAGGCGCCTACATCGACCCCATGAGGCTTTTATAACCTGAAATGCCTCATCCCATTCGGCCTCCAGCAGATGGAGGAGAGGGACATCGGAGGGGGAGGAAGGTGAGTGGGGGTGTCAACGTCGGAAAGTGAGATCTTTTGAATAGAATTATCTTATCTTACACATTCATATGTCAAACTCTTGAAGGGCCTCTGTAAGTTGTTACCGGTTAGAAACGGATAAGTTGGTTGGATTACTCTGGGGTAGCAAAATGTGGGGAAATTGATTTTTTGGCTTTAATAATTGTTTTCTTATTTTACCTAGGAATAAGAAACTAATTAAACAAAACAACTAAAAATAGAATATATATAAAAATATAGGTGAAAATTAGTCCTATTCTGATTAGAATACTTAATATTATCGTTTTACCTGAATTAGTTATTTTGATTTATTCAATAAATAATCTATTCTGCCCAGAACAAATCATCTGTGCCACCAAACTGGGATTTGCAAAGTAACTCGAATAACTCACCTTATTTTAAACTTACTCGACTATCGAAAAGGTCCTTATTATGAGGACAAAAATTAATCCATTTTATATTGGTTTGTCACATGATAAGAAAATAATTTAGTGTAGGAAAAATAGAGAATTTGGTCCACAAGTTCTGCCTCTTGTATGTATTTTGAGAGGAAGATGCTCTACATAAATGTATCCGACCCCATTGGTTCCTGAATGTAACACTCCATCTCTCCACTACCGTGGCACTCCTAGGTTTCAGAGTTTTACATATTTTTCCTCCTGTAAACGTAAGTCTACCAAATAAACCCCTTATTTAGATCCTCTGCCATATTTTTCCATTGTTATTATTATTATGGCATATTCCCTGAACTTTTCAGATTTTTCTTAAGAGAGTTCATAGATAGTATATGCAGAAGGTTCTCTTTCCAAAGATGTTCACTTTACACACCATTTTCACAAATCTAGAAATAGTTGAGGCAGATTACTTTTCAGAATATTTTTAATGCATTATATATGCAAGAAGGATCAGTTTCGGACAGGTGAGTTTAGATTTAATGAATAAGCAATAAACCCCTACAATGTAGAAGGTTGGTCGGTTATGACCAAAGGTCCTCTTGAAGGAAGAATGACTCAGTGATTTCCCTTTTAACAGTAAATATGACAGATTCAAAGAATTGAAAGCTTCTCCATATTGTATACAAGACTGTGGAGGAGAGAACAATTTTGAGAGTGTGTGACACAGGGAACTTAATAAGGCAAACAGAGTTCGGAGGAATGAAAGACACTACACAAGGGATGTCTGCATTGAGGCACAGGAATAGCATCAGACCAGATATATAGCCTACAGAGGTGCTACTCCGACCTACATTACTAGATGCCTCGACCTCACATGACCATACAGCAACTGGTTTTAAACAATCTTGCACTACTGCATCGAGGCACTAGACTGGTGCATCGACCTGTCAAGCTGTTTGACTCAATCAAGTTCAGGACTGATACCAGCATAGTACCACTGATTTTCTTGGACAGATAGTACCTGACCTCACAGCTTAACATATCTGACTCCCCCTCAAAAATAGCATCACTATCCTCAGCATCTCTGACAAATATTCCAAGCTTCCCCTTACTCAATGAACAGATTTCCTCAACAGTTCATGCAGCAAATTGAGCTCCCCCTCACAAAAAGCACAGAGATTCCAACAATAAAAAAATGCAATGTGTAACTAGGCTATGCTCATGAAAATCTAAGCTATTCTATATGAGAGTTTGACCCATGGTACCTGGCGGAGAACATAGGTCCGAAGACTACCATCATGGATGAGGATAGTTTCTAGACAGGCCTAACCTGACTTTCCACATATCGTCATTTGATATACCAGAGGGTCAAGCATGACAATACAACACTCAATGCAGTTCAGTTCGAAGTGTTCAGCAAATTTCAAATTGAAGCTCCTACTATCGAAATCAAGAAAAAAAGAGCAGAGATTATTGGTGAGAAGTTTAGAGAAGCGTGTAGAACAAGATTGGAAGAGAAGAAGAAGAGAGTAGAGTTCAGAGAAGCTGAGGAGAGAAGCTGCGAAGAATTAGAGAGGAGATCGAGAGAAAGAGCCTACTGCAAATGATAGAGAGAAAAATAGAGTATCAGAATCTGAAGAGAGATTTTGAGTGAAAAGAGAGAGAGAGAGAGCAGAGAAAGTGAAATGGAGTGAGCAAGAGAAAATAGAGAGGAAGTGTGAGCTTGAGGATCTACGCTCCTATCAGTTCTTGGATCAGATCCAGAACTGTTTCTGCTCCTGCGTGAGCTACATTCTTATGGTGTTTCCTTTTTGGCTATGTTCCTTGTTTTTTAATTTTTGATTTCATCAAGCTTTGTGTCAGCAAAGCATGCTGTGATGCTCAGCGGTGTGAGGTGTGTACCTCGGACAGCAAGCTGTGATGCTTAACTATAAGCAGGCTGTGATACTCAGCGGTCGAAGCTGTGAATCAGTGAAAGCAAGCTGTGATGCGCAGCTGTAACCAAGCTGTGATGCTCAGCGGTTCAAGCTGTTAGACAGCGAAAAGCCACACTCTAGTCTGAGTGTGGGGTGGATGTAGGTGAAAACTGAACTACCTAAAAATCCTTTTGCCTTGTGTGATTGCAGCATTTTCTGTCCGTTATTGATTCACGTTAGATGTATGCTTAGGCTCATTATACTTGCATCTAATTAGCCCATGATTTTTTGAGTATACTAAGTGTTAATCAGATGCCTGGTCGTGCCTATGGTTGCATTTGCTTTATAATTTACATTTACATATCTATACATATTTCAGTTCAGCACCAGAACTCTACTAAGTGTTTGTTGGTTTGACTAATAGTTGATTCTTGCACTTCAATCATATTCAATTTAGTTCAACTCAGTTGCTTTATGCTAAGTTTTCAAAGCTTGTTCAGTATGAGCCATAAGTCTCACCTGGGCTTCCTTGTCTAGTTTATGAAGGACAGCCTTTGAATTTTTATTTCTGCTTAAATCTTTTAGAGAAAACTTTATTTCAGCACATATTTGATATTGAATGTTTTTAATTGGGCAAAAATTTTAATGGAAAATTTAAAAAATTTCTAAATAATTCAGAAATAATTCATATAATATTCTGGGACATTATAGCCCCCATCCTCTTCAGGATGCAAGCAAATTCTAGTAATAACAGACTATTTCTCCCGCTGGGGGGAGACTGTAGCCCTGAAAGATGTGACAAGAGAAATTATGGCCCGATTTATCTGACAAAATGTAATATTCTGATTTGGCATCCCCAACCGGATCGTCTTAGACAATGGAAGTTATTTCCGGAACCAAAAGGTCTACAGATTGGCAGAAATGTATAAGATTGACTGGAGAACATCCACTCCATACAATCCACACGCAAACGGGCTGGCAGAAGCGTTCAATAAAACCCTCTGCACCCTCCTGGCGAAGACGATCAATTCTAACAAATGGGACTGGGAAGATAAGATGTACAAGGCGCTCTGGGCGTACGGTACCATCTATAAAATTCCAACGGGCTATTCGCCCTTATCTTTGGTGTATAGCTCGGAAGTAGTTGTCCCCATTGAGCTGGAGATACCCTCACTTCAGGTCGCAATCCAACATGAATTGGTCAAAGACGACCGCACAAATGCAAAATGAAGATTGGAAGAGCTCTCTGACTTAGAAGGGAAGCGACTCCAGGCCCAGCAGAACATACAGGTCTACCAGGCCCGCATAACCCCAGCCTTCGACAAGCTTGTCAAAGGGCGTGAATTCAAGAAAGCCGACCTCGTGATGGTCAAAAGAAGAGAGATCATGGCTACTAACCCTAAAGGCAAGCTGAATCAAAACTGGCTTGGGCCCTATGTTATCCAAAAAAAGTCTACGAAGGAGGTGCGTACGTAGTTGTCAATCATAGGGGGGAGACTCAATTCTCATCTCTTAATGGCAAGCATTTGAAACTATATCATACATCACTTCCCCAGTTCGATGAACAATTAGACCCCACGCCTCATGTAAAGCAAGAATATTTCTTAGATCTCCTGTGAGACTATGCAATACCCATTCAAAAAGAAGAAACCTGATAGCTGCAAAGATGTCCATCCTTGGACAACTTCCTGTCCTGCACGAACCAACAGGCAATAGTGCAGAAGTCAACTCCTCGTCCTCCTGCAAAGAGAAGAAAGAAAAGGGCAAGAGTTTTATCCTCAAGACCCCCACCTTCAATTCCCACCAAAACCACCACCAACTAGGCTGCCACCACCTCTCTCTCCCTACCCCTCCACAAAGCTATGACCCTTATGCCCATTCCTCTCCACCCCAGCCCCATCTCCCTCTACCAAGCTCTCCTAGACCACATCACACTCATCCCTCCCTCACAGCCACCCCCCTCGGCACTCCCAGTAGCAACTTCCCACTCCTTCCTCCCCTCTATTCTCTCTCCTTCTCTCCCCATTTCCCACTGGCTGTCCAAATAGCAATAGTAGCAAAGCCGTCCATCCATTTTCAACACCGCCCTGACCTCCCCTATGAAGGTTTTGATGAAAAGCCTAGTCCTGGTGGATTCCTCTCAAAACTAGCTTTGCAACAAGAGTTCGAGTGCCCTCATCCGATGTCGGTGCTGCTCGGGAGAGCTGATTACATCCGACTACGCAGACTGACTCTAGCGAGTGACCAAAGATGAGTTTTAGAGACCCCCATGACCTCCACACTGAGCTTCTAGATGCACCCTTTGACCGAGATGTTCCCCTACGAGTCCATTTCTAGCACCAAGAAGAAGGACTCCATTTGGCTACCGTAGCACCCCAGATCGATCATTTTCCACGACGTGTGTAGACTACTCGCCCCCCAGCTCAGGTTGGACCACTCCCTACCTTTGGGTCTTTGCCGCAACCTCCATCCCTGAACTGGACCATCCCTCCTACCACGCATAGCAGACGCACCCATGATCAGTTCTTTCCCAGTTCTGCCCCTTTCCGCAATCAGAGGAGTGGACGACTACCACGACATCGACTTGTTGTACTGCAGACCCAGACAGTGCACCCAGCATAGAACAGTGATCGGAGCACTAGTAGCAGCCCCACTAGATCACAGAGAGACTTGCCCTTCCTTTAGGACACATTGGCCCCGTCCACGGATAATTCTATAGTGGCCCCGTCCCCAATAGCGATCGGATAAGTGGATGGCTATGTTGACATTGCCTTGTTGTCCTACAGATCTAGACCAGATAGAACCTAACTAGTTCGTGGCTCCCGACCCACAGTGACCCAAGCCGGTCCCCAGACGGCCCGTGAATCCTACAGCAAGATTCAGACACATCTTCGGTCAGTTCTGCACCAGCCCCACCTCCTGCAGTAATCAGAGAAGCCTATGGCACCCCCGACACAGGCTTGTTGGCAGTCAGGACCATACCGGACATAATCCATTCTTCGACACCTTCCCCTCCCCTCTCCTTGCCAGCTAAAAGTCCCTCCTTACGTGGAGGTCAATTTTGGTTGTATTAATCTAATTCCCCCACCCCTGAGTTAACCCTCCCATGTGAGGCATAGTGTTGTACTCAGAGTTATAGCAGTGGAAGCTCCATCGACGCAACATGCAGGAATCCCATGCTTCCCTGCTCGCCCTCATCTCTGACCCATGATTGGTATCTTCACGGTGATCAGGTATACGCTGAAACCCCCTGGTACTATTTTGTTCTTTTAGTATCATTTCTGAGCTCTACTGGTGAGAAAGAGAGTGCCCAACCCCGACTAACCAGCTTCGTTGAGTGCCATCGCAGGAGAGAGTGATGTAAAACCACCTAGGGATGTAGGGGGATGAGACCAAATGACCCTATGACCTAGCACAAGCACAGAATCAAAAGTAACAGACTCGATGTTGGCAAACACTCTATGTGCACTCTCTTTTCCACAGAGTGATTAGGTGCTAGTCAGAGTGGAATTTAGGGTCTGTACCTCAGAGGTTCAGAGAGCTAGGAAGGCCAAGAATGAACCTCCCTAGGATTTGGTTGCCCGATTCGATGGGTGGCCCAAGTGTCCAAGGACACGAGACCCACTCGCACACTCTCAACACAATGGCCACTTGAGTTGAGTGGAAATCAAGGATGGGCTTTCCCTCACAATTCGACATGACAGTGAAAGGATTCTAAATGATCAGAATTAAACTAAGGGAGCAGGGAGGGTCAATGGCTCACCTGGTCAGTTTGTATAAACCGTCCCCGACTGGAGATGTGGCCGCGCGGGGAGGTGCGGGTTGATCCCCGCCCTAGGTCGAGGTAGCTTCACCTGTTTATTACAAAGCATGTCCTCATGCAGGAGGGGTGGACATGGGGAAGGGATTGAGTTTCTAAAATACACACTTATACTTCCGTGCAAGGAAGGGCTTTCAGTCTGTCAAGCAAGGGGGTGGGGTGAATTATAGAACCTAAAGCTGATGTTGTCGACTAGTCACGCTCAGTAGTAACTTGTATGTGTCAAGGCTCCGACCATATTCAGATCACTCTAGTTGCTTGGTATTTCCTCTGGAGGGCATGGGGGACCTTTGGTACTACTGTGGGGTATGAGGCAGTCGACCCAGTAGGAAGAGCCACGCAACTCGACCAAGTGTCACTACACTGTCCAAAACAGGGCACTAGATAGCAAGCTAGTTCTGTGGCTCCCACGACCTCTTCTGGGCATTGCAGATGGTGGGATTGGCTCCAAAATGTCACTGGTAGACGTGGGGACGTCTGAGGTTGGGCCCCGGCCATTTGGGCTCCGTCGAAGGGACCAGATGGTGCTCGAACGCCACTACTATTCTCAATCTGCAGTTCTGGGAAGACTACCAAAGATGGACAAAAGGAGGTGGGGAGTGGGGTAAATGGAACTCTGGAGGGCCGGTGAGGCTATGGGAGTTGAGGTAGTGTATGAGGATCACCATGGCCAGGTTTCATGGGCAACGGATGGGGAAAGGTTGCAGAAAATTTATTTACGTAGGGTTCTGTCTTGTCAAGACTATTCAATGCAGAACAGCACAGTTTGGGGAAGTGAGGCAGATGGAAGGCTTCCAGAGGTAGGGTGATGGTGAAATCTTGTCCAAATGATGGGGAGAAGTAAGGGGACAAGTGGTGAGGGAATGGGGTCGAACAGAAATGAGAAAGTGGGGGTTTTCAAACCTGGAGTAGGGTGGTGCTCCGTTCTGTCCAGAATAGGAGACTTTGGTGCAAGCATCCCTCTCGAGCCTTCAGGGTGATGGGAGGCGGTGGGGAGGGGATCTCCACTTCCTGTAGACTTTCAGAGGATGCCGAGGAAGGGAAGAAGTTTTCTATTGCTGTAAATCCTGGTGTTGAAAGTCATCTTTGATCGCGCTTGCTGCTGTCCACTGCATGCCACCGAGAGAGACCGTGACTGGTAGCAAGAAACGAGGACGTGGGAGGGGGATAATGGGGTGATTTGATGCTAAAACTTGGTGGAAATGTGGCCTAGGGGGTGGGGTGGCAAGTGGGGAGAGATTATAGCAAGAATAGGTGAGGAAGGGGTGTTCTTGGTGGTGGGAGAGTGGGGAAGTTTAATTTGTTTAATTAAAAATATAATTTTATTTTTGTTAATTTAGCAATCATGATCATAATATAGTAATTGTTCACTGCTTTATCTAGAAGTTCAATGTACTTACGCACTCCTTTTTATCCCGTCAGAGCTTTCCCACTCTTGGGAGGCCTCAAAGGATCCAAGCGATTTTTGATTTACTTGAGCCCAGATTCAAGGTCGTCACACCTTATAGCTCCAGGCAAAGTAGTCCTGGAATTCTTGTAGTAGCTAGATGTACAGCTTCTGTTCTTCTGGAGATAGTTGAGCACTGAGGAAAATTGGACTGGGTCATCCTCAGCACCTAAGTTGACTTGTAACAGCTCAACGACTATGGCTTAGCCTCCATCTTCTGATTCTGGGAGCACCAACTAGAGGTTGACGAAGTCTGGAACATCATCCTCAAGTTCGAATACTTTGACCTCTTCATTATGTTGCCCCCGAACCTCATCTGGAGCTTCTAGTTTAGCTGGTGGTGACTGTGTGAATTATTCTGCTAATGGGCCTTTTGCAGTTCCAACTTCAGCTGGTCTGTTTGCAATCTGGAGAGGCTGGCATTTGTTTATTGCTGGCTCGAAGGGATAGCATTCTGGCTTTGCAATGGGTATGGACGATTCTGCCCTTGTGTTGCTTTGAATCGTTGTATCCTCAGTGGAGGTGGCTTGTGCTTTTCTGGTGGCGGGCATTCCCCAATCGGTCTCAATCGAAACTTCCTCTATCGATCTAAGGGGTGCTGATGTTGCTGCCAAAGGAGGGCTACAGGAGAGGGAAACCCCCGCTTCTTTAGTGTCTTCGGCCTCGCTACTACTGGCCGTGTCAAATTTGTCTTGAAAAGTTGTCTCTTCAGGGTAAACCTACTCCCAACACCTATAAGAAGTTATGGCTTCTAATTCTAGGTCTCTCGATTGAGCCGACCCAGTATGTTCAGCTTCCACTGGGTATTCATCATAAGTTGCCCCCAGTGGACTAGCTTTTGTTGAGAAGAAAGCAGAGATGGTGTCTACCTTATAGCGCCCACTATAATAGTATTCTTTGTTGGGTCCGATGCTATGGATTCAGAGGGGGGTGAATGAATCACCTATTTAAAGATTACGTCTATACTGAAATCTGGGGCATGATACAACTTTAAGTGTTTTTCATTTAATGGAGGGAAAGGGTTCTCTCCATTGTGGTCAACGACCATATATGCGCCTCCTTTATAGACCCTCGTGATGACATAGGGACCGCGCTAGTTGGGTTGTAGTTTGCCAATGGTCTTGCTAGCATTGACCTCACTTTCTTTGACTATAACGAGATCGCCTCTTTTGAACGTCCTTTGTTTTACAAGCTTATCATAAGCTTGTGTCATTCGGGCTTGATATGCCAGAAGATACTTGTAGGCTTCCAACCTTTTGCCTTCTAGGTTAGTGCTTCTAACCTCCTTTCTATTTCATCTTGTTCCTGGTTTTGTAAGCCGGTATGCACAGCTACCCGGGAGGATGACATTTCAATTACAATCGCCATCACAACTTCTGCCCCATATACCAGAGAGAAGGGGGAACACTCGGTGGGAGTTTTATAGACTGTCCAGTATGCCTAGAGAGCTTCATATATCTTCTCGCCCCAGTCTCTTTTGCAGCTGCCGACTATTTTGGCTAAGAGCTTGCAAAGGTTCTTATTAAATGGTTCAACCAATCCATTAACTTGGGAATTGTACACTATTGACATTCTCCAGTTGATGTGAAACTTTGTCGCCAACTGGTAGATGGTCCTATTCTTGAATGGGGTGCCATTATTTGACATAAATCGACTAGGGGTGCCGAATCTGTATATAATATGATATTTGACAAAATGGACGACTGCCTCTCTCGTGACCTCCCGAAGAGGGATTGCTTCGGTCCATCTGGAGAATTAGTCTGTTACGGCTAAGATGAACTTGTAACCTTTCGTGGAAGGCGAAAAGGGTCCCACGATGTCCATCTCCCATTCTACAAAGGGCCATGTAGGCATCGTAGGATGTATCTAATTAGAAAGTCTTCTTGGCACTAGGTCAAAGACTTGGCATTGATGGCATGTGCAAGTATACTAGTTGCAGTCCGCATATATGGTAGGCCAATAGAAGCCTTTAAGTTTTATGTTGGCTTTCATTTTGTCCCCTACTTGATGGGCACCGCAAAGCCCTAAGTGGACCTCGAGCATAATCACTTTGCTTCCTTTGGCGAGAGGCAATGCACGAAAACAAACTTATCTCTTTCATGTACTGAACAGAGATAGCTAGTCATATCATGCCATGCATCCACTTCATTTCTTTGTTGAAGGGACTCCGGTTCTCAATGAGCTCAAGCCATTGCTCTGTCATTTTTTACTTTTCCATGGCATTTTCCCTTGATTTCTTCAGACCATAGCAAATGTTTAAGGACAATACTCAGTGTAAAAATTTTCAACCAGAGTGGCCTCAATACTCTCAAATTTCAAATTTCAAGAAGAGTTGAGGACACTGTCTTTAAAGGTTGTTTTAAGTCTATTCCATACACTGAGATAGGTATTTTCTAGATTTTTAGACCCATATTTTAAGGTTTATAAGCCTCAAACCACTTTTTATAAGTCGGCCTGACAAACCAAAAATGATCTCTAAAAAGAGAATATTTGGTTTTAACTCCCCTGAATATATGAACTCGGTCAGATTTCAAAACAATTACTCCCCCTCAAGAATTGAATCAGCAAAATTATGTGCAAGAAGTAAGACTAGCTTTACACATCTGGTGTTTGAAACAATAAATTATATCAAAGGGATAGAGGGGTAGTATGAGCATGGAAATTGGATGACCAAGAAATTGATGGCTCGGTCTGAATAAGCACAAGAAAGTATGTGCTGAGCACACCTGGAATGCATGCCAGATCAGAAACAGTCAGAATCAACAAACTAAGCTCCCCCTCTCTAGTGCAATTGATTTCAATTGAAGGCCCTTCGAGAGATCCACACTAAACTAATTCTTCCTTAAAAAAATGCATGCTATCTGATACCAAGTCTCCATGGAATATTAACAATGCAGCACTGACAGATATGTACACTGAAATTTGAACCACAAATATGTGCAAGGGGATATGCAGTCTCTGACAAATGTGCATAAAAGACTCTTGGTACCTGGCAGAGGTACGTCCTCTATGCATAAGGATAGCTTTCAGACAAACTGAATCTGCCTTTCCACATATCATTATTTTATATATCAGAGAGTCATCGATATAATGAATGCATGAGGATTACAATGTATTATGACATGAAAATAAATTATTCAAGCTCCCCCTCAGCTAGACACTATATGATAGGTGATATGGACAGAGATAAGCAAATAGATATGGATGGAATGCACATACAGACATATGCAGTATCCATACCTTTCCACCCCACTTCCACTCCCATAAACCCCATTCCCCCCCATCATCTTCAATCTACAGTCCACCAGTTCACCTTCCAAAGAACTTGAAGATTGTAGAGGGAGCTACGATGTCATATGGGTGATTCAGGAAGTGCAAGAGCTACCGATAGAAGCGTCTCCGAGTCTTCTTCGCATCGGCGGTCATCTCATCCTCTTCTGAATTCGTGGCTATGTGGGGAAAGCGATCTACTCTAACTACGCAGAAGAGGTCTGGCCAGCAACCTGAGGCTGCTTGCAGATGCTGCCATGACCAATCTTCTAAAGATCTGGAGGTGGCGGGGTAGAAGAAGAAGATGTCTTGCTCGACATCCTGCCTAAAGGTGCGCCAGGGGAAACAATAGAAGCTATCCCCAGCACTGCAACTATGGACCCATCGGTGCTGATGTTACTCCAGAAGTACCGACAGGAGATAGAGTTCCTGAAGAAGCAACTCATGGAGAAGACATAGCAAGCCTCTGCTTCCAAGCAGCCTGAGATACAGGCTGAATCATCACAGGGAGCCATCAACCAGAGTGACTTCCCACCACTTTATACCCAGCCCCAGTCGGTAGAGCCAAGCTAGGCAACAACTCAGCAATACACACCACAGCCGCTGATGCCGCCAGTGCTGCCACAGGTGCACCAAACACCCCAGGTGCCTCCATTGCTGCGTCCTCCTCCACAGGCGACCACCTTGGTCACCCCCTATCTGCAGTCGGCACATTTCTATCCAGAGCCGGTTGATCCAACTATCATGAATAAGATGATGGTGGAGAGGATGATCGAGGTGAAGCTTGCTGAACGATGTGAAGGAGATTATGTCGCATTTGATGCATACAGGGTGCCATACCCACCGCATCATGCTGCCAAGCGGCTTCCTCCTGGTATCAGCAAACCGCCAAAATTTGACAAATTCAATGGGAAGGGATCCCCGAAGGAGCATGTCGCTTACTATATGACCGTCATGGGGGATCTGGCCACCGACGAGTCATATTTTCTGAAATTTTTCGGGTCCTCGCTGACGGGGCTCGCATTTGAATGGTACTCCAGCCTCCCGGTCGGGTCGATCAGTGACTGGCCGGACTTGCTGAAGAAATTTAGAGAAACGAATATGCATCTAGAACACCATTTCCTTTTGTCAGAAGATTTTGTGCAAGAGTAACGAGCCTTTCTTCTGTAAATAAAATCTCTGCATAATTTTCCGTAAAAGACTTATGTTGATCTTAAACCAATCTGTTAGATGCAATCTCTCTTGAATATTATAACTTGATATCACATATATTTGCCTGGGAAATGCATTCTTTATTTGAATATGAATTAAAGTGCATCAGAGTTTTTCTTTTTTGAGCCACTATTTTCAAAACAACACGCATAATCATCCGAGGGTATAAATGCACATTCGTAGCTATTTAACTAGCGTGCACATTGTTAATTCAACGAATTTAGGTTTATTAAATGATTTAGGATTCGGGTGCAAAATACTTCTCCACCAACCGTAGTTGCTGTTTATTTTACATCAGAACAAAATTTGAACACGCTTGATTAAATGTCGAAGAAGTTAATGATCTCCAATACTAGTCATGATGCTGATAATGTATTTACGAAGATGCTAGCAGACACACTTGAAAATGGATTGGGGTTTATTTAAAGCTTGATGTTGATTGTGGTGGGGCCTAGTTTGGCACTGGATAGATTTTTGGCGCATTTTAATATTGGCTAAGGTTTTAGTCATAATTTGGTACTGACTTGGGTTTGGGGTGTAGTTTAGTATTGGCTTGAGTTTTAAGACAGTTTGGTAGTAGTTCGGGTTTTGATTTTGGTCATGGACATCAGATAGTGCCCCAGTTGGATGGCACAAGACTTGGCTCCATTAAGAAACTTGAGACTAGATTAAGGATGATTTTGCACCTAGTCAAAAAATCCCTCCTGCTGACATCCCTACGTCAAATGCTTCTAGCTCTGGGACTATAGCTCAGCAGACAGATGTTGATACTATTAGTAATGGACAACTTTCTAGTCCCCAGGGACCCGGTAATGTTTCGCAGGTGAAGAATCCTTTGAGTTCTCTCCGTGGGAAGCACTTTATCCCAGGTTCAGGGTATCCCTCTGGCCCCCTGCCTCCCATCTCTGCTGTCTGCTCCTCCTTAGAGCCCCCTTAAAACCAAAATTCTGCTCCTGCATTGATTCAATTAGATGCCATAGATTCAGCTGCCCCCCAGTCAGTGGGCAAGGATGATTTAAATAGTGAAATTGTCAACTTCTTAAAACCACCCGTTTCTCGACGTAACCACGTCAGAATTGCGCATACTATATACCGAAATGACGGGCTCGAAAAACTCTACCTAACCGGGTGTTCAAAATATTTTTTCGTTGAGAGATGAGGGATCTTGAGATAGGGGGCTCTAAAAATGGTGGTACCACCCTCACTCCCTCGGTCTCTATCCCAATAATATACCCATAAAATTTCATGACCAATAGACGTCCTGACACGCATAAACAAGTGGTCCAAGCAAAAACTGATAACAAACATGCTATAGTGTCCTGTGGTGATTCGCCGAGTAACTCGTTAAACCATATTAAATTGCTCAAGTAACTACTGTTACTAGTTAATATCTTACATAAATACGTGGAAAGTTTAGGATTTCAATAATATAAAATTTGTGATTTTTTTATGCGCATGATTTCATAGATAAAATTTGTTTTCTTTTTTTTAAGCATGGTGTACGTATTGATTAATTAAGATAAATGATGCAAGTTAAACGTGAACCATGCAAATATGCATAGGATTTTAATAGGAATATGAATCTAACATCATATAGGCTGGTTAAGAGTTTTGTCTGGGGAGAGAAAACCTACCTTTGGAGTTGATCTGGTAGTTGAACGAAGAGAAAAGATGAATAGCAGCACAGCTACGGCTGAAGCAGATATAAGCAGCAGACTTCTGCAGCAGCTGGTATACTCCAACGATAGTAGCAGAAAAGCTACGACAGGAATGAAGAGAACCGCATATGACCTCGTTTGCCAGGAAGGAGAGGAAGAAGACGAGTGCTTCCCTCCTCGACAGCGACGAACACAGAGGCAAAAGAGGGAACAACAGTAGGAACTCCTCCACGCAACAACAACAATAGAGATTGCATGCCCTTGATGGAGGGTTTATTTATAGCTGTGGAAGACCTATAGGGTCTTCGAGTTCTAATGCATTTCAAATTTCCCTACATAAAATCCTAAGAGGCTTAAACTTCCTTACGTTGGTCTCTTCCTTTCCCAAATTACAGGCACTTTCCTAGATGGCCATAACCTACATGCAAGCTTCATACGTGATTAGGGTTTCTTCCAGACGATATAATCTATGTGTTAAAGCCCAAGTTCAAAGGTTTTCATCCTGTAAGAGAAACATGTTTAGAAAAACTCATGCACATAATGAGAAATCATTTAGTAGATCCACTTCTTCTCGTTGTTTTCACTGTGGTAAGTATGACCATGTTATGAAAAACTATTGGTCAATGAAAAATGTTGATTTTCATGCTTCTAAGATGAATGGGAGGTTCAGTTCTGATAAATTTAGATCTTTTGTAGATAACAAAAATTACTTTGTGAATTCTCACGGATATGCATGAAAGCCTTATGCTAAAGCTGTTCCTTCTCATTGCTTTTATTGTGAAAACTATGACATGTGCTTGAAGATTGCAGGATCATGAAAAATGATGATATAGAGGCAATGAAAAAGGGGAAGAATTTGTTTGGCAAAATTGCTACTGACCCCCAGGGACCCAAGAAGACTTGGGTGCCTAAATCTGTCATATGAGTTGGTTACAATACAGGTGTGTCTTGAGGTAAATAGAGAATAAAGGGATTCCAATAAAAAGAAATAAGACACACTCATTTGGTAAAATCCTAACCTTACCTCTCATTATTGTCAAACTTGGTGATTTTGATGTTTTTACTTCTACTACTCTGTTATGTTTCAACTATGCATAGATTTAAATCAATTGTCTCGATTTCTTCACAAGTCATAGAAGGTCTCATTGAATGAATATTTGGTATATCAAATGGTGATATGTGAAATGACAGATTAAGTCTATCAAGAAACTGTCATTATACGTGAGTTAGATCTTCCGATCAAAATCTCCACCTTGTATCAAAATTCAAAATTTTAATATGTTTGGCTTATGAGGAATCTTCTATCTTGAATGAAATCATTTGCCTTTAATTTGCATAGCTTTCATACTGAATCTGAAAAATTTTCTTATTTCACGAAGGCAAAAGTTATCTGAACTGTGAAATTGTTTGCTCACTGCTGCAACAATATTTTTGAATGAAGACCATGGCTTAGTTTCATGCTTATTTGAATGTTCTAGATTGCATATTTTGTGAATAAGATCAAATCTTCATGTGCTCTAAAAATTGCATAAAAAGTTATTGAAATTTTTGCATATAATACACACGTTTGCATACACTTGTATCTACATGTTGCATATTTTGACTCATGTGTGCTCATGGACTGCTTGCATCACCTGCCGGGCTTCTGCTAAAGACAAGCAATGGAGTAAGACTTTCGTTCGGGCATCTGCCATTATTCGGAATAAGGTTTTATTTCTCATCTCATATCCTTGATCCTAAAGAGCTTCATTCTATGTTCTTTTTCTTTTGGGAGTTACTAGTGCTGAAACCAACGTAGGAGATGCTCCCGCCAATCGGGCTATTAGATTTCTTCTACAGTTGCCGCTTCATTTTCTTCTTCATTAGTTATGACCTCTGTCATACTAGGGACCTAATGTCAGTTAATTACTATTATATTCAGGCTTGTGTCTAGTGGGATTGCCAAAAACTGGCCAGCTTTGCGAGAGCATCTACCTGAGCATTCTATCCTTGGTTGATGTACCTAAGTCTGATGAAATAAAATCTTGCCATCAGACGCAGTGCCAATTGGTAGTAAGGAAGGAGTTCTTGCTTCCGCACGTCGAACACTCCTTCCAACTATTTTATAAGTAGCATGGAATCCCCGAATGCCTTAAGCATCTGAATTTCCATGGACAGGGCAATCTGTAATCTGATTATCAGGGCTTCATATTTTACCTCGTTGTTCATGCAGAGTTTGTTTATTGGGCAGGAGGTATATATGACCTCTCCCTAAGGGGATTTTAGGACTATGCCTGCCCCGGCCCTGACTCTGGCTACTCCGGTTGCTAGGGTGTTAATTCTGGACACACCATCAAAATACAACTGCCACAAGGCGGGCTGCACCTAGATGGCTTCCAGGGTCTCATCTTCAGAGAGTTCTATCTCTAGTGGGCAGTCTTCAGGTACTGGGTGTGCAGCAAAGAAATCTACGATGGCCTAGCCTTTGACAGCTCTCTGCGGCACATAGAAGATATCAAACTCCATGAGGATCACCGCCCATTTGCCTAAACGGCCTTTGAGCACTGGTTGTGACAGGATGTACTTAAGCGGATCTGCTTTGGAAATCAGCTTTATCTCATGCAACAACATATAGTGTCGGAGCTTCTTGACAGTGAAGACCAGTGCTAAGCAGACTTTCTCAATGAAAGTGTATTTCTCCTCAGTTCTGACCAGCCTTCGACTGAGGTAGTAGAGGGCTTGTTCCTTCCCCTCTTCGTTATGCTGCATTTACCCTATAACAAGATAAAGTCAAATAATGCTGCATAAAATACTCTGTTCTTTCTGCTGGTGTCGATACATATATGTACTACTGTATCATCCGTGACTTTCCAGTATGTTTCTTCCTAAAATAGATTTATAAAAACTGACCCTTGTAGGTCTTCAGTCAAGTGTATTTCAGAGAAAAAGAAACAGAGTTTACGTGTTCATACTGCATGGGTAGCAATAAATGTTTGCACGACTACATTTAATGCATTTGAATTTTGAGTTTCAGTGTGATAGTCGCTAGATCATTTTGTCTTAGTCGATTAAGTAAAGCATTTTCATTTATATCAACGATTAAGTGATATTTTACATTGATGTTGAACTGCAGCTATCATAATCAAAAGAATAGGGGGGATAGCTTTTAGAGAGAGTGATAGTCGAAGACAAAATAGATAGCTGATGTTCTTGTGCGACTATATTATAAACTAAGTGAAGCTTTATGCAAACTGGCTAACTTTGTGATAGTCGACTGATTTTCTTATAGCTAATGTTTGCTCGACTATCAGTCGTGATAGGCAGTCTAGTCTTTTAGATAGACGGTCTTAAGTCTTTCTAAACAGGTCAACTATGTTTAGGATAGCCGATAGATTTGATATCTGTGCGCCTATATTAACTCTGTTCACTTATATGAACTTAGTGCGCCTATGTGAGCTTAGTGCGCCTATGTGAACTTAGTTCATTGTTACGCCTAAGTAAACATAGCTGGAACTATGTTAATGTAACTACGACTATGTGAACATAACGACTATGTGAATCTACTTTAAATTTCTATGACTAAGTAAAACATAACTGTGATTATGTTACATAGCTTGTTATTGTGACTAAGTTCAGCGACTATGTGCATGTAGCTTCAAGTAACTATGCCTAAGTTAAACTTAGCTGCGGCAATGTCAACACTTAGCTTTTAATCTTCTGCGCCTATGAGGACTTTAGTTCAATGCCTCTGTGCCTATGTGGACTTAGCTGAAGTTTATTTTGCCTATGTGAGTATTCTTGCGACTAAGTTATATTTAGCTCAATTTTGTGGCGCCTAAGATAAACTTAGCTTTCTTTTTGCGACTATATTACACTTAGACAAATTTTAGGCTTCTATGCATGGACTCTCATTGTGCAAACACTTAACAACCGAGTGAACAACAACATGCATGGACTCTATAACTTGAACTACAGATGAGCAAATATGCACAGAGTTAATATGCACAGTGTTTTATTCCATAAAGGCTTTATTGCAGAGATAGATCAAAAATAGAAACAATGAGAAGCAAGGTAAATAAAAGGATGTTAGAAAACTAATCAACTAAATATTGACAAGTAGTACTGGACATCATCAAACCGTAGGAATGCAACACAACCCTCAGTGCCCCTCCTCCTACCACTCATCTTCCCCATTCCCATCCCCTATCACCACTGCTACCCAGAGATAGGAACAGCAGGTTCATCCACAAGATTGCAGCATTGCCCCCAGTCGCTCCACAAGATTCCAGGCAACCATCCCTACATCGATAGCCTTATCTCCAAGTCAGCTTTGCATCAAGTGCTCACCCACCCTCAAATGACCTCGGAGCTACTCGGAGGAGTGATTCCTAGTGACCTACACAGTCTATCCCCAGTAGACGACCAGAGCCAAGTTGTAGATGCCCTCATGACCCCATCTCTAAGCTTCGAGTCATACTCATCTACCCAAGTGACCTCCTGCAAGTCGTCTTCCAGTACGATTAAGGAGGGGTGCATTTGGCTGCTAGAGCACCCCTTTGTGGCGATCGCCCTCGAAGCGCGTTATCTGTTCACCTTGTGCCTAGGTTGGACCCCTCTCCACTCTTCTAAAGATTCCTGCCACCTCTGGCCTCGACTGGAATCCCCGCCACTAGCCACGCGAAGCTGATTCACAGATGATCATTTTTTCTCTAGCCCTACCTCTGACAATGTTCGGAGAAGCCCGTAGCAGGCTCATCTTTGGCCTGCTACCAATTAGGGCCAAACTAGACAGAGGAAGATCAGTTTGTGTATTCAGATCACCTGTAACCTAGGTCATCTCTAGACGTCCCGTGGATCCCACAATGATCTCACACATCCTCCCCGATTGATTCAGCACCAACCTCATGACTGACAGGGCTCGGAGCTGTTCATGGCATCACCGACAACAGGTCTCTGTCCTATAAGCCCAGTCAAGACAGGGCCAGACCAGATCATGGTTGCCGACCTGCTACAGCCCCGATTGGACTCTGGACAACTGGAAACTCCTAAAGAGAACTCCTACCTCACCCAAGGATCCCTCGACACTAGTCTCGCCTCCTTTAGAGCTTCGTGGCATCTGTGGTGCCCTCGACATTGGCTTGCTGTCCGGCGAGTCCAATCCAGATAGAACCAGCTTCCAACACATTTTCGCACCCTGTGCCTGACTGACTGAAAGCCCCTCCCTACATGGAGGTATATTTTGGTTGTAATAATTGATTTTATCGCCCCTGAGACAACCCTCCTACGTGAGGAGTAGTGGTGTAATACCGATTGCAGGTCAAGTGGCATCGGCGCAGCGTGCGGGTTGCGTTCCTACGCTTCCTCACTCGCCCATCATCTCTGATAGGAATCAATTTCTTCAAACCGATTGGGTAAGTGCTCGGTTCCCCTCTTTTGGTCATTTCCTTTGCTAATTTAGTATCATATTCCTCTACCCGTCAGATAGTGAGAGAGTGCCCGTCCCCCACTTACTTGCATTCTGAATCCCCACCGCGGTGTAAGTCGAGCGAAACAAAACACAACCCACACCCTCGGCGTGCTATCCGCCCACGAATCGTGGGAATCCCAGCCCCTCCACGGGTCAGCCTGAGCCTCTGCCAACCCGTAGATCAGTGAGGTCCCGCCTCAGACCCACCGATCATCCCGAAATTACCTTTAGGAAAGACTATGCACTGCGTAAGCGCTACCGCCAACATTGAGTCTGTTGCTTGTCTATGTGCTTGCAAGTCTAGGTCCGAGGCACATTCGGTCATTCCCATTGCATCCCTAGGTCATCTCACATCACACACGAAGAGGCTCCGAGTCTTATCTTTTGGGAAGGAGTAGGGTTTCTTCATCTTATCCATTAATGAGGGCCCTTGTTTGGCAAGCTTAGGGGAAGGAGCCCCAGGTGCCTCTTTTACCTTTTTCTGTTATTGCTCGAAGGCCTTAAAATCTGAGATGTTGATCTCTTCTTGCGATATATACTTATCAACTGGTTCATTCTTCCGACCTGAGGCAGCAGTAGCCAGGCAAAATTTTGCCAGGAAGGCCTCAATATCGGCCACCAAATTATTCAACTTTTGACTTCAATGCCCATCAACCTTTGTAGGATTTCATTCTTCAGATTTCTTTTACAGATTTGAATGGTGTCCTCATAACTTGGTGGATGCCTGCATCTCTCACAGAGGTTTCTCCATCTTCTTATGTAGTCCAGAGCAGACTCACCATCTCTTTGTGTGGTTATTTGCAATTTGGCCTCAGTGACTTCTCCCTCGGCCAACTTCATTTTAGCTATTCGCTCCACCCTTGGCTTGTTCATCACTGTCGGAGCTATCAAACTTTGGTGTGAGTTAGCTGATTGCAAAAGTCGATTTATCCATGGCATTGTATGAGGCATCGTATCTACCCCATGACGTTCCTGGGAAGCTGAAGGATGCACCGAGGGGGTGTGCCGTAGCCATTGGAAGGGGGTCCCCTCCGCATAATCATGTGCTATCCTAGGCATAGCCAACTGCGGTGAGGCTTCGTGTGGCTTAGCATCACCCTGCGAAGCCTCAAATGAGGACCCAACCAGCCCGAGTATAGCTAGGTATAAACCCATCCGGTTTAACTTTGCTCGTAGCACATCACCTTCTTGCAGCCTTTGATATAGCTTTGCTACCATAACAAGGTCAGGTCGGGAAGAGCCAATTGTGCCGCCTTCCACCTTGATTTTAGGTAGGGCCAGCAGCATCTTTTCATCATCACAGAAAAAATCTCGCCCCTCAGAGGCTGATATTTTTTCCCCCATACCCTCACGTGGAGGAGGGGCATGGTAGCATGCCTCCTCGTCAAGCAATGGAAGGCATATTTCTTCATTTTCTTCTTCATCAGCTCAGCTCGTGTCGGGCAGGGCTGATAGCATATTGCAAGAGAGAACAATGCTCCATCTTGTATTCTTTGACTTCTTCTTTCTATTCTCCTTTGTGATCAACATCTGCCCTCGCGACAAGTCATCTAGGGTGCGTGGCACTTCTAATTTTTCTTTAGCTCTTTTGATGGGGACATCCGCAGCCACACCATTTTCTTTCAAGACTCTGGTTGCTCGCCATCGGTGCATCATCATCTCCATCACTTAATTTTGAGTCGTAACATGTAATTTTCATTTTATTTGAGTCATGTATGTGTAATCTTTCTTTATTTGAGTCAGTTAATAGGTTAATGGGTCAAGTCCCCACCCTATAAAATTTGATTTTTGCCCCTATTTTCTTCCTAATTTGGCTAAGAAAGAAAAGGACAATTAACTTGGAGGATACTGGGAGGATACGTGGAAGCTTGCGAGCGTGCCGAACTTAAGGAATTCCCCGTGCTATCACGCTGTGCTCTCGTGCTCACGTATCGACTTCTTGGACTGGTACGGCACTGGAACTACACTATAGGATCGTAGATCGGATGAACTGGGATGGAGTGGAGCCATGGGACCACCAGGCTGGAGGGAGGGTGCGGCCCCCAAGGAGGTTCGCCCTCCCTAGGGCACGTGGTCGCCCCTGGGGCGAACTGGCCCCGGGGGAGGTCGTAACCCTGGGGGATGGTCCTCGGGGGTCTTCTTGCATCGTTTGGGGTTGTCCTTTGCTGGACTTTGAACCCCAGGAAGCTGGAATGGGCCCGTGGGGGCTTCCGTTCTTTGAGTTGTCGTAGTCGCCCGCAAGGTGTCCGGGTAAATACCTGACACACCCGGGATTGTCGAACGGCTTGAGTAGATGGCTGAGGGGCCGTACGGCGGGCCTTAGGTTGACGACGGGAGCTCGTAGGAGCTAAGGGGAGGCACTTTGTTGCTGTGAGCCATGCCTCAGGCTGTGTGCCGTGTTGTTTGGCGGGTTGGCAGGGTAGTCTCGAGTTGGCCTGAATGCTAGGATTAGATGGCCCATCACTACGTGTCTGAGTGTCGGGGTCGACCTTGACTTGTAGGGGGGTCATTGTAGGACCCAATTGAGGTACTGGAACCACGGGTCGGCCCATGGTTGGGTGTAGAAGGGCCAGAACATATGCGCCCACAAGGTGTTCGATGAAATGTCATGCATGCCCGTGTGAGCCGTACATGTGCGCGACAGGCCTCCAAAGCCTGTGGTTGACCCAGTTAGGCCTCCCTTTGACCTTGGAGGGTTGAAAGATGTGTTTCTGGGTTGGCCCTTGGCCCGTTTGGCTGAGTGCCACGTGGCGTGGCTTGACGTCGGGGCGCCCCCGGGTGGCTCCGGGCGATGGTGCGGGATACGAGCAAAGCCCGTACGTGAGTGGCCGGATAGGTTGAAGCGTCCTCACCGCGGCGTGGGTGAGCCCACGCTTCCCCGCACGCCCCCGTAAAAGGGGATTTGAAAAAGAAACCCTAGAGTCCCAATCAAACCAGGATTCTAGAGTCTTAGTCGAACTATGACTCTGACATAAAATGGCATCTTACCAATTTTGTCTATTCAAATGAGTGACAAGCGACAAATTAGTTTTATGGCACGCAGGGGAGGGTATTCATCCTGCAGTTGATCAAGGTTTTTTGGTCACCAGACCAGCGTAGTTAACACCAATCGAGGTCAGTGGGGAATGAGGTCAAAATTGCAGATCCGTAGCCTGATCCAAAGAATCCGACACACGCAGATATATTAAACCCAAATTTCTTCGATGCATGTTGCCATGTCACTTGCATAAACAACAGAACATCATTTTCCTTATTTTTTATGTCTATATTTTGTTGTAAAAAAAGTTCCCACAGTACTAAATCAAAAATCATACAAAGCCTATGAGACAACAAAATACAGTAAAAATATAAGTACCCAGACGATAGAAAAGGTACTTAGTCTTAGCCAAGGTATCACTATTCAAAAGCCAATAAAGTTGACTACAAGGTGTATGCCTGGTACATTACCTGCATATTCCCAATCAAATGTGCAAATAAAACCAGACCCACTATAGCAATCAGTATGGCAAATGATGTTTCCCCAATGTAAGTACTTGTTGAAAGATTTTGTCCATACGAACTGTAAACAGTAAACAAACATTCCTCAGTTCATGCAGAGTAGAGGAATGATTTAAAATTAACATGGTAACTCAGTTTTGGAGTCAGTGTGTAATATACTAAGTAAAAACATTCAATTTAATAGTAATATGTCACAGTAACACGATTATAGGCATGTTAAAGAAATACATCATTATTTCATCAATGTGGAGAAATAGCACTCTTCCATTGCTAGGTGCATGAAGGTTGACTAAGACCCGAGCTATTACTAATACAGATGATCTTGCTTGCACTGAATACGAGGTGGAAAGACTTACAGATAGACATGCATGCTTGCCTGGAGCTTTAAAACCTTTCACACTGTATGAACCAATTTTAGAGTAGATAAAAAACTAAAGCTTATTTTCTAAATTTGTGATTATGATTCTTCCAAGGACAGTGAATGTAACTGTAGCCAATAAATAATTCTTTCCGGATTGTCAAACCAAACCGGCCCTTATAGACTGCTGAGGTCGGTTTAACCAAAAAAGAGCCAGAGCAGAGGTGATATCTCGACCTCTCATTGGCGGGCCGGAAGAAAAAATGCTGCCCACTTTCGAAAAGTGGGAGAGGAAGCCATTTCATTGACAAAATTTTCAACGATAGGACGTTGGGGTTCGATTCTGTGCTCGTCGAGAATTCACCACCACTGAATATTGTCCTCTTCCAACTTGTCGTGATTGTTGGACACAAGACCCTGCAGAGTCCCGAGTTCTTTGTGTGCAAATGGGGAAGGAAGCAAGGACAGCTCCTGCACTTGCAATTGACCGCTGACCCATCTTCCAAGCACCATGCACGCGCACTGGTGCTTCATAATACTGCGCTGTGTCGCTGTCGATTACTCGTGTTTGAAGGAACAGGACGGCATGCACAAGCAGAACACCCCGGAGGAATCATTGTGGAGTCGCTTTGCTCGGTGCTTGCCCCTGCCAACCGAGGAGGAAATCCTAGGCATTTACCAACTCTGGTAGCATTACCCTTCGCTGAGGCAATCAGGTGGCTGGTACTAACTGGGTTTGCATCCATGGATGTCATCGAATGGGAGATTATTCATAATATATAAGAAGCAAACACAGAAGGCAATGCTTGCTTTCACCGGGGATAGCGACAAGAATCTTCACTCCCCCTAAAAAAATAAAAGCGAGAATCTTCAAACTCCAAAATGGCCAAGAATGGAAGTGTGTCCGGAATCCAGATGAGATCAATTCACTTCCTCGGAGACTCAGAGGGGCAGAGCCGTAGAAAGATCATGCGCAACAACAAAAACGGGACGATGCTTTCACCAAGGGACAGACAGCATGAACCTTCACAGAAGAATACGGCGAAGAAGACAAGAAAGAACAAGGGAGAACCTGAGACCAATTTACTTCTCAGGCAACGAAGCCATGAAATATCACACCCAAGAAAAAGATGGGGAGGGATGAAGCCATATATGCCCAAGCTCGATGTTTCTTATTTCAAAATAAAACACAGGCAAGAACTTTACATTCTATCTGACTAAAAAATGAATTTTAATCATGGGGGGAATAGAAAATTCTACACAAACACTTGCTCTCTTTGCACCCCCTTGATGCATAACGCCCCGATCCCACAGTCGGGGGACTACCGAAACACGGACCACCCTAGTCACGCTACTGGGAAAATGCCACGACACCTCTGTCGTGGAGGCCTGCACTCACACGCGAAGACCCACTCCGAAATCACGCGGTCCAAAAATACGGCCACGACCTTGCCGTTGTGAACTCTACGCCGTCTAGAGGAAAGCCCTCGGCGATGCTCACTGGAAACCCTAGACCTCAACTACGGGAAAACACCTGAACTACACACGAAATCCCGTCTCGTAGACGGGTAACGGAAACCCATGACAGTACAACTCACGTCACGTGAGGGGAGTACCACCCACCAGAAGTAAGGTCGGATGCGTCCACTGACGACTTAATCCACATCTCAGGTGCCTGCCTACGACGCCCTAGGCGGAGGCTAAGACACTGTACTAGTAACACAGAACAAGGAGTAACTAGGGTCGCGCTCATCAGCGCGTGTCCTCTGCCCCCAGCTACGAGTGCACACACAGGCCATCTGCTCTAGGTCGGGTCCTCTAGCTGGTTTTTCCCCCAGCCGGACTCAGGCTGTAAAGGCAAGGGGCCCTATGGTAACCAGCGTAAAACTGTCTCACTCGGGTCACGCTCTCCACCACTCCCAAGTGGGTCCGCACCCATGTATGCAGGAAAGCTACGATTAGTGGGGACTCACTAAACGTGAACACAGAAAATCATGCTCGCATCCATCGCGAGTAACACGAAGTAACATGTGGTCTGAGGCCACCAGACTTTGGACAGCCCACTAGACCTAATAACCCAATGGTCCTTGTGTCACAAGACTCGGGTCAAGACTGTCGCACGTGATGACAGAGCACTGTCAATCTGGCCTAATCCCTAGGTCCAAAATCACGACAACATGGAGCCTCCGGACACCCACAAACACAAACCCACGACGTCCAGGACATTCATTAGGCTGAAGGTCGACCACTGGGTCACAATCGGGTCGACCAGGGTACAACACAACATAAAACAGACACGGCGAGCACGAAAAATCACCTAGCGATCCTCTCTGGACCGTTAGGGAGCCTAGCAGTCTACCCTTGGGCAGCTAAGGTCAGCCTAGCGGTCCAGCCAAGACCGCTACGCCCTAGAAACTCACAACCCCAAAACATGAAAGCTAAACATGATGACTATGGATAACATGGCGGGAACAAAACTTGCAACATGATTTGCTAATGTTAATGAGTATCATAAGCGTAACTTGCCCATGGAAGAGCATAACATATCTTGTAGCATCTTATCATTTTCATGCTTGAATGGGAACTTGTCTTTACATATTCTCTTATCTAGAAAGGTAACATGTGATATCTATGGGTGAACATTCTTGCACATACATACATATAGTGCTCACATACCTACATTTCGTACTCATAAGTGTAATCATATAATAGAGTTTACACCCACATTTTCAACATATTAACCAAAATAATCATAGCTTTAATATGAAACATAGATCATAAACTAAACACAGAAAGAACATGCAACAACGGCTTCATGCTCTGGGCGGCTACAACTATGGGTCGGGTGGCTCCATGCTAGATCTCCCCTCCAGAACACATAGTCCGAGTAGCCCTTTCCACTGGTATCCCTTTCCTTTGCACAGTCAAGTAGAGGTTCCAAAAAAGAACATGGCTCGATTGGGTGATAGGGTCCAGGTTTAGGTTAAATCGTGACATGTAATAGATCTTTTGTCTGGATCGTCTTATGCTCACGCAATGCAAGGTTTATTATTCTTAGAAATGATGTTAACCAAAGACCAGCACGTGATGTAATGTACTTTTTTGCTTCATTCCATCTTTACATGAAACTCATCTTAAGTCTTGATAACTTGTCCTTGTTGTTGCATATTTTATCATTCACAGAAAATCTTTGTAAGCACTTAGAGAAAACTTAAAGATATTAGAACACAAGTCTCAACTCAATATAAACATGTAACGTGCGGTTCGTACTTACTGGGGAACAATTTAGAATATAGATCGAAGAAGCTAGGCGTAAGGCTTACGCCTAGTTCATGCTTAGAAATCCTACCTCAAAGAAGTTTGAAACTCTGAGTCTTCTACCCATCCCTTCACACAGCTCATCCTATTCTCTCCCTAGTTCACCCTAAAGATAAGAAGTTGGAGGAATATAGAATCAAGTCGTAGAAAAAGAGAAAAAGTTGGATAGTAATATGAGAAGAGAAAGGAAAAGAGTGAGATCTATATGATTCTTTCTCTGCTTTGGGTTAGGGTCTACGAGGTGGCTATCCTCGCTAACATCAAAGTATATACTAATTATTATTATAATGTGCCACGTACCGTGGGGGTGTTAAATCTCGGATGCAAGATCTTCCTTTCTTCCGCCATGCAGATTTTATCGTACTTCAAATATTTAAAAGCTTGTGCAGCGCATGATGGCCACCCCCCCTTGACCCTCCTCGAGAACAATCGACGAGCACGTTTCGGGTTGGAGGGATTGTCTCGATCGCCCGCGATCATACCCTAGCCCACGTAGCTAGAAATGTAAGCCTTTTGTTTCACAAACCTTTTCCTTGAATCCTGAGATACTCATGACATACATGGAGGAAGTTAGAGCAAATTAAGGAAATTTAACCATGCATGAACAGTGTGTACATGCAAACGAGTGCATGCGCCGTGTGTTGCGCATGCAGTGCAACAGCGTGCCCGAAACAACATTAATTTCCATGCACCACCATGGGGTTCCATGCCCTTTGTATGGATCAGGGGTTACATGGGCGGTTCGGACATGAAGTTTTAAGACCAAAAACTGGGATATATATATCCAAACTTAAAAGCTCCCATAAGAAGAAGAAGAAGGGAACCAGAAGCATGCATGTGAGGCTCTAAATTAACATAATGGTGAAGGGCAAGGCTCTGAAATGTTCATGCACATGTAGGAATCCACCGGCCGCTTCCTTAATTTTCCATTCATGGACCTGAAAGGGTGCATGCATGAAAGCTCACCGGCCATGAACACGATCGAGTAGAGCTCATGCATCATGTATAAGCGCCACCACACGTGTGTATCTGTAAATGCACGCAGAAGGCTGATTCAGAGGATCAACATAGACAGTTGGGTTCGAGATAATGCGTCTGCAACTTAAAGTTAATTAATTCTAGAATTTGGCTCTTCTCTCTCTCTCTCTCCTATATATGTACTCTCTCCGTCTAGCTAGCTCCTTAATTGTTGTCTACATGCCCAGTCTTCAAGTCAGAAGGCTTTGAATCCCCAGGCCTGCTAGCTTGAGTGCTTATATTTTCATTCGTGGCTGTTATAGTAATAATAAGCCGGCCCCCTTCTTTAGAGAGAGAGAGAGAGAGAGAGAGAGTACTGCTTGCCTTGAAATAGAGAACGGGAATGAGCATAGAAATAAAAGAGTGAGAAGCACCAGAATCAAATAAAGCACGGGCTGCACAACCAAAAATAGTAATCGTACCTTTGATAAGGTTGGAAGCTATAGCCTCTGCTCGAGAAATGTGGGTGACCTTGCCTTTCATTTTTCTACCGGTGGCTGCAGAAGATTGATAAGAAGACGTGGAGGGTGGAGTCAACTTTGACTCCGTTGAGAGTGACAGTGAGGCACAACGGGAGTGATCTACTTTCAGGTGGAGCGAGATCCTTATTAGAGAATGAAATAGATGGCCCGTGAGTGAGGGCCATGATGGCATCAGTCACGCCACTTGTTGGAAGGTCTTCGTTGACCATGATCTTTTGGAGAAATTGGAGCAAGGTAGACTGGTGCAAAGGGGACTTCTTGATGAGTTCTAGAATGGAGATCTTAGTTGATATCTTGTCTAAATGTTAGAGGATGTCATACTTCACAGGGGGACTTTGGGAATTGACCCCTTCCTCAGGCTAAGATTGCTTTTGGGATGGGGGATAATGCGGTTGCGGAGTGTGATGTTTACTGAGGCTTCTTTTAGTTCTTCCAACTCCAAAGGTTTTGGACGTATTAACTGCAAAGGAGCGGGAGATCCGAAGATGAATGAGAGAGATGTTGATTCCTCACTGGGAGTGACAAGAGCAGGAGGAGGGACCGGTTTAGGCTGTGGTGGCCTTAGAAGGACCAAGGGGCGCTCTTGCCCCGACTAAGATTCACAGAAACATGGGATTCTTGCAATGGCAATCAAGGGGGATTGATTAAGGTGAGAGTAACTGTGGATTGGTTAGGAGGTGAAATCAAGGTCCAGGGCCGAGGCTCTCGTGAGAACATGTTGATGTCTACCCACAACTCGCTGGCTTCTGCTTCCAACTTTCTGTACCACCCAGGAAAGCCTTCGACGCTCCACATTTGTGTCCTCTTGAGCACACGGGGTTCCATTCCAATCACGGTATTCACTCGCTCATTCTGCCTTGAGCTTGAAGGATCCTTATTTGGTTGATGAGTGGGTAACGGGTTTTGCACAATGCCGAGATCCCGATTGGGTTTCTTGAGGTTGGCAATGGCTAGCTTAACATCGGACCAATTGATCCTCCCCTCATCATTCGTGTCATAAGACGGCCGCTGATCAAAGCCGGTGAGGTACCGTCGGATTGGTCACATCGCGAGGATCGCGTTGATGCCCACGATTCCTCAATTCGCGGAGCGTGGAGTCGAGCCAGGCTTGGAGGCGCCACGTCGCCCTCTCATCGGTTCGCTATCGATTCCCCATTTTCATCGTCATCCAGGTAGGGGAATGGATACCTTATCACGTTAGGACACCGCCGGTACCACTTGGGCCATGGTCCAACGCCCGTTGCCTAGTGTTTTGTGCATATTTCTGCTTAGTTCAATTTTTAATCTTTTAGGCATTAAATTGTCCTTTAATTGTTGAAATCAATTCCCTGGGCATCATATTTCATTTCTAGTGGCATGCGTAGGCTTGAATGGTCGGTATGGGTTGGCAGGATGGTTTGATTTTGAATTCTGCCATGTTCCCCGTCGATTTCGATCGATCGGGAGGGGGTTCCGATTCCGATCTCCGGAGTCATGAAACCCAGGTGACATAATGCGCCACCCCCGGTGCGTTATGGGCCTTTAACGCATCCCATCTAGTGCATTATATCATCCGTGTCTGAGTTTTCTATGGATTTTCATGTTCGGGTGGCTTTAACGCGCCTACCCTGGTGCGTTATAGTCCCTATGGATTGAGTTAAAGGTTCGTTACCTTTAACGCCCCTACCCCTATGCATTAAACTCATATGACGCCCCTGTTGAGGTGCATTGTATTCTGTGGTTTCCTGTGGATTCTAGACGTTCTGGTGGGCATAATGGCCCATGATAGGTGCGTTATGTTCATTATAACGCCCCACCCTTGGTCCGTTATATCCCTCATCAGTGGAGTTATGTGCCTGTTGACTTTAACGCCCTTGATCCAGTACGTTATAGTCCTATGGCGCGCCTGCCCTAGTGCATTATAGTTTCATTTTCCTGTGAATTTTCTGAGTTCTGTGAAGCATAGCGGTACTTCCCTGGTCTGTTATGGTATGTAACGGGGCAGCTCCAGTCCGTTATATACCTGGAGATTTCAAAAGCATGCATGTGTAATTTCTAATCCATTTATGTTCCATGTGCGCCATGATTAAAATATTTTATACACTGTGGCATTATTTTATATCCCATAAGAGCAGCTTTCTCTTTCCTTGCCTGCGCATGGCGCGCATCTATGGCCTCGATCCCAGCGGCGGCATCGGCGACATGACGGCGGCCAAGGCCAGCCTGGCGCACGCCCAGCAACTGCTCGCCGCCTCGGCGGACAAGGACCCGGATTCGCCGGAGCTGCTGTTCCTGCGCGGCCAGGCCAAGGTCCTGGAGGGCAGCGAGATCTATGTGGCGCCCACTCGCCCGGCGGCGGAGGCCAGCCTGGCGGCCCTGGCGCAGGCTCGCGCCTTGCTGACCCAGTATCTGCGCCGCGAGCCGGACGACACCGAGGCCAAGCTGGAGCTATGGCGGGCGCAGTCGCTGCCGGCGCGCGCGCAGAACTACCTGGGCCATCCCCTGGAGGGGCTGGACATGGTCAAGGCCAATCTCGGCAAGGCCAGCATGGCGGTCAGCACGCCGGCCCAGCGCGACGAGCGCGACTTCAACCTCAACGGCTCGTATCTGCTGCTGGGCGAGGCCTATGCCGACACGGCGCCGCCGACGGCCATGCACTATTTCGACCTCCTGATCCGCAACGTCGACGGCATGCGCCAGCGCGGCGAGTCCGACTGGGAGAACGACCTGACCCAGGCCTCCGGCCTGACGGCGCGCGGCGAGATCGAGGATCGGCTGGGGCGCGAGGAACTGGCGGGCGCGGACTATCGCAGGGCGATCGCCATCCTCGGCCAGTTGGAACGGGTCGAGCGCAACAACGAGATGCGAGCCTATCTGGCCTACACCCGCCAGCATCTGGCGATCGTCGACGCCAAGCTGAAGCTCTATCCCGAGGCGCGGCAGATGTCCGACCTGGCGGTCGCCTGGCTGCAGACCCAGGCGCAGGCTGAGCCGCAGGACGGCTCGCGCTGGCGCATGCTGGCGCTGATCCTCTCCAGCCGGGCGGGCCTGGAAGACGCGGCCGGCGACCGCCGCGCATCCTGCGCCGTGGGCCACCGCGCCGACGACGCCTGGGCCTCGGCGCGGCGCCTGCACGCGATCGTGCCGATCGACACCGCCGCCAGCGGGCCTGTGCCGAAGCTGCAGGCGCTGATGGCGGCCCCCTGCGGCGCGCCCGCCGCCGCGGCGGGGCCGGCCGCGCGGTCCGTCAGGCGAGCGCCGACTCGCGCCGCGGCCGGATCCTCACTCGTTCTCTCTCTTTCCCTCTCTCCCTCTCACGATCCCAGTCTCCCCCTCTCTCAGTTTCGATTCAGACGGGCCCTGATCGAGGCGCGGGAGGTATCAACGGGATAGGCTCGACGCAAGGATCGCGTGGGCGTAAGCTTCGTCTCGATCCGCGGTACGTGAAGGCGCGTGGAGGCATGAGGACGACGTTACTCGCGATGACGGTTCGGCTCCGGATCGGCGTCCTCGTCATGCAATAGGTAGGGGGATGGAATCCTCTCCTCGCTAGGAACCCGTCGGTACCACATGCGCCGTGGTCCGACGTCATTTTCCTCATTTTCTGTGCATATTTTCATGTTAGTATAATTTTACCCTATTTTTTGAAAGTCAATTCCATGGCCATCGTTTTATGTTTTAATAGCATGTATGGGTATGGAATGTTGTTGTGGGCATGGCAGGTTAGCTTTTCCGTCGAAATCCCCTCGTTTTGAGCCGACCGGGAGGGATTTTGACCCAAGCCAACCCTTTCCCACAGTCACGGTAGCATTATGGCCACCATATGACCGTCCATGCTTGAGCGGCCCATTCGGGACCGCCTATGACCCTTGAGTGGTCCAACACGGACCGCTAAAGACCTGGACCTTTTCGGACCATATGAAGGTTCACACTAGAGTGGCCCAAACCCGTCTGTTCAAACCAGATGAACGGCCTATAAACCGACCGCCCATGGCACTCTTCGTCTCTTCGAGTGGCTGACCCTCAACTGCCCATGCCTTGAGTGGCACATCCTGTGCCGCGTAACCCTTAGGACAATTGTGGAAGAGCGGCCACCCTCTCCCCGCTCGTCCTTTGAACGGCCGTGACCCAGCCGCCTATCCTTTGTAGCCTTGTTTCAGTGTTGGAGTTGAGCGACCGAGACCCAGCCGCATGTACCTGATGAGTGGCGGACTTCCAACCGCCCAACTCTATGCGGCCATCATGAAACCACCCGTCCCTGCAGAGTTTCAACTTTAGCACATTTATTCCATTTATGCATTAAATGCTGCATTATCGCCATGTTTAAAAATATTTTATAAATTGTGACATTATTTTAGATCCCAGTAGACTTACTTCCACTTTCCTTGTGATGAAACCACTAGTCGTAGCCCAGCGACCTCTAGTGTCAGCCCACCTGGAAGAGGTGGAGGGGTATTCCCAATACACGATTTTTAAGCTAGTTCTGTGGGCCCTCGGCCAACAGTAGCATCCTACTGAGAGGAAAAACTAGCTAGAGAGCCTGGCTCAGTTAGGAGTCAGTGTGTACACACGTGGTCAGAGGCTTGGACTGGCACTGACGAGTGTTACTCTGACTAGTTACTTGGTTTGGTACAGTTACGCCTCTTGCATGTTGTGTCATTCTGACATGCGAGTTGCTTGAGACACAGTGTAAGCCGTCAGTGGACGCATCTGGTTTCTATCTTCTAGTGACTTTTCTTTCCTTCTTCCTGTCATTCGGTTAGCTGAAGTTCATTCTATTGGTAGATTTAGCTCCTGACGATAATATTTATATTAAATTGGCATATAGTTAGCTGTTTAAACTGCTTAGATAGGTTTTACAGCTTTGCTGTACCTGTGTTTAATTTATGCCAATGCATGTTTATTGCTTTAAATGCATGCTTCAATTGCTTTAGTGCATGTTTGCTTGTTTAGTTGCGAGGTAGGGATCCACGTGACCCTTATTGAGTCTAGCTGTGACTCACCCTTCTTTCTTTCAGGTGAACAGCCGCAGCCATCCACCGGTGGTTCCCGTGCTTTTGGAGACCGATCCTAGTCTGCCAGTAGTAGTTTAGTTGTCCTTTTATACTTTTGACCGAGGTATGCCCCGTGTAGTTATATTTTTGGACTTATGTTTAGTTGTTGGACTTGTATATCTGTAATTCTGGACTATTATATACTTTTACCACTCTGAAATATTTAAATTTACTTCCGCACTACAATTCAAATTGTTGTATTAATTAATTCTGCGCGCGTGTAATTCCAATTCGTTATGCAACCCCTCAGCAAAACCCTTCCAACCCTTCAGGGGCCTCACTAGCCTCTTGGGTGGCTTCCCCAGTTCTTGGTATCGGTATATCGATGTTATCAGTATATCGGTATCCGGATCTCCAGGTCGTTACAGCTGGTATCACAGCGGAGTTGAGGATTTGTATAAGGAATTGAAATGTGCAATTGTCCAGAGCAAGTCCATTTGAGTCATCTATTGCTGGCTTAGGATGTTTTCCACATTATTGATGGATTTCTTATTATTGTGCATTTTTTCTAGCTTCAATATGCCGCCTCGTAGGAGAGGCGGTGGTCGAGGTCAAGGTCCTGCTCCACGGGAGGAAAGTAGTGCCTCATCTCCTCTAGTGATTGTCCCGGATCAAGCTCAAGCAGTTCCCGTTCCTGCTCCTCAAGAGGATGTGCCTGGTGGCCGTGGTCGAGCACTTAAAGAATTTTTGCTATTCCACCCGCCATCGTTTGAGGGTCAGGCAGATCCAGATGCAGCCAGAATTTGGCTTGATGCTACTGAGCGTGTATTCCGATCTATGGAGTGCGCAGAGGACGAGAAAGTGACGCTTGCTTCTTTTCAACTTCAGGGTGCAACACTTACATGGTGGACTACAGAATGGGAAGTCGCTTTCCATTCCCGTCCACTCCGACAGATCACCTGGGCAGAGTTTGTTGCGACCTTTGAGTGTACTTTCAGCCCTGCCTATCTCCAGATGAACAAGATGCATCAGTTTATGGAATCGGTGCAAGGTGGGATGTCTGTGCTGGAATATTGAAATAGATTCATGGAATTGGGCCGGTATGCGCCCCATGTTCTAGCAGATGAAGCCTTAAAGACTGAGCATTTTCTTCGTGGCCTGAGACCAGACTTGAGGCAACATTTAATTGCAACTCAGGTGGCTGAAATGAATGCAGCTTATCAGGTAGCCATAGCATTAGAGCTGGATATGGCGAGACAGTTCAAGGTTTTTCTCAACTGGCATCAGTTCAGCCGACGGTTCAACTTCAGCCAAGTTATCAGCCTTCTATGCTGGGAGTTCCTACTGCAGTACCTGCTATGAGTGGTACTTCTTCCTTCAAACCCAAGTTCAAGAAATTTAAGAAGTCGAAGAAGAGATTCATGCAATAGGTGTCTTCAGGCACTGTGCAACAGTCAGCCCCTTCTCAGCCGCAGCAGTCGTAGTTCAGACCTCCTCTTCCACCACCACCATCTCAGCAATTTTTTCCCCAAGCTTCGGTGGCATCTTCCTTTCAGTCTTCTGCAGCAGCTAGTAAAAAACAAAATGGCAAAGTTTCTCACATCACGCAGGCAGAAGCCAGTTCTCATGCCCTGACAATAACGGACTACTTCTCCCACTAGGCGGAGGCCGTAGCCCTGAAAGAAGTGACAGGAGAAATTGTGGCCCAGTTTATCCGACGAAATGTAATATTCCAGTTTGGCATTCCCAACTGGATCGTCTTAGGCAACGAAAGCCACTTTCGGAGTCAAAAGGTCTACAGATTGGCCGAAAAATACAAGATTGACTGGAGAACATCCACTCCATACAATCCATAGGCGAATGGGCTAGCAGAAGCCTTCAATAAAACACTGTGCACCCTCCTAGCGAAGACTGTCAGTTCCAACACAAGGGACTGGGAAGATAAGATGTATGAGGCGCTGGGCGTACCGTACAGTCTATGAAACCCCAACGGGCTGCTCGCCCTTCTCCTTAGTGTATGGCTTAGAAGCAGTCGTCCCCATTGAATTAGAAGTACCCTCACTTCGGGTCACAATCCAGCATGACTTCGTCAAAGATGATCGAACAAACACCGATCGAAGACTGGAGGAGCACTCCGACATGGAAGGGAAGCGACTCCAGGCCCAGTAAAACATACAGGTCTACTAGGCCCGCATATCCCATGCCTTTGACAAGCTCGTCAAGGGGCGTGAATTCAAGAAAGGCGACCACGTGATGATCAAAAGAAAAGAGGTCATGGCTGCCAACCCTAAAGGCAAGCTGAATGAAAATTGGCTTGGACCCTATGTTGTCCAAAAGGCCTATGAAGGAGGTGCATACATGATTGTCAATCATAGGGGGGAAACTCAATTCCCACCCCTTAATGGCAAGCATCTAAAGCTATATCACACAGCACTTCCTCAACTAGATGAACAGTTAAACCCCACGCCTTGCGCGGAGCAACCATGCTTCTCAGACCTCCCTTGAGGTCATGCAATATACCTTCAAAAAAAAGAAGAAGAAAAAGAAAAAGAGAAAAGAAAGAAAGAAAAGAAAAAAAGAAAAAAAGAGAGAAAAAAAGAAGAAGGAAGAGAAAAAAAACTTGCCAGAGCCATCAGTGGGATGTCGATGTATTATGTCCCATCGGAATTCATAATTTCTCCTCTGGCCCAGACTACCCTCCTTGGCCGAATAACCCAAACAGCTGCACCCCGTGCAGTAGCAAAAATCTAGGAGGGGGGGAGCAAGGGGAAGGGAGATGGGCCTCCTGCCCTATGTCTGTCCTGCAACAAAGAATCGAAGTGCTCTGACTAGTACACTGTGCACAGAGTTCCGAAGGGGGTGCCGCTGGTTCTCAGACGCAGCCTGGGAAGTGCATATGCACTAGAAAAAATTTGGCACCGTTCTAAGGTCCCAGAAAGGCGGGGTATGTTACGGACGATGACCTACGTGAATCTGCCTTACAGGACAGACCTATGCAGTCTGCTCGCAACGACCGGTGCGCTCTCCACAGAACTCAGAACGAAGCGAGACCTATGGGGGTGGATGGAAGATAGGACATTCTACATATCCTCAAAGGATGAGCATCATTTGACCACCGAGCAGGGCATGGTTGTCACTGTGGTGGGGCTCTGGATTCTGGGTGAGCACTCAGCTACAGTCGGGTTGTGCAAGGTGGGACGAGCTTCCACGGAATCAAAATGTGACCAAACCACTTGGGATGGGTTTAGGATGTCTAGAGGAATGGCTCTGATGAAGGGATCGACCAGAAGACTAACAGGGAAGGCGTGGCACATTCTGCAAACTCGCTGCACGTCCTGGGCGAACTGGTTCACTCGAGCTTTATGTAGTTGCACGAGAATGAAGGCCACGATCTGTGAAGAAGTCAAAATGATGCAAAACCACCTCTGTAGGGAATATGACTAAGAGTATAACAAACCCACAGAAGGGGGTTTGTGCTGATTCGTGCTGTGGAAGTCAGTATAGCCTCTGTAAATGGGCATCAGAATCTGGCTCGGATCTTGCACAGTCGTACGAGAACGGTGGCCATGATGTGAGCCGAGGTTGAAACAAGGCGAGACCACTTCTGGAACGAAGCAAACTTGATGTAGAACAAACGCGCAGAAGAGGGTTTGTGCTGATTCACACTGTGGATGTCGTGGTGATCTCTGCAAGTCGGACCTCAGATGTTGGCTCAGATCTGCAGGCAGTAAGTTTGGAAATCTACAAAGCTAAGGGCGAGGGTGGCGACGTGGGCTTGCTGGGGTGGCGTGGACAGACCTGGGGGATGGAGGGACGTCGGAGTTGAGGTGGAGTGGGGCAAAGGTGGCTAGGAGGGCGTGAGTTGCATAGGAGGGGGCGCCGGATGCTTGGTGATTTGCAGTAGTCTCCGATCCAGGTTCGGTGGGTTCCACATTCTTTTGAACATTTCTCTCCGATTGGCGGGTTGATAGAAGGGAATACCTTGCTTCCTAGCCAATCCGACTGCACGGCCAGCTATGTTAGGAAGCCCCATAATCGGGACGTAGGGATCATGTAGCTCGTCGGGGAGTCGGCAATCATCATCTCCCCTGACTGGCTTTTCTTCGGCCACATAGAAGATAGTGGGCGGCCCTTCAGAATTAGGCACCTCAAAAATCTTCAATGACTCAGCTACTTGGCAGTCGGCTTCTGCTATAGGCTTGATGATCCCAGGCGGGAGTCTGACATCCTCTAGTAGGTCTTCAAGGTACGTCATCCCCGGTGTAAGATAGATGGTAAGGGGAGTGGCCTTAAATACTCCTTCTTCTTCTGAGATGAATAAAACATGTCGGGGAGCCACATAGCCTGGGGGTGGCGGAGGAAACCAGCTATCAGACTCCACCTTCTTCTTCCCTTTGTCTTGGGTGACTCGGGGAGCCTGCCGCGGATTTTCCAGGTATAGAGTGGCATCTGATAAATGACACTCGAACACCTCAAAATGGTGGAGGTTGACGAAGATTCTGGCTTCTTTCCCGTCGCAGGGGTATTTGATGCATTGATGCAAGGTGGATGGCACCACCCAGTTTTGGTGCAGCCAGGGCCGGCCAAGTAATGCCTTGTAGGAGGTGTTGGAGTTGATCACATGGAACTGGACCTTAGTCGCCAAGTCACCGAGGGAGAGGTCAAACTCTGCGACCCCCATGGGGACCTCGCACTTCTGGTTGAAGCCAGCGATCTTGACATTCCTGACCTCAACTAGGTGTACGTCAAAGTAATACTTCTGGTACACCCGGTAGGGGAATATGTTCACTGCTGCCCCTGGGTCGATCAGGACTCTGTTGATAGGTTGCCCATTCAGCTGCCCCTTCATGTAGAGTGGCCTATTGTGCCTGCAGGTGGGCAGGAGCATGTCTTCCTCCGTGAAGGCCACGGCTACCTCAGGTGACATCTCCGCCAAGCAGGCTGCGAGGTATACTGGTGTCTGGAGTGCGGCAATGATGGCTTGCCTCATTTCTTCATCTAAAAATAAGGAAAGGGGGGATGAGGGGGCGGCTGCTCCAATGGCAATGGGGGTGGGATTTGGGGATTCTCTTCCCTGGTTGGGGGCTGAGGTGGCGGTGGAGTGGGGAAGGGTTTTGAATGGTTGGAGGTGGGAGAGAGGGGTTTAGGAAAGAATTTGAACTTGGAGGGAGGAAGGGAACCAGATTAGGAAAGGAGAATATAATAAGGTGGAGGTTTAGGAGGGGTGAGGATTAGGAAAGATTGGGTAGGGAATCCTCTTGCTGATGTGGCAAGGGGAGAAGGGAAGGTGGGGTGGGGGGTGTGGGCCATGCCCAGGAGAGAGGGTGGAGAGAGAGAGGGATTCGATCCCTAGAGAGAGAGAGAAGGGTGCAGGTAAGAGACAGAGAGGGGGAGCTCACAAGAGATTTTCTCAACTCAAGTTGAACAATTCTTCATTAACTCCAAATAAAGCCCTTGGACCCCTATTTATAGGGAGAGGCAAGGGAGGACAAAAGTCCACAAATGCCCATTACAAACACAAAATGACCCCGCTATCTTGTGGGGTGAACATAAGCTACTAATGACCTATAACCAAGCTAGACTCAACATTAGCCCTTTGGGCCTTATTCAGCTAGCCCGTTAAGGCTCCCATGACTCAAATGGACTAGAATAGACTCAGTTAACACTAATAAAAAATGCAAAATGTGCTAGATGATCCGTTGGTGCCATGCCTGGTCCTTCGTCATCGCATGTCGAGCCTCGATGTCCCCATCAGAAACAGATTAGGGGTGCCCAGAGATGGTTCCCTGGGGAAAACCCTCCGATGTTTAAGTCAGCAAATCAGATAGAGCTCTGGTGTGATGGAGAGGGGTAGGAAGGAGGTAGGGGCATGAGATCCCTCTTCACCAAGTGGTGAAGTGGCTCTTGCTTAGGATTAGAGTGACTTAGTTGCCCTTACCCTTCGTAGGAGAGCTTCTCAAGTTTATATAGCGACTCAAGGAACGTAAGAGCCCTGTGAGCCGAGGAGTTTCAGGGGGGTTACGTCCTCTTCGCAGGCTCTTTATAACACAAGGACTCTTGATCTCCCTTATCCCCTTGATCTCCCTGCTCTTAAAGGGTACGTAGTGGTCGCACAGATAAGCTTTCATCAGTCGGTCCAGACCATGTCATTGGAAGAGTCGTAGAATCATGTAAAGCATTTGCTTCCTCTAAAGGGTCATGGACAAAACTTGGACCAACTTCCATTAATTCCTCGATAATGTCAATGGAGTGACATTCTTCATCCTGGACTGGGTATTGAGAGGCTTTAAACACATTTAACGGGACCTTTTGGCCTCCAAAGGAGATGTCCATCATCACCGTAGCACAGTTGATATTGGCCTTAGCCGTGGCCAAGAAACGACGCCCCAAAATGATAGGAGTGTGACTAAGTTCTTGGGACGCGGTCATGTCAACAATCAAGAAATCTACGGGAAAGTAGCACTCATTAACCTTAACAATGACATATTCTACGAGTCCCCGTGGTGTCTTGACAGACCTATCAGCAAGTTGAAGGATGATGGAGGTAGGTTTAAGCTCCCCTAAATCAAATTGTTCATAAACAAAGGTGGCTAAAAGATTGACACTGGCCCCTAAATCAAGGAGTGCTCGCTCAAATGTCACACCACCTATGTTACAAGAAATCAGTTGAGCTCAAGGGTCCTTCAATTTCTTTGGGAGGTGGTTCATCGCCACCACACTTACATCCTCAGACAACATAACTTTCTTAGGAGCCGTTCTTGGTTCCCTCCTTGGAGTGCAAAGTTCTTTTAAGAATCTGGCATAGGCTGGGACATGTTTGATGGCATCAAGGAGTGGAATGTTGAAATGCACTTGTTTGAATAGTTCCATTAACTCCTCATTTTGGGCCGGTGGCTTCTTATTGGACTTTGATTTTAGAGCATGTGGGAATGGTACCTTAGGTTGGTAGGTGCTGGGCTCCTCTCCTATTTTCTTCTTTCCTTTAAGATCAGTCTCTAAAATAGGTTCCTCTCTGGTTTCCTTCTCATATTGTTGATCCGCCTAGGCTAAAGTTTCTCCTTCCTCCCTAGTTTTGTAGGGATCTTTTAAGGTCTTACCACTCCTAAGGGTTGAAATGACTTTAGCATTTTCAAATTGCAAACCTTTAGGTGGAGGTGGTGGTGGGCCAGGTTGAGGTAGGAGACTCGCTCGTGGAGGGAAACCTGGAGGTTAATTTCTCAGGTTAGCTACAGGTTGGCTGGGCAATTGACCTGCTTCTCTCCTCGTGTTTGACGGTACGTGGCAAGAAGGTACTTATGCCTATGTTTGACCTTCATCTCATCCCAAGAATCAACCTGGGGCTCCTGACGCTGAAATAGCAAGCTCTCCACATTACTCTAGTAAGTTTGTGCTTGCCCTAACAGCTTTATTTTGGCAAACTTGACTCTCTGGTGGTCTGTCATCTCAAACCACTCGAAGTATCGATCCATGTCGGCCTCCCAATCGAGATAGACTGTCAGGTTCAAGGACCCGTCAAAAGTGGGAGGATCAGCTCACATGGTCTTAAGGACTCTATCGTCCTCCTCATCCCTCTTTAGTCGGTGACCACGTCGACGATGGCCATTTCCCTCATAATCATTGTCGGATGCATAATCCTCAAAATTGAGGGCACGTGGTCGTCGCTCCTCAGCCCTAGGTGGGGCGGGCTGGGTAGTATGCTCCTGAGGGGCCTGAACAACTCCGGGTTGGTCCCACTAGGGGACTCTCTCCACACTCTCTAACCTTCCAACCAGACCTTGGACAGATCGATCGGAAGCCTCAGCATGGTCCTCCATGGCCCTGAGTCGGCTCTCCATGCAGTCGGTATGCTCCCTAAAAGTTTGCTCGAACCTATCCATGCGCTCCATGAGTAGAGCCATCATGTCTTCCAGAGATTGACCTCCCTAGATGACACCTCAGGGTTCGCCCATAGTGTCAGGGCGATGATACTGAGTACCTCCACGAGTGGGCATGCAAGGGGACCTAAAGGGAGCTAAGGGGTGACTCACTAAACATGCCTGGATGGACCAATGCAAAATGATGAACTTGGACTTAACCAATATCCAGTACGTGATGGAGATATCAATCCAAAGATCGATCTCACGCAAGGAGGCTACCTTCCAAATAGGCTTAACCTATCTTTCCAGTAAAACCTTTTGATATACTAGGTATTGGGGTGAAATGCAAACCTAGAACAAGACGACCTTAGACACAATACTTTTTTTAAAGCAAAGACTACCCTAGACTCAACCCCACTTTGACACCAATTTGATCGGGATGAATGAGTGACTCGACATGGTTGGATGCGATCCTTGTACTCTATGAGACGAAGCGACTAAAATGACAACGCGACCAACAATCAACACTAACGACTCGGCACCATTAATCTCTCTGAAAGAAATCTCCTAAATTTTTTGTATCATGGGTGCTTAACTGAATTAAGGTCTTAAGGTCAAAAACTTCTTGAAATCTGAAAACAAGTAGCTTGAAGGAGAGACTTCTCAGGTTTACTGCTGTTCATGCATGTAGTGTACTACGTTCTACTATCCCTCAGTTTGCTTATGCATATTCAGTAACAATTTTAGTTGATGAACTTCCATTGAGTATCGTGTTCAAACAACCATCCTATTTGAGACTTCTCCAAAGCACTCATTACAGAGCAATGATTAGGGCTTACTTAGTAACTGGATGTACTTCACCTAAGACGTGAGGTGGTTCACATCAAAAAGTAGTGTCTTGACTAACTCTGATCTGATTATATTATTTCCAAAAAGAGGAAGGGGGGCTTCACAGAGCAATGGCTCTTGTCCACTGAGAAACTGTAATCTTTCACCAGTGAAGTGATAGAGGGTCAAGCATAAAGTGGAAAGCTATCTCTGATCAAAATGAGGCATGATAGTCCACTGCACTTAGTAACTGGGGCATTTGCATCTAACAAATGTGATTCCTCATGTAAAAATGTGTTAGTAGAACTTGATTTTTAGTACAGCCATTGTGAAAATCAGAGGTGCATGACCAAGTAAGCTCTCCTAATTCTAGCTTGTTTGGCTTCAATACTCATGGTAGTTAATCTTGAAAGATCATTGGATCTCAGTGAGCTAGACTGCACGAGGATTATCTAGAACTTTGGTTAACCTCTGTCTATCAACTTTAGTAATCTTGAGTGAGCGCTCTCTTGATTAGTTGCTTGAATTTTCACCCTTTCGAGAGTTCTTGACTTTAATTCATCCATTCATACTTTACTACCATGACATGCTTACGTGTTGGGAGATATCTAATTTTGGAGTTGATCTAGTCATTTTTTCAAATGTGTCTTAGACTTGAATCTCTCTTCTGTAGTGCTCTCCTCATCTCATTTCATTGCTCATTCTGAGCACACCCCCTCATGTTTTGCTATTGTCAAAGGGGGAGAGAGTTGTTGTTGAGTCATCATCTGTATGTCATTCAAAGGGGGAGTCAACCTTCTTTGTCGGTTGTCCACCTGTTGTCCGCATGTATTCATTGCATATCAAATGATATGATGCATGCTGGGCTAAAATAAAGAAATCATCAAAACGAATGCAAAGAAAGGATAAAATAGAAAGTACTTAAGGATAATATTGCTAGACCGAGCCAAGACGGGGTCAAGAGACTTCTTGCAACCACAGCGTGCGAGACAGAGTCCATCGTCCCCCACCTGGTTCAATTGAGCGGCCTATCCGACGATTAATCGTTTGCTCCTAGATCATCATCATTTTTGTTAAAGAGAAACATCAGATCCTAGAACACACGAACAACCAGCCGATTCTTGAGAGGCTATAATAGGATAGATACCATATAGTAATGCAATAATGAGCTGGGATAGAGAGCCATACCTGACTTACTTGCGAAGCAAAATGATATTTTTTAGAGTTTTCTGATTTTACAACTTTTATGAGTTTTCAACATAAGACAACAAACAACATGAACAAACAAGCATGAACATAATGAAAACATAACAACCTAATGAAAAAAAGACAACATAACACAACAAAGAATGAACGAACAAGTAACATATGCAACGTATGACATGAACAGACAACATGCATGCATAAACATGGTGGGACAAGACAACATGCAGTGGGACAACATAGTTGGGATAAGAACACGCGGTTAGGATAAGAACACAAGATAACATTACCATGACAAAAAAAGACATATGTAGGACAACACCATAATATGACAGGATAAGACAATACGTGGGACAAGGATATGCACAAGACAATGCGGGTGGGACGACACAATACATGTAAGATAGCACACGGCATGATGTGCTAACGATAGGACAACATAATGTGATAATGACACGGGGGCAATAGACACATCCTTCAATCAAAGCTCAAGATCAGATGAAGCAGAACCGCTGGGTTCATAATCGTGAGGCAATGCCCTCTCATGAAGATATGATGAAGCGAGGTAATAACAGAGAAGGACATGAGCTTCAAAATAGATCCAGAGATATGATTACAGAGGGGAGAACAGCTCAAAAGATGTGGGCAGGAAATAGAATGAGAAATATTGAGCAAGGAGAGCTTGAACCTGCAACCTGCACACTCAGCAAACACATTACGTATCTGTTCTCAAACATAAAGAAAAAAAGATAAATATTTTTAGATTTTTGATTTGCCTCCGAGTCATCTGACTCAAGGATCGTTACGTGAGTAGGTCTAGTTGCCTTGTCCTGAGTTGTCGGCAGTGGCTATGTTGCCGTTGGTGCTTCGGAGTACGTGCGATAGTGGTCTCTCACCTGTCTGTGCTTTCGCACTCGTGTTTTGAGTCTCTATGTCTTGTGAGCCTCCACTAGTCGTAGCCTTACGGCATGCTTTAGCGTGACGGCTCTTGTAGTGCGATGCTTTCTCGATTTACGGTTCTTAGGCTAGTTCCGTGGGCCTCTCGTCAACTGTAGCGTCCTTCGGAGGGGGAATACTAGCTAGAGGCCTGGCTTAGACGGTAGCCAGTATGTGCACACAGGGTCAGGAGCTTTATACTTACGTCGTTAGACGTGACCCTGACTAGTCACTCGCGTTATGGTACTGTTCTAGTTCTGACAGTGTCTTGATCTCGGCCTAGTCCTTGCGGTAGGTGATGTGGACAAGGCACTAGTAGGCACAGCATAAGACGTCAGTGGACGCAGCTGGCTGTTCTTCTGGTGGTGAGGTACTCCAGTCACGTGTCACGTGACTCTCTGCGGTTCTCTTCGTGTTTTCTGTGCGTTGTGACCTTCCGGGTCAGTCCTGTAGCGGCTACACTCGAGGTCCGCATCCTGTCGTATGCATGGTGTTCTAGTCATGTATGGGGCAGTGTGCACGACGTTCTAGTTGTGTTACCTATCGTCCGTCTAGGTTTTTCCTACGCTTTGTTGTTATCCTCGCAGGTCTTCGTTTGGAGCCTAGCATCGTATCGATAGTTCGATAAGCTTCTGACTTTTTCCAGTTCAGAGTTCACCCTTTTGTCTTTATTTGGTGTAGTGTCTACTTGGAGTAGTTTTGGGAGCCGAGGTTAGTTCGGTAGTCATGCTCATCTGGTATGACTTCCTCCCTTTCCTTATAGCACCCCTGTACTTAGTTGCTCCCTACTCTTGCTACCCTTTTTTTACAGCTTTGTAGTTTAGCTTTCCTGCTTTACTACTACCTGTTGCTTACCTGCTGTTACTTGCTATGTTTAGAGTGTTACTACGTGTTTTCCAGTGGGGATCCACGTGACCCCTACTGAGCTAGTGACACAAGGCTTACCCCTACTTTTCAGGTGGTTGTCACCATCGTTGTTCGTTCTGCTTTCGCGGTTCTTGGAGTTAGCGTACTCGTGGTGGCCAGCTGGTACCTTCGTCAGGCTTCTCCCAACTTTCTGGTACATCTTTACTTTTCTGTCGACTGTACATGGCACTTGTTATCTTTCCTTTGGACTTGACTCTGGTGGTATAATTGTTGAATTTAAATTGTTAATTAAAAAGTATTTTTATTTCTGCTATTTTAGTAACCCGATCTAATGAAATTTAATTGCTTACTGCTATATCTGTCAGTGCAATGTACTACACGACAATCCTTTTATCCCTTTAGGAGTTTTACCACTCTTGGGAGGTCTCGCGGGTTCCAAGTGATATCAGGTGTATTCGATAGTCCTATCGGGTATATCTGGTATCCTGGATTCGGGTCGTCACAGTTGGTATCAGAGCTATTGTTGTGTGAAGTATATGAAAATCTCAGATATACAGTTACCAGAGTCGTAAAAGTCCTGTACAGTCGCCCAGCTGATGGCTGGTGGAATTTGCTGGCATTAGGTTTCGTGATTCTATATCGTTTCATTTCTCCGTGATGTCTATCTCGACCATGTTATACTTGACAATGTTCATCGAAAGGCTTGAATCTGCGGTACATTGTTCGAGGTTTTCGCGTAAGTTGCTCAGGTTACTGTTGACTTTTAGCGTTGGTGTGATGACCGTACACATCCTTACGTTGTTTTGGTCACTCCAGCTTAAATCTGTTTCAGCTCCTGATGTGTTCCGCTTCTATTGAAGTGCTCGATTAGATTCCGTAATTGAGAAGCTGCTCAGGCGAGCTAGGATTTTCCCTTCTTGGTGAGCTTTTGTTAGTGAGCTTATTATTTCTCGTCCCTTCTGGTGGAATCTTTTTCAAGGTTGGCCTTGGGATTGCTATCTTAGTGATGCTTTTATCCCGTGTCTGCTTAAGTGTGGACAGCTTTATTCTGAGCCTGATCTGCTCCTTGCTTTATGGTTGCTTGGTTTTGGACACATTCTTGTGTTAAGAGCCGTAGTGTACCTTGTTCGTCGTGCCGTGTCCAACGGCTGATGCGTTGAGAAGGCTCATTCATTGTTTCAGGACGTGAAGGTAAGCTGAGATTAGCATTTTTCAGTGGGCATTGTGCTGAAGTTGGTACTCTCCTTCGTTACACTTAGGCTCCTTGTAATCGATTGTTCGCTGGATCAGTACTCATGGCGTGTTAATTGTGATTCTAATGAGTTGCGATGGCACCGAACGTGTGTGAAGATGCGATTACCGAGGTCTTTTATGATGCCTGTGTACATGCTAGAGTGCGTAGCGGAAGCGTGTGGGCTAGTTACCCATTGGCCGAGGATCATTGTTATGAGATTCTTGCTGATCGAGAGAATTACTTCTTCTCGATGTTACTTCATCTTGGCTTCCTGTGCCTTGATGTCGTCTATTGTCGTGCTGTTGCTGATAATTTTCTGGTGTTGGCGTCGGCGTTTGCGAGTGTTGGGGAATTTGTTGGCTTTCTTGCTGATTGAGTACCCTTTTACTCTACATTTCCTTTCTCTTAGGTGTTGTGCTCTCGAGGCTTTGTCTTGATCCTTGAGATGCATCCCTTGAGATTGTCATTTTGTGTCATTTCCCATAGTTGTGGGTCTTTTCCTTGGTGAGCTGTCTAAAGCATGACTCGTTCCCTATAGTCATGTGTTCAGCTGCTATCGTGCCTTGATGTGACCCTACTTGCAGTTGTGTTCCGTGGTTCTATGTGCTGTACGGAGCTAGAATCCTGCAGGTGCTGCCATGTTATTGCTGTTGTTTTCGTAAGTGCTATTGTCTCTGTGAATTTGTCATTGGTGTCCTATGTGCCAGGTGTTCCTTGTCACCTTTGGCACTGGAGCCGATGATGTAGTCAGGCGGTCAACTACGGGAACTGTGTTTCCTTGTGTAAGCTGATGCTTGCCGTGTTGTCGTTTCATTATTCGTGATTTGTTGTAGTGGCAGTAGTGTCTCTTGTCCTGAGACGTAAGCGACGTTGCCCTTGTTTCGGGGGTGGCGGACCTATGCTCACTCGCATCGTGCTCTGTCCTGAGCGTGTGCTTGTGATTATGGTCTGACTATGTTCCTCTGAACTATGTTTCTAGAGATTAGTGTTGTTTCGTAGTTGTGTTGTCGGGTTGTTCTTCCCTGCTTCTCCTTTGTTAGTCCTTAAATTTTGAGGATGAAATTTCTTATAGGTGGAGGCAGATGGCCTCCCGTGTGCCCGGGCAGATTTCGGAGGAAGAGAAAGTTAAGCTTTTGATTTCCAATGCCACCCCTATTTTTCAGAACATTCTGGCCATGAATGACATCTCCAACATGCACCAGCTGTACAGTAAGGCCAGGTTTGTCTAGACCCAGCTCAAGGACTCCCCCATTCACACTCTCTTCGAGGCCCAGAAGCCCAAACCCACCAGAAAATCCCAAGGCCCAGTTACCGAGAGAGTCTAAACAAATGAACAGGTGCAGGATGTTAGTTCCCCCAACCAACCCACTCCACCTCATTTCCAGCAACCTCCCCGCAACCAGTTCATCGCTCCACCAAATCCCCAACCATCCTTCCCTGCCCCTCAACCACCACAACAGTCACAACAGCCACCACAATACCATAACGTTCCCCTCCAAATGGCTATGCTCCTGTACTCCCAAGTCCTAAGAGAGCCCATTACCCTCCCCTACCTAAAACCCTTCTAGATATCTTCTCTGCCCTCATGTGTACCGGTGATCTTCAACTTCCTCCAGAACGGCTGAACTGGAACCTGACCGCTGACCAGTCTAGATACTGCATCTTCCATCGGTAGCCCGGGCATATGATTGAGAGATGTTATCAGTTTAAGGATATTGTTTATGACTTGCACGAAGGACAGCGCATTGACTGGGCTGAGATGCACAAGTTGATTACGGAGATCAAGGAGAGAAGAAGACAGGTGCCGAGGTCGCAGCAGCAGGTGCCGTAGCAGCAACAACAACAGCCACAGCAACCGTAGCCACAGCAGTAGCAGCAGCCCATGCAAGATTTAGGGATTCATTAGAATCCGATGCCAAACCACCCGTCCACTTCGCAGTCTCAGCCACCGGCATCGGCTCAAGTAAATATTGTTCACCGCCAAGCTCCCAAAGCTAGGTGGTCTTATGATGATGAGACTCCTGCTCACCTTTTGGCCCTCCACAATACCTACAACAACCCCCCTTCGCCTTCTACCCCCACTATCATTCGACCCACCACCATCACCTCTACCACACTAGCCATCCCTTCCAGACCCCTCAGTTTGCCTCCCGCATTACCCACCGCTTCACCACTCCTCGCGCCAGCACCCGTCACACGCAGCGATGGTGGGACCTTTTTTTATTTTGATTTTTTTTGAACGACTAAGAAGATATGCTAATGTAGGTTATTTGGAGACCTTATGTAGGCATAGTCGACGCCGACTAGTCATGGGTTATAACAAGCTGTGACCAGTTTGGATGGGACCTTTGGATCCATTGTTTGAATGAAATCGAGTCACTTTGGCTACGATTAGCCATAAGGACCCTAGGGCTTGCCCAGGAATGGGTAGATATGATCGCAACACCCCGTATTGGTAGGAAGACATGCGGGAGGCCAGCCTGTATTGATTGGCGGTTGCACTTCCCCGAATAGTATGAAGACTGACAACAAGGTGGCACACTCGTGGAGTCGCATGTTCAGGACAGTGAGGATTACTTGCGCCTTTATAGGGCGATGTATGCAGAGCCACTCCATCTTGGTGGACTTGTGGAGGTGAATGCCCTCTTTTTTGTGTTATTTTCTCTCTTTTTTTCTCTCTCTTTTTTGGGGGGGGGGGGGGGTTAAATCATATGCCATGGCTGCAGGATGCCCATGACACCATGATAGCGAACTTGCGAGTTCGCTTGGCAGACATGGAGCAGCAATTGGGTGACACCCGTGCAGCTTTGAATGCTTCAATGAGTGTGTATGCAATGCATGTTTCTAATTATGACCCTATATTTCTGGTGTTCAGCCACTATTTGTCACCTCATGTTGTTGTAGCATGCCAAGCTCGACGCAACCTCATCAGTAGTGGGGGCAGGTGGTGCCTCCTCTAGTTTGTGGGTCCCCTCCTTAGAATTCAACTTGCTCCACGAGCAATTCGCTCATGCCATGCAGTGTGCCGCGGAGGCAGAGGGAATGCTTTCTGCACAGGTGGGGGTTTCACCATTGAATTTTATTCATGCCTTGCACATCCCTAAAATGACAGACATGGAAAACCAAAGAGATACAAGCGACGCTGGCTCGTGTTGCACAATGGGAGGCCAAGATAGAAGAACTAGAGGAATTATGGCGCCATTCAGATGATGACCTTTCTCAGGAGACCATGGTGCTAAGGATTAACCTCCAGCTGGAAAGAGAAGATAGAGAGAGAGAGAACGAGTAGAGAAAGAGAGGGACAGAGAAAGAGAGAGGGCCGAGAGATACGATTAAGAAGGGGGGAGAGGGGCTTGCTAAAGAAAAGGAAGGCCATCAGAGGAGAAGCCAGCTGAGGAGAAAGCCCATCCACCAGTGCCTGTAGAGTGAAGCAAAGGAGGGAAGAGAAAAGAGTAGAGAGGTGAGAGTGAAGAAGGGGGGGAGAGCTTGTGCTCTGTCCCCCCCACCTATGTATCATCTTTCTTTGTTGTTTCCCTCTCGTTGCGGGGTAAATCCCCTTTGTATGTTCATTCTTCCACTCTACTTTTAGCCCTTCGTGGATGAATAAAAAGGTGTTATATGTTGATGATTTTGCTTATCCGTCTAACTAGTCTCCCCCCCTCTTCCCATCTCTTTTAATTCCCAGGGCCCTTAGAAGCCTGCCTCATTATGGCATGGTTTGCAAGGAAACCCACCTGAGGGGAGAACATTCATAGCCCTTCTAGGCGCATATCTGCTCGTTCGAGCTCCTACGAAACTACGGCCTATGAGTTGCTTGAACCCTCTAGAAGGTTGGTCCTCAGGGCTTCTGCAATTCAACTAGGGGTCATCGGATCGCCATCTGGCTACTCCGAGCTTTGGGGGTCATCCCGGAATACTTCGTTTGATGATCCCTTATTTCTCTTGACAACCCTTAGTCCGGGGGAGGTGCAACACGATTTCTGCCAGAAAGTATGATCAAGGAACAGGCATATAAAAGGGTGAACGAATGAACAAGTTTGAAGCCCCTGAATTAAACAAGAGCTGAGTCTACGAGTTCTTGTGTAATGAACCTTCGAGTGAGGCACTCAAATCTTCACGCTAATTCACCTTAACAAGTGGTTAAAATATTTAAACCCCATCCCTTACTAATCTAACTCACCAAATGAATGAACAAACCAACCACCCACAATCCACCTAATCTGTAAGCAAAAAAAAGAAAAGAGAAGAATAAAGAAAAAGAAAGAAGAGTAGAGTGGAACGATGGTTCTTTTTTTCTAATCCAGCGCGGGTGGGGGGGTACCGCGCCGATTTAACTCCACACTCAAAACCTATTTCCATTTCTTGGTCCGAAATCAGCACGCCCCCTCTTATTTGCCCATTAAACCTGCGCGCTCTCTTGCTCTCCCATTAAACTAGCACGCACACCCTTTGTAAGGCGAAGCCGCCTCACGAATAAGCCAGCAAATATCTCCTATCTTCTCGCTCTTCTCGGCCAACAGTGCCAAATCTTCATGTCCGCATGAAGATAAGTGATAATTCAGGCCCAAGTGATCTAGGCCTCATCCGTCAGCATATTTGAAGGATATCAGCAGTGGATGGTCCCGAATGACTTCTAATGAGCTGGTGATAGAAAGCCCTTAAGAATGGAGCAGGGCAAATATCCAGGGGGTATTGGAATACAGGCCTTCCTACCTATCCTCCCTCCTGATGAAAGTCCTATATGGATGAAGACGGTCAGCTTCCAGATGCTAGTCTGCCACAACTGGAAGGGACTCCTCTACCGGGATGGGAATCGCTTGAAGAGCTGCCCGCTCGCTACTCACCCGGCATAACCCCTGAAGTGTTTTCACGTAGTCATCTTTCTGAATTGGTGGCATCTTCGGGTTAGCTTTAGAGTAACTGCGCTTCGCTACCTACCGCCCCTCTGTATATACCATCACCTCGGTGTTGGACCAAGATTTTAGCTTCTTCAAGTATGCCGGGTCGATGTCTAGGGCAGGTTCTGACTGAGAATCCAAAAAATAGTGCTCAGCAACATGCCAGTAGTCTTTGCGAGAGGCCCGATAGAAGCCTGTCCATGAATTCCACCACTTAGTGAAGTCCAGGGTCACTCTGGGTGAATGAGCAGGGGATGGTACCCAGAAGGACATATCTTCCTGGCGGTGGAAGTAATCCCACCATACACGGGCTTCATCCGGGGTCATTTGTCCAGCCTGATGTCGGTTCGGAAGATTAAATCGGGCTGAAGAAGAAGGAATCTACTGGTCGTACCCAAAATTTCGTCCAAAGCAGAAAGGATAGTATGGCTCCAGCCACAGTAAGTCACTCTTCCTTAAGACGAGGACACTGGGGCGAATGTCCAGTGCCCAATCAATCAGCTCTGACTCCAGAATGGGCCTGGTGCACTTGGTACCGGTGAGCAGGTGAATGAACTCCTCTGTCTCGAACAGGCGGCATTACCGCATCTTATTAACAAGCGGGCCTGAGCTAGCTGCCAGGCTCCAAAAATGTAAAACTCCAGGGGAGTCTGCAGGAACTGTGGTCAATTTGCCTCTGATAGCAAAAAGGATCGTCATTGGTCGGAAAGGGTGCCTACGGATCTGCTACTTCTATTCTCAGGCACGTGACCCGGTGAGAATCACTACTGTGATCACTCCCGATGTCGAATCGATACTCAAGAGGTACCGTTGGAAAGCTCTTTCGAAGTCCTTCGATCCAGGACTAGAGATAAAAAAATGACTGTCCCAGATATGCCCTTGACCGAATTTCCAAGCTGCTATTGGACATTACCCGAAATCTCAAGACAGCAGTGGAGTTTCCTAATAACTGCCATTGACCGCAGGGTAGAACTCAGATTCAGACCTTGAGCTCTTCATAAAAGTTGTAGAGGCCGCAGAGAGGAAAATGGGGAGATATCGTATGAAAGGTTTGGTGGAAGTCTCAAATTTTGGTGGATTTTATACTGACTCGAGGTCAGATCTGGGCAGCAGAAACAGAACTGAATTTGGGGGAAAGACACAATTTCTAAAAATAGTTAGAGACCTTTGGAAATTTGACGAAAATTTTTGTATGGAGGTGTGTTGGACAAAACATCTAGTAAAATTAGGGGCTCCAGAAAAAATCAAATGGTGGGTCGAAGATGGGAAGTTCAGGGTAACTATCATTGTTGATAGAAACCTATCAGATTTGGAAGGAAAAGATGGACGAAAATGGAAAAATGGAAATCGAAAACTGGAGGCCAAACCAAATTTTATGGGATATGGGTTGGATCCCTAAAACTCACCCTGAAAATTTGAGATCCAGATGAGCTCATGCTTGAGAGTTAAAATTCATGGAAGGACCAACTATCCTGGATGGACAGAACTTCAGAAGTGGCTTCGCGGCGGCTCGATGGCGGCACGAACGGTGGCGGCGGCACTGGAGATGAATTCCAGAGGTAGAGGGGAGGAGATAGAAGGGATGAACACTCTATAAATGCAGAGGAAAGAAGAGAAACCAGAGGGAGAGAGGGGGGGCGCACCAAGCTTCAAGCTTACACAATATTTTCTCTTTATTCCATTCATTAATTCTAACAAATGAAAAATACAAGCTTATATAGCCAATTATAAAACTCAATCTCCACCTTTGGATCTAGGGCTTGCTTAATGGATGGAGATCTGCCATGTGGTGAAAAAAAACACAACAAATAAAATACTACGTTGCCTATGTATTAATTTATACTTTAATTTTCAGTTGTCAATGTACTCTTTTGACTATTAACTATCCAGTAACAGTCCATTAACCTTTCTTAACCAAATAATAAAAAGTGGTTTGAATACTATATTTCAAATGATTAACGAACAACAAATGGATATCCTCCTCACTTAGACCATATCCGACCCACGACCCACTGACATCGCTAATGCAGATGGTAGAAGGTGAGTGCCAGCAGTGGCTAAAGAAGCAAAACCCAATTCAATTGTCAAGACAAAAGTTGATGGATGACACAAGAGGGTTCCACTGGCAACAGAATCATAAGAGGATTAAGGTTTTAGAAAGAACAATGGCTGAAGATTTAACAATGCAAGAGAAGCTTCAAACATGACAAGGGAAGAAACCTAATCGCAACACCCAAGTCATCAAAGACAATAAGAAACAGCTAGAGGCTCACATATCATGTTAAGAAGCATAGCAGAAAAAAACAAGGAAATTTCTCTACTCAACATCAAGATGATAACCCAATATATATATGAGTGTACAGCACAATTCCCAATACAAGTGGCAATAGGAGAACTCCCTACTACCAATCATGGAAGGAATGATCAGATCGGATCAGCCGGTTGGTTTTGGGTTTAGCCAATCCGATTCCAATCCCCACGGTGCCCATACTTAGGGCCAGTTGGATCAGCCCAGATCGGCCGATCCTAAACAGGATCTGACGATCCAAGCCAACCCTGCTCATAGGAGAATTCAAAATTCAAACTCCGAAAGGTGCCTACGGTAAATTAAGAAAATTGAAGAAAAGAAGAACCAATGAAGAACTGATCCAGTCTCAATACTTACCTGTTGCTGTCGCCAGCGCCACCGACCACCAGCACCTCCTCCTCCTCGTACTCCGTCCATTTGACCCTGCAAGGGGGGGAGCAGTGGAGTGGGGGTCGGGAGGCATGGGGAAGGACGAAGCCCTTAAGAACTCTCGATCAAATCTAAAGTGCGTAGGTTAGACTTTTGTATAAAAACTGTTGTAAACGCATGCAACTTCACATTAACCTCTAAAAAAAATAGGGTTGCCCGGATCAGACTGGGATCAGTCCAAGATTGGCCGATCCAGCCGACCAAGATCAGTTTAGAAGAAACCAGATGCGTCCACTGACGTCTTACACTGCGTCTCAAGCACCTCGCAATCAAGCTTGTGACAAGCGAGTGACACAACAGTACCGCACCAAGTGACTAATCAGAGTAACGCTCGTCAGCGTCAGTACAAGCCTCTGGCCACGTGTGCACACACTGACCCATCGCCTTGAGCCAGGCCTCAAGCTATTTTTCCCTCCTAGTAGGACACTACTGACTATGCGAGAGGGCCCACGGAAACTAGCTTACAAATCGTACAACAGGAATACCCCGCTACCTCTCCCAGGTGGGCCGACACGGACGTCGTCGGACTATGACAAGTGGTTCCATCACAAGGAAAGAGAAAGCTACTCTTTTCGGATGTAAAATAATGCCACAGTGTACAAAATATTTTAAACATGGTGCATATGGAACATGAAATGCATTAGAAATTACATAGACATGCTTTTAAAATCACCAAGTATATAACGGACTAAGACCACCCTGTTACATACCATAATGGACCAAGGCAGGACCGCTATGCTTGACAGAAGTCATACAAATCCACAGGTAAATGAGACTATAACGCACCAGGGCAGGCGTGCTATAGGACTATAACGCACGAGAGCAGAGGCGTTAAAGTCAACAGGCATAAAACACAACTAATAAGGGATATAACGCACCAAGGGTGGGGCGTTATAGAAACATGACGCACCTCCCATGGGCCGTTATGCCCACCAGAACGATCAGAATCCACAGGTAAACACAGAATATAACGCACCTAGAGGGGGGCGTTATACGAATGCAACGGGCAGGGACAGGGGTGTTAAAGGCAACAGACCTTCAACTCAACATGCAGGGGATATAACGCACCAGGGTAGGCGCATTAAAGCCACCCAAACATGAAAATCCACAGAAAACTCACAGTTCACGGATGATATAACGCACCTGTAGGGGTGCGCCAAATGACTATAACGCACTGGGGTAGGCGCGTTATGTCACCTGGGTTTCGGAACTCTGGAGGTCGGAACTGAAACCCCCCTCCCGATCGATCGAAATCGACGGGGGATGCAGGAAAACATTACCAAACCATCCTGCCATTCCATACTGACATTCCAAGCCTACGCATGCCACTAGAATTAAAATATATTTGTGGACACTACAAAATTCTCACCCCATGTTTACGTGCAGGGGAATAAAGGAGAGGAGAAAAGAGAAGCGAAGATGAAAAGAAGAAAAGAAGAAAAGGAAGCCACTCTTAAGGTGCCCCAACGGCACACTCCTTGAAGCCCCCCTATGGCACACTATCTCGTGCCTCTGTAACGGCATACCCATCGTGTCCTCCAGCAGCACGCCATCAAGGCCCCTTCAACGACAAGCTATCTTGGGCATCACCCGGCACGCCTCCAAGTGCCCCTACCTGGCACGTTGCCTTGGGCTTCATCCGGCACGCTTCATGCCCCCTTCATCCGACACACCCCGAGTGCCCTACATCCGGCACGCACTTGGAGCCCCTCCACCGGTGAACCTTCCTAGCACCCGCGAATGGCATGCCTTCAGTGCCTTTTCAACGGCATGTCTTCAGTGCCTCTCCAGCGGCACACTAGTTTGTGCCCTCCAATGGCACACCGTTTTGAATGCTTCCAATGGCGCACCCGCAGTGAAGCCCTCAGCGGTACACCCCTGCAAGTGTCCCAGCGACACACCCAGGCTGGCCTCTCAATGGCATGCTCCACTGGGTCCCTGGCCAGCACACTCTCTGTGCCCCTTCTAGCGGCACACCTTGGATGCCCCACCAGCGACACGCCCAGGGGTTGCCCTCCAGTCGCACACTCCCTTCAAGGCCCTCAGCGGCACACCTTCAGGGCCCCTCAGCGACACATCTGCGAGGGCCTTCAGCGGCACGCACTGTCTGAAGCCCCCAGCGGCACAACGCTCATCCCCTTCACCCGACACAACCAGCAAAGAAATCTAGGGCCATGACCTACAGTCCTCGGCACGCAACGGGGTATCCTAGGGCTAGGTGAGGTGTCGCCCGCTAGTGAAGACACCTATACTACCCCTGCAGATTGGTACGGGACGGGGTCAACTCCCAATCAATGCCCTTCCTGCCATCAACGTTCCCACCACCAAGGGTATAAAACCCCTCCTTGCTGTGGAGAACAACAACAAGAATAGAGCCAGAACAAAGAGGATAGGAAAAAAGAAAAGAAGAGAAGGAGAGGAAGGAGACCTCGGCTGCTCCGACCACCACATGAGTGAAGAGAGATCCAGAAGAGAAGAAGAGATGTGAAGTGTTATGGACGTGTAAAATTGCACATCCATATGTCCCTACCAGTCCAACAGTAACAATAGTTTTGATCAAAGAGACCATGGAGGACACGTCCCCTATGGACCCTCTGAACAAACAACATGCTTCCGTGGAGCCGTCTCCGGAATCACGACAGCGAAGAGAAACCAACCCCTGGGAAAGCTCATTACGCAAGGGCCCCCGAAGAGAATCAAACGGATCATCAATCAGGCCCGGAACAGACCCAAGATCCACCTTTTATCATGCTCATGTGCCCCTTCAATGGCACACTTATATACCCCTTAAAGAGAGCTCTGCGTAGCCTTTAACAGCACGCTTCATGCTCCTTTAGCGGCATGCCTAGCTCGCCTTCGCCGGTACGCCCCCAGCGGTCCTTCGCCGGCATGCCCCAATGTGCCCTTTAGCGGCACACTTCATGTGCCCCTTCAACGACACACCATCGAGTGCCCTTCAGCGGCGCACTTTAAGTGCTTTCAATGGCACAACACAACGCCCATGCAGCGGCACGCTACAAGCGTTCTTCAACGGCACACCCTTAAGCCTTTGAATGGTGTGCCAATAGGGCCCCTTCAGGGGCACGACCCCGTTCTTCAGTGGCATGGCCTCCCCACGACCCGTTCGGCAGGGGAGATTTCACACCATACCCTATGGTGATCCTTGGCGCACAGCGAGCACGCTGAGATGTCACCCCAAGAGGGAGCCACGCTGCCTATCCCCCTGCCACTGAGGACGGGCAGTCAAATCTCATTTAATGGGAATGTTTCCCACCTCTGATGGTCGGCCCACTGCACCGTGTCGCTGGGGTATAAAGAACCCTTCTTCTTCAACAGGCAAAAGAGACACAGACATACGAAGAGAGGCATAGGCAGACACGCAGGGAAGAAGAGAAGGAGAAGAAGAAGGGAGACCTCCGCCGTGGGATACCCTTTTCCACCACCAACCAAAGAAAGAGTAAGGGAGAGAGAGAGAGATAGAGAGAGAGAAAGAGATGTAGCAGGGAGAGTGGGGAAGAGCAAGGTGTGGTCGCCCCTGCTCGACCCCAGCTCCTCCCTTTCCTTCTTCCCCTTCCTTTTTTTCCTCCTTCCCCGTCTGTTGTAATTTTTACCCTGTGTTCTTCATGGATGAAAGTTTTGGCTGCTTGGCCTCCTTTGTCGTCTTCGTTCGTGGGGATTCACGAGTGTGTTTAATGGTTTCTCCCTATCCCCCTGGCAGTGTCTTCTTCTTCCCCATCAATGGTCCTATCACCTTGGGTGAGGGCCTTTCCATCTTCGCCTTGTTGTGCCTCCTCGATCTCGTGAATACCCAGTCCCCACCTCTCTTCTCCCTCATCGAAACTCCCCCCCAGCTAGGCCAAGCTCGAAGACCCCCTGGCCTTCTCCCTCTAGCTAGCTTCAACCCATTCCGCCCAGCCATCTTTTGGCCTTCACGCCCGTGAGCTAACCCTCATCGGTGCACTCCCTCAGCGGTACACCCTTGGCTCTTTTCTCCAGTGACACACCTTGGCCCCCCCCCCTCGCCTGTACAGCCCCTAGCCGACGTACTCTTAACTCCCTTGCCCGGTGCACCCTTTGGCCCTTGCTCGGTACAGCCCCCCTATGCCGCCAACGGCACACCCTCAGATCACCCCTCCACCGGCATAGCCTCCTTGGCCGATACACCCCTTTTATCCTTGCCCGGCACACCCTTGGTCCTCCTAGCCCGGCACACACACTTGTGCCCCTTGGCCGGCACACCCTAGCCCTCTTCCCAACGGCACACCCCCAACACTTTGGTCCTCTTAGCTGGCCACCCATCCCCGTCACACCCTTGAGCCCCTGGCCAGTACGCTCTCTCACCCCCATCTACCCCAACTACCCGAGGCCCGTCTGAGAGTGGCCTCCCTCTCTCGTAGTCCCCTCTGCGCTCCCCGAGGTTTTACCTAAGGTGTTGCCATCCTCGGACGCCCACCTCCACTTGTTGAGTTCTGCCACTCCATGTGGGCACGTTCCCCGTATCTCCCTTACGCCCGGGGTCGAGGGTAGATGCTGCCGAATTTTTTGTCAAAAAAATATAATGATGATACGACAAGAACAAAATGAGCAATAAACAAATGGAACAGCAATTAATAGAACATTGAACTAATTCAAGTGAACTATTTGCACCACAAAGAGAACTGGACCAAATAATGACTCCTAGGGAATGACACATTGGCTTATAAAGCCTTACAATTGTCAACATACTTTTCCAAGGATATAAAAATAAACTAAAAGACACAAATACAAAAAAAAAGTTAGTGCCCGGTGTTGATTCCCATCAGTAAGGGTTATCTTTGTGGAGGGGAGGTCTTCCTCTATAAGTAGCAAGGTCTGTCGATGGTTCTAAGGCATCGCGTGCCTTCGTCCCCCTTTGTCTTTGTCAACGTCATGGCTCAGCAACCTTTCAAGTTTGTCATGGAGGGGGAGAACCCAAAGGTCTCCGATGCCCCAGATGTCATCACGGCAGGGATGGGTGTCGCTCCCGCTAGGCAAATACCTGAAGCTCCAGCAACTCTGACACCGCCCGTAATGGCTGTGCCAGCGGGAGGTGCTACTGCTGAGTCTGTCGGGTGGAGGTGGCGCTGCTGAGTCTGCACCAGTTTCAGCCACTTCTCATGAACTGCTTGACTTGGATAGCGATTCGCTTGGGGTTGGATGGACGGCCATCATGACGGCTTCGACGCTACTATGGCCTTAGTGTGTCCCACTCACTTCCCTAATTCTCTGCACTGGCCGAGTGAATATGTATACAGTGACTGAGGGATTTGTATTATGAATGAAAGTGTGGACTTCTCTCTTTTTTACTTCATCATTTTCCTCTCACGTTATCAGGGCCATTGCGTGAATGTTGTGTGGGATCTAGTAAAACTTGTCCGTGTGTGGAGTATTCGTGAGAGTAGGTAGGCTCATCATCAAACTGACCTTTCATGCACATGAGTCGGGTGTACGTCCTGCTTCTGAGACCCTTACCCGCCCTGCGGGGTTGCCAAGCCACTCTATCATTGAAAAATCGTAGACAGGCGTACATCCTTTTTCCCAAAGAGGGAAGGATTCTTGCTTGTCTTTGACTAGGAACAAATCCTACTTCCTGGGGAGGCTAGGACTCTTGCCTACCTTCAGAGGCATAAAAGCCATCCTGAGGTCGATCATAGAGATGTCCTCCCTAAAGAGGAGAGGATTGTTGCCCGCTCTAGGGGGTTTGAGAGTCACCCTTGACCATGTAGGAGTGAGCATACATCCTTCATTTTAAAACGAAGAGGATTCTTGCTCATTCTAGGGGACTTAGTTGACATGAATTCTTGAAAGACTTGCTAGTTCACTCAATTATCTCTTGCTATACACTCTCTCTAGTGTCGTTTCATGTGAACATGCATAGCTATATGTAACATGTAATTTACTTAAAGCAAGACTAGCACTTGAGATATAAATCCTACTGAGCACTCGCTCACCTAGTGTTTTTTCTGATTTTTCAGATAATTCTGATGACGAGACTCATTCGGATAGGGATGGACATGAGTGAAGAGCTTAGAGCCATTCCAACTATCAAAGTGTTATCTAGTCCTATCTTTTCTATTTTTTGAGTCATCCATTGTAATTTATTTTATTGAGTCCTAGTTCTTTATCAAGATTTGTAATCGTAGTACTTTGAAGTTCATTATTAATCAAGGACTTGGTTATCATTACTTATGCACGCTCTGTCTATGTGTGTCGAATACACTTATGCTCTAATTGACATGATCGAATATAACTCGTCACGCACTCTGGGTTCCTTCCGCGCTCGGGACGTGACAAACACCATCACGAAGGAAACTATGAGGTGACCTCGAAACGCAGAGGGAGCGCCCAAAAGCAACGACCCCGTAAACCTGAGCAGATTATAGTGGAGTCCCGAGGGCTAGCCTACTAGGGATCCTCTTGACCGGGGGTGCCACGATTCCATTTCCGAAACGTGGTCTTGAAAGTCATTTTTTGAAGCATGATGCCATCTATATTCACTTATTGGAGGGGATCGCCTGGGGTGCACATTATAAAGGAATGAGCCCCCAGGGATCCAAGAGTGATCAGAAATTAGAAGGGTAGTCGGAAGAGATTTCTGAAGAAACTCGACTTGGGACAAATCCCATATGCCTCATCCCTTCGGTAACATGGTGGTGGGAGCTAGCCAGACACCGAGGTAGGATTTGGAGGTTGTAAAAAGGAGGAAAGGCGAACAAAAGGACTCACAGATCCGCAGAGGAGATGTGATCAGGCAAAAATAGAAGATATATGTACTGTATCAAATCACTTTCTGGATCTATTCAATTCATATCATATATGTATATGTAGGCGCACAGGGGAAGAGTCAACACCCTGTCCATGAAAGGAGACCGAGCAGCAAAACTCCTTCATCTCATTAGACTTGAAAGAAAATTACATCCCTTGTGGAGAGAATAAAGTGAAAAATAGGGGCTTCGAGGGGTTCGGTCGACTAGATAGGGTAGGGCGGTCGACCTAAAATTTTCAGGATCTGAACATTTCAACACAGGGAGAATCAGTCGACCGGTCCATGGCTAGCGGTTGACCAAACTCTCTGAAATCTGAGAGTTTTGGGTGCTGGGAAATTAGGTCGACCGAAACCTGTAAATCATGTAAAATGACAGAGTTTAGTCCAAGAAAGTATATCTATATGATCAACCATTGGATTGAACATATGTTTGCATCTATGTGAAGTCCATTTAAACTCTGTTTATGCATTTTGAAGACTTGATCATTTGAAGCATTTTGATACGATGGAGTTTAGCCTTAATTGCATTCTAGTATGCACAACATGAGATAGAAAACACGTCCAGGATTTTGTTATCATCAAAATCACCTAGAGAGACCTAACTAGTGTAAGAAGTAGTACCCTTACCCAATCAAGTGCATTTTTGTCATCTATTTTTCTCTTATTTTTATTAGTTCTTGTTTACACGCGAAAAATTTTTAGACATATATATCCAATTTGTTAGATAGATGAGCACATATTTTTAACTAATTAGCATGCATATTTGGATTTTCACACACAGTTTGTCAGACGATTTAAGGTTCGAGTACTAAGACCTTTCCCCACTGGCCAAAGTCGGTGTTAATTTACATCGGAGCGAATCCGAACACCTTTGATTAACTGTCCAAGACCTTCTTGCCTTTACTGTATCAGCTTCGCCAAAATTTTAGCCCCAGGGGAGGACCCCTTTGCCTTAAGAGAGGGCATCATTGTAATTATTCATTTATACGAGGGCTCATCTGTAATTTTCCCTTTTGAAAGGGTTTCGATGCAATTTTTCAATTGTGGAAGAGTTTAAGTGCGATTTGCCCTCTTGAAGGGTCATGCTTCTCAAATTTTTTTTATATATCAGAGATAACTATTACACTTCATGACTTAGGTTTACTCTATTTCCAGATAGAGGACCCAGTTTCTCAGTGTAAAAAGTCATTGCTCTGAATTCAAATTTTTTTTTAGTCAACTTCATATAGATTAATGTTTAAGAACAATACTAGCTCTATGTATCTCTACCAAAATAGTCTTGTGCTATCTCTCAACATCTCATTATTTCATTTTTTGTTATAAAAAGAATTAGCGTCCAACTCTTTGGCCGCTTATTTTTAAATATGCGACCACCATATCTGACGCTATTTTGATGAACGTTGGCCACTACCGATGCCAATTTTTACATGTTCTTAATAAATCACCCATGTTTAAAAATTCATAAATATTGAACCATGTATCTGGAATTTGCATAAAATATCTTTTTGGATTCCTCATATTTTTCTCTACATGATCATATTTTCAATTTTCTGGTATTCTCCATAAACAGCAAACCAGCACTGTTCATCCCCTATATCAGTTCATAAACAAAACAGAATGAATGTCTGCCTAAACAGATGCTAACAGAATGAGCGTCTGCCCCAATAGATGCCAATTCCTGATTTATTAAAAAAAGGCTGGAAATAAAGAATGAGCGTCTGCCCATACAGATGCTAATTATGAAATTATTTAATGAAAACATGAATGAGTGCCTGCTAAACCAGACATAAATTTTTGTTAATGTATTTTAAATTTTAGAAAAAATATAAATTAACGCCTCTCCCATGAGACACCTATTTTTTGGGTGCCTATTCGTCGAGACATCAATTTCCTGATTTCATGTTTTATCATGTTTTACCCTTCACTATGGGTTTAATGGCACTTTATCTCACATCCGTAGACAGAGTCCTAGCATTGGTTTATATCGTTTACCCCTCAACTCTCAGTGATGTTTGAGCCCTCCGCGGGATATTCCTTCCTTCGGACTGGTGATTTTATCGTAGAGACCTCCGTAAGTCTACGTGAAGTCTTAGATTCCCTCAAGGCCGCAGAGCAGGTTGTACCATTAAAACCCATAACACTTTTTAATTGCCATGTCACTCTAAAGAAACATAGTAGAATGGCCCTCACCGTATGCTATTTAGTCTCTGTGAGAATATCTATTGAGCACATGGAATGGACGACCAAACCATTGTCATCATTTAATGATTGTGTGCCTATTTGTAGACATAAATTCTTCCTACTTTCTCTTGTACACGGAACGAGCGACCAGATATATATGAGCGCTTATTCTAGATATTTTGGCACCCACTAGGGAGCCAATTCCACCCAGTTTTTAATGTGGAACGTGATCAACATTCCCCAAGGCTACAACAAGTTGGGGCCCATCAAGCCACTCTAACCCAAGAGCAGGAAAATCCCGAGGCGCATCTGGAGCCACCTCTATTGGGCCTGAAATCAAAAAAAAAAAATACAAAAGATTGTGAGTGTACCACCACCACAAAATCAGTATGGGCAGAAGTCTAAGGTACAAGTCATAATGGTCTTACCGAAGATAGCTCTGCGAGCCGAGTCGTCTGTGGGAGGAGACCCCTTTTCCAAGACTGGAGGGGAAATGTCAACAAGGGCTGACCCTTGTTCTGTAGATGGTATAAGTGCGGCCAACTCTTTGCAAGTGAAATGAGATGTAAGAGTCCTAATATTTCATTTGTGCCAACAACAGAGAGGAGAACTTCAGGGTGATAAAGGCATACCGAGCCCTCTAGGGGAACCCTCCTCGATTGCGGCGGCATCAGCCTCTGCCACTAGCTCCACAGGAGAAGAGATAGCTGAAAAAGCATCAATATGTAGAGTGATGGTTAATATCACAAAGAGAGGAAGACCATATCCAACAAATGAGGTGGACTTCTGTCCAAGAAAAATATACCTGCAGCTGAGGACTCAGTGGGGGAGACTATATGGTCAGCAGTGCCCCGCTCCTCCAAAGGTGCCTGGGGTGACCTCGCTACCATGTCAATCCCTCCAAGCTGAGGGGAAGGCCTTCCCTCCATTTGATCAGTAGCTGTCCCAGTCAGGGGCACAATACAATATCAATATTCTCCGAATATAATGAGCATGTACAAAGGGAAATATGCAAAATATCTTGCGCATACCTGAAGTCTGTATCCCATTGGACTCTGCAAAGCCGACAGTGCCTATCAATGGCCCCAAGGCCAAGGGTGGTGCTACCCCATCAGATACCCTCATCTCCGAGGTCAGAGCCCTCAGATCTCCATCGTAATCTGGCAAGTCCATGAGAGGTCCTGACTCAACGAGTCTGGAAAGCTAATCCAAGGAGGAGGTCGACTTGGCGGTTGTACAAGGAGCAACAAAATAAGCCGAAGGGCTCACAAATAAAATATGAGGATGATACAATCCTAAAGTTACCTGGGGTCATTCTTATTTCTCCTTCAACTTGATGAAGAGGAAGAGGAGCCTCCACTTACTCGCCCTAGGCGGAGACTAAGACACACTCACAAGTACCACGAATAAGGACTAGTTGGGGTCGTACTCGTTAGCGCGGGTCCAACGCCCCCAACCACATGTGCACACACAGACCATGCGCCCTAGGTCATGCCATCTAGCTAGTTCTTCCCCGAAGCCTTGACTCGGCTACGGGTGGGGGCCCTACGATAACCAGCTTAACAACCGTCTCACTCGGGTCACGCTCTCCACCACTCCCAAGTGGGTCCACACCCGCGTGCGTAGGAAAACTACGACTAGTGGACAGGTCACTGGAGGTGAAACTCGACTCACGGAAATCACCAGTCTAAAGGAAATAGGACGGCGGTCCACTCAGGACTGCCCCTCAACCTAGCGGTCCTCTCTGGACCGCAAGGTGGGCCTAGCGGTCCTCCCTGAGACCGCAAGGGTCAGCCAAACGGTCAAGCCATGACCACAAGGGAATGAGCCACAGGAGAGCCTAGTGGTCTATTGCCCAGCCGCTAAGCCAGCCAAACGGTCCCCTCTGACCGCAAGGTAACAAGAAATAGTCGTGCCTCGACTGTTACCGAGCACGTGGCTCCCAACGATCGGAAACACACACCACGAGGGTGCTCCGGTCAAACTGGAGAAACAGTCGTCAGGCGACCGCTGATCCTAGGGTAGTGATCTGCTGCGCGATCGCCACCCTGAGCCTAGCGGTCTTGGGAAGACCGCTAAGTCTGCCGACAATACATGTGATGTCCCGGACCCTTCGGATCCTTCTTCTTGGGTCCCGGACTTACTTTCTCAGATTTGGTCCCATTGTGTCCAGAATTATGTTCTGGACACCTTTCGTGTTTGGACTCGTGCGATTCGAGTCAGTTTCGGAGGCCCGGAATGTGTTCTGTAATTTTTTCTGCGTATTTTTCGATTCCCGTGCGTGTGTCTCGACAAACTTACGAAACCCTGTAGCGGGTGAACGAGTCATTCACCTACCCACGAGTGGTACCGTTGCGATCGGCGTATCGCGAGGATCGAGAAAATATATTTTTCTAATTTTTTAGATTTTCTATGTAAACTAAATCCTTTTCTTTTCCTTTTCCTCCTCTTTTCCTTCTTCTTCTTCCTCCTTTCTTCCCGTTGGAGCGCCTGCGAGCTCATATCATGGCTCGGCTTATTACAAGATCCACGGAGGGAAGAGCTTTACAGAGAGAAGAGAAAAGAAAGTTGAAGGAGGCCTCGCCACCCACCTAGACTTTTCTCAGCAGAAATAGAGTATTGGAAGAAGAACCCTCTTCCCCAGACCTGGGCTTCTTTAGGAAGAGGGATGGGAAGGGTGGTGGCTCTCTAGGCTCACTCTCGAAAACCCCTACTTCTTCCCCAAGCCTTCCCCCCTCTCAGGCGATTGGCCACTCTGAATCCTCTTCTCTCCTTGGCCTTGTTCTCCTTTCTTCTTCTTCTTTTTTTGTATTGGTCGAACCACTTGATTATATAGACGATGCCTATTATGGCGTGGAGAATGCGCACCGGGGAAATGGTGTTTGACATTTTGGCGTGCCGGGTGGGAGGGCATCGGAGAGGGGGGCGCGCCGGTGAAAGGGCGCACTGGATTAACTCCATTTGCTTGCGGTAGGTCAGACGATGTGTCTCAGACCAGCTCCGGGGTCATTGTAATCTTTCATCTCGCTAGAGTCTTGCAAAACCTTGGTGAGAAGCCTTGACGAAGCTTTCGGGTCGGCATACGACCACTTCCGGAACCTCGTGCATCCTCAGCTTGGACATGCAGGTTTTCCACTGACACGGCCTTCGGCACTATCGTTCGTGCTGCTGGCTCGACTTGACTTGTGCTTGTGACTTTCTCGAGGAGCGAAATATCACCCGGGATACTTTCGCCTTGACTGGGTGATCATTTGGCCACTAACGGACCCAATTTGCTGAGAAGTCGTACCCATGCTGGGTCATCGGGGTCTTCTACTGACGGAGCCTCTGGTCCCTTGTTCTGAAAGGGCCGAGGGTGTTCTATCACCTCAGGAGGGTTTTTCATTCAGGTGGCGGGCCACCAGGTATACCCTTGTCCTTAGTCGGACAACGAATATTGTTTAAGCAGCACGACTAAGTCGATGCCGGTTCATTGGGCAGGCTTGTTGACACTACTAATTTGTTGTGAATTCTCCTCGATTCTCCTGAGGTGAAGTCCTCGGCATTCATACCGGGTGACCTGAGGCTCTGGCAGCTTGAGAAGGCTTTGATGTATTGGTTTCCTTCAGCTTCTTTGCTTCAGATAGCAACATTATGAGTCACCACATGAGTCTGCTCTACATGTTTGACTGATTGCATCTGATATTTTGAAGGTCCTTTTGAATGAAAGTATCTTGTTTGTTTTATTCTTTATTTTATTGCTTGTTTTTTTTTCTATATATATGTACATATATATGGCAAGGGGGGGTGAACGTGTATATGGTATTGGTTTCTTTTGTTTGGGTTTTATTTCCTTCTTTTCTCATATATTATACAGATGGATGGGTTATGCATTAAAGGGTGTGTGTTTAAAGACAGGTGGATGTTTAGAATTAATGGAGGTTTATTTTTGATTTTGTTGCTTTAATTTTGGAGAGGCATGCCTTAATGGATGTTTAGCGGGTGTAAGTATATTTTGGAGATGGGTGTGTTACGTGTGTGTCTCGGGTGTGCCATATGCATATGTCAGCGTTTAACTTTGTTACTTTAGTTTTTTTATAGTGAGGAAAGGGCAATGGCGCCGACGGGCTTGGTTTGCTTCTCTTTTTTTTTAGATGGAGATGGGGTGTGACATGGGTGCAGCCGCCGTGGCCACGTCTCGGCGTGGGTTATTTGGCAAAGGTAAACGACGCGGTGGGCATCTCGGCATGGCATTTGGTCTCGACGTGATTTCATCTCGGCGAAGCGATTTCGTCTCGGCGTGGTGATTTTGGCGCCTGAGGAGCAATCTTGCTTATTCTTTGTTTAACATTTTTATTTGCTTAGTATTATTACTACATGTCTATTTATTTATTTATTCCATTCTATTTATTTGTTTACTTGCTTTCATTTTTTAATTTTATTATTATTTATTTTGTTTGTTTATGTTTATTATATTTTTTATGCTGTTCTATTTTATTAGCATTTTGATGGTTGATCGGTCTATCTGGCAAAATCGGGCAGCATCTCCCTTGTACCCGGAATATGCCCAAGGGTATATAGGAAACCGTCCACGAAATGCAGAGATGGAATCCATAATAAACAGGCTTATCGGAGCCCAAGAACCGAAGGGACAAAAATCGATGACACAATGTCCGCCATGAGGTGATTTTATTTAATATTCCCTTGGTGGGGCCATGTATATATTCCACATCATCCGTAGATAAATATAGGAATGAATGGGTGAAGGTTTTAGAAGAGTAGCACAACAGGTATGTGTTAATTGGGATTAAAAGTGGTCAATTATTATGCACATGCATGCAGTATGCGGAGGTTCATTCCCGGCACAGGGTTTTGGGTAGAAATGGTCTCAGCATAAGGGGTTATGGAGGTTCTCGGCGCATGACAAATGAAGGAGTTCTCGGTGTGGAGCGATGGTGGGAAAAGGATCTCGGCACGGCCCCTTCTCGGCGTGGCAACCCCCGCGTCGAGGGCTGAGGGGCGCGCCGGGAGTTGTTGGTGCCGGGAAGGTAGGCTGAGCAGGGTTTCTGTTCTACGGAACTCTGTTTCAAGGTTTGTGATGATTTTGGATTGGATAGAAGGGAACAATGAGATGATAAGGAGGTTGTTTTAGGGGTTTTCAGAGGGGAGCTTTGTTTCTGGGTTGCAGAGGCTCAGGGATTTTAGACTATAGGAATTTCTGGAGGCTTCAAGACTTGCTCTAGGTGGTTTCTGAAGGGTTTGATCTGGATGGCTTATCCAGCTGGCAACGCTCCCAGAGCTCCAGCAAAACCTCAATTCTCGAGAAACCACCGATCCTGAGGGACACATCCAGACTATTGCCACAAATAGAAACATCTCGCTCCATAACCCGGTACACACCGATTCTCAGAGTGAGCATTGCAATCACAAGGGTACAAGTCTGGCCCTACCTCAGCCACAATGAAGTTCCAACCATGGCATTGTTGCCACCATCTTGCCTATCGAGGTGACGTAATCCTCATCATGAGAAACTGCCACCGATCAAATCCCATGCTCGGTGGACCAATCAAACATCAACTTCTCTGCCAGTTGACTGACCTCATGCCTTGCACAAGGGACAACCATTACTGAGCCTCAACCAGCTCACACAGTCATCTCAACTGACTGCCACAAATCCATTGCCTCCATGCCATGAACCATCTCACACCTGGCAAGCTGAACACCATTAACAGCACTGGACCAGCTCTAGGCCGAACACAAACCTTCAATAAATCCTAGATCCAATTTCGGGAGGAAAGTATATCTCATAATCAGCCTCCCAAGGCCTTGCTTGCACACGACTTTTGCTATTCTCGATTCACTATAATCGGCATCTTTTGTCTGAGAAAACCCATTTGTCGGTTACCAGTTACTCGTTAACGGGAAATCCTCACAGGCTTAACTTCCTCTTTTCTTGCTCCTTCATCAGGCCCAATAAGCACATTCTAATTTCGACAGGTCATCCGTTGACTCTTACATTGACCATTACTGCATCTCGAGCCAATCCTCACTCGGACATCGCATCCGATTCTAATCCTCATGCCAACTCTACCCTCTCAGGAGAGCACGATGAAACCGAATGATAGGATTCCACAATCCATGGTCCACAATAGTACTAGACTCAGACTTATAGGGAAATCCTCCCATGCTGGTCACAAGACCAAGGCTCTCCATTCGTTGACATCCCTCCAGGGACCTCCATACGCAGGCATCGTCTATTACGCAGTCTCATCCCATCTTCATCACAATTATGCCAAATGGACACCTACCAATCCTCGGCTCCACTCTCACTACCGAGTCACAGGACACAGTCTAAACAAATCATGACACATATCCCTAGGACAGAAAAGTGCCATCTACTACCATAGCAATCTGGTCGACAACGCTGTAACCAATAAACATGGATCTCCAAACATCGTAGATCCTTGCCACTACTGGGTACTTCTAGACATTACCACCGTTGACTACCCGGCAAGCCTCACTAGCTGCTTAAAGCTACCAACTGGGACCCATAATCATCTCTCGGAGATCACATCTCTAGGACCACGATTCCATCCCGAGGACACAGCTCTCTGCAAATAAATAGGGTACTCATGCGATGAACTTGTCGTCATATTTTCCCAACTCTCCATCCTGCCAGTCTAACAACCCATAATATCTCAATCAATAGCATGGCAATCGACATGACTCACACAGCCAAAAATAATCTCACACCGAGGAGACAATCCTCCGATGCTCTACACATCCTCTGGAATTCACCCGTAGTGACCATTACTATGATCTTGGGCCTGTGGATTATGGGCCCACCAGGCTTCCGCTGCGCACTCTGCGCCACACGCACAAACATCACAGATGACTCAAGATCCACCATCCCGACAATCCTCAACTCGGCTGGCTAACTCCAGACAACATGGTGAGGAAAGTCCCATTACCTCATCAATATGGTTCAGAAATTGGAATATGCCCATTATTTCTTTTAGCCTTCTATATTTTTAAAATGTTTCTACTTTGTATTGTTGCTTGCCTATAACTAGATATTTTTGGTCTTCAGAAACTTTTCAAGGGAACAGATGGAGAACTCTCTATTGTCGGGAGACTGGCTGCCGGAGCATGTGCTGGGATAACTTCTACTCTTGTAAGACTTTGGAACTTCAGTTAACTTTGGTGTGTTTCCCCGTGTTCCTGGTCTTTCTAAGTTTTCTCTCTGTTCTCCTTTTCATAAATGAATGAGAATCAAAATTACTGGTTAGGCTTCTGAATTACTTATTGGAGATCACGTATCATATTCTACAGGTCACGTATCCCTTGGATGTATTAAGGCTAAGGCTTGCTGTTGAACCTGGTTGCAGAACTATGTCTCAGGCAAGAGTATTTCATTTGAGAAAAGAACTTTTATGCTGGAATTATAACATCAAACAGTATTCTTTGATTGCTTAATTTCAGGTTGCATTAAGTATGCTGAGAGAAGAAGGAATTGCCTCCTTTTATTCTGGGCTTGGTCCTTCACTTATTGGAATAGCTCCGTATATTGCTGTAAACTTTTGCATCTTTGACTTGTAAGCTTTTCCTATGTGTCTTCTTTATATTATAAAGTGATTTCAATCATCTCACTAAAGAGACTAATTAGTCAGTTTACTAGGGTAAAGAAGTCACTACCAGAAAAATATCAGAAGAGACCTGAAACATCTCTTGCAACTGCACTGGTGTCAGCAACACTTGCAACACTTACGTGCTACCCTTTGGATACTGTAAGAAGGCAGATGCAGATGAAGTGCTCACCATATGACAATATTCTACAGGCTTTCCCAGGTATAAAGCGATGTGTGTATATATAACATGCATAGATATAGATATATATGTGTGTGTGTGTGTGTGTAGCATATTCATATGAATGCATGTGTGTCTATGTGTGTATGCATCTGTGTCTATTGTGCGTCTGTGAAAATGGTCGAAGCCAATTCTTTTTTTTTATTTACTGAACCTTGGAGGTTGTTATAGCCTCCCCCACCCCCACCTCCCTGTGATGTTTTGATGTGCAATAATGTAGTCAGCTTAGTTGCCAGAGGGGGAGGAGGGTTAAATCTCCCATCTGACATTTTTTGATCCAATAAATAATAAAATGCAAGTGGGAGGGGGCGCCCCTTTGACAAGATGGGATGGCATCTTGACATTTTTAACCACTTATTCCCCATGTGTCCAATTGACTAGTCTAACCTTCTAGATGACCACCTAGGAAGATTGACCAGCCCCACATGATTTAGGTGGACCAATGGGAAAGGACTAGGGGCCCCTTGCTGGGCCTACTGACCTTTTTGCAAATAAACACAATGACTCCCATGAACTGACACATTGGCTATTAAAGCCTTATAATTACACACCCAATCAAACAAGGACGTAAATACAAACCAATGGACATAAAGGTAAAATAAAATACTAGTGTCCTACACATAAAACTCAATGCTCGGGCGGGGACTCCATACGGTCACCCAACCATAGAGAGGCCGGAGTCGCTCGAGTCATGCTGCGTGTCTGATATCGGCGACTGGCTCTCATGTCCTCACCATAGGTTGATAGCTACCTACATTATTTGTCACACCCCGACGCGGAATATCGGGAGGCGAACGAGTCGTAAACAAGCATGCTGATCAGAGCATGTACAAATTTAATTCTAAGGACAGAAATGAATGGGAAAATGATAATTTTATTTCATCAAAATGAAGTTTACAACACTAATTGATAAGCCATAAGGTAAATTACACACTTACAATCCAAAATACATCATCCTTGTAAAAACACTAATGACCTACATAAACCTAGGTAAAAAGAAAATCACTCTCTCCCCCTTGTCCATTTCCCTGTTCATTTTCATTTCCTGCAATAATCAACCAAAACGTAGGGTGAGCTAAAAGCTCAATAAGATTTTATATCTCTAAGAACCAGGCAATCTTTAAGTATTAACAATTTTAAACAATTTGTTAAGTTGTATTGGGAAATGTATAAACATGAATGGAATTTTCAAGTAATTAAGATAACATGATATCAAGATGAATTTCCAAGTAATGACTTTGAACAAGTAAAGAATTTCATGTAATTTGTCATTTCACGCAAGTCAAGTAATTCATGTAATTTTTAAGTAACCATGTAACAAGTAACAAATACGAATAGTGGAATGCCGTAAAAATCTAGCAAGTCATGCAAAGTGTCTAAGATTTTGATCCTCTACATGATTATGATTTTGTCCATATTTTTATAAATTGGTTGAAATTTTATCCCAAGGGAAATTCAATTTAATATTAAGAAAATCACTCTATTGCTACAAAACTTTTATTAATTGAATTTGGGGTGCTACAACCATCCTCACCTCCACCACCATCTCCTAGACATGAACTCCATGTTGTCTACACGAAATTCAGGAAGCTAATTGTACGAAGTGTACCTCCATCTCCACCGGCTGTTGATCCACCTGCTCCACCTGCAGCTCGTCCAAGAATAAAGAAGTTGGCTATTCGCACTGCATGCTTAGCCAAGTCTGCTGAATCGGACTGATATTCGTTAGCCTCCTTCACTTGTTTGAGATGTCAAAGGGGGAGACATATATGGATGAATAATTGGGTGGGTCTTTGTCAGTCTCTATTTCTAGTCTATGGTATAGGTCAGCCTTTGTCAGTCAGTCATTTTTAGCCCGTGTATGTTGTCATATGCCTCGTGAAAGCTTTTGGTCTGCTTTTGGTCTGAATGTAAATACCTTTGATTGTGAAATGAAAATATTTTTCAGTTCAAAAATAAAAATGTGCCCACTTTGATCTTTTGACTGCATGTCTGTTCTATTCTGATGTTTCTTAATTTGTGCAAGGGAATGACTGATGTCTTGCTAACTTCGTGAAGCTGACACAAATCTGCTGGACATGTTTAACAACTTCTGTTAGTTACTTGAGTATCACAACTCAATATCAGACACTTAATGATCACTGTTAATAATTTTTCACATCATCTCTGAAATATCTCACTCTAAATAAAATACATAATGACTCATAGTTGTCATCATCAAAAAGGGAGAAATTATTGTGTTCAGTGTTGTGATAATATCTAACTATGACTGATATAATAACAGTCTGACCTTGAGCATGCAACTTAGACAAATATATCAAGGTCAGGTTATATGAAGTCCTCTGAAAAATTGACTAAGTGTTTGATTCCCAGGAAATTCAATCAACTAGGATAGTCTCAAGTCGATAGACATCAACAGATTGATCTAAGAAAGGCAAAGAAAATGCCGAAGAACTTGAGGATTAAGGCAAGACACAAGAATATGGAACGAGAAGCTCAGCAGAAATCCCCCTCTCCACTTGTCCCCCTCCTACTCCCGAGCCTTGTCAGGCTCGGAGGAGTAGCCATTGGGTTTTAGACCGGCGTGGCTCAGGTGGGTGGAAATCTGGCGGTGTTAAGAAGCCACGTGTCGTGGTCACCTGGGCCTGTAATAATGATAATCCTGATGGATTTGAAATGAAGAGGCCCCCTTTGTCTTGGAGGTCAGAACGTCGCGCCGCCGTCCGCGAGGGGATATAAGCATTGTGCGCTGTTGGCATTCCGGACTCCCACTGCTTTAGGGTTTTGCTCTTCTTCGTTTTTACTTTCATGCGCCTTGGAGATAAGGCGAAAGAGTAGGGATTGCGGCGACGTTCGCAGAGTTGGTGGAGAAAATCACGGCGGTGATCCAGCAACTTCCTCCCTCCCCAGAATCTTCAAAGTCTTTGGAGCCTTCTTCACCAAGCTCTTCTTCGGATTCCATGGCGGATCAGCATCCGGGTGAGCCTGAGGCGAGAGCGGTGGTGATACCGCCGGCTTCGAACTGCAGCGAGCTGGGGGAGGCGGAGGTGAAGCGGTTGGAGCACCAGTTCCGCATGCCTTGGAAGTATTACTTCGCTGCTGCTACCCCTTACGAAATGATCTTGGACTCTCGTACTGGTCATTTTTGCTCCTTCCTTCTGTCGTGGAAGGGTGGATTCCGTCTCCCCTTCAACCCTTTTATTCTTGATCTCCTCAATTTCTTCCTGTTGGCTCCCATCCAGTTGGTAGCCAACTCTTATCTCCTCATCTCTGCTTTCCGCATCCTCTGCCTCGAGTGTAGGGTTCCTCTGTCCTTGGACCTCTTTCATTATTTCTTTGAGCTGAAGGAGCATTTCTCGGCTGGCAAGGGCTTCTATTATGTTCAGGCGAGGTGAAACAGGAGCTACATGTCCTTAGCTGTGAAGGACTCTTCCCACAAGGAGTGGAAGACTCAGTTCTTCTGGGTGGAAATTTTTTCAGTGGAGGAGTCTTGGAGATGCCCCGTAATACCCAATTTTCACCCGAACATCCCTCCGAGACAGGATGAGTTCATCCCGGAGGTGGAGAAGTACGCAACGATCCTGTTGAAGCATCGCCAGTCTACGGAAGAGCTGGTGATCCCAGAGAATCGCCCGGGATCAAGGGGAGATGCTGCCAAAATTTTGCTGGAATAAAGGCATAACAAGGACTGAAAAGGCTACAAATGTGTGGAATGACACTCTAAACGTCCCAATCAGAATAATCTTAAGAGGTTAATGGACTTAAAATCAAAACCCAATAAAAGACAGAAGAAAAGGGGATCGTCTAATTCGGACCTAATACTAAACCATTTGAGCTTAGATTAGATCCAAACAAATGGCCATGATGAGGAGATTATTTCCCCTCTGTTTTCCAGCCGAAACCCTAGCCCTAGGAAGGAAATTTTTAAGAGAAAGACGGCGGCAGACTTGGTCAAGCATTAATCATGTGCACCCATGTGTGTGGACTCTATCGTCCCTATTGGATGTCTCCAGAGACCAATTAACCCTATAAAACAGACCCTAGCCTGACCTAGAAACCCTTGGATGCTGTGGCGGCCGATGAGGAGTGCGTTCATGTGGGAATTCTGGCAGGATTGTAGGGTGTTCTTCGCACGATCGGCCGGTGTCTTCGTCCCCTTCTTCCTTCGTGTAAGGTAGGTTCTAGTGGACCAAACCTCAACCATAATATACTGATAGATTCGTCTCTGTCCCATCTTTCATTTGGTACCAAAATCCCTAAAATTGATTTAAATCCTGAGAGTATTTTGTGTTTTAATCGGAGCATGTTAGAATTAGGGTTAACCTCTTATTACCTTCGATTAAGGATGGGTTAGCAGGCTTAAGATTCAATTGATTAATCTATATTATGCATCTTTTCATCCTCTTTCTATTGATATCTTTATGCCCAATTTTTATATCCTATGCATCGTGAATTTGTTGTTTCAATTGGAGGTTATCAAGGTCGCCGGAGTTCAGCCATGCTATTTTGTACGCGATCCTAACAGGAACCGCTTATTACTAAGCGGCCCCGCGATAGACCGCGAGGTCCATAGCAACGGTCGTATGTTTGACTGTTTATGTGGGTTTGTGTTCGGGACCTCCCTGAACAGTGACGGCCCAACGATAGACCACTATCTTGGGCACGCGGCTCATCTCCAGATCGTTTAGATATGCCAACGACTACTCGATAGACCGTTTAGGGTGCATGCGATTTTCAAACCCTATGCCCTACGCGGCCTGGCAGTCAGGTGACATTGCCACACTGCAAGAAGAATCAGACCCAGGGTCCAATGAAGTAGGTCCATCTGGGGCCATTGCACAAGACCCCTCCAAACCAAGATGGGCAGAGGAGATGAAGCTATCAAATGTTCAGGCAGGAAGTCAGGTAGTGAAGCTGCTAAAAAAGCTCCCAGTAAGGCTCACTGTCTGGGAGATTCTTTCTCTAAGTGAAGAAACCCGGCAGGAAATTATTACTACCTTACAGACACCTACTCAATATGAAAATTGCCTGGCTGAAGCATTATCGGGGGCCAATGTGACCTTCACTGAAGAGGATATGCTGCTACCTACCATCAGTAACAACGGACCGTTATATATGAGGGGGCAACTAAACGGCCAGCCGCTAAGCCAGATTCTTATAGACCTCGATGCAACTGTCAATATACTACCTTATAGAATATACAGGAAATACTAGGTTAATGTGTGCCTCAATAAAGTTTTGGATATGCGGATTGTCGGCTTTAATCAAAAGTGTGAAACTCCACTTGGCATGGCAGAATTTACTCTTACCATGGCGGATTTCACTATAAGAGTCCTGTTCCATGTCATTAACTCCAATACCACATACAAGGCACTGCTTGGTTGCCCTTGGTTGCATGAGAACTTGGTGGTGCCATCTACATTGCACCAGTGCATCAAGTACAATCATGATGGAAAGGAAGAGAGGATATTTACTGACCTCCACCCATTCAAGGTTTTCGAATGTCATATGTTGGATGCACCCTTTTATATGGATCAGTCGCAAAAGACCCCTAAGGCAAAGGAATCCCTCTAAGTCAACAAAAATAAATTTTGGTGTGACTAGTTTCTGCCACCACCAGTAGGCTATATTAGCCCCCGGGCGGTGTTACACATTGCCTGCACAAGAGATAAGGGCAGAACTGCACCTCCCACCATCTATCCCAGGATGAATGAACCCAAGGTTGACAAGCATTATGGACATATTAAAGCCCCGGAAGGCCTCACCAAGCTGATAGCCAGCCTTGACCACTGTACGGTCATGCCCCTCAAGACGTTGGATATAACCCAGCTCGAAGGCCCCACTAGCCTACTTTACACAGTTGAAGAGCTTGCTGCAAAGGAGGACACTAGAGCCTTCGTAGACAAACACATGCCTGAGCCCCCTTCAAATTTGATATAACATAACCTGGGCCTTACCGAGCATATGCACATCAAATTGCTATAACCAACCTCTAAGCCCCTTGTTAATCGATCCTACCAGGTGAAGAAAAGAAAAGAAGAAGAATCACAAAACCAAAGCCAAACTTCAAGGCTCTGAAATCTCATCTTAAACGGTAACACCCCACTCCTCTCTTAAATCGGCACCACTTAAACTAGCGTGCCCCCTCTCCGCGTTGGATTTGTCCCCCACTGAATTCTCAACTTTTCTTCAACTGCTTAAACCGGTGTGCGCCATCTCCCCACCGCTTTAACCCATTTGACCCTCTGAACTGGCGAGCCCATCCTCCCTACGCCGGTTTCACCCAATGTGCACCCTTACCTACACCAGTTTAGCTTTCGCCCCATGCTGTCTATAAACTGGCACACCCTCATGCCCACGCCATCTTAGCCGTGTGCCCCATGCCCTCCTTAAACCGGCGTGACCTCCACAAAAAAAATACAACAAGTAATTAAATAAAAAGGAGAGAGGTGAAAATAAATTGGCAATAACCCATCCATGCATGCGAGCGAACAACAAAATTCAACAATCAAATGGCGATAACAAAAAAATTGCATAGCCACAAATGTCTCGAAATCTCCGCCCCCTCGGACTTGGTGAATAGAATATCGATGACACCTTGCTAAGTCAGATTCAGACCTTGTAAACCAACCAGTTATGGCCATGATCCGGTACTATCTCGGGCCAATAATTCATCAAACTTGACCCGTCTCTACCAGGATCCAATCCCACATTCTTATTAAACTTGTCATGTTCTCGGCAGACATTTATGTGATTTTATCGCCATCTTTTATGCCACAAATGCGGACTTCCATCTGAACATGAAATGGTCTGCAAGTGACCGACATATCCGCGAACGTTTGCACCCTGACGCTGGGCTTGTTCAAACGCAGTGCAGAATTTTATTTAGCTCATTTCTTCAATGTTAATTCTAGGCTGTAGGGCCCCCTTTTCCAGTGATTAATCTAGAGGAGCTCTTTGGAGCTCAGAGTAGAACAGAAAGATATGAGATATCTAAAAATCTGTTCGGGGCCAAGATGTTGGTCATAAAATGGGTGTCAACAACAGACACTACACCAAACAAACACAGAAGGGTGAACTCTGAACTAGGAAAAGTTAGAAGCTTACCGAACTGTCGACACGATGCAGTCTCCAAACGAAGACCTACAAGAACAACTGAAAAAGCCTTGGAAAAACCAAGACAGACTGAAACCCAGACGATGTGACTAACACATTATGCACACTGCCTCATGCATGACCGGATCATCGTGTAGGGGACAGACACTGACCTCGAGTACAGCCACGAGAGGGCTAACTCGGGAGGTCACGACGCACAAGAAATGCGAAGAGCCACGTGCCACGTGACTAGAGTGCCTCACCACCATAAGAATAGTCAGCTGCGTCCATTGACATCTTATGCTGCACCTACTAGCGTCTTGTCCACGTCACCTACTGCAAGGACTAGGTCGAGATAAAGACATTGCTAAAACCAGAATAGTACCATCACGCGATCGACTAGTCAGGGTTACGTCTGACGATGAAAGTCCAAAGCCCCTAACGACGTGTGCACACACTGGCTATTGTGTAAGCTAGGCCTCTAGCTAGTATTCCCCCTCTGAAGGATGCTACAGTTGATGAGGGGCCCATGGAACTAGCCTAAGAACTGTAAACTGGGAAAGTGTCCAGCTACAAGAGCCGTCACGTCGAAGCGTGCCATAAGGCTACGACTAGTGGAGGCTCACAAGACACAGAGACTCAAAACATGAGTGCAGAAGTATAGACAGGCAAGAGAGCACTATCGCACGTACTTCGAAACATCAATGGTAGCACAGCCACTGCCGACAACTCAGGACAGACAACTAGACCTACTCGCGTAATGATCCTTAAGTCAGACGACTCAGAGGCAAGATCATCATAGATAGCAGAATAAGCCACCAATCGGTCTGCTCCTAAGCTAGAGGAAACGACGCTCAGTAGGAAACGACTCACGGAGACCCGAGGGAGTACCGAGGACCCTCAACACATCTAGATACGTAAATCGAGGTAGAATGATACATCGAAGCCTCTAGAAACACAGTCTCGAATTGGACAAAGCTGCTGAGACATACACAACTTCACATGTCAACCCCTGGTCTCACCAGGTTGACTGAAACCCGACATGACACAAATACACAGAGACCCACACAACATGCACAAGCTCTCCTGGCCATCCCATCATGGTCACTGCCCTCATAGGATGTCAACGGACACCCACGGGTCATGGGCAAACCATGAGATCAAGCCAAGACAAATAGAAACTGGAGCGGTGGATGATAACAGCACTCTGGGCAAAGCGAACCATCACTCAACTGCTAGGTGAACCCGACAGTCAAGAGGCAGCCACTACGCAACCAGAGGCAACGACACTGGAAGTTCTAGAGTGAGTCGTTAGGGTACTGTCATAGTCAAGGAAAGGACCACACCCAGTCACCTAAACCAACCGATCCAGAAACTACTGATAAACAGACACCATCCTAGAACACAACCTAAGACTGACCAACACACAGGACAGAACAATGAACATCACGGCCAACAATAGGACCATAACGCACCAGCATAGGGGCGTTACCGCCTCTAACACACTAGAGAAGGGGCGCTGGGGCAAACAAGCTTAAAATCTAACGCAGACCATATAACGCACGAACATAGGGGTGCTACATCAGCATAACGCACCAGGACAGGGGCGTTATGGCCAACGGACCAGAACTCAAATAAAGGGCATGTAAGGGACCTCCATGGGCGTGTTACACAAGCTTAACGCACCACGACAGGGGCGTTAAAGCCAACAGACCCAAAACACTAACATAGACAAAAGGCATATAACGGACCAAGCTGAGTCCGCCACAGCCACATGGCGCATGGGGGTAGGCGCGTTACACCACCCGCCATAGCCAGACAAATGCCAGTCAAACACAATGTAACGGACCCACACAGGTGCGTTACCTACTATAACGCACAAGGAGAGATCCGTTACGGTGAACCAACTGACACGATCTTTGAGGCACCACGGTCGTCGAGGGGCTGACAATAGTAGCAGGCCTCGAAAACAACCCGAGCGTAACGCGCCTAGATAGGGCAATTATACTCACGTAACGGACTAGGTCTAGTCTGTCGCACCAACAAAGCCTCAAAAGATGAAAAATGACGAACGGGGTATAACGGTCTATCGAGGGACCATTATGCTTGTGACGGTCTCTAGAAGGACCGTTACGCATGTCCGACGACTAAAACTGTAGAATGGCCAAATCGGCCGGTTCCACGCCCCATTCACGCCGAAGTGCAGGGGAAACTACGCCAAACGATCATACAACATATCTGGAGTCGAAAAATGGCACATGCATCCACTAAAACGCGAGATCGGGGCGATTTCGACGAATCGACCCTAAACGAGTCACCGGGGTTCTCAGACTCCTACCGGCGCCAAATGACAACCGATCGATACAAAACTAGTGGGGTTGGGATCCTGACATCCCAGCGGTCAATTTGACACTAACTATATCGAGAATGGTTGCCATTTTTCGGCGAACCATACAAACCCGAAAAATATCCATTTTCACTAAACTAGCCCAATCTCCCCTGATCGAGCACCATTATACGCAAAATTGTAGGGAGAACGTAGAGGATGAAGTGGCCATCCATCTCCCTACCTCCACCGACGAAATCGAGCACCGAGGCGACTAAACCACGTCGAAAACCACCATGCGAACCGAACCATCAGCTTTGAATCCATCATTCGAGATCGCGCCAAAACTGCACTGATTCTCGCTCCACCATGCGTCTCACCAGCTTCCTGGCGTCGTCACCTCACCCACAGTCGCCTCCATCTGCAGCCGGAGTCGAGAGGGTGAGAGAACGAGAGAGAACGGGAGTGAAAGAGAGAGAGAGAGCGAGTGAGAATGAGAGAGGGTGGGGTGGCTTGGTTTATATAAAAGGAAAATTAGAATTTTTTCTAATTTTTGAAAATCTATAAAATGTGTCAAAAATACACTAATTCAGAAAAATATACAAAAATAGTCAAAATGATCCTCCCGAAGAGTACATCGCAGCAGCATAGTCTGTGAGTCGATGAATTGAGAAACAAACTCACCGTAGGGTTCCGTAGGTTATACGGGAGAAAAATTCACACGGAAAGTAAATCTCAACTCGGGAGCCACAAAAGCAAACCGAAACTCTCCCAAAAGGATCCGAACAACCTAATAAAGATCCACCAAGACCCAATAAAGATCCGACAAAGATCCGGGGTGTTACACCCACCTCTTACTTGGCCGTGATTTTTTAGTTTTCTAGTTAAACTCCAACTGTGAAAAATGAGATAGAATTTCCACTAGAGTTGCTCTCTTCTTCCTCCTCTGATTCCAGGGCTTAGGCCCCTTCTATCATCTCTTCTATCTCCCTCCCTTCTATCACAGCTACCACCACTGCCGATCGTGCCGCCGACGAGCCGCCGCGTTCGTGTTTCCAAAGTGCTGTCCAAGTGCAGATTCTGCTGAACAGAGGCTGATCACGAGAATTTTCGTGCCCAGACCCTAGATCTTCTGAAGCTGAGATTTCCAGGGTAGGTTTCCCACTCCATCCCCGAACTCCACAAAAAAACCCAGCCCTAAAAGCCTCCATTTTCAAATTTTGCCATTTTCTTCTTCCCACCCATGTAATCCTGCCAACTATGCACATCTGATTATAGCAAGCCACCTCACGACCCCTATGGCTAGAGTCGGACCAAGTCAGGTCAGACCCGGGCGTATCATACTCGTTTAGAGAAAATTTGATCCGATACAAATTAATGAGTCTACAAACCTTGACTAAAGATATCTTAATCTTTCAGTGCATAAGGAAACAAGTCAGAGTAGGCATCAACATAACACGACTATAAGAGCATTGCCATACTTACTCGTACTAAGTAGAAATTAGGTTTGACCAAGTTTAGAGGAGCGACTTGAAGATGAGCTAAGTTGAAGATGAGTTGAGTCGAGGTAGATGAGTCGACATAGATGTGTTGAGATGAGTAAGCTGCGATAAATATGTTGAGAAGAATGAACAAACTTGAGCAAAATGACCGAGGTGGATCTAACTTGTTTGCAGTAGAATCTACCGGAACTCTGAGAATCACATTAGGCAGACGAGAGGAGAGAGCCCCTGAGATGACGGGGGCCCCTGAGATGACGGGGGACAATTCTCCTTACGTCAATATTAGATTAAGAATTATATGAGGAGATGTTAGATTAAAGAGAGTCATACTTGGCCAACCTATTTGGGCCATGAGGAATGTGTCATTATCATGACTTTTCTTTCAGGGTAAGACTCATTGCACACTCAGGTGTGATGCACACTCGGGATGTGTCGAGCTTTTAATTTTTTATTTTTTTGAAGTGATTCTCAAGATATCATAATTTGGAGTGCAAGTCATACCACTATTAGATTAAAATCCGAGGAAGAGAGTCCATTCCCCTACTTCTGATACGACGAGATGATGGACCGTTCATCGTCTGAGGCCTAGCCGGTGGTTTTCGTGCCGATTCGAGTCTCGAGTGAGTAGACCTTGATCCACGAGTTGACCCGTGGTCTAACTGATGCTGGGCATCATGTGGGGACCAGATGTGGGGCACCGTGAGGGGTCCCGGGATGTGGCGTCTTTGGCTTACGTCACTATGAGTCGATGTTGTACGAGGAGCGATCCTTGTACTCGTTTACTTCTGGAGTCATTTTTCGTGATGTGAGGGTCTGTACTTCCGGTGACCCATCCACTAGTCATAGCTTCCACGGCACGCATGTGTCTGCCCACTAGGAGCACTGGTGTGGCACACCCGAGAGAGACAGTGAGTAAGCTGGTTACCGTAGCGCCCCCGCATACCGCTGAGTCTGAGCTGGTAGGGGAATTACCAGCTAGAGGACAGACCTAGGCCATATGATCTGAGTGTGCACACGAGGCTGAGGGCTCGGACCCATGCTGACGAGCGCGACCTCAGCTAGTCCTTGTTTATGGTACTTTAGTTACTATGCGTGTCTGAGTCTCACGCCCGGGACGCTGTAGCTAGACACTTGTGACGCAGTGTAAGACATCAGGAGACGCATCCAGTCGTTCTTCTAGTGGGAGGCGCTCCTATCTGTCGATAGGTGTAGACTTGAGTTTTGACAGACCGAGGTTCAGTAGTACGGTGCTGCTAGAATAGATGATTTTTCGTTTATTTATTCCTGCTTGTTGGTTCCACCATACTCCTGTTAGTTAGTGTAGCTTTACTACTTTGTAGGGTTAGTTTTACTACTGTAGCATTGGAATTTTTCCGTGCGAGGTAGGGTTCGAGGGATCCATACTAAGCCTGTGAAATGAGGCTCATCCCCTGCGTGTTTTCACTGTGTTTCAGGCAAGGCCGGCACTTCAAGAGGTGCAGCAGGCGCTCAGTGTGGTTCTAATAGCCGAGGTTAGTGCCAGTTGCCAGAGCCGGGGTATGTCCCATGTACTTGTACTTTTTCTTTCAGTTGACTGTACTTTTATTTTAGACATGAGATGTACTGGACCTTGGAGTAATTTTTTTATTTCATTTCTGCACTATTATTTAGTTGTTTATTGTGCTATCCATACAATTACTTTAGCTTCTTATCCTCTGACCCATTCTTCGATGTGATTTTCCCCACTCTATGCCCTCGGGCCCTTCCTCCTCCTCCAACAGATTCTTCTCCTTGCTGTGTGTAATCCATTGAGCTCGACCAAAAAAAATGTCAAATTTAAAACTGAGATCTTAGTGGAGGATTATGCTATGTTCCGTCCATTCTCTCTACAGGGGCACGAGGCCCCTGATTCTTTTCCAGCAGATTTTCTGACTTCTAGGTTAGATGTATAGTCTGCAAAGTCTCCTAGGTTAGAAGGATTAGCTGTGGTAGAATCTAGTTCTAGTGTTGTTGGTCCATCCACGTCTACGACACACCCTGTGATGCGTCATGCTAAATCTATTCCAGATAGGTTCCTTTAGGATCTAGCCCAGAGATGTCACGCCCTTCTCAAGTGTCCTGAGTTTGTAGTGACTGCCATCATCCTAGGGGACGATGAGGAATTACATAGGGTGTGGAGCAATGACGGTTTGGGCGTTTATGAGATCGTAGATGAGAAGGACCCGGTCGATGATGAGGATAGCGACATAGATGACACTGCTGATTTGTACGCACAAGGATTGAAGGGGTTTGATGAGCCATCATCAGCAATGGATGGACCCACAAAGGAAATAAATCTAGGAACCGAAGAGGACCCCAGACCCATAATTATTTCAGCTAATCTCCCTCCTCAGGTCGAAGAGGAGCTGATTAAGGTTTTGAGGGAGTATAGTGACTCTTTCGCCTGGTCCTATGAGGACATGCCGGGTCTTGACCCTGCTCTAGTTCAACATAGACTTATTCTGAAACTAGGGGCAACGCCCGTTAAGTAGAAATTGAGAAGGTTCCACCCTCAGATGGCCTTAAGGATGAAGGAAGAAGTCGACAAACTACACAAGGCCAGATTTATCAGAGTCATTTTATATCCACAATGGGTGGCAAATATAGTCCCCGTAATGAAGAAGGACGGAAAGCTCCAAATTTGCATTAATTTTAGGGACTTAAATAAAACATGTCCAAAAGACGATTTCCCGCTCCCTCACATTGATGTGCTAGTGGATAGCACGGCTGGGTATGAAGTCCTCTCATTTATGGATGGCTACTTAGGTTACAACCAAATCCGTCTTGCTCTAGAAGATCAACCCGACCTGGGGGCACATAAATGGAGAAATACGCCCTACCCTGGGGGGGTAAAAGAGGCAGACTCCACCCCACCATGGGGGCATAGGAAGCAAAGACTCTGCCCCACTCTGGGGGCATATGGAGAGAGATCGCCCCACCTGGAGGGGTAGAAGAAGTAAAATCTACCTCGGTCTGGGGGCATAAGAAGAAAAGAATTCACCCCAACCTGGGGGCACGTGAAACGAGAATACACCCCGACTCAGGGGTATCTGAAGAGAAACTTACCCCGCCTGGGGGCATACGAAGCAAAACATACCCCCGGCCCAGGGGCTTATGAAGCTGAAAATTACACCCCACCTTGGGGGCATTAGAAGTAGGAATGACACCCCACCTGAAGGGCACAAAAAGCACATACACCCCACCTTTGGGACACAAGAAGCAAAACATACCCCCCCTTGGGGGCATATGAAGCCTAGAATTGCACCCCGACTTAGGGGCATGCGAAGAGGAAATACACTCCGATCTGAGGGCATGTGAAGCAAAAGACATGACCCAGTCTCAGGACATGAAGACAAACAGTTGCACCCCGGCCTGGGGGCACATAAAAAATACGCCGGCCTCGGGGAACATGAAGAAAAATACACACACACCCCCTGGGGGCATCTGAAGTAGGACAAACAACATTCCCTAGGTCCCGGAGGCATATGAAGAAAGAAACGCACCCCACCTTGGGTGCAAAGGAAGCAAAACACACCCTGGCTTGGGGGACATATGAGGCAAAGAATACACCCCATCTTAGGGGCATATGAAGCAGAAGAATCCACCCCGCTCCTGGGGCACATGAAGAGAGATACACCCCGCTCTGGGGGCATAAGAAGGAAGAAGCACACCCCAGCCTGGGGGCATACAAAGAAAGAAACTACACCCTACTCCTGGGGCACATGTGAAGAGAAATAAGTTCACCTCGCCTCGGGGGCATAAGAGGCAAGAATTACACCCCGCCTTGGGGGCATTGGAAGCAGCAGTACACCCCACCCTGGGGGCACTAGAAGCAAAATACACCCAGGCCCTGAGGCATAAGAAGCAAGGAATCTACCCCATCATGGGGGCATAAGAGGTGAGAAACTATATCCCGTGCCGGGGGAGGGCATAAGATGGAATTTATTTTTAAGGGGAGAGGATGTTATGACCACCAATTTGGCACTGGCCCAATTGAGTATAATTCGGACCCATGAACTCAAGAAGATAGAAATCTAGATAGATTATTGAAAGATCCTTAAAAAATTCATAACTTAATGTAGGGATGTCAGACTTATGTGAAACCAAAGCTCTCATAATGACCATTGGGTAAGGAACAACTTTGATGAAGAGTATACCTCCTGAAAAATGGGTCTAATAAGGGGTAAGAGGGAGTTGGTGATAATAGGTCGAAACAATTATAGGAAAAATAGTCACCCATTGAAATAAGGATATCTTGGCCCACAATAAACCAAATGAGATGAAACTAGGCTGATTAGAAAGATTGGGCCCTAGACCCAAACTCTTTTGTTGAGGTGGAAACCCAATTCACATCAGAACCCAAGGTTCTGAGACCCTTTTCTGCCAGTCTTCATGAAGAGGCCTGACTGTGGGGCAAATTCGCATGTGATTAATGAAATGATATGATCTGAAACTAAGGCCATAATTTAGAATGAGATGTTAGCCACATCTTTTATGTTGAGGTCGAGGACAAATTCCACCTGGATACTAGAGATATACTCAAATTACCTCGGGCTACCGCAGGGTCACAATTGGAACAGGGGAAAATAAATGTTAATCTTGAAAAAATCATAACTCATGCTAATGATGCTGAAATGTAATGAAACCATGACCCAAAGTTAGATCTAGAAGTTATCTTGGTTTCATCTGAAGACATGCCAACCCAAATCCCAACAGAAAAATGTGCCCCCTCGCATTTATTACCAGGTAGATGAAGGGTTACGACTTTAACGGGGGAGAATGGATATTAATATTGCGAAAACCATAACTCATGCTAGGATTGATGAAACTCGATGAAATCATGACCCAAAGTTATATTAAGAAGTCCTCTTGATTTCATATAAGGACGTCCCAACCTAATTCCCAATAGAAGAGTGGGCCCACTAACACTTATGACCAGTTGTCGAAGGGTCACACCTGTACAACCCGAAGGGGTGCTTGACATTAACTCCTCTTCAAGCCAACGGCTTTGGGGGCTGAACTAAGCCTTGTAAGACGTGGGATAGGCTCTGGGAGGCTAGAGGTGCAAAAGTCTTTTGAGAGGTGAGAACTTGGCTGCATTAAACTGCCTTAGTTTTGTTTGATTCTTATCACGGGGGTTACTAGGCAAATCTGTAATGAGGGAAAATGCTTCATGAAGATTGTACATTAAGCCTTGTTCAATTTCTCCGTCTTCAGGTATTCTAAGTGCTCTGTGAAGAAAGTGCCTAGATAGTTCAATCCTTGTTCCTTTAACGTTTGACACCAGTGTTGACAAATCAGAATCATAAACCAAGTTATTGTAAAACTCTGCGACGAGTCGAGGATAGTAGACTCTGTGTCTGCCTAAAAATTTCTTCCACTTTTGAAATTTAAACATCTTTACCAACTCTGGAAATCTTGCAACCATTTCAGCATCATGAAAATCCACATATCTCGGAGGTATAATCTTTCCGGCTTCTAAAACTAAAGCAGCCTGAAGAGAAGACTGAGTAGATGTACCTCTTTCTTCGTAAACCTCTAGGGCAGTTTCCACTGCATGTGACCGTTGCCGCTTGGAAGGGGTCCCGCTAACCTTTTCCTTTCCTTTTCTCTTCTTCTCTTGTGAAACCTCTGTACTTCTTTCTAAAATAGCTTTCTCTTGTTGCGATTCCACAGTTGCCTTCCTCTTCCCCTTGCTCTCAGTGGCCGAAGATGACATTGTGGAAAGACGATGATGGAGAAGAAGATAGATTCTGACTAGAAGGATGAATACAGATGGAGAATCAAGTAGAGGAAATGTAGAGAGGCAGTTGGAGGAACCGTAGAGAGGTAAGGCCAGAGAGAGACGCTCATGGCTAGGAGTCATGAGTGCGGGAAGATCTTGGCTTGAATGTGGAGGGTATGAACGACACTTTAAGGTTAAGTAATCTAAAGAAATACTGTCGCCTTTACCCAATAAATATATCGTACCCAAACTACCTCTCTCTTATATATAAAATATCTTTCTTCTCCTTTTTCATGGTCTTCAGCGTATCAAGTTTATATCTTACACATTCATTCTTCTAAAAATCATCTTTTAATACATAGTCAATGGAGATAAAACATACTAATCACAGTACAATGCTCAGTAAGAAAGAATCATTAATCTTACTCCTTACTTTCATTAGACAAAGTTGGTTTCAAAATCAGTCGGTCGCGCGATGGACCGCTATCGAGCTTTGCGGTCTCTAGGAGACCGCCAGGGTGTGCCTTGCAGTCAGGGCATGACCATTTTCTATTTCGTGGTCGATTCAAGGTCGGGTGGGGTAGCGACCTTGCGACTGTCCACCAACCGATGGCTAGCGATCAGGCCAAGGACCGCCACCCTGCTTGGTAGTCCGGGAGGTGACCACTTGAGGTTCGAGAGTCTTTGGGGCCTTGCGATCCTGGTTGGACCGCTAGGCCAGGCCTTGTGGTCTGGAGGAGACCGTCAGGTGCTGTAACCGCCCAGAGAGGACCGCCACGTGATTTTTATGTTCGCTGTGTCTGTTCCGCTTTGTGTTGGCTTCTGGTCGACCCGGTTCTGACCCAATGGTTGACCTTCAGCCTCGTAGATGTCCCGGACACCGTGAGTTCGGTATTCACAATTTTGGGGGTGTCCGAAATTATCGTGTTATCTCGAATAACATGTCATGAGACTTGGGATTAGGGTGACTCCGTGTGTGTTCCAAGTTTCGTGTACGCTTGGATGAGTCACCGTGAGTCGGCATGAGTGCGGAGGGCTCTCCCCGCACATCGTGGGTTCCTCCGAGAAGTGTTTTCCATGTGGGCCATGTGGTGGCCTTGGACTCTGAGTCCAGTTAACCAGCCTGGTGTTGGAGATTTTCTATGTGTCCCGTGGATGAGAGATCCACTCGGTGACTTGTGAGCTACCTTGTGAATCGTGTCACTGTGGTTTCAGACCTAGGGATTAGGCCAGATTGACGGTGCCACGTCGTCATGTACGATGGTCTTGACCCGAGTCTTGTGACTCAAGGACCGTTGGGTTATTAGGTCTAGTTGACTGTCCAGAGTCTGGTGGTCGCGAGCCACCTGTTACTCCGTGTTACTCGCGATGGGTGCGTGCTTGATTTTCAGTGTTCACATTTAGTGAGTCCCCACTAGTCTTAGCTTTTCTGCGCACGCAGGTGCGGACCCACTTGGGAGTGGTGGAGAGCGTGACCCCAGTGAGATGATTTTACGCTGGTTACCGTAGGGCCCCTTGCCTTTGCAGCCTAAGTCTGACTGGGGGAAAAAATCAGCTAGAGGACCCGACCTAGAGCAGATGGTCTGTGTGTGCACGTTAATAGTTTGACAAATCAAACGCATAGAGATTCATATAGTGTTAGCATCATCAAAACAACAGGGAAAAACACAACACCCGGCTCCCACATTTGAGACAAGCGTCGAGACGTTTCCAGCACTCTTCGGTCGACTGAACGAACTTCTCACAAAATGAGCAAGCCGCCATGACCTATTTCCCCTCTTCCACTTTAGCACTCTTTCCATTACCATTGCCATTCCTTTTTACATTACCATTACCATTCTGTTTACCATTACCGTTCCCATTGCGGGACCTCTTATTGTGATGGAGTTCATCCTCCTCGATTTCTCTCTCCTCTCACCTATCATGTTTGTGCCTCGACTCCTCCTTCCTGCCCCTCAATTTCTCTACCTTCTCTAAGGTCCTTTCACATAGATACGCTCGTTGGACCATTTCCATACATGTGTGGATATTTTGAGGCCCAAGTTATTGCATAAAACTAGGCCTTAAATCGTCCATGAATCAGTTAGCCTTTAATAGGTCTGCACTAACCAAGTGGGGAGCATAGGGTGCTAGCCTTGAAAACTAAACCTCATACTCGGCTACGGACATCATCCCTTGATGAAGGGTGGCAAACTCTGTAGCCTTCCTCTCCTTAACATGCTCGGAGAAATATTTTACACAGAATAATTCAAGAAATGTCACCCAGGTGAGTTGCCTATTTTGCAAAGGCGCCGATGTTGCTTTCCACCATGTGCGCGCATCTTTATGGAGTTGAAAGGTGGCTAGAAAAACCTTCTCCTGGTCCGTGCATTGCACGGCGTTGAATATCCGCTCCATCTCATCCATCCAATTCTTAGCTTCATCAGGGTTAGAGAATCCTGAGAGCCACAGAGGGTTCAAACTTTGAAAATTCTGGTGCAAATCACCATCACCAACCCTCGCGCTAGCTTGGGCCACAGTTTGGAGGGCCTGGGTGAGTCCCGCAATGGTCTGTTGTATCTCGTCCCAGTTGACACGGTGAGCCATTGCGAGGATAAGGTACCTGAGAAAATAACCATTAGTTAATTCCCTATGGAATTTGTGGGGGTAATGTTGTCCTCCTGGTTTTGATGATGTCTACCATGATGTGATTTATTATTTTGTTATCTGACACTTGATGCCTTGGTCTAATAACTCAAATATTTTAGGCATAATTAATATTTTTTAATCAAATAAAATACCAAATTATGAATTCGTAGGGCATTACAAAAGGGGCCTCATGGTGCTCGTGGGTGTTTGAGGCCTCACTCCGGACATGCTAGGGTCTCTTCTCACCCGTAGTCCTGGACCAGCCTGTTCAAAACCCCTGAGTCTTCTCAGGATCTCAAGCTAGAGTTCATGGAGCCTTCTTCGATCGATTCCATTAACATTATGATTTGCGAAGTGGATGATTCAGTAGAGCTTCAGGAGGTATGGTCACAGACCTTGGTGGGTTATGTGGTTGGTTTATCTACTTCCTTTATGCCTCTTCAGTCATTCATTAAGAGCCGATGGAGTCCCAATGGGTTTTAGTTATACATGTTAGACAATGAAATTTTTTTATGCAAATTTGACTTGGAGGAGGATATACAACACATTCAAGAAGGGTTTTGGACAATTAAAGGTCATCCTCTGATACTCCGGAGGTGGTCTCCTGATGTAACATTTGAAGTGGATAGTCTTAGAAGCATTCCTTTGTGGGTTTCTTTGCAAGGTGCTCCACTACATTTATGGGCTGAGAAGTTCTTTAGCCGTATTTGTAGTCTCATTGGAACTCCTCTTCATCTAGACAAACTCACAGCCTCTAGGCAACGCCTTGTTTACGTTCGAGCATCTGTTTTGGTTTCAGCTGAGAAAGAGCTTCCAGATGAAGTGTTTTTCCTGGACTTGGAGGGCAAGAAATGGAGGATTGTAGTCTCTTATCCCTGGAATCCCATAATGTGTTCCTCATGCAAATCTTTTGGTCATTTAGATGGGCAGTGTATTATTAGAACTTCATATCGAAAGGAATTTTGGCAAAAGGAGAAGGAAGCTCTACAGACGTCAATTCCCAAGGAGAAAGCTCCACAGGTGTCAATTGTCACGTCCCGAGTTTTTGATATGGCGGAAGCATTCTCAAGAGACGTGAACAGCTGGCATGATAAGCCTCTTACAAGCAAGATAATCAGAGCGCAAGATAATCACACATAATAAGACTTAACAAATAATTGGCTCAAAATTTCAACTTTATTTCATAGTAATAATGATCACAAATGCATAAGATCATGACTTTGGACATGTGCTGGCAATTCTGTCAGTTCTATGGAATCCGATGGTCTAAAGCATGCTGTTCATGAATCTGCTTCTCAAACGCGTGCACCTGAAAAGAATGTTTTATGCATTTATTGTGTTATGTTAGGCCGTGTAATGGATGATTGCAGGCTGAGGTTAGAGGATGAGTTTGGCTATGATTCACTGCATTCTAAGAATTCATCTATTAGAAACCATGCTGCTAGGAAGTCACATGCATCATGTTATTATTGTGGTAGGCATGGTCATTACATTAATGAATGTAGTGTCATGAAATATGATGATAAGATGCATGTTAAATCTTTTACAGATAATCATGTTTTTAAATGGAACAAATCTTTGTCGAACCAGCACATCAGATGTTTCAACTGCAACAAGCTTGGGCACAAGGTTGTTGACTGTTGGTCAGGAAACTATTGGAATAATTCTGATTCTAGAGAAAAGCACCTTAGGTGCTTTGAATGTGGGAAGCGTGGTCATGCAGTCAAGTATTGTTGGCATGCTCAGGGAAATTATGTCAATAACAAACTTGTTAAATTCCCTGCAAAACAACCCGTGTATTTTTCATGCTTCAATTGTGGTAAGCTAGGTCATAAATGTGTTGATTACTGGTTGTCAGATAATGATAAGAAACAAAATGTCCATGTGAACAATAGAAAACTTCATGATCATGCACATAGATCTCATGCATATGTAGATGTGCATCATAAGAACAGAAAATCTGTTGTTTCATATAGATATTGTGGTAAATTTAGACTTTCCATGACTGATTGTTATTTGATGATAATGTTGCTAAAAGATTGTTTAGAACTCCTGTTTGGGATAATGTAAGACCCAAGGCTGCTTGGGTTCCTGCTGGATCAAAATGACCATATTACTGCAGGCGTGCCTTGGAATGAATAAAGAGGGGTCAATAAACCAAGGCACTCACAAGTGAGAACCCTAGGATTCTACCCTTCAGGTCAGTTCTGCAAACTTTCTTTGAATTTCATCATCTGAAATTATGTGTCTAAGATGTTTGCACATTATGTCAATCTATTTGTGTTGAAATCCTCTGAAAGTCTAAACTGCTCATGATGTTTATGATAATCTCCTTCTGATTAAACTGTATACATTTTCCGGGTTTAGTGCCACCCTTAGTCGTGTGTTGCTGGTCATGTCCATCTTAGAGTCCAAGGCCCCCACCACATAGAGTCGGCTCCCGTGTCCGTCTTGCATCAATATATCCAAGTCTTCGCATGGTCTGATGAGCAACTTCCCGAAACTCCCGGGGAAATAGCGATGCACAAGCTTAATCTCAATCCAACGGCAAAGCCTGTCAGCAACGCAGGAGAAAGCACGCCCTGGAAAAGCAGGCAATCATCAAGGAGCAGATCATCAAGGGGAAAGAGACCGGCCTCTTCCACCTGGTCATTTACCCAACATGGCTCGCCAATGTCGTCCTGGTGCCAAAGAGCTTCGGGAAAATAACGAATGTGCGTGGATTTCACCAACCTTAACAAGGCCACTCTGAAGGACTGCTACCCGCTGCCAACCATTGACCAGCTCGTCGATTCAACCTCCGGCAACGAGTTACTCAGCTTTCTAGATGCCTACTCTGGATACCATCCGATCAGGATGGAACTAGAGGATATCGAGAAAACCACCTTCATCACTAACTTCGGCGTGCACTGCTACACCCGGATGTCATTCGGGTTAAAGAACACCGGGGCAACATATCAAAGGCTGGTCAACCACATCTTCAAACGACAACTCGGTCAGAATGTCGAGGCCTACATCAACGACATGCTCGTCAAAATGCCAAAGGTCGAAGACCATTTTACCGACCTAGCCGAGACCTTCGGCACCCTACTTAAGTATAGCATGAAGCTCAATCCTGCCAAGTGCACCTTCGGAGTTAGATCTGGGAAATTCCTAGGTTTCCTGGTAACTCAGCGTGGGATCGAGGCCAACCCCGACAAGGTTCGGGCCATCCTGAACATGCGACCGCCCACCTGCGTCAAGGACGTCCAGCACCTTACCGGGCGCATCGCTGCGCTCAATCGTTTCCTATCTCGAGCGACCGAATGATGCCTACCCTTCTTCAAATTGTTGAGGGGACCCAAAATGGCATCCGCCATGTTCGCCTGGGATGAGGAATGCCAGAAGGCTTTTGAAGATCTCAAGGAATTCCTGACCTCGCCCCAGGTACTATCAAAGCTGGTCCCGGGCAAAGCATTACACCTGTATCTCTCAGCGACCCCCTCTACCACAAGCTCGGTCCTAGTCCGAAACGATGCGGGAGTTGAAAGGCCAGTCTACTACACCAATAAGGTGCTCAAAGAGGCTGAAAGAAGGTACCCTGCAACCAAGAAACTCGTGCTAGCATTAGTAACCTTGGCCAAGTGCCTCCGACCTTATTTCCAAGGACACTCTATCATCGTGCTGACCAGCGAAACCTTGAAGAAGATCCTCTCTCATCCCAAAGCCTCAGGGTGCCTCGTCAAGTGGGCCATCATGCTCGGAGCCTATGATATCTCTTATCGCCCCCTCGCGGCCATCAAGGGACAGGCCCTCGCAGACTTCATCACGGAGAGCACCATCCCGATCGAGGAAGCACCCCCGTCCGCACACGGACCCATCTGGGACTTGTTCATCGACGGGTCATCCAACTCGGCTGGAAGCGGTGCTGGTGTCCTCCTCAAGTCACCCAAAGGAGCAGAGCTGTAGTACGTCTTGAATTTCAACTTCCAAGTGTCTAATAATGCCTCCGAGTATGAATCCCTTATTTCGGAGGCCAAGATGGCACGACGACTAGGGGTCGAGCGAGTCAGGATCCACACTGACTCCCAGCTAGTCACCAGCCAAGTCAACGGTGATTATGAAGCTCGAGAGGCGCCAATGATCAAGTACCTTCAGATGGTCTGAGGACTGTCCCAACTATTCGAGAGTCTTGAGGTAGTCCGAATAGCTCGGGAGGAAAACTCCCGGGTGAACGCCCTCTCTCGTCTGGCCTCCTCCCTTGGCCCTGAAGGTACACGGTCAGTCTTCCTCAAGGAGCTCAAAAGGTCGAGCATTGAATCCGAGCTCGTGATTGTTAACCTAGCAACCACGAGCGACTGGCAGACCCCCTACGTATCTTGGCCCCGAGACTCCTAGGAGCCCTCCGACCTTCGGGAAGCTTAGAGATTGAAGTACAAAGCCCGGCACTTCATCATCCTGGATGACGCCTTGTATCGTAGGTCTTTCTCTGCCCCCCTCCTTAATTGCCTCGGCACCGATGAAGCCAGCCAAGCAATTCAAGAAGTTCACGATGGCATCTGCGGCGCGCATCAGGGAGGAAGATCGCTCGCCAGGATCTTGCTACAGCACGGTTACTGGTGGCCCACTCTTCAGCGTGATTGTTTGACCTATGTGTAAAAATGTGACAGATGCCAACGCTTCGACCATCTGATCCACCAGCCCGCCTCGAAGCTCATCACCCTTACCGAGCCATACCCCTTTGCTCGGTGGGGAATTGACATCCTGGGGCCATTCCCTACGGCTTAGGCCCAAAAGAAGTTCGTCATCATCACCATCGACTACTTCACAAAGTGGATTGAAGCTGAAGCCACTGCCAGGATCACCGAGTCAGTCATTTGGAGTTTCATGTGGAAGTCAATCATTTGTCATTTTGGTATCTCCCAAGTGATTGTGAGCGATAACGGTCAGCAATTTGATTCTTACTACTTTAGAGACAGATGTGCTGACCTAAACATTCACAACCACTTCACCTCAGTAGCCCACCCTCAGGCCAACGGACTGGTTGAAAATGCCAACAAAGCTATATTAAAAGGCATTAAAGCCAGGCTCGACAATGCCAAGGGAAGATGGCTGGAGGAATTACCAAGCGTACTATGGTCACACCGAACTACTCCAAGGACGGCCACCAGTGAAACCCCCTTCTAGTTGGTGTATGGCACGGAAGCTATGATTTCGCTGGAGATCGGCAACCCCTCTCTCTGAGTCAACAACTTCTCGCCTGGGATGAACGAGCAGAAATTGCTAGAGAACCTCGATTTGACGAGTGAGATCTGAGAGATCGCCAGCATCCGAGCCACGGAATACCAGCGACGCCTCACTCAATACTACAATGCCAGAGTCTGAGATAGACACTTCCAGCCAGGGGACTTCATCCTAAGGAAAGTCGAAGCATATCGACCACTGGAGGCGGTGGGCAAGCTGGCCCCTAATAGGGAAGGCCCCTACCGAGTGGTCGAGACGCTCGGGAAAGGGGCATACTGAATGTCCACCATGGAGGGAACACTTATCCCTCAGACATGGTATGCGACAACACTATGCAAATTCTATTTTTGAGCATCTCTCAAAAATACACATGTATGCAATATAGAGCAAAAGTAATTCATATTCTTCTTATTAATACTTCTTCGATACATCAGATAGGCCAAGGCCATTACAGTACAGATCAGAGAATTACACCCTAGGTTTTTAGAAGTGTCATTAGAATCTGTGACAGTGATAGCATTTAAGGTCAAACCCAGTGAGATGGGGTAGAGACTTAGGTTAAGTTAATAATAAAAGAAACCCTAAAGAAATTCAGTAGAGCATTTTGAATCCTTTGCAACACTTGTAGGGTTTGACTAGTTCCTTCATGGCTGTAGAGTGCGGTCAGTGGAGGGAGATGCAGCGAACTTTGCAGGGTCTAACTCAGGCTTTGTCGCAGGTAGCATAGGGAGGAGCTCATCATGGCGTTGGCAACTTGCACTGAAATTTTCAAGGCATGAATCCCCTAAGGTTCAGTGGCTCTCCTAACCAAACGAGGCTAAGCACTGGGTCAACAAGATGGACCATATCTTCCATGTTATGCAATGCAGTGATCAGGAGCGTGTGTTGTTGGCAACCTTCTAATTAGTGAGAGATGCCTGCAGATGGTGGTAGTCAGTGGAGCCCACCTTGCAAATGGCCCAGTGACTGGGGAGGAGCTTCTCGAGCTTTTCAACAGTAAATATTTCTCCAACTGAGTCCAAGAGAAGAAGGCAGCCGAGTTTGCTTTGTTGCGGTAGAGGAATCTATCTGTGGCTGAATATGAGGCGTAGTTCTCCCGATTGTCTCGATATGTGCCGCACTTAGTTTATTCTGAGAAGATGAATGCGAAGTGTTTCATGATTGGTTTGAGGCTAGAATATATCAACCAGTTGGCCCCGATAGAAATTCACAACTTTGTTGAGATTGTGCGGAAGGCACAGGTGTTGGAGTATACCATGGAGATGACCAACTGGATTTAGGGAAGAGACAAGAAAAGGGAGCAAGCCACTAGCTCTAGGAATTTTAAACCAGCTTTTGGCAAGAAGAGGCCCAATGGTAGGGCTAGCTTTTCTAAAGACAAGAGACTAAAGGAGAATAACAAGAAGACTATATCGGTTTCCCCGTCAAAGGCTGTCTGCAAATATTGTTAAAGGCCAGGCCATAAAATGAAGGAGTGCTGGCAAAAGTTAGGCGCATGCCTACTGTTGGATTTTTCTAGCATCTCCCTTAGGGATTTGCTATTCCACGTGGATTATGGGGTCCACGTGGGGCATCGGTGCGTTGGCAGCCCATCCCGCGTCAACATTATTCTGATATTTTTTTAATAAATGTAGGAAAAGGTGATATATTCCTACATTTTTTAAGTAAAAGTGAGAATAGACCTTAGATATTGTTTCGCTTTTAACAAAACATACGAATAAGTCACCTCAAATAAAAAAATAAAAAATAAAAAATGTAGAAAATGGGGGTGACTTCGATGGTTGCAAAACTGTCGCCTGAAGTTTTATGTTACCGCTCGATTTCATTATACCATCCTTGATCTCCCTCTTTCTGTTTCTCTTCCTCCCCCACCCTTCCCCTCTGATCTTCTCCCTGGATCTCGTCTGTGGCTCCCATCTTCGCCCTCTCCTTCTTCATTATCTTCCCCACTAAAACCATAGCTGTGCTCTCTGCTGGTCGCACCCGCCAGCACCACCTGCTCACCGTCGGACCGCCGCTCCCAACCTCCTTCCCCACTACAGCAACCTCCCCTCCACTTCAACGTGTGAATAGGATCGTGGCCATCGCGACTCCCCAGAGTGGCCATCGCCTCCCACCTTTCACCTACCCTCCACCGTAAACGACATCAATAGCAGCCTTGTCGCCACCACTGCGGGCTATCTCTGCATTGCCTCCAATGTGCCTGCTATATTCCCCTTTTTTCCTTGCAATCTCGAGCCACTCACCAACCCCATCACCGACCGCTAGGATCCCTACCACACCTTCCTCTTCTTCTTCCACTGCCTGTTGCCCCCTTCCTCTTCTATTTGCTTCCAAACCCTATAACCACCTACCGTCAACCCCAATCCCTCTCGCCCTCTGCCATTCTCCTTCAGCCTGCTGCCCCCCTTCCTCCTCTTCTTCCTCCTCTATTTGCTCGCAGACCCAGCAACTAGGAAATAGCATAGCAACCACCTTCACTGGCCCCCTTCCTGCAGCATCGACCCCATCAGCCTCCTGCCACCGTGACCCCATCCACTGCTCACGTGCTTCCACGCAGCTCTATCGTGATTGTGTAGTCCACACCGCTTGCTCATACCCACACACAGCTGCCCATCCAGTGTGGTCCCATTTGGGCAGCACTGCCTCTCTACACTGCCTGCTCACACCCACCTGACTGTCGTCAGTTTCGATTTGGTCATCTTTGAGCTACTCTGGAAAGGTATTTCTTCTTTATCATTTTCAGATTCTTCTCCATAAACTCTCACATCTCTGTATAACTCTCCATCTGGACCCCAATGTTGACACCTGTTTTAGCCCACAAGTCGAGCCCTTTCCTCTTATCCACCTTTGATGTCCCGAGTTGCCCAATGCTTTGGAGGTTTCCTTGATCGTGCTATCGAGTCTATTCTTGGTCATCCCCCAACCCAGTCAAACCCTGGAAGCCCTCACTAGGATAGTTTACTGTCGTGATCTCCTTCTAACCACTATTCCATGTTAGCAGTCATGAATCAACCACGTATTCAATTCAGACCACCCATGGCTCTCTGTGGTGTACGTCGACCTTCTTTGTACTTGTTCGGTTGACTCATTATTCTTCCTGAGTAGATATATGGCTGCGGCCTACTTCGGACCGCTATCATCTGTTTACGGTCAAATGAAAATCGTGACTTCACCCAGCCGACTCATGAGCAACATGGAGTCAACACACCTTGTGCCCCAGGAGATAGCGATCACTGACATATTGCTTACTAGAGGTAGCAATCGCTCGACAAGCCGTGGTCTCAGTTGAGGATTCTGTCAGCCCAATCCTTGATTTTTTTTGCCGGAGACTCCTTGCCAAGTCTTGCATGGGAATCTTGCACTAGAGAGGTCTGGGACTCTTCCCAAGCCCTGCTCCATCAAAATCCTATGGATTCCGGCCAAAATACCCCACCCATTTTCAAGTTTAGCCTCTAGTTCGACCTTGGGTTTGGGGTGGGGGTCTATAAGTATTCTCTTGAAGCCTCACTTCAAAAGGGGGGAGATTCAGGTGTTTTGCCACAAAGTGTTGACATTTTTCTTAGCGATCCTCAGCCAGGGAGTGTGACTCTTTGCGTCTAAGTAAGTCCAGGGAGTATCTGGTTCCTTGGGTTCAAGCACCCTCTTCCTAGATCATTTCTCCTTTATTTCCATATTGCCATAGCATCACCCTGCATTTCATTTCATTGTCTTTGCATTTACATCACATCCCCACACACCCACCTAGCTTCTATATGCCCCATAGGGGTTTAAAACCACCAATCCCCCAGGTATCGCCCCACCTTTTTATGCTTCTTTATCACTATCATTCATAGTTTTTACACATTGCCCAAATCTCCTCAATGCGTCTGGGAGCCACTCTCCCCCCTTTCAGTCATGGTTTTCGTGTTTCTTTGGTGATATATTAGACTGTCTCTTATTTTAACATGTATATTGATGACAAAATATTTACACTAATTTTGATAGTGTATTATGATGAATTTATATCTACATGCCTTTTGTATGTGAAGATGTACACCATGATACATTGTCACACAATGTGATTTCAGATGAAAATATTTTGCATAGAATATTAATGTGTTTAATTTCTTCATCTATGATTAATGTGTGAATGACGTGAATGTACATGTTATGAATGTGTATAATTTGTGAATGTGTGTATGTTACAGGTTACCTACGAATGTATATTACAGGCTACCTATAGTTCACATAGGTTACCTACTATTAATATAGGTTATCTATATGTTATAGGTTACCTATGGTTTATGTAGGCTATAAAATGTAATTACAGGCTAATTATAGGTTACCTACGGATGAAATTACTTATGGTTCAAACAGTTACCTATGATTTTATAAGAAATACCTATGGTTGTATGTCACAGCTTACTTACGATTCATACAAGTTACCCATAATTTTACGAAAAATATCATTGCATAGGTAAAGCTTTACCTACGCGACATATAGCCGTATGTGTTAACATTCCTATTCCTATCGTTTTATGTTGTGTTGGTAAAAGTTTACTTACATGGTTTTTACCGATGACATAGCATCGAAGGAAAAGTTGTAGGTAAAGATTATACCTATGATTTTTGGTCTTTACCTACAGCATCCATCGTAAGTATAGGGTCTTCTTGGTGTAGTGTCAAGTCTAAGGATCAATCGCACCACTGTGGCCAAGAGAATCCTGACTAACAATCAGCTATCCATAACCACTTAGGATTCTCAACAGTGGATCAGTTTAGTGAACTCATTCTCTAATGAGCACCTGCATGATACCCTTAGTGTTTTCACACAAGTGATCGTGAGATCAACTACCTCTATCATATGAACATGTATATCATGCACTAGTCTATCTAGCCCACTTGATGTCTCTCTCAAGGGTTTTATGACCGGGAACATTCCGAACTTGTGTTTATAGACAATCGGTCTCACAATCATAATCTCATTATGATTCGATTCTCATTTGCCACAAATTGTATCAATTGTAAAAGAAAAGGGGATGTGCAACTATAATCATTCAGCTCCCCAAAGACCCCTATACAAAAACCTCCACACCAAGAAGGTGTGCCCTCCGCTATCCTCCCAACAAAAAGAAGTGGGGAATTATGAGTCTCCACTTTACATACATGCTTAGCCCAATTACACACTCTTTCACAAAACAAATGAAACACAATCCTATCCTCCACTCTTGCTTCCCCTTTGAAAATTCTGTTGTTCCTTTCGCTCCACAAGCCGATAGAGTAGCATGAAGGATGAGCCACCAGATGACTTTGTCCCCCTTTAGATCCCATCTCTTGTGCCATTTGAGGAGGAGATGGTGCACACTCTCAAAATGGCCCAAGAAGTGGTGGATTCTATACCCAATCCTAGTCCATACCTCCTTAGAAAAGGAGCAACCTATAAAAAGGTGGTCTAAATCTTCCTCCTCTTCCCCGCACAAGCAGCACTCGATAGCTATATCCTGAAAGAAGGATGCAATCCTATCACAAGTGGGTAACAGACCATGGGAGATCTGCCATATCAACAGCTTCACCTTGAGCGGGATCTTGGAAGCCCAAATCTGTAGAGCTAAACAATGGCGCACTCCCCCATCTGAAATGAGTGTGTAGGCAAACCTAATTGAAAAACCTCCTTCCTTCTCCCATCTCCACACCCATCTATCTGATCTGCTGTCCATCAGTCTGTAGTATAGGAGGAATAGCAAGAGACTTTCCAGCTGGTTCATCTCCTTGTGTATAAGATTCCTCCTGAAGGTAGGTGACTAAATGCCCCCAGATAACTATGCGTCAAAGGAATGTGCCACAGATGCCTCGCGCACAGCCAAAATAGCAAAGAGCTTCAGAAAAGACTCTTCTAATGAGGAATCTCTGCGCCACCCATCCTTCCAGAATATACACCTCTGTCCATTTCCCAAACTGACACGAACACTGGATTTGATCATGTCATCACACTGGAGGATGCCTCTCCAAATTGGTGAGACATTATACATATAAATCGGTGGCAGATCTGATGCGGGACAGACCCGCGACTCGACCTAAGACTCTAGGCAAGCTCGGATACGTCCCACGCGAGGGAAGCGGTCGGACCGTGCGCGGTAATCAAAACAAAGAGCAAGGAAGCTCTCCTTCTGTTGATGATGATATAGGTGACAAGGCAAAGCTGAAGAACTCAACAACGATGAAGATCTAATGAACAGAGTAGATGAAGCTGATCGGCTACCAATTGGGGATCTTAGGCTGGAGGATCAACCTGATGCAAGACTGCCAAGAGAGTGGAGGTACACTGGTAGCCATCCACCTTAAAATATCATAGGTGAGCCATCTACCTGAGTAAGTACATGAAGGCAACTCCATGATTTTAATTACATTGCGTTCCTGTCACATGTGGAACCTAAATGACTGGAAGATGCCATCAATGATAAACCTTTGGTTATAGCCATGTATGAGGAACTGAACTAATTTTAACGTAATGAAGTTTGGTTCTTCGTTCCTAGACCCTCAAACCACCCTATTGTAGGAACCAAGTGGGTTTATAGGAATAAGTTAGATGAAACATGAGTAGTGTAGACACGCTATTTTTGACATCATATCGAGCAAATCTTATGTCATACCATAAGGCCTCAAAGTGGCTCTCATTATGATGGGAACAAAAGTAGAGTCACCATCAACTCCAACAGTCCCAGAAGAAAGAGGCGGCCATCTGATGACCGCCTCCTTCAAGGAGCGGTCTCCAGGAGGCTGCCTCCTCCCCCTACAGAAGCCTAAATGCCAGTCGCAAGACACCCATGCCCAGATGCAAAAGGTGGCTATCTGAATGCTGCCACCTTCAGGTGGAAGTCCCCAAGAGGCCGCCTCCTCCCTGCAGAATCCAGAATGGCGTGGTCTTCCAACTTCCGACGATCTGATGCTCGAGGGCTTCAATAGGGTGTTGTTTTCTGAAGTTTAATCAATGTATCAGTGTCACGCCCCGAGCCATATGTGTATAGTGGAAGCAACTTGGGGAAACATGAGCAGTCGACAATACGCCTCAAGCTAGTAATATAATTAGAGCGCAATAACATCCACATAAGAAGAATGCACAGAATTTGACCAAAAATTCTAACTTTTATTAATAACAATGATTCAACTTACATAAGGTAACCTTTGATCCACTAGACTCAAGAAAATGAAAATTACATAGTACAACTCAATAAAGTGAAAATTACATGACCAGACTCTAGACCAACTAGCAAGAGCAACATGAGGAGTAAGTACATCCGACTCTTCTACACAAATGGACTTCGCATAAGGACCATCCGTTGGAGAATGTAATTGGTGGTGTGGATGATGGAGTGCGAACACAGGCTTCATACAGGGAAGTTGAAATGCATGACAACTTATCTTTACTTTCCTCTATTGAGCCTAAGTCTTGAGATGAAGCACTTAATGACAATTCTTGGGTTCTCTCCATGCAAGAAGAACTATACCAATTTCAAAGGAATCGGGTGTGGTTCCCCGTGTCCCGGCCTGATAATCATTCCATAATTGGAACTAAGTGAGTTTTTCGAAACAAACTTAGTGAAGATGGGGTGGTTGTGAGGAATAAGACAAGACTGGTGGCTAAGGGCTACTCCCAAGAATTTGGCATTGATTTTGATGAATCTTTCGCTCCTGTGGCTAGATTAGAGGCAGTAAGGATTCTTCTTGCTTATGCTTGTCACAGGAACATTAAGCTTTTCCAAATGGACGTGAAAAGTGCCTTCCTCAACAGAATCATGAAGGGAGAAGTATACGTGGAGCAACCACCGGGCTTCGAAGATGAAAAATTTTCAGACCACGTCTACAAACTGGACAAGGCACTGTATGGGTTAAAACAAGCTCCCCGTGCATGGTATGATCATCTAAGTTCATTTTTGATAGATAATGGCTTCAAATGAGGTAACATAGATCAAACGTTGTTTACTAAAACTTGTGATGAACATACCTTAATTGTTCAAGTTTATGTAGATGACATAATTTTTGGAGCCTCTAATCTGAAAATGAATGATGAATTTACCCAACTCATACAGGGAGAGTTCGAGATGAGCTTGATGGGCGAGTAGAACTTCTTCTTGGGACTTCAGATAAAGTAACTGGATGATGGTATCTTCATCAACCAGAAGAAGTACACACAAGAAATTGTGAATAAATTTCAAATAGAGACTGTGAAACCATTTGCTACACCAATGTCCACCTCACTAAAATTGGAAGATGAGAAAGGTAATATTGCTGATCAGAAACTTTTCAGGGGTATGATAGGTTCATTGTTATATCTTACTGCTAGTACGCCTGTCATACATTTCAGTGGGTGTCTCTGTGCAAGATATCAATCTTGTCCTCAAAAACCCATTGATTTTGTTCAAGAACATGGGCCCTGGAAGAAATAGCGACTACCACAGGCCTCATTTATTGGCGCTAATTCTTTTAGCTTCTGCACACTAAATATCACAAACATAACAAAATCCAAAATAACCAGAATAGTGTGTCTCTGAAAAGTCGTTGTTCAAGAAATAGCACCTTCCATGCTGTCGCTATTCCTTAATGACCCTTGAATGACAACCTCATAATTACCTGACAACTTTGCTTTCCCTAATACACGTAAAGAAATAGCGCCTGTCTGAGCAACCGTTCTTTCATTATATAGCACCCGCTTTTCAGTCGCTAATACTTAATATTTTTAAAAATTCAAAATTTCCATGAAATAATGCCCCTATGAGCGGTCGTTGAATCCCTGAATAGCGGTCTCCCTTAAGGCGTCATTTCCTTTGAAACTGCAAGCACTAAAACCCACCGTTGAGCCTCTGTCTTTCTACCTTCTCCCCATTTCATTTCTCTGCTTCTCACCTTCCCTCCCTCTCTGTTCTCTGCAACTCTCACCAGCGGTGACCCTCCCTTTCATCCATGGCTTATGCGGGTGGCTCGAGCTCCAGGAAGAGACGGCGGGTGATGGCACCCGCCATCGTCCTCATTGACGACGAGGACCATGCCGAAGAAGCCCTTCCTCCCGTGGTGGACGAAGCTCCGACGGTGGAGCGCGACGATGGTGCAGAAGAAGAAGAAGAAGGCGATGAAGAAGAAGAGGAAGGCGAAGACATAGGCGAAGGAGAAGAAGAAGAAGAAGAAGGCGATGATGGCAGCAAAGAAGAAGAAGAAGAAGAAGAAGAAGAAGAAGAAGAAGAAGAAGAAGAAGAAGGTGATGGCGGCGCTCAGGGCGAAGGACACGGCGGTAGTGGTGATGGTGGAGAACCAAGACCTGGCGGAGCACCCCCCGTCCTGCCCGTCAGCCACTGCGGGGAGGGTTCATGGACCCTACACTGAGCAAGGTATTTTATTTATTTATTTAATTATTGAATAAACCATTAGAGAAGAAGCATGGCAGTGGGGGAGGAATGTTGCAGGAAATGGCAACCATGTCAATGGCATTATTCCTAGAATAGCGACCAGAGAGGAGTCACAGTTTTGAAATATTTTTATACTTGTGTGCTTGAATACCATGATTAACTGGTATATAAAATGATGTTAATGGAAAGGTGGATTACGTCCACCTGGAAGCTTTCCTTATGCGTGAGTAGGGTCTTTGGACTTTTATCTCTGTCACGTACCGGTAATCAACCTGCTTCAGAATTCCATTTTGATACATGCTTGAGTGTATATATCATACACCTTCCAGTTTTTGATTCCTCCAATGACCTTACTCCCATGCTAAATAAAATTACTTTGATTCAGACATGTTTGTTACATGGCATACATTAAAGGAGATGTTCTTTTTATAACTGTGCATACACTTAGGAGGAGGCATCATAGTGAAAAGACTAATTCAACTCCTACATTCTCATACAATCTCTTACACAAATTATACTTTTGAGTTAAATGATTCTAACTAACAAGGATTTCACCTATTCCACTCAACATATTTGGGGGCTCTTGATCCCCTACATAGAAATCACGTGTCTCGTGAGAAAAAAATTGTCAGCCCCACCAACAATTGAATAAATGTGATTTGGCACCGAGTAATTGGGAATCTCCCCTGAAATAAAGGAGAAAACTCACATTAAAAAGTGTCTTATCCACATTATCATAAGTGATGATACTGAGTAACCGAGAAATACCTTTGAAACAAAGGGCATGACTCGTGTCAAAAGGTTAGTCATCTTATCATTTTTTTAAAAAAAATTATATAAATGTGGGGTTGTGCGAAGCTTCCAAAAGTAGAGCACAGTGTATGGAAGTGTAGGGAGGAAAAGTTCTTACTTGTGTTCCTTATAGCATCTGAAAATCCGTATTACTTAGATTTCATTGCTCATCCTTCACATATATGCCTAGAGAGTGATTGGGTGAATATACCTTTTGAATCATTCATATTTCATGGGTAATGCAGTACCATCATTTTTGTAAGCACTACCTTCTTAATTTTGTCCATACAACTCATCCTCTCAATCTAAAGCATGGTTCTTAACCTGTCAATACAGGACATTTTTGAAACTAGATCATACTATGAATGCATATGTGATGTGACACAACTTAGGGGTGAGTTGGGACCGACCAAATGATCCTTGGACCTAGGAGTGCAAGCACAACCACAAGGCCAAGAGGCCTACGCGCAGACCAGTCTTAACCCATTGGCCAACCTACGTAAACCCCCTGACCCTTCAACTTCCCCTATAAAAATCCCTTAGGGGCTTAAGGGGTAAAATATAGAAGGGCATCAAAAGGGCATCCAGCACGATCAAGGGCACTTAGCCTCCAGCATCCGGCAGCTCCAAGGCTTCGAGCGGGCTCCCCACAACGGGCCAAGGAGAATTGTGCGTGTGTGACTTGTCAGTCGGCCTGGCATGCCGAGGGTATGTCTTTTGCACTTCCCTCACGTGTTAGCTAGCCGTGGCACACAAGTCCACACCCGCCTCATGTGAGACGCTATGACAAGGGTAGACGCCCCCCATGTCGGGGTCGCCCCTCACGCGCCCGCCGGCCACGACCATGTGCGCGTCATGACGTCTTGCTCCCTCTCAGTAATGAGGCCACGTCGACCGCTCGACTCAAGCCATGATCGACCCTCGTCCAGATACCGGACTGATGTGTCCCCTCAGTCGCCCAGTCAGCCACAAGCCCCCATTCGACACCGCGGCCACGGCCTACGTCATGGGAGGAACTCTCTGTGAAACACACATGTACTCATATGTCACGCATCGACCCGGGGACCGACTAGCACGTCAGAATTGTCCTGAGACATGCCCCTGTTGTACCTGGGCTGTCACAGCCTGCCTGTAAATATATATACATCTCAGTGTTACACTGCCAGTTGGACGTATGCTCTTACATCCACGTTCGGGCTTCCAGCTACCCTCTGTGTCACCCAGTGTGAACCCCCAGCACCCGTCACCCCCAGCCAACATGACCCAGTCTGAGATGAACCTACAGCTGCAAAGTACTCTCGGGTCTTCATCCCGGGCTTCAGGAATACGGAATCCACTTCAACATGGAACGAAGGTCTTCGGATTCAATCCGATGTAAATAAACACTGACTGCTTGCGGTCGGTTGGGAAAGACATCCTGTACACGACTCCCCACAGTCTCGTACGCACTCACACCCACAGAACCGTTCTTCCCTCCACATGTCGCTCATCCCCCGAGTCCACATGCCGCGCCCTGGCGGCGCATCCCCAATTAAATGTTCGGTTCCATGGGTGATTGTCAAGAAATCGACTGAAACGCCCGCATCCCAGCCACGTTTCCCGTCAACCCAGAAAACCTCCCCTGTCACTTGGTCTCCCCTCGACATTCCGTAAAAGGTGAGTGCACGGTGCCGCCTTGAGGCGGATACGATCATGAGAAGGGGTGCCCGAGGCCCATTAACTTCTGGCATCTCTCCCGTGGCTATATCCTAACCCTCACTCCGGTCACCGCCTACACCACCCTAACGGACCTCCCAGGGTGAAACCAAATGGATGGCATGCCCAGTGGGACGTCTCCTGCCTTCCTTCTTTTTACTGATGTAAAAGTCCATGCCAGCCCTGAAGTCTGGGTGCCCTTTTCCCGTCCTTGTAGGAGGGGTAGCAGAAGAGCACATGTTCGTACTTCCCAGCAGCTTCCCATTCATCTCCAGGTTGCCAGATCATGTTCGACAACCGCACCCGGTCATCGCCTCAGCCTGTCCAGGACTCCAGCGACTATGGCAGCCGTCACCTACGATCCCATCGCCGTCGCCACCCATGCATGGGTGGGCTACTTGGCATTGCAATCGCTTTCGGTAGCTTTCCTCCTATCATCGGATCACCCTACTTCTTGGGTGTGGTCCCCGTGGCAGCTCCTTCGCCACCCCCAGCTCCTGTTTCCTCTGGTGCCACCAGGTCTCCATGCCTGCTACCAGTCTCGACAGCCAGGCCGAGTGTCAGGGTCGGCTCTCCTGCAACCGATGCCCGTAGGGGTCCTAGACTAGTCCCAACCCAGGGAAGCATTAGTCCCCGGGCCCAGTCTCAAGTAGCTTTAGATGTAAACCTTGCCTCCCAAGTTTCAGTCTCAAGTCCTGCAGTTCGCTCGGGCCTCCAGCCCTGAGCCCCAGCCAAGTCGACTTCCAGTGTGGGTCTCCACCCTACGGTGTTCGACTCCTCAGCACTTAGCTCGGGCCATCAACCCCGAGCTCCTACTGAGCCAGCTCCCCGCAAGGGCCTCCTAGCCCGACGGTAGGGCTCCCCAGCACCCCGTTTGGGCCTCCTGACCCGAACCATAGAAGTGCGACTGCCTCGCCCGGGTCCCCAACTCCTGGCACGAGGCGTCCAAGCATCCAGACCAAACGTACAACTTTGGGGTTTCCTGCAGACGATGTCTGTTACGAGTGGTCCACATTAGGCTTCCGATCTCTCAGCTCTACCTCGGAGGCATTCCTCCCGTAATCTGACAACGCTGATCCCCAACACGGGTCTACCTTTGTGGGACACAGTGACCTCAGTAGGGACTGAGCCCCCTTTGTCGCACCTTCTGGTCCTGCCAGCTCCCAGTTCAGGCTCAAGGCCTTGGGTCACCGGCATTTCGGTACCCCTTACAGTGACAACTTCAGGCCCAGACACGTTGCGATAAGCATCGACAACACTATTGTCGGCTCGGGTGAAAGCCTACACTCGAGCCACCTAGCCGCCGGCCTTCACTACAGACCTCACGTCTTGGGGGCCTATCCTGATTTTCCTGAGGAATGGCCCTGTGCCACCAGCACTTGCAGGCTGGGTTTTCTTGGCCTACCACCTTGGGGCGGAGTTGTCTTCCGCTCCCAAGAAGAAGTACCATTGTAGCCGTAAAGGCAAGCGACCTGTTGCTACCAACAGCAACTCCAGCAAGACCATTCTTATCAGAGCCTTACGAATTCACCTAGATGGGGGCAAACCCATTGTTCCTCCAGAATGGATCATCCTTACAGTCCCTATCACCAACCGCTTTAGCCTCCTGCGTCGAACGCAGGAAGACAAGGCGGAACTTAAGTGGGTTTACGCTTCGATAATGGCCCAAAAGTACCAGCGCCAGTTTGGCACTCAAGCTCCCAAGTCCCATCAGAGGAACAAGGACGAGGGAGACCAGCAATCAGACTTGAGATGGATCTGGCTTACCCCGGAGGAAGCTCAAGCTGTCTGGAAATCATGCCTCAGTAACCCCTTTCAGGCACTAAGGCATCGTGCCAAGCAAGGTGCGACTGACCCTGCAACTGCGTCATCTGGTGACTCCCAACCCTTCATCGCCTCTCGCACAGATAGGCGGAAATAGAGACGGGCTCGTTCTGGGCCCCACCAACATCCAGCCCCAAGCTATCCTCAAGCAGACGCCACGATGGAGACTCCTCCATAGCATACCTCAGTCTTTGATATGCTGGGGGCACCTATCCACCCCAAGAGGTGCTCCTAGAAAAGGAGGACGGTTCGGCTCCTCAACAACGCAGTCAGGGTGTTCGCCGTTGCCGGGTTGCAGCTCGTCGGCATCTTTCATTTCTTCCGGGAGGAGGGAGGCGAAGCCGATACGCAGGCCGTTAAAGGGGGCTCCGGCGTGGTTGTAATCCTTTCCGTTACTTATATATAATCCTTTGGTTGCGGCGCGTTGGGCGATCTGTGTGAGATCGTAGCCGGGCTTGAACCTCACCCATGCGGCCATGCCGCCGGTGGGACGGCGGTAGATGATCTTGTCCGCGAGATGGGTCCGGAGCAGGTGATCGAGGTTATCGAGCCGTTCCGCATACGTCTTATTGGCCTTTTTGAGATAGCGGTGGATGTCGCCATTGGTTATCAGGGTCGCGAGGGCGTCTTCGAGGATGTTGTCGTTGCGGAGATCGATGAGGCGGCGGTACTGCGCGGCCTGGCTGATAAAATCAGCGGGGGCGACCATGAAACCCAGCCTGACCGACGAAGCCAGGGACTTGGAGAACGAGCCGATGTAAATCACGCGGCCCTGATGACGATAGCTGGCGAGGGGCAGGTGGGGCAGGACATTATAATGATAATCGTAGTCGTAATCGTCTTCCAGGATGGCGAAGTTGTACGTCGTGCAGAGTTCCAGCAGGCGGAGGCGGCGCCCGGGGCTCAGGGTCACGGTCGTAGGATGATGGTGATGTGGGATGAGGTAGAGTAGTTTTATGGGGTATCGCTTACAGGCCTTTTCGATGGCGCTGATATCCATGCCATGGTCGTCCACGGGGATGCGGATAATGCGGGCGCCGGTGTTTTCAAGCAGCTGTGCCGCCACAGGATAGATCGGGTCGCCGATGATCGCATAGTCGCCGGGGCGGAGCAGGGTCTTCGCCGCGAGATAGATGCTCATTTGGGCGCCGTGGGTGACGATGAGGTGTTCGGGGCCGGCCTGTATCCCCCGCGAACTCTGCAGGTAGCCGGCCAGGGTTGTGCGTAGCCGTTGGGTGCCTGCGGTAAGCGAGCCGGGGATGATGGTCGATCGGCCGGCGAGTTTGATACGGCTCGCGTATTCTCTCATCAGGATAGGTAGTGGCGTAAGCCTGGGATCGGGATGTCCATCGTCGATGACGAGACGGATAGGTGGTTCTTTGGCTTTAGTGGTCATGGCAGCCTTTTGGCAGAGTAATCAGACCTCGGGAGATCAATTAAATCGTCAATCAAAGTTGTATATGTGAACCTGTCCCTCGGTTTGTATGCAGATTTCATGCACTAAATGTTAAAATGATGACAATATTTAACTATGCAAATGTGACCCAAATAATACAAAGAAGATATGGATGGAAAGATAATATAAAAAGGAACAAGATGGATGTAATAAACAAGCAATCAGACATCGGGAAGGCAATCAAATCATTAAGCAAAGACATACCTGTGAACCTATCCCTACGCCTGCCTGCAGAGTTTATGCAGAAAACTCAAAAATGATGACAAGATTAGATTATGAAAATGTGACCCAAATGATACAAATAATATATGGATGGAAAGACAATATAAAGGGATATACAATGGAACAAAAATCAGTGCAATAGGACCCCAAGAGAGAAAGTTATACGTCAACGAATAGGACCCTGTGAGCACACGCACAGAACAACCAGAATCCCCTTGCGATCTACCAAACGACCATTTGACTACCAGAGCCCTTAAAATGCCCAAAACAGTGAAAAAATGGGGAAAATATTTACTAAACATGGACATGCACACACCCAACTTACAACAGAGCATGAAAACAAACGTGATGGGCACTAGGTCTCCCACGGTGATCGCCAAAAAACTATGGATTATTTAATAGTCCCACCCTGCCCCCTTTAAACTAATATGTACGCATGAACATGCAACAATATGAATAAAGAAAAGGGGAATGAAAGGATGAGAAAAACATACCATGATCGCCACCAAGCTTTAACAATGCCGAAAGAATGAAGAGATGGAAGAAACGACGTTGTATACCTTGGAACATAAAGAGTTAATCGCGCTTAAAGAACGGGTATGGAGAATCATGTGGATCCAAACCTCCTCGTCTTCCAGCCGGCTAGAAGAAGAGGGCCTCACATTCATATCATGCACTCCTACAAAACTAAGCCAAAATACAAAGGCAAAAATCCATTAGAAACTGAGTGTAGCATCAATCCTGCTGTGATAAAGTAGGGGTAGAAATTGAGGGCAAACTCACTAGTGGGAGGTTTTTAACCCCTATAGAAGGGTGGAAAAGATAGGTGTGTGTGTTGTGGATGCATAAGAGTTGAAATCACTCTTCTTTTTTACCTGGTTTTATGTCAATCTTGTCCTGTGGAATTATGAAAAGCAGATGATAACATACTTTGGACATGTTTGGCACCCTTCCTAGGGGAAGCAGCCCCAGGCCTCTGCCGCTCTTGGGTCAGCTATTTTGGGCAGAAATGTTAGATCTTTGAAGCCTTTGGATTGTTCCGTTGGTCTTCAACTGGGGGCTTCCTACATTCATTGTAGGGGGCATACGGTTCCAAGGGAGGGATGGACTGGTATTGCAGTCCACATCAATTGGATCTGCAATCACCTAGCATTTTCCATTTGGACAGTGTAAAACATGACTGGCTTATGAGAAAGTTTAACTAAACATGTCCTTAGTGTGGGTTTATTTACAGTTCACACCTTCATATGCTTCTTCTGGTGTATATAATCGTGACTAAGAAAATCTGAGTTTGTGCTGTAGGCTGGGGCGTGGCCCCAAGCCATGTACTGCACTTGGTTACATAGCTTTGTAGTCAAATGGTTTATACTTCTTGGGAGGATAGAACAAACTTTTGTGTTATGATCAACTGGTTGCAAGGATTCATTAGATCTAAAGGAGTCAATAAGGTCTTCACCGTCAACACACTGTTAACTGCCCATGAACTGGTGCCATTTCTGGAGAACAAAACTTGGAATGAACAATAACTCTGGCATGAGTTACTCAACTGTTTTTTTTGAAGAGTTAACCGTTGTCAGATGGAAAGCTACATTGGAGTGGTGATGAGAAATCCAGTAATGGGTGAGGGGAATAGGCATATTGTATTAGACCAGGAAGGCCCATTTAATGCCTGAAAATGTTCTAAATGCTTGTCACGGCTGTTTTTGCCCCAAAAGCTGCTTGATACTTATATTACTGGTCCTTATTATATCTTGGTTCATGGCCAACATAGTGACATAGATCCACAGAAAAGACTTATTTTGGTCTCTGGATGGTATTGCTCTCCTCTCTACGTTTGATTATGGATTGAATTCATTCTGCTGCATTTTCCTTTAGTATGCATAACCAGTGAAATCCCAGTGTGCAATATGCATAACTTGTGAAATTGGGTCTTTGTTTCTCACTGGCTTATATATATATATATATATACACGAGTCCTTGAGGCTAAATGTCAATAAATTTCTTGAAAATAAATGAATGAGTTGCTGTGGTATTAAATAAAAATTTAGTAGTCTTAGATCAAACGGTTAGTGTACCTTCCACAATTCCACCTTCAGTTGGTTCCGTGTCTTGGAGAGCTTGCAGATGGCCTTGCTTCTTTGCCGGACGCTTCTCATCCTTGGTGGCTTGCTCCTTCATCAATGGGCAGTTAGGGATTTGATGTTCTCGGCTCCCACATCGGAGACAGGCTCCTAGCTTCCTCCAGCATTCCTCTATTTTATGGCCGGCCTTGTCACAATATTTACACACTTCCTTAGAAGGCGTAGTGACGGTGGAGAATGACTTGTCATTCTTCTGAAATCTCTTTTCTTCGGAGAACTCCCCTCTGTTGTAAAACTACTTCTTGTTGAATAATGATTTGAAATTTCTCTTGCCTGTGACAGGTTCCTTCTTGTCCCTGCCTCGAATCCTCTCAGAGAATTCAGTGGCATCTTCTAGCAACTGGGCACGCCGAACCACTTCCGAATAGACTTGGATGTCCATCGATGCAATTTGTGTGATGTATTAGGGTCGAAGCCCATTGAGAAACCTTCTTGACTTCATCTTCTCGGTACACACCAAGTGGGGTGCATACCTGGATAGTCTTGAGAATTAGGCTTCATACTCGGCCACTTTCAAGGCCCATTATTTCAATGTGACAAATTCCGCAGCCTTCTTTTCTTGAATGCGGTCGGAGAAGTATTTGTCATTGAAATGTTCAACAAATTTCACCCATGTGACGTGGTCATCAGGAAATGTTACTTCTACAAATTCCCACCAACATCAAGCATCTCGCTCCAGTTGGAATGTAGCAAGTAGAACCTTTTCTTCATCTGTGCATTGAATTACACGGAAAATTCTTTCAATTTCTTTTAGCCAGTTCTCGGCATCATCGGGGTCAATCGAACCCGTGAACCTTGGCGGGTTCATATTACAAAAATCCCTATGAAGGTCACTAGCTCCACGGTGAGCACCGTCTTGCGCCACTTGCTGTAGTGCCTGAGTAAGATCTCGCGCAGTGCACTGCATCTCGCACCATTATACTCTTTTAGCGGCCATGATCCTACAAGGGAATTTAAACATAATAAATAACGGACTTAATTGTTGTAGTCCTCTACCACTATGGAAAGAAATAGGCCTCCCATTCACCAGAATTGCAAATGTGGCGGAGGAAATGCAAGCATGGACCCATCCGACCCATCTCTATGCAAAGCTTAGTCTCCAACACATCAATTAAGCATTGCCAGTTGACCCTGTCATATGCCACCCCTTTCTTCCTCTGTTTTTTCGTGACAAAGAGATGTTCACGAGCCACTAAAAAATTCTCATGCATGTGCATGCCCTTGATAAAAAGCTCTCTGGAAGCCACTGACCAACCTTTCAATAACTCTATCAAGTGTCCTAGCTAGCAACTTGGTGATAATGTTATTTGCGTCATTCAGAAGACTGAGGGGCCTAAAGTCTGGAAAATAATATGCTTCTTGGTTTTAGGGATAAGGATCAGGAGAGTTTTCTTAATACCCCCAAGTGAGCCCTTCCCTCTTGAAACTCCTTCACTGCTATCATAAAGTCTCCCTTTATAATGCCCCAGCATTTCTGGAAGAAAGCCAGTGGGAATCTGTCTGGGCCTGGGGCTTTGTCTCCAACAAGAGAGAAGACAGGCTGGTGAGCCTCCTCCTCTGAGAGGCTCTGAGAAATGGCTCCCTATGACCAGGAGAAAGGCTTGGAACGAGGTCCGGTGCAATTCTTGGTCTGCTGACATCATCCTCTGAACAATCTAGAGTAGAATCCTTTTCTTGTCCCCTGATATTCTCCTTTCTAGAGACAGAGTGCTCCTGAAGCAATGCGCTGGAAGTAAACAATTTTCCTGTCCCCCTCTTTAGTTCATCTTTCCCTAGACGTCTACTTCAGCAGGCACCCACAAGTCATGCCTCACAATTTCAGCTAATGAGCTGGTTTAAAGTTTAAACACGACCTTCAGGTCACGTTTGGTTCGAAGATAAATTTGGAGGAGAATAGGTGTAAGTCATTCTGGGTTAATTTATTATTATCCCTATTCTCGTGGTCGTTCGGTTCGCGATAAATAAGTATGGTGATATCCTTGTTACTCGTTTGGTAAAAAAGAAGGATACGAACGAAAATAATTGTTGAAAAGCGACTAAACTACCCTTCTTATAGATTCTGATTAGTGCTAATATTTCTCCTAAACGATCATAAGAAACACTAATATTGTGATGACTATTTTTCCATCCAAAAATTTGACTAATGTGTCCGACAGATATCATTTAGTCGTAAATTTTGTCTAAAATTTTTGATGGATTTTTGTTGCGTCGAAAATCCATTGGAAACCTGTCGTAATTAATTTCTACTTCCCCCTATCGTTCAAAACTTTCTCCCTCTCTCTCCCTCTCCCACTCTCTCTCTGGTGACTGCTGCAATGTCTCCCTCTCCCCCTCTCTTTTCGGCAACCGCGGCAGTGTCACCCTCTCCCACTATCTCTCCAGCTAGCACGCCGCTGCCTCCCCCTCTCTTTCTCTCCGGTGAGTAGTGGCGGCTCTCCCCCTCCGAGAGGTGGTGTCTCCCCCTCGTGTAAGTCGTCCGGATGCCCTCTCCCTCTCCCACTCAAACCTTCTCTGTCTCTCACGATCTCTCTCCCTCTCCCTCTCTTGCTCTCCCTCTCCCTATCTCAGTCTCCCACCCTCCCTCTCCCTCGCCCTCTCTCTAACACACACTCACACTCACACTCATAGAGGGGGGCACCCACTCAACCCCCTTCACGTCCCTCTTCCTCTCTCCCTCTCCCTCACCCTCTCCCTCTCTCGGTCTCCCTCCCTCCCTCTCCCTCTCCCTCTCCCTCTCTCAGTCTCCCTCACTCCCTCTCTCTCTAACGAAACCATGCACACATGGAGGGGGATGCTTGACCCCTCCCTTCTCCCTCTCTCAATCTCCCTCACTCCCTCTCCCTCTCTCGGTCTCCCTCACTCCCTCTCCCTCTTCCTCTCTCTCTAGCTAACACACACATGCACACATAGAGGGGGGTTGTCGACCCCCTCCCTCTCCCTCTCCCTCCCTCTCTAACATACGCACGCACTCACAGAGGTGGGTGCCTAATCCCCTCCGTCTCCGTCTCCCTCACTCTGTCTCCCTCTCTTACTTTCTCTATCTCACTGTCCCATACATAGATGGGCAAGCCCCCCTCCCATTCATTCACCCTCTCTACATTTGTCTCTCATAGTGATGAAATTTTCATGTAGGGCTATTAGCACCGAGGACAACAATAGACTTCATTCTTTATTTCTAGCGACATTTCTATCAATAAATGGGTAATAAAATATTTTTAATATTTTAATATTTAATATTAATAGAGTTTATTCATTCAATGACCTAGATAGGAGGTCCAAATCAGAGGAGATATTCGTCACCCGAAGGAATGGAGAGAAGAAATTATTGATTCAATGATCTGGATGAGAGGTCCAAATAAAAGGGGTATTCGTCACCCGAAGGGACAGAGAGAAGAGTTTGTTTAGTCAATGATCTGAACGGAAGGTCCAAATCAAAGAGATATTCGTCACCCGAAGGGACGGAGAGGCGGTTAAGTCATTGACATGGGCCGGTGTCAGCGCAAGGAAAGGGGGGGTTGATTCATCACCCAAACGGCAGGCTCGAGCCGGGGTGAAAGGGTATATCGTTCTTCAATGCGCCGGGGGTACTGGCTGTATGAAATGTTCTTTAATTCTTTGGCTAGACGGAAGGTCCGAACCCGAGTGGAGAGAATCTTTTAGTTCTCTAGCTGGACAGATGGTCTGAACCAGAGTGCAAGGAGTTACAAATTTATTCATCAGTGCCGATGGACTGCCGGGAGCTGACGTGGTTCATTCATGGACACGGGGTGAGTGTCAAAGAAAGGGTCTTTTATTTTCTGGCTAGGTGAAAGGTTCGAACCAGAGTGGAAAGAGTTACAAATTTATTCATCAATGCCAACGGGCTGCCGAGAGCTGTCGCGGTTCATTCATGGACACGAGGTGAGTGTCAAAGTAAGGGTCTTTTGTTCTCTGGCTAGATGAAAGGTCCGAACCAGAGTGGAAAGAATCTTTTTGTTCTCTAGCCAGACAGAAGATCTGATCTAGAGTGGAGAGAAATTTTTGTTCTCTAGCTGGATGAAAGGCCCAATCTAGAGTGGAGAGAATATTTTGTTCTCTAGCCGGATAGAAGATCTGATCTAGAGTGGAGAGAATCTTTTTGTTCTCTAGTCGGACAGAAGGTCTGATCTAGAGTGGAGGGAATCTTTTGTTCTCCAACTGGACAGAAGGTTCGATCCAGAGTGAAGAGAAAATTTTGTTCTCTAGCCGGACGAAAGGTCCGATCTAGAGTGGACAGAAATTTTTTGTTCTCTAGCCAGATGGAAGATCAGATCTAGAGTAGTGAGAATTTTTAGTTCTCTAGCCAGACAGAAGGTCCAATCTAGAGTGGAGGAAAATTTTTGTTCTCTAGCTGTAATAATATTGGAAGTTAATTACCATCTCCTTTTAGGTTGTCAATTGGCTGAGTCATCACGACATGCCCACAAGTTTAATTAGCTCTCTTTTGGGTTGTCTCAAGACATTTTTTAGCTTGTGAATTGTTAATCGGATCTAAAAGTTTGAACTGACTAGGTCCACAAATTGAGTTCGAACTTTGAGTTCGACCCGCAAAGGTCCTGAGAGGCCAAATACGATAGGCCCGCTTCAGCTAGGCCCCCACAATACTCGTAAGTGGGCCTCGATAGCCGTGAAGCCCACAACAGACTATCCAGGATGGATCAATCCTTGGATTCGCAAGTGCGGAAAGATTCGAACCTACCGCCATGACCACCAGATGACCCTCTGGCGATCGAACGTTACTTTCCACAGACGGTGCCAAAAAGTGTTGAGGCAAAAATCTAGTCTCTAACCCTCGTACAACACTTTTTTATATATTTGTCAGGGAGGATCATCTGGCACACCTGAAAACCTGCAAACACCAGAAAAAAAGATCGTCAGAAGGAGCCTCGGGCGTTACCCCGAGCGACAATCCTCCGATGTATAAGTCAACACTCGGGAGATATAGAAGCAAGGAGGAGAGTTAGAGAGAGAGAGTCGAGAGGTCGTGGAGCAAACTTAGAGTGTCAGACTGCCTCCCGAGAAGTGCTCGCCGTGACTAGCCAGTGCTCGAAGAGTGATCGCTGGGCGGTAAGGGTGCTCGGAGGGTAGCCGATGCTTGGCGGGGACCTTCTCTCTGGACAGCAAGTATTAAGAAGTATTAAGAAGTATTAAGAAGTAAAATAAAAGGTGGAAGTACTTCGATCTGAAAGTGAAAAATAGGGAAATTCGTGACGGGATTGGTGCACAGAGGGGATTGATGCACAGAGGGTGGGCCTTTTGTGCATCCCGTCCTGCCTCTAAAAAAAATATCCTGAAGATAGTGAGGCATGTCATAACCAACCCCTTCGATCGGATTCTTTTCCCACCCAAAGTGAAAAGAAAGACCAGGCCCAACCATCGAACAAATTGAATCATGGCCAACTTTCCCCTTGTAATAATATTGGAAGTTAATTACCATCTCCTTTTAGGTTGTCAATTGGCTGAGTCATCACGACACGCCCACACTTCACGGGATTACTGAGGGCAAAAATTACCACCAACCTAGCTGAGGTGAAAACCTAAAAGGGCGTCTCAGGTAAAATCGGGTAACCGCTCAGTGTAAAAACCAGTAAGGGCGCACTAGAAAAAGTAAAAGGGGACCAACTCTAGCGAAAACCCGCAAGGGCAGTAGGACTGGTAAAGAGAAGGAAAAAAAACTCTCGCTCCCCCTTTACTCCTCACTGATGAAAGTCATTGACCGCAACACTACGCCGATGGTAGACTCGGCACCACTTCACAACAATGGTGGCCAACACACCCCCGAGGGTCAGCCATCACCAGTCTCCAGTTCCAGTATCCGGGCTACAATGCCTTCGTAGGCTAGCTCCAGTCCAATTCTAGCTCCAGTTCCAATCTCTAATTCCAGCATCCTGGCTACAGTGCCTTCATAGGCTAGCCGGACAGTCTAGTCTCTAGTTCCAGCATCCCAGCTACAACGCCTTCATAGGCTAGCCAACCACTCCAGTCTCCAGTTCTAGTATCCTGGCTACTACGCCTTCAAAGGCCAGCTGGCTAGCTCTAGTCCCAGTCTCCAGTCCAAGTATTCCAGCTACTACGCCTTCAAAGCCTAGCCGTTCAGCTCCAGTCTAGTGTCTAGTTCCTGTATCCTGGCTATTACGCCTTCAAAGGCCAGCCAGCCAGCTCCAGTCCCAGTCTCCAATCCCAGTATTCTAGCTACTATGCCTTCAAAGGCCAATCGGCTAGCTCCAGTCCACTCTTTAGTTCTAGTATCCCGGATACGATGCCTTCAAATGCCAGTCGACCAGCTCTAGTCCCAGTCTCCAGTCCCAGTATTTTGGCTACTATGTCTTCAAAGGCCAGTTAGCCAGCTCCAGTCCCAGCACCAATCCCAGTATTCCGGCTACAACGCCTTCACAGGTTAGCCGTCCAATTCCAGTCCCCAGCTCCAGTTGCAATCTCGGTCCCAATGCCAGTTCCAGTCCTAGACCTAGCTTCAACCTGTAGTCCCTGGTCTAGCCCCAATTTCTGGCCGCAATGCCTATCATGGCTACCCGGCTAGCCCAACTTTAGTTCCCTAGGCCAACGTGAATTATATTTCTGGCTAATAACATGCCCATAGCCGGTACACTACCACTCGGCCTATAACGGACACATTCTAGAATCACCCCAGTAGCCTTAACCGCTTGGGCCATCACATCCCTATGGGTCTATCCCAGCCCTCTCCAGTAACACAGGCTTTCACTCTTCAGATGAATAGCCCCAGTACCCAGCACTCAGCTCCCGGCGTCTAGTATCTAGTTACACCATTCTCCAGGCCCAGTCCCCTATTCCTCCACCCAAAATCGGGCATGTCCTATTCATTGCCCCTACACCAGTACATAGTCAAAGCATCAAGCACGACTAACCGTAAGTGGTCGCCAATTCATACACACATCACTATTCCATGAGAAAAGAGAAACTCGGAAGTCTGTCATTAATAACCTGTAAAAGGAGCCCAAGACATGTCCTTGGGGTGACAAAATGCATATAATCCGAGTACATAACAAAAAGGGGAAAAGCAAGTACAATCAAGTCCTAGACTCGCTCCCCTCCAGTGCCGCCAAACGAGAGTCAGCAACTGCAAGCTCCGCCTCCAACATAGACAAAAGCTGAACACTAGCCATGGCTATGGTCTCGGCCACCTGCCACTCAGCCCTAGCCCGCTCTGCAGCTAGCACCTGCTCCAAGGTCCTCCGTAGGGCCTCAACCCGGTGCTCTGCCTCCCTCAGTTGGACGACGTGATCCCGAGAAAGTGACACAGCCACCTCGACATGGTCCCTCTGCTCAGCTACCACTGACACGAGATGGGCCCGCTGCTCCTACACCTCTCTGATGGCCACTAGCCACCGAGTCCTCTGCTACTGAACCTCACGGAGTCACAAGTACTCTGCCCAGATCCCGACTGGCCCAGACATCCAAAGCTCGCGAGGGAAGCCAAGAGCATGGTAGCCCTATGTGAACTCTATCTGTCACTGCCTCAGACCTCTAGAGAAGGAAGGGGATCGCCCTGCAGGTAGCCTCGGGCTCGATGGAGCAGGGAGGCGCCCACTCTCATGTCCAGTAGCGGCTCTAGCGGGGAGGCAGACGTAGGCCACTCGATCCTCAAGCTTAGGGAAGAGTCACCTATCTCGACCAGTACACCAGTAGAGCCTGCACAATCCTAGCAAACAAAAGGGGAAATTAAGCAACACACGTAAAACTCCCCATGATAAACAAGGTGGAAAACCTGATAAAAGACTTAGCTCTTACCAGTGCAAGTCCCGCTGTGCCTGTGGCGTCACCCACCGGGGTCTAGGAAGGCAACCTCTCCTCCGTGCCTGTGGTGTCACCTGCCAGGGTCAGAGAGGGTAGTGACTCCTCCACGATCTGGACATCTCCAGCAACTACAGGTGGGACGGGAGGCTCCTCCCTGCCACTCTCATCAGGGGCCAGCGTGCGCTCATCTCCTGGCTCCAGCACTATATATACAACTCAAAAGCGTTAGTACTATGCTATAAAACATAAACAAATGCCAAGTAGGGGGGAGAGACCCCCACGTACCTCCAAAAGTATCCTCCATCTCGGGCCCCTCGGTGGAAGAGGCCTTAGACGAGGAGGAGCTCGAGCTCGAACTCTCCTCTATCTCTAAGGCCAAGCTGCTACTACTCGAGGAGCCTGGCAAGGCCTCCGACGAGGTCCCAGAGGTGGTCGAACTAGAGGCCCTTGAAAGCAAATGGGATCAACACACAACTCGACCTTACGCAAAGACAATCCTCCTGTTAAGGGTTTTGGGGAAGAAACTCACTAGTCGGGGCACTCCCCTCAGAGAGCCCCTAGATGTCAACAATCTCCACGTCGCCTCCAGCCGAAGCTGCTGCTACATGCTCTCCCTCTGCGGCCCCGGTCGTGTCCCGGGGGAGCTCACCCTCCTCCAAAGGGGAAGAAGCACCTGTGACCCACACCAGAAGAAGCTTAACACTGAAGGGTAAAAGCCCTCTACGGATGGTTAAGTTCCTAGTCACATACCTAAGGGTCCCATGCAAGAGGACCTGACCAGTCCCACCATGCAAGCAGACACCACGACTGGCAAAGGAGGGAGAGGCGTCCCTGCCAATAGCTGCAGTAGCAAGCTAGGCACATCCCCGGCAACAAACGGGACCAAGACACCCACCATTCCTGGATACCCCTCATTTGTTCCTTGTTGGTTTAGCCATTATGATTGACTAACTCTGCATTGCTGGATTGGTTTCTTGTAGCTCCGCTAGAGATTGGGGCGGAGGTGGCTTTCTTCCCCCCCGGGAGGTCGACCCATTGCCCGATAGATAAGCAGTAAGCAAAGAAAGGTGGGGGGATACAAGGGACAGTGAGGTCCGGGGGGAGGGGGAGAAGCCCAAAACAACATCCAACAAAGGATAATCCAAGCATAAGAGAAGTAGAAGACAAGAGAGGGCTGCAGCTCAAGGAGGCTCAAAGTCGCAACTCGGGGAAGAGGAGAGTGGATGACGTTGCGACCGTCGAGGGCCCACGGCATCGGGCGTGTGCGGCAGTCGACCGCGACTGATGAAGTTGACATGAGCAACAATGTCGAATGTATTAGCCGACGGCCGATCAATCCCAGGGATGATGAGGGGCTTGAGGAGCACTTGGCCCTGGCAATGGTCAACAGGCGGAGGCGCAGACGTCGACGACCCCACGGGCGGCCAGAAGGCTGGAGGAAGCTGGTCACCATCACCAGCCGGGCCAGGGTCCGCCCGGCGCACTACACGCTTCACCGCTTGGGAGAAGGAGTGATGCGGTGCAGCAGGCGAATGAGGCTGGAGCTTCGGCGAAGATGAGGAGGCGTCCGGTGAAGAGGGTGCAGCGGAGCTGGGGGCAGTAGGTGACCATGCTGGAGCTCCCTCATTGAGCCCAGCCGAGGACACCGGAGGGGTGGAAGAGGCCCACTAAGGCATGACATCGGGCGTAGAAAGGCCCAGGACAATGGGTGCAGCACGCGAAGGCAGGCTGGGCGTTGTGCCATCCCCATCAGTGCTGTGGTGACCCGAAGCGGAGGCCGAGGCCATGGAGGGTGCCGGAGGGGGTGGCGGGCGAGCAGCTGCGCGACGGGAGGCCATTCTCCATCCCTTCAAGGACGAAATCTATCCGGCTCAAGGAGCAGGACTTCCCATCCGACATACAAGCAGTTGACCTTCTCCAAGGCCTCATGCCAGCCATCCAAGTACCCACTCCGGTATCCTTTGAAAACGGGACCATTCGCCCCCGATTCCGGCCACGATCACCAAGGAGCTGGTGGAGGCTCCCTCCAGAGGATTAGGGGCTGACGGTGAGCCTGCAGAGATTCATCGTCTGATGTAGTACCCGACTCGCCCGATGACATCCTACGAGAAAGCTCCCCCTCCAGGCTCACCAGTTCGAAGATGGCCGTAAGGGTATCACGAAGGCCACTATTTTAAACGAGGAGAGCTCCCGCAACAGCCCATCGCTCTCCTCAGTGAGTCAAGATATCTTCCCGTCAGATGTACTGAGAGTCTAGGTAAGGTTCACCCTGTCTGACTCTGACCGAGCGTAAGCTTCATCAAGGGTGGCCCCCATTTGGGCAAGGATCAGGCCAACCACCGTGACCATTTCGAGGGCCGTGGTCGGGGAGCGCTGCCTATCTCCTCCTCACACCACCTTAGTGGCTATGCTGCAACACTTCTGGTATAGATGGCCCCGGATGCTCACCCTCTCTAGAGCAGCCAGAATAGGGGCTCCCCCTCTGAGCGGTACCCCCTCGGGAACCCCACCGGCTGGCCCGGATTGATCCTCTGCTTCCTTCACCCCTCTTGCCTCGGTCGGTTGGGGCTACGTCGCCTCTTCTCACGACCCCCTGGCCTCCGTCGGCTTGACCTCAGCGTCTCCGCCCTGAACGCCACCTGCCTCACTCGGCACTCCAGTCTCGGCCATAGTCCTAGAGCCACTTGCTTTGGCCCCGGCCTCCTCGGCCCCCTCTTTCCCAGCAGACGGGAGAGCCAACAAAATAGGCTTGGCCCCTTCTAGCTCGGCAGAGGGGAGAGCCGAACCAGAGCCATCTTCGACCGCGGGGATGGCCCCTACCTTCTTGGCTCACTTTTTGGCCTTCACGATGTCCTGCAGCATCCTCCCCACGGGATCCTTGCGCTTGGACCCCTGCTGCTTGGAAGACCCTTCTCGGGCCACCCCCTTCCCCTTGTCTTGGGCTCAAGCGGAACCCTCGGGTACTTGCGACTCAACAGCTGTCGAGTCGTCACCCAGGTCAATCACTGCTCACTCTATCGAAGGCCCCTCCTCCTCAGCCGACCGCCTAGTGTCCACGCAAAGGAAGACGGGGTCAGGGAAAGAAGAACGGCTTCCTCATATGAAGGGAAAGCTAATTCCTAGTGCCTATACCTATCGACCGTAGTCGCTTGAGAAGGCATCGCTCGATATTTTTCGGGGTCACCAGCTCTTCCGTAGACTGGCGATGCCTCAACAGGGTCGTTGCGTACTTCTCTACCTCCAGGGTGAACTCATCCTATCTCGGAGGGATGTTCGGGTGAAAGTAGGGCATCACGGGACATCGGCCTCATCAGCCTCTTGGGTGGCGTCCCCAGGTCTTGGTATCAGTTTACCAGTATCCGGATCTCTGGGTCGTTACATCTGCCATTATTCGGAGCAGGGTTTCATTTCTCATCTCATAAGAATCCTTGATCCTGAGGGGCTTCATTCTTTGTTCTTTTTCTTTCGGGAGCTGTTGGTGTTGAAACCAACATAACAGATGCTCCAGCCAATCGGGCCATTGGACTTCCTCCACAGTTGCTGCTTCATCATCTTCTTCATTAGCCGGAACCTCTATCACACCAGGGACCTGGAATTGCTTAATTACTATTATATTCAGGCTTGTATCCGGTGGGATTGCCAAAGAACTGGCCAATTTTATGAGAGCTTCTGCCTGAGCATTCTGTCCTTAGTTTATGTGCTTGATTGTGATGAAATAGAATTTTGTCATCAGACACAGCGCCAATTGGTAATAGGGGAGGAGTTCCTACTTCCGCACGTCAAACTCTCCTTCTAACTGCTTTATGACTAGCATGGAGTCCCTGAATGCTTCCAGCATCTGAATTTCCATGAACAAAGCGATCTTCAACCTGATAATCAAGGCTTCATATTCTGCCTTGTTGTTTGTGCAGGGCTTGTTTTTTGAGCAAGAGGTATATATGACTTCTCCTTCAGGAGATTTTAGGACTATGCCTACAGCGGCCCTGACTCTGGCTACTTCGGTTGCCGGGATATCAATTCTAGATGCGCCATCAAAGTACAATTGCCACAAGGAGGGCTGCACCTGATCGGCTTCCAGGGTCTCATCTTCAGGGAGTTCTGTCTCTAGTGGATAGCCCCCTGACACCGGATGCGCAGTAAAGAAGTCTGCGATGGCTTGGCCTTTGATAGTTTTCTGTGGCACGTAGGAGATATCAAACTCCATGAGGATCACCGCCCATTTGTCCAAGCGACCCTTGAGTGCTGGTTGTGATAGGATATATTTAAGCAGATCCACTTTGGAAATCAACTTTATTTCATGCGACAGCATATAGTGTCAGAGCTTCTTGGCTGTGAAGACCAGCACCAAGTAGACTCTCTCAATGAAAGTATACTTCTCCTCAGTTCTGACCAGTCTTCGACTGAGGTAGTAGAGGGCTTGTTCCTTCCCTTCTGGGGCATGATTTCATGATTTTAGCAGGTTTCTTTAGCATGGGTTTACATATGAAAAATGATATAAGCATGCTCGGGCTAGGGCATTATTTCAGAAATTATTAAATGAATTAACGGCTTGTTGTAGGTCGTTATTTTAATTAACGACACCCCTTGGGGGCGTCATTTGCTGGGTCACAGGGTTTTCTGAAGACCTCTCAACCGAGGGCCATAGAAATATGAAAAGAAAGGAAAAAAAGAAAATAAAATGCATGTACCTACCTTGCTACGTTCAGGGTTCACATAGCCCCCACGCATTGGTCGACGACGAGGGGCCGCTTCCTCTTCGCCTTCGCCTTCGTTTTCGCCTTCCTCGGCTTCGTCGCCGTCGCCATCGCCATCGCCATCGCCATCTCCTTCTTCTTCTTCTTTATCTTCTTCTCCACCTTCTCCTTCTTCGTTTTCGCCTTCATCCCCCTCGGTGCCTTCTTCTTCTCCCTCGGCCTCGCCAAGTACCGCCGCGGGAACTTCCTCGCCGGCCGCCGCGAGGGGTTGCTCGATGGCGTCGCCTTGCTCCTCGCCGAGGTCCACTACCTCCGGAGTCGTGACACGCTGGCATTTGCTGGGCCCAGCCATGGAAGCAAGGATGGAAGCAGGAGGATGGAAGCGGCGCAGATGGGGAAGCTAGGGTTTCAGGGAAGTTGCAGAGAGAGGGAAACAAGGGGAGCCTAAGAGGGACGAATGAAAAGTAGCAAGGGCGGGGAAAGGAAATAGCGGGAGTTTTGTGTGTGGAATTCGAAACGCATTGACGGCTTGATCAAGGACGTTATTTATGATATTGATGACCACACATAAAGGCATTATTTGATTTAGTTCTTGGAATTTTGAAAATGAATTTAATCAACGACTTTCCCAAAGGCGTTGTTTATGAGTTTGACGGCAGGCACTAAGGCGTCATTTTACTTTGCGTTGAGATTTGGGTAGTCGCCTAGACCGTTGTCAGGCAATAAATGGGGTGGAATGATTGATTCGACGGGTAATGGCGGTTCAAAATAATGGCGTGATTGAAGGCGTCAGATGATTAAGACACGACAGTTTATAAGGCGCTATTTTTAGAAAATATTAGAATATTTTTAAGGAATCCATACCTTCTACTCTGTGCATCCACGGCAACCCGGAGTCACCTCGTCATCGCTACGCCCTCCCGTGGATCGAGAAGACCACGCTGCTGCTCTCTGCAACCAACTTGCAGCAGAGGTCAAGCTTGCAGAGACTACCCCGGCATCCATGGTGCAAACCAGCTGAAGCTTTATTCTATGGAGTCGTACGTCATCAAGTCAGGTTCATCCTAGAAGTGATCCCATAGTGATCCGACCTCAGCACAGTTCGCGCCACCCATTCTCGTGCAACTGTGCTAAACTCGGGTCTGAACCTGAGCACCATTTGGTAGTAGCTCCACCTCCCGCCCCTGTGCGATTTAGCCAGAGCTCTCTTCATGAGAGTTCTATTCCTCTGAAGTACCGACACACCAGAGGTGGTCCCGTCTTGTTTTGACATCGTCTCCATCCAGGGCGGCCATTCTCCCTCAGTCACGCCAGACCCGGAGTCCCTTGTACACCCAAGACAGGTTGCTGTAAAGTCGGCCCTAACACCCCCTCTTCCTATACATTTCATGTCAGATGGTCTTCTAAAAAGTTACAGCTTTCGACGACGCTGAACTAACGCAAGTGGTTTCGTCCCGATCCAATGTCAGCGCGGGAAGTTCCACCATAGCTATTGGTGACTGGTCCAACTGTTTGTCCAAGAACATGATGCCAGCCATTCTTGCAACCACGTCCAGCAATGTGATCAGACGGCTGCCATCTTCTGAGGTCCTGTAGATCTCCTAGTCAGCAACGTCCATGACTTGGTCCCGTCGCGTTTGGAGTTCTGCAGCATCCATACCGACCGACGCACCACAACTACGCCAATCTATCCTGCGTGGCAGAACTGCGCAGGCCAGCCGCAGCGGCCACCAACTCCATCCAGCAGCATCAGCTTGGCGTCAGACCTTCAGGAGTCCTTCGGCATCCATCCACCTTCGTCCAGGAGTTGGCTGCACCTAGATCAGACGTCCGAGTTTGGCGCACGGTTGATAGTTTGATTCCCCTCCCTGCGATCCCCCCTCCTGCGCTAGGGTAGTGCGTGTACTTTTTTGGCCCCCCCCCCGGGGGCCCCCCCGCCGGGGGGGCGGGGGGGGGAGGGGTGAGGCGGGGCGTGGCCCAGGCGCCGTGGATCGGCGGGATACATTCCTCTTCGCCCTACCGGGCCTATCCCACTCGATAGCTACATTCCGTGGGAAGAAATGTAGAAACGAGCTCGCCTCCGAGACTGGGTCCAGGAAATGATCTAAAGGGTCAAAGAAGGCGAAACTCTTTACATCCCAGAAGAGCTCTCTTTGTTCTATAAAGACAAAGAGATCACGGTGGAACAACTGGAACAGATGCTTTGTAGCTGCACTTGTAACATGGTGTCTATTCCACCTCCAGATAACATCAACGCCTCCTAACGAGGCGAGCCGATAGGAGCCAGAACTAGACAAAGGACTACAGCTCCACTCAGGCTACAGCCAACCCCAAAACACACCAGCCGTGGCTGAGGTCATGGTTGTGGACGTGGTAGAGGCCGCGGAAGAGTCCCTGAGCCACCTCTTCGCCCGTCTGCCTTCGATCCGGAACGGGTCATCCTCTTTCGTGGAGAACAACCTGCCCCAATCTCACTAGTGGAGATCCGGGGGCAACCTAGCATCTTCAACCCAGCTGGCGCCGAGGAGATTGTCGCCAGCATTCTGGTCCCGGCACTAGTTCTGACCTGTCCTGCAGAATAAGCAGGGCTGTCCGGTAAGGATGGGCTAGCCCTTCAGCCCCCTTCAGAAGAGTCGTCACTGGCCTCCCTCTTCTAAGAGTCTGTGGGTGGCCAGAGTCAGCTCGATCCCGATAACAAAGGTAAGGCGGTGCAACTCCCCGATGAGTAGCGACGCGGCAGCTCACAGCAGATCCAGCTTGACATACTACCGTCACTAGAGGACGCTCGAGCTCGAGCTGACCGAAAGGTTCTCCACTAGATGAAGCGCTTTCCTGCCAGCATCACGATTTGGGAAGCCATCGCTTAGAGTAAAGATTTAAGGGAAACCCTTATCAAGATACTCCAAGAGCCAGAAGTCTATGAAGCACACGTGGCAGAAATAAAAGCTGCCACATACGAGGCTTTCACGGTCGCTGTCACCTTCACGGAGAAAGACTTTCTGCTCTCTCCTTTGTGCCATAATCAACCCCTCTATATGAAAGGGAAAATCAATGGGCATGAAGTAAATCGGATCCTGGTAGATGCCGGTGCGGCTATCAACATCATGCCCCTCAAAACATTCAAGACTCGATGACTTTGAGTTTAAAAAAAAAAGAAGGAGGGGGTTGGGTCCTATTTATAGGAGTCCAACATTTTACAAGACTAGAATGCCCTTGACTTTACAACAAATAACCAAAAAATGTCCTGGAAAGCAAACCATAGGCAATTGACTCTAACTTAGGGAAATAACCTTAGGACCTAGGGATATGACTCAAATAAGTGAAAAAGTATAGTGATATGACTCAAATAAAAATTACATATGACTCAAAAATAAATAACTAGAGCATGCCGAACACATCCGAGGTGAGGAGACGGTCGCGAGTGCTGGAACAGATGGTGATGACCACATCACAGTGAAAATCGGAAAGGGCACTTGGGCAGTAAGGTGGTAACCAAAAGTTCCTCTTGCTATGAAACTCTGGATAGGATGCTCATTACAAGCCCCACCAGAGATCTGCTTCTCTCAAACTATGGACTTGGACCTTCCGTCCCCGTTGATAATAAACCCATCTTTACTTCAAGATTTAGCCAATGTCGATGAACAAACCAACGCTGACCCTATCATCATCGGCAAGGTCAGTCAATGAACCATCTGCCCGGACCTATCGTCCATGTTGATGAATAAACCCATCTTTGCATCAGCATTTAGCCCATATTGATGAACAAACCAGCGCTGATTCTTGTCATCATTTGGCAAGGTCAGTTAATGAACCGTTAACCCAAAGCTTTTGTCCGCGTTAATGAATTAACCTACTTTTGCTTCGATATTTGGCCAATGTCGATGAACAAATTGACACTGACCCTTGTCACCATCAGCAAGATCGGTCAGTATCCCATTAACCTAGGCCTTTCGTCTGCATTAATGAACAAACCTACTTTTGCTTCGGCATTGAGCCAATGTCGATGAAAAAATCAGCACTGACCCTTGCCATCATCGGCAAGACCGGTCAGTATCCTATTTGTAGAAACCCTGAAATTTTTTTTTGAAGATATAAAAATTTAAATTAAATAGCAACTTAATTCAAGTCGTCATTTTATTAATTAACGGCTTTTTAAGAAGTTGTCACTTAAGTAAATAATGACCCTTTATAAGGCGTCAATTCATCTCGAAGGATGGTAAGAATCCTACTTGGAATATAAAGGAAAATAACGCCCCTCCGTAACTCCCGATACAGTGATAAAATTTAATTATAGCAATGATTTTATGGCCCACTCCACGTAGGGAGGTAACAGGCTACACAATGATGCTGGGAGCACCGATCTTGGGTTGACGGGCAATAAGGCGGCGCGGTTCTGGGGCGGTTACGGGCTGTGGCTCCAGATCTGAAATTTGCTGGCCGGCATGACAACAAACAGAGTTGTCCAAAGGGACATTGACCTCCGGGGACCTTCTGAAGGCGGCGGCTCATCGAGACGATGGCAGAGGGTCCATGGTCGACCCTCGAGAGTGGCGGTTGCTAGACGTACATGGGCATATTTTTCAGTTGATTTATATGGTAACCTCCTTTGCTGGCATGTCTGGGGATAGAACTGCGCGCTTTGGCAAGATCGGACACGACGCCCAGATCTGGTGTCAGATTGGGACGAGACCAACTCCAATGCGAAGAGGACTTGACGGGCTTCAAACCATCCAATTTTAGGATCCTTCCAATAGTCAAATTTTATATGGAAAAGGCTGTACCACTATGGTTTTTCTAGCTCAGACAGCAGGGCTAGCTGTAACTTATCTGTAACAGGGGTTTGACCAAAGGTAAAAGAGTGGATCTAGGATTTGGGGAGTTTTTAGATGAGAGGGGGGGAAGTGCTGATCACGCACACAGAGTTTGGTGGCGATCTGAATTGGTTTGGGGGGTGATAAAATTGGTTTACTAGGTGACTATCTTGTAGATCTGCACATAGTCAGACTCTGAGAGGGGGAAGGACGATGGTGGGAAGGGACTCAAATGGCATCTGATCGAAGTAAAAATTGAACTGGGGATTGGGGAAGACGAGATGAACCAACCCTGAGCAAATCAGCTCGATCCAATGGTTGGATATGGATTTATAGATCCATCTTCAACCTTCTATCCAGTAACTCAGAATCCTAGACAGTATGCTGAAAAAATGACCGTGGTGACACGATGGCAGCACGAAGGGAGGCGGCGATGGTGGCGGCTGGAAGTCACATCCCGTAGAGAGGATAGGGGTTCGAATCACTCCCAAGAAAGGGCTTCACACCCTGGATCGATGAGGAAGAAGATGAAGAACTAGAGAGGGAGAGGGGGCTCCCATGGCTGCTTTTGAGTTTTCATTACCTAGTCCATATCTCTTTACGGTGTCTGTGGTTCACTTACCTTAATTAAAGTGTTCTATTAATTATTGTTCTATTTGCTTATTAATCCCTTTGGTCTTTCGATGCATTGTTGTTAATTCTGGCGAAAATTCGGCAGCATCTCCCTCTGACCTGGACGTAAGGGAGAGCGGGGAACGCGCCCACATGGAGTGGCGGAACCCAACAATAGGGGGGGCGGACGTCCGCGGACGACAACGCCTCTAATGAAACCTCGAAAAGTACGGAGGGGATGATGAGAGAGAAAGGTAACTCTCGGACTGGCTTTGGGTGACTAGGGCAAGGGGGTGAGAAGGTGTACCGGCCAAGGAGCACAAGGGCATACCGAGAAGGAATGACCAACGGTATGCTGGCGAAGAAGGCCAAAGGGTTGAGGGTGTACCGCTGGGGAGAGGGCTAGGGGTGTACCACTGAAGAACAAGGCTGAGTGTGCCGTTGGGAAAAGGGCTGAGGGCGTACCGCTGAGGGTAAGGTTGGGTGTGCCACTGGAGGGTTGTTCAGGGGTGTACCGCTGGAGGGCTGAAGAAGCTGGACTGAGGGCCAGAATGTGGTGGAGCATTTTTTTTGGATGTCCGGAGAAGGCTTGGGCCACAGAAGAAGGAAAATCACCAAGAAAAGGTGAGGGAAGCCATCAAACACGTAGGAGAAACCAAACAAACAGAGGCGGTGGCGAAAGCCTCAAGAAAGAAGTTTTGCTCATGAAAGACGAAGGCCATAACTAGTCTCGTACATTCCGAAACACCGGAGTGGGAGATACAAGCTATGGGAGAGGGGGGGAAGAAGAGAAGGAAAGAAAGGAATGAGGGAGGTCGAGGCCGAGCAGAGGCGACTACTTCCTGCTCCCTCTCCCTCGCTACAGAATCTCTCTCTCTCCCTCCCTTACTCTCTCTTCTCTCTCAGACAGTGGTGGCGGAGCAGCGACCGGGGAGAACGGCGGGCACTCCTTCTCTTCTCCTCTTCTTCCTCTTCTCTTCTGGCTCCTGCTGCCCGGTGGTGGCTCTTCTTTCTTCCTCTCTGTTCTTCTTTTCTTCTATGCGTTTTTGTCTGTCCCCCCTTACCTCTCGGTAGAAGAGGGCTTTTTATACTCCCACGGGTGGGAGCCTTCGACCACGACCGATGGAGGCGGGAAGTGACCAGCTTTAATGGGGATTTGACTTTTCCATCCTTGGTGGCAGGGGGAGTAGGTAGTGTGCCCCTCTCTCCGTTTGACACCTCAGGTGGGCCACTGCGCGCCACGAATCCATAGGGGGATAGCGTAAGATTTGTTCTGTTGGAGGTGTCGTTGGAAGACCCATGCCGTTGAAAGGGCTGGATGTATCGCTGAAGGACCCAGCGAAGGTGTGCCGTTGAAGGCCCATATGGGCGTACCGTTGAAGGGCATTGAAGGGCATGCCACTGAAGGGGCATTTGGGCGTGCCGCTGAAGGGGCATTTGGGCATGCCGCTGAAGGGCAGCATGGGGGGTGCCGCTGAAGGGGAATTTGGGCGTGCCGCTGAAGGCCCGTATGGGGCGTGCCGCTGAAAGGGCATTTGGGTGTGCCGCTGAAGGGGCATTTGGGCGTGCCGTTGAAGGCCCGTTTTAAGCCTGATTGACGATCCACTTAACTCTCTTCGGGGCCCACGAATTGTGGGCCTCCCGGGGGTTGGTTTCTCTTCGCTGTCGTGACTCCTAAAGTGGTTCCACGGCAGTGTGTTATTTATTCGGAGGGCCCGGGCAGGACGTGTTCTCCGTAATCTCTTCAGTTGAAGTTGTTGTTGATGCTGAATTAGTCGGGATATATGGACGGTAATTTTACACGTCCACAGTAACTCATGTTGCTGAGTACTTAACCTAGTGCATTCTTAGCGTGTACGCACTTAAACTCGGTGCACCATGTGCTGTGGCACGCATTTGAGTCGGTGCAACTCTCGCACCGTGTGCATTGAGTCAGTGCACTTATATATTTGGCATGTCTCTGCATGAGAATTATGTATTTCTTGAGCCCGTGCAAGTTTTGGCACGATGCTTATCAAGTTGGTGCATTTCTTGCCTTGCACACACACTGCTCATGCATCTCTTTGCTCTGCACTTAGGCTATATCTGTGCATAGTTTCCTTGACGTATCTCTACTGTGCTGGTGCACATTGGCCTGTATGCCTTATTAAGTCAGTGCATTCGTCTATTGTACGATCAAGTAAGCCTGTGCATTTGTGCTCAAATATCTATTGAGTTTGTGCAAGGGTGTTTTGATGATCTATCAACTCTATGCATTCACTATATGTGTCTGATTATTACTTGTCCTGACAGGCTAGTAGGATGACTGCTCATGACTGGATAAGAAGGGTACGTGATCCAAGGTAGATCATCCCTGAAGGAATCCGCCACATGGACTCTCTCTCTCATCCAGATTCTGACATGTGGCCAAGACTCTCCTGAAGCTTCCAGGTGGGAGTGTTCTCTCCACACACCTAGGGCATGAGCACGTGGATCTCAGGCAAAAGGAGTATATAAGATCCGTCTCCTACGAACAAGAACCTAAGAAGAATTCTGAAGAGGAGAAGGATAAGTATAATCGGTGAGATAGAGAGAAGAGTAGGAGAGAGTAGTAGTGAAGTGAAGAGAAGAAGTAGAAAAAGAGAAAGAAATAAAGAGAGAGATAGAGAGCTCGAAGAGAGAAAGAAGCGCTTCAACAAAAGTTTTGCCTTCTACTGGATCGTGGATCAAATCTAGGCCAATCAGCTCCTTGAGAGCCACAACTGTGTTTGCTTTCATTTACAGCTTTCAATCGCTGTGTTTTTCCCATCCTTTGTTTCTCTTTTTACCTTTATTTCAAGCTGTTTGTCAGCAAAGCAAGTTGTGTTGCTCAGCAGTAGTAGAGGAGGATTCCTCTGGTCGGCCAAGCTATATTGCCCAGCGGATGGTGAAGCTGTAACACCCAGCGGTCAAGCTATGAGTCAGCGGATGGCTAAGCTGTGTTGCCCAGCGGAAGCAAGCTATGATGCTCAATGGTTGTAGGCAAGCTGTGAGGCCCAGCTGCTAAGCTGTGTATCAGCGGAAGCCACACTCTAGTTGGAGTGTGGGGTGGACGTAGGTCTATGGACTGAACCACCTAAAAATCCTCGTGCACTGCGTGGTTTACATTGTTGTGTGTTCAGCGCTAGATGCATACTAAGGATCTCGCACTAATTCCTTATCCGATTGACTCCGCTAAGTGTATAGGTTTTTCTGCGTCTGCTGGGAGTGCAAGTTAAGTGTTCAGCTGTGTGCTTCATTAAAGCATTTCTCAGTTCAGTCAATCAGAAGCTTAGTCTGTCGAACAATTCATATTCACGAACCAACAGATTTGCCTTTGTCTCACGAACCTCTGAGGTGCCTTCATATATTAGCCTCAACTTCTCACACATTTCCTACATAGATGAGCACATTGACACACGTGGGAACTCGTTCGGATCTATAGCGCACTGAATGATATTTATAGCCTTATAATTGAAACAAGATTTCTTAATATGTTCTTCACTCCATTTATGCTCATCCGGAGGCAACTGATGTGGTCCTTTGCTGACCACCCTCCAAACATCAAACTCCTATGCTCTTAAGAGCACAGTCATCCTATTCTTCCAGTACGAGTAATTTTTCCCCTCAAAGTGTGGTGGACGATGGATTGAATGTCGCACAGGGAGCATTCCTCTGTTAGCCATAATAAAATCAATGGAATCTTTTCTCTACAATTGCAAGATTGTCTATAGATCAGAGACCTGCTCTAATACAAGATGTTGGACCTAAATATACCAAGCGTGGACAAGAAGGGGGGGTTGAATTTTTCCCCAATCCGAGAATAAATTTAAAAGCAATAGAATAAGAATCGAACTAAGATATTAATCTAACGAAATTCAAGATGAAGATATACATGATATGATTCACTCAGTCTACCCTTCACACTCGAGGTAACTAGCAAGATGAACACACCACACACACAAAGAAGCAAACACACAAGGCATAGGACTTTTAGGTGGTTCGACAGGACCTTCACGTCCTCCTACATCCACCCCTCACCAAAAATAGTGAGGATTCACTTGCTCCAATAAAAGCACACACAGAGTGTTACCTCCAACACACATGGAGATTTCGTCTCCAAAATGATCCAACAACTGGATCTGAAAATCACACACACATGCTGTCAGAAATGCAGCAAGCCTCACATGACCGTGTGCAGACGGTTACACACACAGAGAATTACTATAAGATTAGAAACAAAATGAATGTTCAAAGCAATGGTTCAACGAAATGATGATCAAGGAAATCTCCCTGATCCGCAGTGAAAAGCTCTAGGAGAAACACGATCCGGATGCAGCTTCGTCTTCTTCGATCCTCTCCTTCTCTCTAATTTTCTTCAAGCTCCTGGTACTGGAAAATAAGCTTACAGAGTATCTCTCTTTTTCTTCTGGAGGTGCATCGACCTGATAGCACAAGTTGTGAACATCCTCTCTCCCCCTCGTTTCTCTCCCCCTCTCACTCATTCTCTCTCCTCCGCCCCCTTCTTACTCGTTTACGCTGTGTCGACCCCGGATCGAGGCGCAAGAGGTACCGTTGGACTCGGCTCATTGTGAGGATCGCGCCGGTGCCTTCCATTCCACGGTTCGAGGGGCATGGGAACGGTACGGGTCGGGGAAGGTCGTGGAGCTTTGTCGTCTGCATGCGCATTTTTCAAGGTTGTCGTCGTGATCGAGGTTGGGGGATGGACTCCTTACTTCGTTAGGATCAATTTGGTATCACATGCACGTCCATGTGTAGGCATTTTCATCATTTTTCGTGCAAGGTACATTTTTGGGGTTTTTAGGCTAAATTGCTTGTAAAATTCACCATGGCCATTGAATTTACATTTTGATGCATGCTGTAGTTGTAAAAATTTGTTATTTAGCTTCTCCTACCCTTTTTCTTTTGTTTCGCATCGATCTGGCTCGACCGGAGGGGAGTTCGGTTCCGAACTCGTCCCTCTCGTTTCCCAGCTGATATAACGCGCCTGTCAGAGGCCATTATATGCATAACGGACCCTTGGGGGTGCGTCATGTTCAACATGACAGACCATTCTTGGACCATTATGTGACCGTCATTTTTGTAGGTCTGTAGGTTGTGGGGCATGATGGACTAGATCCGGTCTGCCATGACCAACATAACGCCCTTCTCGTAGTGCATTATGTGGTGTGTAAAACTGTGGATTTTTGTGGATTTCATACGTTCAGGTGACTTTAACGGACCGAGCCAGGTGCGTTATAGTCTCATAGCGCACTAGCCTTGGCGCATTATGTTTCGTGTGGTTTTGATGGTTGTTCGGGTGAGTATAACGCGCATGAGGAGGTGCATCATACTGAGCATAACGCCCCAGCAATGGCACATTATAGTCTACATATCTGAGTTTTGGTATTCGCATGGGCGAGCATAACGGCCTGGGGGAGGCGCGTTATGGTCACATAACACCCCGCCTTTAGTCCGTTACACTCTACTATTTTGGAAATTTTGGAAGAGCATGTTTAATTCCCGTTTATTGCATTTTATGCTACGCCTATGTTATATTCAATAAATTCCTACTGAGTATTTTACTCACCCTACGTTTTCGGTTAACATCACAGGTAATTCCGATGACGAACCCCAAACACATGGGGATGGGTTGGAGTGAACGAGGGATCAAGTTTATCTTAGTTACCTAGGTTTATGAGCATTACTTTTGCTAGAATTACGTACTTGGAAGTTGTATTATGCCTTTTAATGCCTAAGAATGTTGTAAAACTCTATTTAGATGAAATAAAAGTATCTTTTTCTTCTGATCTCTCCTTGCGATTTGACCTCCACTTATACATGCTCTGATTGACATAAGTATTATGACTCGTCATACCTCGATTTTCAACGTCGGGGCATGACAGTCTTTGTGGTATCATAGCCTAGGTTTCATAAACCCTAGGTTTCCCTTGATATAGGTTCTAGATGTTGATCTAGCAATTTGGATAGGATCTTGAACCTTCCCGGTAAGATTAGGTAGAGCTAGGGGCTAAGTTTTAAAGAATGATTAATCAAGAAATAAACAAAATGGTTAAGTTTTTTAGTTGCACTTGCAGGTTTAATTCTCATTAATGGCTACCGAGAGAGCTCAATGGCGCAAGATGCAATAGACGGTGCAGGGTTTAACTCAAGCTCTACAGCAAGTTGCTCAGGGAGGAGCAAACCGAGGAGCCAAAAATTTACATAGGAATTTCAAGAGTATGAACTCTCCTAAGTTTGCAGGGTCCACCGACCCGGATGAGGCTGAACATTGGGTAAGGGAAATCGAGAGGATATTTCGAGTCATGCAGTGTGCTAATGAGGAAAAGGTCCTACTCGCCACCTTTCAACTAGAAGGGGATGCCCGTACTTGGTGGGAGTCGGTCAAAACAACTCTATCGCACTACCATGTGTTGTGGGAAGAGTTCGTAGAACATTTGCACAACAAATATTTCTTCAATCAAGTGCAAGAAAGGAAGCTCGCTGAATTTGCTTCCTTGAAGCAATGAGGTTTGACGGTGGAGGAATATGAAGCGCAATTCGTGAGGCTATCCCGGTATGTGCCACACCTTGTGGGTACTGAAAAGATGAAGGCGAGGAGGTTTTTAAATGGTTTAAAGCCGTAGTATATTACTCAACTCAGCCCGATGGATATCCAAGTATATACTGATGAGGCTAGAGAACTGGAGCACAGGGTCGACCACCGGGGTCTCCCGGTGTGGTTCAAAGACACCCGGAGAACAAAAAAAGAAGCTAGTAATAAACTACACATATGACTGAAATCCATCAACCTATGGATCCTATGGGGGGCAAGGTAGGGCTTAATCCCAATTTCCTCAGAAGGGTCAGAGTCAAGTACTTGTTCGCGTCACTGAACCTCCAACAAAAAATTGGTTTGGCAATTGATCTATAATGGGGCAGATTCTAATGTTCAAAGGGTGCAGGCGTAGGCATTGAAGACCCAATCTGCTCGGCCCCTTCTGCCTACCTTTGTGTGATGATCATGAAGCAGTCCTGCTAGTTCTTAACATTGAAAATGGTGGACGAGAAATCTATGAATTTTTTCCACTGTGATCCCTAAAGTACATAGTACTCACCGCTACTAAAGCTAGGACATCGTTAGAGGTAGAAAAGGAGCGAAAGAAATTCATAGAGGGGGTGATGTCGATATCATCACAATGCAAGACGAAAATGCACAATATTGTCTAGGAATTGGGCACCAGTTGTCCCCAGTAAACCCGATAATAACAAAGGAGGCACTCAAAGAAAGCGGGGATGGGGAGATGGAAACAAACGTAAAAAGCCTCAAATGAAATGGCAATTCCCTCGAGGCAAGACGATCCCAACTTCTCATCCTCTTTGGGGAAGAGTATGTCATACTTTGCAGGGATATGCTAGGCTTCCCTTAAACCTAGGATCACACGGTAGACAAATAGGAGGAGAACAAGGACGAGTAGGAGCCCCCAAGGTGCTCGGACCACTCTGTGGTCCTCTGCGAGAGAGCCTTGAGGCCTCAAAGAAGGATTCCTCACTAGACCCCCTAGAAAAAAGAAGTTTCCTATGGAGAGGCATGGTGTAGCACTAAAAAAAGGAGGTGTCAACAAAAAATAAGAAGCCTGGAAAACTGAAAAGATGGCGAAGGAGGAACAACGAAAGCCTGACACCGGAGAAGATGAAAGTAAGGCCTCATGACACCTTCCTATGCTGGGGCAGTGACCTATTGGTCACATAGTCGAATGTTGTTAGATATGGTTTCTTACATGGTGTTTGGGAGTATTTTTTTATTAAAAGCTCTTTTTACCCACTAAATTGAGACACTAAACCATTATTTTTTTAAATATTAAAAAACATAACAAAATAACACTTTTACGGCATTTCCCATCAACAATTTTGCAACACATCAAGAAACCAAACCTGTGCACTATAATTTTGTAATACCAAATCATTGGGGCCAATTTGTCAAATCTTTCTTCTTTAAAACTAAGCAATGATTCTCTTATTATACGAATGATCTTAATCATTAGCTCACTGTTTTATCTATTTTTAGCCGACTTTGACAACTGGTTAGTGTTAGAATAGGGTGGTTTATCCGTGCAAATGGATCTTAACTGACTTTGACAACCCATGTCTTTATTCGGAGAACAAACTATTCAACCCATGAAATTCGGGTGACTACCCGACCTCGGTTAGGACGAATACGCTATCCCATTGATTGCATAATAAGTTAAGTGGATAAGTTAAATCATAGGTAAGATATTTCATAAAATACACCAAAATATTTTGATTGGGAGATAAGGTAACCTGAAATATCCTTAAGAATTGTAAAAAAGTTTAACCCTCCTTGTTCTACCATTTTGGTAGGACAAGTTATGTCGGGATAAACTAGGATAAGAGCTTATCCCATGGAATACCTTGTATGAGCAATCAAAGGGAATAGGCTAACTTTCAGTGGGATATCCTAATTTATCCTGATTTATCCCCCAAACAAATAGGGCCTAAAATAGTTGAAGAGTCTCCACATGTAGTCTTTGATGAAACCATGACTAAAACAGAAAATGGTCTACGCAGGGAACAAGATGATGGAGAAATTCTGAAAGAAGGAAACTCTGCAGACCAATCGGATCATGAAGATGAACCTAAAGAAAATAATGCAGAGGCACCTGATAATCAGGGGGAGGTAAATGAGGATCAAAGTAATCAAGTTATCAATGCGAGATTTCTTAGAGACCATCCTGTAGATAATGTAATTGGTAACTTACATGAACCTCCTAGGACCAGAGGTTATTTTAGAGCTCAGAATGAATTAAATGCTTTTACTTTAGTGTCTCATGTTGAACCCAAGAACATTGACAGTGCCCTTAATGATGTGCATTGGATCAATGCCATGCACGAGGAACTGAATCAATTTGATAGGAACAAGGTATGGCACCTCCCCTCCATAAAATTAGTTCTTAGGTCAGATCTAGTTCTGCCTATACAGATCAGATCTGACCCCCTCTCCCACCATAAAATCCATTTCCCCCTCAAAACTTCCTCAGAAAATTACCCTCAAATTCTGGCACATCCCTCATAGCCCCCTTTATCATCCATAAAAAGCCCAGCTCCCAGATTCATCGTCTCCCCTCTGGTCAACCCTCATTCTCAGGCAGATCCCCTTACTGCCCTACCTATTCTGGATCTAAGATCTAGCGTGTTCTAAATTCAGCCATGGCAAATACAGAGGTAGAGAAATTCCTACCCTAGCCTAGCATCGTAGGTCTCTGAGAGGGCTCTTCAACAGCACTGGTCTCACCTTGTTCCGACGTCAGACCAGATCGCAGTAGTCATTCTCGCTGGATCGCGCAGGCCTGTCATGAAATGGGACAGCAGAAAAGAGAGTCAAAGACAAATCATCCAAAACCACGTCGGTGCCAAATCAGTGACCGCTGCTCCCAAAGGTCAACTAGGGACCTGCTGACTTCGTCCCGGTGGAGCGTCGCATTCAGAAGCCATCTAGAGGATGACGTCCCTTTGGACGTCCGTGTTTGCTATCCTGCTGGCCATCAAGTTACCGACCTGGCTGCCTGCCACCACGCGGAACCTATCAACGTGATGCCCGCCAACCCAAGTTTGGTGCTCCCGGAGTCCTTGTGTAGCCCTTTACCTCCCTGCATGGAGTGGGCAAAAGAAATCACTTCTGTAAATTAATTAATATTGCTGTACCGGGAGTTACGGTCTTGGCTGGGATGTCTTCCCTACGCCCCAAGTGTGGAGGTACACTCGCCGCCCTCTACTTTTCTTATTTGCTTAGCTAGTATAAGTTATTATGCCGCTGCTTGTGAGCATGTTAGGATCCTAGCTCATTTCATTATTTCATTCACCACTACGAGAGAGAGCGAGACCTACCCCGTGCCTCGATCCGAGCACGAGAGTGAGCCGACCACCCTTGACTCACTGCCAGTTTCTCAACCGCGCACGTCCGCACGCTTCCCTCGCTAAGGGACGAGTCGCGAGCTTGCTTAGAGTCCCAGGTTCGCTATCCATCCCGCATCAAATTTGTATCAGAGCATGGTTGAGTCTAGAATCACAGTTAAGATAAGTGACGAAACTGAGTAACCAGGAAGTGTCCCTGAGACAAAGATACAACTCGTGTCAAAAGATTAGTCATACCATTTTCAGTAATTAAAAATAAAAATTGGAGTCATACGTAGTTACCAATATTCGAGCATTGTGTATGAAAGTGTATGGATGATATGTTCCATTTTGTGTCCTTTAGAAAACGTGATTATCCATATTGTCTTGAACTTCATTGCTCAATCTTTACAAATACACCTTGGGTTTGATTGTCTGAATGTCCTTTATAAATCAGTCATCTTTCATGGTTAATGCGGTACTTTATTTATGTAAGCATGACCCACTTAGTATTGTACATGCACATCATGTTCTACAATCGATTGCATTATCTTACACCCATTCCGAAGGGACTTGCATGAGTCTATATCCTGTTATGCATGCTTGAGTGCCTGAATGCTTGATCTATATTGATCACATCATGATTCATTCCATAGTCTGCATCTATAGGTTATACTTGTAAATAACAACTTAAATAATCTATTGTTAGTTGATTTTTGTTCTTGACAACTGGGGGAGAATAACGTGCTTTTTAGCACAACACATTTTGTGTATAGCTTAGTTTCACACTCTGCATATAGCATAGTTTCCTTATACTCTGTGAGCATAGTTCAATCATACGCTCTGCATATAGTTCAAACATGTTGCATTTTGCTAATAAAGTCACACTCTTATGATCAGTTCATAATTCCCGCATCTTTGTTAAGAAATTACTTAATTGCTCTCACCTTCCCTTCATGGGAAGTTAATTGCTGGGTTTGTGCGCTCATTTCTCATTTTATTTTGGAAACTTCACAGTTACTTCTTAGTCCCCCATTTCTTTTTGATAATGCCAAAGGGGGAGAGAATGATTTGGATAGTCACAATATATTGTCATCATCAAAAAAAGGGAGATTGTTGGGTTCAGTGCGCCCCCTCGTTATCTTTGACAATGATTTTGATGATTCTAATATATTGTGTGTCTTATACTTAATGGCGTCTTCATGATAAATAAGCTAACATGATGATATCTTGTTTTGCAGGTTAAAAGTCAATGGTCTTTCATGAATACATTTCTGATGTTGACTCATGCGTGCTGTGCCCACAAATATACAAGTCTCGCAGAAGGAAGAAGAAACAAAACTACAACTACACGGGGCATACCCCGGGCAAAAATAAAAAGGACAGACCGACGGCTGGCACTCTACGTGCGGTCTCCAAAACCACGAGAACCACTGGTGGACGACTGAGACGGCTCACCTGCAAGAGGAAAGGGTGAGTCACAGCCAGACTCAATAGGGGTCATGCGGATCTGACGCGGGACGAACCCAGTCGAGACACTGGGACCTAAGCCAGCAAACAACGAGCACAGATCGTCTAAGCAACAAGGCGAACACTCGCGCGTATAGCGGACTCCACTCGGAACTCGTAGTGACGGATCGGTAAGCTGTAGCTCGCGAGGAGGCCAGACACGGTCCGAGTAGTGATGAGAGTGGTAGCAAACCACCCGAGGGACAACGTATTAGGCACCGGATTCACCCGGGTGGACCGATACGGTGGGGATCGGTTCAAATGTACGTTCACTCACCGGCTGCAAGAACTCACGAAAAGTGGAAGTTTAGATTGGGCACCCCCCACACGGGTGCTACAGTTGGAACCAATACTAAGCAAGCAAATTGGAGCAGCAATCGCACGTACCTAGCCCGTCCGATGGACCGGCTCCGGTCAGAGATGAGGGTGAGCTGGGGAGCGTGCGCATCCGGTGAACACGCTGCGTCGGTGTAGCTCGACGTCGATCCCTGCTAATGCAATCACTACACTCCACGCAGGGAGGGGATCACGGGGATGGGCAAATTAGTACATGCACTACCCTCACGCAGGAGGGGGGGAACAAGGGGTGGGGGAATCCAAACTGCCGATCTGCACCGCCTTATCAGGATGCCACCTGCTTGTCCTGTGCCGTATGCCTAGCTCCGTCGTTCGATCAAAGTGCTGTCAACACCTGGACAAAGGCTGGTGGATGCCAAAGAACTCTTGAAAGTCTGACATCGAGCTGAGGTCGCTGGAAGGTGGAGAGGGTCGCAGCCGATGGCCTGCACAGTTCTGTCTCACCAAACAGGTTGGCATGGTCGAAGAGCGTTGGCTGGTACGCTCGCTGTAGAACTCCAAATGCGACGGGACCAACTCGGGGGCGTAGCAGACAGAGAGCACTATGATCCCTCAAGAGCTGGATAATCCCAGAGTTGCATGATTATATTCCTTAAACCATGAATTTTTATAGGGGACATTTCAAGAAAGCATATAGTCTTCAGATAGAAAAAGAGTATTTTAACTCCCCCTGAATCAATGCAGATGGTCAGCCTCAGGAGTGGGCAACAAGGAAGGCTTGGTGTGACACATGATCACTAACATTCTACACGAGTAATTACATTCCAGACCTTACACTCACTTGATGTTTTGCTCACCTTCAGACCAAACATGATGCATTTCGATAGACCAATCTGTAGATGGACACCTCAATAAACTCCCTCTGAATGTGTGCATGCAGCCAAAGTATGTTTGGAGTTTTGATTTTACATGAATGCAACTAAGTCTAAGATCAACTATATGCCTAACCAGACCAATATATGCAGGAACTCCCCCTATTTGATTGCATTCTTATGCTATATGTAACTTGACTAAAGGTACCTGACGAAGGTATGTCCTTACGCATAGTGAAGGTTTTCAGATAGACATAATCTACCCTTCCACCAACACCATTTTATATACCATTTAGTCAGTATATGACATGCAATGCAAGGGACACATGAACAATGTGATGCTGCAAGAAAGCTATCCAAAGACTAGATACTGACATTCAATTTAAGAATAAATGCAGATTATTCTATCCATATTTTTCTTGTAGCCTACATAGACCAAGCTCCCTTCTAAGTGAGGAGAATCTTCAATATCGTTATTGCTGTTCTCGTATTGATCTTCCTTTCAATTTTGCTATCAGAGTTAGCAAGAATGCTTCATGATTGAGTCTTTATCGCTTCAAGGCAATGGGATCTGGTTTCTCACCAGTCATAGCCATTGCTTTACAATATATTTCATGTCACAGGGTGTCCCTTTTTCCTCTTTTTTTTGTAAGCACATTGTTTAAAATCACTCTTGCAATTAAAAAATTCACCCAGATTAGCCTCTTTATTCTCAATTTCAGATTGTCAGAAAAGAGCTTAAACATAACTCATCAAGTTGTTTTAAGGCTTTTCCATAAGTAAAACTCCCCCTTTTCAAGATCCTTAATCCCAGAGTTGCATGATTATATTCCTTAAACCATGAATTTTTATAGGGGACATTTCAAGAAAGCATATAGTCTTAAAAATTTTAGATTTTTTATAAATAACCCCCACCCCCTCTCTTTCTCTCTTTCTCTCTTACTCACTCTCTCTCCTCCCTTTCTCCCCCTCTCACTCCGGGTGGCTGACGGAGGCGGCGAGGGTGAGGCGGTGAGGTTCGTGAGGTGAGGATGAGACGAGGATCGAGGTAGTGGTGCTCATTCATGATTTCGTGGACCTGGTGGGGCTTTCATGGCGTTTTCCTGGCAGATCGACATCCTCGGTGTGTAGAATCTTCGGGAGGTAGGGGGATGGTTCCCTAACCCATGTACTTCCTTTCCCGTGATTTTGGTATGCCGAGATGTGTTGAGCGGGGTTTATTTCATGTCGAGATCAAAATCGCAAGTTTGTGGTGAGCGGCGGTTTTTGGCCGATTCGAGGCCCGATCATAATTTGGTTTGGGTTTTTCGGTAGTGAGAATGTCTCGGGATGAATTTCCCTTATTTTTCCCTTCACCCAAGGGTGAATGGGGCGTGGAACCGAGCTTGGGGCGGAGCTCAGTCTGTCCGTGGGTAAATGCAGGAGGTGGCCACTTTAGTGGCCGTCTGCGCCCTGGTCTGGGCCAAAGGTCTAGACGCCTAGGGGTGTTGGGCGGCTAGGACCCTGGCCACCCTCACCCAGCAAGGCCCAGAACTGGGCAGCCAGCCAGATGGCTGCCCAGGCCTCTGGGTGGCCCAAGATGTGGCCGCCTAGGCCAAGGGGAGCCCAGGTGCTGGGTGGCCACTAGTGTGGCCGCCCAGGCCTCTAGGCGGCCAATGGGTTGGCCGCCCAGCCTAGTCAGCTTCCAGGCCGCTGTGTTTCACGTTCCTTTGCCCCGAGGTGTCCGTATGCAATACAGACTCATAGGAGAGGTGTCCAAGTGATTCTTCGTGATTTCGGAGGTACCGTATTACCTTGATTTGCACGCTCATATGTTTGAAGGGTCTGGGTGACCCTGTGTGTGTGTTCTGGGTTTTTGTGTTATACTTGAGTGAGTCCCCGTGAGTCGATCTGAGTGCGGAGGGCCTTCCCCGCACCATGTGGGTTTCTCTGAAAAGTGGTTTTCAAATGGGCCACATGTATGGCCTTGGACTGTGAGTCCAGTTAACCAATATGCGGTAGAAGTTTTTCGTACACCACCCCCTAGGGAGACTTCCCCACTCTCCCAAGCAACCTCTCCTCTCCCTAGGGAGAATCCTACTCCCAACACGCCCTTTCATCCTCCAAGACACCCCTTCCCATCCCCAAGGCAAGCATTAACCCCCCCATTAACCACTCATTCAAACCAAGGGAGAGAGATCTCCCTCTCCCTCTCCCTCCCAACACCAAATTTGCAGCTTCCCCTCCCTCCACCTGCTAGACCTCCTTCCAGCCCACATTCTGCCACTCCCTCACCTTGGATCACCCCCTCCCTAACCCCCTCACATCTAGGGGTCACCCCCACACTCATCTAACCCCATTTCGCCCCCCTCCTACTCCACTTCCCATCGGCAAGTTGCAGACACTGCCTCAGTTCGCAGGCAGCAGAGGAGCACCCAGTTGTAGAGCCTGCCACATCTTCATCCTGGAGTCCCTGGGAGCACAAGAGATACCGTTGGAAGCGTCGTCTATTCTAATTCGCAACGGAGGTGGTCCCGCCCTCACCTGAGTTCGTGATTGCCTGGAGGAGTCGTCACCGCTGGACTGCGCAGTTCCTCCCTGGCAGACACTCAACTATGTATTGTAGAGGCTACCATGACCAGTACCTTGATGATCTTAGAGCAGAGTTTGGCTGAAGACTTCTTCTATGAGTCCCATCTCATCACCAAGAAGCAGGGCCCCATTTGGATCTTGGAGTAGTAAGTTCCGAATTTCCTCCCTAGAGTGTGCAGGGTCATTCCTCTTAGGGATTGGCCTAATACCCTATCACTGTTGGGGGTCTCCTTGTCTACTCCGACCTCCGAAGGTGGCCTCGTGGGTCTCCATTCAAAGAGGACTCGACCACGAATGCAACGGTTCTAGTTTCGCCTGCATCAGAGCACGGGAGCAACCGTGGTGGCCTCTCCTTCAATCAATAGCAACCCTGGTATTGACAGATTCAGAACCGAGCAGCCCTGATCCCGATCCTGCCCCGGCCATCGTCATATGTAAAAAAATCCACAAACATTTTGGCGTCCTCCTGGGCAAACCCTGGAGATTTTGGCGCTGGTTTCATCACCAACGGAGTTCGGGAGAGCTAGTGGCAGCACCAACAACGACTACCTATCAGGCTGTTCCAGAGAGCTGGCAGAACCGATGATCTTCTTCCACTTCAGCTTCTAGCGTAGTTTTCCCCACCCCACATGGCCGGCTGACCACCCCTCCCTCCATGGAGATACATTTTGGGTTGTAAAACTAATCCCCACCCCCAGTCCAACCCCCTTACAAGGGGCGTAGTGCATGCTAATTAAAATTTCATGTTGAAGCTTCATCGGCGCGGCATGCGGGTAAGCCCATGCTTCCTCGCTCGGCCTCATCCCTGGTCGGGATCGGTATCTTCACACTGGTCAGGTGAGCTTCGGTTATCCCCCTTGCTGGTTTCTTTCCATTACTGGTTTAGTATTGCTGCTAGTGCCGTCGGACAGTAAGTGAGTGTCGGATCCCGAATTACTATTGTGTGAGTGACTACCATAGGGGAGTTGTGAGAGAGCCATTACATCAAACACCCTCGGTGTGCTGGCTTCCACCAAGAGTGGGCATCCTAGGACCCTTAGGGGTTCAATCTTAGGCTAGCCAATCCTCGGAGTAGTGAGGTCCCGTCCCAGACCCTCACCACTATCACCTGGTTGCCTACGGGCACGAGAGTGCGCTTCGCACGTGAATCCGCTCGAGTGAAGCCACTGGTCTAGCGAATTCTATTTTCTTGCTAGGTCCAAGGGGTCTTTGGTCTAGTTGTTGCATTTCTTTAGTGTGCCACCACCTCCGTCCTAGGTCGTGTCACATCATATTATCTTATTTTTATTGTTCTCTTCTACACTCTTCTTGATATTAATCTCGTATGCCATTAATGTTCGCATTAGCTCACTCACTGTCATGGTGGATAGATCCCTGGACTCTTCTATCACAGTGGCTTTAGTGTGCCATGCAGGGGTTAGGGACCTAAGAGTCTTTCTAACCAGATCACTGCCTTGAAATTACTTTCCTAGAGCTTTGAGACTGTTAGTAATCAGTGAGAGCCTCACATACATTTCAGACACATTTTCATCATGCTTCATCTTAAATAACTCAAAGTCTGAGGTGAGCATGTTTACCTTAGTTGCTCTCACCTGGGACATTCCCTCATATATCAGTTCCAGCTCGTCCCACATCTGCTTGGCGGATTTACAGGCTGAGGTCCTTGAGTACTCATCAAGATGAACCACACACTGCATGATATTCATCGTAGTCCAGTTAACAAACGTATTTGCTCTCTAGTCCAAGTATTTTCATCATCCGAAAGTTGAAATGGACCGCTGGTGATGACTCTCCATAGTGCATGACTCTGAGCTCGTAAGAACACCTCCATCCTATTCTTCCAATACAAATAATTGTTATCAGCAAAAAATGGGGATCTATTGATTAAATGCCCCTCAACTAAGAAGCTACGAGCATTGCCGGTTCCAGGTCTTCCCGGGTTGTTGGACCATATTTGGGGAAACCTCGCTCTAATGCCAACTGATGAGAATGGTAATGCGGATGTAGAGGGGGGGTGAATAGATCAGCCCCTTTTAAAATTAATTTAAGAAGATTAGAGTAACACTCAATGAATTGGAAGGAGGAATTACAGTTTTCGTTCTACCCATCAAGCAGAAGCATTCACAAACATATTAAGCACAAGCTACTTAGATGAAGATTCATAAAAGCATACAAGACTGGTACTTGGTGGAGAACTAGTCCAAGGACTTCCTTACGCAAATTAAAACTATCCAGATAGGCTTGACCTATCATTCTAGCAACACCTTTTGATATACCGAGTCTATATGAGAGCAAGAATAGAAGATAGGGAATTCAAACCACAAGGCACTATGAATTTTAGGTGGTTTGACTGCTTCCAGCAATCTATGTCCACCCCTCACCTGATCAGGATGAGGCTTCACTAGTACAAGGCTAACCGTGGATGAATCTGGTTACAAAAATTGATCACATAGCTTCCCATCAGAGGAACAACCTCCTCCCTTCCACTGAACAACATAGAGGGAACCTGTGCTCACCAATCCAAATGAACACAACCCTGATTCTACCGCAGTAGAACTAGTGACACTGCGCTAAGGCAACACACGAGGAAGCCACCTCGCACCCTACTAAGCAAATCAGGACTTGACTAGTTCAAACTGATCACACCTCCGACAAGTGCGACAATGCACTATCAGAGAATAATATACAATATAAATAAAAGGAAACTATGAAAAAAAAAACAAGAAGAAAAGAAAAATTATGAGATGAAAATCAAATGTAGATCTAAATTTTTAGCCCGCCAATTACCCGACCTCACCCTTCGCCAAACAACAACCCTTCGACGACAAGGCCTCCTATGACAACCCCTCCTACTACCAACTCTCCACTACCCATCAGTACGCCAACCTCCACCTCTTCCCAACCTCCACCAGCCCCGACAGAGGCGTCCGAGACTATGGTGCTCCGGAGTGGGCGTATATTCCATAGAGTATTTCCCCAGTGGGAGCAGGAGCCCGCACAAGACCAAGTAGAGCAGGAACCCGAATCGGTGTCGGGCACAGGGTATGATTTATTAAAGCACCTTGATAGAAAACCGACCCGAATTTCAATTTTGGAGTTAATCAAAAGATCCGCTGCACATCAGAAAGCTTTGAAGTAATATCTTGAAAGAGTAATGGTAAATGAAGATATAACAGTGGAGCAGATCACTACAGTGTTGGCTCCAATCAGTAGTCAGCCGGCTATTACTTTTCATGAACATGAACTGGCTCCGCAGTCAACCAGAAAATATGCTCTGTGCATTACAGTAGACATCAATAAAGTGCCAGTCAAGCAGTGCTTGGTAGATACCGATGCTTCCATTAATGTTCTGCCTCCAAGTACCTTGAAGATGTGTGGCATTCCGGAGAACCAGATATGGCCGTCTACCATCACAGTCACCGCATATGACAATACCAAGAAGCCGCCTCTGGGTATGATTACACTAAAAGTGGGATTAGGTCCTGTCACCATTACAGCTGATTTTCACATCCTCGATATGGACCCGACATTCAACGGCATCCTGGGACGTCCTTACATTCAAGAACTTGATGCTGTGCCCTCTACAAATCACCAATGCATCAAATTTCCACACAAACGGTGCATTATCAAAGTAACTAGCATGCCAATCCTGCCAACTGAGGACATACACTCAGCAACTTCGGTCCCTTCCATATGGCCGGCTGATAGGCCATTGCTGTCAGTTTTTGATATTGCCAATCTGCTACAAAATCTGGAAAAGGTTACTCCTTACTCCCCTCCAGCGGTTCAAATGCCACTACAATCATCCAAGGGCAAGAAAAAGAAAGGTCTAATAAATACGCCTGGATGGAGTATTTTAATGAAGATGGGGTACCAGTCAGGCAAAGGGCTGGGCATCAACCTAATCAACTCGTTCTTATCACTTTGCTTTAATTTCAATCCTTTTAAGTGAGTGAGTGCAGTTATATTTTAAATTGTGGCACGACTTTTCAACGACGAGTTTTGTGGCTATCACCCAGGGCTGACGAACATGCTCCACACTCGACCTAGACCCTCCACCTAGGGCCGCCCAAAGAAAAAAAGAAAAAGAAAAGAAAAAAGAGGGACTTAAAATTGTGGTGCCCCGTTGGACTTGCTCAAATGTCCTATTGAGCAAGGCAACAAGGGATTAAAATTTTGATTGTAGTGAAGACCCGAAAGGGTGCTACGAATAAAATTAGGTACCCTGCCACGTGAAAATCTAGAAAGGCACATGGACAAAAGCAAGAAAGGGTTGACTTCAGTGAAAATCCAAAAGGACACTTGAGTTAGTAATGTGATCAAAAAAACTAACAACATTTGCAACTGTCATAGCATTCAAAAAAAAATTGAACAAGGAAAGACCTTTGTCATTGGAAACCCTTTTCCTTGATGAATAAATCCCTCCGGCATCAGACCTTCCATCCTTGCCAATAAAGACTCCCCTTGGTTAACACCAACCTCCAGTCCCACTGGACTGCTATAAAGCCTTTGGCTTAGACCTTTTGTCTAAGCCAATGAACAAAACAACCCTTTTCCTGTCCCACCGGGACTATAAAGCCTTTGGCGTAGACCTTCTGTCTAAGCCAATGAACAAACAACCCTTTTTCCTGTCCCACCGAGACTGCTATAAAGCCATTGGCTTAGACCTTCTGTCTAAGCCAATGAACAAACAACCCTTCTCTTGTCCCACTGGGGCTGCTATAAAATCTCTGGCCTAGAGCTTCCATCTAATTCAGTGAACAAACAACCCTTCTCTTGCCCCACCAGGATCACTATAAAACCTTTGACCTAGACCTTTCATTTAAGTCAATGAACAAATGATCTTCCTTTCCCTAATACTAGCTACTAGTCCCATCAGGATCCACCCTACCCCTCTCAGCCTAGACCTTCCATCTAAGTCAATGTATGAAACCCTTCTTCCTTGCTTCGGCATTGGACCCATGCGGATGATTAAATCCCTCCACTATCAGATTCTTTCATTCGGGCTGATCAACACACTTGGTAGGTATTGACCTATAGGAGTTGAGGGGGGGCAGTCCCCACCCTATAAAATGTCCTTTCGTGCTATCTTTGGCCCCACTTTGACCTAGTGTGACTGCAAGAAGGCAAAAAGGGTACATGCATTGGACTGGTTGGCTGGCCGCGTGCGCACGTGGAACAAGAACGTCGATCCCGAGGCTCTGTCGTCAAATCCTTCTACGCACGGGTATGCCAGTCGATCTTGCATGAAACTGGTAGATACTGGGACTGGAGAACGGCCGTGGGGCCATTGGACTGGGAGGAGGGCACCCCCCCCCCCAAATGGGGTTTGCCCTCCCTCTTTTGTCGTCTGGGGTTGCCCTTTGGAGGACGGGGTACTCCAAGATGCTGGGATTGGCCCATGGGGGCTTGTCGTCCTGGTGTTGTCACTATGGCTCGCAAGGTGTTCGAGGAAATTTCCGATACATCTCGAGTTGTCGGTCGGCCTGGGTGAGTGATCGGCGGGCCTCGAATTTGGCCTTGGGCTAAGGGCAGGGGCTCATAGGAGCAGAGAGAGAGCCTTCTGGGCCTGTGGGCCCGACCTTCGTGGCATATGCCACGTTATAAAGCGGGTTGGCGGGTAGCCTCGAGTTGGCCCAAGAGCTGAAAGCAAATGGCTTGTCGCCGCGTGGCTGAGGGTCGAGGGCGGCCCCGACTTGTTGGAGGGCTGTCATAGGACATGGCTGGAGTGCTGGAGCCGTGGGTTGGCCCTCAGCTTGTTGTAGAATGGTTGGATATGCACGCCTACAAGGTGTTCGAGAAAATTCCCGACACGCGTGTGTGGGCCGTATACGGGTGCCATGGGATTTAAAAGCCCGTGGTTGACCAAGATAGATCTCCCTTTGACTTTAGAAGGCTGGATGGAGGTGTCTTGGGGGTAGATCCAGGCCTCGTTGCTGGGTGCCACGTGTCGTGGCCTGTCGTCGGGGTGCCCCCGGGTCGGCCCTGGTGGCTGTGTAGAACGCGTGGAAACTTGCAAACTGAGTGATTGGGGATAGCGCCAATCGATAGCTGATGTCGTCGTGGGTTACGACTAACTGGTTGGGGCCCTTGGCTGGGCCCGGGGAGCTATAGAAGGGGCTAGGTAGCTGTCGCTTTAAAGGTGTTTGGGAAAATTCTCGAACACAGGTCGGCACCTATCTGGTCAGCCAGTAGATATTGTCCCAGATACACACAGATAGGTCGACCTTTCTCCAATAGAGAGTCAGCACTTTTCACTTCCAGAAGCAGTTATAGGGGAGACGAGCGGCAGACAGGTCGACACTTGTGGGACAGGAAGTCGACACTTCAGGGAAACAAAAGTCGTTATGGGGAGTCTGGGTACATGACAGGTTGACACTTTCCTTTTCGCAAGTCGACACTTCCTTCTCCCATGGGTAGTTATGAGTCGTATCATCCCAAGTTTTCTAAATTCTCATACCCTAGGTCTCATAACACCTTCTACCACTATATCCCAAGTAATTGGATCACATGGAATAAGAATCAATCCTTCCTTGACACGCACAAAACCCCTAAAGCTCAAAACATCAAAAAAGGGAAAAAGGATATGAACCTAGAAAGGAAGAGTCAAAACAACCTAACAAGCAAAGGTAATCTAAATGTGAAAAAGGTCTGGATTTCTAAGTTCATGTTATCTTGTTTTGATGAGATGAAAAGATTATGGGGACCCAATTGCTCTTGGATTCCAAACATTGTCATTTAATTCTTTGTGCAGGAGTGTCTTACAGCCGTACATAATCGTTGGTATCTTGATAGCGACTGTTCAAGACACATGATAGGGGACAGGACGAAGTTTTATCTTTTAATTGAGAAGGAAGGTGGACATGTCACGTTTGGAGGGAACAACAAAGGAAAAATTATTGGTACAAGTAAAGTTGGTAAGAACCCCTCCAACTCAATTGATAATATCCTGTTTGTTGATGGCTTGGAATACAACTTGTTGAGCATAAGCCAACTTTGTGACAAGGGTCACAACGTAGTATTTGACTCTCATGAATGTAGGATCTTGCACCCAAACTCTAATGAAACCAAATTTTCTGGTAAGAGAGTCAATAATGTATACATGATTGATTTAGATTACCCTGCATATGTAAATCTTTATCTTGCTGCTTCCAAAATTGATTTAGCATGTTTGTGGCATCGTAGATTAGGTCATACTAGCTACAATGCACTTCATAAATTGGTGAAGCACTCTATTGTTAAGTGTCTGCCGGAAATAAAATTCAAAAGGAATTCTAAAATTTATGATGCGTGTTCTGCTCTGAAAAATAAATTTTCCATGATCAAATAATAAAACATTTCATGATTGATTAGATGTATTGCCATCATCAAAAAGGGGGAGAATGTTGAATTCTATGTTTTGATGATGTCAATATAACAATGTTCTCTTGGTACTGACACTGACTTTATTCCTGTAGAAAAATCTGAGTCAGAGTATTCAAAGAAAAGAACTCAAAGAGCATGAATTAGTTGATATGATGAGGGAAAGTCAGAGATGATGCATCGACGCATCTAGCAGTATCTCGATGCAATCAAAATCATCGAAGCAACTTCAGTATGATGCATCATCACAACCAGCAAAGTATAGAAGAGATGCACCAACGCATCTAGCAGATGCCTCGGCGTAATCACACCTCAGAAGAGAACTTACAGAGCTACCTCACTAGAATCAAACAAATGTCTCGACACATCAAGAGTCCACATAAAGGACCATCAGCTCGGATTGTACAGTCCGTTAAATAGGTTGATGCACCCAGCAGATGCATCGATGCAATAGGATGCTGCATAAAGATTTAGCACGACGCTGAAGCCTCATGCCTCGACACGCTAAGAAGATCAACTGCCAAATTATATGTAAAGTCTATGCATCGGGATGATGCACCGACGCATGAAGGCAAAGTGTGAACCTTCAAAAGCAACCACGTCAATGCATCGGGGTGATGCACCGAAGCACCAGTCAAAGCTCAAATTTTAAAAGGCAACCACGTCGAAGCATCATGATCATGCACCGATGCATCAAGACACAAGCCTATGTCTAAGGTCAAAGCTGAAGGGCATTGCTCCGACACCTCAACTATCAACACAAAATGTCTACACACAATGTCTCGACCTGTCAGTCATGTGCCTTGTTCCACATCATATGGAAGGATTATTTTCTGACAATTTCAGAGTGATTAAAGTCTCATTCGACCAATTAATGGTTAAGTGTGATATCTGGAGCATCAGTGAAGGGTAATTAAGGAATATCTGAACCGCAAAGAAGAATCTACTCAGGCACATGCCCACTTAATCAATGAACACGTGATGACCATACAGTGAGAGAATTGGCACGAAAATCTTCAGCACACATGGCTGCTCTCTAGAAATTCTGATTGCTATCAGAATAACAAAAAAAATGGGGCTTTCTGCCCCGTGTAAACCCCCTCCCACTCTCACAAAACAAAAAAAAGATTTTTTTAAATTAGTGAAGGGGGTTTATGTGGACCAGCTCACCCCCTCCATTCAACTTCATGTAAACCCCCCAACCCTTCAACTTCCCTTATAAAATCCCCTTAGAAGCTCAAGGGGCAAAGGCATGCAAGGATATTCACCTATAGGCACTTAAGGACTTATGCCCCAAGGCTTCTGACAAGGATGCGAGGAGCAAAGTGTGTTGGGCAGCTTGTTGATCGGCTCATATATGTCGAGGGTATGTTGAATGTACTCCTCTCACACGGCGTCTAGCCATTTCACTCAAGTCCATTCCCTCGTGTATGAGGCGTTATGATAATGGCAATCACACCTGCACATCGGGTCCGCCCGCGTATGGTGCGTTATGATAACAATGCGCATGCCATAATGCCAGATTTGCTCCTGTCATGGGGCCACGTGCCAACTGCTTGCCCAGAGCCAGCCACTGACGATCCCAATCGCTGACTCGAGTTAGGCGGACCCTAGCCCAGAAGTAATTTTCTCGGGACCGGCCTTAACTCCTCATCATGAAGACGCTCGCCTTCCGAGACCCATACCAGACTGCTCATCTCGAGCCATGTCTGGCCTCCCTCAGGTGCCATCCAGTCTTCATCCCTGTCATCCAGTCTAGCCCTCCTTCGGTAACTCTGGCACACCCTTAGATCCTTGTGGACAGCCTCTGTAAAAATATGCAGATACCCACTTTGTCCTGCACTGACCCGGGGACCAACCCCTGTGTCGGAATTATCCCGTGACTTGCACCAGGTGTATTTTGGCCTTTAAGACCCACCTGTAAAGCCTTCATGACATCTATAAAGAAAGAAACTAGTTGTCTATGTATACCCATACCGGGTCTCAGTCTCGCCTCCACACCAACCGGTGTGTGACCAGTCTCCCAGATTCCAGTCAACCAACCCTTCCAATCGAGTGCGACGGTCACCCTATGGCTGCAGGGTATATCAGGTCCCCTACCCAATGGGTTAAAAAATATCCAGGCCCTCCTTCAGCACGGAACAAAGGTGTTCAGATTCGATCCGATGTAAAATAAACACCGACAGTACAATGCTCAAAGGATGGGCGGTAGAAGGATCGCCGCCCAACTCAACACCTTAGGGGATACACGGCTAAGTGGAAGCCGCTCAAAGGATGAGTGGTTAAGAGGAGCCCGCTCAACTACACGGGGCCTACAAGAACACGACTAAGTTCCAGCCACTCAAGAGATGTGCAGCTAAGGTCCACCCATTCATTATCACGGGTCCTATGGGATAGACGACGAGGAATGTGCCGCTCATGGTTTGCGCAGCTTGGGAGTAGCCACTCAACCATGACTACCATAATGGTTTGAAAGGGATGCACGGCGAGGGGTTGCCCGCTCAAGGGATGAGCGGTTGAGGGTCAGCTGCTCATAGGGATATGAACGGACGGATTGGGCCATTCTAGTGTCACCGCCTTACTGTTCAAGGAAGATGCACGGTATGGAGTGTACCACACATAGTCTTGAGCGGACCATATGGAACCACTCATAGGAGATAGGCGGTCCAGTGTGAGCCGCTCAGGGATGAGCGGTCACGAGGGTGCCGTAATACGGTCGTGATGGCGGGTCGGGATTGGCCTGGGCCAAAACCTCCCCCGGAGGGTCCAAAATGCATGGAAACAAAAATCTAACTAACTTGCCAAGCCAAACAAGCCATTCCACACCCATTCATGCCATCAAAACCAAATTATAATCAAATTCAAAAAATTAGGCTAAAATACCCTAACATAGAATATTACACAAAAATCGAGGAAAATGGTAGTGTATGAGCGTGCAAGTGGTGCCAAAGTGATCCTAGCGAGGCGAGGAGTCCATCCCCCTACCTATTGCGCGGTGAGAATGTCGTTCGATGCGCATGCGGGCGAAGGGATGCCGCGGCTCCTCTCGACCCGTCTCGCCTCCACGCTCCACGAACCGAGGGAAGGAGGGCGTGCACGTGATCCATGCGTCGAGCTCATCCCGTCGGTACCTCCCGTGCCTCGATCGGGACCCTTCTGGATCGAAACCGAGAGAGAGGGAGCGAGGAAGAGAGAGAACGAGTGAGGGAGAGAGAGAGAGAATCGAGAGAGTGAGAGAGATCGAGAGTGAGGAAGAGAGGGTGATCGTAAGTTTTTTAAAATTTGATTATTATTATTATTATTTTGATTTTTAACCTCAAATACTTGTATCGGGTTATCGGTACCCTGAGCTCTGGGTCGTTACAGGTAGCTTTTGATGAATACCTGGTGAAAGCTGAACATACTGGACCGGCTCAACCAAGAGACTCAGAATTAGAAGCCATACCTCCTTGTAGGTGCTGGGAGCAAGTCCACCGTGAAGAAACGGCTCTCCAAGCCAAATTTGACACGGCCAGCAGTAGTGAAGCTGAAGATGTTGAGGAAGCAGGGCTATCCTTAGCCTTTTTCTATAGCTCTCCTCGGGCAGAAATATCATCACCTCTTATACCGATCAAGGAAGTTTCTGCTGAAATTGATCGAGAAATACCCATTGCTGTAAAAGAACGGGCCATCCTCATTGAAGGCAGGATGATCTAAGAAGGTGACGGGAGAGTGTTGTCTTCATACGCCATAAAATTGCAATGCTATTCCTCCAGCTCAGCAAGGAATAACTGCCAATCCTTTGAGGTTGTCAGCACATCAGCAGAGGTTGAAGCTGCCAGCTCATCTGGTAAAGTCGCAGTCGCAGTGGACCTGCTGATAGAACAATTCATACAGTCGCCACCAGCTGAATTAAGAACTCCCGACGAGGACCGGGCAAACCAAGAGGGAGAGACCAAGGTGCTCAAGCTCGAAGATGATATTTTAGACTTTGTTGACCTCCAGCCAGCACCTTCGAAAATAGAAGATGGAGGCCAAGTCACAGTTAATGAGCTTATCGAAGTCAACTTGGGAACAAAAGATGACCCTAGGCTGACTTTTCTCAGTGCCCAGTTATCTGCTAAAGAACAAAAGTTGTATGTCCAACTGCTACAAGAATACTGAGATTGCTTCGCCTGGACTTACAAGGAGATGCTAGGACTTAGCCCTGTAGTTTCACAACATGAGCTAGCTATAAATCCTGAGGCTGAGCCAGTAAAGCAGTCGCCACGGCGCATGAGACCAAAACTCATCACTCAGATATGCAAAGAAGTAGACAAACTCATTGATGTGGGTTTCGTCGAAGAAAACTAATATACCATGTGGCTGGCTAATATTGTGCCCGTGAAAAAGAAGAATGGGCAGATCTGGATATGTGTAGATTTCTAATATCTGGACAAAGCCTGTCCATGGATGACTTTCCAGTGCCAATAAAGAGAATAATACTTTTAATTGGCATAGGAGATTAGGACATGCTAGCTATAGTACTCTGAATAAATTGGTCAAGCATGACCTGGTCAGAGGTTTGCCCAAAATAAAAATCACAGAAAATTCTAAAATTTACGATGCATGTGCATTGAGTAAACAAACTAGAACATCTTTTAAACTTAGGACAGAACCCTTATCTTCCAGACCTCTGGAATTTTTACACATGAACCTCTTTGGTCCCTCCCGTACATTGAGCTTCTGTGGTAAAAGATTTGGATTTATAATTGTGGATGACTTTACCCGCTTTGCATGGATTTTCTTTTTATCCTATAAGAATGATGCATTCAATGAGTTCAAGCTGTTCTTTAATAAAATAAAGCAAGAGGATAAGCATAAGATATGCACAATCCTATCTGATCATGGAGGGGAGTTTGAGAATTCATTATTTTTAGATTTTTGTGACAGTATGGGACTGACTCACAGGTTTTCTTCTCCCAAGACCCCAGAGCAAAATGATATAGTGGAAAGAAGAAACTCAATAATCACTGAAATGGCCAGAATAATGCTTGTTGAGAGTCAGCTACCAAGAAGGTTTTGGGCAGACACGGCCAATACTGCATGCTACACAATCAACAGGGCCATGGTAAGACCCATCCATAAGAAAACCCCTATGAGCTTCTAAAAGGTAAGAAGCCAAATGTGGCTTACTTCAGAATTTTCGGTTCTAAATGCTTCATTCACAATAACAATAAAAAGGACCTTGATAAATTTGAAGCCAAGAGTAGCCCAGGAATTTTTCTAGGATATTCCGAATCATCTAGGGCATACAGGGTTTTCAATATAAATGATCAAACAGTAGAGGAGTCGCCACATGTGTTGTTTAATGAATCATTTAACTCTACAAACTCAATGGATGATGAGAGGAAATCTTGAGGAGTGGAGTATTTTTGGAGGGCCAATAGAATGAAGAACAAACTGATCAGGCTGCACCTAATGGTCCTGCACAGTGTGAGTCAACTAAGCCAGGTGAGTCTTTGTAATGCCTTGGATCCTTCGGATCGAAATCAGAGAGCTTTCGGACGCTTTTGTGAGTTCTGAATTGTGTTTTATGATCCATGCGGGTTTTTTTCCCCTGTGTTATTTAAAGCAAGCACTTGAAAGACACAGTGATTTATGCAGTGTCATCATCATCAAAACAATAGGAAGCACAACATCTGTATTGAAAAAATCATATGCAGGTGTTCTTGAGAGCTCAAGATCATGAGATTTACAAGGTAGTCAGTAGAGGTCCATTTCAGCTCTTAGATGATGAGGATAACTGGACTCGAGAACAGATCTGGAGGTCTAACATAAATTGGAGCGCGATGAATATAATGCAATGTGCTCTGCATCCTACCGAGTTCTAAAGAGTCTCTTCTTGCTCTATAGCAAAAGAGATGTGGGACAGATTCTAGATAATCTACAAGGGAATGCCGGAGGTAAGAGAGACTAAGGCAAACATGTTGATATCTGAATATGAATCATTTAAAATGAGATCTGATGAGAGCATATCTGAGATGTATGCTAGGTTGACTCAGCTCACCAATAGCCTGAAGAGCTTAGGTAAGGTTTATAGCGAATATGAGCTGGTCAGGAAGATTCTTAGGCCATTGACTCTGATATGGCACACTAAAGCTACTGTGGTGGAAGAGTCAAGGTATTTAGCCACCAGTTCAGTTGATGAACTCGTCATTGATGACTTATGAGTTGAACTTGAAGAGAGTTGAGGATAGTGAGGAGAGGAAGAACCCTATTGCTCTGAAGGTCAGTTCAAGCTGCAAGAACACATCTAGTGAGAGTGAGTCCTCTAGTTCAGAGGATGATTCAGGTGAGTTCACCATGTTAACTAGAAAGTTCAAAAAATTCTTGAAAAGAGAAGGTAAGAATTTAAGAAGGAAATCGTATACTGGTAAGAGAAGCTTTAAAGTTAAATCTGATTATGTGAAAGAATCTAATAAAGTTGTTTGTTATAACTACAGGAAGTCAGGACATGTGAAAGCTGAATGTCCAGATATTCAAAAGTTAAAGGAACCCAGGTGGCAAGGCAAGAAGAAAGCTATGATATACTTGGAGTGGCGAAGAGGAGAGTAAGGACAAAGTTCATCTAATGAATCCAATATAGATCTAGGTCTCATGGCAATAGGTCAGTATGATGTAAGTGAGAACTCTACTCCTTTTCAACATTTCACTATTGATGATTGGCAAGAAGCATATGATGAATTGATTGAAAACCCCCTACCCCTCTCATCTCTCTCAATCTCGTTCCCTCTCTCCCTCAGTTCTCTCACCCTCCCCCAATCGCGTCTCTCCTCTCCCCCACTCTCTCCCGTCTCACTCTCACTCTCCCTTCTCACTCCAGCGGCCGATGGAGGTGGTGAGGGATGTATGGCAGTGTGATGACGGCGCGTGCGGTGAGGATGAACCTGAGAGGCGTGGCTTACGGTGAGGCTGAGCAGTTCACAGACGTGGGAGATGACCGCATGTGGGATCATCGTTTCACGTGGATTTCGACGGTAAAAGCTTCGTAAGAGGTAGGGAGATGGATCCTTGCCCTCCCCGCATTAATTCCCTCTGTTCTTGTGTTAATCAAAGCGAGATCGAGCGAGTTTCCTTTTGTTGGGATTTAAATCATGTCTTGGGGATGAGCAATGATTTTGCCAATCTAGGCGAGGTTTCTTGTTGGATTGGTAGATTAGAAGTCGGGAAATGCTTTCCCCTTGTTTTCCTTGCTTTTTCCCGTGGTTCCGGGCTGTGGTGAGGCCGTGAGCAGGTTTTATTCATGTTTTGGGAAAAATCGAGTCCAATTTGGGGTAAGTGATGATTTCACAGTTTTGTTCATCGATTCGTGACCCAATGGGTCCCAATAAGTGTCTCTGGGGTCGTGGAATGGTTCCCCTAACTTGTCGCTCATTTCGGGAGCGAGTTGGGCATGGAACGGGGCCCCGAGGGGCATTCCCGTGCGTACGTCGCCAGAATCGATCGACCAATTGGTCAACCGGTTCTGGCAGAATTAACAGGCTGAACTGTAGTTGGGTTCGATCGACCAAACCGCTGGTTTCAGTCGATCGACCTTGATAGACACTGTGATGTGACACCACTAGGGAGCATGTAGCAATGAGACGAGGGTCCTTAGACCTACCGCACAAACACAATCAATCTAGAGCACGGGGTTGCGAAAATTGCCAAATTGTCGATACACACACGATCCCGAGGTGACTCGGCGATGTCGAGTGGAGGTGGTGGATCAAGACCCTAGCTGGTAGAGGGCTAGCAGGGCTAAGGTTGCCCTCCCGAGGGTACGATGCCCACAACTAAGGGGCTGGCCGGGTGCCAAGTGGGGCACTGGGTCACTCTCTCACCTCTTCATTCCAACAACCCTAGCTCACTCCACCCTCTCCACCTCTGCCCCCACAGCCCTCCAAGAGGTCCAGCCATGTCCACCCCACTCCCACACCATCAGCCACCATCCCCTTGCAATGCAGCCACCCCTTCTTACTTCATTGGCCATCCCAAGGTAGCAGCTCCAGTGGCAGGTCACAGGCAGACAAGCAGGGTTGTGGAAATCGTAGCTTCTCTAGCACTTCCCCAACTCATCTAATGGCAAACATATACCACTAGAAAGGTCGTCCAGAGAGCTTTCTAAGCGTGGTGGTTTCGTCTTCATCCGAGCTCGGAGCTGTCCATGAGAGTGGTTCTCCCCCGACTGCGCAAGAGCTCTCAGGCAGCAAACCAGAGCCCTAGGAAAGCTTCCACAACGACCACTCCCTGGCAGATCTGGACATGCAACTTGGATGAGAGCAACTCCTACCAGTCCTCTGTCATCCCCAAGAAGCAGAATGAAGTTCAGACCCTGGCATCAGAAGTTACGAATTTTCTACCGAAGTCGCACCAGGTTGGTTCATCTGTTCCTGAACGGACCCACCTCCACTCTTCTGGCAAGTACGATTGACCCCGACGTCCTCTCAGGTTGCCGTCAGTCCCATCTGAAATAAGACTTGTCCGTAGTCATCACAGTACCAGCCCCGCCTCCATCCGCAATTAGGATTGCCCGTGGCGCCTCCATCTTCTAGCAGTAACACTCTTGGAGCAGTCAGCACCAGTACTATCTGGCCCTGTTTCAAGACCTGCACCAGCCAGCGATCATCTCAAGGTTATTCCAAAAAATTCGAGCATCTTCCTGGGCCAGATCGGAGTGTTTTGACTTTGGTCTCGATCCATTTGGAGTTTGGGAGCTTCCGTGGCGGTGTACTCTTCGACCGACTATCCTGCAATTCTAGAAGCTGATAGCATCGACGATGAGCCCAACACCTTAAGATTCTAGCTCCATCCCCTTCCCTCACTTGGCCGGATGAAGGCCCCTCCCTGTGGGAGGTAGTTTTGGATGTAAGCATTTAACCTCCACCCCAAGATCCCCGTCCTGCGTGAGGTGTAGTGCTGTAGCTTTCCTTCATTTTCAGGTCAAGCGCCATCACCGCGGCGTGCGGGTGCATCAACCCATTTCTTTATCAGCAGTGTCCATAATTAGTACAGAGGATATAAGCTTTTGACATCTCACAATTAGAGAGATGGTATGGAAAGAGACAAAAAGAAAAAGAAAAATAAGCAAAAACATGCACGCTCCTTCCACAAGAACTGCCACGTTCTTCTCAATGTACAGGCAAAAAAAGGACCAAGTTACTGAAAGAAGGGGAGGAGAACTCCAGGCCATGGAGGAATCAAAGGCATATATAGACTGCTAAACCTATTTATGCTTCTCCCAAGCTGATCCGACTAAAACCCCGAATGCAGCTCCATCCCTGCAAAAATTTGCCTCCAATCCAAATGCTCGTCCTCTTCAAGCGGCCACGCCCTCAAATCGGGCTTTCAAAACTGGCATGTCAAAAGCCACCCACGAAGAGAATATTTTGACTGCGTCTCATCTGCTAAACATGCACGCCATTGCCGTTGGAGCAGAGGCAGCCATTGATTTGGGGTTTTGTGGGCAGGCTTTCGCTTCCATTGTGGAAGGGCTTCTTCAGTACCCCATTGCTGGTAGGCTTGGCAGCTATCTTGCTGAACTGGTTTGGGTTCTTTAGGGCAGCTTCCAACCGCCCACAGGAGGCTGCTATCAGTCCTGTCAGATGGAGAAACATCTATCACACTCTTTTGACTACATATATGTTGTGTTGATATATAGCATAACCCGGACCAAGGTGGGCATGCATGCAGATGATAGCTTTGCAAGGAGTAAAATGATAGAAGCATGCGCCGATTTCCACACAGAATTGGGAAAAGAAAAACTAAGATCAATCCATGAACTACAGCAATCAGACCTCATAATGGTCTCAGGGGTAATTTTGCAAACCCCACAGTAAAGACTAATTATGCTTATAAGAAACTAGAAGCAAACAGTGCCATAAAAAAACATCAATTAGCAGGCAGTATCACTAAATCCAAGCCAAAGACAACTTTACTTTGGATGATCATTCTTCTACAGCGCAACATTGGTTACCTAAATCAAACTCCGACTATTTCCAGAATTGTGTGAAAAGGCCCATTAAAAACTAAAAAAAAGGGGGCAATAGACTGCCCGACTTGTTCTACAGTTGGTCAAAACTCCAACAATGACATTATGGACAGCGTTTACATCTTTTCCTTTTATCGAACTTGACATATTCTCGTTTGTGGGTGGTGCAGTGACTCCGAGTGTGTGGATTATTGGCAGGGTGAGTTTCCCCAAGTTTATGTATGAAGACGGAGCTGTGACTCTGTGTGGTTTACTGTCTGCAGTGTGTTTCCCGACTGTGTGTGTGTGGGTGCTGCGGTGGCAGCGTGTTGGGGCTTGGCCCTGTGTGTGCATTGCTGCGGAAGCAGCATGTGTAGTATTGGGGCACGTCCCCATCTTGCTACGGTTTGTAGCGTGGTAGTGAAGCCTCACCGGGTTCGGTGAGGGGTGGACGTAGGGAGCCCGTCGTGGTCCCGAACCAACTAAAAATCTCCGTGTTCTTTGTGGCATGCCTATGTAATTGTCCTTGTCACCTATCTCCATTCACAGGTGATCTAACAGATTTTTAATTCACTACACCTCCACACATTACTTCCTCTGTTATCCATGTTAAGCATAAATTTATTTGCATCAAGCTTGATTGTTCAATTAGTTGCATTGTTAACTCGTGTGAGATCAGAAAGCTTGAGAGAACACTTTTAATCTCACATTGTTTAGGACAATTAACGTTGTTAGTTTTAATTCCGTTGTGTTTAAGTAGGAAAGTTTTTAAAACCCGCCATCTCGACAAGGGGAGAATTCAACCCCCCTTCTTGTCTGCCATCTCTCTGGGCCAACAATCAAGATCAATATAAATTTATTTATCAAGGAGGCAAAGTCGTAGGAGATTTTAAGAAAAAGTTTTGTAAACTGTATACATGCAATCAAGCACGGATATGTGCAATCACACAAGTTGATTTTCGGTACGTGACAGAGGTGAGCTCTGAAGACCCTACTCATACATAGGGAGTGCTTCCAAGTGGATGTAATCTACTCTTCCACAAACGTCATTTGATATACCAAAAAATCATAGCATTAAGGCACGCAAGTATGTGAAATATGAACAAGCATATACATGTAAATGAAATGCTGATGAAAATTTTATTTCTATTCACAAGTAAGTAAGGATATGTACAATGTAAAGCATGAAACTGAATATATGTAAAAACTAAAATGTTATCTGTAAAATAAAGTAAAAGTGTGTAAGCAATCTTAATATGCACTGCTAGGGTCGAGAGAAATAAAACGGATAAGCAAACCACCCAACAGGGACATGGAGTTTTTAAGGTGGTTTGATTGCGATCTACAATCTACATCCACCCCTTACTCCACTGGAGTAAGGCTTCCTTGCACTAAGCAATCAGAAACCGCAGACTCAGTCTGCAAACAAACGCTGCCTGACAGATTGTCCTGAGGAACAATTTTCTTGCACTTCTGAAGATCAAAAGAAACACTGGAGGACCAACCTCCCTTCCTTCACAATCAGCAAAGGGAACCCCGTAAGCTGCACCCTACAACTTACAAACCAGAGGATCGTTCCTCTCTTCCTCCAACCACAACGGAGGGAAACTGGAGAACCTCTCCCTTCCTCTAAGTGACCTCAGAGGGTAACAAGACGGTATAAAGTAAACTCGAAGATGAAAAAGAATAAAAGTAAATAGAGACGATCAGAAACAATGGCAATGTAGCTTCCTTAGAAGCATAAATTCAGACTCAGACTCTCTGGTCGATCTATCCAGCTTTCATCCTTTCTGGACTTCTCTCTCTTTCTCAGATGGGAATTTTTGCACACGCAGAGGATTCAAATCTTCTTTCTCTCTTTTTCAATCTGCTCAGTTCCTCTCTTCCTCTGTACGACTAGCATCCATATATATATGCAGGCTCTCGAAGAGTGGGCATGTGGAGTCCACATTTCCCACCCAAGGAATCATCCAGATTTGATCAGCACTTGCCACATGTCAACATCCTCAGTTTTCTTTATGCCTCGGATCGCGTGCGCTTCCTTAAGATTCACGAACATTACTCTTGATTCTTTGGAGTCAGTCCCTGACAATACAATAAACACTTAGTCAGCATTATTTGCACGAGACATACGAGTACTTGATGTGCATGAACTTGATAAGGAGTCAGTCAAAAGCGCACAGACTTTGTGATGAACAATTGAAACAGAGTTATGCATAGGACAAGACATGCAGAGAGTTTGAATAACATGAAATAATTGTGCACAGACTGTATGACAAAGCATGCACGGACACTGAGTATGTACCATAACCCTGGTTTGCACAAGCTTTAGTTATGCATAAGAGAGGTATGCATGGACCTTATATAGCTTTGCGAGACTCAGAGTGTGCATGAAATAAACAAATAGTCAAGGTCCAGGCCATGCTCACAGCACCACATACACAATTAGGTCGCATATATACACACATAAGGGCCTTGCACTTAAACAAAATGGGCAAAAGAAAGGGCACCCAACACTAGGACGCTAATTCCTCAAATGAAGACTCTCCAAATGGGCGCCATTTTCATGCACTGGAGAAGAACGTTAGCGGGATAGAGGTGAAGGGTGCCCCCTGATTGGGCGCTATTTCTAGAAATGAAGACACTGTCTTGGGCGCCATTTCACTATGGGTGAAATATGGAAACTGCCGACCATATTTCATTCCAAGTAGGACACAGGTGGCTATTCGGGAAGGTCTTGATCTGGAAGGATTAATACATAGGAAGTTTATATGATAGAAGGATTCTTACGTAGGGAATAACAATCCTAATCGAACCCTAATCCTCCAATAGGATTTTACTTCTATAAATACCCTGCCCCTTCGATCGAACATCGGTTAATGCTTCATCTACCCCCGGTGTTCTTGCTCTCTGCTCTTGTTTCTTCTTCTTATGGAAATAGAGTGGAGGTTGCTATTCCCTGCTACTTCCTCTTCAGTTGATCGTGGAGGAAAGGCCTTTGATCCCTTGAAGATGCATCTTCCTCTCCTATCTACTACTGTGAAGGGGGAGAACGTCTGCTTCCTCTGTCCGTTGAAGGGCTGAAGTTGCTGTAATTGCTATATATCGGTTCCTCTAATCCGTGAAATTGTAGTTGTTGCTGCTTCTTTCTATTTCTATTACCGTGAAGCTTGTTTGAAGTGCTGTTACTGCATATCCTCATCTTCTCTTCTCCGTACTGTCATACAAACCTCAAACCCAGGAAGGTGTTCTTAAGAACAAGCCCAAGCTACTAAATCCCAGAGCATGTGCATGCATATAGTTCTTCCAGTAAGGTTTTAGTGGTTTGATGTTCAGTTTTCTGAAGCACAGTAATAGAGTGACCCTGACTCGGGCGCCCTATTTAATTCATGACTGTGTGTACAGTCGTTAACTTGTTAGTTCTTTAATAATTCACCATGTTTAGAAATTTAATAACCTTGAATCATGACATCTAATCTAATGCATGAGTATACTGCTAGATTCCTACTATTTTTCTCTACCGTTCTCCCCAAGTTAGCCAACCATTGGAACCTCAAGGTCCCACCTCGGACCCTCTCCATCATCGCCGAGTCGCCTACATGTGCGCCACGCGAGTAAGTTCGCTTGAGTAAGTCCGCCGCTCACAGATACTTGATTGCAATTATAGGTCCAAGGGCATTCGATCTTGTGACTATCACCCCAAGGTGGTGTCACATCATATGTGGCTTTCGCAATGTCCTTCATGGACCTCTTGGATGGCTTGGCTGGCTTCCGTGGGGAACAAGCACTTTAACAGTGGGGCTGAGAAGGATCAGTGATATAACCGACCATTCACCATTGTGAAGTGGGCCGTTCGTGCTCGCGTGCGACGGGCTTCGGCGTGATCGCTTGGGAGTTGTTGCCGCAGGAGAAAATCTAAGAAGGGATCCATCCAAGAAGGTTCATAGTCGATGGCATTTACCTGGGCTATTGGTTCTTCTATGCTCAGCGTTGATAGTTCTTCCACCAGGATTGATCTCAAGTTGGAAACCGTGGTGGCGGACGCCAAGCGAGATAGGGCATCTGCTCAGACATTCTCTTCCTTGGGGATGTGGACCACCTCGAAGTGGGAGAATTCTTTTACCGTAGCCTTCACTTTCTCCAAGTACTTAATCATGGAGGGATCGTGTGCTTTGAATTCCCCTCTGACCTGGTTGGCGATGAGCATGGAATCACTGTATGCTCGCACGCTAGACGCCCCCAGGTGTTTCGCCATACGCAGCCCTGAGAGGAGTGCTTCATACTCGGCCACATTGTTCATGCTCGGGAAGTTGAAACGCAGAGCGTACTGAAGCTCTAATCCTTCTGGCGAAAGTAAGACCAATCCTGCTCTGCTACCAGCAGCGCAGGATGACCCATCGACATACAGTTCCCATGTGGGCCCTGAGGATTGCTCGGGTGAATCTTCAGTAGGTATCGTACATTGGATGATGAAGTCGGCGAGGGCCTGGTGTAACATCCATAGTCTAGCGGATTCTTAATGGTGCGGATCTAGGATTCGTCCGGTGTATTTTTACTATTTTTAGGAATTTTTTGACTATTTTTAGGTGATTATTCAAATTTGTTAAAGTATTTATGTAAATCATTTGGGCATAATCATAATTTGGTTAAATATGCGCCGAGCTTTCTCCAGCATTCCTCGGCTTTGTGTCTGGGCTTCTCGCAGAATTTGCATAATTCCTTTGATGTTAATGATATAGGGATAGTTTGTTTATCGAATGTCCTTGGCTTCTTGTCCCCTTGGAAGTTACGTCCACCCTTGTTGAAATTACTCCCATCTTTGTTGAAGTTACGGTTATCATTGGGTCTTTTCTTCCTGAAGGAAGGTTTGAAACTTTCGAACCCTGTAACTTGCTCCATCTTGGCTTCTCTTCCTCGGATATGATCCGATAACTCCGTTGCATCTTCTAGGAGTTGAGCTCTTCGTACCATATCAGAATATAATAGAATATCCATCAGGGCGAGTTGAGTAATATACTTTGACTTTAAGCCATTTAGAAATCTCCGAGCCTTCATTTTGTCGGTACCCACGAGATGTGGAGCGTACCGAGATAACTTTGAAAATTGAGCTTCATATTCCGCCACCGATAATCCCCTTTGCTTCAAAGCAGCAAACTCGGTGGCCTTCCTTTCTTGCACCCGGTCGGAGAAATACTTGCTGTTGAAGTGCTCCAAGAATTCTTCACATAGAATTTGGTCGTACGGTAAAGTAGCCTCGACCGATTCTCACCAGACATGTGCATCTCTTTCCTGTTGGAAAGTAGCAAGTAAGACCTTTTCCTCGTCGGCACATTGCATGACTCGAAAAATTCTCTCGATCTCCTTAACCCAATGTTCAGCCTCGTCCGGATCTGTAGACCCTGCGAACCGGGGAGGGTTCATGCTCCGAAAATTCCTATGTAAATCACCCGCTCCTCGGTTTGCTCCTCCCTGAGTAACTTGTTGGAGGGCTTGGGTTAAGCCTTGAACGGTTCACTGCATCTCGCGCCATTGAGCTCTCTCGATGACTATTTGTGAGAATTAGCCTGAAACCATAATTACAAGGTTTAATATTTTTACTTTGATATTTATTTCTTGATAATTCTCTTTTTCCTTAAACTTAACCCGTGTTTCTATCCAATCTTACCGGGAATGTTTAAGAACCTAACCAGTTTCTAGTTATTGATCTAAAACCTAACCTAAGTTAAAAATCTTAGATTTTATGTAACCTAGGCTCTGATATCACAAAGATTGTCACACCCTGAATAGAGGGTATTTCTGCAATTTTTCACCTTTTAAGGGTTTCTCTGCAATTTCCTACTAGCAAAGGGTTTATCTACAATTTCCTGAGAAATTAAGGTTTTCCCCAATTTTCCTGAACATCATAATTTTTCCCCAACTTTCTTGGATATTTCAACAATTTTGCAAAGCTACAGGTAATTTTTGCAATTTTGCACATAACAGATTTTTTCCCCATGATTTCCAAGTTTTTCCATGAACTTTGACTATTTCTAAAATTCACATGGTTTTTCCATCATTTTTGCATAACCATAGAGGCATATCCCCAATGTTAGGGACATGTATGCATCATGCCCTTACTGGGTTTTAACAAACAACAAAGTCTTAAAGCCTTAAAACCTCCAAAGCCTTCAAGAGCTCCATGAGCTCCTTGCTTCTCCAAAGCTCCAGGTCGCCAAGTGCTTCAAGCTCTCTCAAGTGTTGGCCGAACCCTCCTCTTTATAAGAGTTGGGTATGAAGGGGAGGGGCCGCCCTCTGATAGATGTGCACTTATTGCTTGGTGAGAGGTGGAGGGACCTTACTTTGGTTGCTTGCGTGGAGGAGACGCCTCCCTCCGCTAGCTTGGCATTTATTGCTTGGTAAGAGGTGGAGAAGGGACCTGGAGGAGAGACCTCCCTTCGGTTGCTTGTGTGGAGGAGGGACCTCCCTCCGCTAGCTTAGCATTTATTGTTTGGTAAGAGGAGGTGGATGGACCTCCCTCCAGTTGCCTGAGTGGAGGAGGGACCTCCCTACCGGAGGGATGTCCCTCCAGTTGTGCACTACCAGAGGGACTCCCTCCAGTTTTGCACTACCAGAGGGGCCTCCCTCCAGTACTGTGCAACCGGAGGGGGTCCTTTTTCTTCTTTGTTTTTTTCAGAAATTTTAGGGTTCAACACTCATATACACTTCATGTGTGTGTGTAGCTGAGAGAGAGAGAGGTGGGCTTGTTGGATTGGGAGGCTTCAGGTAGACAATGTGTGTGTGTGAGAGAGAGAGAGAGAGATTCACACCGAGGAGTGGGGGGTGGGGATCACCCTCCAATGCCACACAGACACACACAAAATAGAGAGGGAGATGGACAATTCCATACATATTCCACGGAAGTTTACCACAGGGTTCTTTTTTGTCTTCATTGCTTTGGGCCTGCATTGCCACCATAGAGTATTCAATGGCGGCTATGTACAAGATTAGCGGCCGCCCTTTGACAGGTGCCCCCAACACTGGCAGGGTCTTCAAGTACTCTTTCAGCTGGTCGAAAGCTTTCTGACACTCTTCACCCCAATGGAACGGGGCATCCTTCATCATTATCTTATGGAACGGCTGACACTGCCCAGACAAGTTGGAGATGAATCTACAGATGTGATGTGAGACAGGATGCGCTCTGATAGCAATTTGATGCGGGATGAGACTCGAATGGGCTAAGATGTACGACGGACTCAATGTGCGGCCAGCACTAGCACGCTAAAGACAAGCCGGGCGGCTCACCACCGTGGTGTTCTCCAGGTGGAGATGTCTCTCAACAGAAACTCTAACTAGCCCAACAATCGCCCCTTGTGAGGGAAACGCGAGATCGTAGCGGTTAAGGAACCACTGTCGCCTAGGGTGGTGCAATCTGAGCTCGGTGCTTGACTCGAGCTAGGGAATGGCTCTCACTCTCACAATCATGGTAATTTTTATTTGGATACGGCCCTAATCTCACAAACATGGCATATGTAACAGCATACTAGATAAGCAAATGCGAGTGTAAGGAATGTGTGCGTACCTCCACGACTAGTGCGTGGGGAAGAAATCCCGACCGAATCCCACAACCGCTATACACAATAAATAAATATTATTACAATTCCATAAATATAGCCCACTCCATGCAGGGAGGTAAAGGGCTACAACAGTAAATTTCAAGGCTACTGAAACATGGGTTGACGGGCCGCACTCATAAGAGATGAGGGAGGCGAGGTGAGGCCTATCGGGTGAGCCGATTGGAACCCGAGCCGTTTTGCCCGCGTTGGTTACCCGACACAGCAAACTTACAGAAGTCAGTACGACTAGATCCGACGTCCGATTAGGGTGTCATTTGTGGGAGCACGTTGGTGACTAGATGAGGAACGCGTCCGCTAAATTGTGCAATCAGATCTGATCAGATCTCGGCGTGATAGTGCCTATACCAGTGCTCTAGTTCTACTCGCACAGAACTGCACAGGAAGATTAAAAATTACAGAATAAATAGCTCCGATCTCTGAATGGATCACTGCTTGTTGGAGATCGCCGGTGTCATCTGGAGGAAGTAACTAACAAAGGGGTTTGGTATGATCTACAAGGGGGAAGGCAAGGAAGCTTCTACAAGTAGCCTCTGGATTTGGATCAGATCTGCTTGTGCATTCTAACCAAAATTAATGCCACGATCAGCATGGACCTCAGAATGGCACGATCTTGGCTGCAGAGTGAAGAAGACAGAAAAATGTACGATCACCTGGAATATCAGATTTAGAGGAGTGGAGAGTAGATATGTAGAATTTTACTATCAGAGAACTGAAGATCTGGATAGCAAGCTGGGATAAAGTTGCGTGACTTCACGACGGGAATTGTTGCCAGAGATCCCAAACTCTGATCGATGCAAAACTGGTGCTAGATTGCTCGAGGCTTGCAGAGGCTTCCCTAGTAAGAGGAGACGACTGTGGGAGGTTAGTGATTTGGAGATGAGATCTGGGCGAGCAGATCTAGATCTACACACGAGCGTGAATAGAACAATAACTTCGGCGTCGCACCGATAGGAAAGGGAGTTCCACCCCAACTAGATCCTGTCACGGGATCTAGGGCTCATTTGATGTGGGACGAGACTCAAACAGGCTAAGACGTACGACAGACTCGATGTGTGGCCAACACTAGCTTGCTAAAGGCAAGCCGGGCGACTGATCACTGTGGTTTTCTTCGTGTGGAGACGTCTCTCAACAAAAACTCTAACTATCCTGACAATCATCCCTTGCGAGACAAACGTGAGATCGCAGCGGCTAAGGAACCACTGTCGCCTAGGGTGGCGCAGTTCGAGCTCGGTGCTCGACAGGAGCTAAGGAATGACTCTCACTCTCACAATCATGATAATTTGTATTTAGATACGGCCCTAATCTCACAAACGCAGCATATATAACAGCATACTAGATAAGCAAATGCGAGTGTAAGGAACGTGCGCATACCTCCACGAGTAGCGCATGGGGAAGAAAACCCGATCGAATTTGCCAACCCCTATGCACGATAAATAAATATTATTACAATTTCAGAAATATGACCCACTCCATGCAGGAAGATAAAGACCTACAATAGTAAATTTTGGGGATGCTGGAACACGAGTTGATAGGCCTCACTCGTAGGAGACGAGGGAGGCGAGTCGAGGCTGATCGGGTGAGCCGATTAGAACTTGAGTGGTTCTGCTTGTGCTGGTCACCTGGCACAACAAACTTATAGAAGTCAGTATGACTGGATCCAACGTCCGATTAGGGTGCCATTTGTGGGAGCACGTCGGTGACTGGATGAATAATGCCTCCTCAAAATTGCATGATTAGATCTGGTCAGATCTGGGCGTGACAGTGCCTATACCAGGGCTCGGGTTTCGCTCACATAGAACTACACAGGAAGACAAAAAATTACAGAATAAACAGCTCTGGTCCTTGAATGGATCACCACTTGTTGGAGATCATCGGAGACGTCTAGAGGAAGGATCTGACTAAGGGGTTTGGTGAGATCTGAATGGGGGAAGGCAGGGCAGCTTCTGCAAGTTGCCTCTAGATCGGGATCAGATCTGCATGGATCAGCTTGCACAGTCTCACCAAAATTAATGCCACGATCAGCACGGACCTCAGAACGGCATGATCTTGGTGGCAAAGCGAAGAAGATCAAAAAATATACGAACACTCAGAATCTCAGATTTATCGAAGCTGAGAGAAGATCTATAGAATTTACTATTAGAGAATTGAAGGTCTGGACAGCAGTCTCGGACAAACTTGCGCGACTTCACGGCGGAAATTATTTCCAGAGATCCCAAACTCCGATCAACACAAAACTGGCACTGGGCTGCTCGTGGCTTGCAGAGGATTCCCTGGAAAAATAACCAGCCTCAGATCGAAAGTGTAGATGATTGTGGGAGGTTTGTGATTTAGAGATGAGATCTGGGCAAGCAGATCTGAATCTACACACGACTGCGAATCGAACGATAACTTCGGCGTCTCATAGATAGGAAGGGGAGTCGCACCCCGACTAGATCCTGTCACGTGATTTAGGGCTCTTGAGCTTCACATCTTGAGCTTCACACCTAAGGAAGAACAAAGAGCATCACTCTCTTCAAATTTTCTCTCACAAAAACTTCATAATTTCATTATCTTTACAAGGATACTATACACATGTTTATATAGAATGGATGGGAGAGGGAGGGGGTTGGAGAAATGGCATGGGGAGAGGGGGAGAACTCTTGACCGATCAACTCGGAGGCAGGCAAATAAACCCTTCGACCTTGCATTAGAGGTTTTTTCCCCTTTAAACCCAGCATGCATCATACAAGCCTTTTTTTTTAATAAAAGAAAAAAATGAATAATAATAAAAATAAAAAAAATATGCATGCATCTCATCCTAGGAGCCATGATGCAAAGTAGGGAGAACCACGTTGTTGTGACCAGCCCGTGGACCTTTGGTCCCTGCATCGATTTTTTGAGTTCCTCGATTTTGTCAAATTCGCATGAATGAGTCTACGTGATTCCACTCCAATTCAACCAGCAGACAATGTGTTTTATGCAGACCGTTTTAAGTATTTTTTAATTCAACGAGTCACTGATTCCTATATCTTGATTTTTCTTACCCTTGTTTTAGGTCTTGTATCTCCTTGAGCCTAGATTGTGTTCATCCCCTCAAGTCCCGCAGCGCTATTCTAGGGAGTCCCATGTGACCGCAGATACAAGTCCTCTTAGTTTAATTGTCCCTCTTCCCCTTGCCAATGACTTGTCTTATCACTTAATGCTCATGCGGTCCTACATGAAGCTTATTTTTCGTTCAAGAATCTCCTTGAGCGTGCTGTCCTTATTAGGCTTGTTTCTTTTTCGAAACACCCATTTATCAATCCGTCGGGCTCCCTTGCAAAACGAACGTTCCGGAGGGGCATTTACAGATGCCTAATTTTGGACATCCTGTGGATCCCCAGATGGATCTTCATGTGATTGACGTACAGTCGTTACACCGAGTTTCTCGATGTTTTAAAGTCCAACCTGTAACACAATCGTTATTGGGTCACACTCATTCGAGGGGCCCAAGTACCATGGGTTGGGCGGCCAGAGTAGTGGCCGCCCTCATTTCTAGGCGACCAGGGCGATGGCCGCCCTCACCCAGCTGGGTGGCCACATGTTTGGCCGCCCACCCCTTGCAGAAGGCCAACAAGCCGGCCGTCCTCTTGGTTTTACCTGGTCAGAGAACGTGGTTCGTTCCTCGACACGATCTCTCCCTCGTCCAGCATGATCCATCCCACGTTTTCTGAAGCTCCGGGAGTTCCCTATCAAAAGACAGAACCTCCCACTTCAGAGGGAGGATGGTTGGGGGGGTCGTACGCATCCTCTTTCCGTTCTATTTCTAGTGTGTGAGCATCTCGTGTGAGGTTGTGTCGTGTCGACGGACATTTCCAACAGATCATGGCAGCTACCTAGGGCTGGCTGATCTACAAGCTCTTCCCCAGTTCGGTGTACGTTTGCGGGTGTGTGGCTGGTCTTGGTCCACAGGGCCACCCACGTTCCCAGCAAGGAAGAAGGTGAGTGGTCACCTTGGCTGGGCCTGCTAGCCGCCGGCGTCTAGTGCGGCCTGTACTGGGTCTTCACCCTACTCCGTGAGCTGGGACGCCACCTACGGCCGGACCTTCCGAGACAAACTCTTCCACCGGTAGATCTCTCTCTCTCCCTTAATGACCGCGTCCGTCGTCATTGTCTCCCGTGCCGGTGGCTAGCCAAGCTCCCCCGAGGAGGTGCATCTCGGGGTTGACCTCTCCGGCCGGTGTGGGCTGGCCCTTCGTCTCTCTCATCTTTCTCTCTGCCCTCTGCTCTCTTCTCTCTCTCTCTCTCTCTATGGGTGAGGGGTGCCGGTGCCGGTGGGGGAAGAACCCCTCCGGCCCCCCCTCTCTCTCGCAGAGAGTGAAAGAGGCCAGAGGACTTGCTTTCCCAGCCATGGAAGAGGTCCTCCACCTCTGCTGCCCCTCTGATCCCCGCCTCTTCTCCTGCCTCCGGCCTCGGCGACCGACAGCCCGTAGTGGCCCTGCCCATCGTCGCCTCCTCGTCCCGGCCGTCCGAGACCTGTGCAGCAGCAGCAGCGCCACCCTCCTCCTCCCCCCAAAGCCCCCAAAGACCCCATCCCCCGACTACGACGGCGACGACGATGTCAAAGACGGAGGCGACCACGACGACGGGCTGCCCTACGTTCTTCCCAAAATGCACCCCCTGGTCGACCCCCAGGCGGACTCCTCCACCTTCCGGGAGACGGTCCTCTTCCGTTGCAGGCGCCCGCGGTGCCGGTTCCATTAGGCGGTGGCCTACGCGAGAGAGGTGACGGAGTTGGAAGAGGCGGCCCGACGTGATGGGCCTCACAGTCACTCGTGACGCGAAGCAAGATGGGGAACGGATAAGCTGATGGCGTTTTCTTCGATGATGTTTAACAAACGAAAATATGAGAATCTGTGAGAAATATGTGCCCTTCAGAGTTCGTGACTACCTTTGAGCGCACTTACAGTCCGGCCTGTCTTCGCATGGATAAGATGCACCAATTCCTAGATTTAGTTCAGGGTGAAATGACCGTGCTGCAGTATCGGAATAAGTTCATCGAGTTGGGTCGATATGCACCGCATATTATTGCTGATGAAGCCTTAAAGACTGAGCAGTTTCTCCGTGGTTTGCGAGTCGAATTGAGAGTGCCGCTGCTTGCCACCCGTGTCACTGTCATGGACGATGCATATCAGGTAGCAGTCGTGGTTGAGCTCGATTTGGCAAGGTCTGCAGGGTTTTCTCAGTCCAGTGTTGCTCAGTCAGCTGTGCCATTCCAGCAGTCTTTTCAGCCATCAGCACCTGGAGTTCCGTCTGTTGTGCCTACTTCCAGTGGTCCTTCGAGGCAGATATTTAGAAAGTCCAAGAAGTGTTTTAACCGTCAAGCATCTTCCAGTTTTGTGCAGCAGCAATCGGTGTCTTCTAATTCTGTCCAGCGGTCTGTTTCTCCTTTTCAGCAGCGTCGCGAGTTTCCCGTGAGTCAGCTGAGACCATGTCCGAGGTATGGTGGCAGCCATCCTGGTGTTTCATGTTCCTTACCAGTGGTTTGCTATCGCTGTGATCAGTCGGGTCACGTTGTTTGAGATTGCCCGATGAAGTCTGTGTCGGCGCAGTTCTCGTAAGTTACCCAGCTGCAGCAGTCTCCATTCCGTATTCCTGCACCACCTCTGCCTTAGCCGTCGTATTTGCAAGTTCCAGCTTCTTCCCAGCAATCTTTTGCAGCCTCTAGCCGGAAGTCGGGGAGCCGGATTACTCACATCACTCGTGCAGAAGCCATGGCGTCCAATCTCGTAGAAGGTACAGTTTCGATTTTTGGTCATCCAACTCGCATTCTATTCGATTCAGGTGCCACTCATTCATTTGTTTCCGAAGATTTCCTTGCTCGTCTCGAGGAGTTGGTAACCGAGCCGCCTTGTGAACTGTTCGTTGAGTTACCCTCTGGAGATTTCATGTCCACTCCATTTTGCTTGGAAGATTATCCTATTATCGTCAGTGACCGGCAGTTTCCAGCGAAGTTGTATGCGCTGCAGTTGGCCGAGTACGATGCGATTCTAGGCATGGACTGGGCCATGCTCTTCTGCTCGGAGTCATCTACTTTTGGAGTTGATCCAGTCATTTCCTCGCATGTGTCTTAGACTTGAATCTTTCCTCATGTTTTGCTGATGTCAAAGGGGGAGAGAGTTGTTGATGAGTCATCATATCTGTATCTCAAAAGGGGAGTCAGCATTACCTATTATCTGCATGTGTTCATTGCATATAATGTTGAGTTCTTCATGTGCTTACATTCTTGTGGTACTACATGATAAAATTTCCTATCCAAAATGTGAGCACAATGACTCATAGTTGTCATCATCAAAAAGGGCGAGAATGTTGGATAAATGTTATTTTGATGATGTCACACTATAAGTCATTGGTCAATTTATTTAGAAATTCATGAAACATCTGTTAATTGGCTAGATATGAAGAAGCTTAACCAATCCTAAAGGCTGTATCAACCCCATCAAAGGATGTGACAATGCATTTGATCACAAGAGGAAGGAAAATTCCAAATAGGTCTTCAACCGCGTCGACCTCATGGGCGCATCGCATCGACCTCAGAGTTTCAGCAGCAATCAGACGGTGATTCATCAACAGCTACGCTGACCTCACTTTCATAGGAGGTCGACCTTAGGCGTCTTCCAGAAGCCGTTCTAAACATGATTCTTCAAGGCTATGTCAACCTCAAACTTTTAGGAGGTCGACCTCAAGCTATCATAGAAACTGTTGCAGAAGCATGTCACAAAGGATGCGTCGACCTCGCCATCATGACGCATTGACCTCAGGAGCTTCAATCAATAGTCTGACAGGTGTTCATCATTAGCTGCGTCGACCTCACCTTCAAAGGAGATCGACCTTAGGCGGTCTTCCAGAAGCTGTTTAAAGGCCTATTCTCAACAGCTACGTCAACGCATGGGTGATGTTGCGTCGACGCACTCAAGGTTCCACTTTTATACTCTGTTAGAACTATACTTTTTGAAAGTCACCCAGGAACCAAAAATAGCAACCGTAAACCTCTAAAAACATAGTTTTTGAGGCATGAAAAAGGTTCTTAGGATAGATCACTATCCTTGTCATCATTTGACTGCCAAAACTACCTTTTGGATAGAAGATTTGTCAGTTTATAAATGTGGGAAAGGTCACCTTTCAAGGTAACCTTACCACAGTACACTAATGGGCCTTTCACTAAAGCCAAATGGGCTTTTCATTTAAACCCAAATTGGCCAAAGGAAAGGGTGCCCCACCCTGGGGCGCTAATTCCTCAATTGAAGACTTCATGAGCAGGCGCTATTTCCAAGGGCTACAAACAGTCGTAGGATGTTGTTTGTATACAATAAAGGGCGCCCATCAGTCAAGCGCCACTTCATGAAAAACACCCTAATGAAGGGGTGCTACATTCTTGAGGATAAAATTTGGTAAGCCGAGTGGAGTGTTCTGTTCGAACGAGGAAGTCGGATGCTATCCGGGAAGCTATTGATGTAGGAAGGATTAATACATAGGGAGTATAGTTCCCATAGGATTCTACGTAGGAAAGTTTTTATCCAATCGAACTCTAATCCTCTAGTAGGATTTTATCTCTATAAATACCTTGACACATCGATCGAGCGCTGGCTACTGCTTCCCCTTCCTCCGACGTTTCCTCCTCCGGTGATTTGTTTCCCGAAGTAGTGTGGAGATTGCTATTGTGCTTCCTCTCGCTTCTCCGACTGCTACGTAAAGGAGGTTGCTTTACTTTCTTCCTTTTATGGAACCGTGAATATCTGAAGCCTTTCTTCTTCCTCTGCTTTGTGAGAAGCCACTACGGCTACTGCACATCCTTCTTCGGCTATAGGTGGAGGAAGGGCTCCTATTTCTTCTCCAAACCCCTGAAGCTGCAGTGCATCTTCTTCTTTGTATCTACCATTACAGAGTATCGATTGTTCGTATATTCTTCATTCTTCAAGTTTCTATCTACCAGGATCACCCAATCAAGGTAGGTGTTCTCAAGTACAAGCCAAATCTAATAAAATTCTAGAGCATGTGCATGCATATAGTGCTGTCAGGATCATTTCAATAGTTTTCTGTACATTTTTCTGAGTTTCAGGGATAGGGTGCCCCTCTAATTGGGCGCTACTTTATCAAACGACTGTCTAAGCAATCGTTACTTTTTCAGTAATTAAATAAGTCCACCATGTTTAAAATTTAATAACCTAGAACCATGGCATCTAATCTAATGCATGAGTATACTACTAGATTCCTGCTATTTTTCTCTTACTATTCATGTACTTTTTTCTGAAAAATTCTTGTAAACTGCTTTGCATCCAGCAACCTCCAGAATTGAGGACGGCCATAACACTCCTCTGAATTTCAGATTGCAGAAACCACAAAGTTTAAGCTCGATTAATATTAACTTCTTGACGTGCATTGGTCTAAACTGAGCTCCATCCTTCTTTTTTTGATCTAGACATTGTAAGCAACATTCTCGTCTCTGTTGTTGTTTTTTTTAGCAGTGTTCAGAGTTTGAACTCGGTTGGTGCTTTTTTGTTTGTATTTCGGTTTGTTATGAGCTTCTCATTTGTTCTTCTGTGATTGTTAGCCATACGTCTGACCCCCCGTCATTCTTCTTTGATATTGTTCACTTCGATCCACCCGGTAAAAATCCGGCAGCACCTCCCCTTGCCCTGGAGCATCGGGGGACAATTGGGGACACCATCCATGGAGAGAACTCCGAGGTGACCCTGAAACATAGAGGGTGTGCCCGAAAGCAATGACCCTGTAAACCCGAGCTGACTATAAAGGAATCCCGAGGGCTAGCCTACTAGGGATCCTATCGACCGGGGGTGCCGCAACTCCGTCTCCGGAGCGTGGTCTTGAAGATCCTTTGCCGAAGCATAAACCATCCATGTTCACTCATTAAAGGGAGTCCCCGGGGCCCATATCATGAGAGGGATGAGCCCCCGGGGATCCAAGAGTCATCAGATATTCGCAAGGCAATAAGAAGAGGATTATAGAGAAGCTCGACTTGGGACGAATCCCATGTGCCTCATCCCTTCGGTGACATATTCATTTCCATTGGCCCCCTCCTTCTTCTTGAATTTGTATATATGCACCCTGCGCCCCCACTTCTTCTTTGTGTGTTTTTTTTTGGTGTCCACAATACTCTTCTTACTTCCCTCTGCAACCCCTACCCCAATCAGCCAAATGCAAATCAGAGTACCAGAGACCTTGTGCTTGGGCCCTTCCCAGAAAAAAAAAATTTATAATTGACTTCATTATTTGTCCCCATCCCTAAAGATAACAACAAGGAGAATGTGGCGCCTAAAGATGGCGTCTTCTTCTTCCATCCCTAAAGATGATCAACTGGGCCGTGGGCCGTCCGATTTTCAGATAGGACGGCCGAGGCGACGCATCTTATGTGTGGCCCAGTAGCATTACTCTCTTGGGTTTTATCACCGGTGGGATATTGAACAAGGTGTATGGGCTTTATTGGAATAGACGTAAGGTCTATCCCAAGTGGGTTTCATCATTGGCCGGGCAAGGAGTCGATCGACCAATGGAAGGTTTCCTCAAAGGCGGGAGATGGAATTCTTGAATAACCACATTACTGACCCCGGCGCCCTTTCAGATTTTCACCGGAGTCAGCCCCCTCTTACTTTTGCCCACGCGCCGTTTTAGGTTTTCGCGTGACGGGGTACCCAATTTTGCCTGCAGTGCCCTTTCGGGTTTTCACCACAGCCTAGTTTTAGCCATTTTTGCCCTTGTTCAGAATGCTCGAACAAGTCTGGTGGGATATCTCTATTTTTAACCCCATTTTTATCTCTTTTTTTTGTTCATCATGATTTTCAGCTGGGACCTTTGACTTCGAGAGCCAAGGGCGTGATGTTTCATCGTCCACCCAGGTAGAAAACCTAGGTTGACTTGAGTGCCCCTTACGGCTTAGGTGTGGAGCCGTTTGCCGAGGGCATGGGTTTCATCATTAATGTGGGGTTTTACATTAACACAAAGGAATGGGGTTTGATCATCTACCTGGACGGAAGGTCTGGATTGATTCATAGAGATGCATATGGTAGCTCAGGCGCGAAGCCATTCGCTGGCGATGTTGGTTTCATCGTTAATGGGATTTTACATTAACACAAAGGAATGGAATTTGATCGTCTATCCAGACGGAAGGTCCAGATTGATTTGGGGAAAGGTATATGGCAGCTCGGGTGCGAAGTCATTCGCTGGAGAGGTAGGTTTCATCGTTAATGTGAGGTTTTACATTAACGCAAGGATATAGGGTTTAATAATCCACCCGGACGGAAGGTCCGGGTTGATTCAAAGGAAGGTATGTGTATGGCAACTCGGGCACGAAGCCGTTCGCTGGAGATGTAGGTTTCATCATTAATGTGGGATTTTACATTAACGCAAGGGAATAGGATTTGATCATCTTATCTGGACGGAAGGTCCGGATCGATCTGGGAAAAGATATATCGCAACTCGGGCATGAAGCCGTTCGCTGGAGATATGAGTTCTATCGTTAATGTGGGGTTTAGCATTAACGCAAGAATATAGGGTTTGATAATCTACCCCCACCCAGTGCAAACTCCATCACCCAGTCCCATTTTCACCTTCTCCTAGCTTGGATAGACCCCCCATTGATCCCTCTAACAGTTAGGGGACGCCCCAGCCCCTTCCCACTCCATCTCCCCACTATCCTCCCCTTCCACCGCCATACCCTATGGAGTTCACAGGTAGCAGACTAGGGTCTTGAAGGCAGCATCTTCTCTGGTCCATCCCCGACTCTTCTGGTGGCAAATCATATATCTCTGGAAAGGTTGTCCAGAGAGCTTTCCAGAAGAGGTGGTTTCATCATCGTCCGAGCTCCCAACTGCCCGTGAGAGTGAATCTCCCTCGACTGCGCAGTTTTACCCAGGTAGACAACCATAGGAGGATTCCAGGAGCTTCCATGACCATATTCCTTGGCTTCTGGTGGCGCCACTCAGCCGAGAGTTTCCACTACCACTCTACGTCCATTAGAAAAAAGCGGTGTCCCGTTCGGCATCCAGAGGAGCATTTCCCAAATTTTCTTCCCCAGGTGCGCAGAATAGTCCAGTTGGGGCCTGAACCGACCCCCTTTCACTCAACGGTTTCTATCTCTCTGCCCCGACCTCCTCTGGTGTTCTTCTTGGTTGCTGCTCGAAGAGTACTTGACTACAGACGCACTCGTCTTGATCCCATCTCATTTGGACTTTAGGAGTGGCTGTGGCAACCTCATCCAATTGCTACTGCACCCCAGGACAAGTCTAAGCCAGAGCATAGAGGACCAGGACCTGAGTCTGCCCCGGCCAGTGATGATGACGTGGCCCCCCACAAAAATTCACAGGCGTAGCAGGGCCTGTCAGCGATGTTTTGGCACCAGCCATGATGACGTCTGAGCTCGGCGGAGTGCGTAGCAGCGTCTACAGCGACTCCCTATCCTGCTGTTCCAGACCTTGATAGAACTGAAGAAGCGCCCACTCGGCAACGTCTTAGCTTCACTCCCCTCCCCGCTTGGCCGGCTCACCACCCCTCCCTGTGTGGAGGTAGTGTTTGTTTATACTCCACTTCTCCCCACCCTGAGGTCCCCCTCCTGTGTGAGGCATAGTGCTTGTATAATATCTAGCAGGGTGAAGCTCCGATCAACGCAGTGTGCGGGGAACCCACACTTCCCCGCTCGCCATCAAGTCCCTATGCATCGACCTGAGTGTGGAGGGCCATTCCCGCACTCCGATAGCTTCTCTGGAAAGTAGTTTCTGTGTGGGCCATGCATATGGCCTGAAGACTTTAAGTTTAGTCACCCAGTCTAGGGCTGGAGGGTTTCTTAGCTGCCCTTTGAAAAGGGATTAGGTTTGGCAATCATGCACCGCCCTAATAGTTATTTTACCGTGGTTTTTGACCTAGGGATAGGGAAGATTGACGGCATGGAGCTGTCCTTGTTCGACGGTCTTGACCTTGAGTCTTGTGACTCAACGGCCCTTGAGTCTGGTAGGTCTAGTGGACCACCCAAAGTCTGGTGGCATCGTGGCACCTGTGTTTCGAGCTTTGTATGACTAGCTAGAGAGTAGCCTGTCCGTATTTTGAGGGTTTTTCGTCGAGAGTCATCTACTGAGTGGCCCCCACTAGTCGTAGCTTGCCTGGGCACGCTTGTGCCGACCCGCCTGGGAGTAGGCGAAGAGCTACACCCGAGAGAGATGATTTTAGGCTAGTTACTATAGGGCCCCTCACCTTTGCAGCCTGAGTTTGGGCTAGGGGGAAAATCAGCTAGAGGACCCGACTTAGAGCACATAGTCTATGTGTGTACACGTGGCTGGGGGTTGCAGACTCACGCTGACGAGTGTGACCCCAGCTAGTCCTTGTTCTGTGGTTACTATTATAGTGTCTCAGTTTCCTCTTGGGGTGAGTAGGGAGACACCTAAGGTGTGGACTAAGACGTTAGGGGATGCTTCTGACCTTGCTTCTAGTGGGAAATACTCATGTCACGTAACGAGACTCTCGTGACCCGAGATTTGGGTTTTCCGTCTGCGAGAAGCGGTTTCATGTGCTTCCCCTGATATAGAGGTCTAGGTTTTTCGGTAGGGATTACCGAGGGTTTTCCCCGGATGGTGTAGGGTTAACGATGGTGAGTTTGTGACTGTGTTCCCAGACCGCGTGGTCTTAGGCTAGGCCTTAGTTAGTGAGGACAGGCCTCCATGATAGAGGAGTCATGGTGTTTCTTCTGGTGGCGTAGCCAGGATTTTTTTTGTCAGTCCGATGGTCCCCCGACTGTGAGATCGGGGTGTGTTTCTCGGTATAGCAGGAGTAGTTTATAACTTGGCCATTTGCAGAGTGGGGCATGGACATCGTGGGACCATTCCCACCATCATCTCAAGGTCACAAGTTCATACTGGCCGCCACTGATTACTTCTCCAGATAGGCAGAAGCCGTTCCACTACGAGAAGTCACAGGGGAAATAGTTGCCTGATTCGTGCGACACTACATTATATACAGATTCGGCACCCCCAGCCGAATTATATCTGACAATGGCACGCCATTCAAGAATAAGACTGTTTATGCTCTTGCGGCCAAATTTCATATTGATTGGAGGACGTCGTCGGTCTACAACCCCCAAGTCAATGGGTTGGCCGAGGCCTTCAACAAAACCCTTTGCAAGCTGTTGTCCAAGATAGTAGGTGGTCGCAAGCGGGATTGGGGCCAGAAGGTCCACGAAGCCCTATGGGCCTACCGGACTATTTATAAAACCCCTACTGGTTGTTCCCCATTCTCTTTGGTCTATGGAGCTGAAGCGGTGGTCCCCGTAGAGATCGAGCTAGCATCTTATCGCGTTGCTGTGCACGCTGGACTGCCAGGCCAGGACTAGTCCGAGATAGAAAGAAGGCTTGAGGAGCTGTCCACCCTTGAAGGTGAAAGACTCAAAGCCTACAAACACTTGCAAGTGTATCAAGCCCGCATGACACGTGCCTATGATAAGCTGGCCAAGCAGAGGGCATTCAAGAAAGACGGTCTTGTCATGATCAAAGAAAAGGAGGTTCTAGCAGGAAGATCCAGCGGCAAACTCCAGCCCAATTGGCGAGGACCTTACGTTATCCAAAAGGTCTATGAAGGAGGGGCCTATACGGTCGTTGACCACAAGGGAGATAATCCCTTCCCTCCTCTCAACTGCAAGCACATGAAGCTCTACCATGCGCCACCGCAAGAGCTTCCCCAGCAGTCCTCACAGGACACACCTATCCCCAACGAAGGTACCCGTTAAAAAAAAATGAGGGTTAAAAATATTGATACCCCGGCGGACTCAGTTGACCTACAAAGGTTGGATGAGAGTAAAAAGGCCATAGACCCGACTGAGGTGAAAACTCGAAAGGCACCTCAGGCAAAAATGGGCAACCCCTCGATGTGAAAATCCGCAAGGGCGCACCAGAAAAAGGTAAAGGGGGCTAGTCTCGTCAGATGGAGCGCACCTCGGGCTTCGGACCACCCCAGTCTTGAAACCCGAACACATTGTCACCTAGGTGACTGGCACGCCCTTGCACTTGATAAAATTGATAAAATGATAAATCGATATAAAAGATATCACAATAAAGAGATTTTTTAGTGCGTCCAACAAGTTGGCACACCCGTTCAGACTGGATCACCTTTCATCTTCTCGTCAAGATTTGGGGCCCCACGGCCTCTTCTTAAAGTTCTAACTCCCTCAGTTTGAAATTACAGGGTTGAATTTCAACAAACGTGATGGCAGTCACCTTTGGTCGGCTCGTCATCGCCAGCCATGTCGACCATGGCTACCTTGCTGTGCTGTTTCAATTCGGCAGCTCCCCACCTGTTGTTGGCTTCCCCAACTTTTTGGGGGTGGCCTTCGTGGATCTCCTGGACATCCAGAAGAACAACTCCGTCGCCATTGCAACGGTGACACCGAAGAAGATCGAAGCGGTGGGCAACTACATCCACCACACTCACCACCTCGCCTTGAGTGATGGGAGGTGCACGCTGCCTGCCGGGAGGGTGGCCAAGAAGAGCATTGACACACTACGGAGCCGGCTGTCTACCACGGGCAAATCCATACTCATCGGGGGCATCCGGGTCTTCCTAAACGACCGACGAGCCAAGATCACGCCCGATAGGGCAATTCCAACTGTGCCAGTGCGCAACACTTTTCAAGCACTGGCCTGAGAGAAGCCAGACCACTCCAGGTCCGAATCAAGGGTGGGGTCGGTCCCAAAGCCAACCAAATTCAAGCATATTCGGGTGCCCAAGCGGATTGAGCCCAGGGCTCCAGGTCAGCCAAGCGAGGCACTGTAGACCCTCGCTGAAGAAACCGGCCTGAATAAGGCTGTGACGCTCGCCACCATCAATGTAATCACAGTCGAAGATGACGGTGGGAGGCCATCCTCATCATCTGAAGAAGCCCCAGCTGAAGAAAGAGGTGTCACCCTCAATCCGTCTATACCAGACCCTGCGGTACTGATGCTGTTGCAAGAATACTGACAGGAGATTGAAACATTGAAGACGCAACTAAATGAAAAGAATGCACAGGCGCCTACTTCCAGGCAGGCCGAAGTCCCTCCCGAGACACTGGAACCTCGACCTCTAGCCGGGATTGCAGACCACAGCGAACCCGTAGTTCTACTACTGAGAGAAAATCCACAATAACACGATAGTCGCAATTCGACAGAAACACCGAGAGGGCCACACGGCCACAAATGCAACCTCCACCGATGGGAGGACAACTACACACTAGCAGGCTCGGTCCCAAGCTAAGGCCAGTGGAAGAACCTTGCCCACAGACAGGGCAACACACACGCCTATCTGACGAAAGGGCTACGATAATGCTGTCGGTAACTCAACCTTCACCAGCATAGGGTCTGCTACTCAAGCATACACAACATGGCCAGATGCATCCACTGACATCTTATACTGCGCCAAGGCCTCATATGCGCACACACTACCCACACCCAGTCTTGGGAGGAGCAGAGGAGACACTCACACACACCACACCCTAGGACTGGTTGGGATCCGCACCTCTGTGCCCGTCAGCACAGTCGTGTCCAGCCACCCAACACGGGGTACGCACCACTGTGTCCATTAGCAACGTATTCTTATCCCAACCAAGGTACATAAGCTCAGGCGGTCTCTCCTCAGAACAAGAAGCGTTTTACACAGTAGGCGATCTCACCCAATCCAACACGATTGGCCACAGGGATCTTCCAAGGTCTCGTGGAGTTCCACCGAACTCTAACATCCGCCGTCCCACTGGAAACTACCACAAAACACGGTCAGTCAATGTCTCACGGAACCTCGAGAAAGGTCTGCACCGGCATGTGACCCACTGTCAACCAGGGTATGACACTAAGGGGTGCTAAGGAAACTGCCCCAAGCAGATAGTAAAACTAGTGGACACCGGTCCACTAACTCATACAAAACCACTTACCGCGATCATGGAACTCACGTGGATATAACCCTCGACGGTCACTAAACTCACATGGTAAAAGACTCACCACGGACGCACAAACCATGTGGAAACCATACCACAAGTGCACGGTCCAAACCCACCAAGGGGAACCCATGAACCCTCAAACTATGAGAATTTATCCTCGGGGGACCGCCTCCCTCACAAGGCCAAAATGGCCCAATTCCTATGGGTTTAGGTGAGTGAAGCACTAGGTTTTAGACTCGAGGTAAAAAACCAAGATCTGGGCCGAAAAGGCAGCCTACGGTGATCCAAATACCCACTCATAATCGGAGGAAGCAAACTCCGCTGGTGGTAGATAAAGAAGTCAGCCCAACGATTCGGCGACTCCAAGCTTTTATAAATGGACTAGAAGAATATGAACAACCCGAATTGCAGCTACTGCTGATGAAAGATCACGTCTCGTGGGAAGAGCTGTAGTAGCTTTCCTTAGAGCAGAAGGAAGAGCCTGAGAAGGTTCAAGAAGATTACAGCTTGTTCTGGGGGCAAACGCCATCCGGGGAGAAGCAGAATAAGAAAAGAAAGGCCCGTAAAGCCAAGAGGGAGATGGTGTTCTCCTGCAATACTCTCTTAGCTCTTTTCAACTTGCTCGGGGAAGAGGAGGATGAAGACATTTGCTTTATACCTATGCCTGAGGCAAGCCAGGCCGAGGTTGCAATTACTGCTCATGCGACCCACTCGGGTCAAAAATAGGGGCACCCACCGCCTGCTAACCATAACATCATCTTTTGAGGTGAGCGACCCTATAAGATACTGGCTCCAGAGGTCAAGGGAGTCTAGGTCCCTCCTCCGCTAAGGTTATATAGTTAGGCTGGGGGTAGTAGTGACACTCCCTCCTTCTTGGAATTCCTAAAGGCATCCAAGGGCAAGCAACCATGTCAGGAGGCTAACCCTTCATCTGGGAGCTTATCCTCTCCACCTCATCAGCCTTCCAGCCAGTCGGAAGAACAAAAGGCCAAGCCAGTAGTGAATATTAGGGGGCAGTCAGGTGACATTGCCGCACTGCAAGAAGAATCGGACCTAGGGTCCAATGAAGCAGGTCCATTTGGGGCCATTGCACAAGACTCCTCCAAACCAAGATGGGCGGAGGAGATGAAACTGTCAAATGTTCGGGTTGGAAGCTGGGTGGTGAAGCTGCTTAAAAAGCTCCCGACGAGGTTCACTATCTGGGAGATTCTTTCTCTAAGTGAAGAAACCTGACAGGTAATTATTACCGCTCTGCAGACACCCAATCAGTATGAAAGCTACCTGGCTGAAGCATTGTCGAGGGCGAGTGTGACTTTCACCGAGGAGGATATGCTGCTACCTACCCTCAGTCACAATAGGCCCTTATATATGAGGGGGCCACTGAATGGTCAACCACTAAGTAGTCGATGTAAGTGTTAGTAAAGACCACAAGATGTCAGTTGTAATAAGTACATTTCATCTTCATTATAAATAAAGTTATGGTTATTTACATTTGAATCATTGGCCTTATTGTATGGTCTCTTGTGGTAATGTATGCTCTGATTGACATGAATGTTACAACTGCTGCGTTCCGACATTCTGCATCGGGACGTGACAACATTGGAAAGAACTTTTTCTCCCTACACATTCATACATAGTGCTCGACTTTTGGTAGCTTCACACAGCTTCATATTTTTTTTAATATGAACAAGATGACTAACCTTTTGACACGAGTCATGCCCTTTGTTTCAGGGACATTTTTCGGTTACTCAGTTTCGTCACTTATTTGACTTGTGAATATTTGTCACTTTTCGATCCGAGTTTCCTCCATTGTTTCAGGGGAGATTCTCGGCTACTTGGTTCCAGATTCACTTATTGAGATTTTTGGTGGGGCTGACAACTTTTTCCTCAAGAGACACGCGACTTTTATGTAGGGAGTCACGTGCCCACAAAAGTGTTAAGTGGAATAACTGAAATCCTTATTAAATAGAGTAATTTATCTCAAAAGTGCACATTGTGTGAGTGATTGTACTAAATGTAGAGATGAATTAGTCTAATCATCATTATGTCTCCCACTAAGTGTATGCACAGTAATGAAAAGAACCTCCCCCTTAATGTATGTCATGCAACAAACATGTCTGAACCAATGCATTTTAATTTAGCAAGGGAAAGAGGTCATAGGAGGTATCAAAAAGAAGGGTGATATATTATATACACTCAAACATGCATTGAGATGAATTTTTCACACAGGTTGATTACCGGTACGTGGCAGAGAACGTAGGTTCGAAGACCACCATCACGCATGAGGAAAGCTTCTAGCTGGACATAATCCAACCTTCGGCAATCGCCATTTGATATACCAGAAATTATGGCATTCACGCACACAATAGTATAAAATATATAGAATTATATACTTACGGATGCAACTGAATGAAATATGAGGAAAAATCAAATGTTATTCAATGTGTTATTCACAAAAAGGAAAGATCAAAATGAAAGTGCGATGGAAAATCCCCTTATGTGCAAGTAAGTAAACCAGTATGCACAATTGCCCTCCCATTGCCCATCACGCTCGATCTGAGTTGCGCGCTCCTGCTCTAGGAGCCTACTCTTCAACTCGAGTGAACTGCGGGCCTGAGCCAGCTGCTCAATCGATGCCTGAGCCTCTACCTGGCTCGACTTTGCCCATTCCCGAAGCAATATAATCTCCCACCAAAGCTCCTCGAGATCGGCAATGAGCCAAAAAACCTTCCGGTCGGATGTGCTGACGGCCTAAGCAAGAGTCGATCGCTTTGACTCCACCCGAGTGTAGGCGTTGGCTATGTCAGCCCCCATCAGGGCCAGAAACAAACCGCCCTCCATGATCATCTCGAGGACCACGGATGGAGGATTCTGCCTATCTCCACCTCGCACCACCATCGAGGCTATGTTACGACATCTCTGATACAGGGGACCTCGGATGTCAAGAGGAGGGCTGGTCCTCTCTGGAGCTGCCGGATTGTGGGCTCTCCCTCCGAGTGATACTCCCTCGAGAGCCCCGCCAGTTGGCTCGGACTGGGCCGCCCTGTCTCGTGTCTCTCCTGCCTCGACCGATTGGGATTGAGTCGCGTCTCCTCACGCCGCTCCAGCCTCGACTTGCTCGGCCCCGACGCCTCCACCCTGCGCTACTCTGGCTTCGCCCGACACTCCAGCATCGGCCACCACCACCCGAGAGTTGCCTGCCCCCGCTGCGACCCCCATGACCTCATCGGCCCCCTCTCGCTTGACGGAAGGGAGAGCCGGTCGAATAGGCTCGGCCCCTTCTAGCTTGGCGGAGGGGAGAGCTGAGCGAGCACCATCTTCGATCGAGCACGCGGCCCCAGCCCTCTTTGCCCACTTCTTCTCCACGAACTGAGCCTTCATAGAATCCCGTAGCATCTTCTCCATGGGATCTTTGCGCTTGGCCCCCCGTCGCTCCGAAGCCCCTTCCCAGGAAACCTACTTGCCTTTGTCCCGGGCTCGGGAAGAACCCTTGGGAGCCCGCGACTCGATGGTGGCTGGCGTGTCCTCCACATCGATCACCTCCAACTCAGTTGATGGCGCCTCCTTCTCAACCGGTCGCCTCACGTCTGAACAAAAGAAGACATGGTCATGAAAAGAAGAGCATTTTCTCAAATAGAGGGAGAAGCTGATTCCTGAGGCCATCTCCTTTTTATTGCATCAACATCTCTGTACATTAGATTGGCCATAGCCAGTACAATATGCATAAAAAAATTGATACAACATGAACTGATAACTCGGTGCGGATGAGGTTAGCAGCTCCGAATTGAGCCACTGACTCCACCAAGTGTGCAAACTGGCTCGGATAGTAGGACAATTGACTTTATCTCCTCGAGAAGTTTGGAAGAGATGGTATCAGTAAGGAAAAAATGGAGGGTATGCCCGACCACCAACAGAGAGCAAGCACCCTCTAGGTGGTACGGGCAAGGATAAAAAAAAAGAAGAAAACAAGCACCCTCTAAAGAGTGAGGGCAAGAAGAAACAAGAAAAAGAAAAAGAAAAAGAAGAAGAACAAAAGAGAGAGACAGATTTGAACACTCCATTGGCGCATAGGGAGTGGGAGGGGAGGAGGGGAGAAGAATGGAGGAAGAGAGGTGAGGCCATGGTATTGAATGCCTTTCTCTCTCAACCATCCCCTCCTCCAGGTGTGGGCGGCAGTCTGGAAGTCAGGAGGGAGCCCGTCGCCACGTGTCCCACATTCTTTCACGCCGTTTGCCCGGTCATCCCCCATTCTTCTACGCTGAAGCAACCTGGATGCCCCAACAACTGCTAAAACCTTCGTCTTTAGAGTCACCCTCTGCGCTTCACCAGAGGATGATCACATAGAAGGAGATGGTCGCTTCGCAAGAAAGGGAGGAAGAGACAGATTGCAATGAAAGTCTTATGTGGTGTAGAGAGGAGGAGGTGCCCTTCGGGACCTTTTATAGGCCGAAGGGGGAGATTTCTGCCTTAATTGACCCCCCCCCTTGAAAAGATGCAAGAGATAGACATCTTTCCCTAGGAGTAGTTATGCCACCTCCCTCACGAAACCCTCCCGTGGGAATATGCGAAAAGGCAAGTCATTCAAAGCATGGAAAGACGAAAAGGTGCCAGCTCAGCACCAGCAACTTGGTCGATTGACACACAGCCTGATTTTTTGGTAGGAAATAGTACAAGATCTCTGATTTTTTGACGTCCGCGGATACGGTAAATTATACTCAGTCAAAGGTAGTAAGGAGCAGTTAATTGCACTTTGAACACCATTACCATTATATAGAAATAAAATAATTGCATTGCTTTTGTCAATGACAAAGGGGGAGAGGTTGTGATTGTTTGCATAGCCCGTTTCATATTGAGAGTACCACTTTGCATATCAAAAGAATCAATAATTGGTATCATCAATTGGTTGCAATAATTCATTGATATCATTCGGACCATGCCCATTCATTGAATCATGCATCTCAAACTTCCAAGTATTCCCCCCCACTTTTTGATGATGCCAAAGGGGGAGAAGAAAATGTAATTGTCATAAAATTTTGTCATCATCAAAAAGGGGGAGATTGTTGTGCTATGTGTGTGATTTTGATGACAACAAAATTTTATATATGTGCGACAACAAAACTTCATGTATGTGTGATAAAACTTAGTTAAGAATCCTTTGTATTGAATCAGAATGAATTTGTGAAAACATGTTTACATGAATGAATGCATATTGATGCATGAGATGCATGTGACTTTTCAGAGATGAGAATGATTATGAAAGTCGTGAAAATATGCTTGTATGAATGCACATCTACGTATGTGTGAGATGCATATGATGCATGTGATTTTTCATGAGAAAATATGTTTGCATGAATGCATATTTACAAATGTGTGTGATGCATGCGACTTGAAGGTCTATGTTCATAATAATACTCCTCATGAAAATAATGCTTCATGAATGTTAGTATTTATCAACAAGAATGCCATCAACATGAATGAGTCTTTATGCTCATTTGAATGCTAGTCATGCTCACTTGTTTGTAATAGCTTAAGTCTCACTTGAATGCCAGTTATGCTCATTTGAATGCAAGTGTGCTAATCTTCTTGCATTGTAGGAACGAGTCATGATGGACATCAAATGGAACTCAAGAGAATGCTTAAATAAGTCATCTTGTTGTCCACCATTCAGAACATGTGTTAAATTCTATTTCAATTCTTCAAAGAACCATTGGTAAGGCTTTGCAATTCACATATCCTCAGTTAAGTGAATTTTGGGTAAGAAAGCTACAGTGTGTTGACCCAGAGTACTTATACATAGATATACATGTGGTTTCATGTACCTTCTTCATGGGCCATTAAGGTTTGAAGATGTATGCTTCATGCATTTTCTATATGAGGTTTTGAGGGTCATACATGTTATTCAAATGCACGGGATATGATGTATTTTCTTTCTCATCACAGATGATGGGACATCGAGGCACTAACTTTTTTTATTTATTTGTATTTATATCCTTTAGTTAATTGGATTTACAATTGTATGGCAAATATAAGCCAATGGATTAGTCATTAGAATTTTATGGGTTTCTTTGCAAAAAGACCGCGTAGGCCCAGCAGGACCCCCACCCTCTCTCCCATTGGGCCACCTAGACTCTCTAGGGCCCATGTGGGGCTGGTCCATGGTCCAAGGGAGAATATTGACCAGCCCCTCTTGTTGACCCCAAGGAAGGGGGCGCCCCCCCTTCTTGTCCCCATGTGGGATTAAATAATTCCCCCCCTTTAAGTTGTTTATTATTGTTGTATTTGACCACATGGGCTGCATTGCATCCTTGAGGTGTGGCGGGCGCTTGCATCTCATACTAAGATCCCGCCATCGTTTAATGTACTCCAGAGTTGTCTCGTCATGTCTCTGCCTAGAGGAACAGAGCTCGGCCATTGTGACCTCCCTCTCAGCAACGTGGAATCGTTCTCGAAACTTTTGTTGCATAGCTGCCCAGTTGTTTATAGAGCTGGCCGGCAGGCATGAATACCATTCAAAAGTCAGGCCCGTTAGTGAGGACCCGAAGAATTTTAATAAGTAGGCTTCATCTGCAGCCAAATCGCCCATCACTGTCATATAGTGAGCAATATGCTCCTTGGGAGAGCCGTGCCCGTTGAACTTTTCAAACTTGGGTGGTTTGTTGATGTCGGGTGGGAGCCTTTTTGCATCATATTGCGGTGGATATGAAACTTTGTATACATCAAAAGTGCTGAAACCACCGTCTGTCCCCTCGGCCAGCTTCATTTCAATTAGTTGTTCCACCATTAATTTATTCAACAAAATCGGGTCTGTCGATTCCAGATGGGAATGTGCAGACCGCTGGGCAGGAGGAATAGTAAGAGCTGCGGCTTGAAGTGCCGGTGGTACCATTGGTGGCAACTATTACATTTTGGGAAGTGTCGACTGTACTAGTGGTGGCTGCAGGAAGCGCGGCTGTAAGGAGGCCTTGCCTTGACCTGTTGCTTGAGGAGTAGCTGGAGGTGCAACATCATCCAAGTCAAAAGATCCCCAGGATGACTTGGCGTGCATACCCTGCCGCCGGGGAGTAGGCACTAGATCAACTCTTTCATTCAATTCCTTCCTCAGAGCTTCAATCTCTTGTCGATAGTTCTACAATATCATTAAGACAACTGGGTCTAGGGCTGCCGCAGTAGGAGTGCTCCCGAGTGCCTTATCTAGAAAGCCCTCAGACGAGGCCGGTAAAGTATTCTCTTCTTCTTCGAGAGTCACCACGTTGACAATCGAGGTGGCAATAACTTGCTTTTCTTTGGCTCCTTTGAGTGTTTCTCCTGCAGCTTTTCCTCTTCTTGTTACTAGTCCGGGCCTTTCGGCTAGCTTGGCCAATTCTTTCGGGTCTTCGGGTAGGGCCCCATATCTGCTGGCTACCCCGGCCATGTTGCAAGCGAAGACTTGCATTCTTTTTCTTTGCCCCCAGGCTCCTTTCCATGAGTGACTGGGGGAGGACAACCCTTCAAATATTGATGCCTTTTTCTTCTCTCCCCATCGTGGGGGAATTTCATAGCACTCAGCCTCCTGGCTGTCTTCATTACTATTGGCGTGCATGAGCGACGCAGCCTTTCCTTTATCCTTTTCTTCTTCTTATCCTTTGGCACGGATGACACGGAGCAATCTTTGTTTCCCAACGGGAGAATTCCCCAAGCCATGAAAATGATATTTGGCCACTTGGGCCATTCCTCCTTGATTATGTCTCGGAGATAGAGTGGAGGGTAGCAACTAGTTTAGTGACGACAGCATATAGGATAGCCGTGATAGTAGGGTAGCTCCGTCCGATTGTCTCGAACGTTGAACAGTGTTTGCTTGCCTTGCAAGGGCTCTATGAGTGGGTGGAGAGGTGGTCGGCACAACCTTTTCGTCTCTCAGTGCGTCTTTATTGCCCCCACTTCTGGGGTCTTTAGTAGTTGCCGTTGAATTTTGCGGAGCCGAGGCTGGACCTCGAAAGGAGTTGCGGGCCATCCCGGCCATATCTTCCTATTCATGTCCGCTTGTGAGAATGGAGAGTAACTTTTGGCCTCGCACTAGGGGCATGTACGTCAGTCGGGATATCATGGCAAACTAGTTGAAGTCCTTCTTTGTTACAAGGATGCTGGCCTGTCGGGTGTAGGTCTTGAAAGCTGCATGGCTTTAAGGGTCCAAGACCCTGTCATCTTCTTTGGGGACAAGCCCTTTCTTCTTTTTCTTCTTCACCTTGATGGGCCTTGAATTGTTACTGCTTGTTACGGCCAACAAGATGGGCTGAATCTTCTTTGGGACCCAGACCTGTTTGAGCTCCCTTGGCTTCGGGGCTGGCTTCTCTCGACTTTGACGACTGGCTTCTTCTTTTTTAGCTCTTCTCCTGGATAATGCTTTAAAGGAGTTTTAGGTTGAGACTGCCGAAATTACATGGTCCGGCATCACCTGGCCATTGCGCCCGTTCAGGAAGAGGCAGACGCCACTGATCATTACAGACTTCTCTGAGGCCGAGAGACGTCCAGAAATGGGAACAAATGCCTTTCCTCGGGAGCTCCTTCTTCGGCCCCTCCCGGACTGGTTGGCGCAGGTTGGGTGGGCAGCATAAGTCACATGATGTACCATGCAGCTCACCACTTAAGCTCGACCTCCCAGCGAGTCCTGACAGCTTCGGCCCCCAGCTTGGCAGGCCAGTGGTTTCTTGGCAGCAGCAGGAGGAGCAGGTTCCGCGGCCACTACTTCAATGATGTCAGTGAAGGTGACCCCTAGAAAGTTCCAGAATCTGACCACCAGTGTGAAGCTTCTGAATGTGGTAGGTATCACCAGGTATCCTTGGGTGGCATTAGTAGTCATGACTTATGGACCGAAGGTGAGAGCAGCCAATCCGGTCATCATGGTGTCACCTTCAAATGGCAAGAAACAAGTGATCAGTATTTATTATAGGGCCTTGGGGGCCCTCAATCCTGGCGAGAAGATTAAGGGAGACTAAGTCCCACCGGGCATGCCAGCCTATGAGAGAGGTTTATTTATTTTATTTATTTATTTATTATCTATTTATCAGTTTATTTGCATAGGCGTGTCAGTCCCTGAGTGACAAGTTTATTATACGCTCGATCTGACTTGGTTAGATGAATGTGAAGTTCGTCTCGGGACTCGAAGTCCGTCATACCATAAAGGCTATGACGTTAATTACGTCCTTTTAGAAGAAGGAAAACCCTTAATTAATCACCAGTGATTGAGGGCCCTTGGGACCGAGTAAAAATAGTTAACAAAGAGCTTGTTAGGTCGTTGCAAGTTCACGAGTAGTGCATCCAGAAAATATGTCAATTAACTACGGTGGAGCAAGTGTTGCAGTTTAAATTGACTCTCGACAATCAAAAGAAGGTCGAGGCAGAAGCAACAACTATGGAGGAAGTCGTGATCGTGGAAATCAACAACTCCACGATGAGCCCCCACAAAAGGACTGCGACGCAAGCTGAGGTAGAGGTAAGTTCAAAGGTAGTCGTAGAAATGTGAAGTACTACAACTGCCACTGATTTGAGCATTATGCATCTGAATGTCGAAACAAGAAATTAGATCGCTATGAGCAATCTAACTTTGCAGAGACTTCAAATGTCCAAGAAGAACCCACTCTTATCCTTACACGAGAAGAGACACACGAGCAACCAAACGTGTGGTTCCTTGATTCAGGAGCAAGCAACCACATGTGTGGGAGGAAGGAGCTCTTTGTGGAGCTCTCCAACAACAACCATGGATCTATTAGCCTCGGAGATTCATCTAAGCTTACAGTGGAAGGTAAAGGAAAGATCAAAATCTTCCAAAAGGATGGTACACCTCAATACATTTCCAATATATATTATGTGCCTAACATGAGGAGAAATATTCTTAGTATTGGACAACTTCTCGAGAAGGGATACACAATATACATGGAGAAGTGCATGCTTAGCTTGATAGATGCAAGAGGGAGACATATTGCACGAGTGCAAATGGTGAAAAAATTGGATGTTTTCCCTTCACCTCAAGATAACACTCGAGAAATATTTTACGGACTCATAGAGAATGAGTTGTGGAAGTGGCATTTGTGGTGTGGCCATCTTCACTTCCACAATTTGAAGCAGTTGGCATCTAAAATCATGGTGTAAGGCCTGCCATCAATTAAAGAACTAGATGGCGTATGTGAGGCGTGCACACTCGAGAAATAACATCGGCATCCTTTTCTAAAGGGCATGTCAAGGAGGGCATCAGCACCATTAGAATTGGTGCATTCAGATATTTGTGGTCCCTTAAAGCCTATATCACTTGGAGTTAATCGCTATTTTATTACCTTCATTGATGATTATAGTAGAAAATTATGGATATATTTTATGAAACAAAAGTCAGCTACTTTTGATGTATTTAAATAAGATCTGCTTCTAAATCCTCCATATCTCTCTAATCTCTTCCTCTTCCCTCCTTCCTCTATCTATTGAGAACCTCCACTGCCGCTGTCGCCGCCGTTCGTGCCGCCATCAAGCTGCCATAGCCACTTCTCTGACCTGCTGTCCTGGATTCTGACCTACAAATCTGAAGCTTGAAGAGAAGGCCATAACTCCAGATCCGACCGTTGGATCGCGCTGAGGGTTTGAGGGTTGGTTCCCCCATGTCTCATACACGCCTAGTATAAATTTCACGCCGATCAGATGTCGTTTGTCCCCCGTCCCAGTCAGTAGTTTGTTCCCATCACAATCTGCTTGTGAGCAGGCAAGCGTGATAGTCTGTGATAGGTGATTTTTCCCACCCCCAAATGTAGTTAGAATCCTACAAAAAAACTATATGTATCACCGTATCCCTCCCCTATACTCACTATAAAATTTTCAGGTCTGAATTCCTTCATTTGATCCACATTCAAAGCCCATAAACAGGTTGGTTCCACTCTACCGTATGGATTCTGAGTTTCAGGACAGAACCATCACCCAGCTTGCAGAGTGTGCCATTTCCATTCAGACCGTTGGATGGTTCTGAAATTCTAGTATGTCAAATCTCTTTGAGTGCTCTTCGCAATGGCACTAACCTCATCTCGATTCGACATCGTGGTTGGGTGTACCGGTCGTCCTCATCAGGGTGCACAGATTTAACCTGAAGCAGAGCTGTGGGATAGCCTTGGGAATTAATTCCCAAGACATCGCTCGCCTCCTCTCCAGTGATCACTGTTCCCGAGGATCGACTCGGGACACTCCAGGAGCACCCCCATCTGTCGCTGCAGCCAAGAACCACCCTACATGTCACCGTACCAGTAGCGGGTCCCACGTGCTATCCTACGGGCCCGAGTGAACAGTGCTGAACCAACCGACCTTGTCTGCCTGAGCGCCACCGAGTGCTGCTCGTCAACCTGAACTCTTTACTCCCAGGTCCCACATGTATCCCTTCGCCTCCCTGTGTGGAGTGGGCAGAAATAATCAGTTCTATAATTATTAATAATTGTTGTACCGGGAGTACGGGTTCGGCCGGGGTTGCCTTCCCCACGCCCGGAGCATGGAGGTACACCCGCTGCCCATATGGCCCAGCAAGGCCCAATTGGTCCCGCCGGACCCAGCTAGGCCCACTCCGCGAGTGACAGCCCCACTATTGGGCTCACTCGCCAAGAAGTCCAATTCGATTCGGACCATCATGACTTGGGCAACCTCCGGTCCTGAGAATGTCCAAGTAACAGTCAGTCGGGAAAGCCCAAGTGACAACCGAGTATAACCAGCCAAGGGAAGCTCGGGGGTCAAGAGATCAGAAGGGTAAGCACCCTAGGAAGGGAGAAAGCCCGCATTAAATGGGATAACACCCCCCGATCACTCTCTCTACTCCCACTTCCAAAAGGCACCAAGCCACTATATAAGCCAAGGGAAACTCTCTAGAAAGGTAAGCAATCTTGAGCACTCTAAGCCACCCCAATTGGTGAAGAGAAACCTCGTGCACTCCTCCTACTCCCTTATTTCTATTCTCCGCACCGTGCTCTACTACTTTGCTGACTTAAGCATCGGAGGATTTTTCCCGGGGTTATTGTCCTAGGCTCCTTTGATCCATTTTGTGCCTTGCAGAACTTTGAACTAGCGTGGCTATTATCAAGTGTTCGTAGAAGATCGGATGGCTCAAGTTTTAGCACGAGATCATCCCTCTTCATCATAGAGCATGCAAAAGATAGTAAAATCCATATTGCTTCTAGTATTGCAACCGAGGCAGAAGATTTATCAAAACCAATCCCTAGCTCTTGACTGTAGCCCTTGATTACAAGCCAGACTTTATTCCTAATGACCAATCCTACTTCATTTAATTTATTCCTAAAAATCCATTCGGCTCCTATCATAGGATGGTATTTAGGATGTGGCACACGGCTCTACACCTGATTTCTATTAAATTGGTGTAGCTCCTCATGCATAGCCATAAGCCAAGAATCATCTTTTAATGCATCGTCTACACATTTAGGTTCTACTTGGGAAATTAAGGCAATGAAATCATCTTCTACTATAGTGAGGATCTAGTCCTCACACCATCTTCTAAGTTTCCTAGAATATTGGTTGGTGGGTAATCTTTTATCAACCTTGAGTTCCTTGGCAAATCCTGATGTTCCTCTGGTTGCCCTTGAGTTTCTTCCACAGTTGGTTCTTCTTGCACTTCTTTTTCCCTTGAGAGATCAAAGGGGGATGGGCGGTTAAGGGCAGGACCGCCCAAGGGGATGAGCGGTCAAGTCTTGGCCGCTCAAGCCCACGACCCAAAACAATTCCTGGTCAAAATGGTCTTGACCAGACCGCTGAGCAGAACTGACCTACTACAGTGCCAATCAAAATGGTCTTGACCGGACTGTCGAACACGACCGACACGCAATAGTTGACTAAGGGTCAACAGGGATGAACAGTCAGATCCTGGCCACTCAACCCAGACAATAAGATAGGCGGCTAGAACCTGGCCGCCCAAGTGGGGATGGGCGGACCCTATCGGGCCGCACAAACCATGTGCGGTCCATCGTCCGACCGCACAAGCCCCAAAACCCAGCGAGGATGAACGGTCCAGAGCCAGCCGCCCATACCATGGGCAGTCTCTGGTGCGACCGCTCAACCGTCACGGCGAGCAAACCCAAGGGTTCATCCGATCGTGACCTTTCCATGTCCCGTTCGTGCCGAGATGAAGGGGATACAGCCACAATCACCCTAGCAATCACATGGACTCCGACCGGAGTCAAAATGACGCACAAATCGCAAGAAACGGGCAATTCTAACAAAATCATCCAAATGGGGTCGTCGGACTTCTCAGGCTCCCTACGGTCAAACGGGACCTCCAATCGACGCGAAACTGGTATCAATGGAACGCTGACGTTTCCAGGAGTCCATTGACTCTAACCGATCGTAGAACCATCGCCGTTTTCTGACAAAGCCTACGAAACCCTAACGAGCCCGATCTCGCTCGTTCGAGCACCAAACGACGTGCAGGGATAGGGAAAACGCAGAGGACGAGGTGATGATCCATCTCCCTACCTCCACTGAAGAAACTGTGCGCCGAAGAGACTAAACCGTGCCGAAAACTGTCAGGAACACAAATGACGCCTTCTCGGAATCCACCGAGAGATCGCGCCACGCCACGCGCAAAGCGATACTCCATCCCGCGATCCGATCTCCCCAACGCATCCCTGCCTCGGCCAGCTTCGCAACGGTGCACATCTCACGCCGAACAGACCAGAGACGAGAGAGAACGGAGAGAGAGAACGTAAGGTGGAAAATGAGGGAGGAGAGATAGTGAGGTGGGTTAAATAGAAGGAAAATTAGGAAATTTTAATTAAAATTTTAACAAATATCTCAACCCACTCTCTCGTAACACACACTCTCTCCACCTCACGCTCTCTCTCTCTGTCTCCATCCCACGCGTTCTCTCTCCTCCACCCCCATTCCCTCGGTTCGCGGTCCAAATGGACCCCGGTCGACGCGTGGGAGGTACCGATGGGACGGGCACGACACGAGGATCATGCTGGTACCCTTCATCCCTCGGATAGTGGAGCGTGGAGACGCGTGCGAGCAGAAGGATGGCGTGGCTCCAGTTGCCCGATCTGCACCGATTCGCGATCTTCGCCACGCAAGATGTAGGGGAACGGACTCCTCATCTCCCCAGGAATCGGTTAACGCCTCTTGCGTCACCATCAGTCGCCATCTTCCTCATTTTTTATGCAATTCTTTTTTGGGGAGATTTTAGGGTTAATTTCTCGATTTACGTTCCTTTCTCGATTTCTGGTCCAGACGGCCGCTGATCGAAGTCGGGAAGGTACCGTTGGAAAGGTTGCATCATGAGGATCGCGTTGATGCCCACCTTTCCTCGATCCGCAAAGCGTGGAGTCGAGCGGGGCCAGGAGGCGCCGCGTCGCCCTCTGGCCGGATCGGCAGTGAATCACCATTTTTGCTGTAATCCAGGTAGGGGGATGGACTCCTTACCTCGTTAGGACACCGCCGGTACCACTTGCGCCGTGGTCCGACACCCTTTGTCTCATTTTTCGTGCATGTTCCTGTGTAGTTCATTTTTAACCTTTTAATGTTAAAATTATCTCCATGGGCATCATATTTTAATTCTAGTGGCATGCGTAGGCTTGGAATGTCGGTATGCTATAGTAGGATGGTTTGGTTTTATATTTTCCTACGTCCCCCGTCGATTTTGATCGATCGGGAGGGGGTTTCGATTGCGAACTCCGGAGTCGCGAAACCCAGGTGACATAACGCGCCACCCCCAGCGCGTTATAGTCATTTGACGCACCCCTAGAGGTGCATTATATCGTCCGTGAATCGAGAGTTTTCTGTAGATTTTTGTGTTCGGGTGACTTTAATGCACCTCACCTGGTGCGTTATAGTCCCTGCATGTTGAATTAAAGGTCTGTTGCCTTTAACGCCCCTATCCCTGCGCATTACGTTCATATAACGCAGGTGGCGAGTCAGAGTCCGAGTTACCTGAAAAATATTGAAAAACACTTGATGAGCGAACGCTTAGTAGGAATTATATCTCTAAACCCAGACTTACTTTAAATGATTAATATATTATGCAACATGGAATGTTCATGTATGAAGAAAAATGCAAGTAAAGCGACAAGAGTGTAATGACAATTGTTATCGAGAATGAACTAGCAAGATTTCAAGTTTATCAAGTATGATTATCAAGGGGACCACACTAGTAGTATCAAGTCATGTCACGACATAGTGGCTGCTTATTTATTCAAGTACTTGTCCTTTCCGGGCCACGCGAGTCAAGCAAGTCAAGTCAAACACGAGAGAGAGAGATTGTGAAATGTCATCCTTCAAGCTAGTCATGCACTCCAGTGCAATGCCACACCGTAATCATTAATCTCCCATGGGCACTAGTACTTTTCGGGTGTTCCTCCCAGGACTAGATTGGGCCCTATATGCGCGGGCATTGGTCGTGTAGGTTGACATCCACTATTGTCTATAGTAGCCGTTAGAATTCCAAAGAGTATAGATCATTGTAGGATGACACGGTAGATTTTAGAATAATAAAATTCAAGGCAGATATCATGTGTTGAAATGACTTAGCTAAAAATCTGAGACAATACATAGAACTAGGTAATTGGCGTCCACTATGGAAACCGCAGAAAAGAATTGACATCCATAGTAATGGTCGATCATTCAGGAAAAAGATAATAGGCGCGAGGCAATTGGCGTCCTCCAAACAGGGTGCTAATAGCAAATGGCGTCTGCTTTACTTGGCACAGATTACAAGAAAGTGACAATTACTCAAAAATGCCAGGAACAGCATTACTTGAGGGCTAGTTCATCATGTTTCTTTAGAGGGACATGACTAAATGACATGGTGTAATAAGTTTTTAGGGTACAACCTGCTCGATTGCCTTGAGAGAATCCAAGGCTAGCGGAGACTTTCGGAGGTCTCTAAGATGAAGTTGCCAGTCTGAAAGAATGGAATGTCCAACGGAGGGCTCAATCACCTCGGAGAGTTAAGGGGTACACGATCAAATCAAAACAGGGACCTCATCCACGGAATGGGATGAGAGTGCCAACGATGCCCCACGGCGGGGTTGAAAAGCCATAGCAGAACATCTTACTCATTACCCTCTTTCTCGATTCGATCCTGTTCACTCAGAGTTTCCAGATGAGGAACTAATGTCCGTCATTCAGCCTTATGTGATGTGGACGTTGCATTTTGATAGAGCTCTAAATTCTCAAGGTAAAGGTATTGGCATTATTCTCCTGTCACTTGAGGGAGTCACCATACCACAAGTCTTTCAGCTTGCCTTCCATGTTACTAATAATATGACTGAATATGAGGCTCTTCTGGCCGGACTAGAGGCCGCTCATCTCTATGGTGTCACCTAATTGAGGATTGTACGTGATAGTCAGCTTATTCTACGCCAAGTGCTCACCAAATGGTGCACAATCGATCCCAAGTTTAAACCCTATCAAGAACTCACATCAACTTGTGCTAAGCTCTTCTCTAAGCTAATCTTTGTCCATATTCCTTACAATTAAAACATTCTAGCTGACGCTCTTGCTTCACTATCTTCTTCCTTGGCTTTCCTTCTCAAGAGGAATTTCTTCTCTGTTATCATTCATAGGCATCTTACTCCTGCCATTAAGGATCCTGCTTTCCTTAGGATTAAGGAGGAGTTGCTTAAGAAGGTTAAGGAAGGAGAAATCATTTAGAATAAAGAGGTCATGCTATTGGATTTAGAAGAAGAGATGGACAATGAGGAAAAGCCATGGTATTATGAGATTGCTAAATATTGTCAAGATCAGTCTTATCCTGAAGAAGTCACGACAGAAGAAAAGAAAGCTATCAGGAGAGTCACCCAAAGATACACTCTGGTTGGAGGCGTGCTCTATCGAAGAGGTCTTACTAGTGTTCTTCTCAAGTGCCTTGATGATGGCGAAGCTTGGAAGGTTGTGGAAGATGCACATTCAGGAGTTTTGGAGGACATGCCAATAGCCAGATGTTAGCTAAGCAGATTCTTAGGCTAGGATTCTATTGGCCCACTCTAGAAGAGGATTGCTCCATCTATGTTTGAAGGTGTGTTAAGTGCCAACTATATGCCGAAAAATTTCATTCTCCTGCTTCTTCACTCCATCCTATGTCCGCCCCATGGGCTTTCTCCATGTGGGATTTTGATATCATTGGACCTCTTGGTGGCAGATCAAGAACAGGAGAATTTTAAGGTGACGGTCATCTAGACCTACCAAACCCAATGGTCTTTGAGTCACGAGACTCGGGTCAAGACCACTGCACGTGACGACATAGCGTCATCAATTTGGCCTAATCCCTAGGTCTGAAATCACAGTAGCATGATTCTCAAGGTAGCTTACAGGCCGTCGAGTTAATTCCTTATCCAAGGAAAAAGCGGGAAACCTCCAACCCCAGGCTGGGTGACTGGACTCACAGTCCAAGGCCATCCACATGACCCACACGAAAAACACTTCCCAAAAAGCCAATGACGTGCGGGAATAGCCCTCCGCACTCACGCTGACTCACGGCGACTCGATCTAGTGAAAGCACGAAAGCCCAGAACACATGGGGTCACCTGAACTCTCAAAATCTATGGGCACGTTAATCGAGATAACTCGACATCTCCATACACTCCAAAAATATGAACACAGAACCCACGGGTATCCAGGACATCCACGAAGCCGAAGGTCGACCACTGAGTCAGAACCAGGTCGATCGGGAGCCAAAATAGAGCGAACGGAAGGCGGCTAGCATGGAAACAAAGTGGCGGTCATCCCCCAGACTGCCACCTCAAGTGGCGGTCTACCCTGGATCGCAACCCTCAGATAGTGGTCCACTCTGGACCGCAACCTTCCAAGGACACATGGACGAGAGGCGGTCTTCCCCAAGACCACAACCCCTAGTGGCGGTCTTGGCCTGACTGTCTCCACCAGTCGGCGGTCGGTCGCAAGGCCGCTACCACCCAAGGCCACTGGGCATAATGCGGTCATACCCAGACCGCAACATGAAGGATGCAGTCAAGGCCAGGCCGCAACCCCAGGGGCCCATAATAGACCGGGCTAACACACCCTCAGAGTGTGCGTTGACCCCGCCAGGTGGCGGTCTCCACCTGGCCACCACCATCAGGTGGCGGCCAATCGCGAGGCCGCTACCTGGAACTAACATACGGGCAAGAAATGGTCCCCACTGGACCGTCCCCACTGGACCGCCTTCACAGGTAGCGGTTCCTGGCAGGACCGCTACCTCGTCCAAAGTCTGAAAACAGCAAACACGGTGAAAAATCCCATTCCACGTCCCGTTCACACCCATGTGAAGGGAAAAATAATGGAAAACTCTTCCCCAACCAGGGCCCAGAATCGACCGCACAAACCCTCATTTTGGCTCACATGGTTCGACAGTAAGATGATAGTATTTCATATCACTCTTTTAGATCCATTTTTTTCCTTTAGTATTGTCTAACAATCTTCAAATTTCGTGTTAGGAGATCAAGCCGTTAAGGAGTTAGAAGATTTGGAAGTAGCTATTTATCTGCAGAACGCACTGGAATGAGCGTGTTTGTCTGGCAAAGACCAAAGATTTAAGGACCTTAGTAGAGGTAATTGCATATCCAACATTTAGAGTTAATTGTTCCCCTTTATGTCTTCTAATCACCCTCGAAATCTCGTGAATTAAGATCAAGAGGTTAAGGAGTTAGAAGGTTGGGAAGTTGCTGGTTCCACGTAGGACACATAGGAATGGGAGCGCCCATCAAGTGAGAAATTCAAACTCTAGGAGCAACCCTAGAGGTAGGTTATCTCACGAACAGCTTAATCATCAAGTTAGGATTAAAAACTCTTTGATCTTGCCCAATTTCATGCTTTTTACGTTCAGTATTTGATGATTTTCCATGACTATGCTTGCATGTTAGCCCTGCACCTCTTACAAGAAGATAATAATTTTGACTTCAATTCATGCCTATTTTATACTTTCTTTTGTTCTAAATATGTTAACATGTCTTATTCTTCTATTCCTTATAATTTTCATGCATTAGTTGCCCTAGAATAGGCCATGCGCGTTACTTTAAACTTCTGTCTATTATAGACAGAAGGCGGTTCCTCAGAGACTGCATCCTTCAGAAGGCAGCCCCCAAACGACTGCTACTTGCTAGTGGTAGTCCCCGACCAACCGCTACCTTTTTCCAGCAACCAGATTAAACTATATATATAACCCTAGTATATTTGATAGAACCCATGCCTTAGCCTTACTATTTTTGGCTCCTACTGATGATTAGAAGTTATTTCATGTTACTCGTGACTTATGCTATATCATGTTTCACGTTAGCATGTTTAAAAGTTATTTTCATGTATATTATTTTCTTGCCCGAATCTTATAGTTTTGTACTTAAGAATTTTTATGCAATGTTCCTACGCTTTCTCTTATGATTTGGAACATTCCTTTCTCATCTCTTTCTGTTTTATAAGGTTCACATATAGCGCAGTAACCTAGCGCCGGTTTATCATTTTTATATTGAGGGATTCATCTGGCGGGACTACCAGTGAGCTCACCAATATTGCCAGGGCATCTGCCTGAGGATTTTGACTTCGACCGACATGGCCTCTTGATGAAGTAGAATCGCCCCATGAGCTTCTTCACCTTGGCGCAATAAGGGAGTAACCCGAGCTTTCGGACATCGAACTCCCCTTATATCTACTTGACAATTAGCATTGAATCGCTGAACACTTACAGCATTCGAATCTCCATATAGAGGGCAATCTAAAGACCAATGATCAAGGCTTCATATTCTATTTCGTTGTTTGTGCAGGGCTTGTTGATCGAGTATGATGTATGCAACACTTCTCCTTCTGAGGACTTGAAGATGATGCCAGCTCTGGCTCTTATTCTCGTATACCCTGATTGGGATGTTTCAATTGTGGATGCTCCGTCAAAGTATAGCTGCCATATGGCTTGACAGACTTGATCCACTTTTAGTGTTTCATGTTCTGGAAGCTCTGTGATTAATGGGGAATCTTCAGGCATAGGGTGTCCCGCAAAATCTACTATTGCTTGGCCTTTAATGGCCTTTTGTGGCACATATGTAATATCAAATTCCATCAAAATGACGGCACATTTACCTAGTCACCCTTTCAATATTGGATGGGAAAGCATGTATTTGATTGGATCAGCCCTTGATATCAGCTGTATTTCGTGTGATAACATGTAGTGCCTTATCTTTTTGACTGTAAAAACCAAGACTCGTCAGACCTTCTCGATAGGGGTATATTTCCTTCTACCCCGACCAATCTTCGACTGAGGCAACAAAGGGCTTGCTCGTTCCCCTCGTCATTATTCTGGGCTAGCATTGCCCCCAGGGAGTATTCAGTGGCGGCTATGTAGAGAATCATGGCCACCCTTTAACAGGTGCCCCCAGAGCTAGTGGGGTCTTCAAATACCCCTTCAGCTGGTCAAAAGCCATTTGGCATTTTTGATTCCAACAAAATGGTGTATCTTTCATCATCAGTTTATAGAATGGCTGACATCATCTGGATAGGTTGGAGATGAACCTGCGGATATAGGCTAATCAGCCTTGAAATGACCGGAGTTCTGTCAAATTCTTCGGAGGTGGCAGAAAGAAAACATTTTTACATGGCAACATTCAAAAAGAGAAAGAACTAGTACACCCAGCTCATGCCCCTCCTAATCTATGGAGATAGGGGGACTCCGAGAGGCCCGTGGACTTTCTTGAGGTTCGACGTCTTGAGGCTCGACGAACGAAGAATCTTCAACACTGGGAGATCTTCCCCTGGCATCCTCAGTGGTGATCGATCCAGACATTGACCCCACTTGTGTGGGAACTGCCTCGATCGTGTGCCCCCCTGAGTTAACCGGAGTTGGCGACTCCTCTACTGAAGCGGTAGCATCCCTGCTCCCCCCTTCACTCGACGTCGGAGAGGGAGAATCTGTGGCGTCTTCGTCCGAGTCATAGCGTAGCACGGAAGGAAAAATGAGCTCGTCGAGCACCTACCACTGGGCCGCGATGACCGCTCGATGGAAGCCTTGGGCAAACCCCTTCCGCAGCCCCCGTCGGTAGCCTAGCTTGTACTATGAGAAGGTGGCCTTCTAGAGAGCTACGTGATAGCCCTCCGAGCTCCTATATCGATTGATCGCCTCCCCCCTAGCTTGCTCCACTTTCTCCTCCAGCTCGGCCACCCTCTGCTCGGCTCTGAGCAATTTCATCTCAGCCTCGGACAGCTTTGCCTCAATCTCGATCTGCCAACCACGGCCTCCCTATGCGCTCACTTGGCCTCTCGAGCCTAGCTATTGAGCTCCTCCCACTCGACCTTCCACTGCTCGTAACGCTCAACCTGAGCATGACACTCTTCTTCTAGGAGCTTGCTCTTCAGGTCGGCCATATAACAAGCTTGGGCTAGCTGCTCAGCTAGTATCTGAGCCTCCTCTTGGCTCGATCGAGCCTGCACCCGTAACGAGGCTTCCTCCAGCCGAAGGACTTCGAGCTCGAAAGAAAGTTGCTCAATCCTACGATCAGACTCGAGTGTGCCCGGGAGAGGGACCTCCTCACTTTCCAGCCATCCAAAGTAATTGGCTATCTCCGCCCCTAGTTGGGCCATGATCAAGCCACCCTCCATCACCTTCTCGAAGAGCAGGGAGGGGAGACTACGCCTGAACTCCTCCCTAACCAATGAAGGTGCCAAGGATCAGCACCTTTGGTATAGAGAGGCTTGAATGGTAGAGGAACCGACCATGGGGGGAAGAGTGCTTTCCAGAAGAGTCGAGACTAGGGCACCCCACCTGAGCGTCCCCATTCTCAGGACGGCAACGCTCAGCTCGGGTTGGGTCATTGCCTCGCCCCGTGCCCTCTCATCCTCAGTCGGGACTTCAGGACCGACCGCCTCAACCTGCTGCCTGTCAGGCTCGGCGATGGTTTCCTCGCCAACAGCAACCGCCTCTGGCCTAGTGGATGGGAGGTTCAGAGGGTGGATTTCCTCAGGTGATGGCCCCTCGACCGGGCAGACACCATCCTCAACTGGGTGGGCAATCTCCACTTTCTTCAGCCTCTTCTTCTCGGCCATCAGGGCCTTCATGGAGGACAACAGTAGTCGCTCCCCAGGGTCCTTGCGCTTGGCCCCATGGTGCTCGGGAACATCATCCCAAGCCTTCTGTTGGCCCCTATCTCCCGCGTAGGAGGGTACCCCTGGGGATCGGGGCTCACTCGGAGCAAGCACCTCCTCCGAGTCGGCAGTCTCCTACTCCAACGGTTGTTCCCCCTTATCATCAGTCCGCCTCGAATCTGAGCAATAGAAATTAAACCCTCAGAAGGAGGCTTGCCAGCCCGACCCAAAGGCATAATGCAAGGCCCTAAGGTTCTTACCCTGTGGTGGCACCGCCTGGGAGGGATAATCCTCAATATTAGTCACTGTCATCAATTTGGCAGTCGACTGGCGATTCTTCTGAAGAAGCCTGATCTCCTCCTCTAACTCTGGAGAAATCGCCATTTGCTTTAGGGGGAGAGATGGGTGAAAGTTGGGCTCCGTCGGGAAGCCCCAAGAGACACCACCCTTCGATGAACCTACCTAAAAAAATTGGGTCTTCCACCCCTTATGAGAAGAGTCTCTAGTAGAGAGAGATACGCAACTCCTCCCCCTTTTCACCTAGAGTAGAAGTAGCCCTTGCCCACATGCGTCTACTCCTTCAACTCAAAGAAGGAATGGAAAAGGTCCAATGAAGTGCGAAGCCCACATGAATGGCAAAGAAAGATGAAGAAGAAGATGAAGGTATAAGAGTTGGAAACCTACTGGATAGGAGCCAGTTGGTGAGACTAAAGCAACTGCATGACGAAGGGATGGAGAGGCAGGGGAAACCCACATTTTCAAGCTAAGAGAAAGGTGCAGAAGAGACGCAAACAAGTGCCTAGACTAGACTCGTGAGGTTTGGGTGAAGAAAAATAATACTGTCACGACAGCCCATAGCGCTTCTCCATTTTCTTCATGTCGGCTTCGCCCAACTCACTGCGGATAGGGTGCTCCGGTTGAGGCGCCAAGCTCCCCGTGCTCCGATCGGCCTCTTGGGCCTCAGTTGCGGGGTATTGCTCTGCCATGGCAAGACAAGAGGAACAAGAGGACGAGGAGAGGGGCGTCGACTCGGGCAAATCCGGAGGAGGTGGATGCTGCCAGACCGTCGTCGTCGTGATCTCTACTAACTCCACAAAGGCCTCCGCGATTCTTTACTCCTCCCGACTCTCCTCGTAGCGCACGAGCCATTTTTATGAAAGTAGTGGAGAGACAAAACCCTAGATGAAATAGGAGTGGAATGCAAGACCGCGTGATGTTTATACTCCCAGAGATTTGGTGGGAGGCAACGTGACGTTCTGAACTACGAAAAGAGACTCCTCGCTTCGACTCGAAAGAGTCGTCATCACAGGTGAATTCCCAGGACTGCCGCATTAAATGGCCCCTGTCGGAGAAAATTCCCCACCTAATTCGAGCCACTAATGCCACCCCCACGAATGTTACTCTTCTGAGCCCAATTTTAGCTCGGGAGTAGGGGGGACAAGTGGAGAGGGGGAAAATCCACCACTTGAGAGCGCGGCCCAACTACGTATAATTTGACCATACCAGGCCCAACTCTCCAGAGTGACAACCCCATTTTATGCCCGCTTACTCCAAGCCCAAAACTCACTCCGACCAGCACTTCCTAGGCGACCCCCGGGTCTGAAAGTCTGAGTGACAGATCAGTCAGGAAGGCCCCTACAGGGACCCAGTGTAACTTGCCCGAGCTATGTGCCCATCACTCGAGAGGACTCCCAGCAAGCGCCTCGAGCTCAGACCGACTGTTGGAAGCTTATCTGAGTGTCCGTTACGCACCCTTAAAGAGTGGGGAACTCCAAGGGATAGGGGAGAGCAAGAGTCCTTGTGTCATAAAGAGCCTATAACAAGGACGTAACCTGTGGCCAACATAAAGTCAAAGGGTTATGTTCTCAAAATATTGATAAGGAATTTCTTAAAGGAATAGCATGTCATAGCTAACACGGGTGATAATCATGAAGATCCATGATATAACAGAGTTTAGGGACTAAAGAACATGTAGAGACAACATGTCGATAAATCTCTCATGAAATCTAAATATTCGTGAAAGTAGGTTAAATGGCGTCCATACAGTCGCCGTGAATTCAAGAATTTAGTAGGCACGAACGAAAATGACGTCAGTGTCATAGATGCTAATTCTAATTGGTGTTGACTATCAGGTCGCCAATTACAGATAGAAACTAGACTTCTCACGATGACCCATCGGGGGGATCCGTGATGGTTAGGTAGTCATGTTTCTTCAGAGGGACATGACTGTGACTCGGTGTATAGGATTTTTATGGCACAACCTGCTCGACTGTCTTGAGGGAATCCAAGGCTAGCGTAGACTTACGAAGGTCTCTATGATGAAATCACCAGTCCGAAGGAAGGAATATCCTGCGGAGGACTCAATCATCACCGAGAGATAGTGGGATAAGCGTGAAAACATCGTAAAATGAGAGACTACATCTGCGGACTGAGATATAGTGCCAAAATACCCACACTGTGGGCCAAGAAACATGAAGGGAAAACTGAAATATGGTAAACGGTATCCTGATAGGTGCCATTATATTCTAAATTAGCGCCCAGGCTTAGGCACTCAATCCTTAATTAGCGGCAATGGTATGGTCGCCTATTCCATTTGCACATAGAAAACTTCTTACAGAGGCTAAAACAGCATACCGTGAGGGCCATACCGCCATGTTTCATTCACATGACATGGCATTCAAAAGGGATCATGGGTTTTAATGGTACAACCTACTCGGCGACCTTGACGGAATCCAAGGCTTCGCGTAGACTTACAGAGGTCTCCATGATGAAATCACCAGTCCGAAGAAAGAAATATCCCACGGAGGGCTCAATCATCACCGAGAGTTAGTGAGATAAGCGTGAAAACACCGTAAAACGAGAGACTACATCCGCGGACTGAGATATAGTGCCAAAATACTCAGACTGTGGGCCAAGAAACACGAAGGGAAAATAGAAATATGGTAAACAGCATCCTGACAGGTTGTTCTTCAATCATTTCTTGAGGGAGATGGACGAATGATTTCATATATATTTTGATCGGTCTATTTTGGATGTTACAATAGTCATCTATAAATGTGAGAAAATATGAATAATCGTGTCGAGTCTTAATGCTCATTGGTCCACAGATGTCAGAATGGACTACCTCTAATAGTTGTAAGGCTCGTGGAGCCTTACCAAAAGGCTTTCAACATGCCTTACCGGCTAAACATGGTTCACATAGTGGCAAGTCGATTTTACCGAGTGATCCTAAAAGGCCTTCTCGGGCTAATCGGGTCATTTGATCTTGTCCTATGTGACCAAGATGACCATGCCATATGATGGAATCAGGATTTTTATTATGCAACACATATGTTGTAACAGAAGAACAAGGGATGACATCATCAATAATATCCAATTTAAAGAAACCATCACTCATATAACCATGCCCATAAACAACATCATCCAGAGTAATATTTACATAACTACCAACAAAAGTTAGACAAAAATCAAGAGCCAACAAACTAGAAACGGACACAAGATTATGCTGGACTCGTGGCGCATAAAGTATGTCATGCAAGATCAGCGTTCGGCCATTTCTGAGATGGAGTTGGTATGAACCGACTCCCAAGACCTCCTCGCTGGTTCCATTGCCCATGGAGACTCTTTATGTGCCAGTCGAGATCCGTTGATAATTTACAAATCCTACTCATTCCCTTGCGATGTGCCTTGTTGCTCCTTAATCCACAATCCACACAGGATTAGGATGTGCAACAAATATATGTGAACAAACATAAGCAAAAGGAGAGCTAGAAGTGTAAAGTACCTTTTGCGGCTCAGTGCATTCACGAGCGAAGTGGCCCCGTTTCTTACAGTTGAAGCATCTAAGCTTGCTCTTATCTTTCTTTCCACCACGCTTACCACGACATTTTTTGAACATGTTGTCTTCCTTGGCACCTGGTGCAGCCTTTCATCTTTTCTATTTCTTTTGTGGTCCCTTCCTGCCAAACGGTCTGCCCCTCTGGGCCACATTGGCAGTAGCACGAGCCACTTCTTCGCACTCAGCTTCTAACTCCACATGACGAGCAATATCCGCAAATGTTGTTATATGCTCGCTATGTGTTAGAACTAATTTCGACCCCGGTTCATGGTATCGGTGATTCGATACCTAGTATCGGGTCATCGATATCATGGGCTCTCAGTTCATAATGGCGATAATTCAATACCTAGTATCGGGTTATCGGTATTATGTACTCTGGGACGTTACACGTGTGACCAACATGAATGAGGTATATCAAGCTGCGGTAGCGTTGGAATTGGATTTGGTGAGATCCCAGACTCCTTCTCAGGCAATGTCGGTTCAGCCGACAGTTCAACTCCCTTCTGGTTATCTGCCTCCTTTTCCAGGTTTTCCTTCTACCAGTCCAGCAGCTAGTGGTGTTGCTTCTTCTAGCAAGTCCCAATTCAGAAGATTCAAGAATAAGAAGAGATTCAAGAAGCGATTTGACCAGCAGGCCTCATCTTGTACTACACAGCAGTCAGCTCCTTCTTTCCAGTAGCGTCAGAGTTCTACAAAAAGCCAATTCAAGGGTTGTGCACGATGTGGTGGCAGCCACCCAGGCAAACCATGCTTGTTGCCAGTGGTGTGTTTTCGGTGTGACCAGCCAGATCATGCGGTGCGAGACTGTCCATTGCAATCGATCCCAGTGCAGTTCACTCCGGCAGCTCCGTCCCAGCCATCTTAATCACAATTCAGGCCTCCGCTCCCACCTCCGCCGCCATCTCAGCAGTTTCAGCAGATTCACCCGTAGGCTTCAGCAGCATCTTCTTTCCAATCTTCTGCAGCTACTAGCAGGAAGTTAAAAGGCAAAGTGACTCACATTTTGCGGGCAGAAGCTATGGCTTCCAATATTGTTGAAGGTACGATTACTATTTTTGGTTGTGCAGCTCGTGCTTTATTTGATTTAGGTGCTGCTCAGTTCTTCATTTCTGAGGATTTCATTAAATGCATCGAGGAGCCCATGATTGAGGTAGCTTGTGATTTAATTGTTGAATTTTCGTCTGGGGATTTCATGGCTACCCTGTTATGTCTTGAAGACTCACCTGTTGTGGTTAGTGATCAGTAATTACCGTTGAGATTATATGCTTTATAGTTGGCAGACTACGACATCATTCTGGGTATGGATTGGCTAGAGCAGTATGGGGCTATGGTTGATTACAGGTCCAAGAAGGTCTATTTTCAGCCACCTTGGAAGTTAGCATTTTACTTGAACTTTTTCTTTCTTTTTCTCCTTCTTCTTTTTCTTCCTCCCTTTCTTCCCGTTAGAGAGCCAACCGTTGCCCCCTCTCTCCCCCGTTCTCGCGTGATCATGGCTCCCCTCCTCTCCAGCTGCAAACGGTGAGCTGAGGTGACGACGCGGTGGCAGTGGCGGCAGCGAGGTGAGCGCGACGGTGGTGATTTCGCGACGTGGGGTGTGGTGTTCATGCTTGAACGTGGACTCGAGATTGGTAGTGATCCGGTGGTTTTTGGGCTTCTCTGAGGTAGGGGGATGGATCCTTACCCTCTTTCCTGCTTGTCCCGTGATTTTTAGGCCGAGGGGAGGTCGAGTGGGGCTAGTTTCATGCTAGGAGGAAAAAATCCATGTTTGGGGCTCGAGCATTGGATCTCTTATTTCTTGGGATTTTTGACCGTTCTATGGGTATAGAATCATGAAAGGAGGGCTGGGGATGAATTCTCCTTTGTTTCCCCATCATTGGGGAATGATCGGGGCATGGATCAGATTTTTTTGCCTTTCCCGCCGGTTCTGTGCTCAGGTTGGGGTTGTGGCCCTTCCGGGGACCGCTAGGCCCCTTTGGTGGCCCTCAGGGGGTCGCCAAGCGATTTTGAAGGTCGATTGGACTTAGCGGTCCACCCGGGACCACTAGGCCAGGGCTGCGGTCTTGCGATAGACAACTACGCCCTAGTTTAATGGTCGATTGTCGACCATTTCTCTCGCCTAGTCAAAGCACCCTCGGGGTGCGTGTTTTTGACCATTGGGAGTCGTGTGCCAGGTTGTGGTCAGGGCACAACCATTTTTTGGTGTCTTGTGGTCAACAAGTGACCACATGGTAGGGGAAGCGATCTGCCAATAGATCGCTTGTCCCCCTGTGGCTCGCCTGGTTGCGGCCATGGCTTGGCCGCTTGGCTGAGCCTAGCGGTCTCAGGGAGACCACTAGGCCCGTTTTGCCATCCAGGGAGGGCCGCCAAGCTGAGGGGCAGTCTCGGGTGGACCGCCACTCCATTTCCTTTAGATCGGTGATTCCTGTGAGTTGAGTCTTACCTCCAGTGACCTGTCCACTAGTCATAACTTTCCTGTGCACGCGGGTGCAGACCCACTTGGGAGTGGTGGAGAGCGGTGTTTTGATGAGAGCAAACACTATGAGTCAATGTGTGTTTACTACATGTTATTTTGTTGCTACACTATAGTCAATATGCGTTTGCTGCATGTTGTTCTGTTGATAGCAAGCATGTATTTGATCATGTCCTTGTTCATTGCATATAGGCCATTCAGCATAAGGAAGTCTGTGCAGATTTTTGTCTCGCACATTTAAGGTCCATGCAATTTTTGTCTTGTGTCAAAACACGGTCAGTGCACATTTCTTTTGTGCACACACAAGGTCCGTGCACATCTGTATTAGGCATAAAGAAAGTCTGTGCATTCTTCCAGATCAGTCATGGCCCATGCATAGTTTATACTGCATATAGGTCCGAGTATGATCACAAAGTTCGTGCTTACTTTAGTTCAGTGTTTCATAGGTCTATGCATGCTAGTGTCAATGGTCACGAGGTCCATGCATAAATTGGAGACCATAGTCGGTGCTAGACAAGGTCAGTGCTAATTGCACTTTGCATATGAAGTCCGTGTAGGTCCTTTCCCTTAAGCATATAGGGTCCGTGCACATTCTTATTAGACGGCATATAAGGTCTGTGCACATATAAGGTCTGTGCACAATTTCGAAGAATGCATACCAAAGTTCGTGCAAAGTCTGGTTATGCACGACTAAACTCTGTGCACATCTCTCTTATGCAATAAACGGTCCGTGCACTTCTCAATTCAGAGTCCATGCATATCTCAGTCTTTGAGAGGTAAGGTCTGTGCATTTTTATCTTGTTGATAGTTAGAGTCCGTGCATATTTCATCATATACTATTAAGGTCCATGCATATGCTAGGTCAGTGCACATTTCACTCCATGCACAAGCACACATAGTTGATGCTATGTTCTGTTACACACTAGTTAAGGTGAGTGCAAGTCTGCTCATATGTTGTTATGGTCCGCGCATATAGACTTATACGGTCTGTACTCAATTTCTCATACGCATTATAAGTTTGTGCTATTGTGATATGAAGTATGTGCTTATCTATTTCCAACACGTCTCAACGTCCGTGCACATTTACCAGGACTAGTCTGTGCATGTTGTCATTTGATGCCACTAGGTCTGTGCACATATTATAACCTGCCCAATTAATCTGTGCATTCTTGCTCGCGTTCAAGAATGGGTGACTTTCTGGACGGACGCTTATTCATGAAATATTTTAAGCCAAAAATAGTGGAAAAATATGAACGCGTCTGCCAAGGCTGACGTGAAGTTGACAAGTCGACTCTTCCCAGGATCATGCGTCGACTCAAAAGAAATGGCGACAATTTGGAAAGGCGCTGATTCTTTTAGAAAGGAATTGGCGACCAGTGGACTGTCGCTAATTCAAAAAGGCTCTGAAAAATTAGAGAAAAACCCAAGAAAAATATTAAAAAATAGGGGAAAATAGAGGAAAGCTAGGGAAAGCTGAATAATTGAGAAAAATGAGAAAAATCACTCAAATAGGTCGATTTGAGAGTCAAATTGGGGGATCGCAATGTGATATGAGATGTACTCAAGATGATGTCAAATTTAGTGTGTCTACAGCGCTCCTTGCTATCCTTCAGCCTCTACTCTACAACCCCAAGGCCCAACCAGAGCTCCATCATCTGGGCCTCTAGGGCCCACCTCTCCTCTCTCTCCCTCTCCCTCTCTTCTCCCTCTCTCTCTCTCTCTCTACATCCCTCCTTGCCACCTGGAGGGCAATCCTCAGCTCCACAATGTCTCGGGCCAACTCCTTGACGTCGCGATGCTGTAGCTCTGCCTTCAGCTCTACCATGGTGGCAGCGTAGATGTCGCACTCCTCCTCGGCCTGGGCTGCGCGGGTCACCGCATCTCGGATCTCCACTACCTGCCAAGAGCCAACCATTTCATGAAGTCAGTAAAAAGAGGGGAAGTGTGTAATTGAAATTCAAATCAAACAAGTACTCACCTGAGCTGCGAGCTCAGGCTCGGCCTCCTCGGCACGTGCCATCACACTGGCAAGCTGCTCCTAGAGGGAGGCGACCTCCAGAGGAGGGACCTGGGAGTTGGAAGTGGCTCCATCAGTCGACCCTGTTGTTGCCCCCTGCTGGGCACGCTGAAACAAAGGTACAATGAGAGTCAGTAACTGAACATCAGGAATCTAGGTGTGCAAAAAAAAAAGAGCAAAAAAACTTACCAAGATGTCCAACTCCTGGCGAGTGGCGGCCAACTGCCGCCTGGTGTCCGCTAGTTGGGCCAGCAGATCAGCTATGATCGCATCCCGTGCATCTTGCATAACAAATCATCCACATACACCTCTAAGTATATATGCATCATGTCATGAAATATGGCCATCATAGCTCTTTGGTAAGTAGCTCAAATATTTTTCAACCCAAATGGCATGACCACGTAACAATATGTTCTCCAAGGTGTAGTGAACGATGTCTTCTCCTGATCCTCCTCTGCCAAACGAATTTGATTATAACCAAAAAAGTCATCCATGAATGAGAGAGTTTCATATCCTACCGTGTTGTCAATCAACACATCAATGTGAGGTAAAGGGAAATCATCTTTTGGACACGTAAGGTTAAGGTCCCGGAAGTCAATGCAAATCCTCACTTTTCCATCCTTTTTCATGACCGAGATAATATTTGCCACCCACTGAGGATAAAGGATGACTTTAATAAACCTGGCTTTATGGAGCTTGTCGACCTCCTCCTTCATTTTTAAAGCCATTTGGGGGCAGAAACATCTTAACCTTTGCTTCACCGAGACAGGCCCTGGTTTTAATGTTAAACGGTGTTCGACTAAGGTGGGATCCAATCCCAACATATCCTCATAGCTCCATGCCAATGCGTCCGTGTATTCTTTGAGGACCTAGATCAATGCCTCTTCTTCTACTGATGGTAAATTATCACTTATAAGGACGATCCTAGGGTCTTCCTCGATTCCTAAGTTTATTTCTTTGGTTGATTCTTTTACGGCGGCTGACAGTTTGTCAAATCTCCTCATCCCATTAGTGTAAGCACCAGTCGCATCCTCATATTCTTCATCTCCTTCTTCAATAGGGAATTCTTTATCTACGATCTCATAAACTCCATATCCTTCATCAATTGTACAATCTTCCTCATATTCTAACTCCGACAGTTGGATGGGATTTTCTAACAGTTGAGGAATCTCTAGGCATGCTTGGCACTTATTGGCTAAGTCTAGGAGGAACTGACGAGAGATTTGTCTATCCTCGGACTTCCTTTTGGGTACTACCCTCGACCCGTTATTACTAACCTGACTGACCTGACCTAGAGAAGATGAAGAGGACCTTGAAGAATGTACAGGGAAGGACCCCTCAGAGGAGGGGTAGAGAAGGTTGCTCAAGGGGCCTTGGATGAATGGCCCATAAGTTGGGGCACACTCGGGGGAGATATACTAGCAAATCTGTTAAAGGATGGATTAGTGATTGTAATTTGAATATTTTGATTAGCAATAGAATAGAAGTTAAATTTGAGTAAATACTTGTGCAATTGCATCTTATGTGTGATTATTCTGCGCTCTGGTTATTTCTTGCTTACGAGAGGCTTACCATGCCGGCTGTTTACATTCTCCCCGAGTGAGTCTTCCGCTATAAATAAAGGTTCGGGACGTGACACCTAGTATGAATGCCAGGGACTTCACCTCAGGAGAATCGAGATGACTTCACAACCAACCGGCAGTGCGATCAAGCCTGCCCAATGAATCAGCATCGACTCGATCGTGCCGCATAAACCGCATCCATTGTCCGACCAAGGACAAAGGTATACCTGGTGGCCTGCCACCTGAATGAAAGTTCCTCCTGAGGTGAAAGAACACCCTTGGCCCTTCAAAACAAGGGACCGTAGGCTCTATCAGTAGAAGACCCCGATAACCTGGCATGGGTATGGTTTCTCAGCATATTGGGTCCGTCAGTGTCTGAATGATCGCTCAGTAAAGGCAGAAGCATCCTGGGTGGTATTCTACCCCCAAAGAAAGCTTCGAGCAGGACTTAGGCCAAACCAAAAGCACAAGCTACAGTGCTGAAGGCCGTGTCAGTGAAAACCCCGCGTGTTCAAGCCAAAGATAGACGAGGCTCCGAAGAAGGTTGTACGTCGACCCGAGGGCTTCGTCAAGACTTCTCACCAAGGTTTTGTAGGACCACGGCGAGATGAATGGTCACGGTGACCCCCGGAACTAGTCTGGGGCCCACTGTCTAACCCATGTCAAGCAAACGGCACTTACCCAGTGCGCTCCTTCCACCGGCGTGCCCTATTCCCAGCGGCCCTTCTCCGACGAGCAAGATGGTGAAAATAAAACTCCCCGACGCGCCATTCTTCATGCCGTAATAGAACTTCCATTATAAAACCCTTGCTGGTTCTACCAATTGAAGGAGAGAGGAATTAGAAGGAAGAAGCCTGGGACCAATTGACGACGACAGGGATTCGAGTCATCAGAGAGCCCTTTGTCCAAGAGAGAAGAGAGTCTTGGGGGAGAAGCAGGGTTCCCACCGAGTGATCCCACTGCCGTCCTCCTCTGTGTGCTCACCTTTAGCTCACTGGTAGAGCTTCCTCTCCCAGTTCCATATCACCTTCATCGTTCAGAAAGTAATCAAGGGATATGCTATTGCTGAGCACCTTGCCCATCTTCCTATTCCCTGCACTAATTCCATTCAGGATGAGTTCCCTGATGAGCATCTCGATGTCCTTACCCATGATCCCTTATGGTCTCTACACTTCGATAGTGCGCTCAACTCACAAGGCTGGGGATAGGTTCCATTCTCCTCACCCCGGAAGGGGTGACAGTTCCTCTTGCATACCAACTCTCTTTTCTTGCTACCAATAACATCGCTGAGCATGAAGCTCTCCTGGCCAGACTGAAGCATGCCTATCTCTTAGCCCCGCGTTACCTGAACATCATAGGAGATTATCAGGTTGTCTTGCACCAAGTTTTGTCCACATACTGCACTCGTGGCCCAAAGCTCAAGCCGTATTAAGATTTGGTCACTCTCTTGGCTAGGTAATTTCACAAATTGATCTACATCCATACTCCTCGATCTTAGAACATCCTCGCCGATGCGTTGGCATTGCTTGCTTCCTCCTTATCTTTTTCTCTCAATCGGAGCACTGAGACTATCATCATCTAGGGACTAGACGCCCCTTCTCTTCAGGGTCCTTGGTTCGACAACCTTACGAAAACTGTAGAGGTGAAGGGTGAGAAGAAGGATTTGATGGAGGTTTCTTTGGAAGAATTAGAAGAGATCTTGGAAGAAGAAGAATTGCCCTGGTATCATGAAATTGAGCATTATTATAAAGGTGGATCGTTCACGGAAGGGGAAAATGCTGAGTAGCGTAAGGCTATTAGAAGAGCTGCCATGAGGTATACCATCGTTGCTAGAGAATTGTATCAGCGTGCTCTCAATGGGATGCTTATGAGGTGTGTAGATGATGCTGATGCTCAGAAGGTGGCTAAAGCAGCTCATTCTAGTGAGTGTGGAGGTCATGTTAATGGCCAGGCATTGGCGAAAAAAATTCTTTGGCAGGTCTATTACTGGCCAACCTTAGAAGAAGATTGCTCCACCTATGTTCGTAGGTGCCTCAAGTGCTAACTCTATGCTGATAAAATCCATGCTCCTGCTTCATATCTTCATCCTCTCTCTGCTCCTTGGCCATTCTCCATGTGGGCTTTTGACATTATAGGCCCGCTAGGTCATCCCAATTCTCAGACTAAGAAAAAATCTTTCATTCTTACTGTCACTGAATACTTCACCAAGTGGGCCAAAGCAAAAGCGTACGTAGAGATCAAAGCTACCACAGTGTGCCGCTTCATCATGAAGAACATCATCTCCTGATTTGGAGTGCCAAACAGCATCATCACCGACAAGGGGCCCCAGTTCGTGTCACAAGAGCTCCAGGACCTCTGTAAGATGTTCAATATTACATTGCATCATTCATCTCCATATTACCCTCAAGGCAATGGTCAAGCCAAAGCCACTAATAAAACCCTTCTTAAAATCATAAAGAAAATGTGTGAATCTCACAAATTTTCTGATTGGCCTAAGCAATTGGTGGAAGCTCTATGGTCTTACCACACCTCCGTCCGTACTCCTACGGAGCAAACTCCCAATGCTCTCACTTATGAGATGGTGGCTGTGCTCCCTTATGAGATATTAATCCCTTCCCTAACGGTGCAGCTCGATAAGGAACTTAATCTCGATGAACGTCGGGAGGTGTTATTAGTCCAGCTGGAACTCTTGGATGAGAAGAGGCTAAATGCGGCCGATCATGTCTCTGTTTATCAAATGAGAGTCTCACGTTATTTTCAAAAGAAGGTAATTGAATGCAAATTCTAAGTAGGTGATATGATTTTGAAATGTAAATTCATCAAGTCTGGAGGTTCTAGGTCTAAGCTACAACCTAATTGGGAAGGGTCATTCGTCCTTAGAGAAGCTTGTCTAGGGAATGCGTATCATCTGGTCATCATGGAAGGTGAGGAGCTGTCTCACATGTGGAATGGGTTGTATCTTTTGTGCTTTTATCCTTAGAGTTAGGCAAATAACGACCCGATAGCAATGTGTCCTTTCCCTTGATCACAAAGGAAGATCCCAAGAATGACATTCACACACTAAACGGAAGCCCTGGCTAGCTATCCCTTTTTTCTATATGGCACTGCTTCTCCCTTGGCCATATCTAGGGGAAGCAAAGGCCTTTTCTCCTCTATGTTCGGCCGAGTGTAAGGGCAAGAGATGGATGGACAAGATGAGCAACTTGGGCATTCCCTAATACGCGAGAAGTCTCGAATAGGGGTAGTCTTGACCCTCAAAAGTGAGCTTTATTGTAATATCTGGCTAATAATGACTATCAAGAAATCAAAATCAATATGAAAATAAACAAAAGAGGTAAAATTTAAGACGTGACAAGAGTGGCAAAGCCCCACGGGATGTCATGAGCCCGGTCGTATGCGTACCTAAGGGTCCAAAATCAAAGACACAAAGTCCCAACGTAACAGACTATCTCCTTGAGGGGTGGTGTTATGGAAGCAAGTCAAATCTTGATATCTCCCATCCTACATAAAGCTTACCCACAAGATTTCTTCTGCTCCTTCCTCCAAAGATTGGAGCATACCCAAGGTATAGCCCTAGGAGAGGCATCGTCATGTGAATGAGGTAGGCTCAGCGAGGGATCGTCACCCTTAATGCATACCAACCTCAGGGGATTCCTAGTGGGATAGGTAGGGCTCTCGTTGCCTGGACGGAACTAGCCTTTTCAAAAATAAAAAAATAGATATTTTAAAAATATAAAAAAATTAGATATTTTAAAAATCTAAAATAATCATACATTTCAAAACCTAAAAAAATTAGATATTTCAAAAACCTAAAAAAAATTACATTTCCATCACCCTTGCATTTCATGGGATGCATTGCATTAATTCTCTTATATATTGTTGCCTATTTAATAAGGCTTAACCCCTTGACCAAATATCAAGGATTGGTCATGTTTGACTTGTTCTCAGCAAGGGGTTATGTCTAAGAACAGATTTAACTTATTTTCACATTTTAGTGTGTGTAGAAACAAGGTTGCAGTGCTCAAATTCATGGCCCACGGATTCTCTGATCCTTCGTATTTGCGGTCTTCTCTGAGATCGCTATATGCAATTGGAGGCCTCTTGGGGACCGCATTCCTACCCGAGAGCTCAGACCCTCTGTTTCTCTATTCCTTCTTGGTTGCGGTCTTATATAAGAGCGCTAAATTCATTTGGCGGCCTTTTAGGGACCGCATTCGTATCCGAGAATTCAAAAAATTAAACATTCAAGCCAAAAAGAAAGCACATCATGCCAAACATATCAACTGATCTTTTATTCATTCATTCAAGGGTTCAAAGTACGCATATATGAACACTCCAGTCAACTGTGAAGCATAAGGCAAAGATCGCTTGAATTGGGTGCGATAAATTCTGATCAAATCTGTCATGAGCCGACCCATGTTGATTAAATTTCCGTTCATAGCATGATAAAATAGGAATCTATGAACCTCTATCACCTCATTTCTACTCCCACCTTTTGGGTAAATAAGGGATGTGAACATGTGGTGGAGAATCCATTGTGGTCGTGAAAAATAGTTGGCATTCAACCGAATCAAATCACTAACTCCATGCACATAATCATAACTCATCATAGCAACAAACGTAGCCTCAACTTTACCATGCCCAAAGGTCAGGTCGGCACCCCTAGCTAAAACCCCTAAGACGCGCTCAAAGAGATCTGGAGTGATGTGAATCTCAATCCCCCGAACCACTATGTATAACTCTCCATTTCTGTCAACCAAATTTCCATAGACTTGCTCCACTAGATTGGGGTAATATCTGGTATATCTAGTGACAAAATCAGTCCAACCTGGTTGAATCTCAAAAACAGCACATAGATTGGGCAGGATCTCATTCACCTCATTGAAGTCGACTAGGCAAGGGTCGATAATGGGCCGTGGAGGTAGCCGAGGCGCACAAGGCAGTGCAGGAGCCTACCGTGTTGGAGGAGCCAGAGCCTCACATCTCCGAGCGCTAGATTCCCCTTCGGTACAATGCCAAGAACTCCTTCTAGATGACATCTTAAGCTAGAAAACCTGCTTGGGAAGCCCTTGAATGGATTGATCTCAGCCCTGGGAAGAGGATGGACCAAAGGACACTCTGAGAGCTGGATACAACCTTATCCACACTTTGGGAGCTAAGGAATAGCTACACAAGCGCACAAGCAACCGTGGAGATCACGTCCCGAGACTATGACGAATATGTCAGAACATGTGCGGATGGAAGAATAATGAGATTTTAGGGCTTGAGGAGAGGGGGTTTGGTGTTCTAGGGTTAGGGAAATGTGTGGGAGAGAGAATGGATAGGATAGAATGGGGAAATGAAGTGAGAAAAACCCTTAAAATAGGGTCCGATTAGGTGTTCAGCCACCCAGTTCGCCGCAATCGGTCGACCGAAATAGTCGATTTGCCCCTTGAAATCCCATCTTTTTTAACTCCCCTTTATGAAAAAGGATTTTCAAGAGGTTATTTTCAAGAGAAAGATGCAAGCCACGCATAAGAGAATTTAGTAAGGAGAAATATGGAAATGTGAACAAGATATGATTAGAAAACAATGATGTATAGAAAAGATATTCGAGAAAAAGCTTTGGAACATAAAGAATCAATGTTGGATGAGAAATGATCAAGATTGGCTCAAGCAAGAATGGTGTGTTGATGCATATAGTCCGCTGCATCGACACAGTGAGGCAACCATATACTAGAGTGGGGATGCCTTGGATGCCTCGACGCATTAAGCTAGATGCATCGACCTACTGGTAGCAAATAGAAGCTCATTTTCACTCATTTTGAACTATGGTGTCGACGCATTCAGTGCACTGTATCGACCTGATCTTGCTGACAGAACTGACCAACCTACTGTGCTGTTGATCAGGTCGACTCACCATGATAGGTGAGTTGACTCACTGAGCTTAAACAAAACATTATCTCATCTATCACATCTCATCTCAAATATTCACTATTCATTTCTTGATCTTCTCAAAAGCATACACATCACTTGAATTTCCACTGGCTCAGACATTCATGGTTTTTGAAAACATGCACGCATGAAAATGCAACCTATGACCAAAATGTACAATTGATCCTTGGTACTTAGCGGAGTGTCAACGAATTCGTCCTCTCGCAAAGTGAAAGCTTTTAGACAAGCTTAACTTGCCCTTCCACAAATCACCATTTTACACCAAGTGATCATGATTTTATTTGCACAAATTACCATGTAGTCTAAATGCAATGATGACCTATGATACTTGGTAGAGTTCAAAAGAATTCGTCCTCATGCATAATGAAAGTTTTCAGATAGACTTGATCTGTCCTTCCACAAATCACCATTTGATATACCATAAAGTCTATGACATGATATGCAATGCATCAATGCACAACAGAGTATGTAAACTCGCCCAAAGCATGACAACCATAAAAATAACCATGCATTCCACAACAATCAAAATTTATGGACATTTATTCAACAATTAGCATGAATTCATCAAACAAATAAATCAGAGTTTTGAGGTCTACACAAACCAGACTTTCTTCTTAAAGATGTAAATCTATCATTACAAAGAGGCGAGTCTAGAAGGTCGATGCACATATGTGTTACAGACTAAGAAGGTCAATGCACATATGTCGTTGAGTCTAGAAGGTCAATGCACATAGGCATTATAGTCTAGAAGGTCGATGCAGGTGTACATAGTATGCACAGTCAGGTCGGTGCACCTTAAACATAGTACACACTATCAGGTCGAAGCACCTTGTGCACTGTGTTTACTACTTGTGCTATAAGATCGGTGCACCTTGTACACAGGTTCATGCTAGTGACCTAGTAGTTGAAGCACAAGTTCGATGCACGTTAGAGAAAGGTCGATGCAGGTCATAGAAAGGTCGATACTAGTGAATTAGCGATAGAAGCATAAGGTCGATACCTAATAGAAAGGTCGATGCTAGTGAACTCGCAATTAAAGCTTAAGGTCGATGCACGTTATGGAAAGGTTGATGCTAGTAAACCATCATTTGCAGCATAAGGTCGGTGCAATAGAAGCCATCATTCTCAAGGTCGATGCACCTTGTGCATTCACTATAAAGACAGGCCGATGCACCTTCATTATAGAATCAGTCTGTCTGGCAAATAAGGCCTACCTATATGACTCTAAGGTCGATGTTTTTGTTCTAACTTGCTACATGTGTTAGCCATACAGGCTGATGTATCTTATTTATCCATCAATGCTCTTGTAGAAATTTGTGCATTCATATGACATGTCTGAACTTGTTGAAATATCTGAGGCTATATTTACCTTGATACTTATGATTTGACACATAAGTCTCATGATGAATAACTCCCTACTTTCTGTTTTGACAGATAACAAGAAACAACCCAGATCCATGCTCGTACACCTAGGTTGCATAAAGGGAGAATGCATTATTCTCACATGGACTTGAAAGTGAATGGATTAAGTGCACGTGATCCAAGGTGGGAGGCTGAGCTGAACATTTTGCCATGTGGAGTAGATTACTTTCTACATCAGACATGTGGATCAAGTCTTCTTCAACTCCTGACACGTGGCCCTTCGTAGTGTCCTTTTTGGATGAAATTATTGGGCGGGAGTGTGTCTTCCACGCGCCCAAATTTTGAAAAGCTCGTGGGACTTAAGACTCGTGCTCACCTGTATAAAAGGTGATCGAGCGCTCAAATTCGAGGATCAATGTATATTTATATAGGGGCCCTAGTAAGGTATATTTCTTTTTTATTTATCCTTTAATTAGGGTTGTTTATTTTGGAAAAAGTTTAATTCCTCTATTATTTTTATTCAGGGTGCTACAAAAGACCATATATGTAATGATGGTGCATCGACCTGTGTGTGCACAAGCTAGTGCTTCATGAACAATAGCATCGACGTGCCACTTAGGCAAGTCAGCCTATCCTGGTGATATATAATGAAGATGCTTAAAGCATCGACGTAGGACCTTACTGCACTGACCTGACCTTACAACAGAAGCATAGGGTGCATCGACGTTGAGAATGATAACCTCTATCGCATCAACCCTTATGCTGCAAATGCTAGCTCACTAGCATTGACCTTATGCTGCAAACGCTGGGTTACTAGCATCAACCCAACTATGATGTTCATCGACCTTGTGCTGCAACATCAAGCATATAGTGCCTAGCAACATCGACCTATCAATAGGTGCACTGACATGATAGCACATACAGTGCACACCTGCATCGACCTTCTTGACAACAATGCATATGTGCATCGACCTTCTAGACTCAATCGATACATATGCATCGACCTATTTGTTCAATGTAGTTGTAGATGCATCGACCATATGATGCAACACTTATGCATATGCACTGACCTTCTAGACTCGGAATGAACATGTGCACTGACCTATGTGTCGAGAGGCATGAATGTGCATCGACCTTATAGTGCAGTAGCAAGAGTATGCATCGACCTATCTTTTCTAAGTACATAAAGATGCATCGACCTTATTGTAAGAAAAACTTATTTTGAGTTCAGAAAACATTACAAATCATCACAGTGATGCCAGAATCAGAATTGAAGTCAACTAAACTGTTGCCAGCATCAAAATAAAATATCAAATACAGAGGAGACATAGCATTCTCCCCCTTTTTGATGATGGCAACACTATTGTATTTGATAGCAACACAAGCAACAGGAAACATTTTTCAGCTTTTTCTACACTACCAATCTCTCTCCCACAAATGACTAGATAGATAGCAAAAATGACTCTCCCCCTTAGTCAATGATATGATTTACCAGGCAGACACATGGACAGATAGACACATGGACAGACCTTTTTCTCTTGCCACTTGTTTGTGTGAGAGAGAGAGAGTGCCCTTTGGTCTACAGAGTAAGGGGTGTGCGTTGCTTGCCGGCATCACCCGTCGCTCCCACCTGTGCGCCGCTGTCGTTGCCCATCGCGAGCCACCGCTACTGTTGCCCACCGCGAGGCGCTGCCTGGGCTCCATTGGCGATGGCGGCACCGGCGTAGTCATCTCGCAATGAGCGAGTTTCTTGGCTCGCAGAGCCTCCACCTCCCAGTCCGTGCACAACAGCACCACCGTCAGCACCGACATTGCGTAGCGACCTGCATCGTGAGCAGCCCATACCAGAGGCCGGCGAAGCCGCCGCCGAGCCAGAAGGCCAGCGCCACCGCCATGGGGGTGCCCACCAGGTAGAAGGACGGGAGGTTGATGTGGGCGCTGATGGCGGGGTGGACAGTGCCCCACAGGACGTCACACCCGATCGTCTGCGGGCAGTTGTCGAGCCCACAGAGGCCCATGAGGGGCATCACCGCCGCCGCCAACCCCACCACGGCGGCGTCCTGTGTGAAGAGCGCCACCCAGCAGGTGCGAAAGGCAGAGGTCCACGCGACGTGCACGGCGCCAATCAGCACCCTCGAAGACCACCGCTATTTCACCGCAGCCGCTCCCTCCGGCGTCCATCTTTCACCATCGCCGCCGTGATCACCGCTTCCTCCGGCGTCCATCTTTCACCATCCCCGCCGCGATCACCGCTCGCTCCGTCGCAACCTCCGCTCCCTCCTCACCGTCTATTCCACCACCACGGAGCCTCCTCTTTCGCCACCGCAGGGGCTGTTTTCAGCTGCTCCGCCCCGCCGGCATCGCCCCCGTGCTACACCACCGGCCTCGCCACCGGCGGGCAGATCGCTGCTGCGGCTGCTCCATGGCAACTGACCCATCACCGATCGGAGCACAACAGTGCTGTGGGAGAGAGAGAGAGCACCGAGAGAGAGAGAGAGAGAGAGAGCGACCGCTGGGAGAGAGAGAGGGAGAGAGAGTGAGGGAGAGAGAGGGGAGGGGTTTCGCGAGATCGTGTCTCTCCTAAAAAATATGAAAAAACTTATTTTTATTTTGAGAGAGGTTATAAAGGGATAAAATTGTAATGCCCTGAATTTTTTTAAATATTTTTTGGATCAATGGGGCTTAAAATAGAGGTGCCCTGCCGGCCTTGTTCCTATATTAGGACAAGGGCAAGAATGACTATAACTCGACTGTGGTGAAAACCCGAAAAGGCGTCACAGGCAAAATCGGGTACCCTGCCACTTGAAAACCTGAAAGGACGCATGGGCAAAAGCAAGAGGGGGGCCGACTTCGGTGAAAATCTGAAAGGGCACTTGAGTCGATAATGTGGTAATTTAAAGTTCCTCTTCACCCTCATCATAACAAAACTCTGAAAAGGACGGTCACCATAAGTCCCATCGGAGATCCTTTTGCTACAAACTCACGTTCGACCCTTGTCATCAACGGTAAGATCGGTCGACTTTCCCCTTAACTTGGACCTTTCGTCCTTGTTAATGAATATACCTTTACTTCGGTATTTAATCGATGTCGATGAACAAACCCGCATTCGACTCTTGTCATCATCGGCAAGACCGGTCGACTTTCCCCTTAACTTGGACCTTTCATCCTTGTTAATGAATATACCTTCGCTTCGGCATTTAATTGATGCCGATGAACAAACCTACATTGACCCTTGTCATCATCGACAAGATCGATCGGTTTTCCCCTTAAGTTGGACCTTTCATCCTTGTTAATGAATATACCTTTGCTTCGGTAATTAATCGATGTCGATGAACAAACCCGTGTTTGACCCTTGTCATCATCGGCAAGACCGGTCAACTTTTCCCTTAACTTGGACCTTTCGTCCTTGTTGATGAATATACCTTTGCTTCGGCATTTAATCGATGTCGATGAACAAACCCACGTTCGACCCTTGTCATCATCGACAAGACCGGTCGACTTTTCCCTTAACTTGGACCTTTCATCCTTGTTAATGAATATACCTTTGCTTCGACAATTAATCTATGTCGATGAACAAACCCGCGTTCGATCCTTGTCATCATTGACAAAACCGGTCGACTTTCCCCTTAACTTGGACCTTTCATCCTTCTTAATGAATATACCTTTACTTCGGCATTTAATCGATGTCGATGAATAAATTCGCATTTGACCCTTGTCATCATCGGCAAGATCGGTCGACATTACTCCTTAACTTGGACCTTTCGTCCTTGTTGTTGAACCCCGTCCTTGAGTAAATGTTTAACTAGCTCATTTCATTGCCAACATGTCCACTACATTCCATTGCAACAGCATTCTAGGGGCATACCCCCAATGTACAAAAGGGGCAGCTGCTACTCAACTGCATCTCTCTCTCTATCTCTCCTCCTAATCAGCATCTGTGCGAGGCCAGCTACGTCGACTGTCAGCCTCGTCTCCATCTCCGCTCACCCTGTCTTGCTGCCGTGATGGCCGCGAAGCCCTCGAACCAGAGGCAGTAGGCTGAACAACCGCCTGTCCTGGCGGAGACTACACCATGCCCATAAGCTTATCCATAGTGAAGTGTATATCCCCGATGGTCTATAGTGACTCGGATGGAGTCGCAGGTCTGGCTCTATCTCCTAGGGTACCTCTGCCCTGGTACCTCCGTAGCACTCTCCGCCTCAAGGTCTCTAGCTGATCAAGAGCTTGTTGCTCCCTCGCCACTGTGGCTATCTCCCGAGCATACATCTCGGCCTCTCTCTCCTTCGCCTCGACAAGGTGACCCTCGAGCCGCTCAAATGAGCTCCTCAATTCCTCAATGTGGGCCTCCTGCTCCCGCCGAATGGCCAGGCTGGCCGCCAATTCTCTCCTCTGTAAAAAATGAACAATCACTTAGAATAGGCAAAGATGATAAAAAAAAGAGAACTACCTTCAGCTTGAGTGTTAGATTCTCACCACCTCGGCCAGCTCGGCCTCCCGCCCCTCAGCTCGCTCGATCGCTCGGGCTAGGCGATCCTCCAGCTCGCCCACCTCCAGGTCACCCCACTGGAAGATGAAGTCTAGTTCCTCTACCAATATCGAGGCCTCGAACTCAGGGAAGATGAAAGTGTGCATGTCGGGATGCCACAGCTCGATCAACGCCGCCAAAGACTCCCAATTCCATGTCATACTGTTGAAGTGCTTCGCCAGGATGATCAGCCAGATCAGATGCCATTGATGCATGAATACCCTCATGTTAGGGGTGATAACTTCCATCAGGTCGCGAAGCCAGCCATAGCGACGAGTGTGCCTCGCCCCAGGAAATGCAGGCACAGGCTGCGTCGTTTATAAGGAAGAGAGAAGAGAGAAAGAAAAATCCATGATCATGTTGAATCACAGTAAGAAAAGCACAAACAAAAGAAGAAAATCAAAGAACACTGGCCGATCAAGCATGAAATAAAACAAATCATGTAGATAATTCCATGGGGAATTTATTAACTTGATTTCAAGAGAATGGATCATGTAAATGAATATGTCATAGACATCACGCTAGTCATGCACTCAGGGCAATACCTCACCATGTCATTTCAACTCTCCGGGACACTAGTACTTTTCGGGCACTCCTCCCAGGACTAGACCGGGCCCTTATGATGCGTTGGTATTGATTTGGTGGATCCAAGATCCCAAGTTATGCCTAGACATTTACTAGACTTGGCAGGAGAGATAAGTTCTCAAGATAACCTGGAATAATCAAGAATTATCTAGGATTCCCATTAGCGCAAGCCGGCCACGACTCAGCCACCAAAACACACAATAAAACAAGGAAAATCACGATCTGGAGATTGCGTGGTCGGGCTGGGGCGGCTCAAGGCATATACGGTCTCTCACTGGACCATGGTAGATGAACTGGGCCAAGCGAGGACTCAGCTCAGTACCAATAGTGAACGGTCCGATATGGGCCGTGCAGAAGATAGAACGGTTAGGCTTGGGCCGCTTATCATATACAGGCGGTCCATAACCAGTCGTTCAGGGAAACAAGGATTGAGGCCCACGACGAATGGTACATGGTCAAAATTGGGCCGCTCCATCACTAAATAGTCTGTCGCTAGTCTGCTCAATATCTTTGAAACAGGCCGATCTTGAACGTTCAACAAATGGGCCAACTAGGCTAGAGAGGACTACCCAAATGGGCTCCTAGGCTGCCGAAGGCCTAGTGGAACTGAACCAGGGTTCAGCCCACAGCTCTTAGGTCAGTCTAGATGCTTTTGGGCCGTCATAACATCGCTAGGTCGATGAAGAATCAAGGGTAATCGACCAGCAAAGCCCAGCATTTAGCCAGTAATACACGGTATCCTCTGAGTCGCTCAATGAGTCAAACGGTCCACTTATGGCCGCTCATGCACTAAGATGGTCCGTTGTGGGCTGTGGCTCAGAACAGAGATAAACGTGTGATCTGATCGAGTCAACGGGTGCAGGATTTAGGGGTACAACCTGCCTGGCATCCTAGTGGGAATCCCATGCTCGCGTGGACTTACCGAGGTCTCATAATGGAGGTCCTAGTCCGACGGGACCTAGATCAATGAAGGGGACATTCTTTGAAACGTAGATGTCTGGTAACCCACCATTTTGGGAATGTATATGTCCCCATGGGAACCGTTACCTTGAAAGAGTGCATTTCTTTTTTAAATGTAATGCATGACTTATTATGAGATGTATGATTAATGCAAATGGCTAAAATGCATGCAGGGAAAGCGTAGGACCTGGATCACCTGGCTCCAGGTCTAGATAGTGTACCTTGCACTGCTGGACTTCCAGAGGGAGTGCTTGGCGGCGATGGGCTTCGACGAGTTCCTCGGAGTGGAGGTGACATGACTCGACACGGCACTGCTCTATGCCCTACACGACCGTTGGGATCCGATGAGCAACACGTTTCTCTTTCCGTGGGGCCACATGGTCCCAACGTTAGAGGACGTGGCGTGCATCACCAGATTACGTGTGCACGGGGCACCAGTTAGCGGGAGGACCTTCCCCGACTACGGGGAGCTAGCCCAGAGGTTGTTGGGCTTGGAGCTACTGCGACCAGAGTGACAGTCGACTACACTAACGAGGGCGAGGCTACAGGAGAGTCTCAGCCTCAGAGGAGTGGGGATCGCGACAAGGGAGTTGCCGGAGCAGCACTATTAGTGACTCATGGATCGGGCACGACCGCGGGTGGCAGTCGAGCTGGGACTAGAGGCGGAGGTGGTCCTGAGGAGGTTTCTGATGCTCTTCTTTGGGAGGCTTCTCTTCGCTACCCGAGCAGACGTTGTTAGGTGCCGGTTCCTTCCACTACTCGAGGACATCGATTGCGTTGGCGAGAATGCCTGGGGAGCGGCGATCCTTGCCTTCCTCTTTGACACATTGAGCTCGACTAGCGAATGGACGATGCTCGGTGGGTTCTCTCCTCTAGTCCAAGTATGACTTAAGTTTCTAAAATGCTTATGCGATTGCTATATGAATTCTATATGCTGACACTTGATGACATGCAACGCAGGTTTGGGCCTACGTGCACCTCCCTAGGCTTGGGAGAGGAGACGAGACCTATCTGGATCGGCTGCCCATCGTGCAATGGTTGACGGCACCTCAGGAGGTTGGATCCCTGCGACGCCATGTCCGGGTGATCCAGGATGACCTAGACACACTGCCCTATGCCTCGGTGTTATAGAAAGATCCGAAGGTAAAGGAACTGATGTAATAGGTAATATTTTGGGAAAAGAAGTAGAGATAAAAGAATGAGAAGTACTAGTATCAAATAGCACGAATGCAGGACGAGAGCAAATTTGAATTGTACCTTCCATGAGCCCACAGTCCCTAGGTGCTTCTTCTTCTTCTTCTAAAACAGCATTGAGGCGAACTTGCCTCCTACATCCTCCTCCTGCTACCTGTTCATTCATAAGGGGGCAATCTGGCATGCGATGCTCCCAACTACCACAATGTAAACAAGTGCCGAGGTGCTTCCAACATTCTTCCACTGAATGGTCAACTTTTCACAAAATGTGCAGGCCGCCATGACCTACTTCTCCTTTTATTTGTAAGGTTCCATGATACTAAATTTCTCTTTCTTAAATCGCCGATCGAATCGTTGGCTAGATTCTTCTCCTTTTCCTTTCATCTTCTCGACCTTTTCTAGGGTCCTTTCACATAGATAGGCCCGCTAGACCATCTTTTCATTCGTACGGATGTTCTGGGTCCCCAATTGTTGAATATAACTAGGTTGTAACCCGTCCATGAACCTATTTGCCTTCAATAAATCGGTACTAATTAGATGTGGTGCATACGGTGCTAGCCTAAAAAATTGTAACTCGTACTCTACTGTTAACATCATCCCCTGACGAAGGGATGCAAATTCCATAGCCTTCCTCTCCTTGACGTGCTCCGAGAAATACTTGGCACGGAATAATGTAAGGAACCCTTCCCATGTGTATGGTGCATCGACTGGAGGTGTCGGGACCGACTTCCACCATGTACGAGCATCTTTATGTAATTGGAAAGTAGCCAAACGCACACTCTCTTGATCGGTGCATTGAATGATGTCCAAGATCTGGTTCATTTCATCAATCCAGTTTTCTGCCTCGTCCGGATTCGAAGAACCATAAAAACGCGGAGGGTTGAGACTCCGAAAATTTTGGTGTAAACTACCAACTCTGGCTCCTGTGCCTGCCTGAGCAATTGTTTGAAGTGCCTGGGTAAGGCCTACCACTGTCTGCTGCATGTTGTCCGAGTCTACGTGATGTGCCATTGAAATTGTAATAAGGTACCTGAGGGAAATACAACAACTTGTTATTTCTGTTTGAGGTGATATATCCACATGCTTTAGACTCTATTCCATTATTTATCTTGAGAGTGGCACATTCATCCATCTACAACCCCATCAACAAGCTCTCCTAGGTGGCTTGGGTCTTTGCTAACTGGCAGGGCTCATAACATGGTGGGTCCCTCGATTTGGTCTGAGCATAGGGAAGCATATGGTTCGATTCCTAGGATGGGTGCTAGTCCCAATGGACTTGTGGGGGTGGGGGTGGGAGGTGATGGGTGGTCAACTATGGAGTAGGAGGGGAAGGAGTTTGGTTGGTGCCATGGTTCTCACTCGTTGGGTTCAAAGGGATCAAAGAAAGTGGGGCGTGGGATGGTAAGGTCTTCCTCCATAAGCTCTTGCATCACAATTTCCTCATCGTGTGAGGGGTTATCTCTAAGTATGAAGGGAGATGGGACATTGGCCTTAATGGGGTGGCTTGACTTCCTACCCAAGACAACAAGCTCCACATTGTGGATAAGTTCGGGCTCCTCGGGGATAGGAGGAATAAAAGGAGGTCACTGGTGTAGCAACCAACGGTGCAGACTGAGGTGATGGACCCGACACATATGTGAATGAGGTCAAGGCTCTTAGGGCAGTCGGTTCCTAAAGTCAACATGCCTGTCAGCTCAAGTTATCATTCTAGGTCCTTGATAAGATCATTCAAAGTCTCTACATTGTAGTAGGATTGGATGGTGGTGTGATGGGAATTGAGGGGTACCAAAGGAAGATTTTGCCCCATGAGAGGACAAGTAGGGGCCATGATCAAACTCTTCTCTAGCCAACTAACAAGGGGCCCACTTAAGATGAGTTTGCCCCCAATTAGAATGGATGGTGTAGATTGGAGTTCAAGATGTGGGAGAAAATGCGGGCTTTCCTCCTTGGCTTGGGCATGGGTCTCCCCAAGGGTAGGGAGAGGGTCCGAGGTGCTCCCCATTTCCATGTGGTCGGGTGTGTGGGTCACGATGTCCTCGTACTCCTTGGCCAATTCAAGGGGGGCCTCATAAATCTCAAGGGTGGCCATGTCTTCCTTTTGGAGGGTGGGGTGCTCTTCCTCTATGAGTAAGATGGGGAGGTCGTGGGTGGGTGGGACTGTAGCGGCCGAAGTAGGGTGCATGTGGGGCAACCTCTGAACCTCCCACCCCCACACCCAGCTCTGCCCCTCTTAGGCCCTCCACTACCCCCATCACCCCCCAACATCCCCTCCATCATCTACAGTCATTAGCCCCTCATTTCCATTTGTTGTACCTCCGCCCCTTGCCACCCCATCTCCACCAACACCACCCTACACAGCCCAGCTCGCAGGCAGCTGCAGAGGCACGAATTGCAGAGCCTACCCCGGAGTCACCTGGGATCTTCAGGAGGCAAGCCATACATCGCCGAAAAGTTTGTCGAGGTAGCTTCACAGGCATGGTGGTCTCGTCTGCATCGGACATCCCCACTGTCCGGAGGACCCATTCTCCCCCGACTGCACAGAGTTTCCTTGGTTGTAAGACAGAGCTGTAGTACAGAAGCTACTACGCCCTCATCTCTGCTCTCCTGGGTGCATCGTTTGACCGAGACGAGATACTACCAGTTTTTTATCCAACGCAGCAAGCGGGGCCACGTTTGGAGTCCGGGAGTTTCCGTTCCGATTTTCTCCCCCCAGGTGCGTTGATCAGGCCACTCAGGACCTGGACTGACCCCCCCTCACTCAACAAGTTCCCTCTCTCTACCCCGACGTTGCCTAGTGCTCTTCCTGGCGGCTGCTCGAAGAAGACTTGACCATGGTTGCACTCGACTTGGTCCCGCCACATTTGGACTTCGTGAGCGGCTGTGGCGACTACATCCATTTGCTACTGTATCCTGGACCCAATCTGAGCCAGAGCATAAAGGACCAGATCCTGAGTCTGCCCTGGCCGGTGACGATGTCAAGATCATGCACAGAAATTCACAGGCGTGCCTGGGTCCGTCAGTGATGTTTCAACACCTATTTCGAAGACTTCTGAGTTCGGTGGAGTGCGTGGCGGCGTCTACAGTGATTTCCTGTCCTGTCATTCCAGACCGGGACAGACCCAGGGAAGTGCCCAATCGGCACTAGTTTAGCTAATCTCCCCGCCTGGCTAGGTTAGCGCCCCTCCCTATGTGGAGGTAGTGTTTGATTGTACCCTTAAATTCCCCACCCCTAGTCCAACCCTCCTACGTAGGGAGTAGTGCATGTAATATTTGAATAGGGGAAGCTACACCGACGCAGTGTGCGGGGACCCACACTCCCCAAATTCCACCTTGTTGATTTGTCTTTGCTAACCTTAGTTGGTTGACACCCTAATCCAAATCTCTCAAAAGTTTCATTTTCCTCAATCGGCTTTTTGATTCCTTGTTCTTCCTTTCCTAACCCTGCACCAGATGTGTAGCCCATCTTGGACATTATGTGCCATCCTACATCTTGGGATTTCTCCTTAGGTATGGGTGACTCTTAGGATTTGGATAATAGAATAGGTTGATGGACATACAAGGTGGAGATAATGGGCTCCTCACCGTTTGCCGACATGATCATGGCCGGGTCCAACACCGTGTAGATGTTGGCCAAAATTTCTAAAGGAGGAACAATCTTAGGGTTGAGGATGTGTGGAGAGCTTGATTGGTCACTATTTGGAATGGCATCTTGAGTTGGGAGAGTGAATCCAGCATTGGACTCACCAAGAGAGATGGATTCATGTTGGGAAAGTTGAATCGGAGCTAGATCGATTGGAGTAGGGGTAGCAAATGACTCATCAGCAAAGGGAGCTGGTTCAAATTGAGTTGGCGGTATGGTTGGGGTAGGAGCTGGATTGATTAAAGTAAGAGATGATACTAGCTCTTCCTGCACGGTGTCTTGGTGAAAAGGGGATGGAATTGAGTGATCTTCCATGGTAAGTGGAGAAGAAACACCTTGATGCGGCTGCCAAGTAGTTGTGCCCTTGGGTAGGATGAGAACTAAGGGCCTTACCCCTTGAGGTGGAGTTAGAGTGGAAGGAGGGATGTCCTGACTTTGTCGGGGTGGTTCACTCTTGGGTCGGATCAAGACCAAAGGCCTTGCCCCTAGCCCATGGCCAATTATGTTCCCTATGTCTGGGCTCACTATGGGTTGATCATTCGCCACTTCCTCCTCATCATATTGCCAATATTGTCCTCTTTCCATCGATCTAGATTCTTGATTGCCCCTAACCATGGCTAACCTTTCCTGGGTGTAGGATGGAACATGAGGCGATTGGTGGAAAGGAAAGGAGCTGGGGACACTCCCCACTCCCCTCATGGGTGCCCCTTGGCATGCAGTGGCAACCTCGTGGTGGGTGAGATTAGAGAGCTGATCAAAGAGATTGATATGATCATAGGAACTTGCCTCTTCCGAAGTTGGGACATCATCGTGTTATTTTGAAAGTCATTATAGTTTCTGGTCAATTGACTTGTGACCCAGCGGTTGACACTTGACCTCGTGAGTGTCTCGGTTATCCGGTATGGATTGAGAATCTAGTTTTGGATGCTTAGAGGTATCGTCTTACCTCGATTTGCATGCCTTTGTGATTTAAGGGCTTTGATGTTCCCTCATGTTCCGTATTTATGTATTATATGAAGTTGAGAGTCCTATGTGCCGCTTAGAGGCTGAGGACTTGCGGTTTATCGTGTTTTTGGCTTATGGGCTAGGCTGATTAATGGTATATTGCCTTGGTGTACGATGATCTTGACCCGAGTCATGTGACTCAAGGATCGTTGTGTGTAAGTCTAGTTGACTATCTTGAGTCTGGCTGCAGTTCTATGTATTGCCTTATGTTTCATAGTACATGCGACAGGCGACTACTTATCCTATCTATAATTCACTATTTTGAGTCTCCGTGTCTAGTCAGCCTCCACTAGTCGTAGCTTGACGACACTTCAGCGTGTCGGCCCACCTGGGAGTGGTGGCGGGGTGAGTTCATAAGAAATGGTTTTTAGGCTAGTTTTGGTGGGCCCCCTTGCTTTGTGGTAGCATCCTATTAGGGGGAAAACTATCTATAGGCCTGGCTCAAGGCATTGGGCTTGTGTGTGCACACATGGTCTGGGGTGTTAGGACGAGCGCCGATGGGCGTGACCCTAACTAGTTACTCGTTACTATTGTTCCATGTACTTGGTACAGTGTCTCAGTCACCGTGTTCAAGGTGAGTGTGAGATGCTTGAGCCGCAGTATAAGACGTCAGTGGACGCATCTGGCTTTGCTTCTAGTAAGGAGCTGCTTCTGTCACATGGTACATGACTTGTGATTTTGTGACCAGTTCTCTGTTATTGTTGACGTAGTGCTTCAGGTAGCTTGTGTTTGGCTTTACCATGGCTTGTGTAGCGTACACGACGGTGAGGTCGTGTGTGCACCGATGTTTTAGGTGGTGTTTGCCATGTCTGGGAGGTCGTGATGTGAAGCCTACATGTCTGTTGTAGCTTCTTGTTGTTGTTTCCACTGTTACCGCTTTAGTTTCTTGGTGGGGATCAGTGAGACCCCTACTGAGCCAGTGACACGAGGCTCACGGCTCGCGTGGTGCTCCGTGTGTGGTACCGGCGGCTCCCTGAACCGGGCCGCTCATGTGCTCGGGTGTCCGCACCACTAGACTACCCCAAATAGGGAAACCATCATCCCTCTTCCCCTGCCTCCTAGTCCCAAATTTGTAGCTCACCCTCTCCCCACCTGCTAGACCACCTTCCTGTCCCCATTATCCCACTCCCTCACCTTGGTTTGCCTCCTCCCAGACCCCCTAACGGCTAAGGGTTGCCTCCACACCCTTCCCCTCCCTTTCCCCTCCTGTTTACCTAATTTCCCACCTCCCATCATCAACCTGCACTTCCCAGTTTGTAGGTAACAGAGCACCAGTGACTTGCGGAGCCAACCACGACTTCATCCTGGCATTCCTGGGTGCTCAAGAGGCACCATCGGAAGTGGATCCCTGTCTTCTTCGCAACGGTGGTTGTCCCGACCCTATCTGAGCTCGTGACTACCAAGGAGAGCCATTCTTCGCCGACTACGCAGGATAGGTCTAGTCAGCAATTTAAAGCAACTTCCAGAAGCTCCCATGGCCACAGCCCAGTGATTCTTGAGGTGCCACTTGGCTGAGAGATTTGGCGACAAGTCCTCTTCAATTACCACGAAGAGCATCCCGTTCGGCATCCGGAGCAGCAATTTCTCATTTTTCTCCCTCGGGTGCGCTGTTCCATCCACTCTGGGACTGAATAGATGCCCGATCACTGTTTGGACAGCTCTGCTCCACTCTGACCTCCTATGGCATTCCTCCAGGTCTCATTTCGAAGAGGACTCGACAAAGGTTCCAATGACTCTAGCCACGCTTGATTTAGAGTTCAGGAGCGCTCGTGGCGGCCTCGACTTCCTGCTGTTGTGGTACCGTAGTAGATAGAACTAGAAAGTAGGGACCCTATTTGTGGCTCTTCCCCGACTGGCACTGCCAACCTGGGAATTTTCCAAAAATTGGATCTCATCCTAATCTAGTCCTGAAGAGTTTGTCACTGGTCTCTTTGAAAATTGAGTTCGGGAGTGGTCATAGCAGCGCCGACAACGACCGCATGTCTCCTGTTCCAGAGCGCGGATAGAACTGGCATCCTTCGCTTAGTTCCCTTCTATTTCATTTTTCCCTCCTCGCCTGGCCGGCGCCAAGGCTGTTTCCATCTGTCTTTGTGGGGTCATACTCTTCCCTACTACTGACCACGTTCTAGATATACCCAACCTCAGCATCATTAGTGGACTGTGGCAGGGTCTATCCCTTTCACAGGCCATCCTTTGCTATTTGTGTGAGGGACTTAGCTCAGCTGTCTTAGGAGGCCCACTATTTGGATCCATGATTCTACTTGAGTGTTGATGGGGGTTAGACTGAAGTTCATACCCAGCGAGGATATTGCTTCTGCTAGCCGCATCTTCGGGAGCCATCCACTCTTCTTTATTGGTGGCGCCTTTAGGTTCCCTCAGCAAGTTGAGTTCCAGACATCAGACAAGAAGACTAAGGACGAGTGGCATCTCTACATCAACACTTTGCCACTGGATCGATTCGTGATGCACCCAACTTTCCTTGTTGGCACTACCCTCAGGCTTCCTAGGAGGCTTGGGTTGGACTTGAGGCTCATGGGGAACACCACCGTGGCGATGTACAGTCCCTACAGGTGCTTTCTATAGCTTGGACTCCCACGCATGATGGTTCCAGCACTACCCCATCTACCTACACTACAAGCGAGGAGACTTGGTATAGAGGAGGACGAGCTGGCTGTGAGGAGCGCGCTGATCATGTGGGAGATCAGCAGGACCCAAATTTTGCAAGCAAAGGTGACCAAGACTCGAGAGGAGTACCAGGCCTACTTGAGAGAGCTACGCGAGGTTCATCCTCGAGGGGATGCCCGATTGAGGATTCAGTGATTTTCCATGATGTATAGACATCCATAGCTTGAATTTGATGTATTTAAGATTGAATAAATGAATGGAGGACTTTGATTGGTTTAGCTATAGATTTGACTCTCTTTTTCATGCAATTGTGTTAATTGAGATGGCTCTCAGGAGTAGAAACGGTCCACCAAAAGATCGGTAAATGTGTAAGACGGTTAGAATCTGACCGCTATAATGAGGAGAATGGCATCCAGTAAACCACAGTCTAGAGTGATATCAGAAGGGCCCGAGGCCTTTGTAGTTAGGGGTTCTTGAATAAAAAGTGGACTATCAAGGGTCCGCTTGAGGAAAAGATAGTCAGAGAGCGACCGCTTGTGATGGAAACGGCCACGGGTAGACCGTAAGCAATTCCGCAACAATCGGCTCATTGGTTTTCTATTCATTATTCCTCACCCTTTTGGTGTTCTCACTCTTTTTCATGCTATTTTTGATGCTTTTGTCTACCTTGATCCAAGCTGATCTCTGATTCATCTTTATCTGGTTCATTGTTATCAGGATCTCTATGCCCTAGCGAGGGAGTTCTAGCCCTCACCTCTCTTCCTTTTATCCTTCTTCGTCCAGTGTGGTTGTGTCTGCCACTCCTCTGTGTCAAGGAATCTCTACACCTTGTTATCCTCTCCATTTTTATCGTGTCAAGTAAGGAATACAAAGCTCATGCTATTCAAAGCTCAATGGTCAAGATTACTTCAGGACGCTGGTTTTCATTCCATGGATGTGCAAGGTATCATTTATTTTACGCAAGAGTATGCTTTCGATATTTCTGCGCATGGTTATAATGCTGGTTCTTTAACATGTTTGAGTGGCTTTAGGAAGTTAGCTTAGCTTAGTTAAAATTCAGTTCACTTCTGCCGCACTCATAGGCTGGTGATAGCTCTGTGCTAGGAGTCTAGTTTCTTTTTCTGATTGTTGAGGGTGTCCTTTTGAGCATGATTTTCACACACTTAATGACATGCCATAGCTGATCTCCTCTGAGGCACACCATTACTACTTTACCATTCTTCGGGTATGCATGAAGGTCTTTCCTTTTCTCTACTCGGCCAAGTGCAGGGGCAAGAGATGGATGGATAAGATGCCTAACCTAGGAGCTCCTTAATATGAGAGAGGTCTCAAATAGGGGCAGTCTTGACCTGAAAAATTGAGCTTTCATGTAAAATCTAGCCATTGAGGGTTGTCAAATACATCAAGAAATGAATGAATATGTAAAATTATGAAATCAAGGATATGGTAAGAGTGGCAATACAGTTCCCCGCGGGACCTCATGAGCCCAGTCGCACGCGTGCCTAATGAATGGGTCTCAAAATCGAAGACACAAAGCCCCAACGCAAGGGACTATATCTGTGAGGGGTAGTGATGTGAAACGAGCCTTGGACCTAGTTCAGCAAGCATATAACGAAGGTAACAGACTCACGCGGACGGTGGGCTCTCACGGCGCACACGATCCCCCGAAGGTGACCGGGCGATAGTGGCGAGGGTCCAAGCATTCTCGACGTAGTTAGTGTCAAATTGACCGCTGGGATGTCAGGATCCCAACCCCACCAGTTTCGTGTCGATCGGTCGTCATTTGGGACCAGTAGGAGTCCGGGAACCCCGGTGACTCATTTTGGGTCGATTTGTCGGAATCGCCCCGATCTCACGTTTTAATGTGTTTCGATGGATGCATGTGGCATTTTTGGCCTTCTGGAGTCATTTCCCTTCGATTGGATTTGTTTCCCCTACGCTACGGCATGCATGGGGCGTGGAACAGGCCGATTCAGCCGTTCTACCGTTTTACCTGTCGGATTGATTTAGCGGTCCTACCAGAGACTGTTATAAGCATAACGGTCCCTTGATAGACCGTCATGTCCGTGGTCGTTTTGTGTTCTTCGAGGTTGGGGTCGTGTGACAGACCAATACTGGACTGTCACGTGACTATAACGCGCCTATGGTGGTGCGTTATGCCCTTGGTGTGATAGACCAATGTAGGACCGTCACATGCCTGTAACGCGCCTGGCTTGGTCCGTTACGTGCTGTGGTTTTCGAGGCCTGTTGCTGTGTCAGACCCTCGACGACCGTACTTCCTTGAAGACCGTGTCAGTCGGTTCATTTAACGGATCGTTCCCTGTGCGTTATAGTCAGGTAACGCACTTGTGTGGATCTGTTATGGTGTGTTTGACCGATGTTTGACTAGGTATGGCAGTTGATATAACACGCCTAACCCTGTGCGCCATGTGGTTGTGGCGGACTCATTGTGGTCCGTTATATGCCTCTTGTTCGTGTTAGTGTTTTAGGTCTGTTGACTTTAACGCGCCGTTATGGTGCATTAAGCTTGTATAATGTGCCTATGGAGGTCCGTTATATTCCCCTTGGTTGGAGTTTTGAATCTATCTGCCATAACGCCCCATCTGTGGTCCGTTATAGCAGGTAACGCCCCTATGCTGGTGTGTTATAGTCCTCTTGTTGGCCATGATGGTTGTTGTCCCATTCTGCGTCTGTTCTGTGTGTTGGTCAGTCTTAGGTCGTGCTCTAGGGCGGTGTCTATCTGTTGGTGGTTCTCTGGATCGGTCGGTTTAGGTGACTGGGTGTGGTCTTTTCCTTGACTACGACAGTACCCTAACGACTCAATCTAGAAAGATCACGAAAAATGAAACGACAACACAGCAAGCTTCAGCTTAAACAAGGAGACACAGTCCTCTCAGCTGACAGCCTAACAACATCATCGGCTCCAGTGCCAAAGGCAACAGGGAACACCTGGCACACAGGATGCCAATGACAACAACACTGGACCACAAGTGCAATCAAGTCAGTCCTCACTCAGATATTACATCTGATCGAGTTTCAAGGTAACTCTACTCGGGAAGAGGAGTACAGCAATGCTAACCGACAAGACAATGGTCCAAGACAGAAATACAAAATCACACAGAAATAGTACTCGAACCAAAAACACGGTAGCACCTACAGGATTCCAGCTTCGTACAGCACACAGAACCACGGAACATAACTGCAAGTAGGGTCACATCAAGGCACAAGAGCAGCTGATCATGGGACCACAAGGAACAGGTCATGCATCAGACAGCTCACCAAGAAAGACCCACAACAACAAGAAACGACAAGAAACTGACAATCTCAAGGGACGCATGTCAAGGATTACAGGCATGCCTCGAGAACACAACACCCAAGAGAAAGAAGTGCAGAGTAGAGGGTACTCAATCAGCAGGGAAGCTGACAAATTCCCCAATACTCGCAATCGTCAATGCCAAGACCCAAATAATTACCAGCAATAGCATGGCAACGGACAACATCAAGGCACAGGAAGCCAAGATAAATCACATCGAGAAGAAGCAACTCTCTCGACTGGCCAAAACCTCATGAAAAGATCCTCGACCAGCGGGTAACCAACCCACACGCTTCCGTTGTGCAATCATACAATGCACACAGGCAACAGAAGATATCTCGATATCCGCATCTCAACACACGCTCGGCGTCTTCGCAATTCAAGAAAATCATAATGTAACATGCCACGAGTACCGATCCAGCGAACAACCGGTCACAAGAAGCCTAAGTGTAACAGAGATGAGTACCAACTTCAGCACAAAGCACAAGGAAAAATACTAATCTCAGCCTACCTTTTCATCCTAAAATAATAAATGAGCCCTCACAACACATCGGCCGTTGAACACGACATGACGAACACGATATGCAACAGCTCTTAACACCATAACGGAGTCCAAAGCTAAGCAACCGTAAAGCAAGGAGAAGATCGGAGCAATTCTCTAAACTTGACATAAGTATGGACAAGGAGGAAAAGTGTATTACTCTATCACACATGAGGATACAACTAGCTCTACTCTCTGAAATACAAGAACTTCAAGACAATGACCCAGTACTGGTAGAAAGCAAGGAGAAGATGGAACGATGACCTGATTTCAAGATAGCATCAAATGGAAGGTTATTATTTTGAGAAAAGACTTGTGTACTGGATTGTCCAGAATTAAAGAAGAAAAGTTTAGAGGAAGCTCAAAGATCAAGGTACACAATTCATCCTGGATATACCAACATGTACCAAGATTTGAAATGGATCTTTTGGCGGTCCAACATGAAAAGGGAAGTAGCGGACTTTGTGTCACGCTGTCTCACGTGCCAACAAGTCAAGGTAGAACACCAAAAGCCTACCGGTAAGCTACATCCTTTAGACATTCTCAAGTGAAAATGGGAGGATATCGGCATGGACTTCATAATGGGTCTATCTGAATCTAAAGGAGGACATGACGGAATATGGGTCATCATTGACCGATTGGCCAAGTCAGCCCACTTCTTGCCAATAAAGAGCCGCTGGTCAGTCGACGTGCTCGCTGCCTTATATGTCAAGGAAGTTGTCAGACTGCATGGAGTTCCTATTTTGATCATGTCTGACCGAGACCCACGCTTCACTTCACACTTCTGGAAGGGTCTACAACATTTGTTGGGGACAAAACTCAACTTCAGTACTGCCTTTCATCCTCAAACGGATCGTCAGACCGAGAGAACGAACCAAGTAGTAGAAGACATGCTTAGATCTTGTATTATCTATTTCGGTGGAAGTTGGCATGATCACTTACCCCTGGTCGAGTTTGCTTATAACAACAGTTACTAGGCAAGTATTGAGATGGCACCTTTCGAAGCCTTATACAGAAGGAGTTGCTGATCTCCCTTATGTTGGGATGAAGTTGGCGAAAAGTAACTACTAGGCCCAGACATGGTGAGAGACACCATAGAAAAGATCCAACTCATTAGAGAAAGACTTCAAATGGCTCAGTCTAGGCAAAAGACTTATGTCGATACTAGAATGAGAGATCTCGAATTCTAGGTGGGAGATCATATCTTTCTTAAGGTTTCCCCTGGACGAGGCATTACTCTCCATGGTGGAATTCCAACCACTGTGAGTGAGGAACCCCCTGACGGCAGGGTGGGAGAGCACCGCCTCCAGCGGGCACCAGCTCGCCAAGAGACCCCATCCCTGCGTCGCCTCCAGGAACTCTGTCAGGAGCACCGCTGAGTCACCCGCACGAGGTCGGGCCAGATGACCCACAAGAAGTCCCGCCCTGCTGCTGGCGAGCCCCCAAGCAAACTCCACCAACTGCTGGTTGCTCATCACTGTGATGCTGCCGAAGTTGACGAAGATGACCGCCGCCGGCCACCGCCCTTCCAGCCAGTCCATGTAGCCGGCATCCTCCTTCCACAGGTTGGAGCCCATGGTCACCGCCGTCGAGCTCTTGGGTAGCAGCTGCTGGGACAGCAGCGGCAGGGGGCCGATGGGTTACACGAGGGGCAACATGGATGCCATGGCATCTAGAACGGGGGGTTCCAGCGCCTCGAACGTGTTCAGGATGATGGGAGAAGCCCTAGACGCCCTCTGCATTTTGGGAAATTCGACCATGAACCGATCACCTGGGTGCGTTGTCCTCACGAAGCTCGACAGGTCTCTTAGGCGTACGCTGGGGATCCCCCAGATCGGGAAGAACCCCTTGTCGACGACGTCCTTGTAGTGAAGGTAGCCCATGAAGCCACATGTGCTGGTGGTCCAGAAGAGGACCTCCGGGACCCCAAGCTCCTCTGTGGCGTCGGGGGGTGAAGCGGATGACCCCGTTGGAGATGAGGCAGGAGAGGGGTGGAACGTCCCTCGTGGCCTTCCCGTTCAACCAGACGAGCAGGCCACGGAAGTGGGGGAGGCACCTGTTCATGGTGGACTTGCAAAGGGAGGGGATGTGCTATGTGATGCCCCGAATTTTTTTTCTGGATATTTACGTGTATCTTTTTCTGACGAGCCTTCGTAACTCTGTGCAGGGTGAACCGTTGCGTTCTACAAATTCGAAAAGTTACCAATGCGTTGTGCTCTTTCTGAGGATCGCGGAGGTAATTTTTTCATATTTTTTATTTTTTTTATTTTTTTAGATTTTCTATATATAACCCCTTAACCCCCTCTCTCTCCCCATTCTCTCTTTCTCACTCTCTCTCATCTCTTTCTCTCCCCCTCTCCCCCGGGCGTTCTTGAAAGATCATTTAGCTGAAAACATAATCGGTAATCCTCAAGATGGGGTAAGAACTAGATCATCACTAACGCAACTAGAAGAAGAGGATTTATTGTCCTTAATCTCACAAGAGGAGCCTAAATATGTGGTAGAAGCTCTGCATAATGAATCATGGATTCAGGCTATGTATGAAGAGCTTGACCAGTTCGAAAGAAATGAGGTGTGGACTCTTGTGCCGTGTTCTAAGAATCAACTCGTAATAGGAACCCACTGAATTTTCAGAAACAAGTTGAATGACACGGGATTGGTTGTTAGGAACAAGGCCTGGCTCATAGCCAAAGGATATAGTCAGGAAATGGGTATTGATTTTGACGAGTCATTTGCCCCAGTTGCTAGACTAGAAGCAGTCTGGATTTTTTGTCCTGTGCTTGTTCATCTAACTTCAAATTATTTCAAATAGATGTTAAATCCGCGTTTCTAAATGGGTATATCAAAGAGGATATCTTTGTAGAACAATCTCTAGGTTGTGAAGACCCTAAACATCCACGACATGTGTACAAGCTCCAGAAGACCTTGTACGGGCTGAAGCAAGCACCAAGGGCATGGTATGAAAGGCTCATATCATTTCTGATTGAAAATGGCTTCAAAAGAGGTAAGGTTGACCAAACACTCTTCACGAGAAAATCAGATAAAGAAATATTGGTAGTTCAAGTGTATGTTGATGATATAATTTTTGGAGCTACTAATAATACTTTATGTGATGAATTTATAGAAATAATGCAAGGAGAATTTGAGATGAGCTTAATGGGTGAACTTACATTCTTTCTTGGGTTGCAGGTGAAGTAAACATCTGAAGGCATCTTCATAAATCAAGACAAGTATGCACTGGAGCTGCTAAAGAAATACGGGATGGCAGAAGCAAAATCAATATCTACTCTGATGGCCACAACCACGAAGTTAGACAAAGATGAAAATGGTAAAACAGTAGATCCCACACTGTTTCGAGATATGATCAGATCACTACTGTACTTAACAGCATGCCGCCCTGACATTCAGTACAATGTATGTCCATGTGCTCATTTTCAGTCATGCCCTAAAGAATCTCACTTGTTGGCTGTAAAACGTATTTTTTGGTATTTAATTGGGATGGCTTGGCTATTGGAAAAAGGGGGAGAGACAAATACAATGCAAAGGCAAAGGGGGAGAGATGGCATAGAGTATAAAGGTGGAGAGATTTATTTTTTTTGATGTCAGGAGGAATGTCTAGTGAGAGACAAAAAGGGGGAGAATGCTGAATGTGGTGTCTGAGTGTCCGTCTGTCTACATGTGTCTATCGGCCTATGTATCTTTTTGAGATATCATATTATTCGCTAAGGGATAAAGTCTCTGACTATCTGCTACTACATATGTTGTCATCAAAAGTATAGAAGTGTTACCATCATCAAAAATGGGGAGAATGTTGTGTCTCCTCTACATTTGATGAGGAGTTTTGATGCTAGCAACAGTTTGTGTTTTGATGTAGTAACAGTCATTTAATATCTTGCAGTATCTCTTAAGTTAGATTGAGTCTCTAGTCATTTGCAGGTCGATGCATGTTCATTCTGGTGCATTCAAAGGTCGATGCACATTCATACATTGAGTTAGGCAGCTCAGTGCACATGTCAACACTTAGCCTAGAAGGTCAGTGCATATGCATATCTATTGAGTTATAAGGTTGATGCATCCTCCACTTTTCTGAACTAGAAGGTCGATGTACATATGTCGCTGACTCTAAAAGATCGATGCACATATGTTTTATAGACCAAGAAGGTCGATGCACATATGTCGCCGAAACTAGAAGGTCAATGCACATATGTATTGTTCATCTAAAAGGTCGATGCACTTTGTACACAGAATGCATAGTCAGGTCGATGCACATTCCATATAGTGCACACTATCAGGTCGATGCACGTCATGCACCTTGCTCACAACTCGTGCTATAAGGTCGATGCACATTGTGCACAGGTTGATGCTTGCAACCTGGCGGTTGGAGAAAGGTCGATGCTAGTGACCTAGCAACTGTAGCTAAGGTCGATGCATGTTTTGGAAGGTTGATGCTAGTTTGTTAGCCTTTACTGCATTAGGTCAGTGCAATAGAAGTCATCTCTATCAAGGTCGATGCACCTTGGGTACTTACTATAAAAACAGGTCGATGCATATTCATTGGGGTCTACCTGTGTTACAATTAGAGGTCGATGCTTCTATTCAGACATATTGCATGGGTTAATTTTACAGGTTTGGAGACCCCAGCGGTTCCTCGACAGATCGCTCAGGCCCTGTATGGCCTCCTGGCCTACATGACCTGAACAGCCTATCGACTGACCACTAAGGCCTATGGCACAGATCTGGATGGACTGTTCTGTTACGCAGAATGATTTATCATTGTCTTTAGCATGCTTCATCATGGTTAAATGATGCTAATGATAAGGTAGCAACCCATTAATTAAATTGGGATATATGAAAGTTAAATGAATCTTAATCTTGTTGATTACCTTGTTCATTCATCCAACTACATCTCCTTGTTCTTAAGGTTTCATTAAACATGAATCTTAGCTATAGTTATGTTGGAAACGTGGAATAATGATACTAGGATTGTTTTGACAGTCATTCTACTCTGGTAAAGTTGACTGACCGTCGTATGTTCATTTTTTGATGATTTCTAGCCACAATTCTTGTAATAGTTGGAAATCTTCGCCGAATACTCCTTCCGTCAGACTAGGACCTTCATTATGAGATCTCCATAAGTCCCTGCGAGCCTGGGATTCCCACTAGGATGCTAGGCAGGTTGTACCTCGAAACCTATACCTGTCTAACTTGATCGAATCGTGAGATTCTCTCTGTTTTAATTCACGGCCTAATTTGGACCGTCTGGGTTGTACACGGCTTGATCAGGACCGTTTGACCCTAGAGCGGCCCAAATAAGACCGTGTATTGGCTGGCTAAGTGCTAGGTTCATAGCTTGATTATCCTTGATCTTTCTTTAACCTGGCGATGTTAAATCGACCCAAGAAGCCGCTAGGCTAACTTAAGGATGGTGGGCTGAACCCTGGTTCGGTTCCACCATGCCTGGACAACCTGGAAGCCAATTAGGGGAGATTATTCTAGCTCTCATTTGGCCCAACCGTTGGATGGACGATCATGGACCGTCCCATGTCTGGAACAGACCATCGACTGACTGCCCAGTCTTTGAGCGGCCCATTTCCAGCCCATTATAGGCTTCAATTCCTTATTTTTATGAACGGCCCAATGGAGACCGTTCTGTATTTGGAGCAGGCCATGGTGGATCGTGCTCACCTTGGTTAGAGGCCTGAACCCTCAGTTACTTGGTGAAAATTTCAACTAGGAATCTGTCCTTTGAACAGAGTGATTTCAAAACCCATTTATCCTAATCTTTTTGCAACCAAACTTGACCGTTTTACCCTTAGGGTTCTCACACATGTTTGTGAGGGGTTTTGTGAGGATTTTATTATGGGCTTTATAGTCCTTTAAGCATCCTTTTGTGTTGATATAAAGAGGCTGCGATTTCCATTCGAGAAGACATCGAAGAAGCTAATATTGTTTTCATCCTTGCAGGAGGAGGCGAGGGCGTCGCACTCCTGCTGGAGGAGGAAGGTAAAGCCACAGAGGTTGCCATCTACGAGCCTGAGCTCCGATCTGGAGGCTACAGCTGCTACTCTCCACGGTCTGTGGTTTTGGGCATTTCATACTACAAGGTTGGCTACTTCCACTCCACGATTCAACATTTCCAACGCATCCTTCCATCATATCTACGGGATTTCATGAAGATTTCAGGGGGATCTCTTGTTCTATCATTTCTCTATTTTTATTTGAGCATAAATCTCCATCTCGACTGGACATTGTATTTTTCCATCCTCTCTTTTATATACAGTTTTAGAGCATCATCTCCGTGTGCGTGTCTTCTCATCATCGCGTGAGAACACGCATGTGTGTGGGGCCGTTGTGCCCGTGTGTGATCGTTGTGATCATTTTGCTGCCGTCGCACAGTAGTTTTAGTGGAATCCTCTCGGGTTGAGAGGGGTGGACGTAGGACTGCACTTGAGTGCATCCAAACCACCTAAAAATTCTTGCATTGTAGTTTGCTATTTGTGCGATTATCGTTCCACATTGTCCGTTCTCATTTTCGAGTGTGACGCAGTGAGTAGAGAGATATATAATCCATGCGTATTTTATATTCTATCCGAGTGTGTCTCAAATACTGTCATTGGTGAGCTGCGGGCTGTGCTTGTTTTCATCATATACAAATTTCTTTGTTTGGATGCTAGGGTAAATCTTATTCCTATCTTATCATCTTTGCCTTTAGTTTTTGAAAAATGGGGGGCAATCAATTCACCCCCCTCTTGCTTGCTTTCCTAATTGGACCAACAGAGAGGAATTCTCAAACAAAGAGTCCTTCCTTCACAGAGAGAGAGTGATTTCCTAACAAAATGAGAAGAAGGGGAGGATGCTCTAATGCAATATAGTGCTACAGTATAACCAAGGGGAGATGCTGTCGAAATTTTGTTAGAAAATAATAACATGGTAATGGCCAAAGGGAGCAACAAACAGATGAGGTAATGACAAATTAAAGGGCAAAAGGGAGCAACACGATGGTAAAAGTGCCTTAATCAGAGCGAAGGGACTGCATTTAACATGAAGAGAACGGGACCGAATGACGACTAAGCAACTCTAACACCTATCCTGCAAAGAAGAAAGAGGGGAAGATACTTAAGAGAGGGGAAGAGAAAGCCCATGCGGACTGCACAAAATTAAAAAATAGAAGAAAAGGAAGGCCTTAAGAAAATAAAAGAGGAGTTGGTCCCTCACAGCCCTTGCTCGGCACACCTACCTCTGGGCCCTTCACCGGTGCGCTCCCTGGCCGGTACACCCTTCTCCTCTGGGCCTCTGCCGACACATCCCCCAGACTTGCCCTTCGCCGGTACACCGTCAACAAGGTCTTCCTCGGCACACCCCTAGCTGAGCCCCTTGGCTGGCACGCCCTTCTTTTCCCCTTTACCCTTCGTCAGTACACTCCTCAACACGCCTACCCCCTAGGCCTTCACCGGTGCACCCCGCCCTGGCCTTCCCTGGTACACTCTTCAACACACCTACCCCCTGCGCCTTCACTGGTGCACCCTCCAGCCTGGCCTTCCCCAGTACACCTCCACACCCCATAGCCGCTACACCTTACCTAAGGCTTACCCGGTACACCCCTCCAGTGCCCAGGCCGACACACCCAGCCCCATGCCTCGCCCGGCACACACCGACCTTGCCCTCGATATGCATTGACCTCAGCCCAACTAGCGTCGACCTCAGCTGCCTGCTGGTCTTAACCTGCACCGACCTTGTCCCTTGCATGCATAGAACCTGCGTTGACCTCCCCTTGGCCCAAGCTAAACCCACATTGACCTTATGGTGAACACGCACTGACCTTGGCCAGACTAGCATCGACCTTAGCCTCCTATTGCACCGACCTTGATGAGGGACGCTATGCAAGCTAGGACGCTATGTGAGGATGCAACTACGTGAACAACTAGACCAGTAACGAGACGATAGATAGAGTAGCATAACTCGACACCTAAGACTCCCAAGAGAGGGGTCACGCCTAAACAAGTAACTCAAGCTCGCTATTTTGAAACCCAAAATTGTCGGATCTACAAACCCAAGTTGCTACAAAATCACTCCTTCCATTATTTTCATAGAGGTCTTTGCCTCGATTCACTTGGTGAAGTAATCAATGGCAGCCATGATGAATTTCTTTTGTGCCTGGGTCATAAGGAAAGGGCCCAGGATATCAATTACCCACCGAGCAAAAGGGTAAGACTCGGTGAGCGACATGAGCATTAAAGCCAACTAATGAATCAGATGGTTGAACCACTGGCAACAATCACACTTTTGGACATAGGTCGAGCAATCCTACTGCAAAGTGGGCCAATAGTATCCTTGCCATAGAAAAATTCTTGCAACTGACCTCCCTCCTTGATGCGCACCACAGATCCCCTCGAGAACCTCTTCGATTGCTTGTTGAGCTTCACGAGGTTCAAGGCACTTGAGGAGGGGTCCTACGAATGATAATAGATAGAGTGATCCATCGAGCAAGACAAAGCGCCGAGCTTGATACTTGAGATGCCGGGCTTCTCGAGGGTCGAAAGACTCCTTACTATTGTTCAGCTAGAGGAAGTACAACATCCTCCAATAGTCTGACAACACTTGAGTAGTGCCCACAAACTCGTGGTCAGGACTGGGGTGGTCCAACTCTTCTAGGAGAACCAATCAGGTCCAAGATGGGCTAACAAGATAGACAGGAGAGCATATTTGCTTCGGAATTTTTCTCCCCAGCTCTCCTGATTACTCAAAAGCCCTCGAATCACTGAGCTACCTCCCTAATTGAAGGTACTTGATCATCTGTGGTTCTTGAGATTTATAGTCCCCATTGAACTGGCTGGCGACTAGTTACGAATTGGTGTAAATCTTGACCCGTTTTGCTCCCAGGCACTTTCTCATCCGAGCTTATGAAATTAGAGCCTTGTACTTGTAGACATTGTTGGATGTTGAGAACTTAAATATTAGAGTGCACTACAATTCTACCCCTTCTGGGGAGCTGAGGATGACTCCTGCACCACTGTCGACCAAGCTTGATGACCCATCGACGAAAAGCTCCCAGGTTGGGCCGACCGTTGGCGGTGGGTCTTCCTCGGACTAAGCAGTATTCTCTGTGATGAAGTCCACGAGTGCTTCACCTTTGATGGAGGTGCAGGGGTAGAAGGATATGCTCTAAGCCCTGAGCATAACCGCCCAATTAACAAGGCGCCCTGAAGCCTCGGGGTGAGCCAGAATCTTCTTCAAGGGCTCATTGGTCAACACCATAATACTGTGCTACTAGAAGTAGGGCCGAAATCGCTTGGCCGAGGTTACCAATGCTAGCACAAGGTTCTTGATTGTGAGGTATCTTTTTTCGGTGTCTAGAAGCCTATGAGTTCCCTTATGTTGACAGTCAAAATGTCACTGTACATTAAGCACGCACTACTAAGTCTTGGGAACTGCTAGTTGGGCTTGAAGAAGCTAAAGAAAACCTAAGAGAAGGTCCTCTTGGACTGATGAAGCCCTAGGTCACCTTATGAAGCATCTAGGACTCCATAATTCATTGTGTCGGGACATCTGATGAAGTCTACAACAATTTGGCAATGCCATACGGCGAGCCAAAATCAGCAGATCCAACAAATCGGTATCCACTCAGTCATGCCGAACAAACCCCACATCTCATCTGAAAAGGATGAAATTACACCTGGTGGTTCACCACCTAATGAAGAAACCTCCTAAGGTGAAGAGATGTCCCCGATCCCTCAAAATGAGGTGTCGAAGGCAATATCAACAAAAAACCCAAGTGACCAGATCCGGGTACACGTCGTGTCAGAAAGGTCCATAAGAGGCCGAAAAGCTATCCACACTAGGTAAAAATACTTTGAGGGATAGCCCACTCGATGAAGATACCCCGTACATCTACGAAATAGGCATGGCAACATAAATTATAGTGCTGAAGGCCAACAGCATGAAACTCGAGTGGTTTGATGTGGGTTTAGCACATATCGAAAACCACTCAGAATCACAAAATTGAGACCCGGAGTGTTTGAAATCTACATTTCAAAAGTTCCATGCCAAGCTCGAAGCCGTGCCGAACATCGAGCCTTCGTCAAGACCAGTTCTGGGTCAGCGACATGGCAAAGATGATAAATTCATCAAAATGAACTCAAGACTCACAATGAATCGGCACACCCCTTTCACATATGTTGAATCGGCATGCCCCACCATGGCTAGTGAACCTGCGCACTAGCCATGCCCCCTTTGCCCATGGGTGAGCTGGCGCAGGGTGGCCTTAATCGGCGCACCCCCTCCATTGAGCAGACCAGCAAATCGGCACAAAGCCCCATCCTCCCATCCCTCTCTCGAACGCCTATTTTGTCTATAAAAACCCTCAAGTCTCGAGTGCCGCAGAGGGGGAACAAGAAGGGGATAATCAGAGTAGAGAGCATCAGAAGGGGCAATCAGAAGAAGGCTAGAGAATTGAAGATAGAGCATAGATAGTAGAAGAGAGCAGTGGGAGTGAAGCCTGTGAGAGAGAAGAGGTTAGAGGGTTTGAGCCACCACTTCTTGCATCGACCTTCGTGGTTGCAGCATCAAAAGCAGAGTGATCTCTCGCCTGGTCCCTAGGTGGGTTTCCTTTATAAGGGCCAGAAGGGCCAACAATTCCTCAGTTCCTATCCCTCTATCGATTTCATTCCCCCGCTATCTATAATGCCATAGCTCTTATCTTCTCTTCATATGTTTTGTAATAAAATGGCATCGACGATGCCTTTGATTCGAAGTGAATAAAAATCCGCAAAGCCCCCATGGCAGTTCTCTCCCTTACTCTGTTTACTATTTGCATTTATGCGCCAATGTGCATTGTGTAGCAATTGTATATTGTTTAGCACGTTTCCCTTCCGTCTTCTGCATGCTTCGTGTGATCACAACTAATTAACAAAAGGCACACTTCTCGAGTGCAAGGAAGCCTCTCCAGGCTACATGTTGGAAATCCTGTGAATACTCGGGCGATGCTAATGTCATGGGTTAGAACTCTCATTTTTGAATGGCCATTAGCCACGCCCTCATGGGCAATATTAATCTTCCCCTGTCACTTCTGATGGACCCCTTGACGCTATTTTAACACTGATTTCCTTAATGCACAATTGGTTTTCAGTTAATGTGTATATCACTATGACTCATGATAGACCCGGTGGTATGCTAAGACACCACAAACGGAGTGCTAGATGAACACTAAGATCTAGAGGGGGGTGAATAGATCTACCTTCAAAAATCTTTTACCCTTTAAAAATGAAGCTACAGTACATAGAAGGTGCGAAATAGAAAAGCTATCTACTGCAGAAAGGAGATCAGCATATGGAAAAGCATGAATGAAAAGAACCTTTGATCGATTGGCACTTTGCCCGATCAATGATGAGACTCTGCCCAGATTAGACCTTACGTCTAAATCTGATGAAATCCTAAAACTTCTTTGCATCGATATAGACCCAATATCGATGATGAAACCATTTCTTTGATCGATTGGCACTTTGCCCGATCAATGATGAGACTCTGCCCAGATTAGACCTTGCGTCTAAATCTGATGAAACTATGAAATCCTTTTTGCATCGATATAAACCCAATATCGATGATGAAACTATTTCTTTGATCGATTGGCACTTTGCCCGATCAATGATGAGACTCTGCCCAGATTAGACCTTACGTCTAAATCTGATGAAACTATGAAATCCTTTTTTGCTTCGATATAAACCCAATATCGATGATGAGACCATTTCTTTGATCGATTGGCACCCTGCCCGATCAATAATGAGACCCTGTCCAGATTGGACCTTATGTCTAAATCTGATGAAGCTATGAAATCCTTTTTGCTTCGATATAAACCCAATATCGATGATGAAACCACCCTTTGATCGATTGGCACCCTGCCCGATCAATGATGAAACCCAACTAGTTCAGGCCTTACGCCCGTTCTGATGAAACCCATATCTATTCTTTCTCGTCCCACCTACAATGGAAACAATTAAACCCTATCCAGTTTAGACCTTACGTCTATTCTGATGAGACCTTAAATATTTTGTTGCGTCGATATGAACCCGACATCGATGATGAGACCCGCCACTGGTTAAGCGGCACCTTGCCCTAGACCAGTCCACATCCCACTAAAACAAACTACATGTTTATGCCGAATGAGCAGTCTACAACTCTGTTTACGGCATTTCTGCCGAAAGCCCAGTTTGAGCACCCTTCCGGGTACCGTTACGCGGTGGAGCGAGTTCCCCGCCCCTTCTTTGAAAGGGCGGACGCTCTCCTGCTAAAAACGCGTTATCCTCGATAGGACGCAAACTGTCACCCACCTTTATGAAAATAAAAAAAAAAAGGGGAAGAGACACATGGTACTATAAGAAGTATCATTTCATTATCATGGGAAAAAGAGTCACAAAATTGTCCCAAGGGAGGCGTATACAAGAAAGAGACATCTACGGGCGTCGAAAAATGTCCGCAAAGTCCAGAAGGCCTACATGTGGAGCACATGATAATTCATGAAGATGAGACTCCTCCTCCTGAAGCCGGACAGACTCATCTTGAAGAGACGCCATCTGCCCTTCTAACAGTGCCACCTCCTCGGCAAGCTGCGGTCTGATAGATAGCACGCGTGGTAGCTCAGCTTGAAGCTCATGCAGCTCCGCCTCCAGCATAACGATCCGGTCTTGAATGGATCGCTCTCGCTCGGTCAGGGCCCCCAGCTGACCCTGTCGCTCCCGCAAGGAGGAAGTTATCTTCCCCAACTCAGCATTGCATTCTGCCCTCTGCAGCTTTAGGGCCACCAGCTTGTCTGATGAGACATGCGCCAGGAAATCCCGGCGATGCACAAATTTCAGCAGCAATAATACACGCTGGACCCATGTGTCCAAAGGACAACCCATTGCCTGCAGACCGGCGGTGAAGCGGGTGGCGACCTCCTTCAGTTGAAGATAAGTTAACCCAGGCTGAGATTCTACCAGCTGGCGGAGCATGTCCAAGTTCGGCCATATAAAACTCTCAGATGAGGCAAAGCCAAGGGAACTGGATGCAGCTACCTCGAAGGTCACCTCGCTATCAATGTCTGACCACAATGAAGCGTCTGGCTGGGAGGAGCTAGACGGGAGACCCGTTGGAAGTTCTGACCGGGCTTCTTCTGTAGCCTCCTGCAAAGCTGAAGCTTCTTCCACCACCTCTTTCCCAGAAATTAATGCTTGAGCGCTAGCTGGGGGTGAGCTGGTGATTGCTGGAGTTACCTCTTCTTGAATGTCCATGGCTTGAGGTGACAGAAGTTCGGTCTCAACCAATGTGACTGCAGGGACCGCCAACTCAGGTGCAACAGTCATCACTGCAGCCGGCATAAAGGCTGAGCCTCTGGCTGGGTCTACTTCGGCCCTCAGATCTGAAACCCTTATAGGAGCAGAACTATCTCCTGAAGTACCCAAGTCCAGCGATGCCAGGTCTGTAGGGAATTGTATTCTCACTGGCACGGGACGAATGAGTGCTACAGCCTCCACACTGACCATTGCCAATGCATCACTGACGGTTGGGTCTTCAGATACAGCAGCATCAAAAGCAGTGCTTGTTGAAGGGCTGGCAATGGCAGTTTCCTACAAGCAAGACAATGCAGCGTCAAACAAAGACGAAGGAAAGCCAGAATGAGACAGTAAAGTGAAAACGGACTTACAGTCGATAGAATGTCAGCACCCTCGAAGGATTGAAGGGGGGATGAGAACTCTGCAGCCGTGGCAACATAAGGAGGAGTTATCTCCGTTTCTGTGTCCAGCCCGGCAAATTCTCCCGGCAGTTCCTCCTCAGAAGGCGCTATCAGTAACTTCGAGGGCTGGAACGGCGGAAGAACTTTGATTGGCGTGGATAGTGCTTCTAATCTGGAGACATCCTCCTCGCTGCCACTAAAATCCACCTCCTCCTCTCCATCTGAAGCGGTCGTGGAGCTGCTTGAAGAAATTTCCACGGGAGAAGCCGCTACTTCCAAAGCATGCCGGGACGCGGCTCGGGTAATCACCCGCCGCGTGGGGGCAATACTCTTCTTCAATGAGGTCTTGTGCCCTTCCCGTGGTTGAGGCATCTCCTTAGCAACCACAACAACTTCAGCTTCCCTCCCAGCTGCTGTTGCAATAAGGAGTCTTTAAGTAAAATTATGAGGCAAAGATTGAAGACAAGAATAATGATGAAAAGCATATTTTACCCTCAGCCTCGCCGGCCGGCGTAGGAGAAGGCAACCTGGTCTCTTCCACCAAAGGTGCCACCATCTGTGCTGGGGCTGAATTAAACAGAGAAAGTCAACAATCAAGAGATAGAGAAAAAAAGGGGGAGCAATAGAAGCTGCAACTATATATTGCTAATGCTACCTTCAGGGGACGTCGGAGCAGTTTCCTGCTGAGAAGCAAACTCCTCAAATGAGGGAATGTCTAGAAGGGGAGTTTTCACTTCGGCTGCTGCTGGTGCAGGGTCCTGGGCTTGGGTCCTTTTGGCCCGCACAGCCCTCACGACCGCGGTCCTAACCGCAGACGCTTTTCTCTTCCTACCCAGGGGGAGAGGAGTAGTCGTCGACTTTGCCGCAGGGATGACAAAATAATCAGGTTTTTGGGCCTGAGCAATAAGCTTCCTGTACAATCCCTGCTTCTTAATATCTGGCCTATCTGAGGAAGATAAAGAGATATAATGTCAAGTGACAGGTGCAGAATTAAAGCAGCAAGATGAAAAGCTCTACAGATAGAGAAAGAGACCATACCAGCTGGGCCGTCGTAGAAAGACGACAGCGGCCAATATAAATAGCCACTGTATGGGTGTCAATAATTTTTTATCTCATTCATTTCTTTATTTCTCATTGTTTTATTTAGCACACACGCATGTATAAGCATGAGGGCGTATGTGTTGTTCACGTGGGTGTTTTGCGATGAACATTAATGGGGTTTTAGTGTTAAATGGGTGTTCAACATGGTTATACAGGTGGTGTTACATTGTAGTTAATTTAAGAGGATGCCATCGCTAACGTGAATGGAGGTTGCAACAGTTACTTATTAGTTTAGAGATGGCCCAATGTTTTTTGTTTGTACGAGCTTTATTGGAAGGGGGTAAACGTCGGTGGCTTTCACCGTGGGTTTCCTGCATGTGTACACAATGTGCTGTCAGTTTTGTTTTATTGCCCTTTTTTTATGTACATCAAAGGAGCGTGGGGTGGCGCCGAGAGAGGTTCTCGGCGTGGCTTTTCCGGCAAAGGTAACGGCGCGCCCCCTTTTTTTTTGTTTCATGCCTTGTGTTTATATATATATATATATATCGCATAGAAAATCAAGTATCTCGGCGTGGCTTCACCTCGGCCGGGTGGTTTTGGCGCCGGGAAGCTCCGCTCCCGGTTATTTATTAAACATATATTTTTATTTCTTAATATTATTATTGCATATTTATTTATCTGTTTCCCTTATCCTGTTTATTTGTTCACTCTTATTTGTTTATCTTTCGTTTTATCATTATATTATCATTTGTTTTATTTACTTATGTTTTATTATATTATTAATTTTTGTGTTGTTTTATTTTATTATTATTTATTTATTGATGGTTTGAGAGTTGGCGGTCCGTCTGCTAAAAATCCGGCAGCATCTCCCCTACACCCGGAATATGCCAAGGGTATATAGGAAACCGTCCACGGAGTGCCGAGACGGAGTCCGTAAAGAATGGACATATCAGAGTCCGAAAGCCGAAGGAGCTGAGAAATAACGGGACAATGTCCGCCGTAAGGCGATTTATTAATACCCCTTTAAGGAACCGCCGGAGAACATGCAGTGGCAGAACTCCGTGGCCCGGTGGGATAATCGAAAAGCTCAGAAAATAAACTTAAACATAATGTAGGGGAAGAAACCCCATTAATGTAGCTCCTTTGCCTCCCACTGAATCGGATTTGAATGGTCCAACAGAGTTGATCCATAAAATAAAATGTATGCATTTATTCTTACATTCATATGTACACATACATGCATACGGAAAAATAAACAAACCAATGGTTGATTGTGATTAATGGAGCATCTCGAAATAGATGGGTGCACCCTCTTTTGTAATAGCTCTTGCATATATGAATATGTGGCAGTGGGGTTGATTTTAGAATAGTATGGATAGAGGTGAGTATGTGGGATTGGTAAACAGATCTAACACATATAATGATGTACATGTATACAGTGAATGGGGGGGGTTGGGTGGTTTAATGCATGCATACATTGTATCCCATTACCACATATACGTAGTGGTTGGGCAGGCTAACGGGTGAGAATTAAAAGATTAATGGCTGCTCATATGATTGGCCTACAGCAAGTGGGGCCATGCATTAATGGGGGTTGTTTATTCAAGCATGCCAAATGACCAAAATGTGACTACAGGAATCGCAACGTGCATGCATATGAAGTGGCGGGAAAGCATGTGGGCACAACAGGGGGCTCACACTCGGCGTGGAAACGCCAGGGGGGATCTCGGCGCGGCAGGGGGTTCTCGGCACGGAAATGCCCGCGCCGAGAGGAAAAGGGTGCGCCGAGAAGAAACGGCGCCGAGAGCTTTAAAAGGGGATCCGAGCTTTGGAAGGGTTTCTCAGGTTTCAAACTAAAAGGATTTTTGATTCTGGGTATTTCGGGGGTCCTGAATGCTTGGGGGATTGAAACAGTTTCCCACAGAAACATCATCTGGAACCTGGAACAGATTAACCGTCGGGGCATTTGATCATATTCCTCACAGCACCACGAGAGCCATGAGATGAGCTGTCTCAGGCTCTCGCAGTGATTACGAGGTTTAACAAAATAATGGGGAGGCAATCAGAATAATTTTCATACAAGGGTATAGAGTGTTCTGTAGAGCGTAAAAATCAATACAGGAAACTCAAACCACATGGAGCTCAATATCAGAACAGAGCTAACGAAAGGCGAAACAGAGTGCCGTAAAAGCTATATGCCTTATCATCTCACTGTGCCTCGTTCATTCAGAGAACGACCAGAGACCATGTAACATATTTGACAGATCCCAGGTCTTCAGTTGAGGCATCAATTAATTAGGAGAACCCATTGTATGAAGGGCATCAGAAAATACAATTAAAATGAGACTAAACTCGTGAAGCGAGACTATGCGAGGAATCAGTGCCGGGATAGTGAAAATGTACATATAACCCCGTCAGGTGCCTTATCTGGCTCAAGGGACCTCGGCCGATGACCCATCACAGTCACGTAGGAAAAATAGAGAGAGAGAGAAAGAAGAATAGAGCAATCATCATTTGTATTCATTCATTTCGGAGCGTAATACAGGAGGACAGAAAATAATATCAAAGAAAAAAACTACATGAACAGAAATGGGGAGCAGGGAAGCTGTAGCCCCGATAGGGCTTTACATGGTGGGAGACCCACCTTTACGACTGAGATCTCTCTCTCTCCTTCCCTGGTCCCTCGACGTGCCTGGTGACTCTCCCCTTTCTCTTTTGTATTCTCTTTATGGCCTCTTCTTCTTCTTCTTCTTTTTTTTTGTCTGTTCTCCTATTGCTCATCGAGACTCTTTTATAGTGGGTCTTAAACCCTTGTATTCTCGGCGCGCTTTTTCCACCCCTCCCGGCGTGAGCGGATCTCGGCGCGCCTTAGACTGTGGTATTATCGACGCATGGGGCTTTAACTGGGCCTTGGCCCTTCTTCAGTCCATTTGTGTGTTTTTTTTTTCTTTTCCTTTTATCCCTGAAAAATAAGAGATGTAAGATGAAATATGTTAGTATTATTACTTGTATTGTTATTATTATTATATACACATATATATATGTTACGTGTCAACAAATGCCCCCCACCCGTGGGTGGCGCGAAGGAAGGATGAGTGAGCGGGGCCTACGGGTGAAACCCGTCTGAAAGCTGATCTTTTTATTCATGCAAGCATGCAGGCATTCAATCAACAAGCGTACGCTCTACATATAAAGTAGCTCCCCTTTTGCCGGAAGTAGGATAGGGATAGCGCCTCTGACTCTTGGGCATAATGCGGCTCACGGAACACAACTGAGGGAGATGTGCATGCGCGAAGAGGATATCGCATAGAATATGTGCATAGCGTAAGCCATAGTCTACACCCGAGGCTACTTCTCTAAAGTGTGATAGTGCGAATGTGCGAGCAGCAAGTCCTAGACATAGGGATACGCAAACATTCTAAGTAGCACTAGAGTGTTGCTCTAGCGTCTACACATACAGCTAGGGTTCTCGATTTTTGGTAGCTTCAGACAACCCCCTTTAGCTTATTCCCAGCTTTGGACTTCATCGTTCGACGCGAGTCTCCTCATGTGTCTCAATGGGGATTCCCGGCTACTAAGATTCATCCTTTATAGCATTTTTATTATGGACTTCACCGTTCAACGCGAGTCTCCTCATGTGTCTCAATGGGGATTCCCGGCTACTAAGATTCATCCTTTATAGCATTTTTATTATGGACTTAGACTTAATTTATGTGGTATGTTTATGCAATTGTTCTTGACTGACCCTGAATTTTAAATGCAGTGAGCCGAGGGAGTGCAACGGCGAGGGCCGGATGCTCCGTCCTCTTCGCCCCAGCCCGCAGGAGGCTGAGCTGAGCGGGACGCAGACTTCGTGCGATTAGTTGCTCGGGCTGAGGAGGCCGAGGCCACTCTCGCGGAGAGGGTAAGCAAATTAACAGAATTCCCTCTCGACTAAAAAAAATGCTTATGATACTGATGCCTAACGATGCAAACATGCTTATGGAGACGAGAGAGCTAACCACGGCACTAGCCGAGGCGGAGCGGTGGCTAGCAGAGGCGGTCGAGGTGACTTGTCTCCGTGAGGGGGTGGCGCGACTCAGAGCGGACGCTGCACAGGTGAGGAGCGAGCGAGAGTAGTCTTAGGTGTAGGTCATTGAGATGAGGGGACTGATAGCAGGCCTGAGGGATGCCCTCCGACTTCTGGGGAAGAGGTCGGAGTCTAGCAGGACTCAGAGCGCTGCACCGAGTAGCGGATATCGAGGCTATCTCATCAGTTCCTTCAACTACCAGAGGAACGAGGAGGAGGAGCGATGACGCCATCGCGAGGCAGAGAGTAGTGCTTTGGAGCCACCAGCGAAGCGGCATGAGGGCTCAGGCGGCAGCGGCGGCCCAGGGGAGGGACCGACTGAGTGATTTGTACTCTTCCTTTTTTTTGACACACTTGTACATGACTTTTTGTTAGTGGAATGAAATCCTTTTAGTGTTTTTACTTAAGATGTAAATGTGTATGAATGCGAGATGCTAACTCACTGACTCCTACCCTAGGACTAACAGAGAGATAGAGAGAGAGAGATGGAGAGAGAGAGAGAGAGAGAGAGAGAGACAGAACTGACGATTAGAAGAAAATAGCCAAAATCTGACAAAAACTAACAAACGGTCTAACCTAAGATTGCCTGAGGGCGAGAAACGGCCTAAACAGGGACCATTAAGGGACAAGGGGAAGGCGGTGGATAAAGGGGTAAAACGGTTTCATGGTGGACCATTTGTCAAAGCCTAGCGGTCTTACGATAGACCGCTAGTGTAGAAAACCTGTTGAATCCGAGCGGGACTCTCCCATGAGAGTCCTTTTTGGTGTCTTGATTGATATCTGTATTCATGCTCTGGTATTTTTGGTATTCTGAATTTTTAGTTCTTTGATTGATTCCTCAACTTTACTTCAAAGAAGATGACTTTTTCCTGACAAATAAAACTCAAAAACTCATATTGTTGTCATCATCAAAAAGAGGGAGATTATTGTATCCCTGTGATTTTGATGATGTCTAACAATATAAGTCAATTAAGTTTGCATGAAGAAATGGTCATTGCGTCATTAATAGGAAATGTCATATGTGCTGCATGCCGTTTGACCAAATCACGTCGATGCACCATTGATCTTCATGTGATCAGGTCAATGCATTATTGGTCTTTATGTTCTAAGGTCGATGCATCATTGGTCTTTCATGGTTGTCAGGTCGGTGCACTCAAGAGACAGGTCTATGCATGAGTGTCAGCTTATATAACTAAGGTCAATGCACTCAGAGTCGTTAATGGAGTAAGGTCAATGCGGATGGCTATGAGTTAAAGAAGATAGGTTGATGCAGAAAAGGGTTACGGTATATCAGGTCGAGACAGATAGAGTTTGTGCTAAGAAAGGTCGATGCACATGAACTCAAGGTCGATGCACATGCACTTAAGGTCGATGCACATAAAAACTTGAAGCTCTTAAGGTCGATGCACATGAAGACTTGAAGCTCTTAAGGTCGATGCACATGAAGACTTGAAGCTTTTAAGGTCGATGCACATGAACATGTAAAGTTGTCAAAGTCGATGCATCCAAGCAACTCAAGTCATAAGGTCGATGCAGCTGAACAATACTTGGGAACATCAGGCTGGTGCACCTTAAGCAATTTCAAAAGTATGGTCGATGCACCTCAGTAATTTTAGAAGAAAGGTTGGTGCAACTTCTTCTAATCGGATAGTAAGGTCGATGCACCAATTCATGCATCGATGCCTCAGTGGAAGCAATCCATCAAACAGGTCGATGCATAAATACAAGCCCAAGTAATCAGGTCAATGCAGGTCTTCATGCGGTAACTGTCTGAAGAACCGAAACCTAGTTTCGCAACCTGATTTCAGATCCGATTAAGAACACTAACTCCAACGATAGAATGGCACGTGATCCAAGATGAGGTGGCACATTTTTTCAGAAGATTCCAGTTAGGTCTAGAATTGATTCCATTCCGCTGCGTATTAATTTTTAAATTGGGGAAATAGATCAATCTGCTGGGACTGGCGTAATCAGCAGTAGATTTCATTTCGAGGTAAAATTTTTAAAGGGCAATTCATTCACCCCCCCCTCTGAATTCGTAGCACCGATCCCAACACTATGTGGAATGTCGATTTGGCTAAGCGGTCATACGATAGATTGCGAGGCTAGCTTTGGCAGCCCTATGTGTGACCGCTAAGTATCATTGAATTTGGCCAATGGCTTTAGGTCAGTTCAGGCTAGCGGTCTAGCTCCAACGATTTGTAGTCTTTAGCGGCCCATTAATAGATGGCTAATCGAGAGGGGGGTGAAGTGATTGCCCACCCTTTCTTTGGCAATTTAAACTAAGTTGAATTAGAACAATGGGATGATAAACAACCACAAGAACAAGCTTGATTAAAATGCACAAATGAACAGCATGCAAGCACTCACAACTCTCAATGCCTGATGATATCACTCGGATAATGATGATTGAACGGATACTTTATGAAGCACTCGTCTCACCGATACACTCGACAAATGAACGGATAGAGAATAATGTAATCACACAATAGCAAACCACGACGCAATGATTTTTAGGTGGTTCAGACGCACTAAGTGCCATCCTACATCCACCCCTCTCACCTCAAGAGGATTTCACTAAAACCATGCTGCACGATGGTAGCAACCACCACACATGGGTGTGACAGCCCACACACATGGGTTCTCGCACGATGATGAGACACCTCACACACACTCAGAACAAGCTTTGAAATTGTCTAAACAAAGATAGAATAGGAAAATACAATGCCAAGTTCTGAGAATTTCAATATAAGCACAAAATGACTAAGAGAATGATTAACAAGATAGATCTTTCCCTAAATCTTTCAACCAAACTCAGAGGTTTAAGAAAGGTGGCTTGAAATGATGAAATCGAGAGATGGAAGAAGCCGGTGATGAAGATTTGAGTGCCCGAAGCTTTGGATGAAGAGGACGGTGAGTGCGACCTCCGATTCTTGGCTTGGGCTCATGAGAATGCGACCTCAGCATGACCTTCCTTCTCCTCCAGTAGAGCACAAACCTTTCTTCTCCTACAAGAATAAAGCATCGGAGGGTTTTCCCTGGGGATCCATCCCTGGGCACCCCTGATTCGTTTCCCTTCTTGCAGTTCTCACAATCGTGGTCATCGTCCTCAGCTCAGGGACAGCGCGGGATCACCCCTCTTCAGAAGGGGTTTGAGTGGCAGAGGAACAGCTAGTGGAGTAGGGGTAATAATGGGTAGAGGGATTTTGATGAGAGGCTTGTTTGGGAGAGGTGGAGTGGAAGTGGATGGGGCCTCGGATGGAGGGTGTGCGATAAAAGGTTTAGAGGGTAAGGGTGAGAGTGTAGTTGAGGTAGACGGCTGAGAGATAATGAGAGGTTTTGAAGGCATGGGGGGTGTGGTGAAGGATTTTTGCTGGTGGATTAGTGGGGAATTAGTGGTAGGGGTGCGGATGAGAGGGATGACGGCTGTGGGGATGAGGGAGGCCTAGTTATAGGTTGTGATATGGGTCGGGGAGAGAGTGATGCTGGCCAGATAAGGCGAGGGGGTTGGCTAGGAATGTGGTTGGCATCGAAAATGGAGGTGCTTTCCATATGCCAACCCTACCCTCTTCCAACTTTCGGAAAGGAGGAGATGGGGTTGACCTATTGGTTGGATTGGGGGTGCTCCGAGAGTGGGTTGTGAATGATGCCCATATTTGGTAGCTGCTGCGGGGCCCGCTGAGGCTGTTGCCGTGGTTGTGGTTGTTGTTGCTGTTGCTATTGTAGAGGCTGTTCTTGTTGAAACTGGGGTCTAGGAGGAGGCCGAGGCTGTTGCCGTGGTTGTGGCTGTTGTTGCTGTTGCTATTGCGGAGGCTGTTATTGTTGAAACTAGGGTCTAGGAGGAGGCCTCCTGGCCTTTAGCGTGGCGATGTATCACCTCATTTCCTCCCAATCAATTTCACCTTGGTCATTCATATCATAAATGTAGTCCTTGAACTAGAAGCAAGTTTCCACCGTATGACCCGACTGCCTATGAAAAGCACAGTATCTGGAAGTGTTGAGATTCTGGGGCCATACGGGTCTCTCCCTGGGCAGAGTGAGTGCATTGGCAGCCATAAGAGCATTAAATACATCTGGCAATGTTTCGAGCAATGTCGGATAGTGAGCTCTCTTAGGGCCAATCAGCCTTCTTTGTTGCTGAGGAGGGTCGGATGTAATGAATGAATGGATAAATGTTGAACTGGCTGTTTCTCACTGAACTAAAAGTCTTGTCTGAATTATTTTCATCCTGTGCAAATGCTTACATGACTCATAGTTGCTATCATCAAAAAGGGAGAGATTGTTGGAACCCTGGTTTTGATGATGTCTCACTATGAATTATGTTGCGGCAAAATTACCTTAATCATGATTGTTTGAGCTGTCACTTTTGTTCATAAGTCTGGATGTCATACAAGTTGATGCATCTGAGTCACTTATAATATACAGGTCATTCTTCTTCATAAGTGTCAGGAACATAAGGTCAATGCACATATATACATTTAGTCATGCAGGTCGATGCAACTAAGCATTACAATGGAATCAGGTCGATGCACATTCAAGTTTGTGGCTTGCCAGGTCGATGCACATACATGCATTAAGTCTGTTAGGTCGATGCATGTACACTCCATTATTCTATCAAGTCGATGCACCAAAGGCCCTTGTGCTCAGCAAGGACGATGCACATACATGAATTCAGTCTACCAAGTCTACGCACATGAAAGCGTTATATCCATTAGGTTGATGCACATGCAGCAACCTATCTTATCAGGTCGATGCACATGTGTTGATTAAGTTCTATTAGGTCAGTGTGCATTTGACAGTTACTGCACTCAGGTTGATGCAGCCATATTGGCTTGGCTCATCAGGTCAATACTTAAATAGAAGTTGTACTACCATCACCTTGTTAGGTCGATGCAGCTACACTTGTCCTAGCTCAACAAGTCGATGTGCCTCTACAATCTCTTGAGGTTTTTCCATTCTCACTTTGTCTATCAGGTCTACCTGTAGTCCACACAGGTCGATGCAGTAAGTGTTGGATTCCTACATTTGCTCAGCCTTGAGCAATTTCAGGTGGATGCACTTGGTGAACGCATCAAAGCATCTACATCACCGCATATTGCATGTCATTGGAATGTCTCATCTTCATGATTTAGCAGCACTTAGCCCATCGTTATTAATCTGCATAAGTATGCATTCTTAGACATCTCTCTTAACAACTTGTGATCTACATGATGATAAGATGTATGATGAACTTCCATATTATCTCTGGCAGGAACTTCAATATGAAGGGCATCAAACTACTCCTCTCTTCTCTCCACCAATAACATTCTCTTCTTCTCTCCCCCCTCTCTCCTAAACCAAAACCAACACCCCGCGGCGATTTAGTTCATCCACATTTGGGTCATTCTCTTCTTCTCTCCCTCTTCTCTCCTAAACAACCATAATCACCCCCATTTCGTGGGCGATCCCGTCGTCCACACCCCTGCTCACGATGAATGAAATTCTGAATCACACAACAAGCAAGTACAATCTTACGTTGAATTAGCCATGGGTAACAATTCCCCTCTCGCAGCATATGAAATCTCATATTCAGTACACCAAAGGTTCATTCCACAACATTTCGGAGTTGAGCATGCCGATGATTGTATTTCTCCTTCTTGTTTGAAAATGGTGTTCTTTCTCTGCCCCGAAATTCAGATATGTGATACTTGTGACCTCGGTAAAGAGCTAAGAATGATCCTGTGTTCGCATATCTAGCGTCCACTAGATAATATTTACCACGGGGTACGGTGAAGCCTCCCTCATCTGTGCTCCACCTGAGGACCCTCATGTCCGAAGCAGAGCCCTCATACCTAACACAAACATATTGAAAAAGCATGTCAAAAGACACCACTGCCATCACATTTTGTGAAATGCACTGCTTTCGATTGTGGAAGCGTGGTTGGTCGCAGATCGACACATTTACGGGAATATGAGTCCCATCGATTGCACCCAATACATCCTGTAATTCGAGTGATGATGTTAGATTTGCCAAGATGAATGGCAGAATTACATATGCATAACATACACCATACCTTAACGGATAGAAAATATCCTTGTCACGTATGTGGGGGTGGCATTCGTTTGTGTGCGTTGGGAGCTAGATGAATTCAGTCTTCAACGAAGCTAATGCAAGTGCGAGACGATTAACATAATGACTTATTGTTTGAGAAGAGTGCTGAAAATACTCACATAATGCACTGGTTGAGACACCATGCCCAACAGTATATAAGAACATAACGAGTTGCTCATTTGTCGTAACATAGCGTGAGTCAAATATCAAACCTCTACTCACTAACATGTCTCTCAATCTGAAGAACCTTGATGGATGTAACCTAAACACTTTGTAACACCTAAGTTCATGGCCGTTGAGAATATCATGAATCTATGCGATAGCATTGGGATGGGCTCGACGCATAGGTAGAGGCGGTACCCTAGCGCGGTTCAGGGAGCGTGGACCGATGTAGTGCTAGAGCCAGTCCAGGAGATGGACGACATGCCGAAGCACATCAGAGAAATGTGCAAGAAGCAGTACATCCCACAAGCTCAGGACCCCGCGATAGCGGCATATTTCCACCAACTATGGAACCCTCCGCAAGTTCGTGGGCAACCTCCCTTTTCCCGCAAAGACACGCGGGGACTCGGCTACGACCAAGAGAAGGACTTCGAGGTCTATTTCGCAATCAATGTCATCGAACTACTACCTCCTCATCACGGGCAAGCTAAAGTTGAGCCCAAGACTGATAACTCTGTAAGGGAGTTCAATGACATGTCCACGACGACATTGCCTTCATCAAAAGTCAACAATGACCACCCCTCAGAGGGACAAGCAGCCGAGCCTGCTAATCATCAACAATATGAAGCAAGCTCCTCGACTTCAAGCCACGAGCAAGAATGCTCTGAAGAATTTGAAGTCTATAAAGCAAACACTGATGATGAGGGAGACTTCGTCGACCTCCAACCAGCTCCACCGGAGCTTGAAGACGGCGGTCAAGCAACTGTAGACGAGTTGATCGAGATTAATCTCGGAAGCAGAGATGATCGTCGGCCAACCTTCGTCAGTGCTCTCCTCAGTGAGGCAGAAAGGCAGTCGTATCAACAGCTCCTAGAAGAGTTCAGGGATTACTTTGCCTAGACTTATAAAGAGATGCCCGGGCTCGACCCTTCTGTGGCAGAACACGAGCTGGCAATACTTCCAACAATCAAGCCAGTCAAGCAAGCTCAAAGGCGCATGCGCCATGAGCTGGAGCTGAAAGTCAATGCTGAGGTTGACAAGATGCTCGACGTGGACTTCATAGAGCCTTGCATATATCCTGTGTGGCTCGCTAATATAGTCCCTGTCAAGAAGAAGAACGATCAAGTCCGAGTCTGCATCGACTTCAGGGATTTGAATAAGGCATTCCTAAAGAACGACTTCCCTGTTCCAATCACCGAGACAATGGTTGATATGACCACTGGTCACGAAGCCTTGTCCTTCATGGACGGGTCGTCGGGCTACAATCAAATCCGCATGGCCATCAAGTCTTGGGCTCCTTTTTATAGAGTATGAATGACAAACTCCAGATTTTGATGTTGTTATTTGCCGGGTTGTGTCACTTCTCATTCTTTGGAGTAGTGCTGAGTGTAGGGATTGGCGACCACTTACTATTAGTCTTGCTTCATTTTCTCCGCTATGTATTGGTGTAGGGGGCAGGAGATTGGGCTTACCTGATTTCAGGGTATTGTCACAGAGGACTAGGAAAGGGGAGAGGTGTGACTAGATTTTGGATGCTGGGGGCTGAGTGCTGGGTACTGAGAAATAGGAGAAAAGGCCAAGTGCTGGGGGTTAGTCCCTTGACACAAGAAGGGGAAGACCCATGTCGTGTAAGGTCAGTGTAGGCCTTCTGGGACTTGGGGGCCCACAGGATTAAGGTTGGGAATTGATTCTGGCATGTTTCGGTTGTAGGCTGACGCTTGGTATTGGCTGTCTTTATGTCGTTAGCTGGCAATGTAGTTCACATTGGCTTGAAAAGCTGGAGCTGGGTTGGCCGAATGGCCCCGAGAGGCGTCACAGTCAAAAGCTAGGATTGGGAACTGGAGCTCGGAACTAGGTCTGGGTTGGGAGTGGCATTTGAACTGGGGCTGCAACAGGAGAATGGGGATTGACTGGAGCTGGCCGGGTGACCTACGATGAAGTTGTAGTTGAAATGCTGAGACTAGATGTTGGCACTTGGTCTGGTAACTGGTCCTCTGATGCGCTGTAGCTGGACTATTGGACTAGCAACTAGCACTGGAATCGAGTGGCTGGCCTACGGGAGCATTGTAGCCGCAATGTTGGAGCTAGAAACTGGTGCTGGAACTAAGTGGCTGGCCTGTGGAGGCATTGTAGCCACGGTGCTGGAGCTGGCAACTGGTGCTGAAAATAAGCGACTGGCCTATGGAGGCATTGTAGCCGTGGTGCCGGAGCTGGTCGGCCAACCGTGGAGGCAGGTAGCCAAGCGTTCGATGCTGGAGTTGATGTAGGCCAACCCTTGGGAGCATAGTGGCCATTGTTGTTGTGGGGAGTGCTGAGGTCGCCATCGACAGAATGTCGTGGTCGACGACCTTCGTCTGGGAGGAGTAGAGAGGAAGAGAGTTTTTTTTTATTTTCTCCTTACCAGCTCTAACGCCCTGGCAATTAATCAAGGGTGTTCTCTCGTATGGGGGATGTAAATGACGTCATGACCTTTATGAAATGATGGGATTGGGTCCCGACCCGAACCACATAATCGCCTGACGAAGTCAGACTGAGCGCACCATGGGTTTCTGTGAAATCTGAATAAATTGTCACTTCGGTGACTGGTACGCCCTCACACTAAATAGACAAATAAACACTCTAACAGACGAATAGAACATCAAATGAATTTTAGTGCGTCCACAGTCCCCTGACGTCTTGCACCGCATCCCAAGTGTCTAGCTACAACGTCCCGGGCGTGAGACTCAGACACGTAACAAGTACCACAACAAGGACTAGCTAGGGTCACGCTTGTCAGCGCTTGTCCTAGGCCCCCAACTACGTGTGCACACACAGACCATCTACTCTAGGTCAGATCCTCTAGCTGGTTTTTCCCCCCACTAGACCTTGGTGGCATAGGCAAGGGGCCCTATGGAAACCAGCCTAAAAATCGTCTCTCACTGGGTCTCGCTCTCCACCACTCCTGGGTGGGTCCGTACACGCGTGTGCAGGAAGCTACTGCTAGTGGACAGGTCACTGGAAGTAAGGACTGACTCTCAAGCCACGGAAAACAACGTCTGAACCGGACAGAGTACAAGGGCCGCCCCTCGTACCGGCACCAACTCACGGTGGCACGAGCCGAGAACAACACCTCCGGGGACTACACAGTACCACGACACCTGGCCTTGACACGATGCCCAGCATCCGTCAGACCATGGGTCAACACGTACGCGGATCGAGGTCTGTGCTCCCGGGACTCAAATCGGCCAAGATCAAAACACCGGTTAGACCAGCCCCTTGAATGGTCCACTTTGGGCCGCTCAGGGACATACGGTTGGAGGAGAGCCGCACCAGGGGATATACGGCCATCACCGGACCATTCTTCTCCTGGTCCAAACAGAACACAAGCGGCCAGTCCAGTGCCGCACAATAGAGGAATGGCTGACTCTCAGCCGCACCAGGGGGATGGACGGTCCAGCTCGATCGTACCTCCTCCAACGGCAAAACACATGTGTGGCTGGACCCTAGCCGCACAGGGGAAGGGCGGCTAGGACCTCACCACACAAGGCATGTGCGGACCAACCCTGGATGACATCAGCGCCCCTCGTGCTGATCAAAGAGGTTTCTACCGAAACTTACCAGTCTATGCCTGCTGCCAAAAAAGAAAAGGCCACCTCTACCGAAGGCATGGTGACGCAAGGAGGCAAGGAAACAGAGTCGTCTTTTGCCATCAAGCTGCAATGCTACTCCAGCTCGGCACTAAATAGCCACCAGTCCTTCAAGGCTGCAAGCACATCTACAGGGATCGAAGCCACTAGCTCGACTCCTAAAACCATAGCCATGGCATATCTACCAATAGAACAATTCATCCAGCTACCATCAACTGAATCGGAGATCCCCAATGAAGTCCAGGTAAAACAGAATGGAGAGACCGAAGTACTCGAACTCGAAGATGATGTTCCAGATTTTGTTGACCTGCAGCCAACACCTCCGGAAATAGAAGACGGAGGCCAAGCCACGGTTGATGAGCTGATTGAAGTCAACTTGGGAAATGAGGATGACCCTAGGCCAACCTTCCTCGGTGCCCAGCTATCTGTTGAAGAGGAAAAGTTGTATATCCAGTTGCTACAAGAACACTGGAACTGTTTCGCCTGGACCTACAAGGAAATGACAGCACTCAGCCCTGCAGTTTCACAGCATGAACTACCTATAAACCCTGAGGTTTAGCTAGTGAAGCAACCGCCACGGCACATGAGGCTAGAGCTCATCACTTAGATATGCAAAGAAGTCAAAAAACTCATTGATGTGGGTTTTGTCGAAGAAAACCAATGCACCACGTGGCTAGCTAATATTGTGCCCCTGAAAAAGAAGAATGTGCAGATCCGAATATGTGCAGACTTCCAAGATTTGAATAAAGCATGCCCCAAGGATGATTTTTCGGTGCCAATCACAAAAGTCATGATCGATGCCACAACCGGCCACGAACCCTTGTCATTTATGGATGGGTCATCTGGCTACAACCAGATATGGATCGCAGAACATGACCGGGTCCATACTGCATTCCGAACCCCCAAGGTGATCTATCACTACAAGAGAATGTCATTCAGATTAAAGAACGCCGACGTGACTTACCAGTGGGCAATGACCAGAATATTCGATGAGCTGCTCTACCACAAGGTCGAGTGCTACATAGATGACCTGGTGATCAAGACTAGAAGAAATTATGCACCCCATGTATCTCCATGTTTCATATAGTCATATCAAGTCATGTTTACTATTTGCGCATGTGGGAGAATTCCCTTCTGGTTCTTTCCCTTGCGGCGGGGACACACACTCACTTTTTACAGGAGGTCGAGATGGGTCGACTTGGCGCACGGGGATTCCGGGGTTATTGAAAGGAGGGTGGAAAGAATGATAGGAACGCACTGGAGGGAGTGGCGTATGGTTAATCACTCTGGAATACTAGAACATGGACAGCTAGATGGAATGCGGGAGTGCCAGTTGATTTCTCGACGATCACCTATGGAACCAAATGTTTAACTGGGGATGTGCCGCCAGGGCACGGCAAGTGAGCACAGAACTTTGTGCGTCACGTGGAGAGAAGGAGGTTTCACAGGTACGAGTGTATAGACGATTATGGGGGCTCGTGTACTGGATGTCTTCCCCCCCGACTGCAAGCGATTGGTGTTTATTTACGTCGGGCGGAGCCCGAACACCTTTGTTTCTACTACCGAAGAAAGAGTCAGGGACCCTAGGAGCCGCGATGTCGGGAGGGCTTCGTCCGTTCAGCAGCGACAGGGCAATAGCAACACAATAGGGATAATTGGGGGCAGAGAGACTAGTTCCAGTGAGGAGGGGGATCCGCTCCCTGACTGGATTACATGACTTATATGCCGTGAAATACATTTATATGGGGGCATAAAAGCCCAATTACAAGTTCTTGCAAGCCACGGGATAATTCCGTCATTTATGGTGGTCCCCGGGTCTTTGCGTTATTATGTGGGTAGTTTTGTATCCGTACAGAGTGTCCATCAGAGGAGCTGTGACTCAGCAGGGTGCCGCCCGAGGGGCGTCGTAATGTCTTCCCATCATGAGACGTGTCGAGGTTGGGGTAATGGGGGTGCCGTAGGCATCATTGTGTTGGACTAATTGGGCATCACGAAGGCCGAGGTGACCGAATTGTTGTGTTAGGTTCGTTGTGCTCCCTCTTGATTTTGATTTTGATAATAACAAAATATTGTGTGTGTATGTGGAAGAACTTCATGCATGCGTGCACATGATTTTATGCTTGCATATGTCTTTGATGATGGTGTTTATTCATGATTACTCATCCCATGAGAATCTTGTAATACAGCCATGAGATGCGGGTCTTACGCTTTCCCTACATTTATTCATTTCATTGCATACATTTATAATAAATTCATGAATTGCATTCAACAAATAAAGGGAGATAATGAAATTACATTTCTTTTCAGCAGAGCGGTTCCCCATGGACCACTTTATCTTGTGAACGGTCTAGTGAGGGCTGCTCCGTTTCCCAACTTTCCATAGATGAGCGGCCCACTACTAACCATTCAAAGTTTACACGGTCCGATCTGAACTCTAGTATTCTCAAACCTTTCATGTTCCGAGCGGACCACCTAGGCCTGTCCATCACTCCTACGGTGAAAATCTCACCGTTCTTCCCCATCTCAGCCCCCTCGTTTTCTAGACTCGGATGGCCACCCCTGGGCCGTTTATAGTATGAGCGGCTCTATGTGAGCCGCATGGTTGTCTCGAGTGGTTCATTCGGAGCCGTTCATCCATCATCTTCCCCGACAACGGTGAGCGGCCTTCCCCGCCAGTGGTGATGACCCCCCATGGCCTCCCAACCGGCTCCCAAAGGGCGGAATCCCCCTATTACCCCCACAAACTAACATGCATGGACTTAAAATGAAAATGGGTTAGGGTTTAGGGGCCTACCTCGACCATCTTTAGGGACTTGGCTGCCACGGTGGCCGCCTCTGGCACCGGTGCTTCCTCTCTAACGTCCACCGCAGCCGTTGCTCCTCCCTCTGCTGTCGCGGGTGTGACGTCCTCCTCAACCGCCAGTAGCACTTCCTCCTCTTCCGGGATGGGCGAGAGCTCGCCCACGGCCGCCACCGGTGCTGGCAGTGGAACTGCTCCTCTTTCTTCACCGGCCATTCACGGACACTGTGATTGATGCTTGGAACGCATAAGCGGAAGGGGGAGAGATTGAGGGTTTGGGAGAGAGTTTGAAAGATTGAGAGTGGGGAATGAGGTGCGTTTTCTCCCTTCCTCCGCTGCCGGTTATGGTGGGGAGGAAGGGAGATGAAGAGGTTTTAGCGTTTTAAAGCCCCAGAAGTTGCACGGTCTATCGCAAGACCATACATCCTATGGGCAGCTCTTTATTAGCCACTTAAGCCCCAACGGTACATTGTGTAGCAACCCTAAATTTTTTTGAAGAAATAAAAATTTGACAGAGACTGCAAAGACAAAGTGTCCCTTGGACTCAACTATGCATCAACTTCGTGACCCTTGAACTCAGACATGCATGGACTTAGCTCGCTAGCGGTGCAGCATATGCACAGACCTTCAATGCAACCTAGTGGACATATGCACCGACTTTATTAAATGCAAAACTAAAACTGCATCGACTTAACCAATTCAACTTGTGTAATAATTTAAAGTGATAGACTAAAATTGATTAAGGTGATTATTTAATTTAGTCTAACATGATTCATAAGTTGTCATTATCAAAGCCAGATTTCCAACAACTAATAGCGACGTACCGAAGTACGTGCTATATGTGAAGTAATAAAATAGAATAAGATAAGAAGGGAACACGTAAAACCCATAACTCAACGTATAACCAAGTCATGAAAATTTCCTTTATTACAAAGTAATAGGATTTTGGCATGAAATTAACAGACATGAAAAATAAGCTTTTAAAACATGCTAACATGGAGTAGAAATCATGCCATGATCAGAGAATATAATTATAAGCTAAGGCATGCATAAGATTATTTATATAATGGAAATAAACAAGGTTTGATTTGGTTACTAGAATCGTGATTTGTCGAGGACAGCTATCACGTAATCGTGGTCTCTGCATGACCGCTATCTGTCTACATCAGATAGAAGCTAGCATCCGACATGGAGAGCCTATTCTAAGGCAAATCAGGATGAAAACTATATAGAAACTGAAAGATAAAACATGATGCTATGTCACCAATGCATGAGAACGCATGAAATTGGCCAAAGTTATTACCTTTTCTATTAGTTTTGTAGGTACATGCATAAAAATAAAACCCTATTGGGTGATCAAAATAAAATATGAAATACTACGAGTATGGAGCATGAAATCAAGCAAGGCTAGAGGGATTTTACTCCTAACAAGTTGTTTGTGTCAATCATGAGATAACCTATCTCTGGTATGGTCCCTAAACCTTGAATTTGTCACTCGAAGAGGGTGCTGGTTCCTGCGCATCCTGCGTAGAAACTGCTACTTCCGAGCACTCTAACTCCTTAGATGCTTGGCCTTCTAATATGAAAGTTTGCAGAGAGTTAGAAGACATTACGGGGAAAAAACTTCTAAAGGAAGATTCGCATCTCCATCTTCGCAAAGCAATGCTAAGGAGATGACTGAGGGCACTCACGGTACTAGTGCCCTACCTGACCACATCTGAAACACCTCCTCAATGGGCATTCACGCGGCATGTGCCCCACCTGGGCACACGTGAAATCGCTCCTGATAGTAATAATCTTTGGACAAGCTTGGCTGAGGTGGGGACCACCAGATCTCTGACACTGCTCCCTCTAAACTGCCAACCCGGGTTACGGTAACCTGGCCACCATCTAGAGCACACTCTCGGTCGAAGTCTACCTCCACACCTACTGCCTCTATTGTTGGCACTGCCAATACACTATCTACCTAATCCTCTGCCTCTACCTGTCCCTTCGAGGTTGCCTACGAGCAGGTGACAGGGGCATAGTTGACACCGCTGACTGGATGGGGAGTTGCTGTAGGACACCTTTCTAAAGCTGCGCCACTTGAGTCTACTCCTGAACCCTCACAAAACCCATCTCTAGGATTGTCGGAGTTTGAAAAGCCACCTCTAAGTTGCTCACCCCAGCTGTCATAAGTGCACAAAGGATCTCTAGCCTGTCCCCCAATAAACTGCTAGGTCAGCATGATCTGGTTCGCCATAACTGGTGGTACATATCTACTCAGCTCCCTGAATTGGGTCTAATACAGAGCAACTGACAATTCCGCCAGCCTCAACGCCAAAAATTGAGATGATCACAAGAAAAATTTGGCCAGTCCCGGTGCTGCTGGAGCCACGACCGCCGATGGGGGTGGTGCTACACCTAGCTCTTGCTGAACCCCTACTGCCTGCTCCACCGGGGACTGTGCCTCCCCCTCTGCGCCATCGCAGGTCCTTAAATATGCAAGGAAAACAACACGATAAGAAAATTGAACATCCTAAGCAAGCTATTGACTATACTGGACTCTCTAGATTGTTAAACAGTGCATTTATTCTACATTCCTATACACTGCCATAGCCTCGCTCTGATACTAACTGTAACGACCCAGGATTCAGATACCGAGTCAAACTCAATACCATTCGGATCCTACGCCGTCACCCATGTGCTGGAAAGCTCGGAAGGGTTCAATAGGTGTCCCGTGAGTGTATAGAAATCTAAAGTAAATGCAAAAATTAAAGTGCTAAAATTATCTCCCCCACACCAGCTGGGCCCCCCCTCCCTGGCCTTCCTTCTCCCTTCTTCCCTTGTACACTCTACTCCACATCTCCCACAACCACTGCCAGCAAGCCCTTTCTCCCCTAGCCATTCCATCCACTTTATATCACCCTACATCCATCAAGAGCTTCCATCAATCCACTCAGTTCGTCGGCAGCAGAAGGAGGTCTACTTATAGAAACCATTTCAGAATCGTTCGGCATTAGCTAGAGGTGCAACATATATCGACGAAAAGCTCGTCGAGAAAGCTTCACAGCTGTGATGGTCTCACCGACATCCGACCTCCCTACTGTCCGAGAGGCTCAATCTCCCCCGACTGCACAGATCAGGACTAGCTGGCAACCTGAGATGACTTCCTGGAGCTCCCACAATCGCATCCCACAACTTCTGAGGGCTCCACTTGGCCGAGGACTCTTAAAACCAGTCGACATCCAACAGAAAAAGGCGGCATCCCATTCTGAATCCGGAGGAGCATCACCCAATTTTCTTCCCCCAGGTGCGCAGAACAGGCCTTTCGGGTCCATATCTGACCCCCTCTCACTCAACAGGTTCCTCGTCCCTGCTACGACATCATCTGGAGCCTGATTGCTGCTCGAAGAAGACTTGTCCACGGTCATCCTTGACTTGGTCCCATCTCGATTGGACTTCGGGAGCGGCCGTGGCGCCTACATCTAGTTGCTATTGTACCCTGGGGCTAGTGTGAACCAGAGTGTAGAGGACCTATTCCAGGAACCGCCCCGACCGGTGACGATAACAGGCTCATCCACGAAAATTCTCCAGCGTACCAGGGTCTGTCAGCGACGATTCAGCACCAATTTCGGTGACTTCTGAGCTCGGGGGAGTGCATAGCGGCGACTACAGCGACTCACTGTCTTGCAGTCCCAGACCTGGACAGAAATGGAGAAGTGCTCGCCGGGCACTAGCTTAGCTAATCAACCCTCCCCGCCTGGCCGACTTAGCACCCCTCCCTGTGTGGAGGTAGTGTTTGACTGTAATCTTGATTTTCCCTCCCCTAGTCCAACCCCCTTGTGTGGGGAGTAGTGCTTGTATAATTTGAACAGGGGAAGCTACACCGACGCAGTGTGCGGGGTACCCACACTCCCCTTGTCCAGTTGGAACTCTTAGACGAGAAGAGGATGAATGCGGCCGATCACGTGTCCGTTTATCAAAAGAGAGTTTCGTGGTATTTCCAAAAGAAGGTAATAGAACATAAATTTCAAAAAGGAGATGTGATCTTGAAATGCAAATTCATTCGGTCTGCAGGTCCCAGGTCCAAATTGCAACCAAACTGGGAAGGGCCGTTCGTTGTCAAAGAAGCTTATCCGGGTAATGCTTACCGCTTAGTGAACACAGATGGTGAGGAGCTCGCTCATGCTTGGAACGGGTTGTATCTTAAGCGTTTCTTTCCATAGAGTCAAATTAGTGCCGCCCCGATAGCAGGACATCTTCCTTTTTCATCGCAAAGAGGATCCCGAGCACGGCAATCACACACTACACGACATCCCTGGTTGGGTTCCCCGCTTTGTAGACACCGTTCCTCCTTGGCCATGCCCAGAGGAGTCAAGGTCCCTGTACGTCTCTCTCTTCGGTCGAATCCAGGGGCAAGAAGTGAATAAGGGGGCGGTAACCAATCTGGGCACCCTGCCAATAACAAAAGAATGAGAAGAATGGAACAAAAAATAGATAACATTGAAACCGATGGAATGAGTCATGGGCCGATCTCAGCCCCCTGCCAAGCTGTTACGAAGCCAGAGGTTCCCTGCATTCTGGAAATTTGACATTCCCTTTGAGCCCAGCGTGGTTGTGCACTTGCATACAGTACATGTGATAAAAATCTGCTAAGTGGAACAGTAGGGCATTGAGTCCCTGGGTGCACCTGCACTGAACATATAAGTCTCCTACACGAGGCTTGAATTCTACAGAACAAGGAGGTCATCCCTCCCTCGCATAGGCGATGTCCACGAATTCTGAGCCAGGGATATGTCTGGGAGTCAACTCCAAAAGTTGACTCCTCCCTGCTTTGGCTGCTGGTCAGCAATGGGGTTCCTCCAGAATGAATCAAGCCCTTATGTGCATCAAATAGTCAGCACCAGTGCCCACTAAATTTGCATGAATTCATCCCTACATACATTTTTTTTTAGCATCAAGCAATCAATTCACATTTGCATTTGAGTACCATATGCATCAATGAACCCCGTTCAGGTTCTGCTCACCTCATATGCATGGCATAAATAATCTTATCAAGACGATAGGGGCCCCTAACAGAAGGAGGAAGATCTGCCCAAGAAGTCCATACAACCAACGAGGACAAGGAGTAGCCAAGGTTGGCAAGCATATCCGCCACTTGGTTTGCCTCCCTATATACATGCGAAATAGAGGCCTGCAGCTCCCTAAATTTGTTAAAAACATCACATAAGACATAGAACAATTGCCACGGACAGGAGAAATGGCGATTAACAATCTGTGCCAAAACAAGGGAGTCGGTCTCCACATACACAGAAGTAAACCCACGATCGCAGTAGAGAGATAATCCATCCCAGAGAGCCATAGCCTCCGCTTGAAGGCTGGAAGAAGCATAGGGATGTGCATTAGCGAATGCAAAGATAATTTGTCCAGTGGAATTTTGAACGATACCACCACCTCTGGCTGCACCAGTGCTACATTTGAAGGTGTCATCAATATTGAGTTTCAGCCGGCCCGATGGAGGAGTGGACCAGTGAATCATTCTCGGAGGGTCCAGCAACGGTACGTCAATAAAAATAGTCCAAGAGTAAAGTAAGTGGCGCTGCCAAGGCAAGAGATCCCTTCCTTTAAGCTTGTGGGAAAGAGCAATAGACCAGACATCATACTTCACCCTACATAGTATTAGTTTTGACTTCATGGGCTGCCCATCAAAGCGAGCTCTATTGCGACTGCACCACATTTCCCAACAGGTAGCCACACCACTTGCATCCCATACATCTCATTAGCATCACATAATCATAAATAGGAAATAAGACCAATGCACAAACATAGCATACATACCAGGGACGTCGGGTAGTCATGAATCTCCCGGCTCATGACCTGCAGCTCGTAGGCATGTGGGGCACCCGTCATGTACGGAGGCCAGCATCGGGCTAGGGGAACCGCCTTAGGGCAGAGGACTCCAGCTCGCCCCATGGGGATGTACAAGTGACTCCAAATCTGATCCACATATCATTAGCACATCATTAGCATATCATAATCACATAAGCATAAATAGAAGCATAAGCATAAGAAAATTGCATACCTGAAGAAAAGGTGCAAAGTTGCTGACCTGCCATCACTCTCCTCGGAAGATTGCGGATTGGCCTTGAGTGTCACAATCTTCTTCTTATTGGTTTCTCCACTATCAATATAAATTATTTTGTCGCAATGTGACCACCTTGGAGGATGCATATCAGGTCACTCTCGAGTTGGAGAAGTTTGAGTTGGAGTTTGCTCCCGTCCAGCATCTGGGAACCACCTATCAGCATGGGGCCGACTCTCGTACCATGCCCAGTTCTTATAGTTAGTGGCCGGTGGCTCATCTCCCGGAACCCCCACGCCAGGACCCCACTGCTCCTAGGCCTTACACTCTCCCTCCAAGGGACCCTCCCCCTGCCAGCAGGCATCCATCCCTACTCCTCGACCTCATCAGCCAGCTGTGTCGACTCGGCCTCTTCTTCCAACACCCCCAGTCCGTCGTGAGGGCAAAGGTAAGGGACCGATGATTGGTGGAGCATCATCAAGCACATGGCCGCGTGACCAGTGCTTTCAGTGTGGTGGATTTGGCCATTATGCGAGCAATGTCCCACTCAGGATTCGCTTGTTATTGTAGACACGCCTGCCCGAGACCCCACGCCTGAGCTGGTGTCGATCAGCTATGAGCCCGACCAGGATCTAGCTGAGGAGTTCTTTGATGAGTTGATGGAGGGAGAGCAAGTTGACGTACCAGGTACCCAATATCTAGATGACGTGCAATTGGGTATAGTTAGGTGCATCCTGACCCAGCCTCAGGTGAGTGACGACTACCATCGTGCCACCATCTTCTACACATTTTGAAGGCTGGAAGGGAAGGCCTGTAAGGTGATTATAGATAGCGAAAGTTCTATTAAATCTATCTCCATGGGCACTATTAAATGCCTTGGTTTGATGCCCGTGGATCACCCCGCACCATGTAGAGTATCTTGGGTGGATTCCACTTCCATCCTGGTCAAACTGTAGTGTTTAGTACCGCTATAGTTCCAGGCATACCACGATGTGATCTGGTGTAATGTGCTGCCTATGGAGGTGGGTAGCATCATCCTCGGTAGGCCTTGGCTCTTTGATTAGGATGCCACCCTTCATGGCTGGTTGAACACATGCACCTTTGACCATCGGGGCCACAAGATTACTCTCCACCCTATCCAGCCGAAGGACCCATCAATCTGAGGACCAGCTGGCCCCAGTGCTTCGACTTCTCCCAGTCAGGGGATGGCTGGCCCACTCACCTCGGGTGAGTCGGTGGAGGCGCCACCGACTCACCGCTCCGCCTTTGGCTGAGCCCCGCCACCGACTTAGTAGCGGCCGATGCCACCACCCAATCGGCTTGGGCACGAAGCTCCACTAAATCAATGGCCACTTTGCCCGCCACCGAATCAGGCTGGGCCCGCCACCGGATCAAAGCCATGCCCGTGCTCCACCGAATCAGGATGATGCCACCGACTCAAGGAAGCCAAGCATCACCAAATCAATCCATTTGAGTCCTGTCACCGATTCAGAAGGTCAAGTGAGGTGGGCCCCACTTGCAAAGCCAATAAAGAAATCACATCTGTCGACCCTGCTTCGTTCATCCCTCACTCACGACGTCAGCGATTGGGGGGCATTTGTTGACATCTAAAATATGAATGAGTAAAATTACATGTCAGAAAGAGTCAACTGAAAGTCAAAGATAGGTCCACTCAAACTGTTGAAGCCTTAGGTCACCTCATAAGGAGTACTGGGGACCCCATCTTTCATCATCTCAGGCTAACACACCTTCCATAGCTCACTAAGGCTGAATAACGGTCAGAGCCAATGAACCCGACAATGAGATCAATCATGCCAAAAATACCTCCACATCTCATCTAGCTTGGACAAGAATGTACCAGGTGATCATCCACTAGACAAAGAACCCCTCCCGAGATGAAGAAATGCCCCTGGGTCCTCAAAGTGGGGGGCCGAAGGCCGAATCGGCAAGAAAGTTGGAAGACCCGATTAGGGTGCCCAAAATGCCGAAGTGGTCCGTAAATGACTGAAAAGCCAACCTCTAAGAGTGGGAGCACTCACAATGGTTTTCAGCTTGATGAAGATGCTTTATGTAAGCGCGGGGCAAACCCAAAAGAATGATATCTACTACCAAGGGCAAGGTCAGCAAAAAATCCAAGAAACTCGCTTGACACACGCGAAATGTCAGAATGGTCCGTAAGTGGCCATGAAGACGTCCGATAAGGGCAAGAATACTTCGAGGGGTGGCCCACTCGATGAAGAAGCCTCACGTGGCTCTAAAACAAGCCCGACAGCACAAATCACAGTGCCGAAGGCCGAATCAGGGTAAAGCCCAGGAAAATCGATACGGGTTCAGCACGTGCCAGAAATTACTGGAAACTCAAATCTAGGGCTTCAAAGTGCATTCTGGAGCCGCAAGGATCAGCCCTGATGATACTCTGGGTCACTAGCTCATGACGGGTTGATTCTCAAAAAAAATACAAAATTATAAAAATGCCCCTCAGTGAGTCGGCGGCACCCTTGCTGATGAGTCGGTGGAGCCCTTTGCAGGTGAGTCGGCGGCGGCTTGAAGCGGTGGCGCGTTGATCCGGTGTCGCTAGCAGGACCCGGGCCGCCAAGTCGGTAGTGCAAGCTCAAGTCGGTGGTGCCGCCACCGACTTGTCCAGCCCTCGTTGTGCTTATAAAAAGGGCCATTCTTGCCCAAGAAGAAAGGAGAGGCATAGGAAAAAAAAGAGAACATAGATAGATAGAGAGAAGGGAGAAGATTGGGGAAGAGGAGTTCTTCGCCTGAAAGCCAAGAAAAGAGGGAAGAGAAGAGAGTCCAGAGAAGGGGAGAGTCCAAAGCTCTGAGAGAAAATCGAAGAGGAAGAAGGTAGGGGAAGCATAGGGTCTCACCCTTTCTCCTCTCTTTCTTTTCTCTATAATTTTCTTTTTCATTCGAGTTTTATGTACACGGCTCTGCCCGTTCCTTTATAGTTGTAGCTTCTCTTTATGCCCCTCTAGGATTGTAGATGAATAAAGTGTAACTTTGTGGATTTGTGTTGAATCCTGAGTCTATGGGTGTGCCGTCTGCTATGCTGCTTAGTTATTTTCGACTCTCCGTTTAGTTTCGGTTTGAACGAGCTCCCTAGGGTCTCACCCCCGAGCATGAGGAAGCCTCTCTCCTCTAAGGGGGCCAAACACTCTCTGAGTCTGAGGACCGCTCATAAAAGGGGTAGGGAAACCCACAGAGTTTATAGCATTTCTCTGTGAAATGGTCTATGACCACGCCCCCTTAGTGGGGTGATATTAAATCCCTCCCCAGAAATCCCTCAGAGGTATCGATTGGTAAGCGTGTGTATGATCGAACAACATATGGGTTGTGCCACCGAGTAGTCGATGGGGCCGGTGTGGCCATAGGGTACCCTCTCATCCTTGTGATGGGTTATAGGTGTCTCCCGCAACCTCCCTCGAGTCTGCCATCCTGGGGTTTTACTCTGTCTCCCCTTTAAGGTGTTCGATGGAACTCCCATCGGTGATTTTCTACTCTCCAGCTATCTCATTTCTTCCAGTCACTTCTACTCCCTCTGGTCATCCTTGCGCTGAGCACGAACCCAATGTCTGGGCTAGGACCGCTCATTCGGGCATAAGGGTAATGTCCTGGCAGTATGCCCCGGCGTGGGCTCTGTTCGGGTGCCAGGGGATGTTTCTCCGGAGAATGTTGTCATCTCGCGATTAAAACCGTAGACTGACTACCTGGGGAGGGTATATCTCGATCATTGATAGCTCAATTGCTATTGGGTTTCTACTCACCATGGGTTCCAGGGGGTCTGTCTGTTAATGATATGTTCCCCTAGAAATCCCACTACACGGTTGAGATATAAATGGAGTGATCAACCGATCACACATGGTCCCTTCGATAAATTACCCAGGGGTTTGTGCGAATCCTTAGTAGGCTGGCCCTCAGGATTCATCATGCACTTACCTTCAGTTTTGAGGATTCCATTTGGGATCTCTCACTTAGTTATGGGTTGACACCGAATTTCCGATGTGTCGATCCGCTTGACATATTGAGCAGCCCCCCCATCATGGGGAGATGCTGCCCAATTGTTTTCAGGAAATTATGCATCTGATCAGGAGACTCAGACATCCAAATTCCATGACTCAAAATGTGCTAGAGTATGAACCTTACACAGAGAGAATGTGTTAACGAAATTAAAAGAATAATAATCAAGAATAAATTGATATTAAGTCATACCCTTGATAAGGTCTAAAACCCCACAAATCCTAACAAAATTGCTTAAGAACACCTCAGAAATCTCCCTTAACATCATTCTAATAACCCTGGGTTTAAATGAAGCATTGGGAGCTATGAATTGGTGGCGCTGCCACTGACTCGCTATCTACTCAGCTTGAGTCGGTGGCGACACCATCGACTCCCCTTGCGGCTGTGACAAGTCAGTGGCGACGCCACCGACTCATGCGCACCCGCCAAATCACCTTCTTCCCAAGGTTTCAAACCCTCTGAACAAAACCAACTCAACTTTTCCCCTTTTCTTTCTATTATACCCTATTCAAAGTTCAGCAATTCCTCAATAAATAAAACAATGAAGAAAGGATAGGCTCTTTGTAGAACCTCCTAGGTATCCTGAGTGTACATCTAGGTTGATTTGGGCCTCTAAACTCCTTGAATGATGGTCTCGTTGGTTAAGACTTATCCTAATGACAATGTCGTCATGCCAATCTTAGGCTCCCAGTTGCTTCCGATAGCAGAGATACACCCAAAAAGTGTTCAAGGTAAATGATTTGCCTGACCTGGGTCTATTTTTTCAGAACCATAGATGACATATGATGGAACACCTTGAAACCCTAATGGCCAATCGTGTGATGATGACCCAGAATCAGACGCCGTGGCACCGACAGGTGATGCGCATGCATTAACCTAAGCCCGAGGTTGATGAAAGAACGTTAAAGGTGGATAAGGATATTGACATACCAGAAACATGGATATTTCTTGTAGCAATGACTTTTGTTCTTTCGGGTAGACAATCATACGGTGTTTTCGAAAAATGGCTACAAGCCATTAACAGAGTTATATCCCTTGGAGTTTCTCTTGGATTTTGAGCCCTCAAAAGAAAAAAGAATGTAGGGGATAAACTTCACAAGAGGATCGACAAAGTCGTTAAAATGATGAGCTATGAGCAAGCTTAATTCACTCCACCCTTTCGGTGATTTCGGACCACCTTCGGGACGTGTTGTGCTATTATATTGCCCCCTGAATTTGGCCTTGACTTGTAGGGCTTTCTTTTTATCTTGACCAGGCACGGTGACGACCAAGTTTTTTTCATTTGCTCCCTTTTGGGATTTTTCTTTCTTTTCATTGGGATGTTGAGAAATTTGGGAATTTTAGATTTTGCTCCCTTTTGACTTTCATTCATCATTTTTTTTCTTGCCTGCAGGGACACTGCCCTCTTCACGTGCTCTGATTTTATTTTGTAAGGAAGGTGAGTCCTACTCTCACCTGAGGGTATTGTGTTTCAGCTGCTAAGCTCAAGGCCTTAAGAGCGCCGGCTGTCTTGATCGGTCGAGAAGAGAGGAAAGGAGGATTTTAGAGTCTTCATGAAATCTTCGGGATAGTCACCCGTTTTAGGCTGTTGTCAAATTTTAAAATCATGTGAGTGTGTGCATATTGACTGTCCCTTGGAGTATTAGCTGCTTAACTAGATAGAATTCACAACAGGCGAGTCTTCAAGACATAATGGGGTAGCCATAAAATCCCCAGATGGCAATTCAACAATCAAATCACAAGCTACCTCGATCATGGACTCCTCGATACATGTAATGAAATCCTCAGAAATGAAGGAGTGAGAAGCACTTGAATCGAATAAAACACGGGCTGCACAACCAAAAATAGTAATGGTACCTTCAACGAGATTTGAAGCCATAGCCTCAGCCCGCAAAATATGAGTCACCTTTCCCTTTAACTTTCTACTGACAGCTACAGAGGACTGGAAGGAAGATGCTGCTGAAGCCTAAGGGTGAATCTACTAGAACTGTTGAGATGGCGACGGTGGTGGAAGTGGAGGCCTAAACTACGATTGAGATGATTGGGATTGAGCTGTCGGAGCGAATTGTACTGGGATTGCTCGCAAAGGACAGTATCTCACCACGTGACCCGGTTGGTCACATCGAAAACATGCCACCGGCAAAGAACATGGTTTGCCTAGATGGCTGTCACCACACCACGCACAACCCTTAAATTGGCTCTTAGCAGAACCTTGGCGCTGCTGGAAGGAAGGAGCTGACTGCTGCACTGCACCGGATGATGCCTGTTGGTCAAATCACTTCTTGAACTTCTTCTAATTCTTAAATTTCCTGAACTGGGACTTGCCCGAAGAAGCGACACCACTAGCAGCTGGAGTGGCTGAAGAAAACCCTGGAATAAGAGGCTGATAACCAGATGGAAGCTGAACCGTCGACTGAACCGACATTGCCTGAGAAGGAGTCTGGGATCTCGCCATGTCCAACTCCAATGCTACCGCAGCCTGGTACACCTCTTTCATATTAGTCACGCGAGCAACAATCAATGGCTGCCTTAATTCAGCACGGAGATCATGAAGAAACTACTCCATCTTCAAAGCTTCATTCGCCAGCACGTGGGGCGCATAACAGCCCAGTTTCATGAACCTATTTTGATATTCGAGCACTGACACTCCTCCCTAGACGAGCTACAAAAATTGGTGCATTTTATCCATCCTGAGGTAAGCCGGACTGAAAGTGAGTTCGAATATGGCAACGAACTCGGCCTACGAAATCTGCCGGAGCGGACGAGACTGGAAAGAAATCTCCCATTTCGTATTCCAATGCACCACATACATGGGAAGGTTTTCTTGCATTATTCCGTGTCAAGTATTTTTGCGAGCATGTCAAGGAGCGGAAGGCTGTGGAGTTTGCTTCTTTGCGTCAGGGTATGATGACGGTGGCGGAATATGAGTTATAGTTTTCTAGGCTGGCGCCATATGCATCTCATTTGGTCAGTATCGACTTATTGAAAGCTAATCGATTTGTGGACGGGTTAAGACCCAATTTTATTCAGCAGCTCGGGAGCCAAAATATCTGTACTTATGCGGAGATGGTCCAATGGGCGTATTTGTGTGAAAGGACCTTGGAGAAGGTCGAAAAGTTAAAGGGAAAAGGAGAGGAGTTAAGCCGAAGGTTTGATTGGTGAAATAAGAAGGAAAAGTTTAGCATCACGGAGCCCTACAAATCCCGTGATAGCAGGAAGAGATCCAGGAATGGGAGTGGTAGTAGTTCTCAGAAAAATAAGAAGGCTAAGAAAGAGGACAAGGAAGTCATGGCGGCTTGCTTCTTTTGTGAGAAGTTCGGCCATTCAGCCAAAGAGTGTTGGAAGCGCCTCGACGCTTGTTTACGATGTGGCAGCAGGGAGCATCACATGTCAGACTGCCCTCCTATGAAGGATCAACCTACCGGTGGTGGACGCAAGAGACAGACTCGTCTCAATGCTGTTCTAGATGATGATGAAGCGCCTAGGAATGATGGGCTTATGGAAAGTACCATCCACATTTGTTCTCATCCTGCATTTGTACTATTTGATACCGGTGCTTCTCATTCCTTTATATCCGCCGCTTTTGCAAAAATCTTACCAGTTTCATCAGTTCCCTTACCATCAGACCTTGCTATTACTACACCTTTAGGCCCTGGAACCAAACTTACAAATTACTACCCTGATAGTGAGGTAATGGTAGGACATAATCTCCCTGCAAACCTTGTATGCCTTGACATGGAAGGATACGATGCAATTTTAGGTGTGGATTGACTAGTAGACCATGACACCTACATCAATTGTCAAAATAGGATAATATCCTTTCGCAAGTCTGGTCTTCCAAGATTTTTCTTCCTTGGTATCGCTTTCTTCCTTCCCGTTTTTAGTTCTTAGTATAATGGAAACCTTTTTTTAGGATGCGTTGCAACGGCCAGAATTTGGAGAGTAGGCTTTAAGGGGCGAGATTGGGAAAGCGGGCTGCGAAAGTTGAAATTGAGAAAGAAGGCTACAAGGATCGAGATTAGTAGAGTAGGCTTTAAAAGCCGAGGTTGAGAAAGTAGGCTGTGGGAGCCAGAATTCAGAGTTTTCACTCATTTATATTGTCATTCATTTTCTTTTGTTATTATATTTCTATCCAGGCATGCAAGCATTCATTGACAACAAGCACATAAAAATAGATATAGAGCATAGTTCCCCTCTATCGGGGATAGGCTAAGAAAAGTGCCCATGACTCACAGGTAGAGTGCGGCCCACAAAGCACAACTAAAGGGGATGTGCGTTCGTCAAGAGGATATCGCATAGCCTATGCGCATAGCTTAAATCATAATCTACACCCAAGGCATTTGTTGGTGTAAAAGTGCAAGCATATGAGTAGTGAACCCTAAACATAAGGATATGCAAATGTTCCAAGCAATACTAAAGGATTACTCTAGGGCCTACACATACATTTTCGACTTTCGACTTTTGGTCGCTTTACATAGCCCTCTTTTTTAGTTTCAATTCTGGACTTCACTGTTTGGCGTGATTTTTCTCATGTGTCACAATGGGGATTCTCGACTACTAGGATTCATCCTTGCTGCATATTTATTACAAAATTTGCTTCACCACTTTCCCACGAGTCTCCTCATTTGTTTCAGTGAGGATTCCCAACTACTTGGATTCACATCTCACTTTTTCATCATCCATTTTTTTATTAAAGGTAGCAGGTAACTTTTTCCTCACGATTACCTTTCGTGTGAGTGTAAGTATTCAAGTATCCATAGAGTGTTAGGAAGAAATTTTAAAATTCTTATGGTTAAAAATCATTGATCATATTGTGTGCGAAGTGTGGGAGTTTTACCTTGGGTATATTTTGTGAGTTACGCTAGCAACATAACTATGACTCTTCCCCTTGACACATGCATCCACCAAAAATTATTCTTCTCTTTTTTTTTTTTAGAATGTGTTGTGACGCACACATATCCGAAATCGAGGCAACATTATTTAGCGAGGAAGTATGGTCCTAGGGAATTTTGGCGGGAGCCGGGGAAGCCGTCGCAGGGCGCGATGGAGCAGGAAGTACGGGACGCCCATCCTCAAGGCGGTCTGGAGGGAGACGAAGGAGTGCATCTACGTGGAACCAGACGAGGGGGCCAAGCCCCAGGGGGTCCTCTGGTACCGCAACAAGCTCTAGCTGTTGCTTCCTGCTCTGGTGCTGCTGTGGAGCTAAGAGCATGGGGTGCATGCAGTTTTCGGCCCTGCATGGGCGCCAACACCCCGCCCCCCTCCTGCCCTACTTTCTGTGTCTGTCCTAATTGGTTCTTTGGTTGTGTAATTAGCAAAAACCACCCGCCCTTGATAGAAGGTGGGAGTACATATATGGTAAGAAAAAGATACTCATATATATGTACAGGGTGGGAATAACTCAAAATTGTCTTAGTAGTGATTCATTCGTTTATTGATGCATGCAGAGAGCGTCCGAAAATTCATCCGGGTTCTTCAACTACACGTATATGTTTGACATTGGAATAATAAAATCTATGAACTAGTGATCGTTGATACGTGTGGATGTCGATCGAGTATGTTTTTGGATTTAAGGCACTTGCTCTAGGAGCTAGCTAGGATGAGGGCATATAGGAAATGTTATGTAACCCACCAGATGAGAGTTTGTTGCAATGCAGAATCTGCTTCTGTTGACCGGGGTTGGCCCTGGAGATTTAATACAGTATGCGCCTGTTCGATAAAATGGGAGGTAGAGTGAACACTCTGTTAACCTGCAACAAACACATGAAGAACAGAGGAAAAGAAGAAGATTTCGTGTAAAAATAAAGAGAACTGTATCACACTAAAAGAAACTTGTATCAAGCAGTCGTATATCCTACACATATACTGACCCAAAACAATAAGGAATAATAGATAGATAGAAAAAACGTGGGTACTTCCAACTTCTGCAACTACTCCTAAACAGACTAACATAATCTCATGTTTTAGCACCTAACTAACAAAGATAAGACTCTTTCAAAGACTAAATAACTAGAGCACAAGTTCATCCCGTCAATGGTTGAGATTGCATCAATCTTCATCACTCCCCCTTGATGCAAAGTCTACTACACAAAGAGCATCTCTAAAATTGAAAAATTTTGCAGGAGGAAGTGCCTTGGTAAATCCATCTGCAACTTGATTGCCAGCGCAACAATGCTTCATCATAATTGGTAGCAGGCGACATTTGCCGATTTTGGAGAAGTGTGTCACAGATTGTAAGAGGTTGTGTCCCGAGGCTCTGTGGTAAGAGCGGAATCGAGATTGGCAGGCGTCTATTTAGAGTGATTGAGATGAGATAGGAGTCAATTGTGTAATGGACGATGCCTGTGTGCAGAGGTCTCTAAAGAGGCATTGGCGTTGGATATGGTGATCCCTAGTCTGTGACCAGCAAGGGAGGATTTTCCTGTAAGCCTGAGTCGAGTGATGTGAGGATTGAGGATTGTGGAATCCTGTCATTGGTTTCGCCATGCTCTCCTGAGAGGGTAGAGTTGGCATGAGGCTCAGATCGGATGCGGTGTCCGAATGATGTTTGGCTCGAGATGCGGTAATGGTCTATGGAGGGTTTGGCCTGTTGCGATTTGGATCGTGCCTGCTGGGCCGGTGAAGGTTTCCCATTGGCGAGTGTCTAGTGACCAGTGGATGGTCTTTCATAGGTAGAAGATGCTGGTTCTTGGGGCTCAAGAATGGTGAGAGCCGCGCGTCAGCGAGGCCTTGGGTGGCCGATCATGAGGTGTGCCTTTTCTCGGATTGGATCTGGGATTTGTGAGAAGTTTGTCTTCTGGCAAAGTTGGTTTAGTGCTATTGTAGACTTTCGACTTTCCAGATGTGAGCTGGTGGAAGCTCGGTAATGGTTGCCCCTGGTACAGGGTATGAGATTAGTCAGCTGGTTGTGATGCTGGCATTTGGTTGGTCCGCCGAGCATGGGCATTGACCAGTGGTTGGTTCTTGTGGCGAGGAGTGCATTTCCTCAGTGAGCGAGATGGTGGTAGTGATGCCGTGGTTGATTTTTGTATTGGCTGAGGTGACGCCAGATAGTACTCCTTGCATGTACCTACTCTGATGATCGATGTGTCTAGGATTATGAGCAAGGTGTTGTCCATGATTATTGTCGGGCTGCGTCCCTCGGGATCATAATTTTTATGAATGTCGAGGTTTGGTTGGGGACCAGACAACGTCGTCAGTCAGTTCATGGCGTTCTCCCCTTGTGACTTGGTGCTTGTCCTGAATTTCGAGGGTGAAATTCTTATAAGGGGGGAGTGCTGTAATGTTACAGATTTTTTAGATATTTTTTGGATCAAGATGCTTCTTTTCATAAAGAGCATAAGCACCACGTTTTTACAAAATGTGTGCGCCAATCCTATTTTTCCCCTACGAAAAATAAAATAAAAAAATAAATTTCGTGACCAACAACGGCCAAGAATCCTTTCGGCCCCAAGGTGTAAAGTCGCCAGCCAGCCTCCCCTCCCCCTTCATTCAAGGCTCCTAACACCTCTCAGGTTGTGGCTAGCCTTCGAAGTGTGATATCCACAGACACCTCTCCACCAGCTCGTCCCTTCACCCATTCCTTCGGGAAGGAAACAGTCGCCACTCCCCAAGTAGATGAGCCTCTTTCCGGCGACCTCGCAGTCTGGGTGACCACCTCCACGTAGGATCGTCGGTCCCTTCAAGACAACCATCAAGAGAAAAAGGCTTCACGGTGCCCCTCTCCGCCGCACGCCCTACACCGTAGACTCCCTGTGCAGGAGCTCTAGGGATGCCGTCGAGTAAGGCACCAAAAGCACGGGGAAGCGACAGGCGGTCTGAAGCAATCACCTCCCGTCATCACCGGACGCCTACCCAAAGGGGTCCAGTTGGCCCCCGATGCGACCACCAGTGTCCCCCCAAGCCTCTAACCACTCTCCGCTCGCATTGTGTCGCCCAATGTGATTAGAAAAAAGTTGAACATCACGTAAGTTAATATTTTGATGGATAGGAACTAACAATTTAATGAAGCAAAAGATGACAATAAAACTTGTTGAAAACCTGAAATGAAGGGGGCTGGACTCTTGGTATGTGCAAAAGTAAAATGAGCTGCTACCATGAGGTTATGAATTAATTATGTTAATTGTGACAGACAGAAGGAGAAGGAAGGGACCGAGGGAGTAGTATTTTCACAAACAAAAGAAAAGAGAAGAGAGGGAGGGACGAGTCAAGGGAGCTTGCGCGTTAGAGTTTCAAACAAACCTAAAATATTATTATCGTCCTAATCAGAAGAGATTAATACAGAGAGGGAGCTGGCAATGTGGCAAAAATCTCTTGGGGCTATTCTTAAATTAGTTAATCAAGAGTTTAGAACGAAATGGAAACAGCGTGAGGTGAAAGAAAAAGGAAAGACCCTTCACTGGTTGAATTAGGAGTCGTCCATTAAAAGAAAAGCTCCCTATATTAAAAACATAGGGAAATAAACCAAAGACCTAGGGACATGACTCAAATAAAAGAGAAAATACATCAAAATGACTCAAATAAAGTGCTCAAAATAGATAATTGGACCCAATGTGAAGTGGAGCTCGAGCTCAAACCAATCCCGGGTGTGGGGACGACCCGAGCCAGAGGGAGGTGGGGGTGATGCCTCCATCAAGGTAGTAGATGGAGAAAAGCTACACCCCAACCTGGGGACACATTAAGAGAAATACATCCCAGTCCGGGGGCATTGATGAGAAAAGAAGAGCAGAACAAAAAGTCATGAGGCAGACGTGGTCTTTGCACCCGTCTCTTTACACAAAAGGAAGAGAAGAAAAGAAAGGAAAGCCACCAGGTAGACGTGATCTTTTACCTTCAGCCTTCAGCCATCCAACCAATAGACCTCTCAAATAGTCGGCGTCACGACCTTTTGCTCAAGCCGACAGATGTTCAGCCATCGGGGCTTCAACCGACAGATGTCCAACCATCGGCCTCCGGGCCGACAGCTATCCAATTATTGGCTCCAACGCCAACAACTTTTCAATCATCGGCCCCTAAGCCGACAGCTTTTCAATCATCGGCCCCTGAGCCAACAGCTTCCTAATTATCGGCTTCCAAGTCGGCAGCTTCTCAACCATCGACGTTCGAGCCGATGTCGAACCAACAAGCAATTCCACTTTCAGCCTTTGGCCACCCAACAAAAGAATAGACCATTTCACTTTGGTTCGGATCCTTCCCCGGCCAGAGAATTAACAAAGAGACCCTTTCATTTTGGTTCGGATCCTTTCCCGACTAGAGAACAAAAGAATAGACCCTTTCACTTTGGTTCGGATCCTTTCCTGGCCAGAGAACAAAAGAATAGACCCTTTCCCTTTGGTTCGGATCCTTTCCCGGCCAGAGAACAAAAGAATAGCCCCTTTCACTTTGGTTCGGATCCTTTCCCGGCCAGAGAATCAAAGAATAGACCCCTCCACTTTGGTTCGAACCCTTTCCCCGACCAGAGAATTAAAGAAGAAACCCTTCCACTCTAACGCAGAGATTCCTTCCCCGGCCAGAGAATTAAAGAAGAGACCTTTCACTCTGGTTCGGATCCTTCCCGGCCAGAGAATTAAAGAAGAGAATCAATATTGGCGGTCACGAATAGATTGTCAAATGCAAACTATCTCAAACTCTTCTCGAAAAAGCCATCTTGGTGGCAGTCAGTTGCCTGACCATTACTTCAAAAGGCGGTCAGCCGCAAGGCCACTACTAGGAACTGACTTAAACACATAACGGTCTCCCTGGGACCATTTCCAGGACTTAGCAGTCCCCTTAATGCCACTAAACCAATTGGCAGTCAGGAGCGTGACCGTTAGCCCGAACCGACTCAAACCCACTTAAAACACCACTTAGCGGTCAGCCAAGGGCCGCTACTACTGGGTTGCAGTCGATCGCAAGACCGCTAAATGGACAGTGACCTCGTAACCCAAATAATGGCCACCAGAAGGCCGCCTTTACAAATGGCCATCACTGGTAGGACCGCTAAATCATTCTGGCGGGAAAATCATGGGACTGCCCAAAACTCGATCTTTCCAAGCCCCAATCACATCTAAACGATAGGGAAACATTCCTAAACTCGATATCAATCTTCTACAAGCCGGAGGGGATCAAACCATCCACAAAACGACAACAAACAAGTGATTTTCACAAATCCACCAAAAATGACTCGCGAGGGTAACTGGCCTCCTACCGGCCCCAAACCAGGACCAAACACAGTTAAACTGGTGGGAATGAAATCCCAACATGCCAGGGGTTCAAATGATTCCATTCAACCTCAAAATCGTCGCCTAGAATGGTGAACCTGGCTCACACCCCCAAAGCATGCTTCCACCCTTAAAGCTGGAAAACCCACTCAAACTCACACCGTCCGGCTCCAAACCGTGAGGGAACATTGGAAAAGAGTAGGGCATCCATCCCCCTAGCTCCACCAAAGATCTCATGCGCCGAAACGGCCAAACCATGTCGAAAATCATCACACGAACAATCCACATTGGCTTTGAATCCACCGAGGGATCGCGCCAACATCACACTTCGATTCTCGTGCCCTTATGCTCCATGACACCTCCACGGCATCCCGCCTTGTCCGCCTCCGCCTCGCTCACACACTTGGGGGAGAGGAGAAAAGAGGAGAGAGAACGGAGGGAGAGAAAGTGAGAGAATGTGAGGGGAGAGAAGAGAGAGGTGAGGGTTAAAAAGAAAAGAAAAATAGAAAAGATTCTCCCTTCAACGCGGAGTTCCCAGACGAAGAGTCTCTTGCTCTTCAATAGTAACAACTGGCTAAGCAGAGCAGAGATGTCTTGCATTACTGGCAACAAGACGCCCTCACAGCCAACCTACCTTGTTGGGAGCTGTACTTCGATGGCTCTTCCCGAGGTACTACCCGGAGCAATCTCAGCTCAGGCATTACGACAGGTGCCAGAATTGTCTTCCTGACTCCTCAGGGCGGAGTTTTGTACAACTCCTACGCCCTCATGAAAGTCATGACCAATAATGAGGCCGAATATGAAGCCCTAATCATCGGGCTCTAGATGGCGCTCGACATGGGCGTCAAATGCCTCAAAGCCTACGGGGATTCTCAGCTAATAGTTTGGCAAGTCCTTGGTATCTATGATGTGCGGATGTCAAAGTTGGTTCCATACCACGCCGCCGTCACCCGGCTAACCCAAAAGTTCTATTTCTTTAAAATAGACCATGTTCCCAGAAGTAGCAATACCCAGGCCGACGCCCTGACAAAACTGGCAGCGGCCATTAAACTTCCACCTAAAGGTGAGGTTGACATCACCATCAAACGCAAAAGATTGATGTGGGGCTCACTCGAAGGCAACTCTAGTCTCAGTATTTACGAGGTCCAAGACCTCGACCAGGACACTCTTCCAGAAGAAGAAGATTGGCGTGAGCCCATCATCAAGCTCAAGAAAGGGTGGCACCCTCCTGATCGGGCTCAAAGGGTCCAGCTGCTTTGCCAAGCAACATCATATGAGTTGATCGGTGACTCCCTATACCGACTTGTCAATGAGAAGGACAAGTCCGTTCTCTTGAGGTGCACCTCCTCAGCTGAGGCTCGAGCTATTATGCGCAAGGTCCATTCCAGGTTGTGCGGTGCGCATCAGGTCGGAGACAGAATGAAACACAACATCAAGCTCAGGGGCTTCTATTGGCCTACCATGTACGCAAACTACATCTAGTATGCCCGTGCGTGCCACCAATGCCAAACTTTTTGCCCGGTACCCAGAAGGTCTCCTAACTGGTTATGTCCCACAGCCCCCACCTGGCTATTCGCCGAGTAGGGTATGGACATTGCAGGACCTTTCCCGCCATCATCCAAGGGCCACAAGTACATCTTGGCCGCCACTGAATACTTCTCTCGCTTGGCGGAGGCCCTTCCCCTGTGGCAAGCCACTGGCGAGGTGCTTGCCAGATTCGTCCGACATAATATCATTTACCGATTCGGTACTCATAGTCGCATAATCTCCGACAATAGAACACCCTTCAAGAACAGGGTCGTATGCCAACTAGCGGTCAAATTCCACATTGACTGGAGAACCTCTTCGGTCTATAACCCGTAGGCCAACGGTTTAGTCGAAGCCCTTAACAAGACCCTCTACAAGCTCCTGGATAAAATTGTCAGCCACCGAAAACGTGATTGGGGTGAAAAAGTCTTCGAGGCATTACAGGCCTACCAGACAATCTACAAAACCCCTACGGGATGCTCGCTGTTCCCCCTCGTCTACGGGGTGGAAGTTGTCATCCCCATTGAAATCCAGTTAGCATCGTACCGCGTGGCTATGCACACTGGTTTGGTCCGTCCTGATGAAGACGAATACCAGAGAAAGCTGGAAGAGCTTACCGGTCTGGAAGGCAAACGGCTCAAAGTCGATAAGCATTTACAAGTATACCAAGCCCGCATGACACGAGCCTATGACAAGCTCATCAAGCAACGAGCCTTTAAGCAAGGCGACCTCATCATGATTAAGAAAAGGGAAGTCATGACCAGCCACTGCAGTGGCAAGCTTCAGCTGAATTGGCGAGGCCTATACATTATCCGCGATGCCTATGAGGGTAGGGCCTACATGGTCATTCACCACAAGGGTCACAAACCCTTCCCACCTCTCAACGGCAAGCACATAAAGTTGTATTATGCACCAGAACATGAATTTATGAGCCACCCAGATAAGGCGCGCACCCCAGCTACAACCAGCGGAACTAGTTTTCTCTCGCGAAAGGCCAAACCAGCCACAGCTTCCAGCTCCTCTCCACAGTAAAGTAATAGGGCTGGCTAAGCCCTCTCAGAACCACCGTTAGGCACTTTGGGGATCCAGCCTCCCACATTCATCCTGGCAACAACGGGAGCAGAGATGCCTTTGCACCAGCCACAGCCCAGTCGTTAGGCTCTCAGGTAAGTAAAAAAAAAAGAGAACCAAAAAATGGGGTTAAAACTAGAGATACCTAGGTGTACCCAGTCATCTCCCATCGCAAGGAGACAGCTAGGGGCAAAAAGGCCAACAACCCAGTTGAGGTAAAAGCTCGCAAGAGCACCTCAGGCAAAATTCGGTAACTCTTGGATGTGAAAACCTGTAAGGGTGCATCGAAAAAAGTAAACGGGGGCCAGCTCTAACGAAAACCTGAAAGGGCGGCAGAGCTGGTAAAGAGAGCAAAAAAACTCTCCCCTGCTCCATTTGGGGAAACCAGTTGCCCACTCTCCAGCAATTATACTCCCCATCAGTTGGCCCGAACCAGTCCTCGACTAATGCCCTGCTCCATTTGTGAACCTGGCACCTCTCTGTTGGCCATATACCATCACATACGGCTTATGCTAGTTCCCTGGGCCACTCTCCTATTTGGTTGGCCTATACTAATCCCTGACTAACACAACCCTTCCAGCTTGTCAATCTTACACTTCCTAGTTAGCCATACACATGCCCAGTTGGCTCACACCTTCTCTGGCCTTACACCACTAAGGTCAACCCATATACACCACTAACTCATGCACCATTCCAATCACTCATCCCAACAAATCTCAGCCGACATGCCACCTTGGTTGGCCTCTACATCATGACAACTTTGGATGTCTTTATCATGAGGATCCGCCAACCCAGAATTTCCAATCACCAACCTATCATGGTCAAGTCACCATGAACCCAGTCATAACTCCAGCAATACGCCACAAAGGCATACCAGTTCCCAGATCCCAATCGTAACTCCAGTACTATGCCACCAAGGCTCACCAGTTCCCAGACCACCAGTCAAACTCCATGTTACACAACAACTAGTCAGAGCCACAGTTATGGCTACAATGGCTACAAGCCATCAACAACGCAAACTCCATGTCACGTCCCCTGACGGCAGCACGCTATGGACGATAGCCACAAGGTTCCCAGGCAAAAAAAAGGATAAAAAAGGGGGTTAAAAATAGAGATACCCCGACGGCCTCAGTTAATTCCTTCCACGGGACTATTGAGGGAAAAAATTACCATCAACCCAGCTAAGGTGAAAACTCGCTAAGGTGTCTTAGCTAAAATCGGTGTTGTACATATCCCAGTGTTTTCTAACTTCTCGGTCGAGGATCTTCACTGGCGTTTGCTCGTAGGTCAGGTCCTTTTGTATCGCTAAATCAGTGTGGTCAATGACATGGAAAGGATCGTGCACATATTTTTTTAGCATAGAAATATGGAATACATTGTACACTTCTGATAGCTGTGGAGGTAGGGCAATATGGTAAGCCACCTCGCCCACTCTTTCCAGCACTTCAAATGCACCAATAAACCTTGGTGTAAGCTTGCCTTTGACACCAAATCTTCTAATACCTCAGCCGGGAGATACCTTGAGAAAAATATGATCTCCAACTTGAAATTCTAGATCTCTCCTTCTATTGTCAACATACGACTTCTGCCTGGACTGTGCTACCTTAAGCCTTTCTCGAATGAGGTGTATCTTCTCGGTTGAATCTCTTACCATATCAGGGCCTAGAATTTATTTTTCACTGACTTCGTCCTAGCATATAGGAGATCGACAACTTCTGGCATAAAGTACCTCGAAAGGTGTCATTTGGATGCTGGCTTGATAGCTGTTGTTATATATAAACTCGACTAGGGGTAAGTGGTCATGCTAGCTTCTTCCGAAGTCTATAATACATGCCCTTAACATATCTTCAACAACTTGGTTTGTCCTTTCAGTCTATCCATCTATCTGGGGATGGAAAGCAGTGCTGAAGTGGAGTTTCGTCCCCAGAGAGTGTTGTAGACTCTTTCAGAAATGAGAGGTAAAGCGTGGGTCTCGGTCGGATATGATCAACACAGGGACTCCATGCATTCTGACCATCTGTTTGATATACAAAGTAGCAAGGATGTCACGCCCCGAGCATGGAATGAACCCAGAGACGCGTGACGAGTTATATTCATTCATGTCAATCAGAGCACAAGTGCATTCGACACACATATAGACAAAGCGCACACAAGTAGAGATAACCATGTCCTTTATTCATAACTTCAAAAGTATTTCCATTACAAACTCCTAATAAGAGAACTAGAACTCAATCAAAGAAAATTACAATGGATGACTCAAGAAATTAGAGAAGATAGGATTAGATGACATTTTGATAGTTGGAATGGCTCTAAGCTCTTCACTCATGTCCATCCCCATCCGAATGAGTCTCATCATCAGAATTACCTGAAAAATGGCAAACCCCCCAAAAGGGGTGGACTGGAAAGAGGGTGGCTTCCCTTATAAATAGCCCCTCTACTGTTCATTTTTCTCATGAGGAGAGGGAAATTGACGTTTCCCACGTGTGTGGTGGTTTGGTGATTTTGTGCTAGGTGGGGAATTTTTTTTATACCAATGAACATCCCTTCCTAACTCATTTCACTCACATGTATTGTGGAATTTAACCACTTGTGGATGCCCTTTCCTCTACATACTTTGAGGAGTTAACAAATTGGCTCAACAATGTCATTTTTCAAAAATCTCTTTATGAATTATATTCTAGATTCTGAAGCCAGATCAATTCTAGCATTTCAGGAAGAAGAAACTGGCTGGTTTCAGCCATATAATGCCTCTTGCCTGCCCATGTTTAGGTGAAGGAGATTAAAGAAAAAGCCAAACTCCAAAACCAGATTAGTCTAGCCAGGAAGAAGCAGAGAGGGGCTAGTTTCAGCTGCTGCTCATGACAGGCTCTGGCTAGTTTCAGCCGCTCATGAGTCATGACAGGCTCAGATAGGGTTCTAAGTGGAGGAAGAAGAAGAGTAGGAGGATGAGGGGGAAAGAATAGCAGAATAAGGAGATGACATGTGAGGAGAATTTGTAGCCGATTGCATTAGTGTAGTGAAAAAGAATAAAAAGGAGATGGTGCCATGGTGGAGGCAGAGGGGAAAACAAGGACACTAAGGTAATAAACTCTGTGAGTGTGGGTTGCAGCAGTAGCCACTGCCGGTCTCTGGTCCAGAGCAGGTAAAAGAATAATAGACGGAAGGGGAGAAATAGGAGAATGGGGAGAAATAAAATACGGAGGGCTGGTAGCATGTGGTGGGGGGAACTGACAGTGAGAGCAGTGGATGTATTCTTCCCAATTATGTCAATCATGCAAAATGGAGCGAAAAACCACAGGAGGAGGATACAATCATTTTGCTATTGTTCCTGGTCGCAAAGATGATCTCACACCCAGTTCCGGTGCCTACTGTGAAACAAAGGAACAATAAACTAGAAAACTCCCCTCCCATCTCACTCCCGCGACCGCTTTGATGCTCTATGAGACAGAAATAAAATTAAATTTGCTTTGTCTAATCAACATCTAGTAAAAGCTGATATATGTCAAGAATTATCTGAACTTGATTCAAACACTCAAACGTGCCATTCAATGAGAGCTATCAAAGTGAGACACATTCAGCAAAATTCACCATCCATATATTCAATGCAAATCAACAAACTAATACGATATGTCTTCGTCGAAACACGCCGGGGCACAATGGGGCTGAAGAAACTCCAATTGTTTCCTAGTTGGTTGGAGAACCTAGTCTGGTAAACTCTCCTAACGAGGAAGGTTCATAGAAGAATGGCCACGAGGCATCGTCAGCTTTAGCAGGCCACTTCAGCCAAGCTTCGTTGGCACCAGCCGATAACTATCAGCTGGGCACTGGCAATCTAGAACAATCCCAGCCAGAGCCTAGTAGCAGTGATCTCCCAGCCCCTTCAGCGTCGAGTAGTGGCTTCGAAGACCAAGAAGTACACAAAACTGGTACCAATGATGAAGATTTCATCATCTTTCAACCCGCTCCTCCCGAGCTGGAGGATGGTGGCCAGGCAACCATTGACGTACTCGTTGAAATTAACCTAGGTGAAGGTGAAACCCACCAGCCAATGTTCATTAGCGCTCTCCTCACCAAACCAGAAAGACAAGATTACAAGCAACTCCTGCTCGAATACAAAGACTGCTTCGCCTGGACGTACAAGGAGATGCCAGGGATAGACCCCTCCGTAGCGGAGCATGAGCTAGCCATTTCTCCCTCTGCCACTCCAGTCAAATAGCCACTGCAGTGCATATGCCATGAGCTGGAACTCTGAGTTATGCCCGAAGTCAATAAAATGGTGGAGGTTGACTTCATCGAGCCATGTATCTACTCGATCTGGCTCGCCAATATTGTCCCAGCCAAGAATAAAAATGGTCAAGTCTGCATTTGTGTCGACTTTTGGGATCTCAACAAAGCCTATCCGAAGGACGACTTCGCAGTCCCAATCACAGAAATAATAGTCGATATGACCTCCAACCATGAAGCCTTGTCTTTCATGGATGGGTCACCCGGTTACGACCAGATCATTCAACTCTCTCGGGCACAAGTACTTTCAGACTTTACTTACCCAGGACCAGATCACGGCCCCCATATTTTGCCAGGCATTGAGTGTCAGGTGGACCAAGAGTCCCATGTAATTTTTAGAACAATTCATTAGCTCTTGGGAGATGCAACATAAATAACCTTGGATCACGTGCTCACAGCTTGACCTTCGAACCTGGATGAGAAGCTTTCATGGTAGACACGAGATTTATCCTTCCGAGCTATTTGTCAGAGTTAGTGGTCTATTTTACATCCTTATCACCCAGTTGTCGGCCTTAACCAGCTATTTACCACCCTTATCCTTGATAGCTATCGCGTTTTTCTACCTTCGCCTTTTTTTTCCAGTTAAGCTCAGATTTCTACAGTAGCTTAGTTTTCTTCAGATAGGCTAGGACTTCTTTAATAGAGCTCAGACTGCTATAGTAGCTTAGACTACTACAGTAGCTCGGTTTTCTTTAGATAGGCTCAGACTTCTTTAACATACGTCGGACTGCTACAGTAGCTCAGACTGCTACAGTGTCTCGATTTTCTTGAGATAAGCTCAGACTGCCTTAGACTTTTTTCTTCACTCATTATCCCTATCGATCAATTATTCACCCTTAGGTAGGTATTTGTTTCCCTTGGTGTTCTTCTATTTGCTTTAGAAGCCTTTTGATATCAGTGTACACCATTTGTCTCCTTGTGTAATAGTTAATCACCCTTGAGGTTCATTTGAAGCTTGGATTTCTTCATTTGCTAACTTCATAGCTCATGCCAACCATTTGTTTCTGCTACATATCTATTTGTCGCAGATATCTTGCCTTTGTCTGCCTTAGCCATGTATTTATCACCACTAGTTACAATGAGACGTCGCCTTAGTGCTTCTTCCTTTCCTTTACCTTGAGAACTTGTTTGACGTTGGCCCTTTGCCTGGGTCGACTCAATGAAGTCCTGAGTCGACTCGACTATAGTTTTTTTCTTTTTCTCAGCCCTTTTTCACCCATGTCCATCTATTTGTTACCACTATGGACCTATTTGTCACCCTTACCCCTTCATTTGTCACCCGTATGAGGTATTTTACACCCTTAGTTGTGGGCTCTTTCTGGTGACTTTGGTTGACCGAACTTAGCAAATCGGTCGACCGTTCTAGGCTTTAAGCACATTCTTGAACACATGGCTTCTGCTGAAGGTTGCGAAAGGTTACTTGTGCTACTGCCCTTGTCTCACTATTTGTACCAATACTATTGTTGCACTGCACTCCTTTTTGAGGCTTTCTAGTTCTGGGAACTAGAGGGCCACCTATCCCTTGGCTTCTGGGATTGCTGGTTGGCGACGAGATGGTTGCTACTCTGACTGAGGCTTTATGATGACACTCGTGGTTGGTCGCTAGTGGCCTGCCACTGCTATGGTGGTTAATTTTCCTTGTGGGATGCCGACATCATTTGTTGACCATCTGTAGGGGTGCATAGGCCAGGTTGAGCATTGACCGCCCTATGGGGCAGACTGGTTGCACCTCTGAGGCATTGCAACTGGAGCTGTGTCGTGGACTTGCCACGACGAAGCATACCAATTTGTCATCAATGTAGTCCTGCCAAAGCTATGTGTATTGGCCTAGTACTACTGGGGAAGAGACTCGACAAGACATGTTGACCTGATGTTGCTGGGGGTCAACCTTGGCAAGGGCTATTGACCCGGTGTTGCTGAAGACCCGCCTCGATGAGATGTCTTGGTCTGGGGTTACTAGAGGCCTGCCTTGTCGAGGCATCTTGATCTACAGTTGCTGGAGACCCGCCTCGGCGAGGCATCTTGATCTGAGATTGCTAGAGACCTGCCTTGGCAAGGCGTCTTTGTCTGAGGTTGCTGGAGACTTGCATCGACTAGGCGTCTTGGCCTAAAGTTGCTGGAGACCTGCCTCGGCGAGGCTTCTTGGTCAAGAGTTGCTGGAGACCTGCCTCGGTGAGGCGTCTTGGTCTGAAAGTATTGGATACCTACCTCGATGAGGCGTCTTGGCCTGGAGTTGCTAGAGACCTACCTCGATGAGGCGTCTTGGTCTGAAGGTACTGGAGACCTGCCTCGATGAGGCGTCTTGGCCTGGAGTTGCTGGAGACCTGCCATGGCGAGGCGTCTTGGTCTGGGGTTGCTGGGGACCTGCCTCGATGAGGCATCTTGGCCTGAAGTTACTGGAGACCTGCCTCGGTGAGGCATCTTGGTCTGGAGTTGCTGGAGACCTGCCTCGATGAGGTGTCTTTGAAGGTACTGGAGACATGCCTCGATGAGGCGTCTTGGCCTGGAGTTGCTGGAGACCTATCTCGACGAGGCGTCTTGGTCTGGAGTTGTTGGAGACCTGCCTCGACGAGGCGTCTTGGCCTGGAGTTGCTGGAGACCTGCCTCGGCTGGTTGGTTACTTAACCAAGAGTTTTATGGTTTTAAGCATCATATATTTGATTGCCCTAACAATATAAAAGAGATGGGAGGCTGTGAGTTCAGGGATCGTGATCCCAAGGAACTGCAGTATCCTCCCTCGCGATTTCTTCTTCTCTCATGTCTCTCTCCCTTTCTTGCAACATCCCTGATATCCCTTCCCAAAGTAAGAGCCTATCATAGGCTACCCGCTAAAAACTTATAACTCTGAGATACCAAACTGCATTTATCCCTGACTAATTGTTAGATCCTAGGGTAAGTCTGTTTTGAAGGATGAGCACCGCACCATATGTCCAGCCCATTCTCTAACTTTTCTGATAGCAGGGTCCATAAGTGGTTCTGCCTTGAGAATTCCTTCCCACGATGAAGTATATGATCTATTATCTCGAGATATAAAACTTGCTACACACCGGATAATGCTTCTGCGGGATAATGGATTGCACAGAGAATGTTCACTATCCAACAGCTCCCACAACCACTTGCCTAAAGTTCATATGCTGCATGTTTTTAACACCCAGACCACCATGGTTCTTAGGCTGGCAGACTAAGCTCCATTTCATAAAGGAATGCCTGCTGCATTGTCTTTACAGCCTCCCCTGAAATTTTTTTCCCTGATGATATCAATCTTCTTTCTATTCTTACCCAGAATAATAAAAACAGATAGGAAATGGAGAGGCATGGTTGACACGACAGAGTTAATTAAAGTAATTCTCCCCGTAGGGATAAATGTCGAGACTTCCAAGAAGCCAACCTTTTCTAAATTCAATAAATGAAAGCATTCCATTCAACTACCTACGCCTTCAATGTAGAGATTGGCAGGTGGTTGTGCAGAGATATGAGTTCAGGCTTGCAGGATGGAAGGCAAGGCTCCTTTCTTACGAGGGGAGAATAGCATAATGCAAATCGGTGCTTGATAGTTTGCCTATTTATTTTTACTCCATTTCAGAATATCTAAAACTGTGGCCAAGAAGTTAGAGCCCATCTGTTGGATCACGGAATTTATTTTGAAAAATAAATGTATTTTCCGGACGACATTTTACAAAGAAAAATGCGTAACATGCTCTTGTCGAAAAGAAGCATCCCTCTGATACAGAAGGAGATTCGAACCTCTGAATAAATTTTTCTTTAACAACTTTGAAACTCTCCGCCTCCTCCAGTGGCAGAGTATAGAACCATTCTAACGCTACCCCGTCCAGCGAGCGGTGAAAGAGATACGCCATGAGTCGATCGTCATATTGGAACTGCATCGACTCGTATAAGAACTCCCTTATATGAATAAATGGGTTGCCATTCCCATCGTACTTCCAGTACGTAGGGAGGTCGGACTGGGGTGGGAAATGGATGTCACGAAAGTTGGGAATCGGGATGTCCGCTAGAGACTATGGGCTGACATGTTTATGAAGGAGGTCAAGCTGCTATTGCATGATGGCCCACTTATCAAGGAGTTCCCTTTCTCGGGATGGAGGAGGCAAGACTGGAAGGGTGGACCCGGTATAAGGGGCCGAGGGATAAATAGATGAAGGGTGAAGCCCATAAGAGGGATAGTGGGCCAAGGATGGGCCCATATCCTCGTGAGCCGATTGGGTAGCCCCCGCTTGAGAATGTAGGAAATCGACCGGGGCTACAAGAGCCTGTGGCGCTGGAGAGGTGGTCCCATAAGGTTCCGCATAGGAAGACGAGGGGAGCTGGGCCTTCCCCTTATCAAGAATCTGATGGGCCAGGCTAGAAGCTTGGCCCACCTCCATGCTAGGAAATCAAAGGGTCTGAGGCTAGATAGGGGTAAGATCGATGGGAGCAACAGATGAGGCCTCTAGCCCACTAGCTAAAGATGAAGATGTGACGGCGGCAAACATGCCATGGGGAGGAACTGAAGACGGGGCATCCAGCCCCTATAAAGCCTGGCAGAGAATATGGAGCTGGGTCGGATCCAACTGGGCCATCATATGGGGAATTTGATTGGCCGAATTATGAGTAGAAGAATCAGCGGGAGAGGGCTGACTACCCTCAATAGCAACGGATGGAAGAAGAGGGGCAGACCCCTCCCTTCCTTGCACATTCGTGACCCTAGGCGGGTCCTCCAAGAGTCCCTAAGGAAGAGAATCCTCGCGGGAGTGAGAGAAATCGTAGGAAGATATGGTAGGTAAGGAGTTGAACAAAGGATTAAGGTAGGAGATGAAATGGGAATTGCCCCTAGGAGACGATCCTATGGGTGTGAAGCAACTCCACATGCAACGACTTGTGATCCTCTTCGTTAGATATTCCTTCTACCGGACTAGATGATCTTGTTTCAAGGCCTCCGTAAGTCTCCGTTAACTTGGGATTTTCACTAGGACGCCAAGCTGGTTGTACCCTCAAAGCCCAATGAAGTAGAATGCACTTATCATACCGCTTGTTTTTCTGAGTCCTGACTAGAAGTGGCCCTCAAGAGATAGCTACTGTCAAGTAGCGGCCAGCCCGTGACCACGTTTGTCCAAAGTTCTATTATGTCGACTCTTTCCTTGATTCTGGTGTCGATTCTATCAAGAAATGGTCCAGACCTAACCGCCACTTCCTAATAGTGGTCCGGTTATGGCCACCACTTTAGGAAACGGTCCATATATGACCGCATTCTTTATAAATGCTGTCTAACCTGATGTTTGAGCTTAGGGTTGATTTTTCTAAGTTCCTAGATGGTCTATTGATTATCTAGAACCTAACACATTGTTCATAAGTTATCAATAAGTTATGAAAGTTAATAAATACATCGTTATGCTACCAGATTCCTTCCGTGACATGACCTTATCTTAAATCATCTTTAAACTCTTATGATCTCTAATTAGTGCATTCTTTACCTTGGTTACATTATCATGGAACTATTGTTGAACTGTACCTTATTGGCTAAACTTTATTATATTCTCATGGAAGTAGTTTGATTTATAACTTGAAGATGCAAGAGTGGGCACGGATAGTGTCCAAGGGCTCCACGCTATTCCCCTCGACAGATAGCCAGAAACGTGTTGAAAATCATGGGGTATGATGAACACTGACATCGCATTGCGCCGAGAGTACTTTTTTTATAGACGGGTGAAATCCATGAGGTAATCTTGTGATAATTTACATACTTACTAGTACTATCTTATTCATGACTTTTTAGTGTATAGTCTTTATGGTTATGAAGTACATTCTTATTAATTACAGGGCACTTTACTTTATATCTTGCTTGATCATGTTCTATTATTCGTTCACATTCTCCATATCTCTATGGTTCCTATCTTGATATACTTTGGTTTCATTCGTGTGTTTCATCGCATTTCCATTAGTTTATTACCTAGAGAAAAAATGTAATTACTTAAAGCATGCCTCCATGTTGATGCGAAGATACCTGCCTCTATAATGGCCTGACATGTATAGTGCTTCTTTCTTTTCTAGTTTATATTTAGCTCATTAGGCTGTGGGTGATAGCATTTCAGCACTCATTATTTATTACATTCACTTTCGCGCAGATAAGCCCACTGGCCATAAAATGAATAGCTATCGGCTGCTCATTTCAATGGCGGGAAAACCAGCACATTTTGTTGAGCCGGTGAAAGCCCCGACAACTACCCCACTGTCGTCCGGTAGCAAGCGTACGCAAGCACGATCACTAGTGAAGGAGGCAATATCTCATGCCATGGGAAGCCTAAAGAGGGTAGCCAAGAGGAGGCGTACCGATGTAAAAGATCCATCCTTGGCTTTTCCTCTTGTTCCTACCATTCCCTCCTTTGAGGAATTTGCTGCGTCTAGGCCCTCACCAAGTTCCCATGCGAGTAAGGCTCTAGGCTTTCACGATTTAATCGCAAGCAACGAGTATTACTTTATGACTCCGCCATTCTTCAAATTTTTAGGTAGCGCTCCAGAACCTTCTCCAGTTACTGTCCATGGAGAGGAGACTGTCGAGGCTTCTGCAGTGGGACCAGACAAAAATAGCTCTATACTACCTACTCCTATTAGTGAAGGTGAGAGAGGTATCTTCCTCAGTTAACTGGCACCCCCTTTGCTCTCAACATTTTCCTATATGTTAAGGCTGGCTTACTTAAGCTAATCCCTGTTTGACAGGGGATACAGTACCAATGTCGGAGCTGGAGGTTATTCCGGCCATCCCTCCTGCACTACTCGTGACCCCGCGCATAGTACTGCAGGCCAAGAAGCCTATCGGCCTCACTCAGACAGAGGAACTAGCGACAGTAGAACCCAAGGCACCTACTCCAGATGAGTCTTTGTCTAGCGAAAAGGTAGACTATGACTACTCTTCAGACACGAAGTCTCCTGGTAAAGATGAATTTCAGGAACAAGTGGTGAATATCACCTCTGAGGGCTAGGAAGGGCCCGGAGCTATTGAAGTGGCCCCCGACTCACTGGACATAGAGGGTACATTATGTGCAGTCAGACTATTTGATGATGACATTCCCATTTCTACCCTGCTATCTACTGTCTCGTCCACTTCCTCAAGTCTGAGCCTACTCGAGTTGGACATAGCGACGCGCGCGAACAAAAGGATGGGACGCCCGGTGGGACGTCTCCCACCTTCCTTCTTTTTGTTGAAGAGAAGCCCGTGCCAATCCTGAAGTCCTGGTGCCCTTTTCCTGTCCTTACGGGGGGAGACAAGGGAGAGCACTCGCTCGCACTTTCCAGCAGCTTCCAGTTCACATTCCGACCGCTGGACCGCGCCCAACGACCGTAAACGACCGTCACCCCAGCAGCTTCCAGCACTCCAGCAACCATGGCGGTCGTCACCTATGGTCCCATCATCATCGCCACCCATGCGCGGGTGGGCTACTTGGCGGTGCTAATCACCTTCGGCAGCTTCGCCCCAGTTGTTTGATCACCCTACTTCCTGGGTGTGGTCCCCGTGGCTGCTCCGCAGCTACCCCCAGCCTCTGTGCTTGCTGGCACGACAGACGTGCCGCACCAACTCCCAGCATCAATGACTCACTTGAGTGTCAGGCTCGAGCCTTCCACTAACGGCCCCTGCAGGCCTCCCAGACCAGTTCTTGCCTGAGCAAGCGTCAGTCCACGGGCCAAGTATCGACCGACTTCCAGTGTGGGCCCCGCGCCCCAAGCTTTGGCCACCACCACAACATTTGGCTTGGGTCTTCAACCCTGAGCCCTAGTTAAGCTGGCAACTGACACGGGTTTATACCCTAGGGTGCCCGGCCTCCTAGCATTTCACTTGGGTGTCCAGTCCCGAGTCCCAGTCAAGCCAACCCCCACACATGTTTTCCCACCCGAGGTCAGCGCTCCCAGTACCTCGCTCGGGCCTCTTGACCAGAACCTCTGAAGAGCCGTCGTCCAGCTCGGGTTCCCAACCCCGGGCTCGAGGCTCCCCAGCATCCAGATCGGGTATACAATCCCGGGATTTCTCAAGGTCGGTCCCCGATGTGGACTCTCCATATCGGGCCTCGGGCCTCTCAGCCTCACTACGGGATTCTACCCCCTACCACTCAGTAACGCCGACTCCCAGCACATGTCTTCCTTTATGGGACGCGGCAGCCCGGACGTTGTGTGTGGGTCCTTTGTCCAACTCTACAGTCTCGCCAGCACTCGGTACAGGCTCGCAGCCTCGGGTCGTCAGCACCCTAGCACCTTCAGCAACATTTGCCTCCGGTGCAAGAGCGTCATCTTGAGCATCGGCAACACTTCTATCAGCTCGGGCGAGAGCCTACACCCGAGTCACCCAACCGCTGGCTCCCACCACATACTTCATGTCTTGGGGGCCGATTCCAGCATTCCCTACTGACGGCCCTACACCGCCAGCAGCCATGGGTCGGGTCTTCTCGATTTACTACCTTGGAGTAGGATCTTCGTCGACTCCTTAGAAGAAGCGTCGCCATGGCCGCAAAGGCGGGCGACTCGCCGCTACAACCAGTAACTCCGGCGAGACTATTCTTGTCGGTGATCTGTAGATTCGCCTCAACAAGGGTGAACCAATCATACCCCAGGAGCAGATCATCCCTACAATCCCCACCTCCAACCGCTTTGGCCTCATGCGGCAAACGCGAGCAAAACTCAGAAAAGCAGGTGCCCCGGCAGCAGCCCAGAGGCACCCGCACCAGCTCGATGCACGAGCTCTCAAGTCTCATCGGAGAAACAGCGATGAGGGAGACCGACAGCCCGACTTGAGAAGAATCTGGGTCACCCCAGAAGAAGCTCAAGCCGTTCGAAGGGCGCGCCTTAGAAACCCCCTTCAAGCGCTCAGACGTAGAGTCAAACAAGACATAGCCGATTCCATAATGGCGTCATCTGATGACACCCAGTCATCCAACATCTCTCGCCCAGATAGGCGGAGGCAAAGATGGGCTCGTTCTGGGCCTCGCCAGCATCCAGCCCCAGGTTCTCCTCAGGTCGACACCGTGATGGAGACTCCTCCGCAGTGCACCTCGATCTTTGACAGACTGGGGGCACCCATCCGCTCTAGGAAGCATTCCCAGAAGAAGCGGACGGTCCAGTTCCTTAACGACGCGGTCAGGGTATTCGCATGTTACGCCACCAGACACCAGCCCGAGACTCAGTCTGATGATCTGGACCAGCCTATAGCCCATCTCAGGAGGCCTCATCACCAGACTCAGCCTACGGCTCTGGTCGACCACGTCAGCACTTCCGTCGGACCTCAGACATCTGGACGAGCGAAAGAAGTTCCCGCTGAGGACCATGCCGCCCCTGTCAATGTGGAGTTGATCAACAATGATCCTCTACCAAGTGAAGTTCAAGTTCAAGAGGTGACCCTTGAGACTCTCATAAGGGAGAACCAACATTTGAAGGCCCTCCTATAAGACCTTCTGCAAGAATGAGACCTTCACCCTCAGCCACCTGCCATGCCTTCAGCCAAAGCACCAGCCCCTGCCAGGTGGGTCCAATGGCTCCAACGCCTCCGCCGCGGCCACCTGAACCCCTACAATAACCGGGTTCGGCATGCCCCTGGCCGAAGCTCAACCACGGCCATCCAACACTCCAGTGCTAGAGAATCTTACGACACAACGCCAGATGATCGAGCGGATCGTCGAGACGAAGCTCGCCCAGTTTGGGGAAGGGGTCGCAACTATAGACCTCTACAATGTCCCCTACCCATTGCACCACCAGTTAAAGAAGCTCCCTCCGGAGTACGCCAAGCCGTCGAAGCTGCAAAAGTTCGACGGGCAAGGATCACCACATGAGCATTTGACCTACTACATTACAGCCACGGGCAAGCTCACACTGGATGAGTCATACCTCCTCCACTACTTCGTCACTTCGCTTACGGGAACGGCCTTCCAATGGTACTCCCACCTGAAGCCCAACTCAGTTGTCGACTGGGCGGACCTCTAGAAGAAGTTCCTCGACCATTTCTAGACGGCTGAGCGAAGGATCTCCCTAGCTAAGCTTTGCTCTCTCCGGCAAAAGAAGGTTGAGAGCGCCCTCGACTTTATCAAGAAATGGCGAGACCTCAGCATGAGGTGTGTCAACCCACCAGTCCAAGAGGACGCTATCACCATATGTCATCGAGGTTTGGGGGCCGAGGTTAGTGAAAAACTCCTCGGCACCAACATCAAAGGCTTCGACCAGCTCAACTCGACAATTGCCGGGTTGGTATTCTCGCGTCTGTTTACCCTTCGCTGAGGTGTAGCTTGGGTTATCAGCGAAGAACATCTCTATCTCGGCAACTATCGAGTTGAGCTGGTCGAAGCCTTTGATGTTGGTGCCGAGAAGTTTTTCACTGACCTCGGCCACCAAACCTCGGCGACATATGGTGATGGCGTCCTATTGGGCTAGCGGGTTGAAACACCTCATGCTGAGGTCCCTCCATTTCTTGATAAAGTCGGGGGCGCTCTCACCCACGGACTTCCGTTACGCCAAAGGAAACAAGCATGGACTTTATTTGAGCAAAATGTGCATGGGCTAATAACCTGCACGGACTCAATGAAATGCGAAATGTGCACGGGGTTTGACATGCTCAGACTTGGTGTGAACAAAGTAAACCTGCACAGATTTGATAAAATGTGCACGGGGTTTGACGTGCTTGGACTCAGACATATGCATGGACTTGATAAAAAGTGCACAGACTTAAGTGTGCACGGACATGACTTAAACGTGCACGGACTTCATTTTGGTCCACGGAGGAAAAGTGCACGGACTTAACAATGCTCAGACTTTGATACACAAAGAGCAAAAAATGCACGGACTTGGTTGAACAACGTGTTCAGACTTATGTGATAGAAAACATGCATAGACTTTTGAATCAAAATGAGCAGCGTGCATGGACTTGAAAAGGTGGAACAGCATGTATGGACTTAACACAGCATGCAAACAACAACCACGGACTTCAGAATGTGTATGGACTTGCAAATGGGCACTGTTCATGCACGGACTCTAAAATGTGTATGGACTTTATATAATATGCACGTAGCTTAAACATCATGTTCGGACTTGCATGATGAAACGTGCACGGGGTTGAGATAAGTCCTTACAACATGTATGGACTTTATGAAACCTATATGGACTTTATGAAACCTGTATGGACTTTAACAAAAATGTTAAGAAACTTGTATGGACTTTAACAAAAATGTGCACGGGCTTGCACATGGCACAGGAACTGTTCATGCACGGACTTATGAGTATGCAAGTCGGTGGAATGTGCACGGACTTATGAGTGCACGGACATACTCAGACTTTAAATCCCATACGAAGGATGTGCACGGACTTGACGAATGCAGGTGGACAACGTGCACAGACTTGGTGATATGTGCACGTACATAGATGAAACAAGGTGCATGGACTTTGAACATATGCTCGGAGTTTGTAAAGGAGTAAGCAACGTGTGCACGGACTACGCACGGGCTTGGAAGGTGAGACGTGCAACAATTGCACAGACTATGCACGGACTTGGAAGGACTTAACATATAAACATGTATGGACTTGAACAGTGCATGCTCGGACCTTAAATGCCATACTAAGGATGTGCTCCGCAATGGACAACTCGAGGCATCAATAAAATAAGAGTAAGAAGAATGACTCGACTTATTGGCAAAAAATGGGTGTCAACACATGCGACAAGCAGCCCCAGAAGAGGAGGCTACACGATATCCATCCAGCACCAGGCTCCTGAAGATGCAGCGACCTCGGCCCCAGTCGAAGCCATCTATGATGATTACCTGGAAGACTCTGAGGTAGCCCTGTGCCTTTCTACGCCAGGGAACCCCGCATGCCCACTGACTGCAATCCAAGAGGGATGCGAGGTGAACGCTGCCTCGATGCCAGGTCACGAGGAACAAGAAGAGGCCTACGGCATCCTCGAGGCCGAGGAGGGCGAAGACCAAGACTTTGTCGATTTGCTGCCGACCCTGTCGAAAATTGAAGATGGTAGTCAGGCTATCGTCGACGAACTGATCGAAATTAATCTTGACACAGAGAGTGACCCCAGGTCGACCTTTTTGAGTGCCCTCATATCTCCCCAGGAAAGAGAAGAGTATGTGAAGTTCCTGCAAAAGTTTCACAATTGCTTCGCCTGGAACTACAAAGAAATGCCCAATCTCAGCCCCGAAGTGACCCAACATATATTGACGATTGATCCCAAGGTGGAACCAGTGAAGCAGCCTCCCGAGCGCATGCGACCAAAGCTGATAAACCAGGTCTGCAAAGGGGTCGACAAGCTCATAGATGTCGACTTTGTAGCGAAAAACCAATATATCAGCTGGCTAGTTAATATCGTCCCGGTGAAGAAGAAGAATGGACAGATTAGGATCTGCATGGATTTTCGTGACCTGATTAAAGCATGCCCAAAGGATGACTTTCCAGTGCCCATCACTGAGGTGATGATTGACGCAACCACCGGCGATGAGGCCTTGTCTTTCATGGATGGTTCGTCTGGTTATAACCATATCTGGATAGCCGAGCACGACCAGATCCATACAGCCTTCAGGTCGCCGAAGGGAATCTTCCACATGCCCTTCGGCCTTAAGAACGCCGACGCTACATATCAGCAAGCAATGACCAAGATATTCGATGAGCTGCTCTACAGTAAGGTCGAGTGTTACATTGATGATCTGGTCGTCAAGACGAAGAAGAGGGGTGACCATCTGAGTGACCTCAGAGTCATGGACAGCCATGGGCTAGTGGGTAGTCGGACATGCAGACAACTGAGTGACACTCTATTGGACTAGACACGACCCTATATAATAATGCAAAGTTAGAATGTAGACTTGAATACCAACCTAGACTCTAACCAATATCTAGTACATGGCAGAGATGGGGATCTGAAGATCCTCTCATGCAAGTGGGCTACCTTCCAAATAGGCTTAACCTATTCTTCGTGTAATGTCTTTTGATATACCGAATAGAGGAATGATATGCAAACCTAGCACAAGATGACCATAGACTCAAGACTCAATTTTTTTTATGCAAAGACTACCCTAGACTCAACCCTGCTCTAATACCAATTTGATGCAGGATGACGACGCGGACTCGATACCAATTTGATGCGGGACCTGAGACTCTAGGCAAGCTCACGATCATCCCACGCGAGGGAAGTTTGCGAATGTGCACGGTTGAGAAACCGATAGCGAGTCAAGGGTACTCGGCTCTTCCATGCTTGGATCAAGTCACGGGACGGGTCACACTCACTCTCTCACAGCGGTGATAAAATTATAGTGAGCTAATTATCCTATCACTTGCAACGGCATATGAATATATACGAGGAAAGCAAATGCCAAAGTAGGGAGCATACATGATACCTCCACACTCTGGGCATGGGGAAGATGACCCCTGCCGAGACTCGTACTCCCGATATAGTAAATAACCAATAGTTACAGAAATGATTTTATTGCCCACTCCACGCAAGGAGGTAAAGGGCTACACATGGGACCTGGGAGTATCGAGCTAGGGTTGGTGGGCAGCAAGCCGGAAGGGCTTTCGGGCCGGAGGTGGGCTGCTGGCCCGACTCGGTACTGTTCCAACTCGCTAGACAGCAAGCGAACTCGACACTTGGAACGGTGGCTTCCGGTCACCTTCTGGCCGTGGCGGTTGGCCGAGACGTTGGTGGGAGATCCCTCTTCAATCCTCGAGGTTGGTGGCGGCTGAATCTGAGCTGGTGTATTTTTGTAAGATTTAACTGCCGGACTGCTCTGCTGGCCTATTCACAAAACAGATCTGCGCGCCTCCACGAGAATAATTGTTGCGAGCAGATCGGAAGGTGGATCAGACTAAAACTGATGCCGTTGGAAAGTAGACGGCAGTATTCGCAAGAATTTGTGGCTAGTGTTATGTTTTTCGTAGTGTTGTGAATCTGTGCTTGCGGAGTTACAGAGGATGTGTTGAGCATCGGAGGATTAGTTCCTCGGTATGAGATTGTCTCAGATTGTGTGAGACGTGTTGTTGTCATGCCGTTGTTTGAGGTATTGTGGTTTGTGGCATTGGTGGATTGAGAGTTGGGGAAAGTGTTGGCGAGGTCACCACATGAGTACCCCATCCTTGTGTTGGAAGTTGTGCTCTCGGATGAGGCTGTGTCTTGGAGAAGTGGTCTCTGAGAGATTATAGGCACCGGTTGGTGGCCGTAAGTGGCTGGTGAGGTGACCGAGCGATCAACCATGGTAAGAAGTGTATTGTCTAGGGACCCGTGTGCATTGGTCATGGCGTCATCGACCAGGATGCTGTGATAGCAGGCGACACTTGTCGGTTCTGGAGAAGTGTGCCGTAGATTGTAAGGGGTTGTGTCCCGAGGCTCTGTGGTAAGAGCGGAACCATGATTGGCAGGCATTCATTTGGAATGGTTGAGATAAGTTGTGATTGGATAGCAATCATCTCTGAAGAGACGTAAATGTTGGATGGTGATCCTTTGTCTGTGGCCAGCAAGGGAGGATTTCCCTGTAAGCCTGAGTTGAGTGACGTGAGGATCAAGGATTGTGGAATCCAGTTAAGTGGTTTTGCCGTGCTCCCCTGAGAAGGTAGAGTTGGCGTGAGAATCTGATCAAATGCGGTGTCTGAGTGAGATTTGGCTCAAGGTGCGGTAATGGTCTGTGGATGGCCAGTGGATGGCCTGTCGTGATTTGGAGCGTACCTACTGGGCCGGTGAAGGTTTCCCATTGGCATGTGTCTGGTGACCGGTGGATGGTCTTTCATAGATAGAAAATGCTAGTTGTAGAGGCTCGATAGTGGTGAGAGCCGTGTGCCAGTGAGGCCTTGGGTGGCCGATCATGAGATGTGCCTTCCTGGATTGGATCTGGGATTTGCTTAGAGTTTGTCTTCTGGCAGGGTTGGCCATGCTGTTGAGGGTGTTCGGCTTGTCAGGTGTGAGCTGGTGGAAGCTCAGTGTTGGTTGCCCCGGGTGCAGGGCTTGAGATCGGTCAGCGGATTGTAAAGCTGTAGCCAAAATTTCTGCTAAACCGGAATGGGTAGTACGGCTCCAAGTAGGTGTTGTCGCCCTTCCTGAAAACTAAAACACTGGGACTGATGGATAGTGCCCAGCCTACCAGCTCTGACTCCAAAGATAGCTTGGTGCAGACATTGCAAGAAATGGGGTTTATGTATTCCTCTACATCACCAAACTTACACTCCCGCAAGCAGTTCACCAAGGGGCTAGAATTGACAGCTAAACGCTAGAATTACAAAGCTCTAGGAGCATTCACGGGCACTTTTGTCAATTGCCCTCTGATAGCAAAAAGTTGGTCCATTGGCTATTGAGGTTCGGCACCAGCGAATTCCAACATTCTCGGGAATAAGTTTGACGACTGAAGTGCTCGGGGAGCAAACTCTGGAAATAGGGAACACACCCAGGCATTGAAGAAATGAAGCGGACCAACAGTTCGCAGATTCCGCTAGAGACAAGAATGATGAAGATATCCTAGCATCTTGTAGACCAAGCACAGTGCGGCAGGACAGATAGAAAGTTTCACACCCCACGCCATCAAGCACGCTGGATATATAGCTTCGGCATGAATAACTATCTCTCCCCCTGAGGGTGAGCAAATGAACACAGCCAATAAGTCAGATAGGCTATGCATTGTATGATAGGATCCACCTTCACCGAGTTAGGGCCACTTTGCTGCCCCTCTAGAAGAGAAGGGTCCAAATGGGTCTTTCGGTGGGCCCGCTTCTTCAACTTGCTTGCAGCTACCCCGACCAAAGGAAAGTCCTTATATTGCTCCTCGCCTCCGAAGAAGTATTCGAGCCACAATCCCATCCACACTCGCTTCCTCTCTTTGCGCGAGCGGGAATGAGAAGAAGAAGTCTTTGGGGCTTCTTGAATGGACACCCACAGTGTTCGACACACTTTCATGAGGTACCTATGTGCGTACCCAAGATAGTAGCGGCCTTCACCATCGGAGCAGTCTTCAAGCCAGTCAGGCCAGCACACCTCTTCGTACGGTTCACCGTCAACGGGAAGACCTGATAGCTGGTGCAGACTCTACAAGTCTAAAGATGTCTCCCCTTCTACTGTATAGAAGGTGTTGTACTTGGGGCAGAACACCTCTATCATCCCACAGCATAAGCCCTTGCATATGCATCAAATGAAACATGCACGAAGTTAGACAATGAGTATACGAACATGAAACCATTTCATGAAAACATGTCCAAAGACATCTTTTAGATTAAAGTCATGACAGAACAGTTATGATGATAGACAAAGCATGTTTATAGTTTGACTTATAGTGAGTTGACCTCATCAAAACCATAGGGATGCAACAGTTTGTTCATCGACATTGGTTAAATGTCGAAGCAAAGATATTATTTGTTCATTAACAAGGACGAAAGGTCCAAGCTAAGGGTAAAGGTTGACCGATCTTTCCGTTGATGACAAAGGTCAAGCATGGTTTGTTCATTGACATGGGTTAAATACCGAAGCAAAGATATTGTTTGTTCATTAACAAGGATAAAAGGTCCAAGTTAAGCGTTCGAAGGAAAAGATCTCCGGTGGGACTTGTAGTGATCATCCTTTTTGAAGTTTCATTAGGGTGAGGATGAAGAGGAACTTTAAATTACCACATTGCTGAGTTAAGTGCCTGGAGAAGGGGATTTCTACTACCCAAATAAGACCGGCTAAATGAGGTCCTAACAGACCTAACGAGGCTTAGCTCCCACGAGTGACAGCCCTCCAAGGGCCCACTAAGTGCAATAACTCACTCAGATTAAGCACTTCCTTGGCGACCTTCGGGTTCAGAAGTCTGAACATCAGGATGAATGGGAAGTACCCTTCGAGGTCCTATGCATCCCGCCCGAGCCTTACGCCTATCGCTCGGGGAAACCCCATGAAGCCAGCGCCTCATGCTCGGATCGATTGACAGATGATTATCCATACGACCGTTGCGTGCCCTTTAAGAGTTGGGAGATCATGGGGATAATGGCGATTAAGAGTCCTCGCGCCTTAACAAGTCCACGAAGGAGACGTAACCTCCCCTGAAACTCCTTGCCTCGCAGGACTCCTATGCTCATGAGTTGCTATATAAACCTGGGGACCCCTCCTGTCAAAGGTAAGCGGTATTAAGCGATATCAACCCTGAGCTACAGCCACTTTACCACTTGGTGGAGGGAATCTCGTGCCCTCATCTCCCTCCTTCTACTCCTCGCATCAGGGCTCTACTGACTTAGGCATCGGAGGGTTTACCCTAGGGATTCATCCCTGGGATACTCCTTCAGTCTGAGAATGCACGCTCATGCCCTGGGCGTGTGGATGAAACACTCCCACCTAGAAACTTCAGGAGTATCATGCCACTTGTCAGAATCTGGATAAATAAGAGTCTACGTGGTAGCATCTGTGAATTAGAAGCATCCTTGGATCACGTGCCCTTGACCTGGTACCTTGGGTTCCACAGTTTATAGATTGTTCAGTAGATGCTCGACAATATGGCTGACCTGGCGATTACACAATCATGTTATAACAGTGGCACAACTTCATGGAAAGCACAGACTTCATTGTGTGTATATAAGCAAGCATGCACGGACTTATATTGAAAATGTGCACGGACTTTATTGAAAATGTGCACGGACTTGACAAGCATGTCTGAGAAACGTGCACAGACTTTATTGAAAACGTGCACGGACTTAACAAACATCTCTGAGAAACATGCCCAAACTTTGTTCGAACCAAAAACATGCACGAACTTTGGTAGCAGATAAACGTGCTCGGACTTAGTTTGCATGTACTCTAAGATGCCAAGTGCACAAAAACGTGCACGGACTTGATGTGTGTGGACTTCATTTAAATGACATGCACGGACATCAAATGTAGTGAAACGACAAATGTGCACGGACTATGCATGCACAGACTTTGGATGCAGTGAAACGAGGAATGTGCATGGACTATGCATGCACAGACTTTGGTTCGGAAGAAACATGCACGGACTTGATGGTCAAACCAAAGACACGCACGGACTTGGTGGTCAAACCAAGACATGCGCGGACTTGGTGTTCACACCAAACATGCACGGACTTATGTTTTTGCTCAGACTAAAATATGAACGGACTTTGCCTGTTTTGGAGAGAAAAAGGTGCATGGACTTTCATCAATCATGAATTATTTGCATAGACTTGAATGAAATATGCATGGACTTCATGTCCACTGGAACAAACATGCACGGACTTGGAAAGAACAATGAGCACGGACTTGGACAGAATAATGCGCACAGACTTAGTTAGAACAAAACGTGCACGGACTTGGAATGAACATTGTGCACGAAATTTTGAAGGAACATTGTGCACGGACTTTAATCAGACATGCATGGACTTCAAACATGCAAGGACTTTAAGGATACTTACCTACAATGGGTTTCCATGTGTCCATGGGATATCCGAATCGGGACACTGTTCACCATTAAGACTGTTTAATATTCACTCGGAGAGTGATCATTTAAAACGGCATGAGAAACAAAGCCTTGAGACAGCACGGTTGCGGTTAAATCAGAAATCACTCCGAAGACGAGGAGAGGATTAAAACGGCGCGACGACGCGAGTCGGATCAAAATCGACACGGTACGCATAGGTAAAGAGCTAAAACGACGCGGTCAAAATGTAGGTAAAGGGTTAAAACGGCGCCATGGACGCAGGTACAGGGGGAAGGCTTGATACGGCGCACTCTCATGGGGGCGCACCGGAATAGGGCGCGTCGGTTTAGGGTGCACCGTATTAAGGAGCGCCGGTTATAAGACCGCACCGGATTAGCCAATGTTTGGGGAATTTAAGATTTTCTTGATCTATTTTTGGGTTTATTGAAATGTTTTAAGGGATTTCTGGAGTTGATTGTGTAACTTATTTGTCAGGTTGGGGCCCCGGGCCTTCCAAAAGCTGAGTCACAAGCTCGCGCGAGGTTCATACTCAAGCGTGGCAATAGGTCCGAGTCGAACACATATATTGAGTTAGGATTATTAAGTGGCTTATTAACTTATTCGTGTCGAAATTTTGGCAGCATCTCCCCATCCCGGAGGATTATCGGGGAGAAGAGGGAAAATACTCACGTAGCGGAGTAAACCCCTAAGAGCCGGGTGGCACAACAGTGGCCGGTAAAACTCGAGCGGATAGGAAGACCCCGAGGGTGAGCCTACTAGGGGCACCAAGTCCGTGGGGGAAAAATGTACGGGTGTGGCGACTAATGATGGGAGCGAAACTCTGAGGCCTAGCCTACGAGGGGCACGCGACCCGAGTCGACACAACACCCGAATCGGGATGACCGAGAGGGAAGGAAATCCCGATGGCTAGCCTGCGAGGGGCACATGACCCACGGCCACCACAAAGCCCATTAAGGACTATGGATTTGAAACTATTGGGACTAACCCATGTTGCTGTGCACTCATTGGCCTTTGGGAAACTCATCACTAGCAAATGAGTTCCTGTAGACCGAGTGACTAGAGCGGAAGATTGGGGAATGTCCCCCTCCCCAGATATTGGAACAATTACTTAAAGTGACCTGGTAAAGAGATATAAGTCCTGCTGAACTTTCTAGCTCACCCTATGTATTGTTGTTAATTTTCAAGAAATCCTGAAGATGACAAGAATGGGCTGGAGTGACGAAAGTGCTGATATTTTTTATTAGATTTTTCCCGGTCTATCTACTTAGAAATGAATGTACTAGATTTGAATAGTGTCCTTGAAGGATTTTTGTTGAGAATGTCAGATTATGAAATAAAGTTGTGATTTTGTCTATTTGTTGTTCATACTCATCATCTGAGCCTCTTGATCAGCCCGCTTGTATAACTGTTCATGCCTTAATATTTTTGCCGTGTTCGGAGCGTGACAGTTTACACTAGTTGTCGCATTCTAGGAATAAAGGGGCAGGTGACGGTCTTGGGATGACCGCTACCTGAAGGTGGTGGTCATCCCAAGACCACCACCTGACTTGGTCATTAAAACCCAGTCCGATCGAGCAGCAGCTGAGGATAAATGGACTCCCAAGGTTTTAAGGCTCAATGGACTAGAAGAATGATCAAGAATACACTCGAAATTCACTCAAGGAAGGCCCCAAAACAATAGATAATTCGGGGCATCATCAAAGATGGATAAGAGAAATAACTCGACTTGCAGGTTTAAAACGGGTGTCAACACCCGCGTGATGGCTGTGATCGCGGCTAGGTATCTTTGTAGTAGTTGTAGACCGTGGTCCTTGTGTTCCTGTCCTATGCTTTGGTTAGTCTCCTGTGGACTGACAGTTATGGTTTAGCTGTCTAGTTAGTGCTCCTTGGTTCTCGTGCTAGTGAGCCACCTCATGGTGGATTGGTACGGACTGGTGGTACTCTAGTGGTTTCCGTGGTTACGACGAGCTCTCACCCTTGGTGACTTTACCCACTAGACGTAGCTGACCTAGGCACGTTTGTGCTGACCCATCTGGGAGTGGTGGAGGCTTGTCTCATGTAGGGGTTTTAGGCTGGTTACTTGAGGGCCCCTTGCCTTTGCAGCCTGAGTCCAACTGGGGGAAAAATCGGCTAGAGGACCCGACCTAGAGCAGATAGTTTGTGTGTGCACACGTAGTTGGGGGCAATGGACGCGTGCTGACGAGCACAACCCCGGCTAGTCCTTGTTCTGTGGACATAACCTTTGGGACTGCTTAACGGGCTTTGCTGTGGGGAGTATTGCCAATTCATGCTTGGCCACGGAGGGCTCCAACTCGGGCATTTCTTTATAAGTCCAAGCGAAACAATCTTTGTACTCCAACATGAGTTGTTTGTATGCCTGTCTTTCTTCCGCATTAAGGAGGGCACTGATGAAAATTAGTCAGGGATCATCAACACCCCCGAGGTTGAGCTCAACTAATTCATTTACGATCGCTTGTCCGTCATCTTCAAGTTCTCGCGGAGCTGGCTGCAGATCGATGAAATCCTCGTCGTCGTCGGCCTCGGCTATGTGAACATCGCAGTAGTCCAGGTTGTTGATGACGGCTGACGAAGCTACTCATCCTGGCCTTCGAGGGCCACTTCTCTTTGTTGCTTATTTGTAGAGTCGCTAGGCTCCTTGTCAGAGTCAAGCTATTGGGAGAGGGTGACAACCTCGTAGTGTTAACAAAGTAGTAAACTTTGAAGCTCCCTTCCCGACTACGGGGGAGGCCCATCACATCTCTTCCGGGGATAGGAAACTTTCCCGGGGATGGTTCCTTTGCCTCAAACTTAGGTAGTGCAGGAGCGGCTAGGGCAAAAATTTGTTTGGCCGACGGCTTGGGTCGATCCCATTGATGAGGTTGTGGGGGAGACACCAGATGATTTTTAATTTGAATGACTCCCACCTGTATGAAACTTTCAACCTTGTCTTTGAGGACGAAGCAATCCTCTATAGCATGCCCCAACATTCAATGATACCGACAAAAGTTGGGATCTTTGGCCTTGCCTTCCTTGGTTGATCCTTGAGGTTCTGGCAGCGTTATGAGGTCCCGCGCCACGCAAAATTGAAACAATGGTACGGTGTGTGCCTTAATAAAGGAGTATGGCATTTCCATTCGTTGTGCCAACGTTGTAACGAGAGACCTTCCCCTAGCATCTTCATGAGGCCGGCTTACACCAGTTCTCCTTTGAGGATAAACATCCACTGGGAAGAACCCCATGTTAGTTGCCCTCTTCGTAATGGTATGATGTGCCTTCATGGGTTTAACTTGGTCGGCTGATGATTCATTCAAAACCGTTGGGGGATTGACACTTGCTTGGGGCCTACAGTTGGTTTGGTAACTTGATGAAGAGGCGAGATGCCTAAGCAGGACATCCCGTTCTCGGAGTAATTCTTGCACAAGGGATTTCAATGCTTGATTTTCTTGCTTATCGGAGTAATTCTTGCCAGAGGGTCCTACTTGAGCCGGATCAGCTAGCTCTTCTTGTGGGGCCAACTTTACTAGTTCAACTTCTTTGTCTGACATGTCGAAGAAGAAGGTGGGGAACCCACCTTGAGCTTGGGATGGGGTGGCAAGTTTTTGCGGGGTTGGCCTTATTGGCTCATCCTCCTCATCTGACGGGTCAAAGAAGAAGGCATCAGCCCGAATTTGAACTTCAATGATAAGACCCAAGTTTTCGCCTCGAAAAGCGATGACAATTTGAGGGTGTGTTGAATTAGCATTTTCGCCACCAGAAGACATTGGATTCCTTCCTCACCCCACGGCCACGACCTCTACCGCGACCACGATTTCGGAGCTCTGCGTTACGACGACGGTAGGTGGCTATAGTGATCCTATCCCCACCAGCAGAGGTCGTAACATTGTTTCCGCTTGGTCCTCGTAAACTTTCCAGTGGGGGTATTAACACCATATTGCATGAGAAGTTCTTCAGTATTTCCTCTAACTTCTCTATGGTGAGTTCCTCATCTTTGTAGAAGATAGAAAGTTCCGATGAGATAGAAAGCTTCTCGCCCTCCTATGCCCGCTTGTACATTTGTCGGAGCCAACTCTTGAGCCGAGTCTTTCGCTCCAGTTATTCCCATGGAATATATTTGTCTAGAAGAACAACTTTGGTGGGTGTGGAGGGAGCATACTCCTCGAGCTCATCGATTAATTTTTGCAGCTTTTGCAGAGGAGTTGGCTCCTTAGGGGCTTCTATAGCAACAGTCAGCTCGGCTTGTTGCTTTAATTTTCTCTTTAAATTCTTCTTTCTATTTTTCACTTGCTTTGCTCATGCTAATTTGGCAGGAGACGGGATGTCCATTTTTGCAGGAGGTTGGGAAGTGCCCCCGACATTGGAGCTATTGAACCTGCCTTTCCTTTTGGGGGGTTTAGGGTAGCCACGCCTCTTTGGGGTCGCATCGACCCAGCCGCCCTCTTCTTCATGCACCCGAAATGTGGCATTGATTGCTTGACTGACTATTTCGGGTGGCAATTATTGGCATTCGGCCATGTAAAGGCCAAAGTTTCGGGATGATGATGCCACGGAGGGCTTCTCAGCCGCCGATTCTTGCTTTGGACCGGATCTCGACTCGGGGGGCTCCAGCTTGGCCTTGTCCTTTTGGCTTAGGCCCGAGATGGATTTGTGGCTCTTCTGCTGAGGATCGCTCCTCAGACTCAGCGTATGACTTGAGGTCCGTTGGAGGGGTTTGGCCTTCCCGAACTGGTTGGGCAGTAGGGTTGGGGCCCTCCTCTTGAAGCTTGCTTTTTAAGATTTGCTTAACACTTATCCTAAGCTTTTCCTACAAGAATTCTTTACTCGTAGCTGGGGAGACTCTTGGGCTCCTTTTTGGGACGCCTGCTCCTCTTTGCTGGGAAGTGAGGCGAGTAGACCCTGATGTTCACTCCTGGAATTTGCTTTAGAGTGGCATTGCAGAGGGTTACGCACAATGATTTCTTTCCCTCCTAAGAGAATCTCGAGTAGCCTATGGGTTTCCTCTTTTGGAAAGGGCAGAGATTCTAAGTCATGCCACGGCCGCCATTGAGGGTATCCCGTTGTGGATCGACCCAAACTAGGACCAACCTCCTGCGCGCTTGACTTGGCTGGTGCATGGGACGTTGATGCATGTATGATGTTAACCGAAAAAATTGATTGGCCCTGTTGAGGAGGCCTTGGGCTTCCCTAGAGGGGGCCATCTATATTTATTACCCATCGGGTAATTAGATCCTCCACAATGTTTTTGAAGGCAGGACAGTCATAAATGACACGGCCCATGGCACGATGGTACAAGCAAATGCTATGCCAATAGTTTCCCCGTGGTTGGTAGTGTGAGGACGGAGCTGCACTCCGTATGGTTGTCGTGTCCGGGGTACGTTCCCCGAACGTGTGTGTGTGTATGCTGCAGTGGCAGCGTGTTGGGGTCAGTCCCCGTGTGGTTATTGCTGCGGAAGCAACGTGTGTGTGGTTGGGGTTCGTCCCCGTGTTGCTACAAAAGTAGCGTGTAGTGAAGCCTCACCCGGTTGGGTGAGGGGTGGATGTAGGGAGCCCGTCGTGGTCCCGAACCACCTTTCTTTTCTTTTCTGAATCAACATTCGTTCTGGTAGTGTGCTGATTGGCCTTGCCGATGCTGACAAGGGTCAGACCTGGGTTTGCTTGTCAACATCGGTTAAATGCCGAAGCAAGGGTAGTTTCATTAACAGGGATGAAAGGTCCGAGTTAAGGACGAAGGTCGACCGATCTCGCCGATGATGATAAGGGTCGAGCATAAGCTTATTCATCGACATGGGCTACACGTCGAAGCAAAGGTAGGATTCACTAACGAGGATGGAAGGTCCAAGTGGAGGGCAAACGTCGACTGACCTCACCGATGATGACGAGGGTCAAACGCTAGTTTGTTCATCGACATGGGCTACATGCTGAAGCAAAAGGTAGAATTCACCAACGAGGACAGAAGGTCCAAGTGGAGGGTAGACGTTGACCGATCTCGCTGATGATGACGAGGGTCGAACCCAAGTTTGTTCATCGACATGGGCTATACGCCGAAGCAAAGCGCAGATTCATCAACAAGGATGGAAGGTCCAAGTTGAGGGCAGAAGTCGACCAATCTCGCCGATGGTGATGAGGGCCGAACACGGGTTTGTTCATCGACATGGGCTACATGCTGAAGCAAGGGTAGATTCACCAATGAGGACGGAAGGTCTAAGTGGACGGCGGATGTCGACCGACCTCGCCGATGATGACGAGGGTCGAACCCATGTTTGTTCATTGACATGGGCTACATGCTGAAGCAAAGGGTAGATTCATCAACGAGGATGGAAGGTCCAAGTTGAGGGCAGAAGTCGACTGATCTCACCGATGGTGATGAGGATCGAACAAAGGCTTGTTATGGGATCTCCGGTGGGACTTTAGATGATTGTCCCTTTGGAGCTTCAATGGGAGGAGAGTAAAGAGGAACTTTTTAGATAACTACTTTACTGACTTAAGCGCCCTTTCAGATTTTCACCAAAGTCAGCCCCCTCTTGCTTTTACCCACGTGCCCTTTCGGGTTTTCACGTGACAAGGTACCCGATTTTGCCCGTGACGCCCTTTCGGGTTTTTGTCACAGCTAGGTTATAGCCCATTTTGCCCTTATTCTAATACGAGAACAAGGCCGGCGGGATATCTCTATTTTTAACCCTATTTTTCTTTTTTTCTTTTTGTATCAGAGCCAAGTTGCTGGTTTGATCAAAATTGGTATTATTATATTATTTTTTGTTATTCCCGTTCTTGCATGGGGCTCAATGTTCGTCGCTCAATTGGGTCGCTCATAGGATGAGCAACAGCCGATTGATGCTAGGGAATTGTTTCTGGGATCAAGAGGAACAAAATGCATATTCGTATACAGTGTTTGACCCACTGGCGAGGGCGAATCGACCACCTCAACCCTGTCGGGTTCGTCGTTCGCGCGCAGGGAGGAGGGGCATCTCAGACCATCGAATGTTGATTGCTAGTGACCTTGAGGGCTAGTAGGGGTTCTGAATAGTCCTCCTCAGCACAGAGCGGGTCCGGTGGCGTGGGGTGGCAGGTGGAGTCGCCACGACGGCGATCACGGCGGAGGAGGTGAACGGTCGCCTCTTGGCTCACCCGTGCGACCTATGGCCACGGCAACAACGCCGAGGATGGCTGGCATGGGTGGGGGTCACACGGTGGAGGTCCTGAACCTCGGCTTGGGTTTGTCCACCGATGAGGGCTACTGTGGCAGTGGCTAAGGCAAACCAGCGAGGGCTACTGCAGTGGCGACTAGGGTAAAACCCTAGCCGCACCGCGTTCGGGGGAAGGAAACCTCGTCTGGGTCCGCACCATCGAAGCCAAGGGCGGCACTGCGACCTATCTGGTCAACGCTCCGTTCGGTTGCAGGCAATCGCCATCGCCACACCTTGATGACGCCGCCTGCGTGTTGGGTGTCTGGGAAACTAGGGCGTATCACGTCGCGCATGGAGAGCTGCCGGAAGACATCACCGGCCGCGTCTTTCCGAAGGCCAGGGATCTCTCCGCGACGGAGCGCGGGCACTATCTGCCATACCTCGCTGACGATGGCGTGATGGACACCACCGGCGTCTCCCCCTGGCTGGACTACACCAGGCTCCAGCAGGTGCCGACCTTGAGGCGGATCATGCAGTTCGATCCGGACAACCCGCTGCCGGCGTCGGACCCCCGCGCATTCGGCGATCCTCCCGCGGCGCATTTCGGCTTCCTTGTGTGGAACGGGACCCGCTATGAGCCGCGCGAAACCGTTACGCGCGATGTCTGGCCATGCGTTCGCGTTCCCGATGGAGTCGAGTCCTGTTCCTTCTCACCTAAGGCTTCACACCTTATCTAATGGATTCTCTTCACTAAAAGTAACTTGAATTTTGGAACTCAAAATATGGCAAATTTCATTAACATAAAATGGGGCGAATAAGGTCCTATATATTGACAACCCACATTTTACAATAAGTCCCTGGCTCTTGACACAATGACAAATAACCAAGGGGGTAGAGGGCATCCCTAGGCCTAGCCCACTGAATTGGGCCCAATAACTACTCTAATCGACCTAATGACACTGAAACTTAGGAAAATAAATCAAAGACCTACGGAAATGACTCAAATAAAAGAAAAAATACAATCATATGACTCACATAAAAATAAGAAAACACAACATATGACTCAAAATAAATAACTAGATCATGCTAGATACTTCCGAGGCGAGGAGACAAGCCGTGAGTGTGGGCACGGGAGGTGATGCCCCCATCATTATCATTCCAACATTGATATGGCACCATATGAGGCTTTGTATGGGCGTCCTTGTCGTACACCCTTAAACTGGTTTGAGGTTGGTGATTGACTATTGACAGGACCAGATATGGTTCAGCAATATGCTGATGTGGTACGCCTGATCCGACAGAAAATGTTGACAGCTCAGAGTCGACAGAAAAGTTATGCAGATCAGCGCAGAAGGTCATTGCAATTTGATCTTGGAGATATGGTATTTGTGAAAATATCTCCGATGAAAGGTGTGATGAGATTTGGGAAGTGTGGAAAGCTTAGTCCCCATTACATTAATCCGTTTGCTATTCTAGAATGTGTGGGCCAAGTGGCTTATCGACTTCAGTTGCCAGCGGCGATACAAGCAATCCACGATATGTTTCATGTTTCTCAATTAAGAAAGTATGTTCCTGATGCATCTCACGTGTTAGATGATTCAGTATGTCTTGAAGTGACTGCAGATTTATCTACGCTAGAGTATCCACTTCAAATTGAAGATCGTCGTGAGCAACAACTGAGAAATAAGGTAATCCCTCTGGTAAAGGTAATATGACAGCGTCACTCGGGTAATGAAGCTACTTGGGAACGTGAGGATGAAATGCGTCAGTAATTTCCTTTTTTATTCGAGTAAGGTATAATTTCTTTCAGTTCTCTCCTTGTCCTTCCTTTTAAATATTTGTCGACATAGGTTGAGTGTCGAAGCAAAGGTTTGTTTATTAACGAGGATGAAAGGTCCAAGTTAAGGAGAGTACTGACTGGTCTTGCCGATGGTGGCAAGGGTCGGCGATGGTTTGTTCATCGATATTGGTAGAATGTCGAAGCAAAATAGGTTTGTTCATTAACAAGGACGAAAGGTCCAAGTTAAGAGTATTGATCGGTCTTGTCGATGGTGACAAGGGTCAGCGATGGTTTGTTCATCGACATCGGTTGAATGTCAAAGCAAAGGTTTGTTCATTAACAAGGACGAAAGGTCCAAGTTATAGAGTACTAACCGATCTTGCCGATGGTAACAAGGGTCAGCGATGGTTTGTTCATCGACATTGGTCGATTGTCAAAGCAAATGTTTATTTATTAACGAGGACGAAAGGTCCAAGTTAAAGGAAATGTTGATTGATCTTGCCGATGATGACAAGGGCCAAACACAGATTTGTTCATCGACATTGGCTAGATGCCGAAACAAAGGTTTGTTCATTAACAAGGACGGAAGGTCCAAGTTAAAGAAATGTCGACTGGTCTTGTCGATGATGGCAAGGGTCGATGGTAGTTTGTAGAAGTTGAATGACAAATGAGGATGCGACCTCATTGTTCTGTCACCATTCATTTTTTTATCATCATTTTTTTTGGCATCACATTACTAACTTAAGCGCCCTTTCGGGTTTTCACCGAAGTCAGCCCCCTCTTACTTTTGCCCACGCACCCTTTCAAATTTTCACGTGGCAGGGTACCTGATTTTGCCTGCAGTCCCCTTTTGGGTTTTCACTGCAGCTGGGTTGCAGCCATTTTTGCCCTTACTCAGGGATATTTGAGTATGTCCGGTGAGGCACTTCTATTTTAAGCCTCTTTTCCATCATTCTTTTTTTTTATTCTCTTTTTTTTTGCTTGATCCACGGGACGAAGCCAGTGCAGACAAAGGCTAATTAGTTAGGAGTGGACAGGAAGTCTGGACTAGGGATGTTGACCGATCTTGCCGATGATGACAAGGGTCAAACCTGGGTTTATTCATCGGCATTGGTTAAATGCTGAAGCAATGGAAGTTTATTTGTTAACAAGGATGAAAGGTCCAAGTTAAGGGAAATGTCGACCGTTATAGAGTCCACGCATGTTGTTGTTCACTCGGTTATCAAGTGTTTGCACCATGAGAGTCCATGCATGCTATCAGTACACTTCTCAAGTCCGTGCAAGTTTTGGACTTAGAAAAATTCCGCTCGACGTATAGTTGTTGAATCATTGAGAGTCCGTGGTAGTTGCAGGATGCATTTAGAAGTCCGTGCATAGTTGTTCTTTTGTTACAAACCAAGCCAGTGCACATTTTGTTCCAACAAAGTCTATGCACACCTCCAAAGCAAGTCCGTGCACATTGTTCAAATGAAGTCCATACACCTTTCTCATACGAAGTCCGTGCATGTTTTGCTCTGAATAATAAAGTCCATGCACAGTCCTTGCTTCGTTGCATGTAAAGCCCGTGCATGTTTCATGTAACTAAAGTTCGTGCACAATGTTCCTTCCAAGTTCGTGCATAATGTTCCTTCAAAGTCCAAGCACATTGTGCTATCCAAGTTCGTGCATGTCTCTTTGAAGTATAGTCTATGCACTTCATCTACCTCACTACATTCCAAGTCCATGCATACAAAGTTCGTGCACATTTTGTTCAAACCAAGTCCATGCATACATAGTCTGTGCATTCCTCACTTTTGGAACGAACCAAAGTCTGTGCATATTTCCACTCTTGCACGTTCTGCATCTCTCACACAAAGTCCATGCAGGTTTCTTACCTTTTTAGACTGAACTAACTCCGTGCATGTGTTTTCCTTTTAAATCCAAGACCATGCATATTTCTCGTATGCACAGCTTCAGTCCGTGCACGTTTTATCTAGTGTATGAGGAAGTCCATATTGGTCACAATAACATAGTGATGTAAGTCCGTGCATGTTGTCTCTTCCGCACATGAACCTCGTACAAACTATTCATCAACATACTGTTTCGATGCTAACCAACCTCCTGAGTCTTTGGAGCAGTGGTCGTGAAAGATAAGGAAGGGTACGTGATCCGAAGGAAATAAAATACAGAGGATGCTGACACGTGGTAAAAAGGCTACACTGTTCTGGACAATTCTCTGGGTGGGAAGCGTGATTTCCACACTCCCATTCCTCAGTGAGCTTATATAAATAGATGATGTTCGTACAAAGACAAAGAAGAAAGGAGAATTATGCCAATAAGCTGCAACTCACACACCCCAGCTCTCCTTGGGGCGCCATTTGGCTGGAGTGTTCCTCTACCAGTCTTATGTCCAACGCCACTGGCAGAGCCTCGTTTGGATTCCGGAGCGGTCCGTTCCGATTTTTCTTTCCCGGGTGCGCAGGTCAGTCCACAGAAAATCAGCACTGATACCCTGCTACTGTTCACCCTCTATCTCTCTGCTCTGACCTCTCCTGGAGGCCTTCCTAGTCAGGGATTGAAGGAGACTCGTAGACGGATGCGTTGGATTTGGTCCCGTACCATTTCGATTCCGGGAGCATTCGTGACGGCGCCAACTTCCTGCTGCTGCACCCTGAAGATGGAACCAGCCTGAGCAGAGCCGCCCTGCCATAGAGTCAGCCATGACCAACGACATCTCTAGGCCATTCCCCAAAAATTTTGGAGACTTCCTGAACCAGATAGAGACGTATTGGCGCTACTTTCGGCGTCATCTGAGTTCGCTACAGACCGTGGAGCCATCAACAACAACCGTGGGTCAGCCCGTTCCTGAAGCTGGCAGAATCGACTGAGTGACTTCTTCGGCAACCTTGCAGTCTTCTTCCCCCATCCCGCCTGGCTGGGTTAACGCCCCTCCCTCTGTGGAGGTAGTATTTTGGTGTAATCTTGAATTCCCTTCCCCTAGTCCAACCCTCCCTGTGCGGGGAGTAGTGCATGTATTTTTAATAGGGGAAGCGACATCGACGTAGTGTGCAGGGAACCCACACTTCCCCGCTTGCCCACGTCTTCGAGTGGAGTTGGTTTCTTCAAACCAACTAGGTGAGCTCTAAACCTTACTCCATAACTAAATCTTATTCATTTAATAACCGCGACATTGCTCCGTTGAGCAAGTGAGGGAGCGCTCGACCCCGTAGTACTCCACTCTCGAGTGGTCACCGTGGGTGTGTGAGAGAGGGACCTAGTGCCCCAATTGGCACCCGGCCAGCTCCTGAATCGTGGGCTACGTACCCTTGGGAGGGCCACCTTAGCCCTGCTGGCACTCTACAAGTTAGGGACCTAACCCATCACCTCTATTCGGCATCACCGAGTCACCCGGGTTCGTGTGTGAGCGACGGTGGTTTCGGCCTCTACCGAGGATTTGCTTGTTGTGTAGGGAACTTCATTCACCATCTTCTCGATACGAGTACTAAAATCTTCAGAAATAAAAGAATGCGTCGCACCTGAATCGAAAAGAACATCTGTTGTGTGATCATAAATCAAAACTGTACCTTCGATCAGATTAGATGCCAATGCCTCCGCACGAGTGATGTGTGTGACTCTGGCTCTCGGCGGACAAGTAGCAGTAGACGACTGCTGAGAAGTTGCAGGAACTGGCAGTTGAAATGGTTGAGATTGAGGCGGCAGTGGAAGACGAAACTGTGGCTGCTGCGACTGTGAAGTCTGCGAGAACCTCACCGTCTACTGCCTTAACGGACAGTTACGGTAAATGTGCCCCGACTTATCGTAACGATAACACACAACCGGCAGAGAGCACGGCACACCCAGATGACTGCCACCACACCTGGAACATAACCTCAGCTGAAAAGTAACAAAATCTGAACACAACCGAACAAAAGAACCAGACTGCTGACTCGGATCAGAAAATGACGGCTGATCGAACCTCCTCTTCTTCTTCTATGATGGAAACCTCTGCCCTGAGATTGCGAGAAAGAAGCACTATCGGCAGGAGAGAAAGTGGGAGAAACTCTTGAAGCAGATGACTGGTGGGGTGGCTGATGTTGCACGACCGATGGCACCATCCCAGTCTGAGCAAAACCTCAAGTCCTCACCAACTCTAACTCCAACGCGACAACGGCTTGATATGCAGAATCCAACTCAGCGACACGAGTAGCGAAAAGTGGCAGGCTCAATTCTACTTTTAGTCCATGTAGAAACTTCTGAGTCCTCACGGTCTCATCGGTAAAAATGTGGGGTGCATACCAGTCCAACTCAATAAATTTATCGCGATATTGTAGCACCGACATCTCACCTTGTGTCAGATCCAGAAATTGATACATCTTGGCTAACTTCAGGCAGGCTAGAGTATAGACACGTTCAAACGCAGCAATGAACTCAACCCACGAGATCTGTCGGAGTGGACGGGAATGGAAGGTGACTTCCCATTCTATAGGTCCACCACGTGCGTGCAGTACCATGGAATGTACAATAAACTATACATGCTCGGCGTCGATTCCCATCAATTCTCCCCGGGTGGGAGAAACTCGACCCCGTCGAGTAGGGGTGAGCCGAATTAGTAAATTTAGGCCCAAATCAATGCTTAATTTAACTGGACCTTAAATCATCAAATTAGGGCCCAATTCTCGATCATTTTAGTCCAATACGGACCCAAATGGACGGCCTTGATTGGATGATCATTTTCCCTCTGTTTCTTCCTCGAAACCCTAGCGCTAGTTAGAGTATTTCGAGGCAGAGTGGCGGCGTGACTTGGTCTAGCAAGATTCACATGCACCGGCGGAGGAAGGACTCTATCCTCCCTATTCGACCCTTCTAGACCCGATTGACCCTAGAAGAAGAAACCCTAGTTGACCTAGAATCGATTGGATGCTATGGTGGATGACAAGGTTTGTGGACGAGAGTGTATTCTGGCAATCTTTAGAGGGTTTTCTTAGCATGATCGGTGGCATCGTCCCCTCTTCTTCCTTCATCAAAGGTAGGTTCTAGCAGACCAAACCCAACATATCATATACTATTAGGTTTGCCTCTTAGTCCCCTTTATATTGATATAAAAAGCTCTAAAATTGATGTAGTATCCTGCGAGAATTTGCAGTTTTAGTGGAAGCATGTTAGATTTAGGGTTCCCTTCTTAAACCTCGATTAAAGTAGGGATTTGCAGGCGTTCACATTTAATTGATCATGTCATGATATGCATCTTCCGATTCTCATTCCATTGATAGCCTATTGCCCAAATTTCATGCTTCGTACAATGAGTATTTAGTCATTTTATCTAACCCTAGTCGAGCTCGCTAGAGTTTGGGCATGGCGACCTTAGCGCGGACCAATAGGGACCACCCTGTCTTGAACGGCCCCGCAATAGACCGTGTGGCCTAGGACGACGACCCTTAATTGACCGCTTCATTGTTCTTGTGTTTTGAATCACCCATGATCAGGACGGCCATGTCTAGACCGCACAGAGACACCCGCGGCCCTCAATGAACCGCTCAGGCCCTATATGGCCTTCGGGCCTGGATGATCTGAACGGCCTATCGACCGGCCGCTGAGGCCTTCTGAGCAGATCCAGATGGACCATTCTGTCACACAAAATGACTTATTATTATTTTAGCTTGATTCATCCTGGTTAAATGATGCCAATGATAGGGTAGCAACCCACTAATTAAATTGGGATATATGGAAATCCATGAACGCAACTCCCAGGAAGTTGGGGAAGCCAATGACCACAGGAAAGTTGCCGAAGGTAGTTGGCACGGCAAGATAGCCGTGTGCAGCATGGTCGGCCATGATTTGGGGACCGAAAACAAGTCCAGATAGTCCGTTCGCCATTGTTTCCACCTGTAAAGGGAAAAAACAAGATGAACGAGTAGTTAGAGTTTGAAGTAGTTGAGCGGGGACCCCACGGTCCATTTAGTTTGGCGAAAAGATGAAGGGAGGTTCAGTCCCACCGGGCGTACCAAGCTTGTGGGGATGGATTTTATCTTAAAGGATTATTCTTTTTATTGATTTATTTGGTTTATTAATTAGGCATGCCAGACACTGTCGTGACAATTTATTATGCGCTCATCTGACTTATCAGACAATTATGGGTGATCGTGTCAGGACCCAAAATCTGTCGTACCATAAAGGTTACCACGTTAATTACGCCCCTCCGAAAGAGGGACAACCCTTGATTAATCGCCAAAATATAGACCACGGGGTCCGTATAATAAGATACGCAATTACATGTAAGCACACAATATGGTAGTACTTATTTATTAAATCGACTCTCGGTACGAGACGGAGAACTTAAGTCCAGGGGCCACCATCATGCATAGTGATAGCTTCTAGTCGGGCGTAACCCGGCTTTCCGCTAATCACCATTTGATATACCGGAGGATCGGATCATGCCAGCATGCAAGATGACAGTGTTTATTATTATCGTTTATTGTTTGTTTGATCATTTATTTGTAACTCCGAGAGAGATTTCGGCAGTGCCACCCTGCTCCGAGGGGCATCAGGGCCTTTTTATTTTAAAGTTGCGCATCACGTTACGGTACACATACGTGGACCCATGAGGTGGGCCGAGTATGACCATACTCGAGCAAGTCTGTAACTGATCAGGACAATATATGCCAGGACATAGCAAGTTTGATGTTTGAGAAGAGAGGAAATGCGGCTGAAACCCGATCGGAACAAATCGAATTCAATGAGCTATCGGCTCGGGACAATGCCATGGTTTGGCTAAAAATGGGAGTAAGTCCCGAGAGCCAAGCACGACCCGTCAGAGTGGCATTAATATCTCATACCCAGAGGTCAGGGGAGATGAATGCCACTCGTCAGTGTCAGTCCAGGTCTCTGACCACGTGTGCACACACTGACTCCTGCCTAGAGCCAGGTCTCTAGCTAGGTCCCCCCCTAAGGACGTAACGGTAGCAACAGGGGCCCACGACAACTAGCTTACAAATCGTTCAACGGGAACACCCCTCCACCTTTCCCAGGTGGGCCGACACTACAGGTCGCTGGGCTACGACTAGTGACTCCATCACAAGGAAAGAGAAAGCTACTCTATTGTGATCTAAAATAATGCCACCATTTATTAAAATATATTAAACATGACAATAATGCATTAATTAAAGCATAAAAGAAAGAAATATGCTAAAATTAAATTCTATAGGGATGGGCGGTTGGATACACGCCGCACAAGGGAAGGGCGGTAGAACATCCGCCGCACAACTTGTCACGCAATGGGGACACACGGCTACGTCTAGGCTGCTCAACGCAAAACACTAAAGGATGCACGGATGCATGCATGCCGCTCAAACGATGAGCGGTTGAGGGTGACCTGCTCATCTAACGCCTAGAAACAGGGCCATAGGGTGATACGACTGGATGACTGCCGCACAAGGAGATGTGTGGCTAAAGAGAATCCGCACGTCTACCAAACAGAAACATGGGCGAAGGGTTGCATGGCTAAAGGAACGCCATACAAGGAATGCACGGTGAGAGTGAACCCGCTCATCCAACAACCAGAAATAGGGCAAAGAGTTATACTGCTGAAGGGGATACTGCACAAGGGCATGTGCGGCTAAGGGCATACCGTTCATGAGATGAACGGAAATGGGTCAGCTGTACTAATGGGTAGTGCGTCCAGATGGACGGATAGAATGCTGGCCGTTCAAGGGGATGAACGGGCCTAAAGGGGCTGCTCTAGTGTAAACCTTCCTAAGGTCCAAGAGGGGTCGAAGGCTTGAACGGTCTGAGTTGGACCACTCGAAGGGGATGTGCAGTCCAATGGGAGCCGCACAAGGACAGACGGTCACAAGGTGGCCGTAATGCCACCGTGACGGCGGGTCGGGGTTGGCCTGGGCCAAAAACCCTCCCGGTGGGCTCGAAACGAAGGGGGAAGAAGTTCTAAGCTATCCTACCAAGCCATACAAGCCATTCCCCACCCATTCATGCCGTTGAGTCTTGTGCTTATGTCCAAGTCCGTGCATGAACAGTGCCTGTTCATCTCATGCCATATCATAAGTCCGTGCATGTTTTCTCTTAATGCATTTAGAAGTCCATACATGCTGTAAGGACCTATCTCAACCCCATGCACATTTTTCACCCAAGTCCATACAGGTTTTACATGATGCATTAAAGTCCATGCATGTTCTTCTTATCTCTGCACACAAAGTCTGAGCATGATGTAAGTACTTCCAAGTCGTGTACACTGTTCACGCAAAGTCCGAACACATTATGTTTCTGTGGTGAGCAAGTCTGTGCATGATGTTTCAACTTCCCATGCACAATGTTTCAACTTTACACATAAGTCCAAACACGTTGTTTAATCACGTCCGTGCATGATGTCTAAGCTAAGTCTACGCATACACTGTAGTAAAGTCTGAGCACTTGAAAGTCTGAGCACTTTTTCTGCTAGAAGGGAAACAAAGTCTGAGCGCTTGAAAGTCCGAGCACTTTTTCTGGTAGAAGGGAAACAAAGTCTGTGCACATACAAGTCCGTGCATGTTTTCATCCTCACACGTTTTGTTTGTTATCAAGTCTGTGCACGTTTTACTTTCTCCGTATTAAAGTCGGAGCTTCCATGTAGCAAAGGCAGCGTATGCTCATATAAAGTCCGAGCACATTGTTGCAAGTCCGTGCACAGACAACTCCGTGAAATTTTCTCTCTGCCAGTGGTATATTCCTAACTGTTCTAAAAAGGTGATTACTTCTTTTATGACAGATATTCTTTCGAGGAAGATGATGTTGGCACGAGATCCGAGGCTAGAGGAAGTGCCAGGATAATGACGTGTGGAGTGCAAGGAACTGAAGGGCTGCCACGTGGTCAAGACTTTTGGTGGGAATCTGTGGAGGACACACCCAGTGATCTACTGTCGCTATATATATGAAAACTTTTCTATCGAGAGTGATAGAGATCGTAACTGGGAGAAAGAAAGCAGAAGCAGGGAGAGCCAGAGTTAGCACGATCCAGAAAGAAGAAGATTGAGAGAGCAGCAGAGAGATAAAGAAGAAGAAGAAGAAGAAATAAAGTGTGAGCAGTAGAGAGAAGGAATCAGAGAGCAGCAGAGAGAATTAGAGAAGAAGGTGTTGGGTTGTCCCTTGGAAGAATGGTCGCGACGGGCTCTATTGTTGCTGAAATATGTGAATCGTCTCAAATTCCTTGAATCTAGGGCACCTGACGAGCTTGCCGCCATCAAGGTCCAGGAGGGGGAGTATTTGCAAGCTTTGGGAGAGCGTCGACGCAGCGGGGAGTAGCTTGAGGAAGTCCTGGAGGGAGGTCACCGAGATGTCCATGCCCTCAGGAGCAAAATTGAGGAGCTAGAAGGCCATCTTGCTGTATCCAGGTCCGCGCTGGCTGAGACTGAGGCGAACGTCGAGAGGGCAGGTGAGGCGCTTGCCGTTGCCTAGGCTGAAGTGGCGTCTATGGAAACAGAGTTGGGGCACCTCGAAGAGCGGAGGGGGCGACTGCGCGACATGGCCAGCTTCCCTTGCATCGGGATTCTCCCCCTCGAGGATATTTTTCGGGGTATTGACTCAGTACCGCTCTCCTCGGCCCTCCTCTTGTACTCTGCTTCTCTCCTTTTCTCTCCTCCTTCTCTTCCCCCCTTTGCACATGTAGCTCAGGGGTATGTCCAGATGTACATGTATCCCCCATTTTGAAATAGAAGGATCATTTGCGCACATAGTCTTGCATCCTAATCTACAAATTCTTTCTTCTTCTCCCTTTTCTCTTGCTCTTCAACGGGATATGAGTCCGCGCTGGTAGCTTGATCTAAGAATACTTCGGTCGGGTCTGCAGAGGTGCGTAGGAGAGCGCTCGCCTCCCCAGGGGAGAGACGAGGGGATCACTCCACCACGCTAGCCTCGTGGCCCCGCCGAGCGATTCCGTGAGGAGGGTTGGCCTGGGCCGGGGGGTAGTCGTCACCCGAAGGGACGGAGAGAAGAGTTTATTCATTTAAATGACATGGACGGAAGGTCCAAGCCAAAGGGATATTCGTCACCCGAAGGGATGGAGTGAAGAGTTTATTAATTCAAATGACCTGGGCGGGAGGTCCATGTCAAAGGGGTGTTTATTGTTTTGACCCGGGAGGAGTCTGAGCAAAGTGTTCGTTCACCGGTGTCACCGAGGTGGGGGAAGCGACGTGGTTTGTTTGTCTCTTGGGGTATTCGTTGGCACTGGGCCAGTGCCAACGCAAAGAAGGGTTTATTTCCTCCAAATCATGATTCCAAGAAAGCAAAGGATACGAGGTGAAGGACGAGCCCAAAGGCTTCCTCGATGCTAGAAAGGCCACTTTCCAGACTGGCCTAAACAATCTTTTTAGCGACGTCTTTTGATATACCTCTTTTGCTGCCGAGGACTCATGCTAAGGGGGTGACACTATAAGTCTAGGACCTACACTCGCAAGTAATGCAACGGACCGGTGACTTCACTCAAGCGGGCTCACCCGTGTAGCGCACACAAGTGCCCGAGGTCAACGCAGCGATGGTGGTGAGGGTCCGAAGTGGGACCTTGATGCTCCGAGACTGTGGCTAGCTTGGGATGGACCCCCAAGGGCTTGGGATGCCCAATTCAGTGGGCGGCCAGCACGCCGAGGGCGTGGGATGCAGGGTATCTCTCACAACTCACTCCGTGGTGGCACTCGATGAATGGAAATTTAGAACGGGCACTCACTCTCCGTCCGACAGAGCTAAAAAATAATACTAAATAAGCAAAGGTAAACCAGCAGGGGAAGTGACTAGGAGCTCACCTGATCGATGTGAAGACGCTAATCCCGGTCGGAGACGAAGGCCAGCGGGGAGGCATGGGTACGCACCCGCACGCCGCGATGGTGTAGCTCCGACCTGAAAATGGCAAGGGTACACAACTACACCTCATGCAGGAGGGATGGACAAGGGGTGGGGGTTAAAGGATTATAATCAAAACTACCTCCACGCAGGGAGGGGCAGTCAACCAACTAGGCGAGGGGGTGGGGAATTAGACGACGAAGACTGATCACCTAGGGACTGAATTCTATCTCGATGTCAGTTCTACAGGGACAACGAGCCAGTTGTAGGGTCGTCACGATCATATCCGATCTCTAATGAAGGCGAGACTGACACAGAAACATCCGGGAATGGTCCAGGGATGCACCAGTCGAGTTGTGGAGCGATCAGAATCTGGTTGTGGCCTTGGCGGGCCAGGGACCAGGGCAGGTCTGATTCTGCCCTATCTGACCCAGAACTGTAGGGGCCTGAGAAAACTACCGCCATGAGCTCTCCCGGGATCTGATGATAGCAAGGCTAGCATTGATGCGACCGTGGAGAAGTCCTCTTCAAGCAGGAACTGATGGGGAACCTAGAAGAGAGGGACATACATAGGCCAAACCCGAGAGGATGAAAGGATGGATTTGATAGCCCGAGTGGGGCATATGAATCAAATCCGTAAGCCAATAGGCAAATAGGGTTGGAGGCCTAAGGAGGCATACATAGGCCAAGCCCGTGGAGACAAACGAATGAACTCGACAATCCCGGAGGGATGGACGAGTCAAGTCTAAAGCCAAGAGGCGAGGTGGGTTGACAGCCCGAAAAGGGGCATGTGTAGGTCAGACCCAAAAGGAAGGAAATGGTGGATTTAACAGCCCTAGTGGGACGTGAGAGTCAAACCCGAGAGCCAATGGGCAAAGGATGGGTTGGCAGCCCGAGAGGGACGTGCCAAGGCCAATCCCTAGAAGGTTAAAAGAGCCGAAAGACATGATGGGTTGGCAACCCCAGAGGGAATGCTGAGGCCAAACCCCGGAGGAAGGTAAAATGTGCCGAAAGGCGTGATGAGTTGGCAGCCCGAGAGGGCATGCTAAGGCCGAACCCAAAGGAGGTAAAATGTGCCGAAAGGCATGATGGGTTGGCAGCCCGAGAGGACATGCTGAGACCAAACCCAGAAGGGGCAAAGGATGTGGATTTGACAGGCCTAGTGGGACGTGAGAGTCAAACCCAAGAGCCGATAGACAAAGGATGGGTTGGCAGCCCGAGAGAGACGTACTGAGGCCGAACCCGGCGGGATAAAGAAGGTGGATTGGATAGCCTGGAAAGGCATGAGATCCAAAACCCTGAGAGAGCCAAAAGATGAGTGGAGCTGACATGTCAAGGGGCGTACGAGTCAACTCTTGAAAAGAAATGGATAGACTTGACAGCCTGCAGGGACATAAGAGTCAAACCCATTACGAATGGAGGTGATGGTGGTCCCAGCGGGACGGAGTGTAACACTGTCGGGATGCCCCGGTGGGGGTGAGTGTTATAGAAATGACCTGGGAGACATGGCCATGACATCAATATGATGGGGCCACCCAGAAAGCAGACTGAGAGAGGATTCTTTTTTTTCATTACCAATCTCACCGCCCTTTCGGGTTTTCGCCGAGGCTGACCCCCTTTAGCTTTTTCCGGTATGCCCTTGCGGGTTTTCACACCGAGGGGATGCCCATTTTTACCCGAGACGTCCTTCCCATTGCGGATATAGAACAACTATAATGAATCTAACCTTATGCAGTTTATCAACTTCTTCCTTCATCTTTTAGGCCATTTGTGGGTGGAATCTTCTCAATTTTTGTTTGACGGGTATTGCCCATGGTTTCAAAATGAGGCGATGTTCAACCAGAGTAGGGTCAAGACCCGACATATCCTTGTAGGACCAGGCAAATGAGTCGCTATACTCCCTCAAGACCTTGATCAACTCCTCTTCAACCAGAGGAGGGAGATTAGCCAAAATAATTATGGGCCTGGGGTCCTCTTCAGTTCCAAGGTTGATTTACTTAGTGGGTTCATCCACTACTGACGACGGCTCATCAAACCTTTTCAACCCTTGTGCGTATAGAATCAGTAGTGCCATCCACGTCGCTGTCCTCGTCATCGGCTGGGTCCTTCTCATCTATAATTTCATAAACTCCCAAACCATCATTGCTCCACACCCCGTCTAATTCCTCATCACCCTCTATGATGATGGCGGTGGCTACAAACTCAGGACACTTAAGAAGGGCATGACACCTCTGGCCTAAATCCTGAAGGAACCTATTAGGAATGGATTTGGAATGACGCGTCACAGGGAGTGTCACAGACGTGGATGGACTAACAACACTAGAACTAGATTCTACCCCAGCTAATTCTTCTAACCTTGGTGACTCTACACACTGTACATCTAACCTGGAAGATAGAAAATATACTGGAAAAGAATTAGGGGCCTCGTGCCCTTGGGGAGAGAATGGACGGAACATAGCATAATCTTCCACGGAGATCTCAGTTTCAGATTTGGCATTTTTTTGTCAAGTTCAGTGGATAACATACAACAAGGAGAAGAATCTGTTGGAGGCGGAGGAAGGGCCCGAGGGCATAGAGTGGGAAAAATCACATCGAAGAATGGGTCGGAGGACTGAAACTACATCCTAGATAAATCAGTAGGTGCGTCGAGCGACCACCTGGACACCAAATCAATTGGCGGGCATTACCCACATGGACAATTAACAATCAAAAACTCAATCGGCCTCTCAAACCGAAAAGGAGAATGAAACATGTGTGGATCAAAGAGGAGAGAAGGTGGGCGGGGAACAAAAGTCAGCCTCTGGAGAATAGAAATAAGGGAACTGATCCTATACGATCGAACGAGTGCAGTTGAGACAAAGATGCAAGCATAATACACCCAAGCAGATAATCAAAGAACGTAAAGCAATCACACGTGGCATAGGAAATTTTTAGGTGGTTCGGCACGAGCCAACATCCACGCCACACTCAACCCGAGTGTGGCTTACTGCTGATTCACAGCTTCACACTGCTGATCCACAACTTTGGGAAAAACTTTCCCTACAACTGCTGAGCTTCACAGCTTGCTACCATAGGAATTCTCCTCTACCGCTGGGCTTTACAGCTTGCCACAACCGCTGACACATAGCTTGCGAAGATAGGTGTTCAAAGATAAAATGAAGAAATCAAAAAAATTTGAAACACATAACAAAATGTAGCTCTATGGAAGAGCAGATCGGCTCTAGTTTTGAACCAAGAGATCGATGACAGTTGGTCTAAGGACCTTTCCCACTGACTCTCACAACTCTCTGAATCTTCCTGGCTCACTTCTGAAGAGTGCTTTTTAGGCTCTGCCACTCTCTGATTCTCTTTTCTTCTCTCTCGTTCAATCTTCTTTTCCTATCCACTTCTCTCATCTCTCCTTTTTGAGCGAACAGTTTCCTATATATATATCCAACAGATATAGGGCATGTGTAGAACACGTTTTCCATCGAAGCTTTTTGTCCCACTCTTAGATTCACTGCCATGCGACAGCATCTAAGCTTGACTACTTTTCACGTGTCACAATCAGGGCATTTCCTCTGTTCTTAGATCGCGTGCCTTTCATAAACTTGGGGAATAAGCATCCTACCAAAAGGAACAATCAGACAAGGATAAGAAATTGCATGGACTTAGCATAACGTCAGAGCAAAAGTGCACAGACTCAATATATCGTTATATTAAAATGTGCACAGACTTTGCACGAACTTGACTTACCATAAGGCAAATGGTCACTACTTATGCACGGACTTGGAATGTGCAATGCAAAAAGATGCACGGACTTAAGGTGTGCAAATGCAAAGAGATTGCACATACTTAATGAAGCGTGTTGGCAAAACATGCACGGACTCAAGATGTGCAAGCAAACATGCACGGACTTACTTTTGCACAACGTAAAAACTTGCACGGACTTTGTGCAATGTTAAGCAAAGGATGGTACTAGTGACTTGCATTGCCACTTTTGAAGCTTAAATCCCCCACGATTTTTTTGCTCAACTAATCCCGATGAAGCAGAGAACTGGATAGATGAGATGGAGAGGATTTTCAACGTTATGCAATGTGCTGATCAAGAGAAGGTTCATCTTACCACCTTTCAACTAAAAAAGATGCACGTACTTGGTGGAAGGCCACCTCGGCATAACCTCAAAATGCTCAGCCCACATGGAATGAGTTTGTTACACTCTTCCGAGTGAAGTATTTTTTCAAGCATGTTAAGGAGCGGAATGCCACGAAATTTACCTCCCTAAGGTAAGGAATGATGTCTGTGGCAGAGTATGAACTTCAATTCTTTCGTCTGGCCCCTTATGCTGAACATCTATTAAGCACAGACCTCCTAAAGGCTAATCGCTTTATGGACAGTCTAAGGCCCAACTTTATTCAACAACTCGGTTCACAAGATATCTACACTTATACGGAAATGGTCCAGTGGGCGTATTTATGTGAAAGGACCTTAGAGAATATAGAGAAACTTCTAGACGGGAAAGAAGAGTCAAGCCAAAAACATGATAAGCGAGTGGAGAGAGATGTGGATGATGACGAACCCCATCACAATAAAAGATCTCGCAATGGGAACGATAATGGTAAATGGAATGGTAATGGTAATGGGAAGAGGAATGGCAATGGCAATGGCAAGAGAGCTAAAGAGGAAGAGGAGAAGCAGGTCATGACAGCTTGCTCATTTTATGAAAAATTCAGGCACTCGGCCGAAGAGTGTTGGAGGCGTCTCAGCGCTTGTCTCAATTGTGGGAGCAGGGAGCATTGCTTGCCCATGTGTCCTCTCCTAAAGGAAACCCATTCAAGGGATAACATTGGACGCGAGCGACGAGGATGACTAAACGCCATCCTGGATGGGAAAGGTAAAGCGATTGAAGGGACCATCTGGACCTAATTACATTTAGCATTACCTTAATTATTAGTGTAAATAATTAGCCATAATCAAAAGCACACTCTCCAGGAAACACATGTAATGAATTTGGGGACCAAATTCTTCTAAGTGGGGGAGGGTGTAGCACTCCATATTTTTTCTAAAAATTTTCTAGGATCAAATATAATTATTAAGTAAATGTAATTACCACTGGAGGCACCGACGGTGGCCCTTCCACATCACCTGAAGATGCCCCGGTCGAAGAAATAGGGGGCACACCCAGTCTCCCCACCAATGACCCTACAATGCTGTACATGGTGCAGCAGTACCAGTAGGAGATCAAGCTGCTGAAGAAACAACTGGGTGAAAGGAATGCCCTACCCACAACATCTCGATAGACCGAGGTTTTGCTCGAAGAACCCGGGGGCAGCAGACAATCCTCGGAAGCGACTCTGCAGGCTGCAACATTTCCACCAATCCCCAGCTATATTGGGGGCATGCCTCTGCAATAGGCATTGCACGTAGCACCAGCCCCGCCACCGATTTTGCCACCCTGAGGGTCTCGCATGGCCCCGCAGGTGACGGTACTAGCTGCTCTAGGGGCACAGCCTGCCCACCTCCACCCAGACCCGGTCAACCAGACAAGGACAGATGAAATGATGATTGATTAGATGATTTGTAGAGAAGCTGGCCTCTAGGGGCGATAAAGATCGGACCTCTTTTGAGCTGTACCAAGTACCTTACCCCGTCCATCATGCGGCCAAGAGGTTGCCTCCCAACATCAATAAACTGCCAAAGTTCAAGAAGTTCAGTGGCCAAGGCTCACCGAAAGAGCACATAGCTCACTATATCAGCCTAATGGGCAATTTGGCGGCCGACGAGTCTTACTTGCTCAAGTACTTTGGGTCCTCTCTTACAGCACTCGCATTTGAGTGGTATTCAAACTTACCAGTTGGGTCTATTAGTGACTGGCCTGACATGCAACGGAAGTTTCGAGAGCAGTTCCACGCTGCCGAAAGAGAAATAACGATGGCCGAATTATGTGCCTCCAAGTAGAGGACTGATGAAACTACTTTGGAGTATATCAGAAGATGGCAGAATCTCAGTATGAAATGTAGACGGCCACTACACCAAGAAGAAGTAGTGCAGATCTACAAATAAAATTTGAAGCGGGAAGTCCTCGAAAAGATGATCGGAATTGAAATCAGGTCCTTTGACCGACTGAACAATATAGTCGCAGAAATTGAGGCTTTCCACTCCTCTACCCCTGCGACCTCGAGCCGTAGGGTTGAATCAGCCGATAGACGGCCTCCGCCCGAAGAAGTGCGAGGAGGTAGAGACCTACCTCTCCTTTCCTAGGTCCAAGGTGGGGGAGGAGGACTCCATTTGTCATACCGTCACCCCCATAGACCCAGTTGCCATTTTAGGGGGGTTCATTCCAGACAGCAGGGAGGTTCACACATTTATAGGCCCGCGTCACATCCATCTCCTTCCCCTTATCCAGTGGGTAGTAGAGCATTGTAGGAATAAGTGTGGGTGGGATGAGGCCATAGCCAAGGCTGCGTCCATCTATTTTTGCGGTGCTATCTTGTTTCCCTCGGCCGACCATGCCCTAGACCTACCCCTTCTTAGCACTATTAGTGGCCTGTGGCAGGGTCTTTCCATTTCCCAGGCCATCCTTGCCTACCTTTATGAGGGCCTCACTTCAGCAGCCCTAGGAGGTCCGCTGTTCAGTTCTATGATTCTTTTGGAGTGCTGGATGGGGGTTAGGATGAAGCTCACCCGTAGGGAGGATGCTGACACGACTAACTGGATCTTTGGGAGCCATCCCCTCTTCTTTATAGGTGGCACCTTCAGGTTCCCTTCGCATGTTGAGTGCAGGACATCAGACATGAAGACCAGGGATGAGTGGCGACAGTACCTCAGCAGGCTGCCCCTGGAGTGGTTCGTGATGCGCCCCAGCTTCCTTCTTGATACCGACATCCGACTGCCTAGAGGGTGGGGCTTGGACTTGAGGCTCGTGAGCGATGCAGTGCTGGCGATGTATAGCCCGCACCGGTGCCATCTTCAGGTCGGGATGCCCAGGACCATCCTACCACCCTTACCCCACCTACCCGCACTGCAGGCGAGGAGGATTGGTACAGAGGAGGATGAGTAGGAGGTCAGGAGCGCCTTGATCATGTGGGAGATCAACAGGGTGTGGACTCTTCCAGCGGAGGTTGCCAAGGTGACAGAGACCCAACAGGCCTATATCAGGGCGTTGAGAGAGATATGTCTCTGGTGGGATGCCCAGCGAAGGACAGAATGATTGTACCTTTTGTCTTTTTATGATGTTTAGAGTTTCAAATTGTGAATAAATGAGTTGATTAATTTGGGATAGAACTTGAGTTTGGCTTGCGACTTTGTGACTTATAGTTCCATTTTTGTCGCGTGATGATCATAATCTTTGCTCTTCGTTACCTTTGGATTAATGTCTTGACACCTTACCATGATGGATTCTTCAAAGATTTTAGCCTATTTTGCCTCAAAATCTTAGAGCCAAATGCACAGGAATATTCTCACCTTTTCTATCCCAAACCTCCTTTCTTACCAGTTCACTTAGGAGTGTTTATATGACCGCTTTGTGAATGTTTATGCTTGGCTTGCTACACAAACAAACTGACATTGATAAATAGATGAGCTACTCATCCATCAAGCAACTAAGAGAAGTCACATATGAAAGATATTTGAATAGCATTTTGTCATCGTCAAAATCAACATGGGGCACAATACAATCTATAATCATGAGGATGCACAACCTAGCACATCTTACAATCCTCAATTTTATAATTCTCATCACAATTCTCTCAAGGGACCACGTCCTCATTCTTACGGTCTTGCCCGACCCATGGGCAATATTCAATCTCATGGTCCCTTGTCTCAATCGCAAGCCACTGTTCCCTCAGGACAATCTCCTCCCCATGACGAGAAGGTCTCTCGAATTTTGCATGCAATAGATCATCTCATCCCTCAACAAATCCAAGCCCTTAAAGCCGTTGTTGAGGGTGCATCTTATTCTTCCCATCCTCATTCCACTCCCATTCGGGTGGCCCGACACCCACCTCCCTCTCCTACACCTACTCCTCTTTGGGTGGTCCATCACCCGCTTTGTTCTATTCCTCCTCTTTCACGGCCCCAAGGCCCATATATTCCTTGCAACCTAGCCTGACCGGGTCATTATTCGGGTCATCCAGTTAACCCCCCTCCATGTCCATCTTATGTGGCCCCTCCTCCAAGGCCACCATGCCAACCCTCTATTTCTCAAGCTATGCCCTTCCAATAGGTTCTCGTTGATAAAGTCACTTCGTTGGAGGAACAACTAAAGAGGGTCACGAGCCTGCGGCCCGCTCCTCCTCTTCCTTCTCCAGTCAATTGTCTTTACGCCTTCTTGAATAACATCACTAAAATGGAGAAAGATTTGAAGGAGAGAGGAGATGATTACGGCATCAACACAAGTGAGCAAGAGCCGATAGATTTCAATGATCAAGTGGACGCCGTCTGCCCTCCACCTGTTCACCCCGTTCATCAATATGGCCATCCGCTTCCGCATCCATGTATGCAAAATCCTCCACATTACATTTCACAACCCACTAATACGTATCCACAAAGGTGTCCACTTGATCCTGACAATGAAGAGTCGACAACTGAAGAATCAAAGATGGCACGTGATGATGAAGTTTTAAAGGCACCCCTTCCAAGTTTCCTTTGCTTTCCTCTCTCTTCACTACCACCAGATGAACCCCCTGCTCAGGACGATGTCACCATCCCAAATCCAACCCCCATTTTTGAGACTTATTGGTGTTATGACAATCGGTCGATACTCCAATCACCCACATCGGTGCATCATGAGTTTTCTCCTACACCTAACACCTCTTGCCCCATCCGGCGCTTTCTTTGCACCAAATCCTCTCCTTCTACACCTCCCACTATACCTCCTTTTAGCACCACCCAATTAGTCTCCACTCCACCGGCCACCGTCGAACCCTCCACTAAACCCCCAACTCCTACACCATTAGCCTCTACAACACCGACCTCTGCCAAACCTACCACCAAGCCTTCACTAGTTTTACCTTCATTAACCTCCACTCCACTAGCCTCCGCCGAGCCCACCATTAAACCCTCTCTAATTAACGTCCTCCTACTGCCACCTCGGCCCTCCGTTACCCCTTTAACCTCAAAACCAACTACACCTACTTCACCATCTATCCCTTCACCATTACCCATAGCTAATCCCAAGCAGGGTCCACCCCTTTTTGCACTCAAGCCAACACTGTCCGCTTTCAAGCAAGGGAAGATGCTCGACGTGCTCCCTCCAATGCCTTCCATTACTCCTCCACCATCCATGGAGCCTTCCGCCTCTACTTCACCTTCCTCTACCACTCAGAATGGGTGTCCTTCTGTAAGTACTTGTGCCGAAGATGATTGAGAGTCGAGCAAGAAGGAGTTGGCCGTGGTTATGCTATTCAAGACATAAGTATTTATTTGTCAGATGCCCATCTGTGTCATTGTACAAAGCATGGTTGAAGAGGCCAAGTCCCCACTGCTGATCACTAGAAGAAAATGTCAAGATTTGATGCCGTGTAAGTCCATGCCCAAGGGCCGGGCAAGGCACCTCTTGTTCCAACCCTCCAATCTCGAACCCATTCTTCGATACAAGGGGCGAATGCCTATTTTGTTCAACACTCCTTATACACTGCAATCTTTCGGCAACATGATGCTTCCCATTCTAACTTGTCAACTCCCTTACATTATGGTTCTTCACCCTTTATGGGAGTTGTCATTTATTATTGAAGCTTTGTCATGGGTTTTGATTTTATCTATTCGGCCAATTGGCTGTACACTCTCACCGCCATAGAGGGGCAGGCATTCTTTTACTAGGGGGCCTTCCGCTACCCTATCCATCTTCCATTCTACTTCACCCACACTTCTATCTATCACCAGTATCTCTTCATGGGCCACTCCATGGGTGAGAAGGAGGATCTCATCCTCTCATCCCATGCATTCTTTGCACTCATCGTATCCATTGCATTGCATTCATATTCCTTTGCATTTTTCCTCTCTCGGGTTTTCGAACCCGTATCTTCCCCGCCTTCTGAAACCTCCGGATCCTCCACATTCCCCATCTCATTCACCTCTACCTTCGGGATCCCCGGGTCCCGACATTGGTCAGGCATTACGTCCTCTCCAATTTCCTCTCAGGGCATTGCACCCTCTCCCACTTCTTATATCCAGACCATCCATTTTCCTCTATCTGCAGGGCATCGTGCCCCCTCCAATCTCCTCTCAGGGCATCGCGCCCCTTCCCAACTCTTGCATCTGGACCCTCTGGATCTTTTTCTCTACCCCATGGTGTCTTATTCCTCCGTCACCTCCGGACCTCCCACTTTAGGCATTGCGCCCTTATACACCCTCATCCCCGGGTCCATCGGGCTCCTCACTGATTCTCCCTTGGCATCGTGCCCCTTTCCCTCTTCTTCTTTCGAAACCTCCGAACTTCCTCTTAGGGCATCATGTCCTTTCTGATTCTTTTCCTCTGGAACCACCAGACCTCCCTCTTTGGGCATCGTGCCCCTCCACACCTCCACATCCGGATCCTCCGGATCTTTCTCTTCTTCCAGGGCATCGCGCCCCTTCTCATCCCATCCCTCCAGAACCTCCAGACTTCCTCCCTTTCCTCTGATTTATCTTTCTACTCCTCCGAGACATTGTGTCCTTCACTCTTTTCCTCCTCTTAAACCATCTTTTTCTATACTGGACAACCAGAAGGCCGCGCTCCAGGCCTCCTTTCTTGCTAGTCGCCTACACCCGCGCAGGCCGACCGACAGTTTGCCCACCTGTTCGAGTTGCTTCGGAGGTCCTCTCCAGTGCTGTCGGCTTTCGTCTTCTTCCAGGAGGACCTTCACCCACTGCAATGCACCATTAGGGGAACGTCGCCCCTATCTCGACATCTGTGAAATGCCAACCGTACTGTTGGTTGTGGACCGATCGAGTTGCTATCCCGTCCATGCCGATCCGCAGCAATTTGCAGGTTCCGACGCTACATCCATTTGTGGCTTGTCAATCGACATTACACATCCACGGATTCACTGTGTGCCTTTTACCTCTCTGCAATGAGTGGGCTGTGTTTGGTTTTATTCTTTTTGCTTATGTACTAGGTGATCGTGTGACTTGGTCAGGATTCTTCCCCACGCCCCGAGCATGGAGGTATGCATCCACTACCTTCTTAGTTAGCTTGCTTATTTAGTATGGTCTCAGGATGCCGCTACTCATGAGTTTGCTAGGTTCCTACCTCGTACTTCATATTTCACTACCTCGGTGAGAGAGCGAGACTGTCCCGTGACTCATCTGAGTCATGAGTGTGGAGTTGCCTACCCTAGACTCGTCGATTTCTCAACCATGTGGAACGACGTGCTTCCCTCTTTGGGGAGCTTGCGAGCTTGTGGTTGCTTGTTTCTTTGGCATAGCTCCCTTCTTGGGAATCTTATGTGTCGAGTCGATGCCATTCGATCTATTGTCGTTGTTGGTCATAGTTGTCACTTAGTCCCGACATCATACAGAGTCTTAGCTTGCATAGCGTCCTGCATCAACTTTGGTATCAGAGCCATCAGTTGTCTAGGGTGCATTTGAGTCCACATTCTATCCCTATTGCATCATCATTTAGAGTCGTGTCTAGGCCCTTAGAGTTTTAGCCCCCCTTGTCCCTTAGAGTCTTGCATGCCCACTCGACATTGTACCAATTACCAACGCCCAATCCCAATGGCTGACCCTAGGAATGCTGCCCCTAGTGAGTTTTCCATTTAGGATGCCTGGCACTGCTGCCTGATCTGCTCCTCTTCACGGAGCGAGATGACTCACCTTCCATTCTGAAGCTCGATTCACCCTAGGATTTGCAAGAATCACCGAAATTGAGGGACACATTACTGGAAGGATAGCAGCTAATCACGTAAGTATCAAATGGACCCTTAGCTTCTTTAACCTTTTTCTACCCTTTCAAGCTCTAACAGTGCTCTTCTCTTTCTCTATTCTTTTCTTTCCCTTTTCAAAATTTAGGACTACCCACTCATCCCAGGTGCAAGGAGATTCATAAAGATCAAGTGGCTCCCTCTCCTTCTCTCCAAAATCACCATAGTCATGAGATCCTTCCTTTTTAGATGTCACCTCCTTGGCCTAGTCACTCATGCCAAGCGTTATAATGAGGTTCACCTTGATTGGGCTGCTATAGGAGCCCTCCTAGAAATCTGGCACCCACACACACATACTTTCCTATTTCCCACCTTCGAAGCCACTATACTCCTAGAGGAGACCGAGATGCTACTAGGGTTGAAGAGGTTAAAGCAAGGAGAGGAAGAAAGAACAGCGAACACGCGAGAGCAAATAAGCGGATTAGAGATGCTGGCAAGTCTCATCCCAAGCCAAAAGGTGGTAAATCAAATACGGGTCACATGAGGGATCAACCTGATGAAGCTCACAGCATGGGTCTATAAGACCTTGGGACAAGCCAAAGAAGAGGATATGGAAAATATTACTAAAGCATTCGTGATATGCCTCACGGGAGCACTTCTTTTCTCGTCGGCAGATGACTTCCTTGAAGAGGGATAGTTAAGTGCACTAAGCATGATTTGGGAAGTAAAGAGAATTGGACCGACAGTGCTAGCCTATCTCTACAGTGGACTCACCTCGGCGTCTATGGGAAGGGCCCTATATGGGTCTATGCTTCTATTCTCTAGCTGGGTGGACCTACACTTAAACTTTGATCCATGCGAGGATGCCCAAAGTGCTTCTAAGATATTCCATAAGAGCCCACTCTACTACATGATAGGTGCACTTGGTTTGAGTGAAAGGATGACAAATCGGGTGCCCAAGCTCAAGAAACAGGTGGAGTGGCGGGAATACTTCAAGATGATGTCTCAAACAATGTCCACATGTGTGTCGGGATTCCTCAAAACTCAAGACCTCTGCACTCTGCTCTCTCTAGGAGTGGAACTACGATTGATCAGTGCCACCGAGTTCATCTCCCCCTTCAGACCCCCTCCCCCGAGGATCTCTCCGGTGGAGTGCGTCCCCTCCGGCGTTGTTCGGGTCCGCGTCGGCCCGCCGGCAGCCTCATCGCCGGAGGTCCGCCGGAGGGAGCCGGCCGGGGTTCCTCTCCTCGAGCTGTGGCGCGGAGGTTCCTGTCGTGGACAGGGGAGCAGGCTTCCGCGCGGCCGGGGGAGGATCTGGAGCGGAGAAAGGGAAGATTTGCTAAAATTAGGAATTCTCAACCCTTCTCTCGAATTCGATCTGCCAAATACTTGATCCCGATCCTTTTCCCCTGTTCCGGGAAGATCTGGTTCGCTGCTGCGGGGGGATGGCTTTGGAGGAGCAGCCATCCGAGCTCTGGAGATAGCATTTGCAGAGATCTCGGACTAGGCGTCTCCCTTTCCCCCTGGATCCGCGTCTCGTCCGGAAAGCAGATGCTTCTTCGGAGATGAGGAGCAGCGGCTAGGGTTCCGAGCTCGGGCGCGAGGAATGACCCAGGGAATGGAGAAGCTGGGAGAGACGAGCGAGGACGACGAGGAGGAGCTGGACATAGATGTGAAGGAAGAGGAGGAAGACGACGAAGAGGACGATGACGACGACGAAGACAAAGCCCAGGCCGGCGGCGGCAGGGGCGCCTACGGCCGGGCGATGGTGGTCGGAGGGGTCCCCGCGGACGCGCATCCGGAGCGCGGCAACAGATTCCTACAGCAGCAGCACCCCCAGCTGGGCGGCGGCGGTGACGCCGACCACCACCAGCAGCAGATGATGATGATGATGATGGGGGCGGGCGGCAGCGGGGGGATGCGGCGGTGCCGGCCCAAGGAGGAGAAGGAGCGGACCAAGCTGCGGGAGCGGCACCGGCGGGCGATCACCGCCCGGATCCTCTCCGGCCTCCGGCGCCACGGCAACTACAACCTGCGCGTGCGCGCCGATATCAACGAGGTCATCGGCGCCCTCGCCCGCGAGGCCGGCTGGACCGTCCTCCCCGATGGCACCACCTTCCCTTCCCGCCCCAACAACTCCCAGGTGCGTCCCAGCCGGGCCTTGCTCCCCCTCTCCTCCTCCATCACCAACAGCCCCACCATCTCCTCCTCCTCCTCCTCAGCTTCCCCTGGAAGCCCCGAAGACAAGAAATTGAAACTAAGAACATAAAAGTATGTAAGAAAAGATTTAAGACAGGCTAAGCCAAGCTAAGTTCTTAAAAACAATAACAACAATAATAAAACCCCCAAATTACACATCAAAAACTCCTCAAACAAACTCTACGTAACCCATCCGTCCCAAAGAGGACTCCCCCCCACATTATAGGACCCCTTTTTATAGGGCCCAACTAACCACTTTACTTATCATGTGAACACTTTGACATTTTATTGCAGTTTTTGTTGAAAACTTAAACCTCTTTCTACCCACTTTGAAGAAATTTAGTGAAAAAGTTGGCTGGCCACCCTCTCTCTTCTCTTCTCACGTCGGCCACCTGTCTACATGCGTTGAAGCTTCAACGTCACTCCCGCTATCACTAACCCACGTTGCATGGAGAGCCTGCCAACCTGTCGACCTTTCTCCTCTGCTTTCTCCTCTCGCTGCGGCCGCATGCGTTCGAACGCCCGAAGCCGCCCGCCATTCGCCACGCGAGACATGCCTGCCAGCCTTTTCCGCATGTGTAGAAGTCTTCCTGATCGTTCTCGAAGCCACGTGGAGAGCCCATTGTGGCTTGGCTGCGTCTACCCGCCAACCTGCCTCCGCCATGTAGCCCGCCATGCAGCCCACCATGCAGCCCAAGTGGCTGAATGCCTACCGATGTGAACCCTGTGTGAAGGCCCGCCTACCATTGCATGGCTGGCCACCGAGCATGCCTTGCTTTACTGCCATTACCAGTTGACCGCGCACCCCACCGAAGTTGCTGGCCTGTGACACGTGAAGCCTTTTCTTTGGCTGCATTTGCCTGTGCTGATCGCTAAAGGCCAGCTGTGCCATGTGAAGACTTTGTTGCTGTGTTGACCGAAGCCATTTTTTGCGTGCCTATTGTGCCGCGTGTGAGTAGCTTATGCCTTTGCCCTTGCATTTGAAGCCTTTCCTGCCATGCATGTTGAAGACTTTCATTATATGCACGTTGAAGATTTTCCTTACGTGATGCCTTGGGTGCATTATATATATATATATTTTGTTGTCCCTATGATTCTCGTATGGACAAGAAGGGGGGTTGAATTGTCCCCGCCAAGCATGATGGTAGTTTTTAAAATTAACACAACAAATAGTGAAGCCACACTTGGATTAAGTGTGGGGTGGACGTAGATCTCTAGACAGAGATCGAACCACCTAAAAACCCTTTGCCTTGTGGTTGATTGATTTACTTTCTGTTCTTCGCTTAGATGAATGCATAAGGGGCATTTTCTTATTTGATCTTTAGTGCATCCCTCTAATTTGGTGGTAGCTGTTTTGCATTTTATATTCCACACTCTTAAGTTACTTTTAATTGGCAATGAATTGGGGTAGATCTATTCACCCCCCTCTAGATCCGGCTTTACACGTTCCAACACTTGGTATCAGAGCCTGACTCTTTGCAAGGGCTTAACATCCCAAAGAGATCAGCCAAATGGATGCTAGAGGACAGACGGTAGAAGGCCACTCGACAAGTAAGCCTCCTTACTTTGACGGTTCTAACTACTCATGTTGGAAAAATCACATGCAGGTTTTTCTTCGTGCGAAAGACTATGAGATCTGGAAGGTTGTGAGCAAGGGATCATTTGAGCTCCCTGGGGATGAAGAATTGTGAACTAAAGAGCAAATTCGAAGATCAACTTTGAATTGGAGAGCCATCAATGCGATTCAATGTGCTCTTCATCCCACAGAGTTTTCCAGAATATCTTCATGTTCTGTAGCAAAGGAAATGTGGACTAAGAGATAATCTACGAGGGTACCTCTCAGGTAAGGGAAATGAAGGCTAACATGCTTATTTCAGAATATGTGGCCTTCAAGATGAAATCAGATGAGTCCATCACTGAAATGTACGCCAGGCTAATGGTGATCACTAATAGCTTAAGAAGCCTTGGTAAGTGTTACAATGTGTATGAATTAGTTAGAAAAATTCTTAGATCTCTGACTCTAATTTGGCACACTAAGGTCACTGTAATGGAGGAGTCCAGGAACTTATCCACAACAACTGTGGATGAATTGATTGGTTCTCTCATGACCTATGAGTTGAACCTTAAAATGGTTGATGAATCTGACAGGAAGAGGAAATCTCTCGCTCTGAGAGTTACTTCTAGCAGCAAAGGCTCATCTAGTGAGCACATCTCTACTAGTTCAGAGGAGGATCCAGATGAATTTGCAATGTTTTCCAGGAAATTTAAAAAGTTTCTGAGAAAAGAAGGAAGAGGAATTAGACCCGAACCACACAATCACCTGACGAAGTCAGATCGAACGCACCATGGGCTTCCGTGAAGCCCGAATAAATCGTCACCTCGGTGACTGACACGTCCACGCACTTAATAAACCAAATAAACCTGTCTCAATAAAACCACCCAAACAAACGAACAGAACGTTCCGAACGAATCCTAAAGTGCGTCCACAACTGACCTCGAGTACAGCCACAGAAAGAGCCAACTCAGAAAGGTCACGACGCACAAGAAACGCTGAGAGTCACGTGCCACGCGATGGGAGCACCTCCAGAAGAACAGCCAGCTGCGCCCACTGACGACTTATGCTGCACCACATGTATCGAGACTACAACACCACTCCGAGGGCGGAGTCTCTGGTACGCACTGTCCGAACTAGAACAACGACCAAGTTACAAGTACTAGACAGGGGAACACCCGTCGGCGTCAGTCCAAGCCCCTGACCACGTGTGCACACGCTGGCTCTCGCCTAAGCCAAGCCTCTAGCTAGTATTCCCCCCCTAAGCACGCTACGGTGCAAGCCGGGAGCCCACGGAACTAGCTTAAGAACTGTTTCACGGGACCACCCTCCACCACTCCAGAGGTGGGTCGACAACTGAAAGTCGAGGGCGACGAAAAGGGGGGCTCACGAGACACAAAGGACTCAAAACACAAGTGCCAAAGTACAGACAGATATTCATGCACTGACACCTGTACTTCAAAGCACCAATGGCAGCACCAGCAACTGCCGACAGACTCAGGACAAGGTAACTAGACCTACAGGCGCAACGATCCCTGAGTCGGGTGACTCGAAGGCAAGATCGTCACAAGCAGCGGGACAAGTCACCAATCGGTCTAATCCTATGCCAGAAGAAAATGACACACTCTGCGAGAAACAACAGATGAAGACCTGAGGGAACACCGAACACCCTCAGCATGCCAGGACGCGCGGACCAAGGCAGGATGATACCTCGAGACATCCAGAACCAATGTGTGGCGACCCAAGATCCGAGTACCAGAAAGGAACCGGCGTAACTCGAACCTCGACCCGCCGCCCACGACCCCGAAGACTCGAAAGGGCTAAAGGATAGATGTGGTGTACATAGAAATAGGAAATAAAGTAGGACAACAGATATAATCCTCCTTCCTCCACAAACCAGCATGCCCCCATCAACACTAACCCAAGCCACCTGCATCCCACGCCCCAGCCCCCTCCCCCTCTGCAACCTAGGCTCACCCACCCCTGCTCCGTGCGTCCACAGCTAGCCCGGAGTCGCTCCGTCGACGCTACGTCCTCCCGTGGATCAAGAAGTCCCGTCTGCTGTTCTCTGCATCCAGCCTGCAGTAGTGGTCACGTTTGCAGAGGCTACCCCAGTGTCCACTGTGTGAACCAGCCAAAGTTATCTTCTGTGGAGTCGTACGTCGTCGAGCCAGCTTCATTCCAGAAGTGGTCCTGCTGTGATCCGACCTCGGCTCCATTCGTGCCGTCCATTCTCGTGCAACTGCACCAGACTCGGGTCTGATCCTGAGTTCCATTTGGTAGCAACTCCACCACCCACCCCTGCGCGAATCAGTCTGAGCTCTCTTCACGAGTCCTCTCCGAAGCACAGACATACCAGAGGTGGTCCCGCCTGCTTTCGACAATGTCTCCATCCAAGGCGTCCATTCTCCCTCAGTCACGCTAGACGCGGAGTCCTCTGTTCGCCCAGGACAAGCTGCTATCAAGTCGGCCCTAACACCCCCTCCTCCTCTCTATTTCAGGTCAGAAGGTCTTCAGAAAAGTTGCATCTTTCAATGATACGGAACCAACGCAAGTGGTCTTGTCCTGATCCGATGACGGCACTGGAAGTTCCACCACAGCTATCGGTGACTGGTCCAGCTATTCATCCAGAAACCTGACGCCGGCCATTCCTATGACCACGTCCAGCGAGGTGATCAGACAGCCACCATCTTTTGAGGGCTCATAGATCTCCCACCCAGCGACATCCATGACTTGGTCCTGTCGTGTTTGGAGTTCTGCAGCGTCCGTACCGACTGACGCACCACAACTGCGCCAATCAGTCATGCGTGGCAAAACTACACTGGCCAGCCGCAGCGGCCGTCGTCTCCATCCAGTGACATTAGCTCGACTCCAGACCTTCAGGCGTCCTTCGGCATCCCTCGACCTTCGTCCAGGAGTTGGCTGCACCTCGATCGGACATCCGAGCTTGGCGTACGGTCGATAGTTTATTTCCCCTCCCCGCGATCCCCCCTCCTGCGCGAGGGTAGTCATTCCATCTATTTTCAAGGAATGAGTTAATCCACTTTAATCCTATCCAACTCGGGTTGAGAAAAAAAATATCAAACAGAAAATAACTCACCCGACCCCAATTAACTCACCCTAATCTGACTTAACCTATTACCAAAGTGGCCCTATAAAATTTATTTTATAAATTTTCACCTTGCCAACCCCCAAGACGCACCCCCTCCTATCATACTCTGAGTCGCCACCAGCTGCCCTTTATTCTTATCTTCTCTTCTCCTTCCCCTGTTCCAAGCTGCCGCCGTCCCCAGCAACCCGACAGTCTTCTTCTTCTTCTTCCCCTGCTCGAGTCGTCACCATTCTTGGCTCCCCTCGGCACCCCGCCGGTCTTCTTCTTCTTCCCTTGCTCAAGCGGGCCATCACCTCCGCTAGGCCGTCAGCGGACTTGACATCGTATCGTGTAACTTGACATCGTATCGTGTGCGTACTATCATGTCATGTGCCAACTTTACGCTGGTATGATCCGACACATACGATATTTATCGTACCAAATCGAAAAGTCCAATCCTGTCATAACATATCTCATGGCAAAATGTTTTACAGTCACGTTTTTCGACTTGTGATTTTCATCTCATATTAAACATAAAAAATATTACTTCATCGCAAGAAAGGTCGAACATAATTTACATAGATTAAGATACAGATAGATGTTGGAGCGTTTTTGTGACAATGCTTGAGTTGAATTACTGACATCAGATAGGTGTAGGCTCATATGGTTATGGTAGTTGGATTATATCGTTTCAGTTCTTGAATTAGTTATCCAAGGGGATGACCTGTCAAAGTATGTGGCAGAGCTTCTCTGACTGATTGTAATAGTTCCTATAAATAGTGGAGAGCTACAAAGGGAAGGGATAGTTCGAAGGCCCCATCAATTTCCATGTTCCCTACTTCCTGTTACCTCCTAGTTCTCCTAACCCTTTCTTCTGTTAGTTTATAGTGGTAGTTCCATCTTCCACTACGGAGGACCTCGCCCAGGGGAAATTAGCAACGACATTCTTGGAGGATCCTGCTCGGGTTCTTAGGAGGCGTCGTAACAATTTGGTGTCTGAGCCCGCCCTGGGCCCTTCATCGTCTCAAGCGGCTATGGCGAATGATGCGTTGTACAACTGCAGGGACGCCACTCCTGGCTCTGCACGTGCAAATTCTAGTATCCGCGACACCAACCCCCAGCCCTAAAGAGTGCGTGGGATGAACTCTGGGAACAGTGAGTAGACCCACGAATTGAAGAAATGAAGCGGGAACACATAGCGGGCCTGCCGTGGGAATTGATGAGTGCTCACGTCTCTGAGCTTCTTGTAAATTAAACAAAGAACAGCCGGGCATAGGGACAGTTTGATCCCCCACGCCATCTAACATGTCGGGTAGATGGCGTCTGATCGAATGGCTGTTTCGTCCCCATATGGCATGGCAAACGAGCACAGCTAGTATGTCAAATAGGCTGCGTAGTGAGTCAGTGGATCGACTGCCATTGGGTTTGGCCCACTCCGACGCCCCTTGGACGGGATCTTCACATCCGTCTTGGGCTTGGCACGCTTCTTACGAGCAACAGCGGTGCCAACGCATGGAAAATCTTCATACTGTTTCAGCCCGTCATAGAAGTACTACAACCATAGGGCCATCCTGACCCTCTTTCGATCTCCACGACGAGGTTGCTTCTCACCATGGGCCAACTGGTACAGCATCCGGTATGCCTTCATGAGATACCGGTATGAATATCCCAGAGAATAATAGCCTTCCCCGTTGGTTTCATCTTTAATCATGTTAGGGACGCAAACTTCTTCGTAAGGCTCCCCGTCGAGAGGCAAGCCGCTGAGCTGGCTGAGACTTCATAAGTCTAATGAGGTCTCGCCCTCTGCAGTGTAGAACGTGTTGGTCTCTGCACTGAATAGCTCTATCATGCCGCAGCAGAGACCCTTGGAGATGGGATAACCGTAGCGGGAGGCGTAGACGCTATGATAGATGCCATCCCAGACGAGGATCGGGGCGTAGTTGAATAGCACATATTCTATGAACTCTACGGCCCCTTTCCTGAAGCTGTGCGCATCTTGGAGCTTCAATTCCCTAAACCAGCCCAGCGCTAGCTCGTGCTTGAATCTGATTACCAAACAGTCTAGAATGAATGGCTCCTCCCTATAGCCCCACTTCAGCGGAGCCAAGAACAGACCAGAGCGGTGCTGCTCTCCTTGAACTCACCCGGCGGCCATGTCCCATTTGGCCGGAACGAAGCAGAGAGGGATTCATTCACCCCCCTCTGAATCCATCGCACCTATCCCATCAAATTCAAAAAAGGAGACCTAGTGATAGTCAAAAGAAAAGAAGTGATGGCCTCTAACCTCAAAGAGAAATTGGTTGAAAACTGGGTTGGACCATATGTCGTCTGCCAAGTATATGAAGGGGGTGCCTACGTCCTAGTAGATCACAAAGGAGTCATCCAGTTCTCTCCCCTTAATGGAAAACATATAAAGCTGTATCACACAGCTCAGTCGACATCCCTGGAATGATCAAAACTCACCTTAGTCTAGTGGCACTCTGCCCTGGCCGAGCTCTACTCATCTTGGTCTAGTGGCATTCTGCCCTGGCCGAGCTCTACTCACCTTGGTCTAGTGGCACTCCGCCCTGGCCAAGCTCTACTTATCTTGGTCTAGTGGCACTCCATCCTAGCCGAGCTCTATCCACCTTGGTCTAGTGGCATTCCGTCCTGGCCGAGCTCTACCCACCTTGGTCTAGTGGCGTTCCACCCTGGCTGAGCTCTCCTCACCTTGGTCTAGTGGCATTTCGTCCTGGCCGAGCTCTACCTATCTTGGTCTAGTGGCACTCCGTCCTGACCGAGATTTATCTACCTTGGTCTAGTGGCACTCTGCCTTGGCTGAGCTCTACCTATCTGGGTCTAGTGGCACTCCGTCCTGACCGAGCTCTATTCACCTTCGTCTAGTGGCACTCCGCCCTGGCCGAGCTCTACCTATCTTGGTCTAGTGGCACTCCACCCTGGCCGAGCTCTATCTACCTTGGTCTAGAGGCACTCTGCCCTGGCCGATCCCTCCTCATCTTGGTCTAGTGGCACTCCACCCTGGCCGGGCTCTCCTCACCTTGGTCTAGTGGCACTCCATCCTGGTCGAGCTCTACCCACCATGGTCTAGTGGCACTCCGCCCTTGTCGAGCTCTAAAATATATATATAATAACACATACGATACCACCATTGCGGGCCTTACGTCCGAATCGGTGGCAACTCTTCCTTTGCGTTAGCATTACCTTCTTGCTGACAAATAAACCCTTTTCGGCGCAAGACTTTGTGTCCCAATCGACTGTCATATCAAGACTGCCATTGTGGGCCTTACGTCCAAATCGGTGGAAATTCATCTTTTGCGTTAGTAATATCTTCTTGCTAACGAATAAAACCCTCTTCGACGCAAGACTTCGCGTCCTAGCCGACTGTTATGCAACATCCCCGATGGACCTTATGTCTGAATCGGTGAAAATTCATCATTCGCGTTAGCTTTACCTTCTTGCTAACGAATAAACCCCTTTTTCGGTGAAAGACTTCGCGTCCTTGCCAATCCTGCAACAAGATCGCCGCCAAGGGCCTTACGCCTGAGCCGGCTAAAGCTTCCCCTTTGCGCTGGCATTATCCCTTCGCCGACAAATAAACTACTTTACTGACACAAGGCCTTGCACCTAAGTCAGTAACTGTCTACCATCACCAAGGGTCAATATCACATTTTGACCTGGCAGCATTCTTCTACCATGTGTTCAAAAAAAAAATGGGGCTTAAAATAGAGGTGCCCCGCCGACCTTGTTCCTACATCAGGACAAGGGCAAAAATGGCTATAACCCAGTTGTGACGAAAACCCGTAAGGACATTGCAGGCAAAATCGGGTACCCCGCCACGTGAAAACTCGCAAGAGCTCGTGGGCAAAAGTAAGAGGGGGCTGGCTTTGGTGAAAACCCGAAAGGGCGCTTGAGTCGGTAATGTGGTAATTTTAAAAGTTCCACTTTACCCTCATCCTAATGAAACTCTGAATAGGACAATCACCACAAAGTCCCGCCAGAGATCCTTTTCTACAAATTGTCATTGACCCTTGTCACCATCAGCAAGACCGGTCGACATTTTCCTTAACTTGGACCTTTCATCCTTGTTAACAAACAAACCTTCCCCTATCCGACCCTTGTCATCATCGGCAAGATCGGTCGACATTTTCTTTAACTTGGACCTTTTGCCCTTGTTAATGAATGAACCGTTGCTTTGACATTTAGCCAATGTCGATGAATAAACCCGCGTTCGACCCTTGTCATCATCGGTAAGATCGGTCGACATTTCCTTTAACTTGGACCTTTCATCCTCGTTAATGAATAAACCTTTGCTTCGGCATTTAGCCAATGTCGATGAATAAACCTGCGTTCAGCCCTTGTCATCATCGATAAGATCGGTCGACATTTTCTTTAACTTGGACCCTTCGTCCTCTTTAATGAATAAGCATTTGCTTCGGCATTTAGCCAATGTTGATGAATAAACCCGTGTTTGACCCTTGTCACCATCGGCAAGATCGGTCAACATTTCCCTTAACTTCGACCTTTCATCCTTGTTAACAAGTAAACTTTCGTTGCTTCGGCATTTAACCAATGTCGATGAATAAACCTGGGTTTGACCCTTGTCATCATTGGCAAGACCGGTCAAACTAATAAACCTTTATCTGTGTCAGCTTCATCCCATAACTTGAGCAAAAAAAATGATGATAAAAAAATGACAATGAAAAGGAGGCTTAAAATAGAGGTGCCTCGTCGGACTTACTCGAATATCATGGAGTAAGGACAAGAATGGCTATAACCCAGCTGCGGTGAAAACTCGAAAGGGCACTGCAAGCAAAATTGGGTACCCTGCCACGTGAAAACCCGAAAGGGCGCGTGGGCAAAAGCAAGAGGGGGCTAGCTTCGACGAAAATCTGAAATGGCGCTTAAGTTTGTAATGTGATAAAAAAAATGAATGGTGACGGAACAATGAGGTCGTATCCTCGTTTATCATTCAACTTCTACAAACTACTATCGACCCTTGTCATCATCGGTAGGACCGGTCCACTTCTCTCCTTAACTTGTACCTTTCGTCCATGTTGATGAACAAATCCTTGCTTCGGCATTTAACCAATGTCGATGAATAAACTGTCTCGACTCTTGTCATCATCGGCAGGATCGGTCGACTTCTCTCTTTAACTTGGACCTTTCGTCCTTGTTGATGAACAAATCCTTGCTTCGGCATTTAACCAATGTCGATGAACAAATCACCTCGACCCTTGTCATCATCGACAGGACTAGTCGACTTCTCTCTTTAACTTGGACCTTTCATCCTTGTTGATGAACAAACCCTTGCTTCGGCATTTAACCAATGTCGATGAACAAACCGTCCCTGACCCTTGTGACCATCGGCAAGGCCGGTCAGTACTCTTTAACTCAGACCTTTCACCCTTGTTAATGAACAAACCCTTACTTCGACACTCAACCAATGTCGATGAACAAACCCTCTCTGACCCTTGTCACCATCGACAAGACTAGTCAGTACTCTTTAACTTGGCGTCCGACGAGGAGCACGACGTATCGTCGACACCGCCGGACTACGGAGTATCTCCGTAATTTAGGGTTTATTGACCCTCCAACTGTCCCCAACCACGTGTGCACACACAGACCGTACGTACTAGGTCTGGCCTCTAATTGGTTTTCCCCTCAGCCGGACTCTGGCTGCTACACGTGGGGCCAGATGGAAACCAGTCTAAAAATCGTGCTCAGGGTAGCCCCTCTACCACTCTCTGGTGTGCCAGTACACGCGTACCAAAGGCTACGACTAGTGGAGTGTCTCTGAAGGAGTAGACTCTCAAGCCATGGAAAATAACGTCCGAACCTGACAAAGTACGGGGACCGTCCCACGTACCAGCACCGTCGCACGGTGACCACAGTCGGAGAATAAACGTGATTGCAAACCACCTGGTGCAGTCCATAGCATGGCAGTCCTACCCAGGAGCACCACAGGCTCTGACGGTCTACTGTTGGGCCTTCACAGCAGTCTAACGGCCCAACACAAGGGCATCAAGCCAATGGTGCAAAACACATGGTGACGCGCCAACCCTGATGTGTCACAGTCCCTGACGCGCCTAACCCAGTGCATCAGGAGACGAGTAGAAAAAAGTTGTGACGCGCACCACTCAGGGTGTCACAGTCTCTGACGGACCACCTTTGGTGCGTCAGGAGACATGATGAAATCACCTGTGACGCGCACCCCTCGGGACATCACAGCCTCTAACGGTCCTACATAGGAGCGTTAGCGTGATGGGCAGTGTCAGCTCTGATGCTCCCTCACTGGGGCGTCACAAGGCTCTGACGCCCCACCCTAGGCGTGTCAGAGGCCTTAACCCCCCAACGGTCAGAAACTCAATAGTCAGAAAACCATAACGGTCAGATGCCAATGGTCAGATCGTCACTCTGACGGTCCAACCTAGGCACGTCACACGCCCTGGCAGTCTATCGTGGGACCGTCAGGCCCACAAGCCACCAAGTTGGCAAAGCAGCGTCCTGTGACGCACCCACCATGGGGCGTCACAGTCTGTGACGCACACACTCTGGGGCGTCACAAGCTGTGATGGTCACTAGAAGAACCGCTACACCGTTCCGATGGAGAACTGGCGGGAAATGGCCAAAAATACCAACCACGATAAAATCTTGAAAACTCAAATTAATGCTGAGAATGAGACTTAGCCATATTAATGCACAACTATACTCATTAAATACTTAAAAAATAATGAATGTGATGCAAATTATAATATGAAATACAGCACTTATCAGTGGATATTCTTGAACAAGTGGCTCCTTAGAAGGATGAGCATCATGAAACCATAGAGTTTTGTCCCTTGGCACAAGCAGCATGAGATATGACAATTCTACTCGGCGATCAACTGTGAAGCACAGCTCCCTTGACAGAAGGGCGGGCTAAAACTAAGGGAGATCAATGCGCGGCATTGACATGGCCGGCTTACCAATGAACCGAGGGAGATTGCATAGGATGTGCAAAATGTCCTTTGAAAATACAGGAGATACGGTAAATTACCTCTTGAATATAGAATGTATGATTTGCTTGGCGGTCGTATGAGTTAGCTTAGTACGGGAAATGAACCTCTCTTGACCAGTGAACTGAATAGCGTTGAAGCGAGAGGTGATTACAACATCAATGGCAGAATCTCCGGTAAGCAATGAGATTGCCACCGGCCTCGCTTCAGAAGAAATTAGCACCAAGACAAGGGAACTCTTCTTGACAACTGTCTTTGGAAGCATAGGCTTATCAACCCCAAAATAGCTCGGGGCCAAGACACAGATCGACATGCGACAGATAAAATCTTGAATCTTGAATTGAACCGCCAGTACTGAATCACCCTGACTCAACTCCTTGTCTCCCTAGGGACCAGACCCAAGGGGCACCAAAGGCGATGCACACCGGCTCCATGGGGTGGAAGTAAGTGGAGGAGAAGTGGAGGGCTCGGAAGATGTAATAGGCAATGGGGATATAGTGGTAATGAGAGGCATGGATGGAGGTGGAGGTAAAGATGGCAAAGGTAAGGTGATAATGATAGGTTCATGTGAAGGTGGAGGTAAAGGCAAGGGCTAAGGTGAAGATGTGAGTGGGGGTAGAGGCGAAGGTGGAGGTGTAACTTGCTCAGGCTCGAGCAAGGAGGGAGATGGAGGAAGAGGTGGCGAAGGTGATGGTAGTGGGGGTCGTGGAGATGATAATGCGAGCAATGGGAGTAGTGGAGATGGTAATGGTGATAGAGAGGGTGAAGAAGAGGAGGAGACCAAAGCAGGGCTGCTCGCCCTAGACTTGCCCGACAGCCATGTCCCATCGAGCCGGGGTAAACTGAGGTGCTCGCACTAATCTATCCTCTGTCAGCAGCACTGCTTCGATTCCCAGGACGGGCTTCCATTCCCTGACCTCTCCCACCAGGTACATTGGAATGCTTCGGGGGATGCTGTACAGTAAACTGTCCTGAGACTGCAGGATGGCCCGCTCAGCTTCCCTCATAACTCGGAGGTCCCTTTTCTCCCGGTGACTAAAATGCTTCAGGAAGTGGATCAGGTGCTTATCCTTCGGGTAATCCTTCTTGTAGTCCCCCGCGGCCCAGTTAAAGGTGAGTCAGCCCTCAGCCCGGACTAGCCTGCGGAAGTCCATAGTCTCGGTATCAGAACCTGACGACTCGGCCAGTGCAGTAATCTCCGCATGCTCCCGGTCTAGGTCTTCAACGTTCAGCCACATGACAGTCGGGACCATGGGCAGAGGAGCAGACGTGACATCGACAGCAGTAGGAGTAGAGGAACCACTGGGAGCAGCCATTTATCTACAAGGTGCAAGAAATCTAAGGTCAGAACAAGCCACCGGCAAAGAAAAGGAAAGAAAATTATGAACGGGCTATGCTACAGTTAAAATGAACAAAACGTTGATAATTTCTGATGAAATTTTGGTAGAGTTTCCCCTAGGCCGAGGGCGTAAGGGGAAAGCATGGGTGCGCATCCACAAGGAGTGACGGCCCCAACAAAGTCACGATGGATCCCGAGGGTGACACCGGAAGTTCCTCCGGTTGAAGCAGTCTTCTCCCCCTTCACCGGTGCACTCCCTGAAGTCTCAGCCTGGCATGCCCCCTAGGGCCTCTATCCGGCACACTCCCCAGTCACATTTGCCCGGCACACTCGAGGTGGCCTTCCCCGGTACACCCCAGTCGCGTCTGCCTGGCACACCCGCGGTGGCCTTCCCCGGTACGCCCCCAGTCGCGCTGGCCCGGCACACTCACAGTGGTCTCTCCCCGGCATGCCCCCTGGCGATTTCACCCGGTACACCTGAGTGCTTCCCTCTCCGGCACACTCATGCCCCCCTTCCAACGGCACAGTCGTGCCTCCTCTCCCCGGGCACACCCTGTGCCCTCGCAGCATTTACCCTCATGGTTGAGTGTTCTTACGTGAGTTACTCGAGATTAGTAGGTCTAGGTCATTAGCCGACCTTGTTTGCCGACTCATGGGACGTGCGGGTGTGAGTAATTCAGGCTGATTTTAGTTAGTTTATGTCAGACCTTGTGCCACAGCTTGAGGCTGTATTCTACTCAAGTTTTGAGTACGTGCGAGGGCACTCGATGGTTTTCGTGAGACTTTGGGTTTATTATTTTGCCATAGTACTATCCCGTGGGCATTTCGTGGATGGAATCAGTGAGGATAGCTGGTGCGTGCAATGCTCATATAGTAGAGGCAAGGATAGCCTAGAGCATAAAGTGCCTTGTTTAGGACAAATGTATGTCACTGATGGATGCAGGGGTGCATACCCTGTGTCAGGTTATAGGACACAGCCGTGCTGATAGGTGCAAAGGCACGAACCCTAGCCAGTCCCAGGGAGAGGTGTATGTGTGTATCTCTGCCACTTGAGTACAAGGTGTGGGCCGTCTGCGTGAGGCGTAAGAGATGATCAATTGAGGTAGAGATGCTGACAACGTTGTCACGGTCCTCCCGGTAGTTAAGGCAAAGCTTACACGATGGTGAGATCGTGGCTCCTCTCTCGGTTCTTGACTGAGGTTTCTCCGGCATTGAGGCTATAGTTGTAACGACCCAAGAGATTCGGATATTGATGTACCGATAATATCGATATACCCATACCAGGAACTCGGGGAAGCCACCCAAGAGGCTGATGAGGCCCCTAAAGGGTTGGAGGAGTTTGTCGAGGGGTTGCATAACGAATTGGAATTACAACGCGTAATATTAATCATAGCAACAAAATTAACATTAATGCGGAAGCAATTTAAATATCAGAGTCGTAAAATATATACAATAGTCTAGATTTACAAATAAACAAGTCCCACAACTAACAGAAGGAGTCCAAATGTACAACTACATGGGGCATACCCCGGTCAAAAGTATAAAAAGATAGACCGACTACTGCTGGCACTCTACGGACAGACGTCAAAATCACGTGAAGCTCCAGGAGACGGCGGTAGTGGCTCACCTAAAAGTAGGAAGGGTGAGTCACAGCCAGACTCAGTAGGGGTCACGCGGATCCCTACCTCGCAACTAAACGTTCAAATCGTCATACGACCTTAGTGAGCCGTGGTGGCTGCTTTATCCCGAGATAATGAAATGTGGGGGATCCAGTATTCTTTACAAGGTGACCTGAGGCTTTAGCGGCCCGAGTGGACCCATCGTTGACTTTCAGTTGACTCCTTTGGGCACATAATTATCCCCGAATAATATTTTAGACGTCAACAAATGCCCCCTAGCCACGGACGCTGTGAGTGAGGAATGAGCGGAGCGGGGCCCGCGGATGTGCTTGCTTTATCGGGGCTTTGACATGTGGGGCCCATTTTGTTCAGCCTCCTTGAGTCGGTGATGGGCTTTTCCTTATTGAGTCAGTGCCGTGCCATGGGCTGCCTGAGCTGGCAACGCTGTGATTCGGCGATGGTCACGGCTTTGACTCGGTGGTGGCTTGCTCCCTGATTCGGTGGCTAGTTTGCCCTTTGATTCAGTGGCGAGCTTCCCTCTTTGATTCGATAGCGAGCTTGCGAAAGGGCAGAGCGGTGAGTCAGTGGCGACGGCACCGGCTCACCCTCCCCCTTCTTTTCTTCTTAAACCCCCTCACAGGGTTTCTCAACCCTTTCATCTCTTCGCCATCATCCCTCTTTCAACAGTCAATCTCCTCTCCGACGGTGGTGAGGGTACCTTCACCAGCGACGGGAGTTCCTCCTTTGGTGGCGGTGGTCCCTTTCTTCTACGGTGAGGGCCTCTCCTCCAACCGATGAGCCTTCCCCCTTCTCTCTTTTCACCGAGCATGGTGGAGGCGGTGGGTGCTCCCCTTTCCTTTCATCGTTGAGGCCAATGAGGGTCTGGGCCGACAAACGAGTGGTGGGCCGTTCACCTTCCCCCTTTTCTCTTCACCACAGATTGATGCGAAATGGTGGCCATTGCCACCCTCTCCTTTGTGAACGACGGAAGTGAGAGCCGATGAGCTTTTCCCCTTTTTTTCACTGTGGACTTTTAGGTTGGTAGCATCGTGGCAAGGCAGCAAGGGACCGAATCCCTATTCATTTGGCTTTCAAAGGGGCTCACCCTTCTTCACTTAATGGCTTCGGGGAGGTTCCTAGTAGGCTAACCCTCGGAACTGGCATTCCCCGTTGTCCATTTGGCCTAGGTGTATCACCTCCGGCTCTGTCTCCACGGGTGCGAGGGCTTACAGAGGTCTTAGACAAAGAAACTCCAATCCAAAGAGACGGAATGCTCAATGGAGGGAACTTCTAAGTCCAAGAAGGGGTACGGATCCTAAGAAGTGTAGAGGGAGGAGGTCCCTCAGCCAAATGCGATGATGCAACAGTAGATGATGTCCTCAATATGGCAAAACAGCAGTATCAACAAAGCATTAATGATAACTATGGTGAAAGCAAGACTGTAGATTTAGGCAGCCACAATGAACAGCAATGATATATGCTCAATGGTAGCGATGCATACACGAATCACAGGTGAAAAGGTAAGTCTATGCATAGAAAGTGAATGGAAGCGGATATCAGGTAATGACAGTAACAGCAATAAACAATATGAGTAGACCCGAGGGACAGCAGGTGAAGATGGTGTCAAAAATCTCAAAGAACACAACGGTAGCAAGATGGCCAGTCGGCCCCCAGGAGACTAATGCAAGCACACAACAATCTGGGAAGTGTCACGGGGTGTGACTGAAGAATAGGCAAATGGCATCTAGATGGCAGGATGCTAACAGAAATGGCGTCTGCCCTTATGAACACTGATCAAATTTTTTTTAAAATATGAATATGAAAACAGCGTCTCCCTTTGGAGACGCAGATAGCAAATAATACAAAAATGCAAATAAGAATAACATCCTCCTGGGAAGATGCAGATCACTCAAATTAGAGATAATGGAAGATGGTAAATGAAATAGCGCCTCTCCCTAAAGGCGCTAAAACAAATGAGCGTCTAGGATGTTGGACGTCAATTCTCAAAGAGCAGAAGAAAAACACACAATCAATCAACAACCGATCAAGCAAAAGTCTCACAGACAGATCAATCAAAGCGGAGTGCACGCAGTGCACAATGGGAATAAGGGAAAAAAAGTCTGCCATGTGGGGCAAATGGGGAGTGGCACTGTGGGTGCCAATGGAGAGGGTAACCAAAAAGGAACACTAAGGGTCCCACCGTGATCACCAATCTGTGAGCGCCGTCACTTGAAGACATTTTTGTGAAATGAAAATGTGTCGTGTAACACTAAAGTATGAACTAAGGTGAGCACGTGGTACTCATAGAAGGAAGAGAGCACGTGGTGCTCTGTGGATCGCAGACTCAGGATAGACAACTAGACCTAGACACAACACTCCTTGAGTCACGTGACTCAGGTCAAGATCATCGCACATCATGACAATATACCGCTAATTAGCCTAGTCCCTAAGCCAAAATCATGATAAAACACAAGTCCTCACCCCCTAAGTTGCACATAGGACTCTCAATTTCGCACAATACAAACCACAGAGCACGAGAGAACATCAAAGCCCTCAGACTACATAGGCATGCAAACTGAGGTGAAACGATACCCCTAAGCATCCAAAATCAGATTCTCGATCCATATAGGATAACCGAGACACTCACGAGGTCACGTGTCAACTACTAGGTCACAACCAGGTTGACCAGAAACCATAATGACCCTCGAAATGCACAAAACACTATTCGGTATAATGGCACTTTCGAACACCCTATAATACAGTCACAGCCCTCATAGGACATCCAAGACATCCACGGATAATGGGCTAACCAAGGGGTCGAAGCAAAGTCAACCAACATGAAAGAAACACCGTACATAGCTCGGGACGAAGCCACTCTTTCGGGACCCTTGACACGTATATGACTCTCACGGAACACCCAAGGCATCCACTGAGTCAAAGGCCAACAATGCACTGAATCCTGGGTTCACAGGAGCCCTAGACAACTCAAATAATACTCTGAAAATAGATGTCATTAACGTGCTTATAGCCTGCATCGCGACGATTAACGTGCCCCTACAGAGGGTCCCGATGTCATCAGAATGCGTCCAACACCTGGAGCACATCAACGCATTGACGCGACATTCACCTAGGTCGAGATAATAGTCGTGACTACAACCTAAAGCATGATAACACTATAGTCGTGGCCATCACCTGGGTCGCGATCACACTGACACGGCGCTTAGCTGGCTCGCGTTAACAAAGGATCGCGCCCATCATATGTGACGCATTCCCAACCACCCAACTATTCATCTTCTTAGATGAACGCGACCATACGACACAGCACGTCTCTTCTGAAAACGCACCCCCTGAGAGTACCGCATTAAAACACCGAACTCGAAAAATACTAAATTCCATGAAAAACACCCTTCCATGCCCCAATCGTCTCCAAAATGATAGGGAAACATCCCTAACAGCGATATCCACCTTCCCATTGATCATAAAATAACACATATAGGACATGGAATGCATTAGACATGGATTATGCATGCTTTTCTAAAATTTTCAAAACAACAAAGCATAGCGGACCATGGTCGAGGCGTTATGTGAACATAACGTGCCTCCCCCAGGCCGTTATGCTCACCTGAGCAACAAAATGAACATAACCTCAGAGACATGTAGACCATAACGCGCCATCACTGGGGCGTTATGCTCAGTATGACGCGCCTCCCCCTGCGCGTTATACTCACCCGAACAATCATTGAAACCACACGAAACATAACACGCCAAGACTGGTGCGTTATGTGACTATAATGCACCGGGCTCGGTCCATTAAAGTCACCCGAACACATAAAACCTCCGACAAATCCACAGTTTTTACACCACATAACGCGCCTGGAGAAGGGCGTTATATGGACATGACGGACGGGACCTGGTCCGTCATGCCAAACGACCTATAAACCTACAGGGATAATAGTCACATAACGGTCCTAGGCGGTCCATTATGTTCAACATGACGGACTAGGGACAGTCCGTTAAGCTGAACATAACGCATCCCCAAGGGTCCGTTATGGGTATAACGGCCTCTAGAAGGTGCATTATACCAGCTGGGAAATGGGAGGGACGAGTTTGGAGCCGAACTCCCCTCCGGTCGAGCCGGATCGATGCGGAACAAAGGATAAAGGGTAGGAGAAGCTAAACTATGAACTTATACAACTAGAATATGCATTAAAATGGAAATACAATGGCCATGGTGAATTTTACAAGCATTTTAGTCTAAAAACCCCCAAAATATAACTTGCACGAAAAATGGTGAAAATGTCTACGCATGGACATGCATGTGGTACCAAAGTGATCTTAGCAAAGTAAGGAGTCCATCCCCCTACGTCGATCGTGACGATAACCTCGAAAAATGTGCATGCGGACGACGGAGCTCCGCGACCTCTCCCGACCCATCCCGTTCCCACACCCCACGAACCGTGGAATGGAAGGCATCGACGCGATCCTTGCGACGAGCCGAGTCCAACGGTACCTCCTGCGTCATGATCCGGGGTCGACACGGCCCGAACTGAGAGAGAAGGGGGCGGAGGAGAGAGAACGTGAGAGAGAGGGTGAGGGAGAGTCTGTGAAAGACCACCCACTGGTCACCAGATACACGTCAACGGGAAACCTTCACCGGCCCAATAGACACGCTTCAAATCACAACAAGCCATCCGCTGACTCTTTCACAGACCAACACCACATCTCAAGCCAAATCTTGCTCTGACACCGCAACCGATCTCAAGTCTCATGCCAACTCTACCCTCTCAGGGGAGCACAACGAAACCACATGATAGGATTCCACCATCCTCGATCCTCTCGTCACTCGACTCAGACTCACGGGAAATCCTCCCTTACTGGCCATAAACGAGGGATCACCACATCCTACGTCAACATCTCATCAGAGACCTCCGTACACGGGCACCGTCCTTCGTCTTATCTCATCAAATCCTTCATCTCAAAATGATCTAAAAGGACGCCTACCAATCTCGAATCCACCCTTACCACAGAGCCTCGGGACACAACCTCTTACAACCTATGACACACTTCTCTAGAACCAACAAATATCGCTTGCTACCATAGCAAGCTGGTAGAAAATGTCACGACCAACGCACACGGGTCCCCAGACAATATACATCTTACCATGGTCGATCACTTGATCAACCTCACCAGTCACTCACGGCAACCAACCGAGACCCATAATCTTGTCAGAGATTACTTCTCTAAAAATATGATCTCACCCAAGGACACAACTTCCATCATAGAAACGGGGTACTCATGCCGCCACCTCACCAGCACGTTTCCCCAATTCTAAATCCAGCCAGTGCCGCAAACCACAATGCTTCAAGCAACGGCACGGCAACAACATGTCTCACGCAACCGAGACAATCTCACACCGAGGAACCAATCCTCCGATGCTCTACACATCCTCGAAAATCCGCCTGTAGCATTCAACGCTACGATCCACCGCTGTACACTCAGATCCACGTGCACAGCCATCATAATGACAACTCGGGATCCTCCATCCTGACAATCCTCTGCAACTCCGCAGGCTCCGATTCACAATGCCTCAAAAATCACAACACCATGTGCAAATTCTAACAAACACCGCCCAACTGGCACTCATCCTTCCGAAGCAGCGCCAACACCCTTACACATCAGGGAATGGGCAACGCTTCTCACCGGCAACCACCCTGCCAACACGGGATTCGATTACATTAACTTTGTTAAAAATCATTTAATTCACCAAGGTTCAACTAAGAAAATCAAGCGTAACATTCCAACTTGTAGATCTTTGCAAATCACCTTGATTGAATATTGATTATTTGCATGATGTTTCGCTTTGATAATCAAACTAACATGTTAAATGCCAATTACAATCATGAGGATGCACAACCTAGCACGCCCTACACTCCTCAATTTCAGCATGTTCATCATGATTCATACCACAATTCTTTTAAGGGGCCACGTCCTCATTCCTACGGTCTTGCTTGACCCATGGGCAATGACCAATCTCAAGGTCCATTGCCTCAATCGCGAGCCACTCCTCTCTCGAGACTGTCTCCTCCTGACGATGAGAAGGTCTCCTAAATTTTGCATGCCATAGATCATCTCACCCCTCAGCAAATCCAAGCCCTTAAGGCCGTTGTCAAGGGTACACCTCATTCTTCTCATCCTCTTTCTACTCCCACTCGGGTGGCCCATCACCTGCCTCCTCCTACATAAACTCCTATTCGGGTGGCCATCACCCGCCTCTTTCTATTCCTCCTCTTTCGCGGCTCCAAGGCCCATCTATTCCTCATAACCCGGCTCGACTGGGTCCTTTTCTGGGTCAACCCGTTAACCCCCCTCCACGGCCTTCTTGTACGACCTCTCTTCCAAGGCCTTGTCAACCCTCTGCTTCTCCCGTTACACCCCTCCAACAGGTTCACGTTGATAAAGTCACTTTGTTGGAAGAACAACTTAAGAGGGTTGCAAGCCCGTGGCCTACTCCTCATCCTCCTCCTTCTCCAGTCAATCCCCTTCACGCTGTTCTGAACAACATTACAAAGATGGAGAAAGATTGGAAGGATAGGAGAGATGATTACGACATCAACAATGCAAGTGAACAAGAGCCGACAGATTTCAATGATCAAGTGGACGCCGTTCGCCCTCCACCCATCCACACTCATCAATATGGCCCTCCGCCTCCGCTTCCGCATACACACTTACATTCACAAAATCTTTCGTAATACCATTACATTTCACCACCCATTGTTACGCCTTCACAACAGCGTCCACTTGAGCCTAACAATGAAGAGTCGGCAATTAAAGAATTCAAGACGGCACGTCATGATGAAGCTCTGAAGGCACCCATTCCGAGTTTCCTTTGCTTTCCACTCCCTCCACTACCGCCAGATGAACCCCCTGCTCAGGACGATGCCACCGTTCTCAATCCAACCCCCATTTTCGAGACTTATTGGTGTTATGACGATGGGTCGATACTCCAATCACCCGTGTCGACGCATCAGGAGTCTTCTCCTACCCCTAACACCTCTCGCCCCATCTGGCGTTTCCTCCGCACTAAACCTCCACTAGCTACACCATTAGCCTCCACAACACTGGCCTCCGCTGAGCCCACCACTAAACCCTCTCCAATTAACCTCCCATTGTCGCCACCTTGGACCTCCACTATCCCTTTAACCCCAAAACTCAATTTGCCTATTCCTCCACCTATCCCTTCACCTAAACCCGTGGCAGATCCCGAGAAGGGGGTCCATTCCTTTTTGCACTCGAGCCAACCCGTCTGCTTCCGAGCAAGGGGAGAAGCTCGACGTGTTTCCTCCAACATCTTCCACTACACCTCCACCATCTATGGAGCCTTCCACCTCACCTTCACCTTTCGCTTCCACTCAGAATGGGCATCCTTCTACAAGTACTTGTGTCAAAGATGATCAAGAGCCGGATAAGAAGGAATTGGCCATGGCTATGCTATTCAAGAGGCAAGAATTTATTTGCCAGATACCCATCTGTGTTTTTGTGCCGAACATGGTAGAAGAGGCCAAGTCGTTGCCGCTGCTCATCAGAAGAGAAAGTCAAGCTTTGATGTTGTATAAGTCCATGCCCAAGGGCCGGGCAGGGCACCCCTTGTTCCAACTTTTCAAACTCGAACCCATTCTTCTGTACAAGGGGCGAATGCCTATTTTGTTCAACACTCCTTATACGCCACAATCCCTAGGCGAGACGATGCTTCCCATTCCAACTTTTCAGCTCCCTCACATTATTGCTCTTCGCCCTCCAAGGGAGTTGGCATTTATTGTTGAAGCTTCGTCATGGGCTTTGATTTTATTCGTTGAGCCGATTGGCTGTATACTTTCGTTGCTGTGGAGGGGCGGGCATTCTTCCACTAAGGGGCCTTCCACCTTCTATTCAACTTCACCCATATTCCCATCTATCACTGATTCTTCGTGGGCCACTCCATAGGTAAGGAGGAGGATCTCATCCTCTCATCCTTCATGTTCTTTGCATCTCATGCATTCCATGCATCCATTACATCCGTTGCATTGCATTCACATGCATCTACATTTCTTCTTTCCTGAGTTTCCAGACCCGTATCTTCCTTGCCTTCCGGAACCTCTGGATCCTCCGCATTTCCCATCTTGTTCACCTCTATCGTCGGGATCTCTGGGTCCCCTAACACTGGCCGGGCATCGCGCCCCCTCCAGTTTCCTTTCAGGGCATCGTGTCCCCTCCCATCTCTTGTATCCAGACCCTCCAGATTTTTCTCTATCTATCGAGCATCACGCCCTCCCTCTCCGCGTCCTTCCGGATCCCCCAAAGTTTTCTCTCCTTCCAAGGCATCGTACCCTTTTGCACCTTTTCCCCCTGAAACCTTCGGATTCTCTGCATTCCTTATCCCTCCTCCCAGGGCGTCGCACCCTCCTTTTCCACAATTTCCCGAAATCTCCAGACTTCTTCCTAGGGCATCGCGTCCCTCCTGATTCTATTTCTCCAGAACCTCCAGACCTCCCTCTTTCGACATCGCGCCCCTATACACCCTCATGTCTAGGTCCTCTGGGCTTCTCACTGATTCTCTTAGGGCATCGTGCCCTCTTTCTTTACATCCCTCCAGAACATCCCGACCTCCCCTTTCGGGCATCACACCCCTCCACACCTTCACCTCCAGATCCTCTGGATTTATCCCTTCTTCTAGGGCATCACGTCCCTTCCCATCCCATTCCTCCGGAACCTCCGGATTCTCGATCTCACTCCTTATCCCTTCTTTCGGGACATCGCGTCCCTTCCCACTCCATTCCTCCGAAGCCTCTGGACATTCACCCAGGGCACCACGTCCATTTCTTTCTTCCTCCTCCAGAACCTCTGGATTTTCCATCTTACCCTCTCTATCTTCTTTTCGGGCATCACGCCCCTTCTGATTCCATTCTTCCGGAAGCTCCGGATTCTCGATCTCACTCCTTATCCTTCCTTTCCAGGCATCGTGCCCCTCTACACCTTCCTCCTCTGGACCCTTCATCTTTCTTCTGATTTCTCCTCTTACTCCTCCAATCATCGGTGAGAATCTCTAACCAGTGGGCTGACCGGACTCGGCCTGAGTCACCGCGATCGCGGCCATGAGCTTCTTGGCTTCGGCCTTTCTCCACTCCAGCTCCTCTGGGCTGACCCTCTTGCCAAGGAACTCCGCAGGACCCACTTTCTTCGGTTCTACTGGAAGAAAAGAAATGCATGTCACACAAAGGCAAAAGGTTCCCCGGGGAGGGTGACCGGACTCCAAAAAGTGTTGACGTCTGAAGGTCTTGCCTGCAGAGCGGCTCGGCTCGGCCCGAGGCGAGGCGAATTCGACAAAGGAGGGGATCGACGGAGGAGGAGAGGCCGAAGTCACCCGGAGCACCTCCGCTTTCCTCCGCTCCACCTCCTGCTGAGCCGTCACCCTGGCAGCGGAGAGCGCCCTCCCCACCGGTGACGTCACCTGGGGCCCCTCGGCGACTCCAGGCAAGCGGATAGGGGTCGACGGCAGCTCGGACCCAGCCCAGGGTTCATCCACAGCACGGGCCGGCGAAGGTGGAGGCTCCTCCCTAACTGGGGAACACAAAAGATACCCGGGTGTGATCATCCCAAGCCAAAATAGAGACAAGCCCTCTTCAAGGGCAAGGGTGCCGAAGAAAATCTTACCGGTCGGTCGGCTCGGCGCGGCCTGGCCCGCCTCGAACTCCTCGAATGATAGGATTGGAGGCGGCGCAGGGATGGTCCTCGGAGATTAGGTAGCCTCCATCTTTCGACGCTTGGCTTCCCGCCGTCTGGCCACCTTCACTTCACGTATCGCCTTTTTCACCGGCGACCGCACCCGGGACCTCTTTGCGGGGGGAGGCAGGGGAGTGGTGGTCAGAGCCGCCGGCGCCTCCTCGAAATATGTGGGCTTCACGGCTCGCCGGAGGAGGTTCCGATAGGTGGCCAGCTGAGTGCTGTCCGGGTGGTCTGTAATAAAAAAAAGGAACAACAAGAGAAGCCAGGAGTTAGTTGGCACTAGGCACTCGATAGCAACCAGCGAAAGTGAAAGGAAAATACGGCACGTCTGCATGATAGAACATACCATGCGGGCCAGTGTAGAGGCGAAGAGACACTGGCCAATAGGTCAGGGAGGGCACCTGGTCCCGGCGGGCTGCCTCCCTGACCAGCCAGCTTTGGGAGCTTCCCTCCCGTGGTAGGCTTCCCCAATTTTCTTGGGGTGGCCTTTGTGAACTTGCTGGACGTGGAAGCGTCCGACATGCTCGAGGTCAACGCTCCCCCCAAAGGAGCCGATGAAGCTGCTGTTGGCCGGTCGCCAGCTAAAATTGCTAAGACTGTCCGGACAGGGACATTGAACTGCAATGTACACCATATGCACCAGATCGTCGGGCCATCCCGTCAAGGATCGGCATCCCACCAGAGGAGGCTTCGGAGGAGTCGTGCTGTCGCCACACCCAAAGGCGGGATCTCCCACTCCGATAAATCAGTAATTGTTGGGAGCATGCAAGTCCATCTCAACGGATAATGATCTGATGTGATCCCGGAGCAGATCGTGCCCACTGTACTGGTGCGGAATTCCTACAAAGCACTGGAGAAGATGAATGGTAGAATGACACCTACTATCCCAGCCAAAGTGCCGAAGAATACGCCAACCCCTAGGTTGGCCAAATCCAAGCAAGTCTGGATCCCCAAGGGAGCCCAGATTTCCCCACCTGCCCAAGCAGGACCCAGTACCTTCCACCCTCCAAGGGCACGACAAGAAGAGAGGGTCAAGATAGTGACCCCCATTTACCAATCAGCACTTGCAACACCGGCATTGCCAGAAGTCACCCGCTGCCAACACCAGAGGCGCCGTCACCAAGCCACCCGCACAAGGCCGTCAATTTACATTCCTGACGCCGTTGTCGTCACGCTAGCACCAGTGACGCGGGACGAACCCGATTGAGACGCGGGACCTTAAGCCAGCAATCAACTAAGCGCAAGTCATCCAGCGACAAAGCTAACAATGGCTCACGCGACAAACTCCACTCGGGGCACGTAGTGACGGTTCGGTGAGCTGTGGCTCGCGACGGGGTCGAACACGGTCCGAGTAGCGCGGAGGGTGGTGGTGAGCCACCCGCTGACAAGTGGTGGGCGCCGATTTCAACCGGGCAAACCGATACCAAGGGGATTGATTCTGTTGTGCACTCGCTCACCGGCAGCAAGATCTCTCGTATCGTGGAATGTTGGGCCGGGCACTCCTCACGCGGCGCGGCAGTCGGAGCTAATACTAAGCAAGCAGGTGGAGTGGCGAACGCACGTAAGCCGCTGCTGCTTAGAGAGAGCCACGCCCTTGAGCATCTACAAAGAAGATCCTAAAGAACCCGCGTGAAAGCAGCCCAGCACCAGTTCGACTCAGTCCAGTGCTGTAAAAGAAGAGGAAAAGAGAAGCCTTGAGAGAGAGAGAGCAGCCCTGCAGTCTACCTGAGCTTGAAGAACCAGATCTTAAGATCTGACTTTTGTAGCTGCAGTCACCAGCTTCCAAATCTTGATCTGTAGACTCAGCTGGTGTTTAATTACATACCACTATCCTTGTGATTTTTCCCACTGCACTTGCAATATTTTCCTTTTATGTTTTTCATAACTTCTTAAACTGTTCCTACCGGTTTGTGTGTAAGAAGACAGATGGAGGTGTGCTCTGGTCTGTGGAGAACCATCCCTACCAATTTTATGTGTAGGAAGATAGGCGGAGGGTTCTCTGTTCTGTGATTTTGGGGCGTGTCCCCAGTCAAGCTGTGTGTCAGTAGAAAAGCCTCACCGGGTTTGGTGAGGGGTGGACGTAGGTTGCGGGTTTGCAACTGAACCACCTTAAAAATCCCTATGTTGTGGGTTGAACATCTTGTGGGTTTGCTTCATATCTTGTATCCCCATTCATTGGTCTGTTTGCTTGTTTCATTGCATATAATCTTGTTCATCTCCATCACACACTCACCTTGCTTACACAGACATCAGAGGTTTGCTAAGAAGCACATTAATTTGTACCTTGACCTATGTAGTCTTTGGACCGACATTTACACTTAAGCCATTCCATCTAAATCCATTGTGCTTTGTGTCTAAGTGTTTCACTTGCTTTACAGGAGTGGTCTATGATTTTGGTAGCCAAGTTTTAAATAGGCCAAAGTTCGTGATAGGATCTATTCAACCCCCCCCTTCTAGATCCGATTGCATCGCACGGGACCCAACAAGTGGTATCAAAGCCAAGCTCTGCCATTCACAGATCCCACAATTTGCAGAGAAAGATCCATGTGCATTCTAATCAAATGGCTTCATTCGCTACACATGCTTCGATGGCTTCTCCGCCTATTTATGATGGTTCAGATTTTTCTATATGGCTAGGGAGAATGTTTGTCTATGTCAAATCCATAGATCCACAATTGTGGAACCTTATATACACGGGATTATGATCCAGTAGCCTCCTTTCAGGCGGGCTTCCGTGTTCTGATCTATCCCTTCATCACATCTGTCCTCCATTACTATGGATGGCATCCTGGGGAGATAACCCCAAATTCTTATAGCATCCTCTGTGGGTTTATCTATTCTTGCCGTAGAGCGTCGGTGGAACCAAGTGTCGATCTGTTTCGGCATTTCTAGCTTCCTCCTTTAGAGTTGTCTGGCCGATACCTATTTTGCCTACTTCAAGGCTCATACCCATTGACACTTTATGAAGGTTTCTTGTACCATGTCCAACTGCAAGGGCTGGACGGAGTGGTACGTGTACCTTATCAAGTCGAAAGACTGGGAGGAGGCCTCCGATAGGTGGAAGCGTAGAGGCTCTCGCCACACATGGCATGATGGGAACCCTCCTCTCAGGGCTGAGGACCGCCAAAAGTTGAAGGGGATTGAGCGGTATCCTCTCGTTGATGTGGATTTCATCTTGACTCTTACTTTGCTCCGAGAGCTACGGCTGTGTCCTCCGTTGCCGCAGGGTATTGGCTGTGTTCTTCATTACATTGTCCTGGTTGTGAGGGCGCTTGACTAATTTGATTCTCCTTTCAGGGGCCGCTGAAGTATAGGGTTGGACCCACGAGATCGTCAGGCAGCCGCGGAATGTTCCTTGCCTGATGTACCACATTACTTCGGGGGCCGATCAGGTGTCTGTCATCGCCCCCCAAGCCGAGGTTGCGTTTGCCCTGGGGAGGTTACAGTACCCAACCCCAGTCGGCATTCCTCTGGTGCGCTTATCGACGGCATCTGCGGCGAGCGGGGGCCCTAGCCCTTAGAGGGGCTCTCCTGAAGGAGTCGTCGGTTCAGTCGGTGAGCAATCTGACATGGCAGGTGGAAGTCGTATCATCCTGATCGACGATGATTTGGCGGCATTGGACACCCAGCGTCGGGCGAGGAAGCGAGCGAAGACATCCCCCTTGGCTCGGAGTCGCGCCTCACCTCCCCTGTAATGACCAGAGAATCCGATTACCGGGAAGGTCCGATAACTCGAGACTAGAATCGCCACCCACGAGCCCGAAGACTTGGAAGGGTTAAAAGGATGGTGTGGAGACTACACAAGTATCACAAATAATTACAGACTTTCGCTTTGGTTCGGATCCTTCACCCTGCCAGAGAACAAAAGAAGAGACTTTTCACTTTGGTTTAGATCCTTCCCCGGCCAGAGGGTAAAAGAAGAGACCTCTCGTTTTGGCTCAGACATTTCGTCCCTACCATAGAACAAAAAATAACCTTCATGAAGTCGGCGTCACGACCTTCTGTCCAAGCTGACGAACATCCTACCTTTCCCCGATACCCTTTGGCCATTTATGGCTTGCTTCCAAAATCTCTCGGCTTATTAGCCTACTCCCAATATCCCTTGGCTTTTTTGCCTACTTTTAATACCTCTCGACTCTCGTAGCCTGCTTTCCCGACTTTGGCACTTGTAACTCGCTTCCCCAACCTTTGGCCTTCGTAGTCTACTTTCCAGTATCTTTGGTTCTCGCAACCCGCTCCCCCGATTTCGGCTCTTATAGCCTGCTTTCCAATGTTGACCTTTGTAGTCTGCTTCCTAATTTTAGCTCTCGTAGCCCGCTTCCTGATTTTTAGCTTTTGTAGCCCACTTCCCGATATTTGACTTTTGTAGCCTGCTTCCCTATTTTTGACTTTTGTAGCCTACTTTCCTGATTTCGGCTCTTATAACCTGCTTCCCCGACTTTGACTTTCGTAGCCTGCTTCCCTAACTTTGGCTTGTGTAGCCTACTTTCCTAACCTCGGCTCTTGCAGCCCGCTTTCCAATTTCGGCTCTCACAGCCTGCTTCCCAATATTACTAGTTCTCACAGCCTACTCTCCTAATGCGCTTTCTGCCCATTATGGTATGCTTCCCTAATACCTTTGCTGCTGCACTAATTCCACCAAAAAAAGAGAAAAAAATGTCTGATTACCATGCTTGCATGCTTTCTTAATATAGAATAATACAACTCCTTGAAAATTTTCTAGGATCGTGTTTCCTTGCTAAATAACGTTGTCCCGAGTCCAGATGCATGTATGCCACTGCTTACACTAGAAGGGAACCCAATTCTGGTGGGTGCACACGTCAAAGGGACGAGTCATGGTCAAGTGGTTAGCCTTGCTCGTAAGACATACCCGAGATAAACTCCCATGCTTCGCACTGAATATGTTCAAGGGTCTTCAACCATAGGGATTGCCCGACCTTCTTCTTAGCACTCTAAAGCTACTCTATCGGGATATAAAATAATGTCACAATTTATAAAATACTTTAAACATGGCGCACATGAATCATGGAATGCATTAGGAATTAAACCTGTAACCTTTTGAAAACAACAGGAATGTAACGGTCCAACACTCCCGCGTCACCCACTGTGACGGACTAGGGTAGGGGCGTTACAAGACTCGTGACGCACCTCCCATGGGCCGTTAAAGGCACCAGAGGGTAAAACATTGCAGTGAACACGAACTGTAACGCACCAGGGCAGGCGCGCTACGAGACTTTAACCCACGAGAACAGGGCCGTTAAAGGCACCCGAACGTCTAAAAATCCACAGTTTTACGAAGCTGTGACGCACCCCCATTGGCACGTTACACGACTCTGATGGTCCTACCACGAACCATCACACCAACTGCCCAACTAGGTCAACGGTCAAACGATCGGTCAATGGTCAAGTAACGGTCGTAGGGTCGATCGCTACAGGTCAGGTGACGCACTGCTACTAGGCCGTCAGGGGACTGTAACGCATCCGGGGTGGTGCGTTACACCGTCTAGGTTGCGAACTCACGACACCCAATATCGGACCCCCTCCCAATCGATCGAAATCGATGGGGGTCAACGGGGAAACACACTTCCAAGCTAAACTACCATGTCATAACAACACTCTATAACTAAACATGCCATTAAAATTGAAAGATAATGGCCATGGAGATGATTTCATGAAAAAGGGGCTAAATTACCCTAATATGGAGACATGGATAGAAAACGAGAAAAAGGGCATCGAGCCACGGTGCATGTGGTACCGGCGGGTTCCTAACGAGGTGAGAAGTCCATCCCCCTACCTATTATGCGACGAAGATCGCGAATCAGTGCAGATCAGATGATGGAACGTCACGGCTCCACTCGACCCGTCTCGCCTCCACGCTCCGCGAACCGAGGGAAAGAGGGCATCCACACGTTCCTCACATCGAGCTCGTCCCGTCGGTACCTCCCACGTCCCGATCGGGACCCATCTGGACCGAAACCGAGAGGGATGGAGAGAGGAAGAGAGAGAATGAGTGAGGGAGAGAGAGAATCGAGAGAGAAAGAGAGAGAGAGTGAGGGTGAGAAAGTGAGGAGATAGAGAGGGCGAAAATCATCTAGCTAAAGGCACTTATTGTGTGCTTGTTTGTGTTGTTTGCATCTTGCCAAGGTACCATAGTGCATGTGAAGTTACTTCCGATCCTTAGAATCATCTCCTAGGGGCAATTCCTTTTCCACGTTCTATTCCAACCCACTGTTCGAGTCAAACATGTCTTCTTTTGATCTTCCCCACTCCCAGGAGGAGTCTCTTCCTCAGAGGCTTCTAGAAGACCTATCTCGGGTCATCTCTTTCCCATCTAGAGAAGGGTCTGTCCCTCCTCCATCCTCTATCCCCATGGAAGGCGCGTAGCCCTCCCTCTCTTCCACCAATTCTGCTAGCCATGCCCTTCAAATGATGGCCCATTTGGATCCGACCCAACTTCAGGCAGTCTATCAGGCCTTGCAGAGGTCCAATATCCCATCTCCCACGATTACACAAGGTCTGTCCAATGCCTCTATTGCTCAGCCTAGAGTTGATGGGCCTGGAGTTCAGCCCATCCTAGTTGATCTTACTCTGTTCCAGCCACGGACCATTCAATTTTCTAGTCTGGAAATGGGCCAGTCCTCTGGATCGGCCCAACAAGACAAAGGGAAGACCGTCCTCCCTTCTTCTCTCCGGGCAGATTCTTATAGGTCCATTCCATCAGTGGCGCAAGTTCTTGTCTGCCCATCTGATTTCATACGCCCTCAGCAAAGGGTGGCCCAGGTCCCCTCTAATCTCCGACATCCTCCGGCCCAATATCCTCCATCTATTTACCTTTAAGCTCCTCGTCTTGTGCCTACTCCTTTCATTCCACCCACTCCATCCCGAGAGCAGGAGCTACTTGAAAAATGGGCCGCCATGTAACAACAACTCGACTTCCTTCAAAAGTGGGTTGGCCCACAATCACTAGCCGATGTTCTGGTTCCTAGTTTCCATAATATCTGATTTCCTCCACAGTCTGAGCTCCCAACATACCGCAAATACGATGGGAACAACAATCCCTTTATTCATGTAAGGGACTTTATGTATGAGTCAGCCAAATTTCAATATGATGATCGCCTTATGGCGTATTTATTCTGCCGCTTGTTGGATGGAGTTGCCCTAGAATATTTCTACTCTCTGCCGCTAGAATATGCTGAGAGTTTTAAGGTGGTGAAAGCTCCAAGGCCAAACCATACCCCTACCCATGGAAGTCGACTCTGGAATAGGAATGCATTTGTCTTGGCACACCACACCATTTGGCATGGTTAGAAGGATAGGCGGTCTCATACATGTCACTTTAGGTCAGATGCATGGCTGGTCTACCTTCAGATGTGCCGGCCCTCCCTCATCCGTCGTCGTCACCAAGATGGGTCTAGAACATGATAGGTACCTACATGGATGCCCTGGTCCCCCGGCATTTGCAATCATGCATGATAGAGTCACCTATGGATGCCCCCCCTAAGCCAGCCAAATTCAATGAGCATTTAACACATGATAGGTCCATATTCGATTGTCCTGGCCCACCCTTGCACTCTATAGTCTTCACACCAACACCGCATCATAGTGCATGGCATACGCATTCAAGGAAGCATCTAGCAACGAGCGGTGAGGTTCACAAGGAGTGGACAAAAGCTCGCGAATGCCACTTGAGATCCCAAGTAGGTGATATGGTGATAGTGATATCGAAGTGGCTCTACTCTAGGGCTATTTCCAAACCAAGGGCACGAGAACTTGGACCTTCCTGAGTTTCGAGTGGCATTGACAACTGTGCCTATGGGTTGAATTCATCGAAGGATCTTGGGATACACCAAACTTTTCGCATGGTGGATCTAGCACACTATGAGGGCCCCGCGGTGGAACCCAGTGAGTGCCTCGAGCCTACACCCACCTTTGTGAGTGACACCCTCGGAGAGTCTCCACATATCATCCTAAGAGCCCGATGTGAGCGCATGGAGGTAATTCTGGGCAAGCAAGGTACCGTCACCAGAAAAAGGGTGTGCCAGCACCATCTTGAGAGGTTGAAGAGTCGTCCCCCGATTGAGAACGCGAGGATGAGTTGGGCAGACGTTCTTTACCCGGTTCTACTATTATTTTGGTGTGACGCCACCCCGGTGGACCCATACTCGATGGAGTCGAATTCTCCCCACTCCAGGGGTATGATAGGGACATCTCCAGCCACTCCACATTTTTTTCGAGGATCATCTGCTCGCCAACAGTGCTACATCTTGTCCGTCACATTGTTTGAGTCTTGGCATGTAATTTTTATATTTTATTTAAATTATAATTATGTAATTTTTCTTTTATTATCATCTTCGTTGCAACTCCTTCATATTTTATTCTCAAGTGATCCAAGCTTTTATGCTAAAATTTTTTAAGAGGTGATCTATTCAACCCCTCCCCTTCTAGCTCACCGTACTCATTATGTTTATCAGTCTAGTCCCACAAGACGTGCCAGACTTGTGGATGCACTTATCAGAACTCTTCTTTCTTTCTTTCATTTGTTCATATTTTTGTTCGTTTGTTCGGTTTATTAGTGCGAGGGCGTGTGAATCACCTAAGTGATGATTTATTCGGGCTTAAAGAAGCCCATAGTGCGCTCGTTCTGACTGAGCGGACGATTGTGTGTATCGTGTCGAGACTAGAAACCCACTGTACCGTAAAGGCTACGACGTTAATTACATCCCCTCGGAGATGGGAAAACCCTTGATTGATTGCTAGGAAAAGGGGCCCAATGACCTGAAGTTCATAACAAGGAAAAGTGAGAGTAAAATCTCAGATTACGTTTAAATAAACCCTGCGTTGGGGCGTAAACATTCACAGATATGCATATCGGTCATTCACGGACCATTCTTTATTCAGATGGAAGTCCGTATTTACAGCGTAAGAGACGGTGATAAAATCGTGCAAATGTCTGCCGTGAGTATGGCAAGTTTAATGCAATTGCGGGATTAGATCCCGATGTATGTTGGTCACTAACAGACCATTCGTTGTTTGGATGAGAGTCCGCATTTGAAGCATCGAAGACAATGATAAAACCATGCAAATGTTTACCGTGAGTACGGCAAGTTTAATGCGGGTGTGGGATTGAATCCCGGGAGAAGTGGGTTGAGTTAACGAACTATTGGCCCGAGATGTGTTTGGATCATGACCATATCAGGGGTTCCGAGGTCCACATCCGATACCACAAAGCATCATTGATTTTCTCTTTGCACCTAGTTCGGGGGAGTGAATTGTTAAGTGTAGAGCCCAAACTCGCCATCGTGTGCCCTCGCACGTGGATCGACCTGCGCGGTCAAGTCATGGGGATCGACCTACCCGGTCAGGTCGCAGGGTTCAAGGGGGCAGTGCCCCTTGCGGGGGTTTACGGGGGTGGAGCCCCGGAACAAAATTTGGATTACACCGAGGGTGATGGTGTTTCTTTCATTTTTTATTAACATGGACCCCATAATCCATGCGGCGGGATGGGCTGCCAACGCACCGATGCCCCACGTGGACCCCATAATCCACGTGGAGCAGCAAATCCCTAAGGGAGACACTGGAAAATCCAACAATCTCCCCCCTAATGGCACCTAGGGGATTTAAACCCGCGACCTCGCTCTGATACTAGTTTACATGATCAAGCCCCAACCGTTGCGCTAAAAGCTCGAGCTGGTAGTGAAGGCGGATCGTATTTTCTTATGGCGTTGCAGAACCTCACACTATCGTGCTATGGGGGGACATGGGGGGCTTCACACATGGACCCCATAATCCATGCAGCGGGATGGGCTGTCAACGCACCAATATCTCACGTGGACCCCATAACCCACGTGAAATAGTAAATCCCTAAGGGAGACGCTAGAAAATCCAACAATCTGGTGTGCAGATGAGGACAAGATGAGTTTGGCGTCATATAGGTTGCAAGAGAGAGCGGACGTATGATGGGCGTCTGTGCTAAGGAATCAACATGATAGACTTGAGCATGATATTTCTTGGGAAGAATTTAGGCAGCTGTTCATAACAAATTACATATCGGAGCATGTGCAAGACAAGATTGAGCAAGACTTTCTGGCCCTAACTCAAGGGTCGATGACTGTGCTCGAGTATGAGGCTAAGTTCGCGGAACTATCAAAGTATGTACCACACATTGTTACAGATGAAAGAAGGAAGGTGAAGAAGTTTGTGACGGGATTACGACCGTCTCTTCTGACATGTCTAGTTGCACTAGATCTTGCTACAATGGAGGTGGCTCTTGACGCAGCTTGTTGTCAAGAGAGCGACATGGAATTATATCAAGAGGAGAAGAGGACTTGAACAAAGAGACCATCAGCACCATTTCACTGGTATGACAAAGGCAAAAAGGTGATAAAGAATCTGTCACAGTCATTCATGACAGGGAAGACCACACCACCAGCAAGGAGCAACAACAAACCAGAATGTAAACACTGCGGCAAGTGACATGGTGGGAAAGTATGCTAGATCGCCACCGACAGGTGTCTCTGTTGTGGCGAGAAGGGCCACATGATCCGAGACTATCCGAAGATGATGCGGCCTATAGCATATCGGCCAGTAGCAGCAGTAGCAGCTCCAGTAGTGGCTAGACCAATAGAAGCACGACCTGTAGAGAGACCCCGAGCGCCAGCTCAGGTGTTTGCACTAACTAGAGAGGATGCTGAGCAGGCAGAGGACCTCACAGAAGGTACTATCTCTATCAATGGTATTTATGCTAGAGTATTGTTTGACACTGGTGCAACATATACCTTCATTTCTGAGTGGTTTGCTAGTCAATTGCATAAGGAACTCGAAATTGAGTCATTAGACCTAGACGTGCCCCTATTGGTACACACACCTGTAGGAGCGGTGTATACCAAGAGACATATACCCTCACTGTCAGTTAATATAGAAGGAAGAACTCTGCCTGGTTACTTTTTTTGTTTACCTATGCAAGACTTTGATGCTATCTTAGAGCTAGATTGGTTAAAAGAGCATTACGCTCTGATAGATTGTCGAAGGAAGAGAGTTATTTTTCGCATCCTTACAAAGAAGGAGTTCTCTCATCTCTTACTGAAGCATATGGCTGGAAAGAAACTAGTGATTTTAGCAATGAAGACTATGCGAATGTTGAGAAAAGACTATGATGCATTCTTGACAAGCGTAGTCACGAAGTCTAATGCTGACCAATCACTGACCATAGCAGAGATCGAGGTTGTTCAAAAATTCCTAGATGTGTTTCCAGAGGATCTACCTGGGTTACCACCTACAAGAGAGAGAGTTTGTCATCAACTTGTTACCTGGCACTGCACCTGTCTCTAAGGCACCCTACTGAATGGCCCCAGCAGAATTGTCAGAGTTGAAAAAGTAACTTCAAGACTTGTTAGACAAAGAGTTTATCCATCCAAGTGTGTCATCATGGGGAGCTCCAGTTCTATTTATTAAGAAGAGGGATGGTTCTCTCAGATTATGCATTGACTATCACAAACTCAATGAGGTGACTATTAAGAATAAGTTCCCTTTACCCCGCATAGATGATCTGTTTGACCAGTTGCAGGGAGCCATGGTGTTCTCAAAGATTGATCTGCATTTAGGATGCCATCAATTGAGGATAAGGGAAGAAGACACATCTAAGACGGCGTTCCGAACGAGATATGACCATTATAAATTCTTGGTGCTACCTTGTGATCTAACAAATTCCCATGCAGTATTTACGGACTTCATGAATCGGGTGTTTAAACCTTATCTTGACACATTTGTAGTTGTCTTCATTGATGATGTGCTGATATATTCTCCTGATGAAGCTTCACACTGAGAATACTTGAGAAATGTCCTCGAGACGCTAAGAGTACATAAGCTGTATGCTAAGTTTAGCAAATGTAATTTTTCGCTGAAGGATGTTGTCGTTGACTCCGCAAAGGTTCAGACGGTATTGGAATGGGAGACTCCTAAATCTCCCACGGAGATTTGGAGTTTCTTAGCGTTAGCTAGTTATTATCCGCGCTTTATCGAGGGGTTCACATCTCTAGCGGTGCAACTAACCAAGTTGACCCGAAAGGGAGTTAGATATATATGGTCTGAGAGCTGTGAGAAGAGTTTCCAAGAACTGAAGGCTAGGCTGACATTGGCACCAGTTCTTATTTTACCTACGGACAACTTTGCCATCTACTCTGATGCATCGAAGGTTGGGTTAGCCAGTGTATTAATACAAAATGGAAGGGTGGTCGCTTATACTTCTCGTCAACTAAAGGAACACGAGCAAAACTACCCGACTCATGGTTTGGAGTTAGCAGCAGTGGTTCATGCTTTGAAGATCTGGCGTCATTATCTTTATGGCATCAAGTTCGAGGTGTTCACTGACCACAAAAGTCTAAAGTACCTATTTTCTCAAAAGGAGTTGAATCTAAGACAAAGAAGATGGGTCGAATTCTTAAAAGTATGATTTCAAACTGCGATACCATCCAGGAAAGGTGAATGTAGTGGCCGATCTTAAAAGATAAATTCTGGAGGAAGCTCACCGATCAGTGTTCTCTATTCATCCAGGAAGTAGTAAAATGTATCAAGACTTGAAACGATCTTTTTGGTGGCAAGGAATGAAGAAGGTGATGGGAATTGACTCCAGACACTAGCCTTTTTATTTACCTTTATGTCCTTTAGGTTTGTATTTATGTCCTTGCATAAATAGGTGTGTAATTGTATGGCTTTGTAAGCCAAAGTGTTCGTCCATAAAAGTCATTAGGGCAGATTTGCATCTATTCTTCCATGGGCATGCTGCGAATGAGGTTTGGGCTGCCTTGTATGCAAGGAAGAGAGGCGAGGGCTAGAACTCCCTCGTTAAGGCGCGGAGACCCTGATCACATGGAACAGTTTACAGAAGCAATAGAGAATCTTGAATGAGACGTGAGGACTAAAGCCTCGAAAGCAGTGGGAGAAAGGGCAGATACCCAAAGCAGTGGATGTGGAGGAGGTCGGGTCAGACCCAGGATCAGGAGGGGTTATAAGGAGAAATTGGTAGATGGAAAGAGGAGGATCCGGAGGGTCCGGAGGTAGCGGAAGAGAGTCGTGATAGGAGGAAGAATCTGGAGGCTCCGGAGGGAAAGGAGGAGAATCATGGTTGGAAGAAGAATCCAGAGGCTCCGGAGGCAGAAAGTACCGAGGATCGCGATGCCCCAAGAAAAGGTATGGAAAAGATGATTTAGAAGGAAGAAGAGGACAAAGGATGCGATGTCCTGAAGGGAAAGGAGGAAGAATCGGAATAAAGAGAAGGGATCCGGAGATTCTGGGGGAATAAGATTGGAAGGGACACGGTGCCCTAAAAGATCCGGATGTTCCAGAAGCAGAGGATAGAAAAGGGCGCGATGCCTTGGCAAAGGGGATAGAAGATCTGGAGGTTCCAGGGAAATAGCAGGAAAGGGGGCGCGATGTCCCGAGGGAATTAGGGAGAGAAAATCAGGAGGGACGCGATGCCCTGAGGGGGGTCGGTCAGCAGAGGAAGCAAGGTCCGGAGGCTCCGGGGGAATGGAATCATAAGGGGCAGGGTGCCCAAGGCAAATCGGTGAGAAGCCCGGAGAATCCGGACATGAAGCTGTAGAGGGGCGTGGTGCCCATAGAGTGGGGTCTAGAGGAAGAAGATAGAAAAGGGCGCGATGCCCTATGAAGATGAGCGAGGACTCTGGAGAGTCCGGATGCAAGAGTTGGAAAGGGGCGTGATGCCCTAAGAGGAGATTGGAGGGGGCACAATGCCCAGGAAGTGTAAGGGGACCGGGAGAATCCGAGGATGAGGATGAATAAGATGGGAAGTGCAGAAGATCCAGAGGTCCCGGAAGATGAGGAAGATACGGGTCTGGAAACCCAGGGAGGAGGGAGAAATGCAAATGCATGTAAATGCCATATGATGGCTGTGAAGGATGCATGAAATGCATGGTATGCAGAAAATTGTAGTTCTATTTAATATTGCGCAGGTGTAATTTGCAATTCGTTATGCATCCCCTCAACAGACTCCTCCAACCCTTACGGGGCCTCATCAGCCTCTTGGGTGGCTTCCCCAATTCTTGGTATCAGTATAGCGATGTTATCGATATATCGGTATCCGGATCTCTGGGTCGTTACAATGAGAATGTACCAGGTGTTCCCTCACCTGATAAAGAAGCCCTTTCGAGATGAAGAAGTGCCCTTGGTTCCTCAGAATAGGGAACCGAAGGCTAAATCAGCGAAAAACCCAGATGACCCGTTTGGGGCACCCGGAATGCCGAAGTGGTCCATAAGTGACCGAAAAGCTGTCCTGTGGCAATGAAAACTTTAACAGTGGGTGGCCGCTCGATGAAGATGCTTCATGCAAGCGCAAAGCAAGCCCAAAAGCACAATACCAAGTGCCAAAGGCGATATCAATAGAAAACTCGGGAAGTTCGCTAAACACACGCGGAATGTCAGAACAGTCCGTAAATGGCCATAAAGATGCCCAGTCAAGGCAAAAATGCTTCGAGAGATAGACCACTCGATAAAGAAGCCTCACGTGGCTCTGAAGCAAGCCTGGCAGCATGAATCACAGTGTCGAAGCCCGAATCAGGGCAAAACCTGAGAAAATCGATACAGGTTCGGCACGTGCCGAAAATCATCGAAAACCTCGAATCAAGGCTTTGAAGCATATTCCAGGGCCACTAAATCAATGTCGGGGCTATTCTAGACGACAAGCACTCACCGGGTCAATTTTCGGGTAAAATGTCAAAATTACAGAAATGCCCCTCACAGAATTGGTGGCGCCTTGAGAGGGAGATTCGGTGGCAATTGATCCAGTGGCGTTTGAGTTTCCTTGCGCTTGAGTCAGCGATGCCCTTTGCAGATGAGTTGGTGGCGTCCATGGCAGAAGTGGGCCAGCGAATCAGAGGCGCATCTATGTGGCGGGCCGGTGATTCAGTGTCGTCGCCATCAACTCCCCTACCCCTAATTCGTCTATAAAATGGGGCTTTTGCGCTCGATAAAAAAGAGAGCAAGAAATAAGAGAGGATATACAAGAGAGATCGACGAAGCCAGAGTAAAAAAAATAGCAGAGGAAGAATAGAGAATTGAATCCAAACACCTTCGTTCCATGCTGAAGAAAGAGTTGTATGTGTCTGAAGTCTTGGGCGGAGAGCAGGGGGGCACTTCATAGCTGTGGGTTCACACTAAGCCGGATGATGTTGGCTGAGGTCGGAGGCGCTGGAGATTCACGTCGGGTGACGTGAGAGAAATCGGGGCCCGAATGCAGATGCGAGTGCATTTGTTCAAGTGGCAACATAATTTATGAGAGCCACGTGGGCTTTACAGGTGGGCCATGGTGGCCAAAGTACAACTGGCGCAAGCCACGGGACAATTCTGACATGACGATCGGTCCTCGGGTCAGGACGTGGCAGGGCAGATGCCCGCATGTTTTACAGAGGGCCCCGCTTACGGCGTTGACCATGTCTTACTCGCCAGATGAGAGGCTATAACTGTGTAACTGGAGAGAGCAGGGGTTCGCGTCTGGGTGAGGGTTGGTCACGACTCGAGTGGATTAGGCGGACATGGCCTCGCGATTGTGGGAGGCATGGTGTCATGACGTGTGCACGGTTGCAGTTGGCAGGCATGCGAGGGGGAGTCCCGGCATGAGGGGCCATCACCCTTATCATAATGTTCCACAAGCGGTGGGTATAGACTTGCGTGTCGTGGCTAGACACCGCATAAGGGAAGTACAAGTGACATACCCTCGGCGCAGGTAGCCGACGAACAAGTCACCCACACACAATTCTCCTTGGTTGAAGCCTTGGCGCTTGCTGGAGGCTGGAGGCTTGTTTGCTTGATTGATCGCCCCACCCCTTGAGCTTCAAAGGGGTTGTTATAGGGGAAGATGAAGAGGCAGGGAAGGGTTTTGGCGGACTAGGGTGAAGGGTTCAACCTAGTCTGGGTAAACCTCTAAAAAAGTATTTTTTTTAGTGTGTTACGGAGTGGGGGAGGGAGGGTTTAGGCGGACTAGCCCAAAGGGCTGGTCTGGTAGGCCTAAACCCATCCCCCAAGGGGGGTTTAGGCGGACCAGCCCAAAGGGGCTGGTTTGGTCTGCCTAAACCCCTCACGGAGGGGTTTTTCGATTAATTTTTTTTTTTGGTTCTATGAATAAGTTAGTCAAGCATGAGTTGGTAAGAGGCATGCCCAAATTGAAATTCAAATCTATTTCCAAGCCGAGGGTCATGTTAGTTATCATTTCTCTAGCCTATATAGAGAGTAGATCAGAAGCCAAGTCCATCTGATCTTCCATTCACCATTCAGAGAGAGTGCATCTAAATCATCTAGGCACCATCCTTTTTATTCCGCATCATTATCATCTACTATAAGTTTTTAAACTGGGTAAAGTTTTTATAAGGGGATTCATTCACCCCCCTTTTGAATCCATCGCACCAAACCCAACAACGGAGAGAAGAGTTTGTTTATTAAACGACCTGGACAGGAGGCCCAAATTAAATGGGTTATTCATCGCCCGAGGGGATGGAGAGAAGAGTTTATTGATTCAATGACCTGGACAAGAGGTCCAGATCAAATGGGCTTTTCATCACCCGAAGGGACCGAGAGAAGATTTTGTTCATTCAACGACCTGGACATGAGGTCCAGATCAAATGGGCTATTCGTCACCTGAAGGGATGGAGAGAAGAGTTTGTTCATTCAACGACCTAGACAGAAGGTCCAGATCAAATGGGCTATGCGTCACCCGAAGGGGACGACATGGTTGATTCATTGACATGGGACTAGTGTCAGCACAAGGGAAAGTTTTCATTCCTTAACCCAAACGGGAGGTTCGGGCCAGGTGCCTCTTCATCAGCACCAAAGGGATATCGGAAACTGACGTGGTTTGCTTGTCTAATGGTCTCTTCGTTGGCATGGGTAGGTGTCAAGACAAGGAAATGGTCTCTTCTTTACTTCTGACCCCAGACAGAAGGTCCGGGTCAGGTGAAAGGAGTCACAAATTTATTCATCAACGCCGACAGACTGTCAAGAGATGACGTGGTTTATTCATGGACATGGGGTGTGATGTGACACAATTCATTGGACCTAGATTCACAAGCAATCGAACCGAACGGTGGATCCACTCAAGTGGGTTTACCCGCGTTGTGCACACCCGGGTCCGTAGGTGGACCGGCGATGATGGTGAGGGTCTGAGGTTGGACCTTGGGGTTCCAGGGGTATGGCAAGCTCAGGGAGGACCCCAATGGGCCAGGGATGCCCAATTCACGGGCGGCCAGCACGCCAAGGGCGTGGGAAGTAGTGTCTCGCTCACAACTCACCCGCGGTGGCACTCAACTTGATGAGAATTCGGGATCAACACACGGACCAACCTGGCGTGGGCTCGGACCTTTGGGCTTCTTGATTTGTAATGTCTTCTCAAATAAAGAGCCCATCTAGTAGACGGCATGGTCTGGTTATAAACATGCAGCTTAATTGGGGCGGTTGCCCCTAGACACCCAATGCTAAGAATGTGTGGACATTCTTGAATAAGTAACTCCTCAAAATGATGAATATCAGAAAATCACAGAGTCTTGTCACTCGGCACCAGCAGCATGATATTTGGCAATTCCACTCAGAAATCTGGCATGAAGCATAACTCCCTTGCTAGTAGAGAAGGATGAAATTGAGGGAGAGTAATACGCGGCGTTGACGTAGCCGGTGTACCGATGAACTGAGGGAGATTGCATAGAAAGTGCATAATGTCCTTTGAAAATGCCGAAGACACGGCCAACTGCCCCATGAATATAGAACTCATAATCTACTTGGCGGCCATATGAGTTAGCATAATACGGATGGAGAACCCTTCCTGGCCAATTATCTGAACAGCAATGGCGTGAGAGGAAATAATAGCATCCATAGTGAATCCTTTGGTGAGCAATGAGATTGCCCCCCACCTCGCTTGAGAAGAAATTGGCACCAAGCAAAGGGAACTCCTCTTGGCAATCGTCATGGGAAGTATAGGCACATCAGTCCTAGAATAGCCAATGACCAGGACTCGAATTGGCATGCAGCAGATGTAATCTTGAATCTTGAAATGCACAATCGACACAAAATCATGCTGACTCGGCTCATCATTTCACTAGAGATCGGACCCGAGGAGCACCATCGGTAATGCACACCCACTGCGTGGGGTGGAAGTAGGTGGAGAAGTTAAGGGAATAGGAATAGGTTCAGATGGTGTGAAGGTTTCAATGGGTATGGCATTAAGTGGTGATGGAGGAGTAGTGGCAATGGCAGGTTCGAGTGCGGGCAAAGGCGAAGGTGACGGTGGAGGTATGGCTTGCTCAGGCTCAGGCGGTGAGGAGAATGGGGAAGAAGGTAGAGACGGTAAAGGCGGTGGAGAGGGTGGTGGTGGAGACGGAGATAGTTGTAGTGAAGGTAGAGATGGAGAGGGCGAAGGGGGAGATCGTGGTGCCCACCGTCGACGTATCGACACAACGCGTAAATTTAAACTATGATGGAATGGAATTGAAAAATATGTAGATGTAATTCTCTCAACCTTACCGATCTCACACAATCACGCAAATAGATATATCCTGCAAACCACATAAACACATAGTGCGAGAGAGATTTTAAGATGGTTTGGGACCACGACGGGCTCCCTACGTCCACCCCTCACCAAATCGGTGAGGCTTCACTCACTTCACAATGAAGTGCACGGAGTGGAAACTCCAACCACACGGAGACTTCATCTCCACAATGATCCAATGACAGGATCAAACCACACACACAAACGCTACGCCAATTACAGCAATATCCACACGACTGTACGCAAACGGCCCACCCACAATGTATTCTCAAGTTCAAAGAAAACATAAATATGCTCAATACAGCTCAAACCAATAGCTAAAAAATGAAGAACATCGAATATAGATGATGGAAGTTTGTAGAATGTATCCCCTTGAGCTCCATTAGCCGATAGAAGAAGTTCCTTGAATCCTAGGTCGGAGGGAAGTCGGATAGCGTCATTTTGGGCATCTCCTCGTTCAACTCTTTGAGCCGCTCCTCTTTTCCTTCTACCACGAGCTGCAAAGATGCATGGATGTAGATCAAATCCTCCTTGTAAGAGCTCCTCTTCCTTTTCCCCATTTTCTTCTCCTACAAGACAGAGCAAATAAGCATTAGGGTTCTTCTTCTCACAAATTTGTAGCTCATATATACATGCTTGAGAGAGTGGGCAAAAGAGACATAAAATCCTCCCAAAATTTCTTAAAAATTGCCTCATATGTATAGTGATGTGACACCACCTTGGGGTGGCAGCCACTAGACCAATGCAGCTTGGACCTACAATCGCAAGCAAGCAACTTTGACGGCAGACTCACTCGGGCAAGCTCACTCGTGTAGTGCACACTAGTGCCCGTAGGCGACTCGGTGATGGTGGGAAGGGTCCATGGTGAGACCTTGCTGCTCTAGGGGTATGGCAAGCTTGGGACGGACAACTAAGGGCCTGGGATGCCCGATTCTGCGGCCGGCCAACACGCCGAGGGCGTGGGATATAGTGTCTCACTCACAACTCACCCGCGGTGGTCACTCGATTGATTGGCCTTTTGGACCGGGCACTCACTCACCGCCGTAGTCTTTCCCCCTTTGACTGAGGTTTCAGCTCACAAAACGGTGTTTCTCGAAGGGCCATGCCCAGGGCAGGTCTCTAGTCCTTGAGGGGGAAAAGCGGAAGACAGTTGGTGGTTAAACCTGGCGCAGTGGCGCAGAGCATGGGGACCCAATTTTTTTCCAGGGCGCTACCCCTCAAGGAGTCGGTGTATTGTACTAGGGGTTTTTTGGCTAGCACACTCACGCTCGGGTTAGATAACCCGTGGGGACTTTGCCCTCTTGTCGTGCTTCAAAATGTGAATTTTCTCCCACGATGCTGCACTACCCTTCACCATTTTGCGCGAACCTCAACTCTGGTTAGGAGAAGCATGCCCGGTTACTAGGATCAGGGGTATTTTTCGTGGTGTATCTCTTTCTTTCTTTTCTTTCTTTTAAGCCCTTACCCACATTTGAGACCGCTCCCGTATTGGGGAACATCCAGGTCAGTCACCTAGTCCGTCAGCACCTTGCCCCTGCGTTGGGTCGAGAGGGGGAGAGCAAAAGACCATCTCCTTTTCCAAGTATGGCCGAAGGAGAAACAGAGCTCATGTGAGAAAGAATCCCTAAGCCAAAGGGGGGAAAGGCCATGTGGTGTGTGCAAAGGTCGCGCCACGGAATCATGCTCGACGGTAAGAGAGAAGGTTACCTTATTACCTAATGGTTGCTTTAGCCAGACTCTATTATGGATAGAAGCATTTTAAATACAACCCATTCCACGCATGAGATAATTCTTTTCCTTCGGCGTTTACAAGAAGATACACATTCCCAGGATAGACTTGCTTAACTACAAACGGTCCCTCCCAGTTTGGTTGCAGCTTGGACCTAGGATCTCCTGTTCGAATGAATTTTCGTTTCAAAATCACATTAGCTATTTCAAATTTCCGTTCAATCACCTTCTTTTGAAAATGACGCGAGACACGTTTTTGATAAACAGAGACGTGGTTGGCCGCATTCAACCTCTTCTCATTTAAGAGTTCCAACTGGACGAGTAACGCCTCTTGACGTTCGTCGAGATTAAGTTCCTTATCTTAAGGAAGGGATCAAAATTTCATATGAGAGTACCGCCTCCATCCCATAGGTAAGAGCAAACTGGGTTTGCCTTGTGGGAGTACGTAGCTCCTGCAAAGCAAAAGCAGGCCACAAGACTATTAGACTCAATCCTCTTCTCCAATCAAACGTGTTCTGGATATGGGTTTTGTAAAAGCCAATTTCGCAGAAGACAAACAGTCAATATGTGGGCCGTTTACGCTAACAAGCGGTCTATCGTTGGGCCGCTAGGAAACTTCTGGCGGTCCACTGTTAGGCCGCTTATTCTCGACTAACAGAAAACTAAACTAATGCTAACTTAATCATATCATGCCTGGAAATCAACATATTTAAACACTATATCATGACACAATGAAGATAGGCCAACAATATGCATGATTTTCATGTATTATGACAAGAGAATTTCTTTTAATTTGGTTAAGGCTAAGATATATGCATGAGATGTATACTAGATGCAAGTCCCAATTAAAACATGAAATTCTCGGTCTACAGTGCATGATATCAGGTAAAATCAGAGGGCTTTTGTTCCTAGAATCATATTTTAGCCGTTCATGAGATAACCTACCTTTAGTGATGCTCTTAGACTTCGAATTTCTGACTGGAATCAAGTCCTAATTCTTACACGTCTTGTGCTAAATCAGTAATTTTCCGTCCTTCTATCTCCTTATTCCCTTGACCAACAAATCTAAAATTTAGAGGGTAAGAAGAAGATACTAAGGGAAACAAAAAGTTCTAAAGGCACAACTCATAAATACCTCGTTTAGGTTCCCTAATCTCCTGATCTTCACTGACCCGTTGCACAAGTTTCTGGGTTGCTAGTGAACAATCAGCAACTTTGGGCGCTCCTAACTCCTTTCGTGCTTGATCTCCTAGGACGAAATTTAGAGGAGAGTTAGACCTTAGCATTGGGAATAAAAATCTCAAAAGAACTTACCTGAAATAACATTTCCTTACCTTAGTTCCACGCGAGCCAAAAGTAGGGGTCACGCTAGGGAAAACTAGGGTCTATTTATAGGGTTTCATGGATTTGATCAATCCTAGAGTCCTTATTAGGTCTCCAATCAATCCTATTATCCACTAGAGTCGTCTAACTAATAGGTTACATCAATATCTAGGGATTTGGCCTGGAAAAAAAATGTAGTTTTTCACGCCATCTAATCACTCACGATCGGACTTTGGTAAGCAGTCCAATATTGCTCCCTGAGGTGAAGGGGAAGACAGTCTGCTACGTTGCCCTCACTTCTCCAGCACGAGGAAGAAGATCGCTTCCCAAGCCCACCTCTACAATGCTCTTCCCACCTTTTTCTCTTTGTGTTCAGCTCTGTCTAGGAACTGGAGCTTCTACTCTTGATATATCAGCGGCCCAAGACATCTCTTACGTTGTCCACTACGAAGATGAAACCCAGAATGTCACATCCACATTATTTGATTAGCTTCCTTTGCATGCGTGCCTGCAGGTGTGTGGGTAGGTAGGGGACCATGACAATAATGGTACCAGCCATTCAGAAGATATTACTATCAAACAAGGATCCTCTGACACGGTAAGCTTCTTGATGGCTGTTTCTAGAGCGAATGGATCCTCTAGGACAAGTTCCGGATGTTGAATTAGCAGATTCTATCAGTTTCAGATCCGTTCTGGATGATCATAAACATGTTGACACTTTTAGACAAGGTGTCGGCACATTCCATTTCATTCTTTAGGAACCGTGGCTTCCACGGAGAATAGGTCGACACTTCGATAGGCAAGTGTTGACACGTTCGTCATACTTGTGTGAGGAACGTGCCAATGTGTCAAGACTTCATTGCGAGGTGTCAGGACCTACGCGCCAGAAGGAAGTAAAGCTTGCTTCTTGAAACCGTGGTGTTGACACTTTTCACCCAGGGTGTCTACACTTTGGTCAAACAGAGACGTCTTCAAGTTGGATGATTGTCCTATAATTGTTTAGTCTAGAAGTTAAGCCAGACTTGTTAGATAAATCTCAAAGATCTAATAATGATTTATGGTTTGTTATCATCAAAACCAGGGGACACAACATTCTCCCCCTTTTTGATGATGACAACCATGAATCATTATCTCCAAGCATTCATATAGCACTAAGCATTTGGGTTGAGGAATCATCTGACATAAGAGTTTTTGCCATTCAAAGAAAAGACATTTGATCCATGATTACACACAGTATCCTACAGATCACACAAGGATTTGCATTCAAACATTCACATGAAACTGTCTTTATGTAAAAACTAAATTCTAGATGCAAGCCTAACTAGATGCCCATGCCTAACTAGATGCCCATGCTGGATGATATGATTGTCTTCAGAGCTTCTCGACACACGCGTGCCGTGGAAGCTACGACTAGTGGATGGGTCACCGGAAGTAAGGATTGACTCACCAAATCCACTGTCGATGAAATGGGCTGCAACACACTCGGCGTAGCACAAAGCGTGATGGACTAACCCTGGGCCGTCATGGCTTTGACGCACCAACCCAGGGGCATAACAGAGCTCTGACGCGCCAACTCTGGGGCATCACAAGCAAAATGGAAAACAGGCTCTGACGCGCCTATCCTGGGGCATCACAACTCTAACGCGCCACCTTTAGTGCGTTAGGCTATGGGTAACGTCAGCCCTGACGCACCCATAAAGGGGTGTTACAATGTTATAACGCACCACTCTGGGCGCGTCACAGAACATGTGACCCGAATGGTCAAAAACTAATGGTCAACTCACCACTGTGGCAGTCGAACCCAGGCGTATCACAGTCTCTGGCGGTCTATCGTGGGACCATTAGAGAGACCAGTGCCCTACCGACAAACAAGCCCCGTGTGACGCACTCCCTTGGGCACGTCACGGCTTGTAATGCACCTCATAAGGGGCGTCACCGCCTGTGACGGTATCTGAAAGGACCGTCACATCGGTCCGAGCACGGTCCGACGGAAAAACCCCAAAAACTCCAACCATGCCCCCATACCTCCACAAGAGAGGGGGAAAATAATAGGGAAGCCCCCAAATGACCCCTATCATGCATCTACGGCCTCAGATCGGCCAAAAATGCAATGAATCGGCGGATCGACTCACAACCCCAAAAACATGGTTTTTACCCTAACCCGCTCAAAAACACCCCTCTCAGCTCCCATTCGGCCTAGAGATCATGGCGGATGATGGGATGAGCATAGGGATTCGTCCTCCTACCTCAATGGAGCAAAAGCTTTGCCGAAATGCCGCTGAAATCAAGGAAGAAACTTTTTTCACACCGCACGCCCCACCTCTCACCATGAAAAGAACATCCCAGCATCTGCCTCGTCACCACCGCTACTGCCACGTCGTTGCCGGAGTGAGGGAGGCCGCGTCTCGGTCATCCGGGGAGGAAGAAGCCATGGTTGGGGGCACTCCAACGGGAAGAAAGGAGGAAGAAGAAGAAGAAAAGAAGAAGAGGAAGAAAAGGAGAAAAAAGATTGGGCCCCCACTCTAGTTGGGAATCCCAGACCCTTAGGGGTCAGCCTAAGCTAGCCTCGACCCTTAGAACGATTGGGTTCTATCTTGGACCCTCGCCATCATCGCCTGATCGCCTTCGGGGGATCGTGTGCGTCGTGAGAGCAAACCGTTCGCGTGAGTCTGTGGTCTCCGTTATATGCTTGCTGGTCTAGGTCCTTGGGTCTGAGAGCAAACACGCTTGCCGGCAACTCTTCCCAATGCAGCACCACCGGGGCCACCATCTCAAGGGGAGAAAGCTCTTGATCTTGATCCTCAGCCCCACGTCGGCACTCCAAAAGAGTAGCAACCACATTCACAGCACCAACTCAACGCACACAGGCTCTTATGCGAGAAACCAAATAGAAAATAAGCACGAAATCCTATGCCAGTTGCCGACTGTACTAGACCTCGCGGACTCTGATCACTGCAATATCCTGAATTCTCATGTACATTCACAACCACAGCTCTGATACTAACTGTAACGACCCAAGATCTGGATACCATGAATGACCCGATACCATTCGAATCCTGGCCCGCCGCCCACGAGCCGGAGGGCTCGGAAGGGCTAAAAGGATTGGTGCGGTGTACACAGAAATAGGAAATAAACCAGAATAATTCAATAATTAACAAAAATAAACAACTAACCACAACAGAGTCCAATCCAGTAAAAGTACAGTCTAAGGCAGAGAGTGTACCCAACACCGAGTGATCACTCGGCCTGGCGAGTTGGCAGCTAAGAACCTCCATGTAGCACCCTCGAACCATGAGAAAGAACCATCACACCTAAAAATCAGGGATGAGCCTCCTATCACTGGCTCAATATGGGTCCCGCGGAACCACAACCATAAACAACGGCGGTAGCAGAAAGCAGCAACTACAACAAGAACAATAACAATAGTAGGAGTAGCTACAACAACGACGGTGGAAAACACGACTGTACACGAATTCCCAAAACACGACAATCGATGCAACCATGGCTCTACAACTACTCCTACCGGAATGGAAAGTAACACCCCGATCCCACAGTTGGGGGACCACCAAACTACGAATCATCTTAGCCACGCTACTAGGAAAACGTCATGACACCTCTATCGTAGAGGCTTGTGACCATACACGAAGGCCCACACCGAAACCACACGGTCCGAAAACACGGTCACGACCTCACTGTCGTGAACTCTACGTCATCTAGGGCAACCACTCGGTGACACTCACGGGAAACCCTAGAACTCAGCTCTGGGAAAACACTCAAAAACTACACGTGAAACCACATCTCACAGATGATAAATGGAACCTCGAGTCATGACAAACTCACGTCACGTGATGGGAGTACCTGTCCACCAGAAGCAAGGCTAGATGCATCCACTGACAACTTAGACCACAGCCTCAGGTGTCTCCCTACGATGCCCGTGGCGGAGATTGAGACACTGTATAGTAACCAGGAACAAAAAATAAGGACTAACCGAGGTCGCATTCGTTAGCGCGGGTCCAACGCCCCCAGTCACATGTGCACACACAGACTATGCGCTCTAAGTCGGGTCCTCTAGCTGGTTTTCCCCCAGTTGATGAGGATCGTCAAGCAGCAAGGGCAACTATGCAATTATATTTATTTGAAGTGTTTTATGTTAATGGGTCACTTTAGTGGGCCTATATGTGTGCTTTTTTTATAGAAAATAAGATATATCAACATCATGTAATAGTCTTTTATTTTAGTCTTCTCACTAGAAGTACGATTAGTCAAAAATGTCAGGTGTTAGGTGAGGTTTGGTATGATTAGTCGTGGGTGTTAGGTGTTAGGTGTTGACATTTTTTATGAGTTGTCTTGGTGATGAGTCTATAAAAGATTATGTAATCCCATGTTAAGAGAACAATGAAGTTGAATCAATGTTATTGGGGAACCATCCCATGTGATGTGTGAGGCCTTGTCTTGTTTGTTCTTCTCCGAGAAGGAGATGGGGTGAGATGCCCCACACTATCCCCACGGTACCTCCATCCCCCCCTACACAAGTCGCAGTCATCTCAGCAGGGCGCTGCCGTCCATTCCCCTGCACAGACTGCTGCCCACCTTCACCATCTACCACCACCGGCAACGAGCAGCTCTATGCACTCTGCTACCTGCAAGAGCAACCCCCCCGACCCGACCACCAAAAGTATATGCCAGTCGCTCCAAACAGCCACCACCGGTCTACATCACTTCTAGGGCCTCACATGCAGCCTAGCAGATGCCTTTGTTCGGACACTTTGGGTCGTGCCGGTTTGTTTGTTCGACCTGCCCCGGTTGCACCTGCCAGCCGACAACACCATAGCCCCACCCTCTTTGCAGCAAAGAGAGCCGCAGTCCACTGTCTTGTAGAGGACCGCCCACCGGCTGCCTCCCTCCTCCCTGTCCTCCCTTCCCTGTGTGACCACCACCGCGGCATGGGAGCGCCCAGCACCACCTATCCCCGGCTCCATGCATGCCCTCCTCCTCCCATCATCCTCGACCGCACCGTCCGTCGCCCCTGCCTCCCTCCCATCACCCTCCTCCCCAGCCACCATCTCTCCACCTACCCCTTCCTCCTCCTTCGTCCCCTGCAAGCCCTAATCGGTAGCCCATGTGCCGTCGTCGTTCTTCCCTCGTCATCGGTAGCTACTACCTCGACCGCCTGCCACTGTCGGGCCACCGGGCCACCTCCTCACCCAGTCCCCTCCCCTCAACCCGTCGCCACCGCTGCTGCGTTGTCTTCTCCTGAGCACCCCCCCACCGGCTGTCGCGGCACTAGACCTCCCCCTCCCTAACTCTCTCTAACTCTCTCACCCCCTCTCCCTCTCTCTTTCTCCCTCCCCACACACGCAGCAGCCCTCCACTAGCCAACTCTCGCCCTCTCCTCTACACAAACGCACACACCGTGGTGCACACCCCCCTCTTCCCACCGTTGCCTCACTTCTTCTCTCTCTATCCCCCCACGCACGTCTTCGCAACCCCCCTAGCACCATAAACCCTTCCCCCATGCACTGGCCTTCTCCCTGTTCACCCTCTCTAACCCGTGGTCGATCCCCTATTTGGAACAGGGGCACCACAGGTGCCCCCATCCCCCTCCTCCCTCTCTCTCTAGAAGTCCCGCCGGCATCCCTCACCTCTTCCCCCCTCCCCGTTCTCCACCTCTCCCATTGCGGCACCATTCGCCATGGCCACCCATCTCTCACGCCCTTACCCGCGTCCCCTTCATCATGCGACAGCAGGATTAACCCTCCACTGCCACATCCTGTTGGGTCCGGTGCTATGGATTCAGAGGGGGGGTGAATGAATCACCCTATTAAAAATCATGTCAATACAGAAATCTAGCGCCAGACTCCACTGCATCCCGGAGTTCCAGAGGGGCCACCCTATATTGCTGGAAAGCTCTTCCAGTCAGCTTCGTCTGTGAGGTGATCCCGCCTTCATTTCAGTTCGAGGCTGTCCGGGAGGTCCATCCTCGTCAAAGTGCACATCTGACATCTGTGGGAAGACCAGAGCACCGGTGCAGAAGATGATATGCCCACACCTTAGCTCCTCTTGGTGCGCCATTTTGCTGGAATGTTCTCCTACCAGTCTTCCATCCAACACAGTTGGCGGAGCCTCATTTGGAGTCCGGAGCTATCTGTTTCGAATTTTCTCCCCCAAGTGCACAGGTTAGTCCACTCAAAACCAGTACTGACACCTTGCCACTATTCACCCTATACCTTCCTTCTCCGACCTCCCCTGACGCCCTTCCTGGTTGGAGATCAGAGAAGACCCGTAAACGGATGCGTTCGCTTTGGTCCTGTACCTTTTCGACTCTAGGAGTGTTCGTGACAGCATCATCTTCCTGCTGCTACGACGTAAAAGTAGTCCCAGTCAGAAGAGAACACCCCTATTCCAGAGCCAGTCATGAACAGCCAAGACAACAGACTATTCCCCAGAAATTCTGGAGCCTTCCTGGACCAGTCAACGGAGGATTGACATTGGTTTCGGCGTCATCCGAGTTCGTTACTGTCCGTGGCGGCATCAACAGCGGCTGTCGGTCAGCTCATTCTAGAAGCTGGCAGAACTGGTCGAGTGACTTTTCGATAACCTAGTGTTCTTCTCCCTCACCCCGCCTGGCTGGCTTAGCGCCCCTCCCTGTGTGGAGGTAGTATTTTGATGTAATATTAAGTCTCCCTCCCCTAGTCCAACCGCTCTGTGAGGGCATAGTGATTGTAATAGCAGGTCATCATCGGAAGCCTCATCGGCGCAGTGTGCGGTGATCCCACACTCCCCGCTTGCCCTCATCTCAGGTCGGAGTCGGTGTCTTCACGCCGACTAGGTGAGCTTCTGGTCACTTCCCCTTGCTAGTATTCCTTGCTTAATTAGTATTGTCGCTTAGCTCCATCGGACGGTGAGAGAGTGCTCAGTCCCAAATTGCCATCAAATTGAGCGACCACCGCGGAGCGAGTTGTGAGAGAGACCCTACATTTGCTCCATTGAACCTTGATCATGGGAATTGTCTTGTTCCTTAATACACACACCTCGCGATCAAGGATCTTTAAAAGCTTTTGTTCATAAATAAGATCCCTTTGTATCACCAGGTCGCCATAATCTGTGACATGCGATGGATCATGCACATACTTCTTCAACATTGATATGTGGAACACATTGTAAACTTCGGACAATTGAGGAGGTAAGGCGATGTGGTAGGAAACCTCACCAACTCTTTCTAGTACCTTGAAGGGACCGATATATCTTGGTGTAAGCTTACCCTTAACACCAAATCTTCTACTGTCGCATCTGGGAGAAACCTTAAGAAAGACATGATCTCCCACCTGGAATTCGAGATCTCTCCTCCTTGTATCGGCATAAGTCTTCTCCCTAGACTGAGCCATTTGAAGTCTTTCTCTAATGAGCTGGATCTTTTCGGTGGTATCCCTTACCATGTCTGGGCCTAGTAGTTACTTCTCGCCAACTTCATCCCAGCATAAAGGCGATCGACAACTCCTTCCGTATAATGCTTCGAAAGGTGCCATCTGAATACTTGCCTGGTAACTATTGTTATAAGCAAACTCGACTAGGGGTAAGTGATCATGCCAGCTTCCACCGAAACCAATAATACAAGCACTGAGCATGTCTTCTACTCTTGATTTGTTCTTTCGGTCTGACCATCTGTTTGAGGATGAAAGGCTGTACTAAAGTTGAGTCTTGTTCCCAACGAATGTTGTAGACGCTTCCAGAAGTGTGAAGTGAAGCGTGGAACTCCATGCAGTCTAACAACTTCCTTGACATATAAGGCAGCGAGAACGTCAACTGGCCATCGGCTCTTGATTGGCAAGAAGTGGGCTGACTTGGTCAATCGATCAATGATGACCCATATTTTGTCATGTCCTCCTTTAGATTTAGATAGACCCATTATGAAGTCCATGCCGATATCCTCCCATTTTCACTTGGGAATGTCTAAAGGATGTAGCTTACTGGCAGACTTTTGGTGTTCCGCCTTAACTTGTTGGTAGGTGAGACAACGAGATACAAAGTCTACTACCTCTCTTTTCATGTTGGGCCATCAACAGGTCCGCTTTGAATCTTGGTACATTTTGGTAGATCCAGGATGAATCCTCAGACTAGGTGCCCAGACAACTTCCCGGCAAAGATACCAAGAAATAAGGGTTCGGGAATTTCCCCGAACACCTTTAAGGCACGGGCTACCTATCCCTTTCTACAATTTTGTGGGTCCCACCGAGGGCCCCGATCAACTTGCCATAGCATACGATCACATTAACAACCGATCAGGACCAATCTCGGCCACCCAGCTATGGGCTTTGCCCGCATCTCACACAGCCTCCCGGGCCAACCCGGGGGCACCCTGACGCTAAGCCACGCCACGTGGCACCTAGTGAAAAGGCAGGGAGTCAGCCCCGAGACACCTTCTTCCAACCCTCCAAGGCCAAAGGGAGACCTACTCGAGTCAAGCACAGGCTTTGGAGGCCTACATCACGCGTACACGGCTCATACACGCGTGTTTGGCATTTTCCCAAACACCTTGTGGGTGTATACATTCCAGCCCTCTAACATTAAACCACGGGCCAACCCGTGGTGCCAGCATGTTAATTGGGTCCTACAACAACCCCCTAGCAAGATGGGGCCATCCCCAACCATCAGACGTGTGGCGACGAGCCACTCGTCTTTAGCTCTCAGGCTAACCCGAGACTACCCTGCCAACCCGCCATGCAACGTGGCACACAGCTTGAGGCACGACCTATGCGCCTAAAATACCTCCCCTTAGCCCCCACGAGCTCCTATCCTTAGCCTAAGGCCCATTTTGAGGCCCCCTGACTTGCAACCCGAGCCGTTCAGTAACCCGGGCTGTGTCGAGCATTTACCCGAACACCTCGTGAGCGGCTACTACAACCTGGAGAACAACAGCCCCCACGGACCCGTCTTAGTCCCTCGAAGCTTGGTATCCCTCAAAGGACACCCCTAAAGGACAAAGGAAGACCGCCGGGGGCTATCCCTCGGGGTTACGACCGGTCCCGGGGCCAGTTCACCACGGGGCCGGCCGTGCGCCCTAGGGAGGGTGAACTCCCTGGGGGTCGCGCCCCCTCTCCAGCTCGGTGACCCCACGGCCCCGCTCAGCCCCAGTTTGTGCATTTCGCGGTCCCACGGTGTGATTCGTGTGCTGTACCAGTTCGTGGAAGCAACCCGCAGAAGCATGAAGCAACAGCACGTTGGAACGGTCCTCGGTAGGATTTAAGCATGAGTTGGCGCTGGGATGGTTCGGGGAGTTGAAGCTCCAAGACGCCCACAGCTTCAGGGAAGGGGCCGTGGAGTTTACTGAATATGTATTATTCAACTACGCCCAACTCCTCATTCGGGCCGACATTTATCATAGTGTCTACGCTGCCCGCTATGGCTATTCTATTTCAAAGGGGCTCTGCTGCGAAAGGATTGAAGTCTTCAGTGCAGAGACTAACACTTTTTACACAGCGGAGGGCGAGACGTCACTAGACTTGTGGAGCCTCAGCCAGCTGAGTGGCTTGCCCATAGACGGGGATTCGTATGAAGAGGTGTGCCTCCTGGACTTGATTAAAGATGAAACTGGCAGGGATGGCTATTATTCTTTTCGATACTCATATCGGTACCTGATGAAGGTGTACCGAGAGCTACATCAGTCAGCCCATGGTGAAAGGTAGCCTCGCCGCGGGGACAGGAAGAGGGTCAGGATGACCCTATGGCTGCAATACTTCTATGATGGACCAAAGCAGTATGAAGACTTCCCATGTGTCAACACCATGGTTGCCCGCAAGAAGCGTGCGAAGCCCAAGACGGACGTGAAGATCCCCTCCAGGGGGTGCCAGAGTGGGCCCAACCCGATGGCAGTCGATCCACTGACACATTGCGCGGCATACTTAACGTACTGGCTGTGTTCCTTTGCAATGCCGTATGGAGACGAAACGGTGATTCGGCCAGATGTGATCTACCCGGCGTGCCAGATGGCATGGGGGATTATGCTGTCTCTATGTCCAGCTACCCTTTGCCTGATATACAAGGCACTGGGGGATGTCAGCACCCATTAGTTCCCGCGGCAGGCCCGGTATGTGTGCCCGTTGCATTCCTTCAATGCGTGGGTTTGTTCTCTATTTCCAGAGTTCGCCCCGCGTGCTATCTAGGACTGGGGGCTCGTGTTGCGGATGCTGGAGTTTGCCAGTGCTGAGCCAGCGTCTACCTCTTTGCGGCTATATGATATCCGTGGCCGATTGACAACAGTTCCTCAAGATGCCACCGGGACTATTCATTTTTGGGCACTGGCTGCGCACTCCAGCCCCCTGGTGAACAGCAGAAGAGAGTGCAAGGATGACCAGGTGGAGAAGTACGTCCGCCACTCCCAAGTGGATCCGCACCCGCGTACGCAGGAAAGGTACACTAGTGGACAGGTCACTAGAGGTAAGACCCAACTCACGAAAAGCACCGATCGAAAGGAAACGAAGTGGCGGTCCACTAGGGACTGCCCTTAGCCTGGCAGTCATCCCTGGACTGCAAAATAGGCCTAGCGGTCTCCTTGAGACCGCCAGGACCAGGCAAGAGGTCAAACCAGGCTGCAAGCAAGTGAGGCATAGAGGGCCTAGCGGTCTATCACCAGGTCGCTAGCCCAGTCAAACGGCCCTTAGGGGGCCGCAAGGCACAGGAAAATGATCATGCTCTGACCGCTACCCGACACGTAACTCTCAATAATCAAAAATACGCACCCCGAGGGTGCCCTGACTAGACAAAAAAAATGATCAGCAGTGGACCATTAGCCGAGGGGTAGCGGTCTATCGCAAGACCACATCCCTAGCCTAGTGGTCCTGGGCGGACCACTAAGCCCAACCAACATTCAAACTTGCTTGGCAGCCCCCTGAGGGCCGCCAGAGATGCCTAGCGGTCCTTAGAAGTGCCGCAAGGCCAACCCGAGCGCAAAACCAGTGGGAAAGGCCAAAAAACCTGATCCACGCCCCGATCATCCCCCGATGATGGGGAAACAAAGGTGAATCCATCCCCAACCCTCTTAGCATGATTCTAAACCCACAAATTGGCCAAAAACTCCAAGAAATAAGAGATCTAATGCTCAAACCCCCAAACATGCATTTTGCCCTCCCGGCTCAAATAAATCCCTCTCGACCTTCCCTCGGCCTACAAATCATGGGGAAAGCAAGGAAGAGTGTAAGGATCCATCCCCCTACCTCAAAGAAGTCTGAAATCCACCGGATCACCACTGATCTTGAAAACATGTTCAAACCAGGATTTCCCGCGACCTTCCATGAAACCCCCACCATCACGCTCGCCTCGTTGCCACCACCGCCACCGCGTCATCACCTCGGCTCGCCGTCTACAGTCGGAGAGGAGGGAAGTCACGATCGCAATGCACGGGGGAGAGGGGGAGCAGCGGTCGGCTCTGCAACAGGAATAAAGAAGGAGAAGAAGAAAGGAGAAAAAGGAGAAAAGAAAAAGGGGGATAGGAGGGGTTTATCGGCCAAGGAAGGGGTTGGTGTGCCGGTGAAGGCATCTGAGGGTGGTTCAAGGCCGGTATGAGGGAGAGGGCCGTGAAGCCTGGGGTTTGGGTTCCTAGAGAAGGAGAAGGGGTGGTGGAAGAACACACGGAGGAAACCAATCCAACCGAAAATGACACCAACGACGGGAGTATGAGAAGAGCAAAAGAGAAAGAGTTTATTCATGACAAATGGGAACCAAATACATCGGGTGCTAGAAGAAGAGGGAAAAAATAGGGAAAGGAATGGGGGGTTGAACAGGGGTGACGGCTCCCTGCTCGTCCCCCTCCACTGCTACATTTCTCTCTCCCTCCCTCTTACTCTCTTGCTCTTTGGTGGCTGCCAAAGGGGAGAGTCCCTTCTTCTTCTTCTCTTCTCTTCTTTCTGGTCTGGTCATCGGTGTGCGTTGCTCTCCCTTCTTCTCTTCTGTTCTCCTTTTCTTCTTCTCTTCTTTCGTTGTTGTGTTGCTACCGGTGGAAGAGGAGCTTTTAAACCCCAACGACAGGAGCCTTCAAGCGCGGAGCGACGGAGGCGGGAACGTGGGGCATTAAATGGGGATTTGACTTCCCCTCGTCCCCATTGACAGATGTGTAGCTTGCGTGCCTCACTCTCATGTTGCCACGTCAGTCGTCCCACTGCGCGCCAAGAATCAGTAGGGGAGTGGCGTGACATCCTCCATACCGGATGGGTCATGGGGAGAGTATGCCGCTAAAGAAGTAGACCATGCCATTGAGAGGCATTTAGGGTGTGCCAGAGAGCGGGATGCATGGGCGTGCCATCGAAGGGCGAAAGAAGCGTGCCGTTGAAGGGAACTTGACAGTGTACCGTGGGAAGATTCATAGGCGGGTCGGGGAAGGTCACCCGAGGGCACACCGGCGAAGGCCACTAGGGGTGTGTCGTTGAATAGCCGTTGGGCATGCCGTTGAACTACCGCTGGGTGTGCCGTTGAACAAGTGCTGGGTGTGCCATTGAACAGGCACTAGGGTGTGCCGTTGAAGACTGGCCTCGAGCCAGTTTCATATACAAGTTGTGGTTCATTTAATTTTCTTTGGGGCCCATGGACCATGGGCTTCCTAGGGGTTGGTTTCTCTACGCTGTCTTGACTCCGGAGCCTGTCAACTGCTGGGTGACCCCGAGTTGACTGGAACCCGACAATGACGACACATACAGACACACACACTGCATGCATAAATAGAAACTGGAGCAGTGGACAATTACAACACTCTGGGCAAAGCGAACCATCACTCAACCTCTAGACGAAACTGACAGTCAAGGAGCAGCCGCTACGCAACCAGAGACAAGGACACTGGCAGTTCCAGATTGAGTCGCTAGGGTACTGTCATAGTCAAGGAAAAGACCACACCCAATCACCTAAACCGACCGATCCAGACAACCACCAATAGACAGACACCGCCTTAGAACACGACCTAAGACTAACCAACACATAGAACAGAACAAGGACCATCACGGCCAACAACAGGACTATAATGCACCAGCATGGGGGCGTTACCTGCTATAACGGACCACAGAAGGGGCGTTATGGCAGACATACCTAAAACTCTGATATAGACAATATAACGCACTAAGATAGGGGCGTTATATCAGCATAACACACCAGGATAGGGGCATTATGGCCAACGGATAAAAATATAAACGAAGAGGAATATAATGGACCTCCATAGGTGCATTATACTAGCTTAACGCACTACAATAGGCGTGTTAAAGCCAACGGACCCAAAACACTAATACGGACAAGAAGCATATAACTGATCACAATGAATCCGTCATAGCCACACGACACACAGGGTTAGGTGCGTTATATCAGCTGTCATACCCAATCAAACATCAGTCAAACACACCATAACAGACCTGCACCGGGACATTATCTACATAACGCACAAGGAGGCATCTGTTATGCCTAACTGACTGACACGGTCTTCAAGGAAGCACGGTCATCGAGGGTCTGACATAACAGTGGGCCTCAAAAATAACACGAATATAACGCGCCTAGGCAGGGACGTTATACTCAAATAATAGATCAGGATGAGTCCGTTATGCTCCATGACCTCGAAAGATGAAAATGAACGAACCATAACGGTCTATCGCGGGACCGTTATAGCCTATAACGGTCTCTAGTAGGACCGCTAAATCAATCCGACAGATAAAACGGTAGAATGGCCGAATCGGCCTGTTCCACGCCCCATGCACCCCGTAGCGCAGGGAAAATAACGACAAACGATCAAGAATCTCCTTGAGCGGGATGTCCTAATTAGGCTTGTTTCTTTACCGAAACACCCATTTATCAGTCCATCAGGCTCCCCTACAAAATAAGCGTTCTAGAGGGATATTTGTAGATGCCTAATTTTAGACATCCCGCGGACCTTGTCTAGTCATCATAGAAGTGACACTTTCTTCTAGATGATTGGGAGTGTGGGGTCTCATCTTTATTTAGGTAGGTTCTGCCATGTCCTTTCACAGATCCAACTTCGCGGTAAGTTGGCAGGGTGTTGCAGGGGGACAATGCCCCCCTTCCCATAAGGTTGGGGGTTCGAGGGCGTGAGCCCCCGAGGTGAATTTTTTTGAGATATTAATATATATTCTACACTGATCCCTAGGCGATCAGGGTACTAGATGCCCAGAACCCCAAGGCGAAACCCCAAGGTGGCTAGATACTAGGCTGCCCCAGCCAACCAAAGCGGCCAACACCCTGGCCGCCCAGTTCCCAAGGTGGCCAGACTCTTGGCCACCCAACCCACAAGGCAGCCACAACCTGGGCTGCCCAGCTCCCTTGAAACGTCCATCGACCTAGTCACATTCTAGTAACCACTCGTCAACTCCACGATCCGCCCACTCCAGGCACATCCTCCGCAACCGTTCCCACTTAGGGGGGTCAAGACGCACGTAGTCTCACACGAACTCTATTTTTGAATGTGGGGATGGAGGGAAATCTCCCACATACAAAATTGGTTCCAAACAATCTCACGGGGGGTGGACATTTTGGCAGGGGAGACATTTTGAGAGGTTTTGGCAGCTCGGAGACCCCTTCCTCACCTTTGTCCCATCAAAGAGCTTCATCCACGGGAGAGAGTCTGTGTCTGCCGCAAGAGGAGGTGAAACCTTTTGAAGGTGGCCATCGACATGGCTGCCCACCACCTTCCATCTGTTGGTCAACGGGCAACCCCATCTTTCTTCCTTTGCTCCCTATCTTGCTACATTTTAGTCTGTTTTGCTACATTACACACATACTAGACTTACCTAGATCCCTATTTTAAAGAGATTTTTTAATCCAAAACATAAGGAAGGTGGATGGTCGAAAGTCTTGGCCATCCCCCTTCCCAACCCCCTTCCCAGTATGATCACCCCCAATTGCGAGCTAAAATTGAATGACAAGCACCTAAATTAGAGCAAGGGAAGAGTGCTTACTCGACCGGTTTGAAGAAACCGGTCCTGATCAGAGACGAGGGCGAAAGAGGAAGCGCGGGTTCCCCACATGCCGCGGCGATGAAGCTTCAACCTGCTCAAGAGTGTACAACACTATGCCTTACGCAGGAGGGGGATCTTGGGGTGGGGGTTAACTTGTTTACAGTCAAAACTACCTCCACACAGGGAGGGGCGGTAAGCCGGTCAGGCGGGGAAGGGAAGAGATGAACAAGAAGCCCCAATGAATGTTGATTGTCGATTCTACATGCTTCTAGAACGGGGGACAAGTGGACGTTGATGGCATCGCTACGACCACTCCCGAACTCAGTTTTTCACGAAACCAGTGGCCAACTCCTCGTAATTAGACCAGGGTCTTGACTGATTTGTTTGAAATTCTTAGGTTGTCGATGCCGGTCGGGGAAGAGCCACGAACAGGGTCTCTGCTTCCTAGTTCTGACTGCTATAGAGCCACAGCAGCAGAAAGTCAAGGTCGCCACAAACACTCCCGGACTCAGAATCGAGTGTGGCTAGAATCGATGGAATCTTTGTCACGTCTACTTCAAAACGTGACCCACAGGAACAACATCAGATGTCAGAGTTGACCAGAGCAGCCCGAACAGTGACAGGTGATCTGTTCAGTCCAAGAGGGGACAGAATAGCGAACCCTGGGGTGAAAATTGAGAAATCACTACTCCGGAGGCCGAATGGAGTTCCGCTTCTTGTTGATGGAAGAAAACTCGTTGTAGAAGGTCCCAGCCAAACCTTTCCTCCAGATCTTGAGGTGACTGGTTGCAGCAACTCCTGTAAACAGCCTTAGGTTGCTGGCCGAACCTCTTCTGCGCAGTCGGTGAAGAATGACTCTCACGGCTAGCTCGGCGCTCGGATGAGGATGAGACTGCCACCGTTACAAAGGTGACTCGGAGATGCTTCCACCAGTACCTCTTTAGGCTTCAGAAATGCCAGGATGAAGTCGCAGTCGCCTCTCCAAATGAATGGTTCTCTACTGCCTGCGATCTGAAGGTGTAGGTTGAAGATGAGAGGAGGGAAGAGGAGGTAAATGGGAGGGAAAGGGGGGTGGATGCTTGCTGGCAGCTTCCGACCACTGACCACAACCGGAGAATTTTCCAAGCACATTGGAGTAGACATAAAATCACCAGACGGCAACTCCACGAGCATATCATAGGAAACTTCATTCACTGGTCTCTCGATACGGGCAATAAAATCTTCAGAAATAAAAGAATGTGTCACACCTGAATCGAAAAGAACGTGTGTTGTGCGATCATAAATCGAAACCATACCTTCAATCAGATTAGACGCCAATGCTTCCGCACGAGTGATATGCGTAACTCTGGCTCTCGGTGGACGAGTAGTGGCAGATGACTGCTGAGAAGGTGTAGGAACAGGCGGTCGAAATGGTAGAACCAGTTGAGTCGGTTGAGAAGGCTGAGGCGGCGGCGGAAGACGGAACTGCGGCTACTGCGACTGCGAAGCCTGAGTAAACTACACCGTCTGCTGCCTCAACAGACAATTACGGGAAATGTGTCCCAACTGATCACATCGATAACATACAACCGGCAGGAAACACGGTACACCCGGATGACTGCCTCTACATCTAGAACACATCCTCGACTGAAAAATAACAGAGTCTATACGCGACCGAACAAACGAACCCGACTGCTGACTCTGCTCAGAAAACATCAGCTAATTAAACCTCTTCCTCTTCTTTTTATGATGAAAACCTCGGCCCTGAGATTCCTGGAAAGGAGTACTATCGGCAGGAGAAAAGGTGGGGGAAACTCCTGAAGCAGATGACTGGTGGGGCGACTGATGTGGCACGATCGACGACACCATCCCAGTATGAGCAAAACCTCGAGTCCTCGCCAACTCCAACTCTAGTGCGACAGCGACTTGATAAGCGGCATCCAGCTCAGCAATACGTGTAGCGAACAATGGCAGGCTCAACTCTGCTCTCAGTCCGCGCAAGAACTGCTGAGTCCTCACAGTCTCATCGGTAAAAATATACAGTGCATACCAGCCCAACTCAATGAATCTATCGCGATATTACAGCACCGACATGTCACCCTGTGTCAGCTCGAGAAACTGATACATCTTGGCCACTTTCAGGCAGGCTAGAGTATAAGCACATTCGAATGCAGTGACAAACTCAGCCCAAGTGATCTGTCGAAGCGGACGAGATCGAAAAGTAACTTCCCATTCTGAAGTCCACCATGTGCGTGTAGTACCGTGAAGTTGAAAAGAAGCCAGCATAACATGCTCATCCTCGGCGCACTCCATACATTGGAAGACACGCTCGGTAGCATCCAGCCATTCTCTTGCTGTCTCGGGATCAGATTGACCTTCGAAAGTCGGTGGATGGAACAGCAAGAATTCTTTCAGTGCCCGTCCACAACTACCGGGTAACTCTGCAGGTGGATCAGGAATAGGTGCAGCCTGGGCAGGAACCGGTACAGCAGAAGTGGCCCGAAATCCCGCCTAATGCCGCTATGCATCTCCATCACCTTGAATAAGGTGGCTATAGATGCGGCTTTGGTTGACACGGGGGCCTCTATAAATGTCCGCCCACGGAGCACTCTACACACCTACAATATTTCTGAAGATATGATGAGGCCAACTCCAACAACCATAGCAGCTTATGACAATTCCAGAAGGGCATGCCATAGGGTGATTACCGTTCAAGCAGAGCTCGGGCCATTGTCGATGCCCATAGAATTTTATGTGTTAGATATTGATCCGATGTTCAAGGCCATCCTGGGTCATCATGGATAGATAGTCTTCATGCTATACCTTCTACCGCCCACTAGTGCCTCAAGTTTCCATTCTAGGGGCAGGTGGTTAAGGTTAAAAGCATTTCCATGGTAGACTCTATTGAAGCTAATTCCAATAAGATTCTCCTAACTCTCTAGCCGAGCAACAAGCTGGTCCTATCAGTGATGGATTTAAATTTTCCATGGACATATGCGTCACTCAAGCCCACTATTGCACTTGTTAATGTCAAGACAAAGCACAAAATGAGAGACTCCAAAGGCTGGAACATGATACGAAAACTTGGTTTTCAACTAGGCCTAGGTCTCGGCGCTCAATTGCAGGGGTGGAGTAAGCCCGTCCTAAGGGGCAAAAAAATGAATAAAAGAGGCCTCAGATACCGTGAGTCATCATTGTCAATTTTAGGAGACTCAGGGCCGTTGACGTGGAGCTACCATCAGCATTTTGTGAAGGGGCCATTACAGCCTGGCACTCTAAAGACACCGCCTTTCCAAGAAGACAAAGAAAATGCTACTTGTATAGTGTCGGGACTGCCTTTGCTGCCAAAGGGGCCCGTTGGTGATGCTATTGACTGTTCTGAGGCCTTGGCTGAGATGTTCTATGAAGAAGAAGAGTTGAGAAAACCCGAGGTGCGGGTTGTGAAGCATTCACATAGGAAGTTAGCCCAGCATCTACAAGAAGAGGGGAGCTCTCTGCTCTCTGTCACTTTGTCTTCGTCCCGCCTGATTTCTATTTTTCAATGTCTGGATTTTGTTCCCCGTTCACCTCCCATTATGATTGATCCATTAATGGCCGAAAGGCCAATTGAATTCTTGATTGTGACATGTCTATGCAGGCGCTGCCCGCCAATTGATTTTTCAACCATGTGGTCACCCTCCTCGCTAGTTGATCTTTCAAACATGTGGTTCTCCTCCTCCGATCCCTTCTTCGATGTCCTCCTTCCATCACTCTATCCTCATACACTTCCCCCGCCTCCATCTGCTTCTCCTTCATGTTGCGTACTCTCGACTGATCTTGACTAAGAAAAAATGTCAATTTTGAAATCGAGATTTCAGTGAAGGATTATGCTGTGTTCTACCCATCTTCTTCCCTGGGGCACGAGGCCCCTGCTTCTCTTTCTTTAGATTTCCTATCTCCTAGGGCAGATGTACAGATTGCTGAGTCTCTTAAGGAAGTAGAGTCAGTTGGAGTAGAGTCTAGCTCTAGTGTTTCTAGTACTTCCATGCTTGCAACGTGCCCGAGGACAAGTCATGCCAAATTCGTCCCCGATAAGTTTCCCTAAGATATTGCCCAATGTTGTCACGCCCTCCAAAGATGCCCTCAGTTTGTAGCGACAGCCATCATCCCGGAGGATGATGAGGAGCTAGATGGGGTATAGAGCAATGACAGGTTAGGTGCATATGAAATCGTAGATGAGAAGGACCCAACCGATTATGAGGATAGCAACGTGGATGATACTACTGATTTGTACGCGAAGGGTTTGAAGAGATTCAATAAACCGTCATCGGTAGTAGATGAACCCACGAAGGAAATAAATCTTGGAATAGAAGAGGTTCCCAGGCTCATCATTATCTCCGCTAATCTCCCTCCTCAGGTTGAAGAGGAGTTAATCAAGGTTTTGAGGGAGTACAGATTTGGTTGGTGCAGCGGCTACTGTTCACACACTAAGGTCGAAGCACATTCAAGCTTTGGAGAAGTATGGTCGATGCACATGCCAAAGCTGAAGGACTAAGGTCGACGCACAAGAACATTTGAGGCTACAAAGGTCGATGCACAAGAAGAAGTAAGATCGATGCACATTCCTATTCAAGAAGAAGTAAGGTCGATGCACATTCCTATTCATGAAGAAGTAAGGTCGATGCACTTTCTTATATATGAAGAAGTAAGGTCGATGCACACTACACTTTTGTACTTTAAGGTCGATGCATATTTATATCTTGTATTAGTAGGTCGGTGCACATTTGCCTGTTGGTCAAGAAGGTCGACGCATATGTAGAAGTCTTGCATATAAGGTCGATGCACATTTGTATGTTAGTCTAGAAGGTCGATGCACATTTGCATTTGTGCCCAGCAAGGTCGATGAACATTTCACTTCTTCTTTTACATGGTCGGCGCACATGCCAAACTAAGATCCGTGCACATGTGCATTTCTACTCAGAAGGTCGATGCACGTACTGAAGCATACATCATAAGGTGTATGCACATCTGCATTGTGGCATATAAGGTTGATGCACATGTAGAAGTCCTACATTATAAGGTCGATGCACATCAGCATTGTGGCATATAAGGTCGATGCACATTTGCATTGTGGCATACCAGGTCGATGCACATGTAGATCTGTGCATGTCTAGGGTCTATGCATATGATGCATCCAAGTCTGTGCACATTTGCATAACCAAGTCTGTGCACATTCACATTTGCATTATAGCATATCAGGTCGTTGCACATTCACCTTTTGGCCTATTAGGTCGATGCACATATCAGGTCGGTGCACATGCAGAGGTCATGCACTATCAAGGTCGATGCACATGCTATATCTTGCATTCTAAGGTCGAAGCACATGTTGCATCTTATTCTTTCAGGTCAATACATATGTAGAATCTAGTCTATGCATCTTGTGTACTACATGCTCAGGGTCTATGCACATGTAGGGGCCAAGGTCGATGCATATGCATACTGTTTGATGAAATGCCTTAGTGAGCCCAATCAAACTGCATTGACCTCTCTGCTCAAGTCCTCATATGCATCGACCTCAATAAAGGCGATGCCGAGTGGAGGATGTGGGGGCTGGTCCCTTGCTGGTAGAGGGCCAGCAAGGCCAGAGGGTCTCCCAAAGGGATTTGGCTAGTCCGATTCTAGGGCCGACCCAGTGCCAAGGGCACGGGTGCACACTTCTCCCACGGTGGTCACTCGGAAGCACTCGGGATTGCGAGACCGAGCTCTCTCTCACTGTCCAGCGAAGCTATGAGCTAAAATTGAATGATAAGTACTTAAAGTAGAGCAAGGGTAGAGTGCTTACTCGACCGGTTTGAAGAAATTGTCTCGCTCAGAGACGGGGGCGCGCGGGGAAGCGTGGGGCTCACCCATGCCGCGACGAGGTCGCTTCAACCTGCTCAAGCAAATACAACACTACGCCCAACGCAGGGGGGGTGATCTTGGGGTGGGGGTTTAGGTAATTACAACCAAAACTACCTCCGCGCAGGGAGTGGCCTTCAGCTGGCCAAGCGGGGAGGGGAAGGATGAAGACTAGGACTCCACGCGATGTCAGTGACGATTCTGTCCCTACTCAGGAACAAGGTACCAACTATCGGTACTGGAATTTTTGTGGAAGCTCCCAAACTCTGATGATGGCAAGACCAGCGCCAAAAATTCTGAGATCGGCTTGGGATGGTACTAGAATTTTGGCGCGATCCGAGGTAGCCGTCGTTGGGCGTGGTGGAGCTGGAAGTAGGGCCTCTATTTCCTGCCCTGGACTGTCACAGCACTGCAGCTTCTGGAAGTTGATGTCGCCACGAACAGCCCCGAAATCTGATTTGGGCACGGTCTGTGGTGTTGGAACCGTTGTCAGGCTATCTTTGAAAAGAGACCCACGGGGGTGCTAGCAGATGTCGGAGGTGGCCGCAGCAGCCAGAACACTGACAGGGTGTCAGCTCTATCCCAGGGTGGACAGAAATGCGCACTCAGAGGAGAAATAAGAGAAGAATTCGTTCTGGTGGACGAACGGAGCCCCGTTTCTTGGAGAAGGAAGAAGACTCGTCGAAGAAGATGTTGGCCAAGCTCCGCCTTCAGATCTTCAGACGACTGGTCGTGGCATCTTCTGCAAGTGGTCTCAGGTTACTGTCTGGAACTCTTCTGCGCAGTCGGGGTAGATCGCCTCCCCCGGGCAGCCACGCGAAGAGGCAGCTAGCAGTGGTGCGTTAAGAGATTGCCTCTCGCAGCGAGTGGATCACCGAGTTGGAGCGGGCGCTGGGTCAGCAGGAGACCGAGCACGACCACGCGGTATGGGTAAGTCAACAGCATTAATTTTCACTCAAGTATATATTGAAATTGAATTCGAGACTGATAGTTCATTTATTGAATGCAGGAGGCGGAGCTACGGGATGCGAGCACTCGGGCTGCCTTGGCTGGAGCAGAGCTCGCCATCCATGACCAATGGGTCACGGAACTGGAGGAGGAGGTAGCCCGTCTCACCACAGCAGCGAGCCACCGCGATGAGCAGTCGCGGGACGTTCAGGACCTCTGCATCCATCTCGAGATCGAGCGGAGAGAGCGTGCCCGGGAGTGCGAGGAGCGGGACCGCAAGAGGACGGAGCGGGACTGGGAGAGGATGGAGCGGGACCGGGAGAGGGCCGAGCTTGTTGACGTCCGCATGCAGCTTGCCGTAGTCCAGGAGCGGCTACGGGCGACAGAGGAGCATCTGCAGCGTGGACGCGAGAGAGCCTGAGCGGCGGGGCACTCGAGCACCTTCACCAGCACGACGTACGCGATGGGCTCCTCTTCCCACCAGCCTGCAGAGGAGGAGGTACGGAGCTCAGCTCTGAGTGCTGTACGGGGGTCTATGCCCCCACCCCGAGCTCGCCGTCAGGGCGACAGGGGAGCAGAGAGAGAGAGAGACAGAGAGAGGAGGGTGGAGGCGAGAGCTAGAGAGAGAGAGTTTGTACTCCTCCACCCTCTACACTTGTACTCATTTTGACAGATATATATATATATATAACATTTTTGTTACCTGAGTTTGTTGAGTGTTGAGCACTTGTGGTTTATGTACCTTTCTTCTTCGCATTCTCTCCTTTTCTTTCTTCTTTGCCCCTGCAGTTTACACTTGAACAAACAGATTAATTCATCCGTTCGGCTTGGTCCCTTGCTCGATAAGCAAGGGATTTGTCATTCTTCCGTATCCTTCATGACGGGTCAAGGGGCCAAGCCCTTAATTAATAAAGGTAAAATAACATAAAGTAAAAAATGTAATCATGCAAGCAGTCAAAGATGTAAACTGAAAATAAATAACATGCCCACACAAATGCCGTCCCAAGGAGAGAAGAGAGAAAGAAGAAGAGAGGAAGAAAAGAGTGAGCAGCCCTGAGCCCTCCATGAGGAAGATCTGAAAAGAAAAAGAAGATAGAAAGAGCAGTGAGCAGAACACAGTGAGCAAGAGGGAAGTAGAAGAAGAAGTGCGAGCCACGCCTGGATATACAATCAAGTGCTTCCTTGGAAGCTACATTATGCTCTATGTTGAGGCTCTTTTCTTTTCATCATTTTTCATCATCATATCCTTGTGTGTGTGTTGTGTTTACAGTGTTGTCTAGTGCTCTGGTTGAGAGACTGGAAGTGTCACAGGCTGTGCTCAGCCATGTGTGTGACTGGGGGTTTCTCCCCATGTTTTTACGGCACTTACAGCATGTTTTCTTTTTTGTTCTTGTGTGTGTGGGGGGGGCTCGTCCCCATGGGTCCTATCCCCATGTGCTTCTCTCATGGCGGCATGAGGAGCGTGTCCTCGTGAGGAGCTTGCTCCTTATCAAGCTATGTGTCAGTGAAAGCTGTGTATCAGCGATCTTAGGACTGTGCTCCCCGTCAAGCTATGTCCCAGCGGTGTTCAAGCTGTTGGTCAGTGATTTTCAAGTTGTTAGTCAGTGAGAAGCCTCACTGGGTTTTGGTGAGGGGTCGATATAGGTTGCGGGTTTGCAACTGAACCACCTTAAAAATTCCTTGTCCAGTGGTGTGTCCTTGTATGATTGCCTCCATTTCCTCTACCTCCATTTCACAAGGAGCTATTATTTTTTTCAACATCTTTTGATATGGTCGAGCACTGCACATTCTTTGAGAAGTTCTACGTTTGGCAGCACTCTTACTATTTGAACATAGACTCACAAACACACACTTTGAGTTACTCCGTGAACATTCATGCTCATACGTTTGGTTACTGTCCTAGGGACTATCGGTGGGATTGAATGTCTTCATCATTGTGAGCACATTCACCCCTAGATGATGTACAGCAGATCTGTGTCTAACGGTGCATCAGATCTGTCTGTATGATGAGTATTCAATTTTCATTCCTTCAGGTCATCAGCTCTCAATCTTGAGTAGCTTGACACCTTGTGTATCTATATCAAGCATATATTTGTCCAAGTATCATTGTTATAACAGCTGCGTGTTCAATGCACCTAGGACAAACCTAAGGACTCAAATGCACCCTAGACCACCTAAGGCTCTGATACCAAAATTGATGCGGGATGCTATGCAAGCTAAGACACTACGCGATGTCGGGACTAAGTGACAACTAAGACCAGCAACATCGATAGATCGAATGGCATTGACTTGACACCTACGATTTCGAAGAGGGAACTATACCAAAGAACAAGCAACCACAAGCTCACAAGAGCCCAAAAGAGGGAAGCGCGCCGATCCGCATGGTTGAGAAATTGACACGGCCTAGGGGGTCAACTCCACACTCGCGACTCAGATGAGTCATGGTACGATCACACTCTCTCACCGCAGCTGTGATATAAATATGAAAATGCGCTAAGGACCTAGCAAACACACAAGCAGCGACTTCAAGAGAAAATACTAGACTAGCAAGCTAACCAAGCAAGGAAGCGGACGCGTACCTCCACGCTCAGGGCGTGGGGAAGAAGCTCGGCCAAGTCACACGATCCCTGATACAAAGCTAAATAGATACAACCCAAACACTTCCCACTCCTCACAGGGAGTAAAAGGCTACACAGTGATCCAGGGTCGTGAGACGTGGGGTGACGGATCCCGAGTCAGTGAAGCTCATTGTCCACGTGTACTACTGTGAACTGACTGGACTGAGCTGCAACCACAGACCGGCCTGGATCTAGCAGCAAGGAAGGTGAATCCCGGGCGCCAAGGATGGAGCAATGGTCCCTAGAGGTGGGCAGCAGCAGATGACGACCGCTCTGGAAGAAGGTGGAAGCCGACGGCGTTGACGTGGACCTCCGGTGTGGTCTCGAATGGTGGGCAGACTACTGGTCGGTCTGTGCTGGTACAAGTGAATAGCAAGAAGAGGGGGCTGGAATGTGGCCTTATGCTAGTTTGTTTAACATGAAACTTTGTGGCGGTGCTGGTGGAGACGTCCCTGGGATGCCCGTGGAATATCAGCTGCAACCAAGCACCGTGGAGGTCGGGACGAATTTTGGAGCAAACCCCTGCATGTTCTAGTTCGTCGGCTGGTAGTAGGACAGAGGGTGGAAGAAAGGGGTGGAACTAAAGCTTCCGGGCGGCCTTTAGGAAGGGGTTTTCTCTAGGGGTTAGGGTAGGGTCGTGAATAGTCACTAGGATGAGTTCCATCAAAGGTGGGAGGTGGGGGAGGTGGGGGAGGTGTCCTTCTATCGCCTGCCCTTTGATGTGAAACGACCCCTAATTGGGTGAGTCGGACCTTTCTGCTATCAAGCTGCTCATTGGCATCGGTCATGGCTCCCATGAGGTAGTCAACACAGCTGTGGAGGTTATTTTTGTTGGTGGTGGGTTTCCCTTGGGGGTTTGGGTTCATGGACAGGGCCGATGGGTAAGGTCGATATGAGGCGGCCATGGTAGTGGGCAAGAGCGATGCACTAGGAGACTCTAAATGAATATGTGCGCCCTAGCACTAACTTGTAGAGACAAGTTGAGAACCTGTTCTGATACCACTTGATGTGACACGACCCCTTGGACCTATATTCACAAGCAACCAAACCGAATGGCGGACACACTCTAGCGGGTTCACCTGTGTAGTGTACGCCCAGGTCCATAGGTGGACCGGTGATGATGATGAGGGTCTGAGGTTGGACCTTGTGGTTCCAGGGTATGGCTAGCTTGGGAAGGACCCCAATAGGCCAGGGATGCCCAATTCACGAGTGGCCAACACGTCGAGGGCGTGGGATAAAGGGTAGCTCTCACAACTCGCCCGCAGTGGCACTCAATTAATTGAATAATTGGAGCGAGTACTCTCTCAACACCGACGGAGCAACTAGAAATAATACTAAGCTAAGCAATGCAAATCCAGAAAAGGGTGGGGTCCACAGCTCACCTGGTCGGCGTGAAGATGCCAACCCCAACCAGAGATGAGGGTGAGCGGGGGAGCGTGGGCTACCCGCACGCCACGCCGATGATGCTTCGGCCGAAGACCTGCTAGTATAGGCACTACTCCCACATAGAGGGGTTGGACTAGGGTTGGAGAAGTCCAATTACAACCAAAGGTACCTCCACGGAGGGAGGGGCTGTGAGCCGGCCAGGCAGGGTGGGGGATGATGAATTAGAAGGCGAAGTGATAAGCTCCATCGGTTCTGTCTGCTTCAGGAATGATCTGACAGGGGGTCGAAGACGGCACCGCCACGGGCACTGCCGAGCTCAGATGAGGCCAAATCCAATGCCGAAACTTCCTGGGTTGGCCCAGGAGGTCGCCAGAAGTTTTGGGGATCATCCTACCCCTGTGAGGCTCAGGTATTAGCCTCTGGCGATCACACCATTTCTATATTTCTAATCTGTGCACTGTGGGTAGCAACAGCACAAGTCTGGGAAGAGGCACGCCCGCGCACACGTGATTCGCAGTTTGCCATCCCGTGCGCCCACCTACCACCTTCCGGTGCCTACAATGCCGAGTAGGTTGTACCACCAAATCCTAAACCCAGTGGAACCCACGAAGGGTGGAACTAGGCTCTATCCAAGTTATGTCGAGTTTCTTTCCAGTTTTCTGATAGTGGCCTTAGCTTGACCACCTCCTATTCGTAGCGGTCGCGCGATAGACAACGTTCTTGTGAATCAGTACAATTGGCTTTAAAGGCGTCTGGTTGCCTAGACGTTTTCATGTAAATGTGTCAGCCCTTTTGGACGTGTTCATTACTCTGACTGGCTACGTCTGGTCTGACCCACTTGATTGCGGTCCTCTCGAGACCGCCAATGTCTGATAGTAGCCCAGTGCTGACCGTCACTCCATTCGATGTCTCGAAACTTGCCATTTCCATGGTTTTTGTGTGTTAGACCATTCTAGCCTTTTCAGGCTATAATATCTTGAGATTATGACCTTTTATTGGGTCTATTTTGCAATCATATTCCTAGAAATCATTCACATCTTTTCTTAAAGTCATTTTCATTAAATGACTTTTCCCTTTGATTAATGAGCTTCTGGTTGGAATTCTATTAAGAAATCTATATTCCTATACATATTGCCTTGGCTACATGGCTTGACCTTGGAACTCTTGGCCATTTACTAAAGTGGATGCCTATATTGGGATCTTTGATCCACCCCTCAATGCCAACGCATCATAAGGGCTCGGTCTGGTCTTAGGAGGAGTGCCCGAAAGTTCTTGTGCCTATGGGAGTTTGTAATGACAAGGTGTGGCATTACACCGAATTACTTGACTTGCGTGTTAATCTACGACATTCTACTCCACTTGGAATTACATGAATTACTTGCGTGATATTACATGCATGCTTGATATGGCCATTCACATGAAAAATCTAGTTACTTGCACTTGTATTCTCCACTTGAAATATCTTGAATTCCATTCTTTTTATCTGTCAATTGTCATTTGGTTATACTGCTGACGTCGTAAATCGGCCATTTAATATTCGGACGAATGTCCGGTTTGAAAGCATCACAATCATTGTGGAAAAATCAGAGCATATGTATGCCGGGGAAAGGCAAGTTAATATTTGATGTTAGCGATCAGGGAGCACATGCAGTCCCATGGGAGCATCCACGGCCTCCGGAGGGCATCTTTGGTGAAAGGGCAAGGGTTCAAGACAATTTGATGTCAATGATCAGGGAGCACATGCAATCTCAGGAGAGCATTCACGGCCTCAGGAGAGCATCCTTGGTGAAAGGGGAGCATGCAGTCAAGGGTTCAAGGTAATTTGATGTCAAAGATCAGGGAGCACATGCAATTTCAGAAGAGCATTCACGACCTCAGGAGAGCATCCTTGGTATCAGAGGAGCATGCAGTCCAAGTTCAAAGCAAAGTATATGTCAGCCCTTTAGGGGAGCACATGACAGTCTCAGGGGACCATCCACGGCCTCAGGAGAGCATTTTAGGTCTCAGGGGAGCATGCAGTCCAAGTTCAAAGCAAAGCATATATAAGCCCTTTAGGGGAGCACATGACAGTCTCAGGGGATCATCCACAGCTTCAGGAGAGCATTTTAGGTCTCAAGAGAGCATGCATGATCAGGATTCAGAGCAAAGCATATGTCAGTCATTTAGGGGAGCACATGACAGTCTCAGGGGATCATCCACGGTCTCAAGAGAGCATTTTAGGTCTCAGGGGAGCATGCAGATGGGCGGGATTTGATTTGCCCTTAAAGTCCAGTTGCGAGCCATGCAGATGTACAGAGTTCTGATTCAAATTTGTGGGCTGACGCACGGGGTGTGGGTGGCTGGAGACAGGGTGCATCGACCTGGCCTTAAGGTGCATTGATGCACTTGAGGGCCGAGGGCTGTTGTGGGCTCGGGCGCATCGAGGCAACCAGGGGAGGGGCAGGTCGGTGCAGCTAAGGCTGCTGGCTGCTGGGGCATAGGTGCGTCAATTCAGCCGAAGAGGAGATCGACACAGCCAAGGCTGCTGGGACTACTGGGGGGATATTGTTGCGTGGGAATTTGTTTTGGATTCGGACACATGAATGTATTTTTTATCATGCAACTATGTAAATAAGGTTTCTCTTAATTCAGGCATGCAAAATGCAATGGAGACAGGTCTACGAAGACCGCACGTTGTTCCCCATCTTTAATATATTTGATGCATTGATGGAGGGTTGAGGGGCCAACCCAATTTTCATGGAGCCAGGGCCTGCCAAACAACACTTTGTAGGATGTGCTGGAGTCGATGATGTAGAAGGTCGCCTTGGAGGTGAAATCATCGACTACCAAATCAACATCCACCCAGTCGAGGACCTCCTCGGTATTCTGATTAAAGCCGAATATCTTGACTGCCTGGACCTTCTGGAGGTAGGGGGTCAGATATAGAGTTTGAATGTTTTGAGGGGCATGATGTTGACAGTCGCATCGGCATCTACCAGTATCTAGTTTACTTCATGCCCGTTGATTTTTTCCTTCATATAGAGAGGTCGATTATGGCACGGAGGAGAGAGTAGAAAGTCTTTCTCCGTGAAGGTGATAGTGGCCGTAAAAGCCTCGTACATCCTAGGTTTTATTTTTGCCGCATCTGCTTCTTAGACTTCCGGCTCTTGGAGTATCTTGATAAGGGTTTCTCTCAAATCTTTACTCCAAGCGATGACTTCCCAGATCGTAACGCTGGCAGCGAAGCGCTTCATCTTGTGGAGAACCTTTCGGTCAGCTCGAGCTCGAGCGTCCACCAGTGACAGTAGTATGTCAGGCTGGATCTGCTGTGGGCTGTCGCACCACTCCTCGTCCGGGAGTTGCACCGCCTTGCCTTTGTTACTAGGTTCGGGCTGACTCTGGCCACCCGCAGACTTTTGGAAGAGAGAGGCCAATGACGGCTCTTTCGAGAGAAGCTAAAGGGCTGGCCCATCCTTGCCGGACGACCTTGCTTATTCTGTAGGACGAGTAGAAACTGGCACCGGGACTGGGATGCTGGCGGCCATCCTTTCGGAGTCAGCAGGATCGAAGATGCTGGGTTCTCCCCAGATTTTCACTGGTGGAATAGGGGCGAGTTTTTATCCTCGAAGGAGGATAACCCATTTTGGATCAAAGGTAGACGGGCGAAGAGGCGGCTCAGGGATTCTTTCGCGGCCTCTACTGCGTCCACGACCACGACCCCGGCCACGACCAGTGTGTTCTAGGACTGGCTGTAGTCTAAGTGGAGTTGCAATCCTTTGTCAGGTTCTGGCTGCTACCGGCTCACCTCGCTGGGAGGCGTTGGTGTTATTTGGAGGTGGAATAGCCACCATGTTGCAAGTACAGCTACAAAGCATCTGTTCTAGCTGTTCCACCATGATCTCTTTGTCCTTATAGAATAGGGAGAGCTCTTCCGGAATGCAGAGGGTTTCGCCTTCCTTGACTTTTTAGATCATCTTCTGGACCCAGTTTCTGAGGCGAGCTCGTTTCTGCATCTCTTCCCACGGGATGTGGCTATCGAGTGGGATAGGCCTGGTAGGGCGAAGAGGAATGTATTCCTCCAAATTGTCGATGAGTCACTGTAACCTCTAGAGAGGCATTAGCTCCACCGGGGATCGCAAGGCGGCCGCTTGTTCAGCTTGCTTCTTGAGCCGCCTCTTAAGATTCTTCCTTCTATTCCTCTCCTGTTTCTTGGCGATGGCTGCCTCCAGGGGAGTAGGAGGGGGAGGAGGCACTGGAACTGACGCTGACAGATCCTGTGGGGATATCGTCGAGCCAATGTGTTTGCAGGGTAAGGTTGTTGACTCTTCTTTGCCTGGATCTCAATCCGGGCACCTTCTAATTGTTGTAGTTGGAAGGTGGCATTGATCGCCTGTTCAATGACCTCGAGTGGTAGTACCTGGTAAGCTAGGATGTTGAGGCTGGCATCCGAGGATGGGGGCGCTGTTTGATGCCTTAACTGCGGTGGCTATGGGAATTTACCACGAACCGTCTGACTTGTGCTGGCATCCAAGGACGTATGCACGGTATGATGCCTTAGCCGCGGTGGCAAGGGAGACTTTCACCATTGAGCTGATGTACTGGTACTGGCGTCCGAAGATATATGCGCGGTTTGATGCCTTAGCCGCAGTGGCGATGCCTTCTGCTGAGAAGTGGCCCAAGGAGCATGACTAACATCCTGCTTCGTGGCCTAACCTCTGTGGCCTGACTGAAGGCATGGCCGGGCGACACCCGACGACGTCTTGGGGCCTTGCTGCCCCTAGTGGCTATCTTGATCTCGCACACTGGATGGCCTATGTAGTGACAGACTTAACTTGCGAACTGTCGGGAGGACCTAGTCCGGTCGAGCCGAAACCTCACCTAGCTTCTATTTTCCCTTCCTATCCTCGGGCATCGGAGATAGAGGTGGAATAGGGAGAAGGTGAGAAGAGCCTGAGGAGCAGATCATAGCCTTGCCCACCAGGATATCCTCTCGTCCAAGAATGACTCGGAGGAGTCTAGCAGTGTCTTCTTTGGAAAAGGGCAGAGACTTTAACTCCTACCAGGGTCGCCATTGCACAGCTGAAGTGGAAAGGGCCGGTTGATCGGCCTGTGGTGTCAAGGGATCAGGAGAGACTGGGGAAGTAGGAGGATGAATGACGTTGGCCGAGAAGGTACTCGGCCCCATCTCCTGGTTGGCATCTTGCTCCCTGGGCGTCCGCAGTCGCTCTAGAGCTTCCTGATTATCGGTCCAGAACTCGAGCCATTCTGGAGTGTGTCGGTAAGGCAGCCCATGCCCAATTTCCTGGGGAGGATCAGGTTGCTCTGGCACATTTCTGGCGATGCTTAGAGTTTCTTTGACAGCTTGCTGCAGCCGAATGAGTGTCATAGAATTCCCTTTAGCATCGATCTACTCCCACTGGATCTATTCCTAGATGAGGTACTGGACTTCCTCACAAGACTCGATCGCATGGCAGATTCGTGCATGGAAGGGACAGTATTGGGGGTGGCTAAAGTCCCAATGAGTGTAGTCTGTCGACGGCTCACGGGGCAAGATTTTCCCCCTCTCGATGAGGGCGTCAAAGAGTCACCGGGTTCTTTCTTTGGGGAAGGAGAGGGGTCTACGATCTTGCCAGGGCCTCCACCCTGGATACCTAACCAAACGTCCCCTTCGGCTGGTGCTGGGCTCCTCTGATTTCTCATCAGAGAGAGAGACGACTGCCATCATGTGGATCACATTGACCGGATAGTAAACCACACGTGCTGCTTTCGCTGGTCTGGACCACAAATTTGGTTACGGAGGAGCGACGAGATTGCTTGTCACGCCCCAATGCGGAAACTCAGAACGCAATAGTTTATATCATTCATGTCAATCATAGCATTCACTGGCACAAGAGATAATACCATAGGGCCGACAATTAAACAAAAACCTACATTTTATTTATAATAAGAAGGAAAAAGTATGTATTACACCCGACATCTTGTGGACTTCTACTCTTCACACAATCTTGACCCAACTAGAAGCTAAAATATAAAATACATCCTAATACACTCACAATAAACATAGGAAAGTATCAACCCTCAGGTAGGGACTCCATACTGTCACCCAGCCACAAGGATGTCGGTGTCGCTCGAGTCGTGCTGCATGTCTGGTATTGACGGGTAGCTCTGGTGTCCCCACCAGCCTATTTCAATGAGGTAAAACCACCCCATGAGCTATTTCGCCTTAGTGTGGTAGGGGAGTAATTCAGGCTTTCAAACATCAAATTTCCCCTGGACTTGTTTGATGATCAATAATGAGTTGTCGAATACTCGTCGCATCCGGATCTCCATATGCAGAGTGACTTGGAGACCGATGATCAGAGCTTCATACTCCGCCTCATTGTTCGTTCAGGGCTTGTTGATGGAGCAAGAAGTGTGTAGCACCTCTCCCTCTGGAGACTTGAGGATGATGCCAGCTATGGCTCTTATTCTGATGCGCCCTGTCGGAGTGATTTCTGTTCTTGAAGCCCCGTCGAAATATAGCTGCCAGGTGGCTTGCTGGATCTAATCTACCTCTAGTGTCTCGTCTTCGGGCAACTCTGTGATCAACGAAGAGTCTTCGGGCATGGAGTGCGCCACGAGGAAGTCCGCAATGGCTTGACCCTTAACGGCCTTCTGTGGCATGTAGGTAATGTCGAACTCCATCAACAACACTGCTCATTTACCTAGGTGGCCTTTGGAAGTTGGTTTAGCGAGAATGTATTTGACTGGGTCAGCTCTCAAAATCAGTTGTACTTCATGTGACAGCATGTAATGCCTCAACTTCTTGGCCGCGAAGCCCAGAGTCAGGCAGACCTTTTTGATAGGGGTGTATCTCACTTCTGCCCCCATTAGGCTTCGACTAAGGTAGTAGAGAGCTTGCTCCTTCCCCTCATCATTGTTCTGGGTGAGTATTGCCCTTAATGAGCATTCAATGGCGGCTATGTATAAGATAAGCAGCCTCCCCTTAACTGGCACCCCCAACACGGGCGGAGACTTTAAGTATTCCTTCAGCTGGTCGAGAGCCCCCTGACACTCCTGATTCCAGGAGAAAGGTGCATTCTTCGTCATCAACTTGTAGAACGACTAGCAGCATCCCGACAGGTTAGAAGGGCATCGTCTTTAAGCTTTGATGGCATGCATAGCTGTAGAATTGTTGTGTGGGTTTGGTAGGTTTGTTTAAAATTTGTTTCCTATCGATCCGAGTCGACCAGGAGGGGTTTCCAGTCTGGAAAACCCGTTCCCGTCATTGCGGTAATGGCACGGCCACCCCGTGACCGTTCCGTAGTGGGCGGTCCACCCCAGACCATTTAATACCCTTGAAAGGTCCATTATGGACTATGTAACACTTAGCACGGCTAGCCCTTAACCATGTTATGCCCAGGAATAGTAAGGTGGTGTGGACCTGAACGGCCAAAGGTGGTCCGTTTGACCCCTTTCAGTAGCTTATCGCCCGACCATTCAGGAGACCTTTCATTGTGTTGAGCGGTTAATCCCGAACCGCCTAGCCCTTGAGTGGCCCATTCTCAGCCGTGTAGTCCCGTTTGAACTATTTTAGGTGTAGCGTTGGGCGGCTATTAGAGAACCGCGTAGGCCCATGGCACATTCAGTCGATCGATCGTTCAATCTCTGAGCAGCCATGTTCCAACCGTGTAATTCTTGCAGAGTTTAAATTGTAGCATATTCATCCCATTATGCTTTTAATTGTTACAATATTGTCATGTTTAAGGTATTTTATAAAACTGTGGCATATTTTACATCCTGATGGAATTGCTTTCTCTTTCCTTGTGATGGAATCACTAGTTGTAGCCCAGCGACCTTTAAAGTCGGCCCACCTAGGAGAGGTGGAGGGGTAGTCCCATTGTACGATTTTTAAGCTAGTTCTGTGGGCCCCGGTCCAACTGTAGCATCCTACGGAGGGGAATACTAGCTAGAGACCTGGCTCTAGGCAGGAGTTAGCATGTGCACACGTGGTCTGAGACTTGGACTGACACTAACGAGTGTTACTCGGACTAGTACTTGATTCTGGTACTGTTATGACTCTCGCTTGTCGTGTTTCGAGACTTGCGAGTTACTTGAGATGCAGTATAAGCTATCAATGGACGCATCTAGTCTCTACTTTCTAGTGGTCGCATTCTCTCTCTCATGTCACTTGGTTAGTTGAGTGATGGGGACATCACCCATAATTCCCTCTGGCTCGGCACCTCTCTCCCTCCTGGAGATGTGTAGGGGCGCAGCTCGAAGGTTACAATCAAACACTACCTCCACGTAGGGAGGGGTGCTAAGCCGGCCAGGCGGGGTAGGGAGGGTAGCTAAAGAGGAAGCCGATTGACCCCTTCGCCGATTCTGCCCGCTTCTATGACTGCTTGATAGGCAGTCGCTGTTGACACTGCCACAGGCTTTACTGGACTTGGAAGTCACTGAAACTAGTGCCAACTCTTTGCTTATTGATCCAGGAGGGTTCCTGAATTTTTATGGAACTTTCAGATGACGTCGAAGGCCGGGGCAGGATCTGGAACTGGACCACTCCATTCTGGATCTGACTGATCCCAGAATGCTATTGCAGGAAGACAGGGTCACCATGAATGCTCCGAGTGTCTGAATGTGGCGGGACTGGAACGGCAGCGTTCGTGGTCGGATCCTCTTCGAGCAACAACTAGAAAGAATGCCATAGGAGGTCAGGGAAGAGAGATAGAGCTCGTTTAGTGAAGGGGTGTTTGTTCAGGTCTTGACTGGACTGCTTGCGCACCTGGGGGAGAAAAATTGGAACGGGGGTCTCCAAACTCCGATCGATGCTCCGCTGCCTACATTGGACAGAGGACTGGTAGTGCTTTTCTCCAGCCAAATGGTGGACCAAGATCCTCACTGATCTGATCGTGAGAGCTGCTACATGTCATCTCTGTCTGTCTACCAGAGGTAGTCGACACAGTCTGGCGAGGACGGCTCCACCGAACAGCACAAATGTCGAATGGAGGTGGGACCACCTCACCTGCTAATCTGACTTGAAGAGCTTTCCAGTAATGTATGACCTGCCTTCTGGAACATCGAGGTGTTGGCAGGGCAGGCTTTGCAACCAGACCCTTCAATACTGCCTGCGAACTGGCCTTAGCTGAATGGTAAAGGTGAAGAAAGGGGTGGGGATGGGCGAAGGTACAGCAAGGATTGGTGGTGGGATGGCTGTGGGGATTGGCTGGGGGATGGAATGGGATGGTGGAGGGGCTAGGAGAGTGGTTGGGACGTAGCTAGCAGGTGGAGAGGAGAGGTCTGCAACCTGGGATAGAGAGGGAGAGAGAGGGGGGGGCAGGTTGGCAAGATGGGAGGGAAAGGGGATTTGAATTTGGTTTAATGGTGGGTGGTTAATATGGCCTAGGATTGAGTTATCTTGTCTAAGTCTGTTAGTGCGTCATCTCCTTTTCTTTCAATGTGATGTAGTTGAGTCTTCAAGTTTAGAATTTAAATTGTAAGAGACTTATATTTGAAATAAAATTTTATTATTACTCCAAATTATTTGGTCTTATGCGACTGCTCTTGATTATTCACGACTATTTAACTGTCACGTTCCGAGCAAACGACATGTTCCGCTGCTATCGGTTCGGGGCATGGCAAAGGCCCACACCGAAATCATGCAGTCTGGAAACATAATCATGACCTCATCATCGTGAACTCTACGCCGTCTAGGGAAAAGCCCTTGGTGACTCTCATCAAAAGTCCTAGACCTCGACTCTGGGAGAGCGCCTAAAACTCCACATGAAACTTCATCTCGCAAATGGGAAATGAAAACCCATGACACAATAACTCACGTCACGTGACGGGAGTACCGCCCACCAGAAGCAAGGCCGGATGCATCCACTAACGACTTAGTCCGCAGCCTCAGGTGTCTCTCTACGACGCCCCAGGTGAAGCCTGAGACACCGTACAGTAACCAGGAACACAAAAAAAGGACTAGCTGAGGTCTCGCTCGTCAGCGCGGGTCCGCCGCCCCCAGCCACATGTGCACACACAGACCATACGCCCTAGGTCAGGCCCTCTAGCTAGTTCTTCCCCCGAAGCCCAGACTCAGGCTACGCATGGGGGCCCTACAGTAACCACCCTAACAACCGTCTCACTCGGATCACGCTCTCCACCAGTCCCAAGTGAGTCTGCACCCGTGTGCACAGGAAAGATACGACTTGTGGGGTCTCACTAAATGTAAACACTGAAAATCACGTCACTAAACGTAAACATTGAAAATCACACACGCACACACCCATAGCGAGTAATACGGAGTAACAGGTGGCTCATGGCCACCAGACTCTGGGCAGCCCACTAAACCTAATAACCTAACGGTCCTTAAGTCGCGAGACTTGGGTCAAGACCGTTGCACCTGACAGCACAATGCCATCAATCTGGCCTAATCCCTAGGTCTAAAACCATGGTGACACGATTCTCAGGGTAGCTTACAAGCCACCGAGTGGATCTCCCGATGGGCTTTGGGATATACCCCACTCTCCAAGTGGTGGATGAAATCCTCTCCTTGAGTGAAGAGACCTGACAGGCGATCATCACTACTTTGCAGACGCCTACTCAATATGAAACATGCTTGGCTGAAGCACAAACAGAGGCTAATGTGACCTTCACCCAAGAGGACATGTTACTCCTTACTATCAGCCACAATAGGCCGTTGTATATGAAAGGACAGTTGAATGGTCGGGAGCTGAACAGAATCTTGGTAGATCCCGAAGTAACTGTCAATATCCTGCCTTACAGAATATATTAGAGCTACTACTTCAATGTGCGCCTTGATAAAGTTGGAGATATGCGTATCGTCGGCTTCAATCAAAAATTTAAAGTGCCACTGGGAGTAGCGGAATTCACACTCACTCTTGCAGATCTTACTACAAGAGTGTGGTTTAATGTCATCGACTCCCGCACCTCGTATAAAGCATTCCTTGGTCAGCCTTGGCTACATGAAAACATGGTGGTGCCCTCCACGCTTCACCAATGCATCAAGTACAACCTGGAGGGAAAGGAGGAAAGGATATTTGCCGAACTCCACCAATTCAAAGTGTTCGAGTGTCACCTGATGGACGTTGCTCTATATGCAGAATGGTCACAGAAGACTTCTGAAGCCAAGACCCTCGCCGGGGCATCAAACTGCATTTCTGGTGATGACTAGCTCCCACCGCCGTCGCCCGAATATGTCAATCCCAAGACGGTCTCACATATCACCGTCACCGGGGACGTGGGTAGAGTGGCACCTCCCACTACCTACCCTGAAGCAGATGAAGCCAAGGTCGATCAGCACTGCGGCCTTATTGAAATCCTAGAAGGTCTCACCGGGCCAATACTTAGCCTCGATGCGGCCACTGTCGAGCCTTTCAAAGCAAGGGAGGTGATACTGTAACGCCCTAAGATCCGATCCCCAATTTATGGGTATATTTTTTTTCATCCATCGGACCTCGAGACATTACTTCGCACGTATCGCGGAAGCACAATATATAAATATACATACATTCGCATGAGAGAGAGAGAAACCACAATTACAAAAATGTAAGTAACATTTCAACCCTTCATAATTTTCAAAGAAGAGTACATGACCATTGTTGCCCATACAAGCTCACTGCCCCATAGCTATACATATAAGAGAGACCTATTATTTCTGATCGAGACCCCCAATTCACTTTACAATTCTGGAAGGGTCAATAAAATTCTTTGGGGACCTGGTTGAATTTTAACACAGTATTTCATTCACAAACTGATGGATAAACTGAAAGAATCAATCAAGTGGTGGAGGATATGTTAAGTGTTGTATCCCTGTGATTTTGATGATGCCAAACACTATGACTCATTATGAGCATGACGTCTTATGTGCTTTGATGCTTTGATGATTTGATGGATTTGATGCTTTGATGGGTTGACGATTTGATTTTGATGATCTAAACACTATGATTCATATATGCTTCACTGAGCATGTGTCTCTCTGGTTCTGGACAAGGTCAATTCGTAATGGTCCTCATGTGTATCAAGTTGGTGCATACATGATACTAGGTCATGCATTTGCATAGAGTCTATGCTCACATAATCATTTCATACTATATCTGGTCTGTACACATTCAAACCAAGTCGGTGCATATAGTCATTTGCATACACTAAGGTCGGTGCACATTTGCATTGATCACTTGGAAGGTCTGTGCACACTCCAGTCTGTGCATGTCCAAGGTCGGTGCATGATTCTTATACCACATTGTCAAGTCGGTGCACATGTTGAGGTCCTGCATTGTCAGGTCGGTGCATATTTGCTAGACTGCATTCTGTAGTCGGTGCACATTTTCATCTAGCATACTAAGGTCAATGCTAGTTGGCCAAGTGAACCTAACTATGGTCGATGCTAGTATATAGACCTTAGCAACTAAGGTCGATGCTAGTATGCATGAAGGTCGATGTTAGTCTTGGTCTCCTGCAACAAAGGTTGGTGCATATCCTGTTTAGTATGCATGTTGGTCGAGGGTCATTTGCATCAGCCTTCTATGTGGTCTGAGCTCATTGCATAGCACATTTGAACTATAGCATGAATGAGATCTGAGCACATCAGCTCATATGCTATTAAGGTCTATGCACATCTCTTCACCAGGTCTGTGCACATTTGCATTTAGCATAATCAAAGTCTGTGCACTTTTGTATGAATGGTCTGTGCATGTTTGCATATGTCTCTACATAGTCCGTGCATGTTTTGCTATATAGTCTGTGCATGTGTGCATATGTCTCTACAAAGTCTAAGCATATCCATTTCAATGACCGCCACGCCTAGGAGTCGACCAGGGACTTCCTACCGTCATCCCAGCAAAGCGCCACCTTCAGAAGACTCAAGGAGAATGTCATCCCTTTGGAGGCCCGTGCTTGCTGTCTTGCAGGCCAAAACTGAGTCCACGCAGTGCCGAGTGGACCGAGTTCGTGCAGTGTCGAGTCAGGCCAGCACCTGTCTCTGACCCGAGAGCCCTTCCGACTTGCTTCCCGTCAACCCAAGATCGATCCTCTTGGGCCCCACTTGTAGCCCTTTACCTCCTTGTGTGGAGTGGACAGTAAATTAGCTTATATAATTATTGACTAATTATTTTTATCGGGAGTTACCGTACTTGGCCGGCGTCATCTTCCCCATGCCCGTTAGCATGGAGGTATCGTGTCCGCTCCCCTCTTATCGCATTTGCTTAGCTCGTATATCTTTTAATGCCGCTGCATGAGAGGTTTATAGGAATCTAGCTCGATAAATTATTCCAATCACTACTGCAAGAGAGAGCGAGACCATCCCGTGACCCGATCCTGGCACACAAGTGAGAGTTGACCACCCTAGCTCACTACCAGTTTCTCAACCGCACACATCTATATGCTTCCCTCACTAAGGGACGAGTCACGAGCTTGCTTAGAGTCCCAGGTTCACGTTTCGTCCCGTATCAAATTGATATCAGAGCGGGTTAGAGTCTAGGGTAGTCAGTCCAAAGTGTCGCATTGCATTCCAACTTTGCATTGTTGTATAGGGTCGTGTTAGTCATGTCTAGTCCATTAGAGAGTCACTTTGGTTTGTCACCAAGTGTTTGCATGGCCATCCTCTAGCTCATCGAGTCCCATGGATTCCCAATCGCCCAGGCGATGTCACTGGTTGCACGACACCCATGGTCTTGGCAACCATCCCCACCACTATCGTAGGCCCGAAGTCTCAGACTTTTATGGCTCCAACGTCTCGAGCGACTACCTACATTGAGAAGCCACCATCTGGAGCCGTGGAGGTCAGTTTTGCCAAAAAGATACTTGTCCACAAAGCCGCCTGGAAATGGGAGAGCGTTGAACGCATGAGGGAGATTAGGAGGTAATTGCCTATCGAGTCATGGAGGGAGATGAAGGATGAGCTTAGAAAGATAAAAGAAAATAAAAAGAAAAAAAATAAGGTCTCTTTCCTGCGAGATGGGCGGTCCTCATAGGACCACACATCACTATATACGGTCAAGGTTAGACCGTTTATGTCTAGGGGATGGGAGGCCTATCCTGGGCCGCAGGGGATTTGTACGGTCCAGTACGGACTGCAGGTTTTTTGTACGGCACCCTAATGGCCGCTCTTCGTGTGCTGTTTTCTAAGTTCTGTACGGCCGTTCCTGGGCCGCATGGGGTTTGAACGGCCCGATGAGGACCACATGATCTTTGGACAGCACCTTAAGGACCGCCTTTCCTATGTCAGTTCGTTGGCTTTGTACGGTCGCCCCTGGACCGCACGAGTGTTGTGCGGCCTACTGTAGACCGCATGAGTTTGTGCGGCCATCTATGGTCCACCCTTCCTACGGTGGTTGTCAGTGTTTGAACGGCCGTGCCTAGGCCGCATGATGGTTGTGTGGTCCTACGTGGACCACATGTTCTTGGTTATATAGGCGATCTGAGACCGCACATCTGTCGTCTTCCCCGACGATGGCAATGGCCTTCCCCACCGATGAAGAGCCCCCGTAGGCCCCCAAATTGGCCCCTAAGCATGCATCTAACCTCACCCCAAGCATGATTATCTGATAATAACGATGGGGAAGGGTTTTTCGTGGCCTACCTCGGGGTCTCGTGCTACCTTCCCCGACATCGCCTGCTCGGCAGTGAGTTCCTCCGGCGGCAGAACCTCCTCGGTTCCCTCCCCCGCGACGGGCTCCACCGCAGTGCCTTCATCCATGACCACAAACGGCGCGATCGTCATCCCTTCTTCCATGACAGTGGGGGCGACGATCGGCATCTCCTCCTCCATCGGTGACGGTGGTGGCTCTTCCTCCCCGGTCGATGGTGGTGGCCGGCGGGCTTGGGACTTGGTTCTCATCGGTGGAGGGAGAGAGTGGGTGTTGGAGAGAAAGAGAGAGGGGAGAGTGGGGGGTTCGCTTGGGGCGTTTCGTGGCCCTTTTTCTCCCCTCCCTCTACCGGTTACGGTGGAGGAAGGGGGAGATGAAGGGTCATCTACGTTTAAAAACTCCCACGGTTGTGCGGTCTTACCATAGACTGCACTACTTAAGCGGTCTATATTGGCTTCGAGGCCCATGGTGAGTCACTTCCTACTATGGCCGTTTAATTTTTGCAGTTTAATTTTTGCATCATTCTCATTCCCCGAGGTCCGCAGTGAGTCACTTCCTGCCTTGGCCGTTTAAATTCTATAATTTAAATTCAGTCGATTCCCTTCCCCCATTTAATTTCTGTAGAATGCCTATTCCGTGTGTTTCCAGTCTAAATCCCGCAGAGAGCAATCTCCAGTGGTGGTCCGTTTTGTTCCCGTCCCCTGTTCACCCTCATTCATCATATTGCAATCTCAATCTCCGCGTAACATCATTCACAAGAGGGTACTATGGGGTTGGTGCTAGAGCCGTCAAGACTGCAATATGCTGGAGAAGGCTACGATGACCACAGCCTTCTGGATAGAATCCTTCGGCAGACAGCTGTCTACTGGTCTGGTCGCTGGGCGGTGATCCCCTCGCACCGGTATCATCAGGGGATGACTGAGTGGCTGATGGGGATCGTACATCGCTACCGGGTGCTACTGTATAGAGCCGACATCAAATATGTAGTGACGACAGCACTGTATGGGTGCCCGTGCTACACGGGGTTGATACCGGCGTTGGTGGAGTGCTAGCGCTTCAACCGCCGATGCAACACAGTGGCAACGACTGAGGGAGAGACTTCGCTGGATTTGTGGTCTCTGTTTAGGATTTTTGGGCTACCGATCAACGGCGAGGGGTATGAGGAGGTGGTGCTGGATGGCATCCACCGTAGCCACACGGACGGGCACGGGCGATGTCGAGTCTCTCACAGCTATCGGTATCTACTGAAGACCTGGAGAGATTTAGCTCTGGCTGGGAGAGAGCGAGCTGCACAGACTCCCAGGGTGCCGCTGAATGTGTGGGTCTACCACTTCTACAACGGGCCCTTCTATTTTTATCAAGAGTTCGCGAGGGACCAGTGATGCGGGACGGACACGCGGGAGACTCGACTCCAAGTTGAATGCGAACCTTGGACTCTAGACAAACTCGTTGTTCGTCCCTAATGAGGGAAGCGTTGGATCGTGCGCGGTTGAGAAACCGGCAAGAGCTAGGGTGGTCAACTCACTTTCGTGCCCGGATCGGGTCACGGGACGGTCTCGCTCTCTCTCGCAGCGGTGAATAAATAATAAAACCGCACGTATGTCAGTCATATGGGAGTGGAAAAATAATCAATGACTTATAGTGTTAGCCATTATCAAAACAATGAAATACATATGACTAATGACCACAGGGGCACAACAGGCTGACCCCCTAAGGGCCTGGGATTCCTAACTTCATGGGTGGGCGGCACGTCGGGGTGTGGGTTTGGGTGGCACTCCCTCACGATCCACGGTGGCACACTTAAAGTGGTGCGCAAGTCTAGGCTCTCGTCTCACCATCCGACGAGCATTCAAGACAATACTAAACCAGCAAAGAAAGTAACCAACCAGGGGTACCAGACGCTCACCTGACCGGTGTGAAAACATCAATCCCGATCGGAGACGTGGGCGAGCTGGGAAGCGTGGCACATGCCAGCACGCTGCGTCGATGATGCTTGACCTGAAACTAAAACGGTTACAGCACTACACCTCGCACAGGAGGGGGGTTCTTGGGGTGCTGGTTAAGAGATTTACAACCAAACACTACCTCCACGCAGGGAGGGACTGTAAGCCAGCCAGGCAGGGAGGGGGAGTGAAGCTAGAAACCGATGTGCCGAGCTCCACCGGTTCTACCAGCTTCTTAACAGCCGGACAGACAGTCGAAGATGGCACTGCCACGATCTCTGCCAAGCTCAGAAAAGGCCACAACTAGTGTCGAAACTTTCTAACTTGACCCAGGAGGATGCCTGAATTTTCGTGGAATTTCCTGACGATGTTGCTGGCTGGGGCAGGGTCTGGAATAGGGCTGGACTGCTCTGGTTCTGGTTGCTCCCAGAGTGATGCTGCTGGAAGACGGGAACGTGACGAATAGTCATCTGCTCTGTTGAAGGCTAGACTAGAGCCGTTGTGATCGTGGTCGAGTCTTCTTCTAGTCGGGAGCAACGGGGCCATCGGAAGATGTGGGAGCTGATCGTGAAGGCTGGAACAGTGGGGGCATGTCGGTTCAGGCTCAGGGAAACTAACCTTGCACACCTTAGAAGGAAAATCTGGAACTTCTAACTCCAAGGTCCAAAATTGGCTCTGCTTCTTGGAGATGACAGGGGACTTGAAGGGGAAGTTCTCAGCCAAGTGGTGCTCCAAGAATCCTAGATATCTGGTCATGGGAGCCTCTGCAAGCCTTCGTTATATGCTTGCTGATCTAGGTCCAAGGGTTGTCATTGCATCTCATACAATCATAGGGCTGTGCCACATCACATGAAGGGTACCCCCTTAAAAAATATATATGTGAATAAAAGGATGAATCCTAGTAGCCGAAAATTCCCATTGCGACAAATGAGGAGACTCGCGCCGAACGGGAAAGTCCATTATACCACTATGAATAAAAGGATGAATCCTAATAGCTGGTAATCCCCATTGAGACACATGAGGAGACTCATGTCGAATGGTGAAGTCCATAATAACACTGCGAATAAAGTGATGAATCTTAGTAGTCATAAATCTCCATTGAGACACATGAGGAGACTCGCGTCGAATGGTGAAATCTCGACTTAAGAATAAATAAGGGGGATGTGCGAAGCTATCAGTCGAGAACCCCAAATACATGTGTAGGCGATAAAGTAATCCTCTAGTGTTACATAAAATATCTGCACGTCCCTATGTTTAGGCTTCGCTGCCCATATAATTGCACTTTAACTCTATGGAGGAATAGCCTTGGGTATGGATCATGATTTAGGCTATGCATATATCCTACGTGATTTACTCTTCACGTATGCACGTCTCCCTTAGTTGTGCTTCGTGAGTCGCACTCCGTCTGTGAATTTTGGGTACTATCCTTATCCTATCCCTGATAGAGGGGAACTACTGTAACGAACCATAGATCCGGATACCGATATACCGATAATATCGATATACCGATACCAAGAATTGGGGAAGCCACCCAAGAGGCTGGTGAGGCCCCTGAAGGGTTGGAAGGGTTTTGCTAAGGGGTTGCATAACGAATTGGAATTGCACGCACGTAAAATTGATTAATACAATAATTTGAATTGTAGTGCGGAAGCAAAATAAATATATCAGAATGGTAAAAAGTATATAATAGTCTAGAATTATAGATATACAAGTCTGACAACTAAACACAAGTCTAAAAGTACAACTACACGGGGTATACCCCAGTCAAAAGTACAAAAGGACAACCAAACTACTGCTGGCAGAGTAGGATCGGTCTCCAAAAGTACGGGAACCACCGGCGGATGGCTGCGGCTGCTCACCTGAAAGAAGGAAGGGTGAGTCACAGCCAGACTCAGTAGGGGTCATCAGCCTCCTGGGTGGCGTCCCCAGTTCATGGTAGCGGTAGTCCGGTACTTGTATCGGGTTATCGGTACCATGGGCTCTGGGTCGTTACACCTGGTCTCACCGGGTTGACCAGAACCAGACATGACACATGCAGACACACACAACAATACACAACCCGAGAAGATGACACTCTGGGCAAAGCGAACCACTGCTCAACTGCTAGGTGAACCCGACAGTCAAGGGACAGCCACTATGCGACCAGAGACAAGAATGCAGGCAGTTCTAGATTATGTCATTAGGGAATTGTCACAGTCAGGAAAGGGACTGCACACAGTCACCTGAACTGACCGATCCAGAAATCACCGACGCACAGACACCGCCCTAGAACACAAACCTAAGACAGACCAACACACGAATAGACACAGAACAAAACACCTGCTATCACAACCACAATAGGACTGTAACGCACCACCATAGGGGCATTACCTGCTCTGACGCGCCAAGGGTGGGGCATCAGGGAAACCAGGCCTAAAGCTACAACTCAGACCGCGTAACGCACCAAGCCAGGCACGCTACACCACCTAACGCACCAAGAGATGGGCGTCTGGGCCAACGGGCCTAAATCCTAACACGAACAATGTAACGCACCAGTCCAGGGGTGTTACACAACCTGACGCACAAGGGGATGTCCGTCAGGGCTAATCGACCGACATGATCTTCGAGGTAGACACGATCTTTGGGGAACTGACAACCACAGTCCTCGAAAACCACCAGAATGTAATGCACCACCATAGGGGCGTTACAGTCATGTGACGGTCCAGTATTGGTCCGTCACACGACCCCAGCCTCGAAGGACCCGAAACGACCAACGGTTGTGGTGGTCTATCGTAGGACCGTCACATAGTGTGACGGTCTCTGATAGGACCGTTACACCGAACCGGTGAGCAAAACAGTGGAATGGCCGAATCGGTCCATTCCACGCCCCATTCACACCGAAGCGCAGGGGAAACAAAGCCATATGACCACAGAAGACATCTGGAAGCTAAAAATGACACATGCACACATCCGATCGCGAAAATGGGGCAATTCTGACGAATCTACCCAAATTGGGTCACCGGGGTTCCCAGACTCCTACCGGTCCCAAATGTTATCATCATTAAAACATAGCGACCAAAATCAACTAGGAGATCCAACAACTTCTAAATGCAGCTAGACCCACAAGGACGTATCGCTGAGCTTGAGGGACTACTCCATGCTACCGTTCATCAACGAGACGAGTACCGGACAGCTCTGGAACTTCTGGTGAGCTCTCCTAAAACACTTGGACTTAAATGAACATTTATATTTATGATGGTTAACTGACTTCTATGTGCAGCGGGTTGAGGGAGCCCAAAGGACCAGACCAGATGCGTCGCCCTCCTCTTCACAGCCTGCTAGGAACGGGCTGAGCGAGATGCAGAGTTTTCCTGGGCCGTAGCTCGAGCCGAGGAGGCCGAGGCTACCCTCGCGGAGTGGGTAAGAAACTTAAATTTAAATGCTTCATATTTATGCACATGCCTAGACTGACTATGATGCAAATGTAAACTGCAGGCGAGAGAGCTGATTGCAGCGATAGACGAGGCGAGTTGGGCTAGAGCGGAGACTGAGCGGACCCGAGCAGAGCTGGAGCGCACACGAGCAGAGGCAGGGCGCCTTCAGGTAGAGGTGGCAGAGGTACTTCACCTTCGAGAGGAGGAGTGACTCTGAGGGGAGAGGACCCAGCCGAGTGCAGATGAGGGGGAGGTGGCACGGCTTCGGGCTGACGTGGCGAGGTTAAGGGGTGAGCAGGACCAGCTCCTATCCCAGACACTTGAGATGAAGGGCACTATTGTCGGCTTGAAGGATGCCTTCTGACTTATGGGAAATGGGGCGGGAAGCAACAGGAGCCAGAGTGTTGCTCCGAGTAGTGTAATAGGTGGATCACGGAGTGGTACTCAGAGTGTTGCTCGTAGTGGATCGGTAGGAGGCTTCCCTACCAGTTCTTCCGTCCAGCAGAGGAACGAGGAGGCGGGGAGCAGACAAGCACGGGAGGAGGATCAGAGTGAGATGAAGCAGCCTGTCGATCGGCAGGAGGGTACTAGGGATAGTGACTATCACACCCCGAGCGCGGAAGGTGACTCGGGGGGAAACTCGATGAGTTTATATCATTCATGTCAATCAGAGCGTAGTGCATTCGGCACAAAGACAGAGCACATAATATAGCAATAAACCCAATCATTTATTCATAATCATCCTTATCCGCTCACCCGGGACTCGAATCGGCACGAAAGAAACCACCGGCTAGGCCTCAGACGATGAACGGTCCATCATTGGCCACTCACGGATGCACGACCGACTCACAATCGTGCGAGGGAGAATGGACGGTCCCACTTAGCCGTCCATCACTCCCAACGGAAAACAGACTATAACGTGCCTGCCCAGGGGCGTTATAGTGCTTAACGGACCAACAGAGATGCATTAAGCCCTAAGTCATGAAAGCAAACATAACGCACTCCTCCAGGGACGTTATGTACATAACGGGCCAGACGTGGTGCGTTATGTCACGGAGCAAAGTAAACCATAACGCGCTCCTCAAGGGGCGTTATGGGCCTTAACGGACCAGCTTTGACACGTTAAGTGGAAGGTAAGGGCGTTAAGCATAACGCACCTTCCCTGGGGCGCTATGGTACATAACGGGTCTCCCCAGGCGCGTTATGTGACCAGGACCCCAACGGTCACAACCAACGGTCAAAAATGAACGGTCGGAAACCATGACGCACCAGCACCGGCGCGTCATGTCTTACATGATGGTCAGTCGAGGGGCCGTTAAACCCTCTCCAACCAGACTCAAAACATGCGAAGCATAACGCACCTGCCTGGGCGCGTTATGCTCATGACGGTCTCCGGAATGACCGCTATGTCGTTCCGACGGCGAAACGGTGAATGGAAGGCAAAAATGTCAACCATGCCCCCGTACCATCACAAGAGAGGGGAAAATCAAGGGGGAAGCTCTCCAATAGCCCTAGGCATGATTCTACGGCCTCGGATCGGCCAAAAATGCGGTGAATCGCTAGATTGGGCGATCACTCCCCAAAACATGATTTTGCCCTATCCCGCTCAAAAGCACCCCTCTCGGCCTCACGACGGGCTACAAATCACGGGAATGGAATGCATGGAGCTAGGGAACGTCACCCTACCTCAATGGAGCGAATGCTCCGCCGAATCAACACCGAAATTGTGAAGAACATTTTTAGAAGCCCTCATTCCTCCACGAAATCTCACGATCTTTACGTCGCCATGACCGCCTCACCGTCGCCGTCGTCGTCACGCCGTCGCCCCACGTCGTCTGCAGCCGGAGGGAGCTCGCCGTGCGACCGAACGAGAGAGAGGTAAATCAGTTAACAAGAAAAGTCCACATGGTCAATGAAGTCAATGCACAGACAACGAGAAAAGTCAATAGTCTTGGTTGGCCAATCAAAGTTCCAAATAGTACAAGTTGACAAAGCTCCAGACAGTAAGGTCGATACACCTTAACAATTTAAGGAATAAGGTCGATGCATATCGCCTTCAGATAAGAAGCAAGGTCGGAGCACCTTTTTGCTAGCACAAGCCAAGGTCGAAGCACATTTCACTAGCACTGAGCACAGGTCAATGCATATCACTATTCACAGTCATGTAGGTCGATGCATGTTTTGCCTTAGTCATACTATGGTCGATGCATGTCACTATTCACATGCACATAAGGTCGATGCACATTACTGCTCATTGCATGAAGGTCGATGCTTGTTTAGGTGTTGTGTTAACTAAGGTCCGAGCACATTTGCTAGAAGTGCTTGTAAGGTTGATGCACTTTCTATGAAGGTTCCATATAAGGTCCGAGCACATTTGTTAGAATGCTTGTAAGGTCGATCCACATTCCAGTCTAATGCAGAAAGAAGGTCGAAGCACATCTGCATGACAGCATGAAGGTCTGTGCACATATGACCCAAGGTCAGTGCACATTTTGCTTCAACAAACCAAGCCTGAGCACATGAGACTTCAAGGTCAGTGCAGGTTTTGGCTTCAAAGGCACAAGGTCAAGGCAGGTTTTGAGGTCTGTGCACATATGGTCACAAGGCCGGTGCAGGTTTTTGGTTTCAAAGAACTAAGGTCAATGCACATCGAGCCTATGCAGAACTAAGGTGGACGCACATTTACCTTGTGTATATAGAAGGTCGGTGCACATTCTCCTTGAATGCATATAAGGTCGGTGCACATTTGCTAGACTGCATACTAAGGTTAGAGCACATTTGCTAGACAGCATAGAAGGTCGGTGCACATTTGCTAGACTGCATACTATGGTCGGAGCACATTTGCTAGACTACATGGAAGGCTGATGCACATTCTCCTTGAATGCATATAAGGTCTATGCATGCAAAGAAGTCCAACCACCTTCAGGTCTAAGCATATTCCAGTATAAGGTCTGCGCAATGTCTACCTTCAACATTACAAGGTCTGAGCAATGCTTGCCTTCAACAACAGAGGCATTGGTTTGTGTTGAAGTGAATCTTGAAATACAGAGGAAAAGCCGGGTATGGATAGGTATGGACAGTGGTGATTTTTGGCAGTAGATCAATTACCACAGGGTGCCACATTTATGTACTTATATTGTCACAAGAGCGGGCACTTGGAAAAAGCATGCAAGAAGAAGCAGAGTAAGATTGTAGCCCGGCAACAGTTACAGAGCACTAATAAAACCTCTGGAGCCCAAAGAACCTTTCATCAGGAATATAAGCCAAGGAACCCTACGATTCCTGAAACCAAGGTTGCAGATGCTTACAGAAATTCAGCTCTGACTCAGGTTCCAGATGATAAAAATTCGGAAGATAAGATAATTCAAGACAAGCAATGCTCTGGAGGAAATTGCTGTCCAGACATATCTGATTGTAGTTTTGTCTCAGCCTCAACATCTGCTTTGATTAGGAAAGAAACTATTCCTGGGCCCTCTCGACCTGTTTGCTTTAATGACTCCACACATATGGACTCAACTACTCTGGTCCGAATAGAAGAGGTTTCGGAACCTGAAGAGTCTTTTCCAATCCATCATAATACTGAGGTTCTGCAGAATTCACATGTGGCTCGCACATCTCTACCTCAACGCTCAGACCAAGCAGTCGTTAATTTTTGTAGTTCAGATGTTGTTTCCAAAATGTCGGCTGCAGAGAATTCCAGGATGCTAAGTCAAATTAACAATAATATCAAACATCAGCCCCCTGATCTGAAGTTCAACGAAGTATCTGTACTTCCTGGAGTCCTTGTTAGTGATGCTCGACTGACTAGGGCCAAAGCCAAGGCCTTAGCTTCTCATCCATTCTCCTCCTCTGCTCATGATTGACTCTGCCCTGATATGGAATGTTCGGGGGATTGGGAACAAGGCTACAGTTAGAAGCCTAACGGAGCATATCAAAGTTCATAATATAAAAATTGCTGCTATATCAGAACCTCATATAGATTTTAAGCGTGCCCAGAGGATAGCTAGGAGAATAAATTTACAAGCTGTCCATGGCAATAATGGTGACCTCTCAAAAATTTTGTTACTTCACAAGCCAAGCATTAATCTGGAAATTATGGAGCTTCATCCTCAGTACATAATAGTGGCTTTCAAGGATTCATGGAAAGTGAGGCCCTTACCTTCTAGCCGGCTGGAAGGCGAGGAGAGGTAATCCACATTGGTTCCCGCATCCTTACATTGAGCGCGATCATCTTCTTTTTTCAAGGTACACAATGCGCATAGTCTTCTTTCACACTCTTTGGCGTTGTCTTTCCTTGGTGGCGATCACGGTATTCTTTCTATATATTTTATCACCTTTGCCTTGCTATATGATTATGCTACCATATTTACATAGTCATATGTTTTCATGATGTTCACTTGATTGGCACATTATGTCATCACTTATACACATATGCTTGTTCATGTGACTTGTGACACCGCGTTTCACATTTCTACACCCACACCCGTCGCCGACCTCCTCTTCCCCACGCCAACTCCTTCACCTCCGCAGTCACCGTCACTCTTTCTCCCACACACCTCTACCGCAAACACCCCCACGCCACCCCTGTGAGCTCCCCTGAGCCTCCTCTCCACCACCAACCGTCGGACGACCCTCCCACTACCAACCTCTCTCGTCCGTAAACACCACAACCCAGTCGCGGCCTCACTGTCACCGACGTCCTTTCACCCTCTCTCTCTAACACCCCTGCGGCACCCAACCACCGCTGCTCTCCTTGCCATGGCCATGGGCGCCCTCCTCATGACCACCCTCTCTCCTTCACACCGTAGCACATCATCTATCCCTCCTTCTCATCATAACCCCCGCCGGAGACCCACGGTGGTTACCCTCTCTCTCTTCCACTCAGACTCACCACGGCTTGCCCATCTCCCACGCACCCCTCCTCTCACTCACAAAGCCACACCTCCCGACCCTCTCCCGACCTTACTCAACCTCTCCTCTCACCAGCGGCCAACCCTTCCCTCTCTTCTCTCTAACCCCTACACACCATCGCTCCCTTCCTCTCATACACCTCCCACCCTCTGTGCATACAACATCTGCCGGCAGACGCATACCCCCTCTCTCTCTGCTAACCACCGGCCTCGACTGCCGTTGGTCACCACCGCCCTCCAACTCTCTCTCCTCATCCCACTGTCGGACCCCTCCTCCACCTCCTCTCCTTCCCACGCAACAAACCCCCCACTGGCCTCTCTTCCTCCCTGCTCACCGCTACCGCCGGCCACCGCGAGCTGTCAGGGCGATGGTAATGGGCACCTCCACGGGTGGGCATACAATGGGCCTAAGGGAGCTAAGGGGGTGACTCTCTAAACCACGGATGGACCAATGCAAGACAAGGTCAAGACACCCTAGACAATACAATTTTAAAACACCTTTTTTTTTTTTGAAAATGACTACCCTAGACTCAAACCGTGCTCTGATACCAATTTGATGCGGGACGACTATGAGACTCGGTATGTGAACACGTCCTATGACCTAGACGACACGACGCGACTCACTAGATGATGCAACCAGCAATTACACGATCAAGTCATAACCTAACGTGATTCCCGAAGGGACAAGAATGTCCCAAAAATAAGAAGCACTCGCTCACGGTCATCCCCGGCGAGGGAAACGAGTCGATCTGCACGATTGAGAAACTGGCATAGAGTCTTGGGTGGTCGGCTCACTCTCGTGCTCGAAACGAGTCACGCGACAGGTTTCACACTCACAACTCACAGCGATGATTGAAACAGCAAGCTAGGTATCCTATCACTCTCACTAGCAGCGGCATCAAGAACTATACTCGGGAAGCAAGCAACTAAAGTGGGGTGCGGGGGTACCTCTACGCGCCAGTCTTGGGGAAGACGATCCTGGCCGAACTCATACTCCTGGTACAATAATTAATTATAATTACAGAATGAATGATTTCTGTCCACTCCATGCAGGGAGGTAAAGGGCTACACACGGATTTCGGGAGTGACGTGATCGGGTTGACGGGCAGCACTCGGGGCCGCTTTGATAAGGCAAGCACTCGCGCTCGTGGGGCCCACGTCTTGGCTGGCAGACCGGGGAAGCTGGGAGGTTGCTGCAGCCTCGGTGGCCCCTGGCTGGGCAGTCTCAGGGGCAGCGGCATGCTGGTCGGCCTCGCGGAAGGCGAGGCGGTCACCCCGGGGATGATCGCCGGGTGTCGTCCACGAACCAGAGCTGCTGTTTGGCAGTGCGCGTCCCGACGAGAAATGTTGCTATGATCAGTGCCGATGTTAGATCGACACGAGATCAGCGGCGTTGGAAATCTCTTTCAAAATACTTCGACCCTAGGTGGGAGAAATAATTCTGAATCTTCAATACTGGCCGTGATAGATTTTAGAAGCTGTTGATCCGGGCTTGTATGGGGCCGAAATGGGCGATTCCGGTGAGGTTCGCCATTTTTGCACTGGTGAGCCATGTGCGGTCGCACCAGGGACCGCACAACCCTTGTGCGGCCTTGTCCTAGCTGCCCATCGGCTCGGCGCGCTGCGAGTCAGGCTCGGCGCGCAGTGGGGTTGAGCGGTCTATCATGGGACCGCATGTCCCTTCGTGCGGCCACAAGGTGACCACCCATCTCCCGAGTTTTGACCATTGTTTAGGACCGTTATGTAGTCCTAGGGGTGTGCGACTAGGGACTGACCGTATATCCCCTCGTGCGGCCAGGGTTAGGCCGTACGTCACTTGGTGCCGTTGGCAGCTCGTGCGGCCAAGGTTGGACCACACCTGCCTTGTGCGGCGAGGTCCTAGCCGCCCTTCCCTTGTGCGGATAGACCCTAACTGCACTTGCTTTCTTACCATTGGAGGAGGCGCGGCCAGTGGTTGACTGTCCATCCAGTGAGCGGCCCGATACCGACCACGCATTCCGTGAGTTTTCGATCATTGGTTGTTTCCATTACACAGTATTTGGGTTGAGCGGCTGAGGTTTGGCTGCCTATCCCTTGAGCGACCAATGGCTGGCCATTCATCCTCGTGCTTAAGCCACCCAGGTGGGACCACCCATGCCTTGGAGTGGTGGGGTCCCAACTGTCCTATCCTGGTTGGCCAATGATGGACCGTTCATCATCTAAGGCCTAGCCGGTATTTTTTCATGCCGATTCGAGTCTCGGGCGAGTAGACCTCAATCTACGTGCTGACATATGGTCTAACTGATGCTGGGCATCATGTGGGGACCAGGTGTGGGGTGCCGTGAGGGGTCTCAGGATGTGGCATCTTTGGCTCACGTCACCATTAGTCGATGATTGTACGAGGGGTGATCCTTGTACTCGTTTACTTTCGGAGTCGATTTCTGTGACTTGAGAGTCTACCTTCCAGAGACCTGTCCACTAGTCGTAGCTTCCTGCACTCACGGGTGCGGACCCACCCGAAGTGGTGGAGAGCTTGACCTGAGTTAGATGGTTTTTAGGCTAGTCTCCGTGGGCCCCTTGTCTTTGCCACCAGAGTCCGGTGGGGGGGAAAACCAGCTAGAGGACCCGACCTAGAGCAGATCTCTCCCTCCTCCAGAGCCTCACCGGCTGTTGACACGGTCTCCGCGGCTACTTCTTGCTGCAAGACCTCGAATAAGGCTGCCAGCTTCCCCAAGCCGGCATCGCTGCCCCCGGATCGCTCCGCTGGTGCATCCGGGATGGGCGCCTCCACGGTTTCTGGCTGGATTTGCTCCTGCAAGTTGACCGGAGGATAAGAGACAGAGGGCCGAAAGTTGGCCACAAAGGGTGGGCCCCACATAAAATGGGCCCACACTTACAAAATCCTCGCCCGAAGCCGTCTCGTCAGAGGAGTAGTCGTAGTCTACCTTCTCGCCCGAGGACGACTGGGTCGGGGTAGGCTCCTCCCTTGTCGGAGAGGAGGCTCTCGCTGTGGAATCAACCGCCTCTTCCTCGCGCGGACTAGGAGACGGTGACTTCCCAGACTTTAGCCTCCTCCTCATGTAGATCTTCGTCGGCTCGGGGATTCCCTGGGCCTTCACCCATTCGGGAAGGGGTGCGAGGGGAGCTGCCAAATGAGGAAGCATTAGGGTTAGATGAAAGTCCTCAGGCTCCCAACGAATAGCAAAAAGGAAAATACGTCAGCCACGCCAGTGGAAGGAATTACCCTGTTCGGTCTCCGCGGCCAGGGACAGGCCGGGGATTGTCTCCTCCACGGAGGGTGCGACCCCAGGTGCGGCGGCTTCGCTGGCATCTAGAGTAGAAGTCGGTACCGACTCCTCCGCAAGGACTGGAAGAAGAGACCAGTATCAAAGATCTTGTCCCACAAGGTGAGAAAGTGTTAGGTGGAACCGTCGGTAAAAATATCTAACCTGAGGGTTGGCTGGGCTTGGCCTGAGCAACCGCAAGCGTAGCCACGAACCTTTCGGCCTCAGCCTTCCTCTGCTCCAGCTCCCGCGGACTGACCGCCTTGCCGGGGACCATCACAGAATGCACCCCCTCTGCTCCGGTTGGGAGAAGGAAACACGTGCATCATGCATGCATAAAATTTTTTTTTCCATAAGTGGCTGGACCTTGAAAGGCATCGGCATCCAAAAGTCTCACCTGCGGGACAGCTTGGCTTAGCCTCGTGCGCGGCAAACTCTGCAAAGGAGGGAACCGACGGAGGAGGGGAAGCTGACATCATCCGAAAAACCTCCGCCCTTTTTCGCTCGACCTCCCGCCGTGCAGCCACCTTGGCAGTGGCAAGCGCCTTCTCCACGGGTGACCTCTCCTGAGGCTCTCAAGCAGCCTTGGGCGAAGGGGTGGGAGTGGATGGCGGCTCAGACCCGACCCAGGCTTCACCAGTAGTGGGGATCGGTGAAGGCGGGGGTTCCTCCCTAGCTGATGAACATAAAAGATATCCGGGTGTGAGCAGCCAATGCTAAGACAAAGATAAATCCCACCTGAAGGACAATCTTGACAAGGGAAATCTCACCTGCGGGTTGGCTCGGTTCAGCTTGACCAACCTCAAACTCCTCGAATGATGGGATGGGAGGTGGTGGAGGAACAGTCTCCGCAGACTTGACAGTTTCTGCCTGTCGGCGCTTAGCCTCCCGCCATCCAGCGGCCTGCGCCTCGCCCAGGGCCTTCTTTACAGGCGATTTTACCTGGGGCCTCTTCGCAGGACGGGGCAAAGGAGTCGTGGTCGGGGCCGGTGGCGCCTCCTCAAAATATGCTAGCTTCTCTGCTTGATAGAGAAGGTTGCGGTACGTCGCCAGCTGGGGGCTGTCTCGGTGATCTGTGATGGAAAGAAAATAAGGGAAGCGAGGAGTTAGTTACCATTCAGTGCTCTGAAGGACGCGATAATGACCGGCATGGGTAAAAGAAGATATGATATATGTGCATAGTAGCACGTACCGTGAGGGCCAGTATAAAGTCACAGTGTGATTGGCCAGTAGCTCAGGGAGGGCTCCTTGTCCTGACGGGTCGCCTCCCGAACCAACCAACACACGTCCCCGATTGTCCGGCAGCAATCGGCGAGGTTGGCCAGGTCTGCATGCTTCTTGGCCGACAGATGGCAATATAGGTTGAAGTGATCCATTCCCCATCCTTCAGCGTAGTGATAGGCCATATGCAGTTGCTACCCCAGGATGGCCGCCGACCGAGCTTCGATTGTTGGCCCATGCACCCGCAAGAGGACATAAAGCCAGGTGGTATCTGCGTAATTCTGCGGCTTCTGCTCATCCCTCCTCACAAAGGTACGGTAAGGGCAAATCAAGTCCTTCTCGGCCTGCCAGCTGGTCGCGGGGGTGCCCTCCTCTTCCGCTGACAGCAGATAATTGATCAGCTCCAAGCGGTCTAAGCCGACGCGACAAAGGTCCCACAGAGTCTTCTTGAAGTCATCCTTCGCCACCGAAGTCAACTTAGCCTGTGGCGCCGGTCTGCTCTCTCGGGCCGCCTTGCGGGCAATCATATAGTCGGCCACGTCCCTACTTTTGCCCTGCCACAGGCGCAGGAGGTGCTCTGGGTCGACATCAAGGACAGGCATGGGCTGCCGGCTTAAGAATTTTCTCTCCGCCCCGTCCCTGCAATCGGTCCTGCATGACCAATAGAAGGCTGTCCAGGCATTCCACCACTTCACATATTCAGGTGTCACCCGTGGAACACGACCGGGAGCCGGTACTCTGAAGGTAGCAGCATCGACCCGGTGGAAGAAATCCCACCAGACTCTGGCGGTCTCCGCTACAAGGTTCCCCCGAAGAGCCCGTGTCGCCAAGCCGAATTGGGCGCTGTATACCGGGATGTGCTGGTCATAGCCAAAGTTGCGGCCAAAATGGAAGGGGTAGTACGATTCCAGCAATAGCGTCTCCCCCTTTCTGAGCGCCAGTACGCTGGGGCGGATGGACAATGCCCAGTCCCTTAACTCGGGTTACAGCAGCGGATGAACCACATTGGCCTGGCTTATCGGGTGGACATACTTCTCCACCTGGTCATCTATGCATTCCCTTCTACTATTCACCAGGGGACTGGAGTGCGTCGCCAGTGCCCAGAAATGAATGGTCCCGGTAGCGTCTTGGGGGACTGTGGTCAGTCGACCCCGAATGTCGTATAGCCTCAGAGAAGTAGGCCCCGCCTCAGCACTGGCAAACTCAAGCATACACGGCACGAGCCCCCAATCTTGAATGGCATACGGGGCGAACTCTGGGAACAGAGAACAAACCCACACATTGAAAAAATATAGCGGGCACACATACCGTGCCTGCCGTGGGAACTGATGGGTGCTGACATCCCCCAAAGCCTTGTATATTAAACAGAAGGTAGCTGGACAGAGAGACAACTTAATCCCCCATGCCATCTGGCACGCTGGATAAATGGCATCTGGCCGGATCACCGTCTCGTCCCCGTACGGCATCGATGAAATGAACAAGAACGGACATGAGAGCAGGGGTTTAGAGTTTACCTGGTCGGTTTGAAGAAATCGACCCCCGTTCAGAGACGTGGACGAGCGGGGAAGTGTGGGTTCCCCGCACACTGCGTCGTGGAAGCTTCCCCGATTCAAGTTTACATGCACTACTGCCCACACAGGGGGGTTAGACTAGGGGAGGGGAACTTAAAATTACACCAAAATACTACCTCCACACAGGGAGGGGTGCTAAGCTGGCCAGGCGGGATGGGGGGAGAAGATCACTAGTTTACCGAGAAAACCACTCGGTCGGTTCTGCCAGCTTCTGGAATGGACTGACCGACAGTCTCTGTTCACGGTGCCACGGTCTGTAGCGAACTCGGATGATGCCGAAACCAGCGCCAATACGTCGCTGTCTGGTTCAGCAAGTCTCCAAAATTTTTGGGGAACAGCCTGGAGTCGTCGCTGGTCGTGGCTGACTCTGGGGCAGGGTGGCTCTGCTCAGACTGGGACTGTTCTCAGGACATAGTAGCAGGAAGATGACGCCGTCACGAGCACTCCTGGAGTCAGAATGGTGCGGGACCAAAGCAGACGCATCCATCTACAAGTCTTCTTCAATCTCCAACCAGGAAGGCCTCCAGGAGAGGTCGGAGCAGAGAGATAGAGGGTGAACAGGGGTAGGGTATCAGTGCTGGTTCTGCGTGGACTGACATGCGCACCCAGGAGAGAAAATTCAAAACGGACAGCTCTGGACTCCGAATGTGGCTCCGTCAACTGGGTTGGAAGGAGGACTGGTAGGAGAACGCTCCAGCCAAGCAGCGTGCTGAGAGGGGCAGATATGTGGTTGTAGAAGCTTCTGCACCAGTGCTCTGGTCTTCCCACGGATGTCAGATGCGCTCTCTGACGAGAATGGACCTCTCGGACAGCTACAAACTCTGATGAAGGCGAGATCACCTCGCAGTCGAAGCTGACTTGAAGATCTTTTCGTCGATATATGGTACACTTCCAGAAGATGCCGGATGGACCCGGAGCAGACTCGACAAGCTAGATCTTTTACTGCTGCATGCAAACTGGGTGTGCAGGAGGGTGATAGGTGTAGTGGGGGGTGATGGGATTGTGAAGGGGTGAGGGCTAATGGCTGGAATACAATTCAAATGTGAGTCCCGTCAGCGAGGACCCAAAAAACTTCAGCAAATATGACTCGTCTGTGGCTAGGTCGCCCATGACTGTCATGTAGTATGCGACATGTTCCTTCGAGGATCCCTTCCCGTTGAACTTGTCAAACTTGGGCGGCTTACTGATCCCTGGAGGGAGCGGCTTGGCTGCATGGTGTGGCGGGTATGGCACCCGATAGGCATCAAATGCGACATAGTCACCTTCACTTCACTTGGCGAGCTTCAGCTCAATCATTCTTTCCACCATCAGCTTGTTGACAGCGGTCGGATCGACCGGCTCCGGGTAGAAGTGTGTCAGTTGTAGGTAAGGAGTGACCAAAGTGGTCCCCTGCGGAGGAGGCTGCACCAATGGAGGCGGCTGGTGCACTTGTGGTAGAATTGGCGGCATCAGCGGCTGAGGTGGACGCTACTGGGTGGTCGCCAGGCTGGGCTCTATCGGCTGGGGCAGGGCGTATAGTGGTGGGAAGTCACACAAGTTGATGCCTTCCCGCGATAACTCAGCTTGCATTTCAGGCTACTTGGAGGCTGAGGCTTGCTCCATCTTCTTCATCAGCTGCTTCTTCAGAAGTTCTATATCCTACTGGTACTTCTGGAGCAGCATCAGTACTGATGGGTCCATGGTCATTATGTTGGGGGTGGCTTCTGCTATCTCCCCTGAAGCTCCTTCAGATGAGATGTTCAGCAACACCTCCCCCTCTTCAGCCGTCACCACGTTTGCAGTGAGGGTGGTGACTTCTTCAGACAATACTTATTTTCCTTTCGCCACTTTCAGCATTTCCCTTGCGGCTTCAGTTCTCCTGGTGTTTGGCCCTGGCCTTTCGGCTAATCGAGCCAATTCTTGGGGGTGCTCAGGCAGACCTTCATACTTATCGGCCACTCCGGCCATATTGCAGGTGAAAACCCGCATGCACTTCCTCTGTCAATGAACCCTCCTCCTTGCATGACCAGGAAAGGTTAGCCTCTCGAACATAGAGACTCTTCTTTTCTCCACCTACTGGGGAGCAGCTTCATCGGCTTTGAACTCCAAGCCATCTTCATATCCATTGTCGTCAACCGATGACATCATTCTTCTTTCTTCTTCTTCTCCAACTGCCATGCAGCAACTACAGCTAGAATAATAACAACAACAACAGGAACAATAAGACTCGGTGGCCGGTAAAATCTCGACTCTACAACTACTCCTACTGTACCGGAACGGAGCCCAACACCCCGATCCCACAGTTGGGGAACAACTAGACACGAACCACCAGACTACGACCGCCCTAGTCACGCTACCAGGAAAATGACACGATGTCACTATCGTGGAGGCCTGTCCTCACAGACAAAGGCCCACATCAAAATCACGCGGTTGGGAAGCACAGTCTCGACCTCACTGTCGTGAACTCTATGCCATCTAGGGAGAAGCCCTCGATGACGCTCATCAAAAACCCTAGACCTCGGCTCCAAGAAAAACACCCGAAATACACACGAAATCTCGTCTCGCAGACGAGTAACAAAAACCTGCGACACTACAACTCACATCACGTGACGGGTGCCCACTAGAAGTAAGGCCGGATGCGTCCACTGACGACTTAGTCCGTAGCCTCGAGTGTCTCGCTACAACGTCCCAGGCGGAGACTGAGACACTGCACTAGTAATCACTGAACAAGGGCTAGCTAGGGTCACGCTTGTCAGCGCATGTCCTCTGCCCCCAACTATGCGTGCACACATGGACCATCTGCTCTAGGTCAGGTCCTCTAGCTAGTTTCCCCCCCAGCTAGACTCAAGCTGCAAAGGCAAGGGGCTCTACGGTAACCAGCTTAAAATCGTCTCACTCGGGTCACGCTCTCCACCACTCCCAAGTGGGTCCGCACTCGTGTATGCAGGAAAGCTATGACTAGTGGACAGGTCACTAGAGGTAAGACTCAACTCACGAAAATCATCAATCAAAAGGGAACGGATTGGCGGTCCACTCGGGACTACCCTCAGCCTAGCGGTCGCCCTAGGACCACAAAATAGGCCTAGCGATCTCCCTGGAACCGCCAGGACCAGCCATGCGGTCAAGCCGTGACTGCAAGGGAATGAGCCATAGGGGGCTAAGCGGTCTATCGTCAGGCCGCTAACCCAGCCAAACAATCCTCATTGGATCGCAAGGCACACAGAAACGGTCGCGCCCCAACCGCAAGCCTGCACGTGACTCCCAATAGTCAAAATACGCACCCTGGGGGTGCATGAAAAAAATGGGGGGAGCCCCTGCGCATCCATCTATCGGAGCCCTCCTCCCAGTCTTTTGACTTGATAAGGTACACGTACTGTTCTATCCAGCCCTTGCGGTTGGACGTGGTACGGGAAACCTTGATGAAGTGCCGATGGGTACGTGCCTTGAAGTAGGCAAAATAGGTGTCGGTCGGACAACTCTGAAGGAGGAAGAAATGCTGAAATAGATCGACACTTGGTTCCACTGACGCTCTATGGCAAGAATAGACAAACCCACAGAGGGTGCTATAAGAATTGGTGGTTATCTCCCCGGGATGCTGTCCATAGTAATGGAGGACAAACGCGATAAAAGGATGGATTGGAATGCGGAAGCCCGCCTGGAAGGAGGCCACTGGGATCATAATCCCGCCAGAGGAATAACTCATGATCTCATCTCTCACAGACGAGAAAATGATGTCGTACTCGGGGGAAATCTGGAAAGCTCCCCACAGGCCATGAATCACCATGTAGGACATCATCGGCGGGGAACCAAGACGACTAGGGTCGGCACCCGAAGTGCTCGGCACACCACCTCGGCCACAAGGCACTTCTTCTTCAGAAGAAGAATTGACTCGAGAGACTCCCCTACGTGGAGGCATGATCCATGGTAGGAAGACGTCTACGACGAGCACTGCAATCGGCAACACGTGGATGGGGACTGCAGGTAGACCACATAGCCACCTTTATAACTACCCACGACAGGCCGGGGCCACTCTTTGCGAGGCAGGTGAAAAGGCACCTGTCACAAGTCAAGCGACCGTTCAGAGCTCGCTCTCCCAGAACGAGACAAGACCTGGGTCATCATTACCCGCATGGCCGCTGCCACCGCCAAAAGTGCTTTGCGCGCCAAGCCAGCCCTGAAGCCTCCAATAGCCCCGATATGAGGAGTCCAATATCGGGCCTCACGCTCCACAGTGACCCTCTTCTGATCGACTCTCAGCCCCCTACGTGGTGCTCGGCGATTGAGAGTAGGGGGGATGTGATGTCTCGGACCCTTTCAGATCCTTATTTTCGGGTCTCGGACCTACTTTCTAAGAGCGTTTGGCTCTGTCATGTCTGTAATTTCATTGCGAACATCTTTCGTGTTCAGATCGGCGCGATCCGGGGTCGTTTCGGAGGCCTGAGTTCGTTAGTGTGACGTTGCCGACTCGTTTGGTTGCTTGCAATCTTAGGTCCAAGAGAGTCGTGTCACATCACTCTACAATAAGTAGCACAAGGAGCAGCACACCACAGAGTCGGTGATCTCCACCGAAACTTCGGAGGCTTGAGTCCCCCTCGTTTGGTGGTTCTACAGATCCGAATGAAGTAGAGCATTGGCTGAAGGAAATGGAGTGAATCTTTAGAGTTATGAAATGTGGTGACCAAGATCAAGTCCTATTGGTGACATTCCAGCTGGAGCGCGATGCACGTGCTTGGTGGGAAGCCATGGAAGCCAAGCTCGGTAATAGGCATACGACATGGGATGAGTTTAAGGAGCATTTTAACAGCCAATATTTCTCATATCGTGTGCAGGAGAAGAAAGCGACAGAGTTTGCTACTCTGAAATCAAGGAATTTATCAGTTGCTGAGTATGAGGCACAGTTCACTAGATTATCTAGATATGCACCGCATTAGGTATCTACTGAGAAGATAAAGGCCAAGTGGCTTTTGAATGGGTTAAAGCTTCAGTATATTAACCAATTGTCACCTTTGGAGATCCACACTCATGCCGAGATTGTGAGGAAGGCCCAAGTTCTCGAAGACACTATGGAGATGACAGACTAGATAAGAGGTCAAGACAAGAAGAGGGAGCAAACTACCAGCTCTGAAAATTTTAAACCCACTAATGACAAGAAGAGGCCCAAGCCGAAGGAAAGTGGTAAGAGGGTAGGATTGACTACTCCGTCCAAAGCAATCTGCAAGTATTGTGACCGCCTGGGTCACAAGATGGAAGAGTGTTGGTGCAATCTAGGTGCCTGTTTAAGATGTGGTAGCAAGAATCATTGAATCCCTAATTTTCCCCTTATTAATGATTAGGTAACATCTGACAAGCAGCAAAGGTGTCAAAAGCGGAAGGGCAGGCTCTTAGCCCTCCAATATGCAGAAATCGAAATCGAAGCTATCGAGGAAGGAGGTATTGTTAAAGGTACCCTTAGTATTCTTTCTAAGTCAGCATTTGCACTTTTTGACACTGGAGCTATTCATTCATTTATATCATAGAAATTTGCTAAGACTGTACCTGTGAAATCAATGTTATTGGATTCTCATCTTACCCCCAACCTCTCTTGGTCGCAGCCCCCACCTCCCCTCCACCTTGCTTGGTCAACCACCCCCATCTCCCTCCCTCTCCCTTGTGCTGGCTGCAACCAGCCTATTCCCCCCACCACACATTCCACTTGCACAACCCAACTTCAGCCCTAACCTCCATCACAGCCTCTCCACCGCCCCTATCCACAACCCATCCAAGCCCCACAGCCATTAGCCTCACCCCATTGCAGTCCCTTCACCCCTTTCCCACCACTATCAACCCCTATCCCCAACCTGCTCAGTCCAGTTCACAGGTAGCAACAAAGGTCCAAGTTTTAGACTCATCCACGACCATACCTCAAGGATTCAGGTGGCACATCTTATATTGGTGAAAAGCTCATCCAAGAAGCTTTGCAGCTGTGGTGGTCTCGCTGGCATCTGACATCCCTACTGCCCGGAGGACTCATTCTCCCCCGACTGCGCAGATTAGAACTAGCTGGCGACCTAATATGAATTCCTGGAGCTCCCACGGTCACATCCCACAACTTCTGAAGGCGCCGCTTGGCCGAGGACTTCTACAACTAGTCGGCACCCATCAGCAAAAAGTGACATCTAGTTCCACATCTGGAGGAGCATCTTCCAATTTTCTTCCCCCAGGTGCATAGAACAGGTCACTCGGGACCTGACCTGACTCCCCCTCACTTAACAGGATCCTCCTCGCCGCCCTAACATCGTCTAGTGCTCCCCTTGGTTGCTGCTCAAAGAAGACTCATCCACGGTCATCCTCGACTTGGTCCCACCATTATTGGACTTCAGGAGAGGCTGTGGCGGCTACCACCAGATGCTGCTACACCCTGGGATCAGCCTGAGCCTGAGTGCAGAAAGCCTGTTCCAGGAGCTACCCCGGCCGGTGATGACAACGGGCTCATCCCCGAAAATTCTCCAGCATACCAGGGTCTGTCAGCGACAATTCGGCACCAGTTTTGGCATCTTCTGAGCTCAGGGGAGTGCACAGCGGTGACTAAAGCGACTCACTGTCCTGTAGTCCCAGACCTGGATAGAACCGGAGAAGTGCTCACCGGGCACTAGCTTAGCTAATCACCCCTCCCTGCCTGGCCGGCTTAGCGCCCCTCCCTGTGTGGAGGTAGTGTTTGAAGATGAGGAAAGGTATGAAATATAAATCAGAGAATGTTAAAAATTCTGACAGAGTAGTTTGTTACCAATGCAGGAAATAGGGGCATGTAAAATCTGAATGCCCTGACAATCTGAAGCAAGCTCAACCCAAGTGGAGAAACAAGAAGCCTAAGACAATGATCAGCACTTGGAGTGATGAAGAGAAGGATGGTGAATTGAAGAGATCATGTATATCATTTCATTCAAGGTATAATGAACTAGTATTAAGTGAAATAGTAACTGATCATACACAAGTGAACATCATTTAACAAGTTGGCCATGTAACAAGTCTGTTGGCCCCAGATAAGCGCAAAGACAAGAAGGGGGGGTTGAATTGTCCCCCAATCGAGATGACAAAATTTTAAGACAAGTTGACAGAATTAACAAGCTTGAGAAAACTAAATGAAATTCAAATAAAATCGATTCTCTCAATCTCACCGAGCCCACACTATCAAGATAACAATTGAAGCGAGCAAACGCACACCACAATGAATGAGGATTTTAAGGTGATTCGGCCAGACAACCAGTCTGCCTACGTCCATCCCTCACCAAAACTGTGAGACTTCACTCACTTCACAAGAAGCACACGAAGTAAAAACTCCAACCACATGGAGACTTCGTCTCCACAATGATCCAACAACAGGATCAATCCACACACACACACACGCTACGACAATCGCAACAATAACCACACGACTGTACGTAAACGTTCCACCCACAATGTATTTTCAAGTTCAAAAAATGTAGAAATATACTCTATATAGCTCAAACCAAAATGTAAACAGTGAAGAACATCGTAGATAGATGAGAACAGGTTGTAGAATGTATCCTCTTGAGCTCTATAAGCCGATTGAAGAAGTTCCTTGAAGCCTAGGTTGGAGGGAAGTCAGATGGCGTTGATTTGAGCATCTCCTTAATCCTCTCTTCAAGCCACTCCACTTTCTCTTCTACCAAGAGCTCCAGAAATCCCTCCAAGTAGATCAAAACCCTTCCACAAGATCTCCTCCTTCTTTTCTCCCCTTTCTTCACCTACAAGATAAGAAACATAAGCTCATTAGGGTTAAAAACTCCAAATTTGTAGGTCATGTTCATATATATAGAAGAGTGGCCAAGCTAGAATACCATTCAAAGACATGACCCATCAGAGTAGACCCGAACAACTTTAGTAGGTACGACTCGTCCATCGCTAAGTCACCCATGACTGCTATATAGTGTGCAATGTGTCCCTTTGGAGAGCCCTACCCATTGTACTTGTTAAATTTTGGTGGTTTATTGATGTCGAGTGGCAATCTTTTCGCAGCATGATAGGTTCGATATGGCACTTCATATATGTCAAAGGGGGCATAATCATCACCACCTCTCCTTGCTAGCCTCGCTTCGATCATCCGTTCCACTATTGATTTGTTCACCATGACTGGCTCTGCTGGTTGAGTGCAGAGGTGGGCAGGCTACATCGTGTGTGTTGCCAGAGCCGCAACATGGGGTGGCAAAGGCTCTGACAGGGGAGCCTGCTGCTGCATTTGAAGAGGCATTGGCCGTTCTGGCTGGAGCCACTAGGGATGATGCTGGGGAGTAGCCTAGCTCTGATTAGCAGTTTGTAGAACGACCAGTCAAGGACCACCCGTGGGGTTGGAACCTCCCCGTGATGGCTCAGCTCGTGCCCCTGGTTGCTGGGGTGCCGTAGCGTGCTCAGTCTCTTCATGTAATCATTTCTTCAATAGTTCTACCTCCTGCCAATACCTTTGCAGCATTATTAAGACAGTGTGGTCCATAGCTATTTTGTTACTGATGCTCTCGAGTGTTTCACCCAAGGCACATCCAAATGGAGGAGGTAGGGGTACCCCTTCTTCTTTAGACGCCATTACTTTGGTATTTGGAGTAGTGCTGTCTTCATCAAGAACCTGCTTGCCCTTAGCGGCTTGCAGTGGCTCGGCCTCAATTTTGCCCCGACTTGTCACCGGGTCTTCTCTTTCAACAACCTCGGCCAGCTCTTCTTGTTCATGCGGCGGGATGCCATGCCCGCTCATCACCCCCGTCATATTACAGATGAGGATTTGCATTCTTCTATTGTACTTTCTGACTCCCCTTTGGTCCTGACTAGGGAGAATCAGTGTAACGACCCAGAGCTCCAGATACCGATAACCCGATGTAGCATCGAATTACCTCTACCAGGAACTGGGGAAGTCACCCAAGAGGCTGATGAGGCCCCTGAAGGGTTGGGGGAGTTTGTCGAGGGAATGTAATAGGTCCCCTCCATTTGGGGATGGCCTTGCGAGCCCTGGTGGCACGTGCTCCCGGAAGCACTGTCTCTTCCTGAATACACAAGACAGAGTCAATCATTTACCGCTGGAGGCGAACTGCCCAAATCCTGAAGAGACGAGAGAGGAGCCCTCGAGGCCCCTATGCTTACCTCGACCACCGGAACTATGCTGCTCTCCGATGTTATCTCTCCCTCCTCAGGGGGTTCGGCCGCTAGCATATGAGCCTCCACGACCGCTTGGGAGGTGTGATCCTATTAAGTCCAAAGTAAATCAGTGGCCCCGAGAAAGCTCCAAGAAGGGGAAAGCCTATACTTACAGCTATTTCTACCTCTCCCCGCTGTGGTGCCCCGACCTCCGGCGTAGGGATGTCCAAAGTCTCCGCGGCTGCCTCCTGCCGTAAGACCTCGATCAGGGACGCGAGCTTGCCCAAACCCGCGGTGGCCTCCTCCAGGCGAGTGGCCCACGCACCCGGAATATGTATCTCCGCAGTCTTCGGCAGGGCTCGCTCCTAGAATCCAAAAATGACAACAATAAAACTTAGTGGACAGCCTCAGAAGTAGCCTGCATAAGCGAATTCACGCTTGTAAGCACGTTTGCTACCAGGCTCAGAGAGGCAGGCAATAGCGGGGCTTTCAAGGCCGGTGCGGGAGGCTCGGACTCCCCGGATGTGCCCTCGTTCGGAGATGCTTCATCGGAAGAATAATTGTAATCTACCTTCTCACCCGACGAAGATTTAGTCGGTGCCGGTACTTCTTTCACCGGCGAGGAAGCCTCCACCTCAAGGCCTATGGCCGGCGCGTCCTCACGCGGGCTTGGCAATGGCGACCTCCCAAGTCTCGACCTCTTCCTCACATATATCTGCGTCCCCGGGCGGGTCACGTGGGCCGCCACCGACCCGATAGGTGGCACGTCAGCACCTACCAGATAAAGGAAGATGCAAATTAGGCCAGAGCTTGTGGGCTCGCAAGAAATAAATGAAATAGACCGAGTCAATGAGGATAAGTACCCCCTCCGACGTCCACAGCGGGGGGTGGTTCATATGAGGGCTTTCTGATCGGTGGCGCTGCCTTGGGGCCCCTGGCTTTGCCTACGCCAGGAGTGGAGACGGGGGCGCGCCCCTTCTCCACACCAACCCTAGCCGCCCACTCCAGCACCCCACGCCCCTGCCCTCTCTCCCTCTGCAACCCATGTCCGCCACCCTCTGCTCTGTGCGTCCACAGCAGTCTCGGAGCTGCTCCGTCGACGCTACGTCTCCCCATGGAGTAAGAAGCTCTGCTCTACTACTCCCTGTTACAAGCCTGCAGCAGAGACTCAGTTGGTAGACCTTCCAGTGACATCCACAGCGAGATTCGGCTTGAGGCGTCTTCAGAAGAGTCGTCCACCTTCGAGTCGGCCACGCTCTAGAAGTGCTCCCGCCTCCATTTGTCAACGGCATCAACCGCTACAGGCGTTTCCATGCAACTACACCCGGACCATGTCTGTTCCTATGTGCCACTTGGCAATGCCGACACCGACTACCCCTGTGCCAATTGGCCAGAGCTCCCTTCATGAGAGTTCTTCTTTTTCGAAGTTCCGATGAACCAGAGGTGGTCCTGACTTCTTTTGACAATGCCTCTGTCTGGGGCGTCCATTCTCCCTCAGTCACGCCGGTCCTAGAGCCCTCTGTTCACCCAGGCAGACTGCTACCAAGTCGGCCCTGACACTCCCTCTTCCACTCAGTTTCTGGTCGAGCAGTCTTCTGAAAAGTTGTGGCTTTCGATGATATGAAACCAACGCAAGTGGCTTTGTCCCGTTCTGATGTCAGCACCGAAAATTCCACTTGGCCTATTATCAGCCTATCCTGCTGTTCACCCAGAAACCTGACGCTGACCGTCTGGGCGACCCCGACCTGTGAGATGATCTGATGGCCGCCAGCTTTTGAGGGTTCTTAGATCTCCCTATCTGCTACGTCCACGAGTTGGTCCCGTCACTTTTGGAGTTCCACAGCGAGCGTGCCGGCCGATGCACCACAACTGCGCCATCCAGTCCTACACGGCAGAACTGCATAGGCCTACAGCTGCGACCACCGCCTCCTTCCAGTGACATCGGCTCGATGTCAGACCTTCAGGCATCCTTAGGCATCCCTCAGGCTTCGACCAGGCATTGGCAGCACCTCGATCAGACGTCCGAGCTAGGCGTACGATTGTAGTTTGGTTTCCCCTCCCCTCGTTCCCCCCTCCTGCGCGAGGGTAGTGCATGTAGGATAAATTGTCATATTGGACATTGGTGTTATTTTGAGAATTTAATCTTAGATCTTATTTAGTCTTATACGCACTCTGTATTTACGTCCAAAAAAAAATTCTATCGCTCTAATGACACGATCGATATAGATGCGTCGCGCACCTGGGTATCTTCCGCACTCGGGACGTGACACGGCGGGTGATGTCAGGGGGTCAGGAGAGGTCAGCGGGGTGAGAGAATGGATGACATTGACTGAGAAGTTACTTGGCCCCGTCTCCTAATGGGCATCCTGTTCTCGACGCCTCCGCAATTGCTCAAGAGCTTCCCGATTGTCGGTCCAGAATTCAAGCCATGTCGGGGTGTGTTGGTAAGGTAACCCATGCCCATTTTCCCGGGGAGGGTCTGACTACTCTGGCGCATTTCTGGCGGTGCTCAGTGTTTCCTCGACAGCTTGTCGAAGTCTAACAAGTGCCATGGAGTTCCCCTCGGTGTCGATCTGCTCCCACTAGATCTGTTCCTGGATGAGGTACTGGACTCCCTCACAGGATTCGATCGCGTGGCAAATCCTAGCATGAAAAGGGCAGTACTGGGGGTGATTGAAGTCCTAGGAAGTGTAATCTGTCGGCGGGTCGTGAGGCATGATCTGTCCCCTCTTGATGACAACATCGAAGTGTCGTCGGGTCCTCTCCCTGGGGAAGGAGAGAGGTCTGTGATCGTGCCAGGGCCTCCACCCTGGGTACCAGAGTGAATGCTCCCTTTGACTGGTGCTGGACTCCTCTGCTTCGCCATCTGAGAGAGAGAATGCCACCATCATGTGGATTACATTAGCCGGATAGTGAACCACACGTGCTGCTTTGGCTGGCCTGGACCACGTTTGCGGTTGTGGGGGATCGACGAGACCGCTTTTCATTTGAACGAGGCTGTCTCGGATCAGCTTCTGGGCTTGGGTCTTGAAGACATAGCAATCTTCAATCGGATGACCCAGCATGCGGTGATACGGGCAGTAGGTGGGATCGTCAGTTTTCTGGGACTCGTTCGGCTTGCGAACTTCGGGCAACTCGACAATCTTCTGGGCCATACAAAGGTCAAAGAGCATCTTGGTGTGTTCCTTCTTGAAGGAGAAGGGTGTCTTCATACGCTCCGAGAAGGAGGGAGCGGCCGGCTTATCCACTGGTTTTTTATCAGAGCCACTTGTTCCGACTTCCTTGCTAGCTTTAACAGTGGGGGTGAACTCAATGATGCTCACCTCCTTGTCGGGCTGGCATTCTCGCACCTGTTTACCCTTTGCTGAGGTGTAGCCCGGGTTGTCGACGAAGAACATTTCTATTTCGGTGACTGTCAAATTGAGCTGATCGAAGCCTTTGAAGTTGGTGTCGAGAAGTTTTTCACTGACTTCGGCCTCTAAACCTCGACGACATATGGTGACAGCATCCTCCGAGACTGGCAGGTTGACACACCTCATGCTGAGGTCTCGCCACATTTTGATGAAGTCGAGGGCACTCTCGCCCTTCTTTTGTCGGAGCAAGCAGAGCTCGCCTAAGGAGATTTTTTGCTCGACCGTTTGAAAATGATCGAGAAATTTCTTCTAGAGGTCTGCCTAATCGATGACTGAGTTGGGCTTCAGGCGGCAATACCACTGAAAGGCCATCCCTGACAACGAAGTGGCGAAATAGCGAATGAGATATGATTCATCGAACGCGAGCTCACCCATGGCCGTAATGTAATAGGCCAAATGTTAATGCGAAGACCCCTGTCCGTCAAACTTTTGCAGCTTTGGCGACTTGGCGTACTCTGGAGGGAGTTTCTTCAGTTGGTGGTGTAGCGGGTAGGGGACGCTGTAGAGATCTGTAGTCGTGACCCCTTCACCGAACTGGGCGAGCTTGGTCTCGACTATCCGCTTGATCATTTGACACTGTGCCATAAGGTTCTCTGGCACCGGTGTGTTAGGAAGCCGTGGTTGGGCTTCGGCCAGGGGCGTGCTGAGCCCAGTTGCTGTCGGAGTTCGAGCAGCCGTGGCTGAGGCATTGGCACCATTTTGCCCCTCTGGTGAGACTAGTGCTTTAGCCGAAGGCCTGGTGGATGGCCGAGCGTTGAGGTCACGTTCCTAAAGGAGGTCTCGTAGGAGAGCCTTCAAGTGCTGGTTTTCCTTCATAAGAGTCTCAAGAGTCACCTCTTGAACCTCATTAGCTGGGGGAGCATTATTGATTGGCTCCGCATTGACAGGGGCGGAACGGTCCTCAATGGGAGTTTCCTCCACTGGTGTCGATGCCTGAGGCCTAACAGAAGTGTCGATGTGACCACCCGGAGCCAGCAGCTGAGTTGGGTGATGAGGCCTCCTGAGCTGAGATATGGGTTGGTCCAGATCGTCAGACTGGGTCTCAGGCTGGTGTCCGGTGGCATAACACGCAAACACCCGGACTGCATCATTAAGGAGCTAAACTGTCTGCTCCTTCTGAGATTGTTTCTTAGGGCAGACGGGTGCCCCCAGCCTATCGAAGATGGACGTACGTTGCAGGGGAGTCTCTATTGCGGTATCACCCTAAGGAGGACTCAGGGCTGGATGCTGGTGAGGCCTGGGCCGAGCCTGTCTTTGCCTTTGCCTTCGTGAGTGAGAGGTGTTAGCTGACTGAGCACCATCAGGTGACGTCATTGTGGCATCGGGCGTGTCTTGCTTGACACCACCTCGGAGTGCCCGAAGGGGGTTCCTGAGACACGCCTTCCTAACGGCTTGAGCTTCCTCTAGGGTCACCCAGATCCTCCTCAAGTCAGGTTACTGTTCTCCCTTGTCGTCACCCTTCCGGCGAGACTTGGGAGTTTGTACATCAGGCTGGCGTGGGTGCCTTCGAGTTGCTGTCTGGGCGCCTGCCTTTCTGAGTCCCACTTTGTCCTCTCGCATTTGCCGTAGGAGGCTAAAGCGGTTAGCGGTAGGGACCGTGAGATGATCCGCTCTTGGGGTATGATCGGTTCGCCCCCATCGAGGCGGATCCGCAGATCACCGACAAGGATGGTCTTGCCAGAGTTGCTGGTCGCAGCGGTGAATCGTCTGCCTTTGTGGCTGTGGTGACGCTTCTTCTGGGGAGACGAGGAAGACCCCGCTCCAAGGTGGTAGACCGAGAAGACCCGGCCTGTAGCAGCTGGTGGCACAAGACTGTCATCCAGAAAAATTGGGATCGGCCCCCAAGGCATGAAGTCTATGGTGGAGACCAGTGGCCGGGTAGCTCGGGTGTAAGCCTTCACCCAAGCCGATAAAAGTGTCACGACGCTCGAGATGACACCCTTGCATCGGGAACCGATATAGCTGGAGGTGCTGGAGCGTCAACGACCCAAGGCTACGAGTCCATACCCAATGCTGGGGATGCACTTTTATTTGCAAAGTCCATATAGTGAGTCTGTGCACCTTTTTCTCTCCAAACAGGTAAAGTCCGTACATATTTTAGTTTGAGTAAAAAAATAAGTCTGTGCATGTTTTTCTTCTTGAGTTTGTGCATGTTTGGCATGAACACCAAGTCTGTGCATGTTTTTGGTTTGAACAACAAGTCCTTGTATGTCTTGGTTTGACCAACAAGTCCGTGCATGTCTTGGTTTGACCACCAAGTCGGTGCGTGTCTTTGGTTTGACCATCAAGTCCGTGCATGTTTCGCCAATGCACTTCTGAGTCCATGCAAGTTTTTAGAGTCCGTGCGAGCTTTGCCTTAGACAAAACTAAGTCCATGCACATTTCTGTCAATGCCAACCCTTTATTGAGTTCGTGCAACTTTTGGAACCTAATGCATACTCTGTGCATGTTTTTGTCCAAGTATAGTCCATGCCCACATTTTCAACAAAGTCTATGCACATTTCTTCCAAACCAAAGTCCGTGCATGCATAGTCCGTGCACATTCCTCGTTTCACTACATCTGAAGTCCGTGCACGTCTCTTCCGAACCAAAGTCTGTGCATGCGTAGTCCATGCACATTTCTCGTACTCACTGCATCTGAAGTCCGTTCATGTCATTCAAATGAAGTCCATACATACGAAGTCCGTGCACATTTTCTGTTAGAAGGAAAACAAAGTTCATGCACTTTCTTTGCAAGTCCTTGCACTTTCTATTTTCTCACTTAAGTCCATGCTAGCTGCACGTCTGTGAGCAAAGTCCTTGCATGTTTCGTTCTAAAATACAAAGCTCGTGCACATTTCTTCTAAAATCAAGTCCATGCATACAAAGTCCGTGCACATTTTTGCTCAAACCAAGTCCATGCATACATAGTCTATGCATCCCTCACTTTTGGACTGAACAAAGTCCGTGCAGGTTTTTCAAACCAAGTCCGTGCACATTTCCTGTTCTAGCGCATATGAAGTCCGTGCACGTTTTCGTGCACTTGGCATCTTAGAGTACATGCAAAGCAAGTCCTTACACATTTCTTCATACAAGTCCATGCACTTTCCCCAAATCAAGTCCGTGCATGTTTCGTTCTGGATAACAAAGTCTGTGCATACTTTCTATGCTGACCGAGTAGCTCTTAGATCTTCTGTGTTGGTATTCATCTATATCTTAACTACACGTGATCTTAGTCTTCATTCCGTCAAAATTTTTAAAGGGGTGATCTATTCAACCCCTCCCCTTTTAAATCACCACTACACTCTGTGTGTATCAAGGTCGACCATTGGGTCTCAACAGAGTCGACGGAGGGCCAATCTGGCTGAACCAAGGCAGATCGGCCCACCTAATCCCAGGGTTCGGTCGACCAATGTCAATTGGTTGACCAACCGCGCGATCAAGCTGAGAACATCCCTAGTCGGCCGCTAGCCAAGCTAGTCGGTCGACTAGCCATAGGAGGAGTCGACGCAGCGTAGGCTACGTTGACCTCCACAATAGGGGAAGGTCGAGCAGCCCTTCTGGTTCGGTCGACCAAACCTTGCGGGGTTCATCCACCCGTGGCGAGCTGTTCGGTCGACCAATGCCAACCCATTGGTCGATCGAAAATGGTAGAAACGTGACCGGACTCAAGCCCAGAGTCTGGTTTCATGCCCACTCGGCCCCGGTCAAGGGGTAAAACATCAGGGACCATCCCTCGGGTCCCAAAACACAAGGAGGTGTGGAAATAAATAGGAAAACCTCGTTCGATCAGATGAATCCGTTGTACGCACTAAAACATGCATTTTAAATCCCAGCATGAAATAAATCCCGCTCGGCTCACCTCGACCTACGAAACTCGTGGGAAAGGAAGTACATGGGTTAGGGAACCATCCCCTACCTCCACCAAAGATTTCGCACACTGTGGATGCCATTTCGTCATGAAATCATTGCTCGAACCCTTGTCAGCACCATAAACTCATGATCATCGCACGCCGCACACCGTCCGTCGATCCTCGACCCATCCCTGAGCTCCACACCCTCACACAGTCCCTACCTCGCCCTCCTCTGCCACCGTCGGTTGCCCAGGGGAGAGGGGGAGAGAAAGAGATGAGAGAGAGGGAGAAAGAGAGAATGAGAGATTGGGAGGGAGAGGGGGTGAGGGGTTATATTTATAACGAAAAATTTTTGAGATTTTAAAATTCTTAAAAAATATAAAAATAGGGGGAAAGGCTTCCCACGATCCTCAGAAAATGCACAACATGCCTACAATATCCCGGAGGCGGGCGTATTTGGAGATTTTGGAAAAAAATCTATATTTTTTGGGTTGTGAGCCGATCTACCATTTCACCGCGTTTTTGGCCGATCCGAGGTCGTAGATGTATGATAGGGGTTATTTGGGAGCTTCCCCCTTGTTTTGCCCCTCTCCCGTGGAGGTATGGGGGTGTGGGAAAGATTTTTAGGATATTCTCGCCGTTTCGTTCTCGGGATGGTGTGGCGATCGTTCCAGCAACCGTCACAGGCTGTGACGCCCCTGGGAGGGTGCGTTACAGGCCGTGATGCCCCAAGAGGGGTGCGTCACATGGCCGTGTTTTGTCGGTAGGGCGTCGATCGCTCTGACTATCCCACGATAGACCGCCAGAGGGTGTGACGCTCCTGGGTTCTACCGTTACTGTGTTTCTGACCATTTGGGTCATGTTCTTCTGGCAGCCATGGGTACGTGCGCCAGAGCGCTGTGACGCCCTGAGGAAGGTGCGTCAGAGCCCATGTTCTTATGTCTTCTAACGCACCTAGGGTTGTCCGTTAGAGTCTGTGATGCCTTAAGGAAGGTGCGTCAGAGACCGTGTCGTTGTGTCCTCTAACACACCAAGGGAGGTGCGTCAGGGAGCTATGACGCCTTGAGGTTGGTGCGTCAGAGAGAGTTTTGCCCTACACTGTGGTGCTCCATTGTTGGACCGTCAGAGATTGTAACGGCCCAACGTTAGGCCGCCAAGCGATTTTTTCGTGTTATTGGGTTTTTCGTGTGTCGCGTTGGTTTTCAGTCAACCCGGTTGGGATCCAGTGGTTGTCCTTCGACCTTGAGAGTGTTTCGGACACCGTGAGACCGGCGTCCTTATTTTGAGGGTGTTCCGGAGGATCCGGGTGACCTTGTGTGTGTGTGTGTGCACGCGGATGGTCCCTCCCGCACATCATGAGATTTTCGGATCGGTGGGCCATGCGTATGTCTCGGACTGCGAGCCCAGTTGACCAGCCTAGGGCTGGGGATTTTCCACGCGTTATCGTGATTTTGGACCTACGGATTAGGCCAGATTGACGGCTCAGTGCTGTCACGTGTAATGGTCTTGACCCCGAGTCTCGTGACTCAAGGACCGTTGAGTTTAGTAGGTCTAGTGGGCTGTCCAGAGTCAGGTGAAGAAATTTTACCAAGAAAGGTGAGCCGAGCAAGAAGCCAGAGATAACAATGTGTTAAAAGGTCAAAGGAGGTGATGGACAAATAAAACAAATGACAACGGGATACTCTAATTAAGCTGAAAGAACTGGGGGCTACATCAAGAGGAAATGGGGGGATGAACGGAGAATGGTTAAGAGACGGGAAGGAGGACCCCTCAGGAATCACATAGAAAAATCAATTAAGAAAGGGATAAAGAGAGGGATAAAGAAGAAAAGAAAGGCCTTAAAAGAATGAAGGAGGAGTGGGCCCTTCACCGGTGTAAACCCCTCTGAAACCCCTTTACCGGTACACTCCCAAAATCTCCCACAGCACGCCCATGGCCTCCCTTCGTCGGTACACTCTTTTGCCCCTTCGCTGACACACCCCTTGAGCGGTGCACCCTTCCCTATTGTCGTTGCCAAGTCCTTCACCGGCACCTTGGCCAGTTCACCCCTCGCCGGCGCGCCTCCCTCGCCGGTACACCCTCTTCGCCGGTGCACTCCTCGAGCAGCACCCCTTTTCTTTCGTTACTGTTAGACCCTTCACCGGCACATCTGTCAATTCACCCTTCGCCGGCACACCTCTTCGCCGGTGCGCTCTCCCCAGTCGTTCACCGGCACACCCATGGCCTTCCCCGGTACACTCCAGCCCCACGCAACTTCAACCCCGTGTAACCCATGTACGGACTTTACTCCCTTTGCATCTTCAATCCCGAGCATAACGTGCACGGACCTTGTTCTTCGACCCCATACATAACATGCACGGACCTCGTTCTTCAACCCCATACAGGACATGCACGGACCTTGTTCTTCAACCCCGTGCATAACGTGCATGAACTTAACCCCAGAACATGCACGGACTTCACCTCCAACTTGCATGGACTTTGTTCCCAGCTTGCATGGACTCCATTCCTCACACGGACCTCCTACTCTGCATGGACCTCACCTTCACCCGGTGCACTGCCCCCCTCCTCCTTGACCGGCACGCTCCCTGACACCCTTAGCCGGCATGCCTTCCCTCTCCCCTTTTGATAACCTTTGCCGGCACGCTAGCCCCAGCTCACCCGGTACACCCCCTTAGCCCCTTTTCGGCCCACTCCACTTAAAAAAACTTGCTTAGGCCTTGTTGGACATTCACGAGCCACATGCCCTACCTGATCACAGCGATAACAGACCACTGGCATCGTACGCTGTCTACCCGGATGGCTCTCACCACATCTGGGACACACTCGAGGCTAATTCCCTATCGATCCCTGCCGCTGAGAAGGTGCAGGTTGCCGCACACTGCTAGTAGATGATTGTTGATGTTGCTGCTTCTTTTGCTGCCTAAACATCCGCCTGAACTTGGATCTTAAAGAAGGAGAATCAACGACAGAAGGAGTAGAGGATGGCACTTTTGGCACACTCGGCTGACCACTCGGCTGCCGCTGTTGCCCAGCTTGTTGCACAAGCCCAACTTGGGTCCGCCCATGAGTTCTTACCATATCCAACTCTGAAGCTGCTACTGCCTGATAAGCTCTATCCAGATCTACCACATTAGTCACGATAAGTGGTTGCCTCAACTCTGGCCTCAATCCTCACAGAAATTGCTCAGTCTTCAGCCCTTCGTCTGCGATAATATGAGGAGCATATCGGCCCAATTCCACAAATTTAGTGTGGTACTGTAGGACTATCATATCACCTTGAGTCAACTCCATAAACTGATACATGTTATCCATTCCGAGATAAGGTGGACAATAAGTATGCTCAGAAGAAGAGATGAACTCCCACCAGCTAATCAGTCGAAGAGGATGAGATTGATATGTTGTTTCCCATTCAAAAGTCCACCAAGCAAGCACTGCCCCTTGCAACTAAATAGTAGCCAACATTACCTTTTCATCATCAGCGCATTCCAACGAAAAACTCACTCGGTAGCATCCCACCATGCCCTTGTCGCATCTGGATCAGGATGCCCTTCATACTAAGGTGGGTGGAACAATAGGAACTCCTTTAAAGCTCGACCACGACCACCTTGAGAAGTCACACCATCGCCAATCTTAGGATTAGCACGGCTGTGTGGGTGTAGAAATGTGGAACGTGGCGTCCCAAGTCACATAAACAAACATATGTATATAAGTGATGACATAATGTGCCAATCAAGTGAATATCATCAACATGTGACTATATAAACATGATAGCATGATCATACAGCAAGGTAAATGCGATAAAAGATAGAGAAAGAATACCGTGATCGCCACCAAGGATGGACCGAGAGCTGCGTCCATCAATCACCCTCCATCAGCAAAAAGTGGCATCCTGATCAGCATCCGGAGGAGCATTTTCCAAATTTTCTCCCTCAGGTTCTCTGTTCTGTCCGTTCCTAGACTGAACAGACCCCCACCTACCTTTCTGGCTGCTCTGCTCTTCTCTGATCACCGCCGGCATTCCCACAAGTGCCGTTTCGAAGAGGACTCGACCACGGCTCCAACGAATCCAGCCTCACTCAAATCCAAGTCCGGCAGAGCTCGTGGCATCCACATCTTCCTGCTGCCGAGGTATCCCTGCGGACAGGATCAGAACTCCTGAACCCTATTCACACCCTGCCCTGATTGACACCTAAGGCTAAAGAATTCTACAGAAATCAGGCATCATCCTGGTCCAGTTAAGAAGCCTTCCCAACTGATCTCGCCTTCAGTAAAAATCATGAGCAGCCGCGGCAGCAACATCACTGACGGTCTATCAGCAGTTCCAAAAGTGGGCAGAACCGGCAGAGTATTCAATTGGCACTCGTTTAGTCAATTTTCCCCTTCCCCGTCTGGCTGGCTTAGCGCCCCTCCCTGTGTGGAGGTAGTTTTGGCTGTAAATCACTTAACCCCCACCCCAAGAACCCCCCTCCTATGCGAGTTGTAGTGATTGTAAGTTAAAATTTCAAGTTGAAGCTTCACCGATGCGGCGAGTGGGTGCATACCCTTGCCTCCTCACTCACCCACGTCTCCGACCAGAGTCAGTTTCTTCAAACCAGCTAGGTAAGCTCTCGACCTTTGCTCCCATTTGTACTTGTTCATTTAATATTCCTCAATTGCCCTGTCGGTTAAGGGACAGAGTGCCCAGTCCCAAAGCTTCCACTGCCTTTGTGTGACCACCGTGGATGTGAGTGAGTGAACCCGCACCCATCGGCTATTGCCGACTCATTGAATTGGGCACCCGTACCTCTGGGGAGGTTAGCCTTGAGCCTTGCTGGCCCTCTACCAGCAAGGGTCTTGTCCCACACCCTCAACTCGGCATCCCTGAGTCACCCCCGGGTCGAGTGTGCGCGCCGACGATTGTCCGCTTACGTAGGCCTCTTGGCCTTGTGGTTGTGCTTGCACTCCTAGGTCCAAGGATCATTTGGTCCCGCCCCGATTTCTACTTGTCTTGGCTCGATCTCGTGGTTTTCCCGTGACCTGTGGGTGTCTGTTGACATCCTATAAGGGCAATACCATGATGGGACAGCCAGGAGTGCTTGTCCATGCTGTGTGTGCGTCTCTGTGCATGTGTCGTGTCGGGTTTCGGTCAACCCGGTGAGACCAGGGGTTGACATGTGACCTTCTGTGTGTCTCGATGGCTTTGTCCAATTTAAGAGCGTGTTTCTAGATGCCTCGAGGTATCGTTCTACCTCAGTTTGCATATCCAGATGTGTTGAGGGTCCTCGATGTTCCCTCGGGTCTCCGTGAGTTGTTTCCCGCGGAGCATCATTTCCTCTGGCTTAGGAGTTATTCCGCTGTCTGTGACGATCTTTCTTCTGAGTCATCTGACTCAACGATCGTTATGTGAGTAGGTCTAGCTGCCTTGTCCTGAGTCTGTCGGTAGTTTCTTGTGCTGCCATTGGTGCTTCGAAGTACGTGTGATAGTGCTCTCTTGCCTGTCTATAATTTCGCACCCGTGTTTTGAGTCTCCGTGTCTTGAGAGCCTCCACTAGTCATAGCCTTACGGCACGCTTTGGCGTAACGACTCTTGTAGCAGGACACTTTCCTGGTTTACGATTCTTAGGCTAGTTTCGTGGGCCCCTCGTCAACCGTAGCGTCCTTCAGAGGGGGAATACTAGCTAGAGGCTTGGCTTAGACGATAGCCAGTGTGTGCACATGTGGTCAGGCGCTTTGGACTTGCGTCATTAGACGTGACCTTGACTAGTCGCTCGCGTTATGGTACTGTTCTAGTTCTTGCAGTGTCTTTGTCTCGGCCTAGTCCTTGCGATAGGTGACGTGGACAAGACGCTAGTAGGCGCAGCATAAGACATCAGTGGATGCAGTTGGCTATTCTTCTGGTGGTGAGGCACTCTAGTCACGTGGCACGTGACTCTTCGTGGTTCTCTTCGCGTTCCTCACATGTCGTGACCTCTCTGGGTTAGCCTTCTCTTGGCTTTTCCTAAGGTCAGTGTCTGTCGCCTGCACGACGCTCTGATCGTCTATAGGGCAGTGTGCATGATGTTCTAGTCATGTTGTCTGTCATCCGTCTAGGTTTTTCCTAGGCTTTGTCAGTTGTTCCTTCGACAGATCACTTGGGCTGAGTTTGTTACTGCATTTGAGCGTGTTTATACTCCAGCCTGCCTGAAGTTAGCCAAAATGTATCAATTTCTAGAGCTAACACAGGGTGAGATGTCGGTGCTGCAATATCGTGATAAATTCATTGAGTTTGGTCGGTATGCACAGCATATTTTACCAATGAGACTGTGAGTACTCTGCAGTTTCTGCACGGACTGAGAGTAGAGTTGAGCCTGCTGCTGTTCGCTACACGTGTTGCTGAGTTGGATGCCACTTATCAAGCCGCTGTCGCGTTGGAGTTGGAGTTGGCGAGGACTCGAGATTTTACTCAGACTGAGATGGTTTCGTCAGTCGTGCCACATCAGCCACCCCACCAGTCATTTGCTTCAGGAGTTTCTTCCGCCTTCTCTCCTGCCGATAGTGCTCCTTTCCAGCAATATCAGGGCAGAGGTTTTCATCATAAGAAGAAGAGGAAGAGGTTTGATCAGCCGATGTTTTCTTAGCCGAGTCAGTAGTCAAGTTTGTTTGTTTGGTCGCGTTCAGATTCTGTTATTTTTCAGCTGAGGTTGTGTTCTAGATGTGGTGGCAGTCATCCGGGTGTGCCATGTTCTCTGCCGGTTGTGTGTTATCGATGTGATCAGCCAGGGCACATTTCCTATAACTGTCCGTTAAGGCAGCAGACGGTGTAGTTCACTTAGGCTTCACAGTCACAGCAGCTGTAGTTCCGTCTTCCTCTGCCGCCTCAGCCTTCTCAACCGATTCTATCGTTTCGACCGCCAGTTCCTACACCTTCTCAGCAGTCGTCTGCCGCTACTCGTCCTTCGAGAGCCAGAGTTACACATATCACTCGTGCAGAGGAGTTGGCATCTAATCTGATCGAAGGTACGATTTCGATTTATGATCGCACAGCGCATGTTCTTTTTGATTCAAGTGCGACGCATTCATTTATCTCCAAAGATTTCATTGCCTGTATCGAGAGACCGGTGAATGAAATTTCCTGTGACATGCTTGTGGAGTTGCCATCTGGTGATTTCATGTCGACTCCTATGTGCTTGAAAAATTCTCCGGTTGTGGTCAGTGGTCGGAAGCTGCCAGCGAGGCTTTATGCATTACAGCTAGCCGACTATGACGCGCCTAGAAAGCTGGGTTGCTACAATAACACTCCCGACCTCCATACGCAAGGCATCCCACCAAATTTGACCCTCATATGGGTGGAAACGTATCGGTACGAGACATCTCGACCGAACGGGAATGGAAGTCGTGTCCACCTAGGACACCTGGTAGGGATGAGGGTGATCCACAGGCGTTAATCCAAGGCGCATGACGGTACTGGTGGAGATTACATTAATGCAACTCCCACTATCAATGATGACCTTGCCCACCTTACCACCAAGGCGGCTGTAGGTGTGGAAGATCGCAGTACAACGCCAGTCGTCGCTCTCCCTCGGCTGGGTCAGAATGCAGCGAACGGCCCCAAACCTGTCATCACCTGACATGTCCTTAGTGCTAATTACCTGAATACAACTGACTATTCCCTCCTCTAACTAAAACTCAACGGCCAACTCATCCCCAGCCTCATAACCCGCCTCCACTGGGACTGGTGGAGGATCCTCCTGATCATCACTCTCAATGGCTAGGCCCCTCGTAAGACAAGAGGAGGCATAGTGACCAAGCCCTTGACATCGATAACAGCGGTTACGGGAACCGCCGTCCTGAGGGAACCTCCCACCATAGGGGCCTTTCCCCTTCTCATCTCGCCTGACAGGTGGCACACTAATCTGAGGGCAAGTAGGAGGGGTAGGTAAGCCTGGCACAGGCTCTTTTGCAGGAAAAGGATGAGGGTGAGGGCAAGGGGCTAGAGACCTTGAGGGGTCCGAAGGGCGAACTTCTTTAGGATGGCACGGGTACAGCATGCTACTCGAATGGGCACAGATATGTGGGTCTTTCCCGAGGACAAGGATCCCTCTCTAACTCGAACTACTCCATCTCACATACGACCTGGTAGACGTGATCAATGGTCATCACATGCTGATGGAACAACTCCTGCTGATAAACTCGACGAAGTCCCCTCCGAAATAGAGAAAGTGTCAACGCGCCCTCCTCGGGAGCTCCACACCTCAATAGGAGCTTGTCAAACTCGTTGATATACGCCGAAACAGGTCCAGTACCCTGAGTGATGATCTGCCATCTATCAATCAACCAGTGTCGATACGTCACGAGGACGTACTTCTCCCGGAGTCTCGCCTTCATCTCCTCCCATGAATCAATAGGCTCCTCGTACCGTTGTGCAAGACAATCCTCTAGGTTCGTCCAATAAGTCTGGGCTCGACCTCGCATCATCGTCTTGGAGAAGAAAGCTCGCCTAAGGTCGGACATCCCCATCCAATCAAAGTAACAGTTCATCCTGGCTTCCCAATCAAGATAAACCTACAGTTCCAAGGAACCGTCAAAGCTGGGAGCCTCGATGCGGGTGTTCTAAATATCTTGGTCACAGTCTCAGTACACCCTCCGCTCCTCATCAAACTCCTGATCACGCCTCCTGCCAAACCTCCTGTACCCCTGGGCAACAGGGACCCTAGGAGTCTCACCCACCTCCTCCTCAAAAGACTCTCCATCAAAATCCTCAAACGGACCACGCCTGCCATCAGCGCGGCCAACCTGAGGGGGTGGGTGCCGAGGCGCGGCCTGCGGATGTGGGCACTACAGTTGAGGGCGATCTGTTGTCCGATCACGCCTCTAATCCCAGATGACTCCCTCCAAAGCAGTGATGCAACCAACCATCTCCTGGACGGTACGGTCAAACTCTGTGACCTTATCCTCTATGCTTGCTAAAACCTCACCAAGGCGTTGATCCATCCTCTATATCTCAGCCCTAAGTTGGTACACTAACTCAGTCACGTCGGGACCTCACTAAGGGTCTGCGTGCGAGCCTGACATGCTCGGGTGTGAACCTGACATGTCTGGGTGTGAACCTGGCATCGACGCTGGAAAGTGATACTCAGCACCACTGCGTGTGGGTATATGACATAGAACGTGACTAAACTACGATGCACTGACACACTATGATGTAAAAGGGATGCAAAATTATTATTATTATTATTTTGATGCGAACGATCAAACAATAAATGCAAAACATGGAATGACAAAGTGACGACTACCCTAGACTACAAACCTAGACTCTGATACCAAAACTGATGCAGGACGGTATACTTATACGAATCCGACTAGGCGACTAATGAGATCAGCAAACTCGCTACGATAGATCGACAGCACAAATAGCCAACATGTACTCGAACGTCAAGAGACAAATTACGCGAAATAACAGTAACTACACTCTAAGAAACCGTCCCTCGCAAAGAGAAACGTCGAACTGAATGGTAGATAGGACTACCATGGTCAATGGTCTCAATCACGCACATTCATCGTACTCAAATTGGCGCACTCTGGGATGGGAAAATACTCACAACTCACAAACCAGCAACAAAATAAAGTAACTGGCTAGGCATCCTAACACACGCACAACGACAAATATGACATAGATATTGAATAAGCGAATTCAACAAGCGGGCTTCCCACACAAACCTACTCACTAAAGAGCAAGGCTTGCACTGAGGCCATGTAAGCCGAGAGGATGAGGTGGCGGTGGTCGCTGGGTGACGCAGGTCTACCGGCCGATGACCCAGGGGGCGAGGGCGGCCGCTGGCGACTTCGGGGCAGAGCAGGGCAGCCGCAAGACACTCCTGCTAGCAGGGTGATGGAAGGCGCGGCTGGTTGTAGGCAAAGGCGCGGCTTTACTAGTAGGAGGGAGGTCGTTGGTGTCCTATGAGCCTCACCAAGGTGCCACGGAGAGGTTGGCGGATGGTTGTGCAAGACCACTAGGTACGCAGGGCTGGCTCACAGACGTAGGCAGCTGAACGGCGGGCTACGCACGTTGGTGGAGGCAGAGCAGCAGTCGGTGGTGGTGGCGATGGTGGTCTCTCTCTTGGCGTGGCAGGGGAGTGGCACGGGATAAGGGAAGGCGATCAAGGGAGGCACTGGTGCGACGGCGAGTTCCTCCAGCGCGGTGGGTGTCAAGGGATGGAGGTCGACGGGGACAACGTCCACGGTAGTAGGGGCCGCTGCAAGGAGGCCGCGTGCGATAGTGGTGGACGTAGGAGGAGGAGATCGGTGGGGTAGGCTCCACGAAGGAGACCGACGGCGCCGGTGGCAGCGGGGCAGACGGCGGCGGCGACTTCGCCGACAAGGACAGGTTGCGAGCTGGTTGACGGCGAGTGCGGTTGGTATCGGGCTCACAGGGAAACGGATAAGAAGAAGAAGAGAGTGAGAAGGTTGTGTGTGTGTGTGTGTGAGAGAGAGAGAGGAGGGAGGGAGACAACAGAGTGACGTGGGGGAGTTTTAGGCACGAAGTGAGTTCAGGAGGAAGGAGAGGGAATGACGTGGGGGAGTGAGGTGGAGGTGGTGGGACGGAGGGTATTACATAGTATGTCCACCCCCCACCGGGCGAACGGGCGAGGCTCCATCAGGGTTTGAAGCTGCGTAGCCGGCTGGCAATGTAGGTGGGAGAACTTCTGGCACTGGGGGCACCTTCGAACATACTCGAGGCAGTCTTGCTGCGAGGTGGGCCACCAATATCACTGTCAGATCAGTGTTCATGCAAGTGCTCGCGTCCCCACATGGCTCCCGCAAAGTCATTCATGGACTTCTTGGATGGCCTGGCTAGCCTCCGTGGGGAATAAGCACTTTAACAATGGGGCCGAGAGGGATCGGCAGTACAACCGACCATTCACCATCGTGAAGTGGGCTGCTCCGGCCGACGTACGGTGGGCACTGGCATGGTCGCTTGGAAGTTGTTGTCGTAGGAGAAAATCCAACAAGGGATCCATCCAGGAGGGCTCGTAGTCGGTGGCATTTACTTGGGGTACTGGTTCTTCTATGCTCGGTGCCGACAATTCTTCCACCAGGATTGATCTTGAGTTGGAGATCGTGGTGGCAGACGCCAGGTGAGATAGTGCATCTGCTCAGATATTCTCCTCTCGTGGGATGTGTACCACCTCAAAGTGGGTGAATTCGCTTGTCGTAGCCTTCGCCTTCGCTAGGTACTTGACCATGGAGGGGTCGTGGGCCTCGAACTCTCCTCTGACATGGTTGGTGATGAGCATTGAGTCGCTGTATGCTCGCACACTGGTCGCCCCCAAGTGCTTTGCCAAGCGTAGCCCTAAGAGGAGGGCTTCGTATTCGGCGACATTGTTCGTGGTCCAAAAGTTGAACCATAAGGCATACTAGAGTTCTAACCCTTCTTGTGAGAGTGAGACTAACCCTGCTCTGCTACCCGCGGCATAGGATGATCCATCGACGTATAATTCTCAAGTGGGCCCTGAAGACTGCTCGGGTGGATCCTCAACAGGTATGGTACATTCGGCCACGTAGTCGGCGATGTAGACACGCTAAAATTGATGCTATATTTAGTAAATTTCATGTTACAACATAATGCCCTAAAGTGGACCTCATTACTAGCTTAATAAGTGAGTTTTTCTATTTTTTTCTGATACTGCGACCATAGTGTGGGCGCTATTTAAATAAAGCCTTTGTACACGGTCGAAATTAAATGGGCATATTTACAATTTCAGAAACCAGAGAGGTTAAAATGTAATTTGAAAATATTTTTCAAAAAAAATAAGAAAATCAAAAATCAGATTTTTATATCTCACGCACCCCTCTCTCTCCTCACTCTCGACACACACTCTTCTCTCTTCCCCCCCCTCTCTCTCTCCCAAACGCTCACTCTCTCCCTTTCTCCTAATCTCTCCTGGTTTTTGGTGAAACAACGTCAGACCGGAGCGTGGGAGATGCCGTTGGAACGGGCTCGACGAGTAGGTCGAGGCAGTACCTTTTATTCCGTGGTTCAGGGAGCGTGGAGACGAGACGAGCCGAGTGGAGCCGTGACGCCCCGTCGCCCGATCTGCACCATTTTGCGGGTCTCATCGTGATCGAGGTAGGGGAATGTGTTCCTCATCTTGTCAGGAGCATTTTGACGCCTCATGCGTTGCCAATGGCGGACATTTTCCTCATTTTTCGTGTAAATAACTTTTTGGAAGATTTTAGGCCTAATTTGGGATTTTTTCTTCTCCTCTCTCGATTTTGAGCGAAACGGCCACTGATCGAGGCACGGGAGGTACCGTTGGGAAGGTCATGTCGTGAGGATCGCGTGGACGTCCTTCTTTCCTCGATCCGCGGAGCGTGGAAGCGCGTGAAGTTGGGAGGTCGCCATTGCCCTCGTCGTCCGTTAGGCATCGAATCGGTTTCCTCGTCGCGTTAGAGGTAGGGGGATCGACTCTCTTCCTCGCTAGGACCATTTCCACACCACTTGCACATCCATCCACGGTCGTTTGGCCCAATTAATGTCCATGTTTAGTTTTTCCCTAAAATATGCTAAAAACATGTTAAATGGTATTTTTAATTATTTATGGGCATGTAAATTACATTTCTAGCTTTTGTGGGCTTGTGGATGCATGACATGGTTTGTATTTCATTTTTACAGGTTTTTGTAATCGAACCCGTTGATCTCTATCGACCGGGTGATGTGACATGACCTCGGACCTACCTTGCAAGCACAACTCGCAACTCAATCGGGCCGATATCGGCGGCCAACACACCCGGCACTCACCCCAAACCCGTGGGTAACTCGGCGATGCCGAGTGGAGGATGTGAGGGCTGGTCCCTTGCTGGTGCACCGCTGGAGGGTGTGCCATTGGAAGGCCGCCAACGCGTACCGTTGAAGGAGCTTGCAGGCGTGCCGTTGAAGGGGCTTGTCCAGGGAGTGTACCGCTGAGCGGGGTGCGCTGCTGGGCGAACGGGTGTGCTGCTGAGCGGGTGTGCTACTGAGCGATGGCCAGGTGTGACGTACCACCGGAGAAGCCACGGGTGGGTGCGCCGATGAGGGACTCCCTCCGTGGGTGTGCCGAGTAAGCTACCCAGCAGAGCGTGCCGGGGAGAGGGCACGAGGGTGTGTGCCGACGAAGGACCCAAGGTGTGTGCCGGTGAGGGCCATGTGCCGCTAAACTCACGCCAGAGGGTGTGCCGTTGAAGGTACGCCAGGCGTGCCGGCGAAGGCATGTATGGGCATTTGGTGTGCCACTGAAGGGGCTTTTATAGCGTGCCGTTGAAGGGCATTTAGAGTGTGCCATTGAAGGCACTTGGAGGCGTGCCACTGAAGGGCACAGGGTGTGCCGTTGGAGGCTTGTTGAAGTGTGCCGTTGAAGGCCCTTGAAGCGTGTGTTGAAGGCTACGCCAAGCTCTCTTTAAGGGGTATATGAGCGTGCCATTGAAGGTCACATGGGCGTGATAAAAGGTGGATCTTGGGTCTGCCTTGGGTCGATTGACGATCCGTTTGATTCTCTTCGGGGGCCCACAAATGGTGAGTTTCCCCAGGGGTTGGTTTCTCTTCGCTATCGTGATTCCGGAGACGGCTCCACGGCAACATGTTATTTGTTCGGAGGGTCCGGGCGGGAGGCGCTCTCCATGGCCTCTTCGGTTGAAACTGTTGTTGCTGTTGGACTGGTAGGGATGCATGGACGTGCGATTTTACACATCCACATCCCTACTGAGTCTATTTGTGACTCACCCTTTCTCCTTTCAGGTGAGCAGCCGCAGCTATCCACCGGTGGTTCCCGTGCTTTTGGAGACCGGTCTTAGTCTGCCAGCAGTAGTATGGTTGTCCTTTTATACTTTTATCCGGGGTATGCCCCGAGTAGTTGTACTTTTGGACTGGTGTTTAGTTGTCGGACTTGTGTATTTGTGACTCTAGACTATTGTATATATCTTTACCACTCTGATATACTTAATTTGCTTCCGCACTATCAACCAACGCACCCTACCCCCACACCAGATCTAGCGCCCTCACCAGCACCCCACGCCCCTGCCTCCCTATCCACCCTGCAACCCACGCCCCATACCCCTCCAGGCACGTCCACGGTGGCCCCGGCCTCCCTCGGCCTCATCCCCGTCGTCGACGTTGAAGTTCCCCTTATTCTGCTGCGCCCAGACTATAGTAGAACCATTGATAGAGCTTGAAGCATCCACGCCTCTGCCTATTGCATGAATCAGCTCGAGCCCCCTTCTGTGGGATCGTTCTACTCCGAGTCCTCTTCGCAGCAGAGGTTGTTTCGTCGCGTTTTGTCAACGGCATCAACTACTACCGGTGTTTCCGTGCAACTGCATCCGGACCATGCCTATTTCTGAGCGCCCCTTGGCAACTCAAACACTAACTTCTCCTGTGCGAATCGGCCAGAGCCCCCTTCATGAGAGTTCTTCCCCCTCGAGTCACCTTTGACCTTGAGGTGTTCCTATCCATTTTTGTCAACAGCACAGCCCGGGGCATCCATTCTCCCATGGCTGTGCCAGACTGGTGCAACCCAGTCTGCCAAGAACCTACAGCAGCCTCGACAGCATCGGCACACCTCCCTCTGCTAGTTTTCGGCCCAAGACGTCTTCACCAAAGTTGCAGCACTCGGCGATGCAAAACCATCCCTGGTGGTCTCGCCCCGTTTTGACATCGGCACCAAAAATGCCACTAGGGCCATTGTTGGGCTATCCTGCTGTTCACCCTGGAACCTGACGCCGACTGTCTGAGCAACCACGACCTGTGTAAAGATCTGATGGCTGCCATATTTTGAGGGTTTGTAGTACCCCCTGTCTGCTACACCCATGAGCAGGTCCCGCCTGTTTGGAGTTCGTCAGCGAGCGTACCTACTGACGCACCATGACTGCGCCATCTAGTCCTGCGGGGCAGAACCACGCAGGCTAACGACAACGACCCCCTCCACCTTCCAGTGACATCGGATCGACGTCGGACTTGCTGGCATCCTTCAGCATCCCTCAAGCTTTGTCCCTGCATTAGCAGCACCACGATTGGACGTCGAAGCGTGTTGTACGATCACTGTTTGGTTTCCCCTCCCCTCATTCCCGCCTCCTACGCGAGGGTAGTGCATTAGATCTCCATGTAAGAGACCCTAATTAGGAACTCCCTCTCTTTGATCTGATTATGTAGTGGCAGCACAAGAGAAAGGGAAAAAATCAGTAAAGAAAACCCTCAGGGAACAACAAAAGAACTCAAAAATCGAATGAACATAGCAAGAACCATCTGGATGTTATTGAAGACGTCGTTAACAGCCAGCTGGATGATCCCGGGGTCATTCTCACAGCCGTTCATCGTGTACGTCTTCCCACTGCTGGTCTGCCCATACGCAAATGCCGTCCCTAGAAGGTACAAAAGGCAGCAGAATGGCAGAAAATTCGAAAATGGAAACAAAGGTTACGCGTTCTAGCTTGTGATTAATCGAACCAGGAGGAACGGATCAAGAAAAGAGGGAGGTGTACCGTTGAATCCATTGACGGCAGCCTCGATGATGGACTTTGTGAGCACCTCGTGGACGGCGGCGTTGGTGGATCTCTGGTCGAAGACGTGATCTGCAACCAGATCAGGATCGGCGATTCATTAGGAATTAGGGCTTGGAAGAGAAGGTGGGGAAGAACAGGGGCGGCGCGCACCGAAGGCGAAGGAGACGCCAGACATGGGCGTGCCCAGAAAGGATGGCGTGAAATCGTGGCAAGGTGCTCGTTGGGAAACTCATCCCAGATTGAATCAGTGCAGGGGATTGGGGAATGAGCTAAGTGCTCGGCAATGGCATATCCCTTGATTGCCTTTTGGGCTATGAAAGTGATATCAAACTGAGATAAGAAGCTTTGCCAACGAGCTAGACGGTTAGAAAGGACGGGCTTCTCTAGTAGATAGCGGATGGAGTCCATTCTAGAGATTAACTTAACCTCATGGGCTAGAAAATAGTGTTTAAGTTTCTGATCTACCCATACCAATGCTGCGCAAGTCTTCTCTATAGCAGTGTACTTAGATTCAGCAGGGTTGAATAGTCTGGAAAGGTAGTACGCTGCCCTTTCTCTTCCTTTATCATCTACTTAGGCCAAGACAGCACCTAGGGAGTCCTCAATGATAGAAATGTATAAGATCAGGGGTTTCCCGGGGACAAGAGGTTGAAGCACAGGGGGATTGGTCAAATATTCCTTAAGCTCCTCATAGGCTTTTTGACATTGTTCGTTCCATTCATAACTAGCTTAAAAATCGTCAACGGGAGTCACCCCTCCACCATTCCCAGGTGAGCCGACACTAAGGTCGCTGGGCTATGACTAGTGCCTCTATCACAAGGAAAGAGAAAGCCATTCTATCGTGGACTAAGATAATGCCATAGTTTTTATAAAATAGTTTAAACATGGCGAATACGCACTATTGAATGCATTAGAAACTAAACATGCTCTATTAGAATGCCAGAAAGCATAACGGACCAGCACAGGGTTGTTATCTAGCATAACGGATCAAGGCAGGAGCATCATGCATTACATAACGCGTCCCCCTACATCCGTTATGCTCACCCGAACACTCAGGTGAACAGAAGGCATTGATATGCAGACCGTAACGCACTTGCGATAGCGCGTTATGTACGGTATAACGCATCTGCCCCAGTGCGTTATACCCTAAAGCATGATACAGTTGTAATTGAGAATGCAGAGCATAACGCACCAGGAATGGGGCGTTATGCTGAGTATGACGCGCCTCTCATAGCCATCATACTTGCATGAGCTGAATCCAGAAACCAGGGAGCATAACGCACCTGAGTTCATGCGTTATGAGACTATAACGAATGGGTCGAGGTCCGTTAAAGTCTCCCGAACACCAGGAATCCACAGGAAACCACGGTTCAATGTAGTGTATAACGCATCGGGAATGGAGCATTATATAATGCACGACAGATCTACCCTACACCGCCATACTAGTCAACGGTCAATGGTCAAACTAGTCGGTCAAGGGTGATATGGCGGTCTACCAGGGGTGCGTTAAAGTCACTCGAACGTGAAAAATCCATAGAAAACCCCTGACCATAATGGTCAGGGACAGGTGCGTTATACTAAACACCTATCTAAGCTGTGTCGGAGCATAACGGACCTGGGGTGGTCCGCTATGTGGTCATAACGTGCTTGGAAAGGTGCGTTAAAGTCATGACGGTCACTAGGGTGACCGCCATGCGGTCTGGGTGACGAAGGGGCACGGTTTAAAATCGAGCCGCTACCCGGTCGATAGAAATCGACGGGTTCGAGTACAAAAACCTGTAAAAACTATAAATCTGCTATGCCATATATCCACACGAGCCCATAGAAGCTAAGAATGCAATAAACATGCCCGTGATCCCTTAGGTCTCCGTGAGTCATATTATGCGGATGTTTTTCCTTTATTGGCATTTTACCGTGACCTTGACTTAGGAATTTCGCTGATTGGCGGCATGTTACCGCTTTCATACGATGATCTTGATCCCGAGTCGTGAGGCTCAAGGATCATTGTGTCAGCTGGTCTAGTTGTTGTCCTGAGTCTGAAGGTAGTTTAGTGTGCTGCCTTATGTTTTGTGGTTTGTGCTTGGTGTTCCGAGGTATGTGCGACAGTGCATGCTTAGCCTGTCCGTACTTCAGCATTGATGTTTCAGAGTCTCTGTGTCTAGTGAGCCTCCACTAGTCATATCCTGACGACACTTTCCTGTGTGTCAGCCCACCTGGGAGTGGTGGCGGGGCAGTTCCCGAGAGACGATTTTTAGGCTAGTTTTCGTGGGCCCCCTTGCCTTGCTGTAGCATCCTATTGGGGGGAAAACTAGCTACAGACCTGGCTCAAGGCATTGAGCTTGTGTGTGCACACGTGGTTAGGGGCGTTTAGACGAGCACCGATAGATGTGACCCTAACTAGTCACTCGTTACAGTTGTTTCTTGTACTTGGTTCTGTGAATGTCTCAATTATCACCGTTCTAGGCATGTGGGAGATACCTGTGGCGCAGTGTAAGACGTCAGTGGACGCATCTGGTTGAGGAGGTACTTCTGTCACATGACACATGACTGTAGTGATTCTCGTACTTTGTGGCTTTTTCGGGTAGTCTGTTCTTGGCTTCACCTGAGATCAGCTTAATGTAGCATGCACGACGATCTAGTTGTGTATGCGTTAGTGTTTCTTGACTGTGTAGGTCTTTTATAGGGCTTTTGCCTATTTTAGTAGGCCTTAGCTTTGGGGCTAGTGCTTTGTCGATGGATCAGTAACTCCTGACTTTACGAGACCAAGGTCTACCTTTATATTGTTATTGTTTGGAGTAGCTTAGAGAGCCGAGATTCGTATGGCAACCGTGTTTTGTTCGGTACGGCTTTACTCTTTCCTTTAGCTGTCCTTACTCCTATTTTTACAGCTTTACTGTTGTAGCTCAGCACTACTGTTACTCCTGCTCTTTCTGTTCTTCCTGCTTTACTATTTAGCATAGTTATCTTGTGTGTTACTACGTCACTTGCTAAACTTTGCATATAGCTTGTGCACCCGAAGAGTCACCAAAATAATCTTCAAGTGTTCCCTATGAGAGGCTTCATCTGGGGAATAAATCAACACATCATCGATAAATACAACCATGAAGCTATCCAAATAGGGCTTAAACACTCGGTTCATTAGGTCTATAAATGCTGTCGGGACATTCGTTAGACCAAAGGGTAAAACCAAGAATTCATAGTGCCCATACCTGGTTTGGAAAGTCATCTTCGAAGTATCCTCCTCCTTGATTCGTAGCTAATGATATCCTGAGCGCAAGTCAATCTTCGAGAACATCGTAGCACCTTGCAATTGGTCGAATAGATCATCTATGCGAGGCAAAGAATAGCGGTTCTTCACCGTCACCTAACTGAGCTTCCGGTAGTCAATACCGAGTCAGAGTGACCCACCCTTCTTCTTCACAAATAAGACTAGGGCTCCCCATGGTGAGACACTAGGCCGAATAAAGCCTTTGTCAAATAGTTCTTGCAACTACTTCCTCTGCTCCGCCATCTCCGCTAGTGTCATTTGATAAGGTGCTTTGGATATCAGTGTCGTATTGGGTAAAAGAACAATAGAGAATTCGACCTCTCAGACTGGCGGCAACCCTGGCAAATCCTTCAGAAAGACATCAGGGAAGTCTCGAACCACTTCAATCTCCTTAAGCGATGGCACTTCCTTGATCTCAGCTTTGGTCACTACACAAGCTAGAAACACACTACGACCCTTGAACAACGATCTGACTACCTTCATGACCGAGACCACAAACTTTCTTGACCCAATCTTGGGCAAAGGGTGGAAAAACTAATCCTTCCCAGGAATGCGAAAAACAACCCACTTCTTCCAGCTGGTGTAAATATATGGATGCTAGATCAATGTTCAGAGACCTAGATCCCTATAGATGGAGTGTTTGTAAGAGATCCAGAGGGGGGTGAATGGATCTATCACCCTTTTGAAAACTGTGCAACTGAAGTAATTACGGAATATAAGATAACTACTGCAGAACAAAGAGTAAGACTCAGTTGCAATCAAACTCAAGTAAATCAACTAGATCTGGTCTCGAGCGGTCCTAATCAGGCATCTACCGGGCGATGAAAGAAAGATGAACACAGGCAAATAAAAGAGAAAATACATCAAAATGACTTAAATAAAATGCTCAAAATAGATAATTGGACCCATGTAAAATGAAGCTCGAGCTCAAACCATCCCCGGGTGTGTGGATGACATGAGCCAGAGGGAGGTAGTGGTGATGCCTCCATCAGATGGTGGCCAGGCAACTGTCGACAAACTTGTCGAAATCAATCTGGGTGAGGATGGAGCCCCTCAGCCAACATTCCTCAGTGCTCTCCTCACCGGAGCAGAGAGGCAGGATTGCAAGCAACTCCTGCTCGAATACAAAGACTGCTTCGCCTGGACGTACAAAGAGATGCCGGGGTTAGATACCTCTGTAGCAGAGCACGACCTAGCTGTATCTCACTTAGCCACACCAGTCAAACAACCCCAATGGTGCATGCGTTACGAGCTGGAACTCCAAGTTGTGGCCGAGTTCAATAAAATGGCAGAGGTCAACTTCATCGAGCCATGCATCTACCCGGTTTGGCTCACCAACATAGTCCCAATCAAAAAGAAAAATGGTTAAGTCCGCATTTGCGTCGACTTTCGGGATCTCAACAAAGCCTGTCTGAAAGACAACTTCCCAGTTCCAATCATAGAAACAATGGTCGATATGACCACCGAACATGAAGCTCTATCTTTCATGGACGGATCATCTGGCTACAATCAGATCCGGATGTCCCTGAAAGACAATAATCGCACTGCCTTCAGATCTCCCAAAGGGATCTTCAACTTCAAGCGCATGCCCTTCAATTTGAAGAACGTCGGTGCTACCTACCAGAGGGCCATGGATAAAATCTTTAATGAGATGCTACACAGCATCATCGAATGCTATGTTGACGACCTCATCATCAAGACCAGAAGGTGAGAAGACCACCTACGTGATCTGCGTCAAGTCTTCGAGTGTCTCCGGTAATATGAGCTCAAGATGAACCCCATGAAATACGCCTCCGGCGTATCCAGCAGCAAGTTTCTCAGTTTCATTATCCGATATCAAGGAATCGAGGTGGCTCCCAACAAGATCAAAGCGATCTGGGAGCTACCACCACCCCGCAACCTCACCGAACTCAGGTCACTCCAAGGTAGACTGACCTACATCCGGAGGTTCATCTCCAACCTCTCCGGTCGATGCACACCTTTCAGCAAGTTGATGAAGAAAGACACTCCCTTCATATGGGACTCGAAATGTCAGACTATTTTCGAACATATTAAGGAGTACCTCCTCACTCCCCCAGTCCTAGGGGCGCCTGTCAAGGGTAAAACTCTCATACTCTACATTGCCGCCATGGATGCCTCGCTGGGAGCTCTGTTGGCGCAGGTCAATGAAGAAGGTAAAGAGCAGCCGCTCTACTACCTTAGCCGGAAATTGGTCGGTGCCGAGTACCGTTACTCCCCCATGGAGAAAGTATGCCTGGCATTGGTCTTTGCCGTCAAGAAATTGCGGCACTACCTCCTATCTCATCGGGTTGAGCTCATATCTAAGCACGATCCCCTGAAGTCCCTCCTCAGGCAACCCATTCTCTCAGGATGATTGGGGAAATGGGCTCCCCTGCTCATGGAGTACGACATCACTTACGTCCCTAGAAAAGTAATCAAGGGGCAGGGCATGGCTAAATTCTTGGCAGCCTATCTAGTACCAGAGGATTCTCCCTTCAACGCGGAACTTCCAGATGAAGAATATCTTGCTCTTCAACAACAACAACTAGTTAGACAGAGCGGAGATGTCTTGCATTACTGGCAACAAGATGCCCCCACAGCCTTCCTACCTTGCTGGGAGCAGTACTTCGATGGTGCTTCTCAAGGTACTACCCAGTGAAATCTCAGCTCAGGCATTACGGCAGGTGCCGGAATCATCTTCCTAACTCCTCAGGGCAGAGTTTTGTACAACTCATGTGCCCTTATGAAGGCTCTGACCAATAATAAAGCCGAATATGAAGCCCTGATCATCAGACTCTAGATGGCTCTTGACATGGGCGTCAAATGCCTCAAAGCCTATGGAGATTCTCACTTGATAGTCCGACAGGTGCTTGGCATCTATGACGTGCGGAAATCAGAGCTGGTCCCATACCATGCCGCCGTCACGAGGCTCACCCAGAAGTTCTATTTCTTTGAAATAGACCACGTTCCCAGAAGCGGCAATGCCCAGGCTGACGCCCTGGCAAAATTGGCTACTGCTATCAAGCTACCGCTTGAGGGTGAAGTTGACATCATAGTCAAACACAAAAGGTTGATGCCTAGCTCACTTGAAGGCAACTCCGACCTCACGGTTTATGAGGTCTAAGGCTTTGACTAGGACACCCCTCCAGAAGAAGAAGATTGGCGTGAGCCTATCATCAAATTCAAGAGGGGATTACTTCCGCCTGACTGGGCTCAGAGGGTCTGACTACTCCACCAGGCAACATCATATAAGTTGATTGGCGACTCCCTATACCGACTCATCCACGAGAAGGACAAGTCCATCTTCTTGAGATGAGTCTCCCAAGTCGAGGCTCGAGTTATTATGTGTGAAGTTCATTCTGGACTGTGCGGCGCACATCAAGCTAGCAATAGAATGAAGCACAACATCAAACTCAAAGGCTTCTATTGGCCTACCATGTACACGGACTGCGTCCAGTATGCTCACACATGCCATCAATGTCAAGCCTTCGGCCCGGTACCTAGAAGGCCTCCTAACCTACTGCGTCCCACGGCCCCTACCTGGCCATTCATCGAATGGGGTATGGACATTGCGGGGCCTTTCCCGCCGTCCTCCAAAGGCCACAAGTACATCCTAGTCACCACCGACTATTTTTCTCGCTGGGCGGAGGCCCTTCCTCTACGGGAAGTCACTGGCGAGGTGGTCGCTCGATTTGTACGACATAACATCATCTACCGATTTGACACTCCCAGTCACATAGTCTCCGACAACGGGACGCCATTCAAGAATAAGGCTGTATACCAGTTGACAGCCAAGTTCCACATCAACTGGAGGACTTCTTCAGTCTACAACCCATAGGCCAATGGTTTGGCCGAGGCCTTCAACAAGACTCTCTGTAAGCTCCTGGCTAAGATTGTTAGTCACCGGAAACGTGACTGGGGTGAAAAGGTCTCCGAGGCATTATGGGCCTACCGGACGGTCTATAAAACCCCCACGGGATGCTCGCCATTCTCCCTCGTCTACGGAGCGGAAGCCGTCATCCTTGTCGAAATCTAGTTAGCTTCCTACTGCGTAGCGGTACACACCGGTTTGACTTGCCCTAATGAAAATGAATACCAAAGAAGGCTGAAAGAGCTTGTTGATTTGGAAGGCAAACGGCTCGAAGCCTACAAACACCTGCAGATGTACCAGGCTCGCCGGGTCTTTTCTCTTGGGAAGGCATAGGGCTTCTGCAGCTTCTCTTGCAATGTAAGGTCTCACCCAGCCGGCTGTCTAGCTGAAGGGCTCACCGTGTTCCTTGTCCTCCTCCCTGACTGGATGGAGGTATCGGGACTGGTGGCCCAGGACAAAGCCACGTCTTCACCCCACGGGTGGAGGGAGCCCTGGGTCAGGTCTACCACCAGTGCAACTAATTCAGCCAATTGTGCCTTCAGTATCTCGATCTCCCGTTCCTGCCTATGGTACAAGGCGAGCATAACGGGGTCGTATCGAGGAGGGCCTACAGCGCGGCCGGTACCTCCGCTTCCTGCCTCGCCAACAGATGGGGATGATGGAACCCTGATGATACGGTCCCTCGAGGTTGACCCTTCGGAAGAGGGAAAGACCTTCCATGTGGGCCTGCGGTGGAGGGGGTTCCATAGGAACACTTATTCACCTTGTGTCTCTTCAGCCGGTGGTAGAGGTTGTTCATTACAGCGGGCTTCCTGTAGGGCCGCAGCCTTGACGGGGCCACCGTTGAGTGGAGCAAAAATCGATATCACGTCGGCCTCGTAGTAGTCTTCTGGTGAGAAGCCTAAACCCAGATGTTTAGTAATCCGTAGCAGCCTCTGATCCAGGTTTGGCAGGTTCCACATCTTTTCAAACATCTCCTTCTGGATGGAGGGTTGATAAAGAGGAATCTTTTATTTTCTGACCACCTCGGGTGCGCGGTCAGTTATGTAGGGAAGCCCCGCAATTGGGACATGTAGGTCATGAAGATCATCAGGGAGTAGGCAATCATCATCTCCTCTGACTGGCTGTTCTCCGGCCACATAGAAAATAGTGAGTGGGCCGTCAAGATTCGACACCTCAAAGGTCCTCAGTTGTTCGGCCGCTTGGCAGTCGAGCTCTATTATTGGCTTAATAATTCCTGGCGGGATCTTGACATCCTCTAGCAGGTCCTCGAGGCAAGGTGCCCCTGGTGTGGGGTAGATGGTGAAGGGAAGTGCCCTAAATATCCCTTCTTCTTCTGTAATGAATGGCACATGCGGTGGAGCCACATAGCCTGGGGGTGGCGGAGGAAACCAGCCCTCCGATTTTATCTTCTTCTTCCCTTTGTCCCGGGGAGCCACGCCCTCAAAATTGAGAGGACCTCTAAAGGGAGCTCTTTGATCATGGGAGCCACCCACTTCAAGTTGGAGTAACGTCTTGTGCCAGGTAAAGCCTACAGAAAAAGAAGAAGCAAAGAAGAAGGAAAAGAGAAAAAGATCATGAGAGAGAAGGAGCAGAAAAATCGAATCTTTGATGACAATTTGAGGACTTACCTCCCTTGGGGGATTGGAACTTAGGTGCTTAGGGATGCAGGTTAGCCTCTGAGGTTCTCCATACTCCCTCCTAGCTGCTTTGGGCCTAGCATAGACCCTCTCCTCCATAGCTAAGGCTCCATGGCTTCTCTTCATGATGTTCTAGTTTTTTCTGGTTTTTCTGAACTTCTAAGCAGAAAAGAAAGATGGACTATGAATTTGGGGTTTGATTCCTATTTATAGAGGCTTGGTGTTCATATATTATGGCTAGGTAGTCCTATCCTAGGCCTGGAAGGGTTCTAATAGGGATCAGACTTCTTTTTATTTCAATTCGGATGGCTTTTAAATAGTCCCGATCGAACTCTGCTACGGATTTATTTAACGGTCTGTTGTGGACCCGTTATGGAATCATGACGCACACTTTATGGTCTGTTAAACTCTGATTGTCAAAAGAATTCTTTTTGTCAAGTATAGTGCATGGTCCTTGGTCCGTTATGGTGATTTAATGGTCTCAAGGAGGTCCGTTAAATTCTTCTGTGATAGAGTAATGATCTGTTTGTTCTCTCTATTTTGATTGGCCCTATCGGCCTTTCTTACAATTCACACACATATCCCTCGCTCCGCTAACCTTCTCCCATTCACATTCATGCAATCAGTCACATGCATTCACTCACATACTTCCATTCACATCCATTCACAATTGTCCGTCCTCACATTCCTTTCCACAACCACGTTCACACACTCATGCATTCTCAGAAATTCCATTTTGCTCACAATCACATACATATTCCCTTCCTCGCTTTCTTCACAACACACAAACACATTCATCCACAATCACATTTTCACAAAATAAAAATTTTCTTCATTTCATTATATCAAGTGTCACATAATGCGTGTAAACCAAAAAAATATAGAAAACCCCAAAACAAACAAAATGTCACTCCGCCGGTCTATCTCTGATGTCAGAGCTGAAAAAGTGAAAGTCAGAGTAGAGTCAGAGCTGAACTGAAAGTCACGAAGTCATGCATGTCATGTAGTTATGCACAGTCATGCATAGGAGCATAGCAATTTGTTTAGTTTTTTGAGTGTTTTTGACTTTGTGTGTCATTGCAACAACATTGTTCAAATTTGTTAAACTATTTTATCTATACTTCAACAAATGAGATTGGCTGTTTATGTCTGATTCACCGATGGATGAGAATGGATGTTTGGTTCTTGTGATTGAATGTGAATAAATATTTCAAGTCTATAACTGTTTCAATGGCTCATAGTTGCCATCATAAAAAAGGGGGAGATTATTAGATCTCTAATTTTGATGATGACACACTATGAATCATGATGTAATCATATGAAATCTAAGTCCTGAATATATTGAATGGGTGTCACATTTATGATACCAAAGTTAACAGGTCGAAGCACAAGTGTTGTGCATCAATGCAGAAGTCATCTTTAGAAGCACACATTCATTAGCTGCACCAACGTAGTCAGAGAACTGCATCGGCGCACCGAAGGCAAGCGCTCGGGCAAGTTGTCTGGAAGCCTTTTATCTTCACTACTGCACCGACGTAGTTGGAGTAATGCATCGACGCACTAAGCTCAGTCCTCATCTAGTGCAAAGACACATCAAATAGCTACATCGACGCATCAAGTCTAGGATCATAAGTTGAGTGCTACCACGTCGAAGCATCATCTAGTGCATCGACACACTAAGTCATCTGTCAAGGATCTCAAGCACTCCAGTAAAGATCTTTCTTCTTCTACAACACATCCACGGTTCAAGGCCACTGCGTCAAAGCTATGAAGCCTCAATAGCTGTGTAAGCTCAGTTTAGGAAAGGGTGCATCGACCTATCTCTCAATGCATCGATGCACCAGTACATATAGGCAATGCAACCCTTGAGATTGCCACGACCTATCTTCGTAGCATGTTAAAGGATCAAAGGCAACCATTGAGACTACCTCGACCTATCTTCATAGGATGTCGAAGCATCAAGCACTCCAACAAAGCATGTGAGCAACTTAAAGGAATCAGGTGCTTTCGAACTCAAGTGAATCACTTATATTCCTAGGCCACGTGGCAATCTCTGAAACCATGTCACTATCATATCATATCATCATATACAAGTGAGTGTGTCTGAAGTACAAAAGTCAGGCCGCTCCCTCTGGCCTATCACTGTCCCCTCTCCCTCCTGCCTCTTCATTGGCAGGCCCATCTCAGAGGTCGCACCCTCCTCTCACTCTCGACGATGGTGCCAGTCGTCCTCCTCGTTCCTCCATCGCTCAAAGGAAGTGGCAAGGTACCGCCTGACGGAGGCATGAGTAGCCTGACTCCCACTCTGGACTACCCTGCTCCCGCTTAGGGCCGCTCAGCTATCGCTCATCTGGCTGTGCATCTGGGATGCCCTCTAGCTTTGCTACCTGAATACGAGTGAGGTCTCACTCCTCCCGGTAGCACTCTACCTCAGCCCGAGTACACTCTACCTTAGTAGCTTTGGCCCGAAGTCTCTCCAGCTCGGCCCGAGTACGCTCTACCTTGGCGGCTATGGCTCGAAGTCTCTCCACCTCGACCCAAAGAAGCATTGTCTCGACTACGTCGGCCGACTAACTCTGTGCTAGTATCTCCCGAAGGTGGTCCACCACCTCCCATGCGGCGGCCTGGTCTCACTCCACCTCCTCCCTCAGGCAAGCACTCTGCTCCAGCTCGCCCCATAGGCGAGTCGCCTCCTCCCTCAGGCAGACACTCTACTCTAGCTCCCCTCGCAGACGGGCAACCTCGTCCTGTGCCAGTACAAGCTCCTCCTGCAACTGGTCACTCTCGCCTATGGCTGCCGTCAACTTTGTCACCTGCATACCTTCATCATCATCATTAGTTAACTGCAGTTAATATATAAGCATAATTCACAAGGGAAAGTGTAGGAAACGTACCCTCTCAGAGAGTGTCACCTTGGTGGTCTCAGCTCGCTCCACCATCTGCCTGAACTCAGCCTCACGCTCTGCTCGGTTAGCCGGGGTCTGGGTAGTGGAAGCAGAAGGAGCGTCGATCCCCTGCCTCTGGGTCCCCTCCTCTCGCTGCATTTAAAAACTCCAGGTCAGCCATTTCATCGCATAGTCATAATAGAAGTGTATAATTTAAGAGTTTAAGGTTATAAAACTCACCAATAGGGCCAGGGCCTGTCGAGCCTCATCCCGCTCCCTGATCATCACGGTAAGAAGCCCCAATGATCCAATAAAGATCCAGGACATTACATCCTCCCCTCCTTTAAGAAATTTCATCCTCAAAATTTAAGGACTAACCAAGGAGAAGCAAGGAAGAACAACCCGACAATGCAACTACGAAATGACACGAATCACGAGGGACACAACTCAGAGGAACATAGTCAGACCATAATCACAATCACACACTCAGGACAGAGTACGATGCAAGTGAACACAAGTCTGACACCTCCGAAATAGGGCAACGTCGCTTACGTCTCACAGGGAAAGAGACACAACTACCACAACAACAGATATTGGAAAAACAAAACGACAGACACAGCAAGCATCAGCTTAAATAAGGAAACACAGTCCTCTCACTTGACAGCTTGACCACGTCATCGGCTCCAGTGCCAAAGGCGATAGGGAACACCTGGCACACAAGACACCAATGACAAATTCACGGAAACAATAGCAACACGACAGCACCTGTAGGATTCCGGCTTCGTACAGCACATAGAACCACGAAACACAACTGCAAGTAGGGTCACATCAAGGCACGATAGCAGCTGAACACACGACTACAAGGAACGAGTCATGCTTCAGACAGCTCACCAAGAAAGACCCATGACCATGGAAAATGACACAAAACAACAATATCAAGGGATGCATCTTAAGGAGCAAGATAAAGCCTCGAGAGCACAACACCCAAGAGAAAGGAAATGCAGAGTAAAAGGGTACTCAATCAGGAAGGAAGTCGACAAATTCCCCAACACTCACAAATGCCAATGCCAACATCAAAAAATTACCAGCAGCAGCATGGCAACAGACAACATTAAGGCACAGGAAGCCAAGACGAAGTCACATCGAGAAGAAGCAATTCCCTCGATCAATGACAATCTTATAACAATGATCCTCGGCCAGTGGGTAATCAGCCCATACGCTTCTGCTGCGCACTCTAGCATGTACACAAGCATCATAAAAGACCTCGGTAATCGCATCTCCGCACACGTTCAGTGCCATCGCAACTCATCAGAATCGCAATTAACACGCCACGAGTACTGATCCAGCGAACAACCGATCACAAATAGCCTAAGTGCAAGGAAAGAGAGTGCCAGCATCAGCACAAAGCACAAGGAAAGATGCTAATCTCAGTATAGAAGGAAATACAAGGAGAAAATACGGTAAATCATGCGGTAAACCAAAGTAACACAAGAAATATGGTGTATGTAGAGAAAGGAATGTACAAGTAGAAGGTGAGACTGAACAAGTAATAATGTAATATGGCCTTTCATGAACGAGAATATGCTTACATGAAACGAGAACACACTTTCACTTTTCACTTTCATAACCATAAAGGCTATGCACTAGAATGTCATGTAACAAGCCTGTAGCAATTCAATCATGAGATAGTCTCATAGATTTCACATATTTATAAAGAAAATACTCCCAGCGTAATGCGACGCTAGTAGCATCATACCACATGGTTTATAGTATGTTTCTAACAATCAGTCGAGGGGGCTAGCATAGAGCCCTTGAACACAATCAGTGTCTGAACTACATCTTCACGTACAAATCAAGCTCCTTCCACGAGTATAACAATAAAGTACGACCAATAATATAACAAGTTCAACAATAATTCATGATACGACAACCAAGGCAAGAACGTACCAACTTATGATCACGAGAGTTCAATGAATGATTTAAAACAAGGTCATGCCACGGGAGGAATTCGGCAACATAACGGCACATTCTTTATCTTTCATAATTCATTAATTGTCCATTTGAATAAGGTTTTTGGATCCTCTATGATCAAAGGACCATCTAGGAACTTAGAAAAATCAATCCAAAGGTCAAACCTCGGGTTAGCTAGGGTCAGAGACCATGCGGTCATTTACTGGACTGTTTAGGGGAGTATGCGGTCAAGATAGAACTGCTAAGGTAAGTCATGCGGTCTAATCTGGACCATTTAATGACAGAGTTGGCACAGTGAATGAACTGGACTATCCGATTGTGGAAGGGCCACTAGGTTACAAAAGCGATAAGGTGAACGACCGCTAACTAAGCCTTATGGTCTACAAGATGGCCGCTATCATCCAGAACTCAGAAAACTTCGGTAAACATCGGTAGCATAAGTGCTCTCTAGACAATTGGGTTTTGAGAGTACAACTAGCTCGGTGTCCTAGTGGGAATCCCAGGCTCACGGAGACTTACGGAGGCCTTGAAACAAGATCACCTAGTCTGGTAGAAGGAATATCTAACGGAGAGGATCACAAGTCCAAGATCGCCCGATAAGGTGATCCCAATGGTGCCGGTACACAATACCTTCCAAGTGCTGGCCCAAGAAAAGATGGCTCAATTCGAAGCCGAATCAAAAGGGGAGCTGGCCCTGAAGCCAACCAGATGCAAACATATCCGGGTGCCCGAGCGAGCTTGGCCCCGAGCTCCAGTTCAAACTGGCGAGGCACTGCGGACCCTTGCTGAAAAAACCAGCCAAGACAAGACTGCGACGGTCGTCACCGTCAATGTAGTCACAGCCAAAGGCGACGACGGGAGACCGTCCACGTCGTCCAAAGAAAATCTAGCTGGGGAAAGAGGTGTCACTCGCAACCCCGCCCTGCACAACCCTGCAATGTTGCGGTATTGCAAGAATATCGGCAGGAGGTTGAAATATTGAAGAAGCAACTGAATGAAAAGAATACATAAGCATCTACCTCCAGACAGGTGGCAGTCCCTCCTGAAACCCTGGGAAATGAGGGCCAAACCCTTGAAGCTCCACTACAGGCGGCCGCATCTCAGCAAGTACCTGATTACATGGGGGGCATCCGTCCCCCGTAGCAACATACAACTGAGGCACAACCCCTGGTTACTCCACACCATGGAATTGCCGCAGCACCTCAGGCAACAGTGGTGACACTGCAGATGCAGCAGGCCCACTTCTGTCCAGGCCTGACCGACCAGGTCATGGTGAATAAAATAATCATAGAACAAATGATCGAAAAGAAGCTGGCCGATAGAGGCAATGATGATTTTGCCACCATCGATGTGTACAAGGTACCCTACCCTTTCCCTCATGCGACGAAGAGGCTACCTCCAGGCGTTAATAAACCACCGAAGTTTGAAAAGTTTTACAGATAAAGTTTACCGAAAGAGCACATAGCTTACTATGTCAGCACAATGGGTGACCTGGCAGTTGATGAATCCTACCCACTCAAGTTCTTTGGGTCCCCTCTCACAAGATTCACTTTTGAGTGGCATTCAAACTTACCAGCTAGGTCTATCAATGACTGGCTAGATATGCAAAGGAAGTTCCGGGAACGGTTTCACGTTGCCGAAAGAGAAATAGGCATGGTCGAATTATACGCTTCCAAGCAGAGAGATGATGAAGCTGCTCTCGAATATATTAAAAGATGGTAAGGCTTCAGCCAGACCGTTGGCCTGTGGATTGTAGGGAGTTGACGTCCTCCAGTCAATCTTGTATTTTTCTGCCAGTCGGTAGACCTTCTGGTTGCGGAAGTGGCTGCCGTTGTCCGAGATAATTCGGTCAGGGGTGCCAAACTAGAATATAATATTACGACGGACAAATCTGGCGACGATCTCTCCGGTGACCTCCATCAGAGCAACAGCTTCGGCCCAGCGAGAGAAATAATCAGTCGCTGCCAAGATGTACTTGCAGCCTGTGGATGAGGCGGGCAATGGACCCACGATGTCTGTTCCCCATTGGGTAAAAGGTCAGCTGGGCACCGTAGGATGCAGTGGCACGGGTGGCCTCTTGGGGATCGTGGCATGCTCCTGGCACCTCTGACACGAGTTAGCATACTTGCAGCAGTCGTCAAACATCATCGGCCAATAATAGCCAAGCTTCTTTATTTCAATTTTTATTTTCGACCCCGCCTGGTGTGCACCGACTGCTCCGGCGTGAACCTCCTTCATAACTCTCCAAGCCTCTTCAATGGACAGGTATCGGAGGAGTAGCTTTTACTTGGCATCCGCCATAATTCGAAATAGTATCCCATTTCGGAGCTCATAGAAGTCCTTTATTCTGATCAGTCTAATCTTCTCTTCCCTTTGCTTGGACAGTTGTCAGTATTTGAACCATTGCATAAGAGGGTCTCTCCAGTCAGGCAGACTGACCGCTTTTGCTGTGGTGACCTCTCATTCTTCTTTTTCCAGTCCTTCTTCTATCATGGTAGGCACCTGTCATTGGTTGATCACTTGAATGTCAAGTGACCCATTAGGCGGGACTGCTAGCGAGCTTGCCAGCTTCGCCAGGGCGTCGGCTTGAGCATTCTCTCCTCTGGTGACGTGTCCTATCTCAAGGAGGTAGAACTACTCCATGAGCCCCTTCGCCTTAGTGTGGTAAGGGAGTAGCTCCGACTTCTGGACATCGAACTGTCTCTGGACTTGCTTGACGACCAGTAATGAGTTGCCAAATACTTGCAGCATTTTAATCTCCATTTGCAGAGCAATCTGGAGGCCGATAATTAGAGCTTCATACTCTACTTCATTATTTGTGCAGGGCTTGTTGATGCAGCAGGAAGTGTGGCCCACGGAACTAGCTTAAAAATCGTGTATTGGGAATGCCCCTCCACCTCTTCCAGGCGGGCCGACACTAGGGGTCGTTGGGCTATGACTAGTGATTTTATCACAAGGAAAGAGAAAGCACTCTACTGGGATCTAAAAGTGAGCCATTGCATTATAAAATAACTTAAACATGGCGGATATGCAATATAAAATGTATTAGCAAATGAATTTACAACTTTTAGATTGCCAGAGAATGTAACGCATCAACACTGCCCCGTCACAGGCTGTGATGGTCTAAGGTAGGCGTGCTACAATACTGTGACGCGCCTCCTTAGGGCCGTTAAGCTTACCCGAACAAGTGAAAATCCACAGTTTTACAGAGATGTAACGCATCTATAGTGGCGTGCTACAAGACTGTGATGGTCGCACGACTGGCCGTCACACTAACCACCTATCTATGTAAAGCTAAGTCAAAGGGGCTGTAACGGTCTAATGCCCGGCCATTACACGAGCTGTGACGCACCTTCATTGGTCCACCACAGTAACGTAACGCACCCTATGAGGGGCGTCACAAGTGTGACGGTCACTGGAATGGCCGTCACATCGTTTGGGTTGCAAACGGGTTCGGTTTGAAATCGAAGCACCCCCCGGTTGACCGAAATCGACGGGGATCGCACTGGAACCTGTTTCCCTGCTAACACATGCATCCACAACATCGTTCTACGGCTATAAAATATAGCGACAATGCCCATGGAGGATTAAAACATAAAAAATAATGTTCATGGGGTGAAAACCAAAAATTGACGATGGGCATGCGTAGAAGACATAGGACGATGTGCATGTGATAGGGAACACTGCTAGGGAGGTCGGGAATCCATCCCCCTACATCGATCGAGCTGAAATGGCCGTCCGGGCCGCATGCAAGAGCCAGAGGCGCCGCGCCCCTCTCACTCCGTCTCACCTTCACAGGCCGCGATCGGCGTCGAGGTGGGCGTCAATGCGCTCCACTCGTTGCCACAAGTCCAATGGTGCCCTCCACGTCGCGATCTATCGTCGTCTCGCCTGAACCCCAGAGGAGAGAGAGAGAGTGGCGATCGTGAGAGAGAGAGAGAGAGAGTGAGATGGGAGAGAGAGTGTGAGTGACGAGAGAGACAAAAAAAATATTTTTCTCAAGGGTTTACCCAGACCAGTTTTAGCCCTTAACCTGGTCTGCCTAAACCCTTCCCTCACCTTTCATCTTCCTCTATAAAAACCCCTTAGAAGCTTAAGGGGTGGGGCAATACGGTGCATGCAATCTAGAGCAACAGACCAGGCATGCTCGCCTCCAGCAAACAAGAGGAATGCAAGGATATTTGTGTGGGCAGTTGGCTTGTGAATCGGCTTACACACGCTGAGGGTATGTCACTCGTACTCCCCTCATGCGCCATTTAGCCATGTCAAACAAGTCCACTCCTGCTACACATAAGGCATTATGACGACGACAAACACACCTGCATCCCGGGTCTGCCCACGTATGCCAACCTACAATGGCCATACATACGACATGATGTTACACCTCCCTTCATCACGGGGCCATGCCTGACTGCTCAATCCGAGCCCCGCCCAGCCCTCGCCCAGTCACTGACCAGTACCTCTTCTGGTCACCCGATCTAGCCCTCCCTCAGTGAATCGGGCATGGCCCTTGCCTCGAGGAGAGCCTCTGTAAAACATGTCGATATTCGCCTTATCACGCATTGACCCGGGGACCGACCCACAAGTCAGGATTGTCCCGTGGCTTGCACTAGTTGTAATTTGGCCTCCACGGCCCACTTGTAAAGCCCACGTGACTCTCATAAAATCTATTACCGCCTAGATGAATGCATCTGCATCCATATTCGGGTCCCAGCATTCTCCCATACCACTCAGTGTGCCTGTCCAGTACCCCCGACCCTACCAAACACCTCCCAGTCGAGCGCGAGCTCATAGCTGCGGAATGCTCCCGGCCCTCCACCCACGGCTTCAGTTACATACAGACTCCTCTTCAGAATGGAACAAAGATATTTGGATTCAATCTGATGTAAATAAACACTGACTGCTTGCAGTCGGTGGGAAAAGACGTCCAGTACACGACTCCCCACAATCTCTTGCGCACTTGTACCCATGGAACCTCCCTTCTCTCCACGTGTTTCCCGTCTCCCGAGCCCATCCTGGGGATGCTTCCTAGTTAAACCATGGTTCCATAGGTGATTGTCGAGAAATCGATTAGCGTGCTCGCATCCCAGCCCCGTTTCTGTAAATCTTGAAAACCTCCCGTGCCATTCGAGCCCCCTCGACTTTCTATAAAAGGTGAGTGCCTGGTACCGCCTTGAGGAGGATACGGCTAAGGGGGGGATGCCTGAGATATATCAAACTCCTGTATCCCCCCTCCCATCACCTTATCTTGTTCCTCAGTCCGGTCACCGCACACCCCTACGTCTAGGTCACCGATAGGTACCCCCACCACCCGGATCCACAGTGAACAAGTACATTCTCGATTCATGCTAGTACATTCTCATTCATGAAAGGCCAAACTTACATTCATGTTGAAGAGGGGTGATCTCGCGCTGGATCCTGAGCCGCACGATCCTATTGTCATTACCACGAATGAGAGATTTACAAGGCAGGAATGGATCAGAGGAGCCCAACATTGGAACACCGGGAAAAACCCTTCGATGCTTAAGTCAGCAAACTGATAGAGCGTAGGTGGAATGAGGGTAGGAGAAAAAATGATGAGCATGAGATCGCTCTCCACCAGTGAGTTTGGTGTTGAGTACTCAGGATCACCTTACCTTCTTGGAGGGCTTTCTTGGAGTTTATGTAGTTGCTCACTCTCTTGGCTAGAGATAGGATATCTAGAGGGACTAGGGGGCGTTATGTCCTGGAGGAGGCCCCTCCTTTTATACTTTGCCACCACCGAGCTCTTGGGACAAAGGGGTCAAGGGAGAGGATCTCCTCTATCTTTTCCCTCTGCCTCGCTTGCAGATCGTTTCTCGATTGGGGGCGTGCAACAGTTAGGCAGCAATGGGTGGTTCGAGTCCAGCACGAAAGGGGCAAAGCTTGGGGAGAGACGCCACTGCGCGTCGGGGTCTTGTGGGCAAGGACCTTTGGTCCCTGGCAATGCCCAGAGGATTTACCAAAAAGCTAACTTCGCTATTTTCATCGAAGAAGCCTCATCGTCCATGCTGTTGCCGGAGTCGTCGGATGGAGGGTGATGACGAAGCAGCCACCGGATGGAAGTAACTGGGGAAGCTGCTGTCCCGAGTGGCATGAGGGGGCGTCGGGTCAAGTAGGGGCTGGGCGCCGGATCGAGCAGCAGCGGAGGCTATGGCATGGGGCGCCGTATCCGGTGGCAAAGGGAAGCCGCCGTATCGAAGGCACTGGGAGAGGCCACCGGGTCGAGGGCACTGAAGGTGCCGCCGGGTCCAGGGCGTCGGGTATCACCGTCGGATGGAGGTAGCTGGGGCACCACCGAACCATGCTAGATAGCACCACCAGATTGAGCCTTCAGGGAGCCACCGTATCAAGAAAAGTAAGCAATCAATCATCTCACTAGCCCCCAGTGAGTGTACAATTGCCAACACCGGATCACTTATGGTGGGGTGCCATCGGATGAACGTACAGTTGCTGCCACCGATTCGTGAAGGAATGGATGCCACCGGATAATAGCCCGTGGGGGGCAAGGTATCAGCAGTGGTTGCTTTTACATCCGAGTCAATTTTGGTGGCAAGATAAAGTCCGGCAAAAGGATTAGCAGCAGCATCAAAAGCAGCTAGAGGTTGACGGCGTTGGACCTTGACAATTCTCCTTGTTGCCAAAACTTCCTCACTAGCACGTTGAAATGTCCCCATCTCAGGCTCAGAGCCATCGTCGTCAAGGCCAGGATTATCTCGAGAGAGTTGCCCTGCGGCAAATCTCTTCTTCGAGGGAGCAGTAGCACCATCATTTGAAGGGAACATCAAACCCTTCAGAAGAAGCTTGTTGAGAAAAAAGGGTGAGTTTTTGCTTTTGTGTTCAGCATCAGTGAACTGAAAGCTTCTTGTGTAGTGAGGGTAGTCCATCAGAGCTGCCTGCGCCTCTGTAACGGCTTGAGCTACATGGTGGCCACTTTGGAGATCCAATACCTTTTCCTCAGTGGAAAAGCATCCAAAACCTTCGCGATTGCTGCCAAAAGCAACGAATCCTGGGGAACAAAAACTGCCCACATCTCTTCTGATGAGAATGGAGTAACCCATTGTACATGGGGAGCTGCCATTACTTGCTACAATAATAAACCTGAAGGGAAACACTAACTGGTTCCACTTTGCTTTGCCTGTGGCATTCATGGTCTTGAAATCCCAATTACCTTGCAAAACTTCAAACTTAATGTCCACCATAAAGCACAGGTGGATGGCAGATATACGTTTCCCTGAAATGAATGGCTTCCTTCCGGAGTGGAGCTTCCAAAGAACTGCAGTTGGGGAGGTCTCGGTTCCAGTGGGGGTGGAGGTGGAACTCTTTCCCGGGGTCACCTTTGGGGGTGTCGGGTACAACTGAATCTTCTTCCCATTGTGGGAGAAGGAACACTGATTGGACCGACCAAATGTAGCGAGGTCTACATCATAGATTCACGGTCGTCCTAAGATGATGCTCCCGGCCTTCATAGGCACTACGTCACATAAGATCTATCCTTGGTAGGACTGGAATTGGATGTGAATGACACATGTAGTGGTGACTAGGATAGAAGTGTCATCGACCCAAGCCACGTTGTATGGCCTTGGATGAGGGTGCGTAGGTAGGCCTAAAAAGGAGACAAAGTCTGAAGAGACTGCATTGATACAGCTCCCGTTGTCAAGGATCACCTTACAGGGATGAGAGTTCACCATAATGTAGGTTTGGAAGATGGAGGTTCGACGCCAATCATCCTCCTGAGGTGTTGAGATATAGCGAACTACACTCAATCTTTCCTGGATAGAACTCTCGGTAATGTCTCCAACCTACATGTACTCGACATGCGTGCCATCAAATCCTGCAACCATTTCCTCAAACTGGGCGATGAGGTCAGGTTCGGCCATATATCTTTCCTGATCCATGGGTGTTTGTAGAGTTGAAATGCGCGATAGACGGCCTGATGAATTCCTAAACCAACGTGGCATGTACGAGCTCGGACCTAGATGATGCAATCTTGGGATAAAAAATTAGCAAGCTGTGGACCTAGCTGATTTGCAAAGGGTCAATTTGAAGGGCTCGGTTAGGGAAAGCTGCTCGTCCGTAGGCGAAGTAGTTGTGGAACTACCTCCTGACAATTAGGGTACCCTAATGTGACAGTCTAGGGCTTTAAGGATGGGTGCATACAGGCTCTTTCTTTCCGTCCACAGCGATGCACTCAGGAGACTGGCTTCATGGATAGGGCTCTCTCTTACTTCGTCGTGCGGCAATCGAAAAGATACTAAATGACCAAGTGATTGGAGCACGTACCTATCTAGACTAAAAAGTCTAACTCTGACCAGAGACGAAGGCGAGCGGGGATGTGCGTGTCGGCACGGCGTCGACGAAGCTTGAATGGTTACAATGAATTCACTCCACGCAGGGAGGATTTAATTATTACAAAATCACTCAATCGAAAGTAGACCTTCTTCGAGCCGCAATCCACCAAGGCATGATGAGCCTCGAGCCAATCCATGCCCAAAATCACATCAATGTCCTGGAGCGACAATGCATAAAGCCTGGCTGGTAAGTTCCACCCTTCCACCCACACAGGCATCTTCTCGAAGCAGTACGGGGTGATCATAAAGTCACCGGTAGGCAACTCTACCACCAAATCACAGGACATCTCGGCCACCGAGTCATCCACACTCTGATCAAAATCCTCCGAAATGAATGAATGAGAAGCACCCGAATCGAACAAAACACGAGCCACACAACCCAAAATCGAAAGAGTACCTTCCACCAACTACGACATCTCAGCCTCTGCTCTAGTCATGTGGGTCACTCTGCCTCAAGATCTCTGCCTCCCTACAGTGGCTGACCGAGTCAACTGAGGAAACTGCTCTTGTTGCTGGTACTACCGCGGCTGTGATGACATCTGCTGGGGTTGAAACTGCTGTTGCTGCTGAAACTCGTGCGACTGACACGGTCTCTGCGGGGAGTCACGTGCCATATGACCTGGCTGGTCGCACCTGAAGTAAATCACGAGAGCTGAACACGGCCTGCCTGGATAAGAGCCGCTGCACGTAGGACACCCGCCCTAAAAACCACTCACCGAACCCTGGCGCTGAAAAGACATAGGCTACTGAACACTACTCTCTGACTGCTGCTTTGACTCCCTGCGATCCCGGCGCTTCCTGCCAAAACCATCTTCCTTGAGTAGTTTCTTGAGCTTCAAACTAAAGGACGATGACTCTGGTGCTGAAGCCACAGGCTGAGCTGCCCCTGAACCACCTGCTGAGGGCTGGATGGTACTCTGCTGCTGCACGTCCTTCGGCTGACTGACACCTGCCTGAACCTGACCTACACTGTCGTGCCCTCGGACCTTTTGTAAATCTCTCTCTAGCGTCACTACTACCTTGCAAGCTGCATCCAGGTTGGCTAGACCCGATGCAAGAAGGGGATGCCTCAGCTCTGGCCTCAAACCTTTGACAAATTGCTCACTTTTCACTTCCTCATCTACCATAATGTGAGACGCATAACGGCCCAGCTCAATAAACCTGGATCGGTACTGCATCACAGTCATGTCACCCTGGGTCAACTCCTCCAACATCAGCTGAGGTTCCTGTCAGTCCCATCTGAAAGGAGCTTGTCCGCGGTCATAACAGTACCAGCCCCACCTCCAGCCAAGTTCAGGACTGTCTGTGGTGCCTCCCTCTTCTAGCAGCACCACCCTGTGAGTGACCAGAACAAGAACTGTCTAGCGCTATTCCAAGTCCTGCCCCGGCCAGCGACCTTATCAGGGTAAATCAAGAAAATTCAGGCATCTTCCCGGGCCAAGTCATAAAGTTTTGGCACTGGTCTCAGTTCATTTAGAGTTTGTTAACATCCATGGCGGTGCCCACTTCGATCGATTGTCAAGTGATTCCAGAAGCTGACAGCACCGACAAGGAGCTCGGCACAACATGTTTCTAGCTTCGTCCCCTCCCCTCGCTTGGCTAGCTGAAGGCCCCTCCCTACGTGGAGGTAGTTTTGGTTGTAAAAAACTTAACCCCCACCCCAATAACCCCCTCCTACGTGAGATGTAGTGCATGTAATTATTGATCACGGGGTGAAGCTTCATCAGCGCAGCGTGCGGGTAACCCACACTTCCCCGCTCACCCACGTCTCCGAATCGTGGTCAGTTTCTTCAAACTGGCCAGGTGAGCTCACTACCCTTGCTCCTAATAGTGCTTGTTTATTCAATATTCTTCAATTGCACCATCGGATAAGGGAGAGAGTGCCCGGTCCCAAGGCTTCACTACCTCCGAGTGACCACCGTGGGTGTGAGTGAGTGGATCCGTGCCCTTGGCACCTATTGGCGTATTGAGGTGGGCGAACGTATCCGAGGGGAGACTTACTAAAGCACTGCTGGCCCTCTACCAGCAGAGGACCTTCCCCACATCCCTGACTCGGCATCCCCGAGTCACCCCCGGGTTGAGTGTGCGTGCTGAAGAGTGTCCGCTTATGTAGTCCTCTTGGCCTTGTAGTTGTGCTTACATTCCTAGGTCCAAGGGGTTGTGTCACATCAAATTGGTATCAGAGCAAGTTCTCAACTTGTCTCTATCCAGTTGGTCCTAGGGCGCATTTACATTCATCATTCGGTGCATCACTCTTATCCCCTAGCATGGCCGCATCATACCGACCTCTCCCATCGGCCCTTTCCATGAGTCCAAACCAAGGGAAATCCACCATCAGATTTAGGGGAGAAATCAAGATAAGAACCTCCACAATCCATCCACGGAACAGTAGAGAAACAGAGTTCTGCTAAAAACTCCTCCGTGAAGCATAACGCATTCGCGATAGGCCGCCATGTAAACATAACGCACCTTACTGAGTCCGCCATGTGACCTTATCCCAAAAGAAATAAGAACAGTAGGCGAGACGTGCGGGCATAGGACTCTGATGATCATAACGGATGTGATGAGGGGTGTTATAGTAAAGCATGACACGACAAAGGAAATCCATCATGGTCCTACAGACAACAGGCTGGGAATGACAAGGCAGACTGTGGAGGAGATGGCAAGACTTGACTTTAGCGAGTATATATAACAGACCAATTTACATGCGTTATGTAATGTATGATGGGGGTACTAAGAGCCGTTAAACCATCAAAGATGCTAACTGAGATGATGGGTGAGACGCTGGGTGAGACAGTGACCATAACGGACTTCTCAAAGTGCGTTATGTTTCTATAATGTGTTATTTGGGATGCGTTATGCATAAGAAGGCGATAAATGAACTGGAAGTGCTTGCCTCAAACTCAATCAAGGAAGGTAATAACACAAGAAAGAGACTTCTAACTGGCCCAAGAAGACTCGATAAGGGTGAACAACTCGGAGCATCATTAAGATGAGTAAGGAGACGACCCAACTAATTGGTCATAAAATGAGTGTCAACAGCCGGCGTGACCGCATGCAAGGGAGATGGGCAGGCAGCGCCGTGGTTGGCTTGGGGGAGCAACGGGAAGATGAGACGACACCCAGGCGGGTGGCGTCTATGGGCGGTGGTTCTTCTCGACGTCGTCGGAGAAGACGGTGGCGTGCTGCATGGAGGGGAACTGCGGTGTTATTGCCAAGGAAGAGGGGGGGTGGCTGTTCGCGAATGGGGGTGGCACTGGTGCATGGGTTACTGTTGTGAAGGAGCATGGCGATGGTGAACTGGGTGCCCAGAGATGACGGTTGCGTGCCGACATGGGGCGAGCTGGGTTCTCAGATGGAGCCATGGTGCATGAGAGGGGAGAGTGGTGGTTGGGTGGTTCTGTAGGGTGAAAAGGGGGAGGGGGTGTGGTGCATGGCGGGAGGGTGACTGAGTGGGAAACAGAGGTTTGAAGATGAAGTTGCGTGCTTGGATGTGGAGAAACAAAGTGCATGTAAGCTCAAAGAGGAAATCTAAGAAAAGCATGACATGCTGAAAAATGAGTTGGAAGAATTGAAGTGTAAAAATGAACTGCTTGTCACACAATTGAATGAGGTGAAAAATGCTAATGAAGAGATGTTGAAGGTAGAGGAAAAATAAGTTGAGAAAAATTCAAATTTCATGCATGGCAACAAAAATCAATTTTAATACAAGGTTAACAATTCACAAGATCATGGAAAATGCTCAGACACACACACAAAAACACAAACTGTTAATTCTCAATTCCCCCCTAACTCTACGATTGTAAATAAAAGAAATAATTTTGGTAGGAAAAGACCCATCTGTTTTTACTGTGGGAGAATAGGTCATGACATGTCCATATGTCAAGTGATGAAGTATGATGATGACTTATTTTTGAAGAAGTATAATCATACTATGGTGAATGCTAACACCAAGGGACTCAAACTTGCTTGGGTACCTAAATCAAAATGAGATTTGATGTTTGTTCTTGCAGGTCTAGATGAAAGCAATGAAAAATAAATGGTACCTGGACAGCGGATGCTCCAGGCACATGATGGGAAATAAATAACTTTTTGTAGACCTAGCAGAGAAAAATGACAGTACGGTAATTTTTGGCAGACAAGACAAAGGTAAGATAATAGGAATTGGGAGAATTGATAAGGACCTCAACCATTGCATTAAAGATGTTCTACTTGTTAGAGGTCCTCACCATAACTTGTTGAGTATAAGTCAACTCTGTGACAAGGGTCACAAGGTTATATTTGAGTCTTCTCACTGCACAATTGTTGATGCCAATTCACACGAAATCAAATTCATAGGAGTGAGGAGTAACAACACATATCAGGTTGACTTTAATGAAATTACTTCAGAAAATTTATGTTTAGTTGCAAACAAGAATGAAGATGTTTGGTTATGGCATCGCCGTCTTGGGCATGCCAGTTTTAATGTTATTAGGAAGCTGAATCATCATGGCTTAGTTAGAGGTCTTCCTAGTTTAAATTTTGAAACTTCAAAAGTTTGTGAAGCATGTAATAAAAGAAAATAAATCATAACGTCATTTAAATGTAAAAATATTATGCAAATCGAGGTAGAACGGTATCTCGAGGCATCCAGAACCAATGTCTCGAATTGGACAAGGCCGCCGAGACACAATAAGACTTCCTATCAACCACAGGGTGACCCTGAGTTGACCGGAACAAGACACAACACCGACACACTAACACATCCACCGGCACAGCAACACAAACAAACAGAACCAACAAGAACAAGAGCGGCGACGACGACGACACTCTGGGCAGAGCAACCCATCAGTCAACTGCTAGGGGAAACCCAACAGTCAAGAGACAACTGCTACGCAACCAGAGACACGGACAATGGTAGCTTCTAGATTAAGTCGTTAGGGTACTATCGTAGTCTAGGAAAAGACCACAGCTAGTTACCTAAATCGACCAGTCTAGACAACCACCGACAGACAGACACCGCCCTAAACAAGGACCTAGGACAGACAGACACACAACACAGAACAAGCAAACGGTCAGTACGGTAAACGGGACTATAACGCACTAGCAGAGGGGCGTTATACCCACATAACGGACCAAGGGAGGGGCGTTATGTCAACCAGACATGAACCACATACAGATGATATAACGCACCAAGCTGAGGGCGTTATATCGACATAACGCACCAAGGGAGGGGCGTTATGTCCAGTGGACCAGAACTCAAACTGAACGAAGTATAACGGACCATAACAGACACGCCATACTAGTATAACGCACAAGGGTCGGTGCGTTACCAACAGACACAAAAGCACATTAACCATGGACTAAGGGCACATAATGGACCACACCCAATCCATCACAGCCACATGCGCACAGGGTGAGGCGCGTTATATCAACTGCCATACCCAGCCAAACATCAGTCAACGGACCATAACGGATTTGCACCTGAGAGTTATATTAACCATAACGCACGGGGAGGAGTCCGTCATGCTAACTGACTAGCACGATCTTCGAGGCAAACACTATCGTCGAGGGGACTGACATGGCAGTCAGCCTCGAAAACCACCCGACCATAATGCGCTTGGACAGGGGCGTTATGCTTCACATAACGGGCCAGTCTTGGTCCGTTATATGTTGTGTCCCCTAGGGCACAAGTATACTATATGTTGTTTAGTTTTGATGCTAGCAACATATATTGTTTTATTTTGACCAGCCCCCACAACCTCCACTCGGCATCGCCGAGTCACCCACGGGTTCGGGGTGAGCGTCGGGTGAGTCGGCCGCTAAATTCGGCCCGTTTGAGTTACGCATCGTGCTTGCTAGTAGGTCCAAGGTCGTGTCACATCAACTGGCCTTTGCTTCCTCCGACCTAGCTCATGATCTAGTTAGGGCCCCTCCAACTGTAGGTCTTCCCCTTCCAACCTTACTATCCTGCATAGGAAATTTCAATATGACATTGTCTTGCCTAGTGATTTTTAGGTGGTTCAGTCTCAATCTTGAGACCTACATCCACCCCACATCAGACCTGAGTGTGGCTTCCGCTGACTCACAGCTTGAACCATTGAGCATCACAGATTACTTACACCGCTGAGCAGCACAGCTTGCTTCCGCTGAGCATCACAACTTACTTCACACCACTGAGCATCTTAGCTTACTGGTCGAGGAACACTTCCCCACCGCTGTGCATCACAGCTTGCACTGCTGGCAAACAGCTTGAAAGAAATGGTGAGGAAAACACACGATAACAAAAATTAGGAAACAGATGAATCGATGAAAACCATGCAGCTCCAACATGACAAACTATCCTAGATCTGATCTAGAAATCGTGATTGGAATACCTCTTTCTTCTTCTCCTCTTCTTGACTTTTATGGCACTTTGTTTTCACCTCGAATTTTCTTCTTCCAATAGCAACTTACTCTCACTTCTGGCCTTCTCTCTCAGATGCTTAGAGCTCTTCTTAGACTCATTCTTCCATCTACCTCTCACTCTTAGATCTCCTTTTCTTGAATTACTGGTCCGATCTAGGTTGGTCTGTTATTCTGCTATCTTCTTCTTCTATTTGCCTCAAACTGCGTCCCGTTCTAGCTCCAGCTCAAACCCCCTTTTTTTCAGTATCAGAGAGATCCCTCTTTATAGTAGGGAATCAGATAAGATGGGCCCCACTTGATTCACTATGGCGCGTGGAGGGAAGACTCTCGCCAAATGCTTATTCTCTGACAGGTGGCATAAGTGATCTACGTGTCAAGTCTGATAGACAAAAGGAGAACATGTGGCTGAGTGTTCTTGGAGATCAAGTAGCCTCGAATCACGTGCTTCACTAACTAAATTCTTGGATCGTGAAGACACCGATCCCGTTCGGAGACGTGGGCGAGCGGGGAGGCGTGGGTACGCACCCGCACGCCGCGGCGGTGACACTTGACCTGAAATTAATGTAAGTACAACACTACGCCTCGCGCAGGAGGGGGGTTCTTGTTGTGGGGGTTAAGTATTACAACCAAAATACTACCTCCACGCAGGGAGGGGCCTTCAGCCAGCCAAGCGGGGAAGGGGGTGGAGCTAGAAACTTAAAGTGCCGGGCTCCTAGCCAGTGCTACCCAGTTCTGGATTCGCAGGACGGACGGATGAAAAACTCGCTGCCACGGACGCTCCCAGACTCCAAATGGACCAAGACCAGAGCCAAAGCACTCCTATATGGTCCAGGAAGACGCTTGAATTTTATGTAACAGCCTTGACATGGTCGCTGGCTGGTGCAGGTCTTGGAACAGGGCCGGACAACACTGGTACTGACTACTCTCAGGGTGTTACTGTTGGAAGACGGAGGCGCCACAGGTTTTCCCAAACTTGGATGGAGGCAAGGCTGGTACCGAGATGACCGTGGACGAGTCTTCTTTCAAATGAGACTGACGGCACCCTCAGAAGATGTCAGGGATGATCGTGCTGACCAGAAAGGTGGAGGTGGGTCCGTTCTAGAACAGAGGAACCAACCTAGAGCAACCTCGGGAGAAAATTCGTAACTTCTGATGCCGGGGTCCAAATCTCGTTCTGTTTCTTGGGGATGATGGAGGACTGGTAGAAGCTGCTCTCAGCCGAGTTACATGTCCAGATCTGCCAAGGAGTGGTCGTGGTGGATGATTTGCTAGGGCTCTGGTTCACTACCTGAGAACTCTTGCGCAGTTGGGGGAGATTTGCTCTCACGGGTCGCTCTGAGCTCAGATAAAGACGAAACCACCTTGCTTGGGAAGCCCTCTGGAGGACCTTTCCAGTGGTATATGATTTACCACTAGAAGAGTCGAGGAAGGGCCAAAGAAGCTACTGTCTCCAGGATCCCTACTGTCTGCCTGTGAACTGCTACCAGAGCTGCTACCTTGGGTGACCAATGAGGCAAGAAGGGGGGGGCTGTATTGCAAGGGGATGGTGGCTGATGGTGAAGGGAGTGGGAGGACGTGGTTGGGGTCCCTTGTAGGGCGGAGTTTTGTACAACTCATGTGCCCTCATGAAGGCTCTGACCAACAATGAAGTCGAATATGAAGCCCTGATCATCGGGCTCCAGATGGCTCTCGACATGGGCATCAAATGCCTCAAAGCCTATGGAGATTCTCAGCTGATAGTCCGATAGGTCCTTGGCAACTACGACGTGCGGAAGTCAGAGCTGGCCCCGTACCACGTCGCTGTAACCCGGCTTACCCAGAAGTTCTATTTCTTTGAAATAGACCACGTTCCCAGAAGTGGCAACGCCCAGGCGGATGCCCTAGCGAAACTGGCTACTGTCATTAAGTTACCGCCTGAGGATGAAGTCGACATCACAGTCAAACACAGAAGGCTGATGCCCAGCTCACTCGAAAGTAACTCCGACCTCACAATTTATGAGGTTCAGGGCATTGACCAGGACACTCCTCCAGAAGAAGAAGATTGGCGTGAGCCTATCATCAAATTTAAGAGGGGATTGCTCCCCCCTGACCGGGCTCAAAGAGTTCGACTACTCTGCCAGGCAACATCATATGAGTTGATCGGCGACTCCCTGTACTGACTTGTCCACGAGAAGGACAAGTCTTTCCTCTTAAGATGCGTCTCCCCAGCTGAGGCTCGAGCTATTATGTGTGAAGTTCATTCTGGACTGTGCGGCGTACATCAAGCTGGAAATAGAATGAAGCACAACATTAAGCTCAAAGGCTTCTATTGGCCTACCATGTACGCGGACTGCGTCCAGTACGCTCGCACATGCCATTAATGTCAAGCCTTCGGCCCAGTACCTAGAAGGTCCCCTAACCTACTGCGTCCTACGGCCCCTACCTGGCCATTCGCCGAATGGGGTATGGACATCGCGGGGCCTTTCCCGCCGTCCTCCAAAGGCCACAAGTACATCCCAACTGCCATCGACTATTTCTCTCGCTGGGCGAAGGCCCTTCCTCTACGGGAAGTCACCGGCGAGGGGGTCGCTCGGTTTGTCTCACATAGCATCATCTACCGATTTAGCACTCCCAGTTGCATAGCCTCCGAAAATGGGACGCCATTCAAGAACAAGGTTGTATACCAGTTGGCAGCCAAGTTCCACATCGACTGGAGGACTTCTTCAGTCTACAACCCACAGGCCAACGGGTGATGGCCGCGATGTTCTCGGGCTGGAATTTCTCAGCGATCACCTCGGCCGTCAGCTGGGCCATGTCCTTGCACCAGCGGGCGTGATCGTCCTTGGTGTTCTTGAGCCGGCGTGAGCCCGTCTGCGCCTCAAGCTCGACGGCGCCACGGGTCTTGCGCTCGTCCGTCTCGCCACGCAGCGTCTCGCCAACGCCCGTCAGCTGGAACACGTCGTTGATGAGCTGGTTGCGCGCGTCAATGGCGGCCTTGAGTGCAACAACGACATGCTGGATTGGCAGCCAGTCGATCAACTTCGCGGCGCCGCCGCTCTCAGTCCATTCCGTCATGGACTGGACCTGCACGAACAGCTCCTGGTTCGTCTGGTCCTTGATGGCTTGCTCAATCGGGTCCGCCATACCGGACGGCGCAGCCGGGATGAACCCCTTGACGATGAGCCACTTGGTGAGCCGGTGGATTTTCTCGGTAAGGTCGTTGATCTCCTTCGCCTGGTCCCGATAGTACCGATAGTCCGGTACCGGACGCAAGGTCTTGCCCGTCTTGGTCGCGTAGCACGGCTCGGGGCACGGAAAGAAGTTGCGGAAATCGATAGGAGGCTCGCCGCTCTCAAGGAACTCGCGCGCATTGTCCGCGGCCCAGCTGGTCAAGTTCTGGCGCTTGTCCCAGAACTCGTAAATCTTGCAGCAGTCCTCGGGCGTACTCTCTGACGCGCTGTCCTTTACCTGCTCATCATAGCCGCTTGGCGCCGGCTTGTTCATGTAGGACAGCGCCTTGGCCTTCTCCTCGCCCCAGCGCTCCGCCACCTCATCGTAGGTCTTGTACACGCAGCGCCAGACGAGCCACACGTCTGCCCATGTGCTGGCGACGTTGTGGCCGAAGTCGCACCAATACACGTAGTCCGTGCAGACCTTCTCGTTGCGCAGCTTCTCGCGATAGACCGGCTGGCCTTCTTCGTCCGTCTTGGGCTTGCCGTCGTCGTCCTCGTCCTGGTAGCGATCAAGCTGCGCCTCGTAGCGCACCCAGGCTTGGCCGCGGCCCGGCAGCAGCCGGTCATCACGCACCAGGCGGAACGTCTCGTCCGCACCGTACAGGTCGAACGTGGTGTTCGTGGCGCGCTCCATAAGCTCGGCGCACACACGGCCAACCGGGTCTTTGTCCTTGAAGCGGCGCGAGCACACCACCTGGGGCATGCGGCCGTACACTGCCGGCTTCAGCGTCTCGACATTGGCCCATAGCAACGCGAACTTGCGGCTGTCCTGGCCGTCCTTGTCGCGCGCCTCGTCCAGATACCACTGGACGATCTGATCGCCCTCCTTGTACCAGGCTTCGGTTTGCTTCTTATAGCGGCCCACCTCACGCCAATAGCGTGCCAGCAACGAGTCCGCCTTGGGGGCGCCCTCGCCTTGTTTTTCGCGGTCGGTCTTGGCGGTACGGCTGGCGTCCTCAGACGGGCCGTAGAGATTGGCAGGAGTAGGCATCTATCCCCATACTCGCCGCTGCTGATACGTCCGCAGCAGGTCTTGTGCCGTCGTCTTCGGTGCCGGCACGTGTGTTGGCTTCTCGGCCTTCTTCGGCTGTGTCATCTCGCGCCAGGCCATGCAGACGTACCGGAAGGCGTCAGCGGCATGATTGGACCAGTGAACCGGCCGCGGATTATCCTTGAACGCCCGCATCTTCTCGTCGAACTCGGCCGCGTACTGACGCAGCGCCTCCAGCCCAGCCTCGCACCGAGTGCGGTCGAAGTAGCACTTCGGCAGGGTGAGCTTGGCGGCGTTGATGCCGTCCATCACCTTGTGGTCCGGCACCAGCATTGGCGTGCGCTTGAGTGAGAACAGCGTCTCAATTCGCGTTCGCCCGGTGCCAATCTCGGTCGCCCTCGCATCGTGCGGCACCCAGTCCCACTTAATGCGGTACGGCTTGTCCTCCAGCGCCCTGATTACCTGGGGGATGCCGTCTGAGTGGGCGCCCTCGTGGTAGTCGATGACATGGATTTCCTGCCCCACGATCTGGAATATCCAGACCGCCATGTTGGCGCCCTTGCCCAGGTCCCAGGCCGTGAATGCCGGCACGTTGGGATCGTAGGGCACGTCCCTGATGCGGCCGGCCCGCTCAGCCTCGGCCAGCTCCCGGCCGTAGTAGGCGCCGATAATGGCCGCCTCAAATGAGCATTCGAACTCCTGCTCATACTGCTCAGGCGTCATGTCTAGCCTGGCCGAGTCAAGCTCCTCCTGCGGTAGGATGCCAGTCTTGGACGCCGGCAGCTCGGCGCAGAACCATTCATCCGGGTGCTCCTTGGCATGCCGCACCACAGAATAGAATTCGTTGTGCCCCTTTGGCGTGCCGATGAACGTCGCGCGGCCTCGCCTATCCGCTAGCATCGGGCGGATTACCTCACCGAACACTGCCGGCCGCATGTCGGCGTGCTCATCGAGCACAGCGCCGTCAAGATATGAGCCTCGCAGCCTATCCGGGTTGTCTGCCCCGTGGATGCGGATGCGGTGGCCACCGAGCACCTGCACCCATAGCTCACCCTCGTTCTTGTCCTCGGTGATTGGCTGCGCAAAGCGCTTCAGATACTCCCAGGCAACCTCTTTCGCCTGGCTCAAGAACGGCGCCACGTAGGCGTAGCGGCCGTGTGGCTGTGGGCACCTTACCGCGTCACGAACGAGGTCGTTGACGCATGCCACCGTCTTGCCACAGCGCCTGTGCGCTACGATTGCCGCCCACCTTTGCTTGCGCTCATGGTACGGCAGAAATACCCTGCGCGGCGCATAGGGTATGACTAGTCTGCGGGCGCCAGCCATTCGACCGTAACGCGCACTGGCCCACCGTCCTCCCCGGTGACAGCTTGGGGCGCCTTGCCCCAGCCGCGGTCAAGAAGCGCCATGCACGCGGGCACGGATGCTTTTGGATTGTCGTCCCGCATCCAGTAGACTAGGCGCTCAACGGCTTCCGTGGTGTGCTGCTTGGCCAGCGCCTGCACATCGTGGTTGATCTTCGGCCGTCCCTTGGACGCCTTGTTGCCCTTCTCGAACGGGCGCCCCCGCGGCAGTTTGCGATTACCGCGCGTTTTTTCCCGCGTTCCCATCTAACATTCCTAGGCTGCCTCCAGCCATTCCCTCTGAACTGTATACGGCACCATCCGGCCTAGCAGCTGCACCAGCGTGTAGAGAGTGGCGCCACCTGCATCCGTGGCCACTGTCGCCGCGTGGCCCGCGAACGGGCCGTCCACCAGCCGCACCTTGGCGCCATTGGCGAGCCCCGTGCGCATCGGCGGCGCGTCCTGCATGCTGCGCAGATAGTCCACGTCGGACTGGCACAGTCGATACGGCACACCGAAGGACCGCCTCCTAACTGCCTCCGGGAGGGAGAGAAGTGCCGAGCCATAGGGAATCATGAGTGATGCCCTCATCATGATGACTGCCAACCCCCTGACGACCTTCATGACCCACACGTCCTAATTGTGGGGCTTCCCTATATGACTAACCGCGTGGCCGAGGTGGTCAGAAAATAAAGGATTCCTCTTTATCAACCCTCCATCCAGAAGGAGATGTTTGAGAAGATGTGGAACTCGCCAAACTTGGATCGGAGGCTACTACGGATTACCAAGCATCCGGGCATGGGCTTCTCACCGGAAGACCACTACGAGGCCGACGTGATATCGGTGTCGGCTCCACCCGACAGCGAACCCGTCAAGGCTGCGGCCCTACACGGCGCCCGCCACGACAAGCAACCTCTGCCACCGACTGAAGAGACACAAGATGAAGAAGTGTTCCTCTGGAACCCCCTCTACCGCAGGCGCGTGGGGAAGGTCTTTCCCTCTTCCGAAGGGTCGACCTCGAGAGACCGCATCATTAGGGTTCCATCATCTCCCTCTATTGGCGAGGCAGGAAGCGGAGGTATGGGCCGCGTCTTAGGCCCTCCCCGATATGACCCCGTCATGCTAACCTTGTACCATAGGCAGCAATGGGAGATCGAGATGCTGAAGGCACAATTGGCCAAACTAGCGGCACTAGTGGCAGACCTGACCCAAGGTCCCCTCCACCCGTGGGGTGAAAACGTGGCTTGGTCCCGAACCACTAGTCCCGATACCTCCGTCCAGTCTGCGAGGAGGGCAAGGAACATGGCGAGCCCTACAGTCAGACAGCCAGCTGGACGAGGCCTTACACTACAAGAGAAGCTATAGAAGCCCTACTCTTTCCCAAAAGAAAAGACCCGAGGCATCTTCGATTGGGCCTATCACTACGGCAAGGTTTCCCTCCCGAGGTCCAAGAGGCCTCAAGATGTTCGGAGAAGCGGCGACCCACTGTTCTGCCCCTATCAACGGATACTCGGTCACCCTATCGAAGATTGTTACGTCTTCAAAGACATAGCTCAAGACCTGATTGACAGGGATGAGCTAAGAATGGGAGACTATGTAGTGGCCCCGCCGCGTCCCCATATGACAGGCGGCCCCGGGAGAGGAGTGGGGACTAGCATAGAGCCCTTGAACACAATCAGTGCTCGATCGCATCTTCAAGTATAAATCAAGTTATTCTCCACGTGATGTGGCACAGCCCAAGGGTGGTAAAGGATAAATTGATGAACCTAGGACTTAGACCCGCAAGCATACAAAGAAGAACACGGGCTCACGCTGGCAGTTCACTCGTATGGCGCACACGACCTCCCGATGGTGATCAGGGGATGATGGTGAGGGCTCGAGGTAGGACCCAATCATTTCTAAAGACCTAACAAGCTTAGGCTGACCCCTAAGGGCTTGGGGTTTCCCAACTTCGTGGGCGGTTGGCCCACCGGGGCGGGGGTTTGGGTGGCGCTCACTCACGGTCTGCGGTGGGCACACTCAAGTGGTGTATGAGATGGGCTCTCTTCTCACCGTCCGACGGGCATTCAAGACAATAATAAACGAGTAAAGATGTCAACCAGCCAAGGGTACCAGATGCTCACCTGAACGATGTGAAAACACCGATCCCGATCGAAGACGATGGCGAGCGGGGAAGTGTGGGTACGTACCCGCACGCCGCGTCGGAGGTGCTTGACCTGGAAATAAAATGGTTACAGCACTACACCTCGTGCAAGAGGGGTTTCTTGGGGTGGGGGTTAAGTTGTTTACAACCAAAACTACCTCCACATAGTGAGGGGCCTTCAGCCGGCCAAGGAAGGGGAGGGGACGAAGCTAGAAACTTGTTGTGCCGAGCTCCTTGTCAGTGCTACCAGTTTCTGGAACCACTGGACAGTCGGTCGAAGTGGGTGCAGCCACAGATGCTAACGAACTCCAAATGAGCTGAGACTAGTTCCAAAACATTATGACTTGGCCCGGGAAGACACTTGAATTTTCTTGATTTACCCTGATAAGGTCGCTGGCCGGGGCAGGACTTGGAATAGTGCCAGACAGTTCTGGTTCTGGTCACTCACAGGGTGGTTCTGCTATAAGAGGGAGGAGCCACGGACAGTCCTGAACTCGGTTGGAGGCAGGCTAGTACCGTTACTACCGAGGATGAGCCTTCTTTCAGACGGGACTGACAGAACCCTCAGCTGATGTCGGGGCTGATTGTACTGGCCAGAATGGTGGGGGTGGGTCAATTCAGGAATAGGGGAACATGGGACCATCGGAGCCTAGCACCATTAACTTTGCCCACCCCGCCATCGGCTCCATCACCTCCATTTGCACGAGTGGACATTGCACTAGTGAGATCCTCCTATTTCTCCCCTTGGAGGAAGAACCCATCTCGGTCTACTCCCCTCCCCTTGAGATCCCAAATGCTTTGATCGGCCAACCCACTAGAGACCTTGACCCAATTATTTTGGATAAGGATGACTCACTACCTTTTGAGGACCTTGACGACATAGGGTACCACTCTCTATGTGACCCATACCATGATTCCTTCGACCCCTTCCTATGGGGGCCTAGTTACCCATGTGACCTATCCGTCTTACTCACCCTACCCCACCCGCCATGTTGGACCCAATCCATCTCTTCCGAGGCACGGGTCACACCATGGGAGCCATGACCTTGGATAACATCTGCCTAGGGATTGAAGAAGTTCCCCACTCCATGATGACCACCTTCTTAGACCCCTTTGACCCTCATGAGTGGCAACTCAAGGGCCATCCCACCACCCCACACTTAAAGAGTTAGCCTCCGGGTAGGAATGCATGCATCATGGCCTATCACACCATCCGGCACGGGTCACAAGTCCGGTCAACTCATACATGTCACACACACTTCAGGTCCAAAGCATGACTAGTCCATATTTGGGTGTAAAGGCCCTCCTCCATTCATCATTGATCTTACGCATATTAGGGGTATTCACGGATGTCCGGGTCCCCCGGCATTTGCTACACCCATGCACGAAAGATTCAATTATGGATACCCCGGTCCTCCCAAATCCATCAAAGTTTTCATGGCATCAAAGCATGATAGGTCTACCTATGGTTGCCCCAGTCCACCTTTGCGCACTGTCTTCTTTCACACCCACTCACCGCATCATGACGCATGGCATAAGCATTCAAGCAAGCATCTAGCAACGAGCAGTGAGGTTCATGATGAGCGGGCAAAAGCTCGCGAGCACCACTTGGGATTCCAAGTAGGCGATCCAGTGATGATGGTATTGGAGTGGCTCTACCCTAGAGTCGTCTCCAAATCAAGGGTACGAGAACTTGGACCTTCCCAAGTTTCGAGTGGCTATGGCAACCCGGCGTGCAGGTTGGACTTATCAATGGGTTTTGATAAGGAAACAGAACGGTCAGACCCTGGCCGCTCAAGGACTGAATGGACATAGTCTCGCCGTTCAGGGACATGGACGGACCCAGTAGGGCCGTCCCATGACCCAACGGTAAGAAATCTGAACGGACCAACCCAGGCCGTTGGAAGGCTGCACGGCCAGCCCCGGGCCGTGCAAGGAGATGAACAGACCTCCCTGGGCCGTTCGATCATCCAATGGCATAGAAATAGAACGGCCAACCCTAGGCCGTTCAAAGGACTACACGGCCAAGACCTAGGCCGTGCCATCCGAACACTGTGTAACGGTCAGAAAAACCAACGGTCAAACACGGGTGCTGGACGGTCAGCCTCTGATCGCCCAGTGGTTACACGGTCGAACGACTGATCGTGTAACTCCCAGACACTCCAAGGCATAGAGCGGTCATTCACCAGACCGCGCAAGACTTACACGGCCTCTGTTAGGACCATGTAGGTCCTGCCATTCCGAGAACGGCGAACCTCGCCGAAAAACACCATTTCGGGCCCTAAACGAGCCCGGTTGAGGGGGAAACGAAAGGAAATTTACCCCCAAACCTCCTAGCATGATTCTACGCCCTTAAAACGCGGGATCGAGGCTCAAAACGCTAGATCGGGCACTCAAACCCCCCTACATGGATTTCCCTTCTCAGCATGAAATAGCCCTCTCTCGACCTCGTGGGGAAGGAACTACAGAGCTAGGGGAGCGTCACCCTACCTCGATCTCGCCTCGAGACGCATCGGATGAAGCCCAAATCGTGAAGAACGCCGCTAGAAACCCTCGTTCTTCACCCTTCCCATGAACACCGCACGCCGCCACGATCATCTCACCGCCGCCTACGCCGTCACGCCGTCGCCCACCACCGTCTGCAGCCGGAGGGGCGCGTCGCATCATCACCGATCGAGGAGTGAGAAAGAGAGGGGGGCGCGGTGCCACGGTCGAAGGAGGAAGAAGGAGGAAGAAGAAGAAGAAGAAGGAAAAAAAGAAAAAGAAATAGAGTATTTATAGAAACTCTGAAAAATTAAAAAAAAATTAAAAATAAAAAATATATTTTCTCGATCCTCGTGACATGTCGATCGCAACGGTACCACCCGCGGGTAGATGAACGACCCCGTTCACCAATACACATTAGCTATCCATTCATGATTACAATGTGTTTGACAAAATGCCTTCTATTCTTTTGACAGGAACTTAAGTGTGCAGAGGGTCAAGCCATGTGGCTCAAGTCTCAACTTAAACAGGCACATGATCTTGAGAGTGATTAGATGTTGGCACGTGGTTCCAGAGAGGTTATGTTTGGGCACGTGATCCAAGGCGTACACTCCTGGAGATTCAGACACGTGGATCCTTACTCTCACCTGATCGTGACACGTGGTCTTATCTGGAAAAGGTGGGAACGAGCCTTCCACACGCCAGAAGCATGAGCTTGTGGGATCTTTGTCTGAAGCCCTGTAAGAAGGCCCCTCCAGCAAAAAAGAATAGATGACCTAGAGAAAAAGAACAAGGCTGCAGAAGAAGAAGAAGAAGAAGAAGAAGAAGAAGAAGAAGAAGAGAGTGAGAGCAGAGAGCAGAGAAGTGAAGAGACAGTGAGCAGCAGGTAAGGAAGAGAAAGAAAGAGAGCCTGAAACTGAAGAGATAATAGAAAGAAGAAGAGAGAGCTTTCCCTGAAGATCTATTCATTTCTCGACTTGCGGATCAAATCCAGAGTCATTGTGCCCCTTGGAGCTACATTCTGTTTGTCCTTTATTTTTCTCTTTTCGTTTGTTCTTTCCATTTTCATTAAGTGTTTTTCAATCCACTGGTTTGAGGTCGGGGTTCCTCCTGTGGACTCAGGAGAAGGGAGGCTATGTCTCTGGTTTACAAGTGGAGGGTTGTCACTTGTGGTTTCCCTCTGGCTTTCAGAGCAAGAGAGATAGTGTCTCCGGTTGCTAGTGACAGGGTGTCACTAGTGGTTCCCCTCTGGGTTGGAGGAAGAGAGGAGAGTGTTCTTCTAGGTCAAGCTGTATGGCAGTGGTTGCTGCAGACTGAGTCTACTTCTTACTTTGGCAAGGGAAGTCTCACTCCAGTTTGGAGTGAGGGGTGGATGTAGGTCTGGAGGACCGAACCACCTAAAATCTATCGTGTAGTGGTTTGTCTGTGGTGTGCATTTCATATCTTCTACCCCCATTCTCAGGTTGTTTGAGCATTCAACATCAGGAGCCTTCTTATGTGATTTCAGTTTGAATTTGGTGTTGTTGTTAAGTGGTTGACGATCAGCGTCTCATATAGCAAGTGCAAGTGTATTTCAAGTCCGTGCATCTTTTTGCCTTTGCACATTACTGAAGTCCGCGCATACCTTGAGTCTGTGCATGTTTTTACTTCATACATATTCAAGTCTGTGCATGTTTTTCCTTCATGCATATTCAGGTCCGTACATGCTTTGCTTCACGCTGCACAAAGTCCGTGCAAGTTTTTACCTTGAGCAAAACTAAGTCCGTGCAGCTCACGGTAGCACAACATAGCAAGTCTGTGCATGTTTCATCTCTGCAAACACAAGGTCCGTGCAAACTTGTGTTGCTGCACATAGGTAAGGCTGTGCATAGTCCAGGCCCATGCATGTTTAGGAATGTTCACCAAAGTCTGTGCATAGTCCGTGCATGTTTAGGAATGTTCACCAAAGTCTGTGTATAGTCCGTGCATATAGAAGGTCCGTGCATGTTTAAGAATGTTCATGAAAGTCTGTGCATAGTCCGTGCATATAGAAGGTCCGTGCCAAATCAAGTCTGTGCACACAAGGTCGGTGCAGTTATCTTGCCTCACTCATATGCAAGTCCGTGCATACAAGGTAGGTGCAGTTTTGGTGCCTCACTCATACTCAAGTCCGTGCATACAAGGTAGGTGCAGTTTTCTTGCCTCACTGTAGCAAAGTCAGTGCACATCTGCCTTAGCCATCGAAAGTCCGAGCATACACTGTGGCAAAGTCATTGCACATCTGCCTTAGCCATCTAAAGTCCGAGCACGGCTTTACTAATATCTAATTAAGGTGAGTGCATATCTGGTATAAATTGAGACTAAGGTCTGTGCTATGTCTGCTCTTCCACGTAGTGGTTTCTAATTCGCTATAAGTGGTCATAAATGGTACTCTATCTTTCGCAGGGAACAATCAGGTTCATAGAAGAGGCACGTGACCTCTGAAATAGTAGAAGGCTGGCTCATGGATAAAGGAGGCGGATGATAAGCACATGACCCAAGGAAAGGAACCTTCTATTTCCTAACACCTGGACTAATAGAAGTTCAGTAGTGTAACGCCCGGTAATTTTTAAAGCTAAAAAAGAATATATATATAGAGAGAGATTTGGAAAAGGAAAGATAACATGTACATGATGATATTTTCATATTCTACCTTCCATGAGCCCACCGTCCCTGGGCGCTTCTTCTTCTTCTTCTAGAACCGCATTGAGGCGAGCTTGCCTCCTGCGTCCTCCTCCAGCTGTCTGTTCTTTCATAAGGGGGCAATCTGACATGCGATGCTCCCTGCTTCCGCAACGTAGACAAGCACCGAGGCACTTCCAACATTCTCCTACCGAATGACCAAATTTTTCACAGAACGTGTAGGCCACCATGACCTGCTTCTCCTCTGCCTTAACTTTCTTGTTCTTTTGGGAACTTCCACCGTTCCCGCTTTTGGACCGCTTCTTGTTATCACGGCTCTTGTAAGGTTAAGTGATACTAAACTTCTCATTCTTGAATCGTCGATCAGACCGCCGGCTAGATTCTTCTCCCTTTCCTTTCATTTTCTTAACCTTCTCTAAGGTCCATTCACATAAATAGGCCCGCTGGACCATCTCCTCATAAGTACGGATGTTCGGGGTCCCTAGTTGCTGAATGTAACCGGGCCGTAACCCGTCCATGAACCGATTAGCTTTCAACAAATCAGTACTAATAAGGTGTGGTGCATACGGTGCTAGCCTGGAAAATTACAACTCGTATTCTGCTACTGGCATCATCCCTTGATGAAGGGACGCGAACTTCATAGCCTTTCTCTCTTTGACGTGCTCTGAGAAATACTTGTCACGGAACAATGTAAGGAAACCTTCCCATGTGTGTGGTGCATCGGTTGGAGGTGTTGGGACCGACTTCTACCATGTACGAGCATCCTTGTTCAATTGGAAAGTAGCCAAACGCACCTTCTCCTGATTGGTGCATTGAATAACGTCAAAAATCTGGTTCATTTCATCAATTTAGTTCTTCGCTTCGGTTGGATTAGAGGACCCATACAAATGCGAGGGGTTGAGACTTTAAAAATTCTGATGTAAACTGTCAACTCTGGCTCCAGCGCCTGCCTGGGCCATAATTTGTAGTGCCTGGGTAAGGCCAGCAACTGTTTGATGCATGCCGTCCCAATCTACGCGACGAGCCATCGAGATTTCAATAAGGTACCTGAGAGAAATACAACAACTTGTTATTTCTCATGAAATTAGGAAAAATTAATCTTAAAATAATTAACTATCTTATCTCGGGCTCTACCCAATGAGTCCTCGACACTCAGCGTGAAATCCTCCGAGATAAACGAATGCGACGCACCAGAATCAAACAAAACTCATGGCGCGTAACTCAAAATCATAATAGTACCTTCCACAAGCTACGATGACTCTACCTCTACCCTGGTCATGTGGGAAACCTAGCCTCGAGCTCTCTGCCTACCCACACTCGCTGACTGTGGTAGTGGCGGATACTGCCCCTGCTACTGAAACTGCTGCTGTGGGTACTACTGCTACTGCTGAGGATACTGGGGTGGTTGATGCGGCCGCTGCGGACAGTCATGCGCCATGTGTCCTGGTTGATCACATCTGAAGCAGATCACCAGTGCCGTGCACTACCTGCCTGGATACGACTCGCCACCACGGGGACACCCCGCACGAGAACCACCAACTGACCCCTACCACTGCAAAGGTGCCGGCTACTGAACACTGCCCGAAGTAGCCTGTCGCTACTCTCGGCCCTCCTTCTTCTTCTTCTGGAAACCATTCCTGAAGAACTTCTTGATATTGGTGCCGAAAGATGCAAAACCCGCCGCTGAAATCGTCAGAGTCGAAGCTCCCGAACTACCAGAAGGAAGCTGGAACGTGCTCTGTTGCTGGGTAGTCGTCTGCTGGCTGCGGCCTGACAAGGACTGCCCCTGGCTAATCGGTCCCCGTGTCCTCTACATATCCAGCTCCAAAGATGCCGCTATACGAGAAGCCGTCTCCAAATCAGTGGCAGCATTCACGATCAAATGGTGCCTCAGCTCCTGCCTCAAGCTCGGGATGAACTGCTCGGTCTTCACCCTCTCATGTTCCATGATATGAGGTGCATAACGACCCAGCGTAACAAATCGGGCCCTGTATTGCAACACGGACATGTCACCTTGTACCAACTCCAGAAACTGATGCATCCTCTGCGTAGCAACATACTTTGGGCAATAAACACGCTTGAAAGCACTGACAATGTCACTCCACAAGATCTGCTCAAGGGGGCGAGACTGAAAAGACATCTTCCACTCAGAAGCCCACCACTCTCGAGCCATGTCCTGCAACTGGTTGCATTGCAGGCCAACATCACCTTGTCCTCCGCAGTACACCGCATGGAACTGAACACCCGCTCCATCTCGTCGAGCCATCTTAAGCCGAAAGACAGAATAGTTGAAGATTATGATAGCAACTTCGGCCGGAATGACTAAGCCGGAAGCTAGAATAGCTAAAACTCATGATAGCAGCTTTGGCCAGAATGGCTAAGCCAGAAGATAGGATAATTGATAAATTGTGATAGCGGCTTTGGCTAGAATGGCTAAACCGAAAGAGGAGATAGCTGAAGAATTGTGATAGCGACTTTGGCCGAGATGGTTGAGTCAGGGGACGAGATAACTGACAAATTGTGACAGTGGCCCTAGCCGGATGATGGAATGGCTGAAAATGTAAGATAACGACCTCGGGTGTCATGGCTGAGTCGGGGAATACAATAGCTGGAAGTTGTGAGATATATGGTAGTGGGCTTCAACTGAGGTGGACGAGCAGAAAAATGAGATATTTGAAATACATGATAGGGTGTTGAGTTTGAAAACAAGGATAGACTTTGACCGGATGTCAAAGGCCAGACAATAGGATAGTGGATCCTGGTAGGATGTCGGTCTTGGAAGCAATCTGGGATTGATGTTGTCTCGACGGACTGTCGAAGATAACCCATGCACCAGACGGGAGATCTGCATCAAAGATAGAATCTAGATGTCAATCTGACAATATGTCAGAGCTGACAAATGTTGCTCAGATGGTGGGTCCGGGACAAGGGCAGAATGTAGATGTCAACCCGACAAAATATCAGAATCAACAAACCTTACTTGGACTGCGTGTCTGGGGCAAGGGCAGAATACAGACGTCGACCTGACGAGATGTCAGAATCAACAAACCTTGCTCGGACGGGAGGTCTGAAACGAGGGCAGGATATATACATGGGCATTGACTCGACGGGACGTCGAAATCAAGCAACTTAGCGAAGATGTGGGGTCTTGACCAAGTGTAAAACCTATCCGGCTGATGAGGGCCACGGATGGTGCCCTCCAAAAGTACTCCTGGTACAGACCAGTCCATAGTGCGGGCTGTGTTGTCCGGCGGGACTATTGATGGATTTGACTATTTTGTTATAGCGCCGGTGGGGCTATGGATTAACATGTGAGAGCTCGACCAAGGCGGGGTGCCTTGAGCCAGAGGGAAAAGGTTTATGGGTCTAGCTTGGCGGCAATACTTAAGAGCGCGACGGGGTAAGCCCCACGCTTCCCCGCGCGCCCACGTCTCCGAGCGGGACCGATTTCTTCAAACCGATCGAGTAAGTGCTCATTCCCCTACTCTATTACAGTACTTTTCATTCCATATTAGCTTATAGCTCTGCTGGACGGTGAGAGAGAGAGCCCGAACTCGCAAGTCCCAGATTTCGAGCGACCATCGTGGGAGTGAGTGTTACCCGTGCCCTCGGCACCAGGTCGGCCATTAGGATAGGACTCGCCATACCCCTTTGGGAGACCCTCTGGCCTTGCTGACCCTCTACCAGCAAGGGCCCAGGCCTCACATCCTCCACTCGGCATCGCCGAGTTACCCACGGGTTCGAGGTGAGTGCCGGGTGAGTTGGCTGCCGATTACGGCCCGTTTGAGTTGTGAATTGTGCATGCAAGTAGGTCCAAGGTTATTTCACATCAAGATATCCACATGTTTTTACAGAGGCTCTCTACAAGAAGCTAGGGGCATGCCCGAGTTGCCAAGGGAGGGGTAGACTGGATGGCAGGGGTGGACATGGACTGACGTCTGAGGGAGGCTAGACGTGGCTCGAGGTGAGCAGTCGGGTATGAGTCTCGAAAGGGGAGTGTCTTCATGCCGGGGAGTTGAAGCCGATCCTGGGAATGTTTCTTTTGGGCCAGAGTCTAGCTAAATCGGGTCAGCGGTTGGGACCGTCGGTGGCCAGCTCGGGGCGAGCGACGGGCACGTAGCCCCATGGTGGGAGCAAATCGGGCATTATGGTGTGCACGTTGTTATCATATCGAGCAATACGTAGGCAGACCCAATGTGTGGGTGTGATCGCACCTTCCTGTACCACTCGAAAGGGGTGTTTTTCTTCAAATTTATGCGCCAAAAATGATCAAGAGCCGGGCAGGAAGGATTTGGCCATGGCCGTGCCATTAAAGATGCAAGAATTTATTTGTCGGATGCCAATCCGTGCTTTCGTGCCGGGCATGGTTATAGAGGCCAAGTCTCCGTCGCTGTTCACCGAAAGAGAATGTCAAGCATTGATGCCGTATAAGTCTATTCCCAAGGGCCAGGCAGGGCACCCCTTGTACCAATTTTCCAATCTTGAACCCTCTCTTTCATACAAGGGGCAAATGCCCATTTTGTTCAACATATATAGATGTAATAGGGCTTGAGTCATTGATATGGACCATATTCTAGATTAAAGCCACAAACAATTTGATCCTAATGGGAGAATTCACGCTAGAAAGGATTGAAGCTGGAAGCAATATCGATCGAGGTTCCCTCCGGTAAACATTTGACGCATCCTTCATTGTCATTGGTGCCGGTTTCGCTGGAAAAAAAAAAAATGGAAACCCAACACCACAGAGACCAACGAGACCACTTGTGGAGTGGAGGGGGGGCGCAGCAAAGTGGCAGAAAATTTTCTGTAGTTCAGCCGAACATCTGTTCGAGCACGACCACGATAGCCATGGCGACGGCGGCATCGAACCCCGGCTGCACCACGAGGCGGAAGACGTCCCCACCAAAGCGGACGCCCCCGGCCTCCTCCTCCTTCCTCTTGATCTCTGCCACCCGCCGCCGCTGCTCGCCGTAGACCGCGCAGCACCGCCGCGCGTAGGAGCCCTCCACCTCGTACGCGCCGCCGCCCTCCCCTGCGCACGGCGTCACCTGCACCAGCACCTTCCCCTGCAACACGTTGACGTGCTTCTTGACGGAGAACCGGGGGCGGGCGGCACCCTCCCCCTCGTACCCCAGCCAGTGCTCCCCCAGGCTCAACCTCTGCGCACGCCATGTTCGTAGAAATGTCTCAGAGACAACGACGCCCGAAAGCTCGTCGAGCCGGGTGGGTTATGGAGAGGGAGGCGAGTGGGCTTACCTTTCTCCGGATGGTGAGGAGGGGCTCCCCGGCGGCGCCCATGAGCACGATCTCCCCCCTGCCGCCGGCGGCGTAGTTGTCGACGCGGAAGACGAGGTCGCCCTTGGCGTCGAACACCGTGAACCCGTCGAAGTTCAGCAGCAGCGACTTCCTCCACACGGTCATCACCGCCTCCTCCTCCCCGCCGGTGTTGGGAGGCGGGGCCGATGCCGCCGGGTCAGACAACTGGCAGGCGACGCGGTTGGGGTGCACCTTCGCCATTTTTCCTGCCGGAAGGGGCGAGTTTGGTGGGTGGAGGGAATAGCTGGAACAGGGCGTTTCTTCTTGCAGGGCTGTGGATAGAAGAGTTTGGACGTGGGAGAAAATGGGAGACGCTTCCTTCGCCTTGCCTCCTCCATATATCACCTAGGAAACATGAAATGCATTAAGGAATGAACATGCAACACTATGGAACATGCAGAGGATATAACGCGCCTACGCAGCGCCGTTACACCATATGACGGATCAAGGGAGGTGCGCTTCATGACTTGTGACGCGCCCCCTTGGGTCCGTTACACTCACCCGAACGATGCAAGGAATACAAGCATACAGACACACACAGGCTGTAACGCACCAAGGATGGGGCATTACAGTAACGTAAGGTGCCTCCCATGGCTCGTTACGCTTACCAGAATAACAGGAAATCCACAGTTTAACAAAGAATGTAACGCACCAAGGTAGGTGCACTACACGACTATAATGCACGAGGTCAGGTCTGTTAAAGGCACCCAAACACATAAAAATCCATAGTTTATGCAAGACGTAACGCACCAAGCATGGGGAGTTACGTGACTCTGACGGATCTACCAGAAATCGCTACACGAACTGCCTTACTAGGTCAATGGTCAATGACCGATCAAAGGTCAAGTAACGGTCTAAGAGTGGACCACTACAAGGAAGGTAACGCACCTAAGAAGGCACGTCAGGGGACTGTAACGCACCTGGGGTGGCGTGTTACACCGTCTGGGTTTCGAGATTACGGAGCCCGGAATCGGACCCCATCCTGATCGACTGAAATCGACAGGAAACGTGGGGAAACATGCGTCTAAACTACCCTACCATGCCATAATAACATTTTATACCTAAACATGCCGCTAAAATTGAAAGATGATGCCCATGGAGTCGATTTCATGAATTTAGGGCTAAATAACACTAACATAGAATTATGCACAAAAAATGAGGAAAAGGGCATCGGACCATGGCGCATGTGTTACCGATGGTGTCCTAACGAGGAGAGGAGTCCATCCCCCTACCTCATGCGCGACGAAAATCATGATTCGGTGCAGATCAGATGACAGCATGACACGGCTCCACTCGAGCCGTCTCGTCTCCACGCTCCACGAACGGAGGGAAGAAGGGCGTCCACTCATTCCTCGCGTCGAGCTCGTTCCGTCGGTGCCTCCCACGTCTCGATCAGACCTCGTCTGGGCCGAAATCGAGAGAGAAGGAGAGAGATGGAGAGAGAACGAGTGAGGGAGAGAGAGGGATTCGAGAACTGTGTCCAGTATGCTCGTACATGCCATCAATGCCAAGCCTTTGGCCCAGTACCCAGGAGGCCTCCTAACCTACTACATCCTACGGCCCCTACTTGGCCATTCGCCGAGTGGGGTATTGACATCGCGGGGCCTTTCCTGCCATCTTCCAAAGCCCACAAGTACATTCTGGCCGCCATTGACTATTTCTCTCATTGGGCAGAGGCCCTTCCTCTACAGGAAGTCACCGGCAAGGGGGTCGCTCGGTGTGTCCGACATAACATCATCTACCGATTTGGCACTCCCAGTGGCATAGTCTCCGACAACAGGACGCCATTCAAGAACAGGGGTGTATACCAGTTGGCAGCCAAGTTCCACATCGACTGGAGGACATCTTTAGTCTACAACCCATAGGTTAACGGTTTGGCCGAGGCCTTCAACAAGACTCTCTATAAGCTCCTAGCTAAGATTGTTAGCCACCAAAAACGTGACTGTGGTGAAAAGGTCTCCGAGGCGTTATGGGCCTACCAGACGGTCTACAAAACCCCCAAAGGATGTTCGCCTTTTGACGCGGGACGAGCTAACAGACACCCTAGGACCTGTGTGACAGCAAGCACGACTTGAACCAAGGACCCACGCAATAGCGGACTGACCATGCACGTCACTCAGATTCGGGGGTAACCCGACGATGGAGGGGTGGACGGTGACCCACAGGCAGCCAACACGGTTGGATCCACTAAGAGTTTACGGGGGAGGACATGCCTAAAGTTTGAAGGTTGCCCGACTCAACCGAGGCAGAACCAGTGCCCGAGGGGAGGTATGACGACACTCTCTCACACGGCAACGGTCGGCACTCAATGTTCGAGAAATTTGGAACGAGCTCTCCTCACCTTCGGCATGAACGTTGAACAGATACTAAGAAAGTAATGCCAAGAAGCAAGGGTCAGACCTATACCTTGCCGAGACTGAAGAGACCGGCACCGATCGGAGACGAGGGCGCACTGGGGAGCGTGCGCACCCGACAGACACGTTGCGTTGAGGAAGCTTGGCGACGATCCCTACTAGTACATTGGATACACTCCACGCAGGGAGGGGTTCACGGGGAGGGGAAAACAGTTACATGCACTACCCTCGCGCAGGAGGGGGGATCGAACAGCCAAGGGCTTCCTCCACACCCATCCACCCCCTTTCCCCTCCCATTTACCTCTTCTTCCCTCCTCCCATCTTTAACCTGCACCTTCTGATCACAGGTAGCAGAGAACCATTCATTTGAAGAGATTACTACAACTTCATCTTGACATTTTTGAAGCCTAAAGGGTACCGGTGGAAGCATCTCCGAGTCATATTCATAACGGTGGCAGTCTCATCCTCATCCGAGCTCCGAGCTAGCCGTGAGAGTCATTCTTCCCCGACTGTGCAGAAGAGATCTGGCCAGCAACCTGAGGCTATTTGCCGGAGCTGCCACGACCGGCCACCTGAATATATTGAGGCGAGGCTTGGCCGGGACCTTCGATTGTGAGTCTTCTTCCCTCTCCAAGATGCAGGACTCCATTTGGCATCCAGAGTGGCAACTTCTTAATTTTCTCCCCAAGGTGCGTCGTTCTGTCCTCTCTTGGACTAAATAGACACCCAGTCACAGTTTGAGCTTCTCCGGCCTAGTCTGACATCATCTGGCATTCCCGTGGATCACGTTTCGAAGGTGACTTGTCAACGGTCCCAACGCCTCGGGCTGCGCTCGATTCAGAGTTTGGGACTATTCGTGACGGCCTCAGCTTGCTGCTGCTGTGATCCTGTAGCTATCTGAACCCAGACACAGAGACCCTATTCAAGGCTCTTCCTCGACCCGCACCGATAACCTGGAATTTTCCTAAAATTCAAGTGACATCTCGGTCCATTTATGGAGAGTTTGCCTCTGGTCTCATCAAGAAAGGAGTTCAGGAGTGGTCACAGCGGTGCTGACATCACCTACCTGTCCCCTGTTCCAGAAAGAGGACAGAACTGACTCCGCCGTTCATTGAAGCTCCTTGCTTTATTCTTCCCCTCCCTGCTTGGCCGGCTAAAGGCCCCTCCCTGTGTGGAGGTAGTTTTGGGTGTAAGTAATTTAACCCCCACCCCAAGATCCCCCTCCTGTGAGAGGCGTAGTGTTGTAAACTTTTGGGCAGGTCAAAGCTACACCGGCGCAACGAGCGGGTGCATACCCTCACCTCCTCGCTCGCCCACGTCTCCGACCGGAGTCGGTTTCTTCAAACCGGCTAGGTAAGCTCTCGGCCCTTGCTCCCATATCTCGACACAATGCCGAAACTAACTGAACTGGGAGAGATGTAGGGTCTGGGCCAGGGTGAAATATGGTTGTTGACTCGATAGGCATTCAAAGTCAACCAACTTGACTAAGACGTGGGGCCTAAGCCAAGAGAGGAGTATAGGATATGTGTTGACCTGACATCATGCCAAGGTCAATGAACTTGACAAAGACGTAAGGCCTAAGCCAAGGGCAAAAAATGAGATAAGTGTTGACTCGACACCATGTTGAAGCCAACAAACTCGGCAAAGACATGAGGCCTAAGCCTAGGATATAATGCAGGATAGTTGCTGACTCGACGTCATGTCAAAACCAATGAACTTGACAGAGGCTTGAGGCTTAAGCCAAGGTTAGAATGTGAAATAGGTGTTGACTCGATGTCGTGTCGAGGCTAACGAACTTGACAGAGATGTGAGGCCTAAGCCAAGGGTGGAATATGGGATAAGTGTCGACTCGACATCATGTCGAAGCCGACAAACTTGATAGAGGCGTGAGACCTAAGCTAAGGGTGGAATATGGGATAGGCGTTGACCTGACATCATGTTTAGGTCAATGAACTCGGCAAAGACGTGAGGCTTAAGCCAAGGGCAACATACGGAATAAGTGTTGACTCGACGTCTTGTCAAAACCAACGAACTCGATAAAGGCATGAGACCTAAGCTAAGGTTAGCATATGAAATAAGTGTTGACTCGACGTCGTGTCGAACTCAACGAACTTGGCAGAAGCATGAGGCCCAAGCCAAGAAAAACACATAGGATATGTGTCAACTTGACGGAACGTCAAAGTCAACAAGCCCTACCCCGATAGAAGGTTTGGGGTGAGGGTAGACTTAGATTGTGGACATATGAGTGGCCCAGGCCCAGGGCTAGGCATAGATGACAAACCAACAAAATGTCAGAGTCAACAGACTCTACTCCGATGGAAGGTCAGAAGCAAGGGAAGAACGTATAGATGTAGATGTCGATTCGATGTCACATCAGGGTCAACTAACCTGGCAGAGACGTGAGGTCTGAGCCATGATAAAATATGGATGTTGACCTATGGAGATGACGAGATCACCAAATTTTGCCCAAACATAAGGTTTGAGACAAAGCGAAGAGGTCTTTTATTGCCTTAGTCCTCAAAAACTTCCTAAACTGACGTGTGAGCAATGCCTGCTCCTCTTGATCCAGATCGGAGAATCCATCCAATTCTCCATCGCTATTGCTACTGCTGCTGCTGCTGTTTCTACTACTATGGCGAGAGACTTTCAGTGCAATGTTCTTCACCTTCACCTTCTTCTCATGTCCCTCAGCACCATTCTTGAAATTCATCTCGTACGTCATCAGGGATCCAATAACCTCTGTGACTGTCATAGTGGTCAGATCCATTGATTCTTCAATCACTGTCACCTTAGTATCCCAAACTAGTGTCAGGGATCTAAGAATTTTCCTCATGATATCTTCCTCTTGGATTTCTTTTCCAAAACCTCTCAGGCTGTTTGTAATCATTGATAGTCTGGCATATATCAAGGTAATACTTTCTTCCGGCTTCATCTTGAAGAGCTCATACTGAGATGTAAGGAGTTCACCTTGGTGGCTCTGACCTGGGATGTACTTTCGTATATCAACAGAAGTTCATCCCACATCTTCTTCGCGGTCTTGTAAGCTGAGATCCGTGAGTACTCCTCTGGATGGACTGCACAATGGATGATGTTCAGTGCTGTCCAATTAAGTGCTGATAGCTTGATGTGGTCTTCAGACCACATTTTCTCGTTCAGTGAAAAGTCGTAGGGTCCCACGGTGATGACCCTCCATAACTTGTGACTCTGTGCCCTTATAAAAACCTCCATCCCGTTCTTCCAGAACAAGTAGTTAGTTCCATCGAAGTACGGGGGACGAGTTATGGACTGTCCCTCTGCCATGTAGCTGCGAGGACGACTGTTGCCTGGATTACCCTGGCCGTTGGACCACATTTTGGGTAAACCTGCTCTGATACCAATTGATAAAAATGATGAGTACGGTGAGCTAGAAGGGGAGGGGATGAATAGATCACCGCTTAAAAATTCTTTTAGATATCTTCAAATCTCACCCAGGTTCAATTAAATCCGACAATGAGAATAGATGACTTTAGAGGCAATTAGTCGAGCAGAGATTAAACGGATGAAGAACAATGGCGCACAAAGAGCAAACCACAAGAAGGCTCAGAAATTTTTAGGTGGTTCGATTGCCAGTTGCAATCTACGTCCACCCCTTACTCAACCTATTCTGGCTATGTAACTTTGGTTCATTGCTATAAACGGTTGTCATATTTTAGGAAGTCAGTTGCTTTACTCTACTTTCTATAACTATTACACCTGAATTAATCAAGAATGCACATTGTTTGACTCTTATACCTTCAGGGTTGTTCTTAACTTGCTTACCTCTTGAACTGTTGCATAGAATGTTAGTTTGTCTCCTACATCCTCCTTGTTTTTCATATTTCTCTTCTCATCCCTTCCTCCTTTTTGCTGATGTCAAAGGGGGAGAAGAATTATTTTTTTCCTGTCAAAGGGGGAGAAGATGTAGATTGATTTCTAAGGGGGAGAAGATGTTCAAGGTGAGAGTGAGAGTCATAAATTTGGAGGAGCATTTTGAAGATGCATTAATCTGCACTTACATGCATGTCTTTTGGATCTTTTGGATTGTCATGAGTTGCCATCATCAGGAGGCCATGGGTTGCCATCATCAAAAAGAGGGTAATTGTTGGGGCTCCTCTGGTCTGACAAGCAGCAGTCTTGTGCTGATTGATTTTGATGATTGGCAACAGTTGTTTTGATGATAGGCAACATCATCTATTTTGATGCATTGTATTTTGTCAGATAACCATTCAAGGGTTGATTTCATGCTTTTACTTAGTTGTTGCATGCTTTTACTTAGTTGTTGCAGATCACTGAGTCGGTGCATCACTTAGTCTAGTTTGCATTGAGTCGGTGCTTCCATAGGTGCTGTAAGCAACTTAGTCCTTGTAGAATTCATGCATGCATAAGACTACCTCAGTGCAATAGTTGTCTACTCTGCATTGCGTCGGTGCATACCTTAGTTGCAGCACGTAACTAAATCCGAGCAGAGTATGTGCATTGGTTGCATCCCATGTGTGTAAGTTTCTGCATATATACTTGAGTCGGTGCAACCTTAGTCATTGCAATAACCGTAGTTGCATCTCATAAGATTGTGTCGGTGCAACCTTAGTCGTTGCAATAGCCGTAGTTGCATCTCATAAGATTGAGTCGGTGCAATGAGTCTAGCGCATCAGTTATGTCCGCTCAACACTTACCCTTGCATCTCACTGAGTCGGTGCATATGCTTCGAATGGTGTCTAAGCTAAGTCTGTGCATCACATTCATCCTTGCATTGTCTCACTCTCACTCAGTCTTGATTCTTCGTTTTGTAATTTGTTCGTACGAGCTCCTTCTTTTTATATATGAGCTTGTTGAGAGAATGGAGTGTGGAGAGCACGCTTCCCGCCCTGGGAATCTTCTAGAACCGATCAGGCCTCTGTGCCACGTGTTAGGGACCTGGACTCTCGGATCATGTGCCCTAATCCCTTTTTAGATCGACGTTCCAAGAATAACGAAATCCCTGTCATTTTAAAGAACACACAGTCAGCATAGAATAAGCATGAGGTTCATATGTAGACACTATACATGCACAGACTTATAAGAATGAATTGTGCACCACGTGCACGGACTTGTTTACAGGAATATGCAAGGACTTGAAGATGTGCTCGGAGTTTAAGCAATGAGCATGGACTTAGTTGGAAGGCATGCACAGACGTGCACGGACTTGTTTACAAGAACATGCAAGGACTTGAACTCAAACAATGTGCGCAGATGCACAATGTGCACGGATGCACAATGAATGAATGTGCACGGAGTTAGTTTAGAATGTGGAAGCCTAAAATGTGCACGGGTGCACAATGTGCACGGATGCACAATGTGCACGAACTTAGTTTCGATAAGAAATATGCACGGGGTTTGACATGCACGAACTATGTGAAGACATGCAAGGACTTAGTAAAGGTGTGCAAGGACTTGGTGAAGACGTGCAAGGACTTAAGGCTGCTCGGACTTGGTATGCACAGGACTGTTCATCCACGGACTTGAACAAGGCATGCACGGACTTATGTTCTTGACTAAGGCCAGAACATGCATGGACTTATATGCACGGACTTGCTATGCAGTGGACTGTTCATCCACGAACTTGGACAAGGCATGTACGGACTTATGTTCTTGACCAAGGCCAGAACATGCATGGACTCATATGCACGGACTTTCTATGCAGTGGACTGTTCATCCACGGACTTGGAAGAAAGTGCACAGACTTTAATCATGCGATTCGGTGGAATGTGCACGAACTTGGAGTATGTAAGCTGGTGCAATGTGCACGGACTTTATGTGTGTGCATGGACCATGCACGGACTTGCTGAAGTGTAGCTCGGACTCTACATGGCTAAGGCAGATGTGCTCTGACCTTGCTACAGTCTTGTCACCATCGGCAAGACCGGCCATCCTTTCGACCCTTGTCACCATCGGCAAGATCGGTCGCTACCCTTTCGGCCCTTGTCACCATCGGGAAGACCGGCTACCCTTTCGACCCTTGTCATCATCGGCAAGATCGGTCACTACCCTTTCGGCCCTTGTCACCATCAACAAGATCGGCCATCCTTTCGACCCTTGTCACCATCGGCAAGATCGGTCGCTACCCTTTCGGCCCTTGTCACCATTGGCAAGATCGGCTACCCTTTCGACCCTTGTCACCATCAGCAAGATCGGTCGCTACCCTTTTGGCCCTTGTCACCATCGGCAAGACCGGCCATCCTTTCGACCCTTGTCACCATCGGTAAGATCGATCACTATCCTTTCGGCCCTTGTCACCATCAACAAGACCAGCTACCCTTTCGACCCTTGTCACCATCGGTAAGATCGGTCGCTACCCTTTCCGCCCTTGTCACCATCGGCAAGATTGGCTACCCCTTCGACCATTGTCACCATCTGTAAGATCGGTCACTACACTTTCAACCCTTGCCACCATCGGCAAGACCAGCCATCCTTTCGACCCTTGTAACCATCAACAAGATCGTCCGCTACCCTTTCGACCCTTGTCACCATTGGCAAGATCGGTCGCTACCTTTCGACCCTTGTCACCTCGGTCGCTACCTTCTGACCCTTGTCAACATCGACAAGATCGGTCGCTATCTTTCTCGACCCTTGTCACCGTCGGCAAGATCGGTCGCTATCCTTTCGGCCCCTGTCATCATCGGCAAGACCAGCCATCCTTTCAATCCTTGTCACCATCGGTAAGATCGGTCGCTATCCTTTCGGCCCTTGTCATCATCGGCAAGACTGGCCACCCTTTCGACCCTTGTCACCATCGACGAGATTGGTCGCCACTCCTTTCGACCCTTATCACCATCAGCAAGATCGATCGCTATCCTTTTCGACCCTTGTCATCACCGACAAGATTGATCACTACCCTTCGACCCTCACCACCATCGGTGAGCCCGATCAGCTACCCCCTTTAACTTGGACCTTCCGTCCTCGTTAATAGATGAACTACCAGTGCTTCGACATTTAACCCATGTCGATGAATGAACCGCACTCTCAGCTTTCGTACACTACCCTCACGCAGGAGGGAGGAACACGGGGAAGGGGAGACGGGACAGATGCCCAATATCTGTCCTGCTGGACAAAACTGAAGCAATCCGGGTGGAACGCTGCACTCCGGGATCTGAAGAGGACGCCGCTTGTGCCCAGATGAAGATTGAGAAGTGTAGTTGCACTCCTGAAGGTCCGGCGTCGTTCTGAGGTCGCAGGAGGGCGGGGCAGGCCGTGGAAGGCGACCTGAGCGAATCTGGCCTGCAGGACTGATCCACGCAGTCGGCGTGCAGAAGACGGTGCGCTCTCCACCGGACTCCAAATGATGCAAGACCAGTGAGGTCGGAAGGATGACAGGCAGACGTACTTTCCCTCAAAAAATGAGCACCATCAGAGCACGGATGTGGGAGTGGTCGGCACTTTAGTGGGGCTCTGGTTTCAGGGTGAACAGCAGGATAGGACGTCGAAGAGTGGGGCAGAACTCCCAGCGCCGACGTCGGAACATGACAAAACCACTTGCGTTGGTTTCGTTTCGTCGAGGCTGAAACTTTGATGAAGACAGCACGAACCGAAACTGACTGGAAGAAGGGATGTTGGGGCCGACTTCACAGCAGTTCATCCTGGGTGAACAGGGGCTCCAGGTCTGGCGTGCCTGTGGGAGATTGGACGCTACGGACAGAGGCGATGTCGAATGCTGGCGGGACCACCTCTGGTGCGTCGGCACTTCAGAGAGACAGAACTCTAGTGAAGAGAGCTATGGCTGAATCCCGTCAGGGCCGGCGGTGGAGCTGCTACCATATGGGGCTCCGGTTCAGACCCGAGCTTGGTGTAGTTTCACGAGAACGGGCGGTGCATGTAGTGCCGAGGTCAGATCACCACGGGATCACTTCTGGAACGAAGCTAACTTGATGACGTACGACTCCACAGAAGGGAGATTAAGCAGGTTTGCACCGTGGAAGCCGGGGCAGTCTCTGCAAACTCGACCTGTTCTGTAGGCGGGTTGCAGAGGACAGCAGCAAGGCTTTCTCGATCCGCGGGACGGCGTAGCGATGACGGGACGACACCGGGATGCCGTGGACGCTGGGAGCTGGGGAGGGCGGGCCTGAGTTGCAGTAGGAGTAGGGGCTGGGGCGTGGGATGCAGGGGCTCTGGACTCTCCGTCTGGATAGATGATGAAACCTTATCTCCTTTGCATCGATGCTAAACCCCACATCAATGATAAAACCCACACTTTCGGCGAATGGCTTCATGCTCGAGCCGTTACATACACACATATACACCAATCTGGACCCTCCGTCTGGATAGATGATGAAACCTTATCTCTTTTGCGTTGATGCTAAATCCTACATCAACGATGAAACCCATATTATTGGCAAACGGATTCGTGCCCGAGCCGTTACATACACACATATACACCAATCTGGACCCTCTGTCTGGATAAATGATGAAACCTTATCTCCTTTGTGTTGATGCTAAACATCAACGATGAAACCCATATTCTCGGCAAATGGCTTCGTGCCCGAGTCATCATATACACTCATCAATCTGGACCTTCTGTTTGGATAGATGATGAAACTTTATCTCCTTTGCGTTGATGCTAAACCCCACATCAACGATGAAACCCATATTTTCGGCAAACGACTTCGTGCCCGAGTTGTCACATACACACGCCAATCCGGACCTTCCGTCTGGATAGATGATGAAACCTTATTTTCTTTGCGTTGATGTCAGTCCCCACATCAACGGTGAATACCTCTACATGATTAAAAATGATGACGACTTACGAGTTCAAAAGTTCCAGATGCAAGCAACAAAAGAAGAAGAGAAAAAAAAAAGAAGAAAAGGGGCTTAAAATAGAGGTGCCCCGCCAGACTTGTTCAGGTATCCTGAACAAGGGCAAAAATGGCTATCACCTAGCTGCAGTGAAAACCCAAAAGGGCGCTGCAGGCAAAATCGGGTACCCCGCCATGCGAAAATTCGAAAGGGTGCGTGGGCAAAAGCAAGGGGGGGCTGGCTCCGGTGAAAACCCGAAAGGGCGTCTGGGTCAGTTATGTGGTTATTCAAAAATTTCATCTCTCGCCCTTGATGAAACCTTCCATTGGTCGATCGTTCCTTGCCCGGCCTATGATGAAACCCACTTGGGTTAGACCTTACGTCTATTCCGATAAAGCCCTTACACCTCGTTCAATGTCCCACCGACGATGAAACCCTCCGTTGGTCGATCGGCTCCTTGCCCGATCAACGATAAAACCCACCTGGGACAGACCTTACGTCTATATCGTGCACGGACTTTGTTACCCATTGCCAGAGAAATGTGCACGGACTTTGATGTGCACGGACTTGTTCTATGAACAAAAACATGCACGAAGTTAAGAATGCACGGACTTGGACAAATGCACGAACTCAGCTGGAAATGTGAAATGTGCATGGACTTCTACATGCTCGGACTTGGTATGAACAAAAGTGCACGGACTTCTTCATGCTCAGACTTGGTATGAACAATATACACAAACATGCACGGACTTTGTATGAACAAAAGTGCACGGACTTCTACATGGTCGGACATGGTAAGAAACGTGCATGGACTCATGTTCGGACCAAAGACATGCACAAACTTGAGAGTGCACGGACATGCACGGACTTCATATAAACGTGCACGGGGTATGATGTACACGGACTTGCTTGCCAAGTTGATGAAATTTTGTGAAGCAAAGCAAACATGCACGGACTCATGTTTCAGAGAAACATGCACGGACTTTAGTGTGCACGGACATAACTTAGACGTGCACGGGGTTTGTTGTGGTCCAGAGAAGAGAAACTACACAGACATACAGATGCTCAGGCATACAGATGCTCAGACTTAAGCTCAAAAAACCATGTGCATGGACTTGCAGAAATGTGCACGGACTTTGCATAGACAAAAAGATGCACGGACGTTTTAATGCTCGTACTTCAAACAAACACGTGCTCAAACTTTGCATAGACAAAAAGATGCATGGACGTTTCAATGCTCAGACGTCAAATAAACACGTGCTCGGACTTTATATGAATGTGCACGGACTTGGAAGTGCACCTATGCACAATGTGCACGGAGTTGTTTGTGCACGGACTTTGTTTTAACACAAAGTCAAAATGTGCACGGACTTGTGTCTACTGGAAGACTAAAGCGTGCATGGACTTAGAGTACAAAAACACTGCACGGACTATGGATCCTGGGACTTTGTTTAGCACATGAGACACAAGCTGAGACGCACAAGTGAGTGTGCAGGAGACGCAGGAGAGAGAGAGACGCTAAAACGTGCACTGTTCATGCACGGACTTGAAGATGCCTAAGGGAGATATGCATGGACTAACCAAGATATGCATGGACTCTGTTGCCAAACAGACGTGCACTGTTCATGCACGGATTGTGGGTTTGCTCCATATCTTCTATCCCCATTCACAGGTCTGTGTGCTTGCTTCATTGCATGTAATCTTGTTCATCGCCATCACACACTCAAGCTCTGTGGACCGGGTATTCATTTATACACATCATCTATTCCTTGGAAAGTTCTAGCACTCCTTTGACTGCCTACTGCATTCTTGCTCACAGGCACTAGGGAGTACACTCCAAGTAAAAAGGAGTCATATACTTCATGCTTGCAACATTCTCTCTTGTGCCTTCATCTGTACAAGCCTCTTGGTAGCTTGCTGCACTCTTGCACACAGCTACCAAGGTACTTTCCTTGACAAGGAGAATTAAGCCATTCCTATTTGATTCCGCTGTGCATTGTGTCTAAGCATTTTACTATCTTTATAGGAGTGGTCTATGCTTTGGATAGTCAACTTTTAAATAGGCCATAGTTTGTGAGAGGATCTATTCAACCCCCCCTTCTAGATCCCATTGAACCACACGGGACCCAACAACTAGGACTAAGATCAGAGCCCTATAACTAGGAATTGTCCCAAAACTCGCAGCTCACAGGAAATCTCTACTTTAAGGCCTGAAACTTCATGAAAATCACTGAAAAGCAACATGCATAGGAGCTTTGAAGCTAGTGCTATGGGAGAGGTTGCCTATACTGAGCCAAAGGCGGCTAGGAGAGAGCACGGGGAGCTACAACGACTGACTTCCATCCCCAAGCATCTAAGTTCAAGCTCTTCAAGAGAGGTGAGTTTAATTAAAGTCTAAAAATTCATGAATTTCCTTAATTTCCTCTCATGGCATTCCTCTCTTCTTCTCTTCTTTTTCCTTTCTTTTTTAGCTCCTTCCTGGCCCAAGATGCTACTCTAGCCTAAAGTGGGTGGCTCCCATGATAAAGTAACTTTCTTTAGAGGTCCTCTCCATCCTAAGGTCATGGCACCTTCACCCCTTAGTGGTTTTAGCAAAAAATTTCTAGAAAATCTCACTAGATTGGCCTAGCATTTCAGCTCTTGTAGAGTTATGGCATCCTCAAACACACACCTTCATGTTCTCAACCTTTGAAGCCACTGTCCTTATAGAAGAGGTAGAGACCTACCTAGCCCTTCCAAAGACTAAGGTGGGGGATGAAGACTTAGCCTGGTGTCGAGCTGACGGCACTGGGTGGGAGCGGCGGTCGCAGCAGCAGGCCGGCGCGGTTCTGGTCGGCTGGACTGGTCGGCGCAGAAGTGGTGCGACGGCTGGTACGGGCGCTGCCGAACTCCAAATGCGGCGGGACCAGGCCGGGGACATCGCTGACTGGAAGGTCTGCGAGGCCTCAGAAGGGGGCGGCCGACTGATCAACTTGCTGGGCGTGGTCGCAGGTACGGTCAGCGTCTGATTTCTGGGTGAGCAGCAGGACAGGACATCAAAGAATGGGGTGGAACTCCCAATGCTGACATCAGAACGTGACGAAATCACTTTCATTGGTTTCATGTCATCGAGGGCTACAACTTTTATGAAGACGCCAAGACCTGAAACGGACAGGAAGAAGGGCTGTCGGGGCCGAATTGACAGCAGCTTGTCCTGGGTGAACAGGGGATCCGGGTCTGGCGCGCCTGTGGGAGATCGGACGCCACGGACAGAGACGATGTCGAAAGCAGGTGGGACCACCTCGGGCATGTCGGTAATCTGGAGAAGCAGAACTATTATGAAGAGATCTCTGGCTGAATCACGCAGGGGCGGGCTGTGGAGCTGCTTCCAGATGGAGCTCAGGTTCTGACCTGAGTTGGGTGCAATTGCACGAGAATAGGCGACGCGAACGGTGCCGAGGTCGGATCGCTGCGGGATCACTTCTGGATCGAAGCTGACTCGACGAAGTACAACTCCACATAAGGAAACGTTGGCTGGTTTGCACCGTGGATGCCGGGGCAGCCTCTGTGAACTTGACTTTCACTGCAGGCTGGTTGCAGGGACAGCAGTGTGGCCTACTCGGACCACGGGAGGGCGTAGAGAAGACGGGGCGTCGCCGGGGTGCTGTGGATGCTTGGAGCTGTGGAGGGATGGCTTGTGATGTGACACCACTATGGGGGGTGGCAGCCACAAGAACTATGAACCTTGGACCTAAGATTGCAAGCACGACTGAACGACAAGTTCACTCGAGCGGGCTCACCCGCGTAGCGCACACCCGGGTCCGTAGGTGGCCCGGCAATGGGGGATGAGGGTCCGAGGTTGGACCTTGAGGTTCCGGGGGTTTGGATGGCTTGAGTTGAACCCCCTAAGTGTTTAGATAAAAAAAATGATTTGTTCAATATGAAGGTACTTATGCATTTCAGTCTCCACATGATTCATAGACTGTCATTATCAAAATCAGGGTTCCAACACTCTTGTCCACAGTTCTCACACTAATGTGGAAACAACGGGGAAAATTTTAAAGGTAGTGGTGACAAATATGTCGCTAAGGGTAAAAAATGAGTTAGCGCATGGCTTCAATGTAATAGGGAAAATGCTAAGGTGACGGCTATCAGCCGTAAGGGTGACAAATAGATGCCTCGCGGTGACAAATAGTCGTGAATGGTATAAAATGGGTTCACAATGGTGAATAATGGCTCAGCATGTAAGACGTTCGAGAGGAGGACTTGACTAAGTTCATTAATAAGTGTATCGCTGTTAATCGTGAGGTGTCGGGTTTGAAACAGTGTTCTGCCGTATTTTCATTTACTTTTTGTAATAAGTTATATTAAAAAAATTGAATGGAAAATTAACGCTGAAGCTGAGATTCGAACCTGGAGAAACCCGTTGAACCGGCGGAACACTTGACCTAATGAGATAACATGTCATTTCAATTAATTTTTTCCATGTTATATATGTATCATACCCATTTCCGTATCGGTACGCGGTCCTATCTCGAGTCATGGCTGGGACGGCCGGTGCAGCAGGGACGGCTACACCTGCCCCAAATGATGTGCACGTGACTCAAGGAGGTTGGCACAATATCCGAGTGCTTCCACGTGGCATTCCTCGTGAGGAGCCCAAGCTCCCGAAAAATTATTTTAGAATTGTCGATAATTATTTCACAACACATGAGTTTGAGGGGGCACATAACAATCAAAAATGGTCAACATGTGATCGATATGGCCCTGAATACCTTTTCGCACCCCGATGTGGGGCTTTCAAAGCTGTTTAACATGCTCTCTCTTTCATTTTATAGCAATCGACTTATCGGCCATGTAGCCCCATTGCTTGGCGATTAATCAAACATTTTCCCCTCTTATCGTCGTTATCGACCTTTATGGCACGACAAGTCTCCCGTCCCGACCCGATGCCCACCATCGTCTGCTTAGTGATCAGAAGGAGCGCACCTTGTGTTAGTCCAGACCATCCCAGTATTGGAACCTGAACACATTCTGACACAAGTCACTAGTGTCTTCCCTCCTTGTTCGGAGGAAGAGAGACTTCGGTCTCTAGTTTCTCTCCGGTTTGGAGGAAGGGAGGAACGATCCTCTGGGTTTCAAGTGACTGTGTCACTTGGGTTTCCCTCCTTAGTGGAGGAAGAGAGACTTCGGTCTCTGGTTTGCTAATGATGGACTGTCACTAGTGTTCCCTTCGGGCAGGAGGAAGAGAGGAGTCTGTTCCTCTGGTCAAGCTGTTAGGTAGCAATTGTTGACAAGGTGTGGTGCCCAGCGGACGCAAGCTGTGAGGCACAGTAGTGAAGTCACACTCGATTTGAGTGTGGGGTGGACGTAAGTTTGGAGGACCGAACCACCAAAAAGTTCCTTGTGCTGTGGTTTGATTGCTTATTCAGTTCGCTAGATGCATGCATAGGCCGATCTATTGTGTGTCCAGCTTATGTCTTAAGTTGCTTGTTCTCTATCCGACTCTGGTTTCAAAAGGTCCTAAGTGAATTGATCATGCTTCTCCATGCCCAGTGAGCAAATTAATTGTATGTTCAGTGCTTGAGTGAGGTCATCCTTGTTCTTCAGTCCCATTGGGGTCTATGTTGTTCTAATTTTGCATTTCTATTTGTTAGAGTTTTTAATTGGGCGAAAATTTTATAAGGAGATTCATTCCCCCCCTCTCTGAATCCATCGCACCTATCTTATCAATTGGTATCAGAGCAGGTTTCTGATTGATTAGATCCAACAATCTACAGAGGATCCTGCTGTTTTTAGGTGCATCCTTGATTTTACTGAATCATTGTCTGAACTGTCCTTGATCTGCCTAAATGGTCCAGCCACCGATTTTTGATGGTTCCAATTTTGATTCCTGGCTCGGTAGCATACACAGGTATGTTGGATCTGTTGATCCTGATTTATTGAAGTTACTTTTACATGGTCCATACAGATTACCTTTGGATAAGTCTAAATGGACTGAAGATCACAGATCCAAACATGCTGACAATTTTAGAGCATTAATCATGCTAAGAACTGCAGTTGATACTAATGTTCGTTCATCTATTTCAAACTGCAGCTCGGCCAAAAGCATTCTGGATGAACTAACTCGTATCTACAAAGAGCAGGAAGAAAAATGCTTGACGGCACATACCAGACGAACTTCTCAGGATTCCCCCATCTCCGTAGATTAGGGAAATCTGTACTTGCCATATTTTTTCCTCTTTGAACTTGGCAATATAATAGCTTTTTTCTATGTAATGGTAGCAGTATTAAGAATGTAATTGACTGCATGTTGCCGCCTTTGACTGAGTGGATCTTACTGTATCAACGGTTGCTAGAGAGTCAGATATTTCATGTGATTCACAGCTGAAAAACTAGGCTTGCATGGTGGCCAACTGCAGGGTTGGCATCTTCTCGTTCTTCCATGCTTTAACTGACTTGTCATTTTTGCGTATTCCCATGGGGGTTTGTGGGGGAGGTAGCGTGACCGCTCCTTGGGGAAGTATGTCGGTCTTTTTATGTCATTTCGAGGGGAGGTTTAATTAAGGCAGGGGTCTCCCCCTTTGGCCTACAAAAGGTTCTGAAGGGTGCCTTCTCATCTTCATGCCGCCTAAGGCTTCCCTTGCACTATTTCACTTCCTCTTTCTGTTTTCACGAAGCAGTTGGTTGCTGCGATCGTCTTTGGTGAATCATGGAAGGCAACTCTAAAGATGAAGATGTTGGCAGTTGTAAGGGTGTTCTTGCTACTATGGTGTAGAAGAATGGTTAGCAATGGGCGGGCGGCGTACAAGAAGGGTCGACGCGTGGCAACGGGTTCCCTTCTGGCTTTTAAATCACCACCCCCCAGGGGGCCAGCAGCCTTCAGCCTCTGGCTATTCAGGCTACGTCAACCCTGTCTTCAATGCGTTAACTCCTCTTGTTTTGGGTATTGTCTCTGCTCTAGTTCGACCTCCGTATGGGGTTGACCGTAAATCCCGTTCTTGGGCGAATGGGGCCCACTTGGGCTGTGTATATACCCTTATGTCCTTAAGTCATCCTCTATCATATAAGGGTGTTTCTGCTAGGGTTTTAAAAGGGCTTTTTCATCTCCAGCACGATTTATCTTAGCCGTATAAATCTCTTGCGTGTGTGGGTGAACAGAAGTAGAAAAAGAAAGGAGCCGTATTGACGATTTTCTGTCTTGCAGGAGAAGCAACGAGGAAACCGATCGTGCAGAAGAAGAAAAGGGAGAAAAGGAAGAAGAGCTCTTGCAAGGGGGTTATCATCTACATCCATGGAGATTTATAGTCACCCTAGGCTACGGTGGTTTCTTAATCGCCGCGATCCCCACGTTTCCCTCGCAAGGGACGATCGTTGGGCTAAGTTAGAGTGCTGTTGAGAGACGACTCCACTTGGAGAATACCACGGTGGCTAGCCGCCCGGCTTGCCTTAGCGTGCTAGTGCTGGCCGCACGTCGAGTCCGTCGTAGGTCTTAGCCCGAGTCGGTCACCGTCCCGCATCAGAGCTTCATGTCCTCATTCATTCCATGCATTTTAGGATTGGATTTGACTTTGTTTCTGCATTTGGAAATCTTAGAAATCTTAAACCATTTTGAGCTTTTGACATTACATAAAATAATCTTAAATACGCTTAAGCACACTCAATCCTCACTCTTGATTACTTCGACACGGCACGAGGTAGAAACTAAGTTCAAGATTTTGTTATCATCAAAATCAATCAGAGAGACTCAACAATCTCCCTCTTTTTGATGATGACAAAACTCTAGTAGGAAAGGACATAAGCATGTCGAACAATAAATCAAACCCATCAAACAAGTTAATCTTATGCAATTCATCCAAGTCCATGTTCAATCATTCATGAGCGCCCACATTTTAGTTATTCATATACGCCAAATTTGTTTGAAATGAAATAGTACCAATATATGTGCCAAAGAACCAGTGCTTCTCATTTACTTAGGTTCAAATTCAAAATGACAGTACATTGACATGATGTAAGACACGAAGAGATGCAAGACTCTATGGAAGACAATGCAAATGTCAAATGGCATACACACATGTAAACATACATAAGGTATAACATATATAGACCTAACTACTACTTCTCTGCCTTTGGAATTATCAAAAGAGGGAGCGGGATACAAGAAAAGGGGAAACAAAACAACACTAAGGGACTCAAGAATAGCTACGGAGCAGGATGATCCGGATCCTCCCCAGCATCTTCATCATCAGAACCAACAACACCAGCAGGTGGAGGTGGAGGTGGAGGGTGTAGACATACTAAATTTGACATTAGCATTAGTAAATCTTATGTTGCCATGCAATGCCCCAAGTGGATTCCATCTTAGGGTTGAATAGGGTGAATATTTCTATTTTCTGCTGAAATAGTGCCCTTCGTGTCGAACGCTATTTGTTATTTCCCTGCTGGCTGAAAACCAGGGCAGCGGATGGATCGACTACGTCTGGCTCAATGGGCGCCTGATCGGGCGGTTGTATGGCACGCAGATCCTTGCCATCCATGATGACCAGGTGGGCCGTCCGGAGGCGATGACCGACGCCTCGCAGACGGTGGTGTGGCGTGCCCAAAACCTGGCGTTTACCCGGACGGTGGTGGTCAACAACGCGGGCGTGGCGCTCAATATTGGGTTTCCGGGGCAGTACTACGACGCAGAGACGGGCATCTGGTACAACGGGTTTCGTGACTACAGCTCGGTGCTGGGGAGGTATTTGGAGAGCGATCCGATAGGATTAAACGGTGGCATTAATACCTACACCTACGCAGATGGGAACCCGATAAACTATTCTGACCAAAATGGGCTGTCCTGTTTTTCGCTCAATCCATTCGTGAATTATATAAAACCCAATGACAAGCCCCTTGAGCCGACATATCCGGACCTAGCATTACTTGGCGCCGGACGGCTACTGTACGCCGGAGCTGCCGCCACGATTCCGTCAATAGCTGGAACGATAGAAGGCACGGGAATCGAACAAGCCGCTTGGGCCATCACGGCGCGAAATTCACTCAAAACGATATTCAGGCTTGGATTATTTCAAGGAATAAGACAACCAAGCGTAGATACTATATTGGCCAAATACGGCGGCGATGCATCTGCAGCAATCGCGGCTGCTGGCAGAACAAATGCCGCATTCAATGCTGCTGGCATCGCTGGCAGTACATATGCCGTGTCTGTTGCTTCGCAATCACCCAACAACAAATCAAACGCCAATGACAATAATGGCTGCGGATGTCATCATCCATGAATAAAATCGCCAAATCCATAATAAAATCATCCCTAATTTTAATTTTAGTTTGGGTTGTAGCTTTTTTTATTTTTGGTAGCATAAGGCTAGCCATCGTAGTAACGTTTATTTATTTGATCATTGCAGTCGTGGGTTTGCTCTATACATAGGAAAGGGTACGCCGTTGGGTATTACGATGTTAACCGGTCATCCATTCCAAGAGCAGGCGGTGTGGCCACCATCGGCTTCCTGATCAGCGGCAGCACATGGCAGGTATATGGCTCCGCCCCCTCCGGCAACACGGTGAATTCATCAGGACGCAGAGGCTGCGCGAGTTCATGGAGTTGACCCAGGGTGACATGTCAGTGATGCAGTACCGTGCCAGATTCATCGAGTTAGGCCGCTATGCGTCACACATCATGGCAGATGAGGAGGTGAAGATCGATCAGTTCGTCAATGGGTTGAGGGTCGAGCTGAAGCACCATCTTCTTGCGTCAGGGTTGACCACTTTGGATGCAACGTGCAAGGTAGCGTCAGCACTGGAGAGAGATTTGCAGAAGGTCCGAGGGCAGGGCAGTGCTGGTCAGGTTCAGACAGCTTTCGGTCAGCCGTTGGTGGTCCCGTAGCAGAGTACTGTCCAGCATTCGGCAGGTGGTTCCGTGGCGACATAGTCAGCTGCCCCAGTGCCGGAGTCTTCTTCCTTTGGCTCGAAGCTCAAGAAGCTGCTTAGGGAAGCTGGTTGGGACAGGAGGCGTCTGGATCGTAAGGGGCGGGCGTAGCAGGAGTCGGTAGGCAGTGTTCAGCAGTCGGTGACATTGCAGCGTCGGAGCTCGGTGAGTGGTGCTCGGGACGGGTGTCCCAGGTGTGGTGGTTCTCATCTGAGCAGGCCGTGCCCAGTGCCCGTAGTTTGCTTCAGGTGTGACCAGCCAGGGCACATGGCGCAAGACTGTCCGCAAAGACCGATTCAGCCGTCTGGGTTTCAGCCGCAGTAGCAGTTTCAGCCCCAGCAGGTGCCAGCGCAGCCACAGCAGTACCAGCGACTGGAGCAGTTTCCTCAGTTGTCCCGGTCAGCTATTGTAGGGAGGCAGAGATCCCGAGGTAGAGTGACCCGCATGACCAGGGCAGAGGTTGAGGCGCTGCAGCTGGTGGAAGGTACTCTTTCAGTTTTGGGTTGTGCGGCTCACGTTCTGTTCGATTCAGGTGCTTCTCATTCGTTCATTTTGGAGGATTTTGCTCAGAGCGTGGAGGATCCGGTGATCGAGGTGTCCTGTGATATGGCGGTGGAGCTACCTACTGGTGATTTTGTGCGCGTTCCGTATTGCTTCGAACAGGTGCCCGTGTGGGTGGAAGGGCGGAACTTGCCGGCCAGGCTCTACGCATTACCGCTTCAGGACTTTGATGTTATCTTGGGCATGGATTGGCTCGAGGCACATCATGCGCGTGGGCTCACCCACGCCGCGGCGAGGACGCTTCCACCTGTCAAACCACGTACAATACTACGCCTCCGCAGGAGGGGGGATCTCGGGGTGGGGGTTAATGTGTTACAACCAAAACGTACCTCCACACAGGGAGGGGCCTTCAGCCGGCCAAGCGGTGAGGGGAGAGACGAGGACTACGACCCCACGCGGTGCCGGTGCTGGTTCTGGTCTGTTGCTGGAACAGGGTACCGTTCGCTATTGCCGGAATTTCTACGAGAGCTCCCGAACTCCGATGACAGCAAGACCTATGCCAAAACGTCCGTGACTAGCGAGGGATGGTACAAAAAATTTGGCAGTGGCCGACGATGACGCTGCTGGGCGAGGCGGGGCTGGAAGTAGAGTCTCTGTTTCCTGTCCCAGGATGCTGCAGCACAGCAGCTTCTGGAAGGCGAGGTCTCCACAGGCAGCCCCGAGCTCCGATTTGGGCAAGGTCAGTGGGGATGGAACCGCTGTCAAGCCTTCTTAGAAACGAGACCCACGGGGGTGCCAGCCGAGGTTGGGGTAGGCTGATGCAGCTCGATCACTGACAGGGGGTCAGCTCTGTCCCAGGGTGGACAGAGCTGTGCACTCGGGGGAGAAATAAGAGAACAATTCGTTTCGGAGTCCGAATGTGGTCCCGCTTCTTGGAGGTGGAAGAAGCTAGGGAGAGGTGACTCCCAGCCAAGTTTAACGTCCAGATCATTTAAGGAGAGACTGTGGTGGACGTTTTACTAGGGCTTAGGTCCTCCTCCGTGGAGCTCTTGCGCAGTCGGGGGAGAATCGCCGTCGTGGACAGCTCCGAGCTCGGATGAGGACGAAATTACCGCCCCTGGAAAGCCCTTTGGAAGACCTTTACATTGGTATAGGCCTTGCTACCAGAAAACGTGGGGAGGTGTCAGAGATGACGCGATCTTCAGGAGGCCTGCTGTCTGCCTGTGAACAGCACTTCTGCTGGAGTCTTATTGTGACAGTCGGAGCAAGAAGAGAGGGGTTGCAATGCTAGGGAATGGGGTCTGATGCCAAGGGGAGTGGGAGGACGTGGCTGGGGTCTTTGGAGGAGCTAAGGGGGTAGTGGTGGAGTGGGTGGAGTGATCTGGAGTTGATGGGATGAAATAGACCCCCGTGATTTCAGGAGGATTAAGGGGAGAATGTCGTTGGCAATATTGACACGATTCTATTAAATAACGGTCCTTGACCGACCGTTATACTGTTTTGCGGCCATCACGAGACCGTCATTCTCCTGCTAATCCTTGCTTAAGCCCGAGCTCTATAAATAGCTCATGGTTTAAGGCAAAGAGAGAGCATACGGGGACCATCACGAAGTGCTGTCGGATTTCACTGCCACATCTCTACAGCCTCGTGAACGAACGCCAGGGGTGGATTTGAATTCTAGAGAAGACTTACCATGCTAAGGTAGTATTTTTTACTGGCCCTGAAGAGGATTTTCCTGCATAGAAATGGTGACAGGTGAAAGATGTACTTATAGCCGACGTGCTGGTTTCGAAGACACGTAAACTGGAAGTGTTTTCAATGGGAAACTATTTAGTCTGGCATGAACAACGTTTCCCATTGTTTCGAAGCAGTCGATCAATGGAGGAAAAACTCGAAGCCGCTGCTCGTCAAAACGCAAAACACCCAAATGAGGGGGTTCCTGGGGAGTGAGAGTAGTACTACGAACAGAGGGATCCCGGCATGTCCTCCAGGCAGGCAAGAACAGAAGGAAGGAGCCATAAAAAAAGACAGCATGCCTTCTTTGGCCGTTCTGTGAATCAATAGATGCAAAGAAGAGAAAACACTTCTCAGGGGGTGCTTAAAACCAGCTCACTCAGCAAGAGTAATACAAATGTTCCAACCCCCGGCCATGGACAGAACATAAAAGGCAAAGGAGAAGGTGGTCGCTTGCCACCAGGAATGAACGAAGAGCACGCCAAACCGTGAACGACTCACTCGGGATACATATATGTGTGGCTCAATATTGGAGCTTGGAGAGTGGAGAACGTACCGTCCTTGAAGGCAAGGGCAGCGCTGGCGGTGGCGCAGAGCAGCAAGACAACGGCGGCGTAGGCGAGCATCCTCATTGGAGCTCTGCAGAGATGGTAACAGAGTGGAGAGATGGAAAGGAGGGAGAGAGGGCTGTGAAGGGCCTCAGCTGGATGGATTTGAATCGGGAGGGGGGAGCTGGCCCTCTTTATATTGAGCACAGTCCGGAAGATACCCTCCGAGTTGCAGATAATATCCGAGGAATTCCTCGTTGAAGATCAATAATTGCAATGATCTATCCCCATCACGATGAAATTTCAAAGATTTTTTTTTTTTAAATAAGGCCATACTTGCTGGGGGTTAGGGTGGGGAACCGCCCCCAACCACCAAGCAAGGAGATTTTATATATAAAAGTGCATACAAAGGAGAGGGGGTACAGTGGACACCTAAAGTCCAGGGGGCGGGGGCCATCCTGCAAAGGAGGAGGCAGAGCAGCAAGGCCAGGGGCCTGATACAACAGGGAGGCCTAAAAAGGCCAACAGTGTGGAGCAAAGCAGATGGCAACTAGCCATTGGTCGTGACGCGGGCCATGATCATGACGGAGGCGAGCTCGGCCGAGACCCAGCCCCCCCAGCAGCTCTACGCCCTTGATTGCGAGTCCGGACCCCGCGATCAGGGGCGGGCGGGACGGAGGTGCCCACGAAGCGGAGATGGGCAGCAAGGAGGTCGCTCGAGGAAAGTGGGCCTGCAGGAGTCATGCCCGGAGCCATCAACACCTGGATGATAGGCCGATGAGACAGCACAGGATCACCAGTATCTGAGGAGGCAGAAGACGGGCTCCCCCGAAGGGAGGAGGCCGACTGGGAGCTGGAGACAGAGGGTGCTCGCGCGGCCGCTGGGGCAGCCGCCTCAGCGAACGAAGACACTGGGGCGGCCGACGTTGACGACGAAGGAATCAGCGTGAACGCAGCAGGCCGGGATTCCGAAGCAGAGGGCCCAGCGGCAAGATGCAGGGGAGAGGACGACGGGGCAGGCAAAAAAGGATGAGCCGAAGCGGAGAGCAGCGCCGACCCAGAGACTGCCGGCGTCAACGATATGGGAACCTGCGTCAACGCAGGAGGGCCTGGGGTGGTCAACCGGAGCGGAACAGTAGCAGCTGGCAAAGGGGGCCGCGGCGGTGGAGAAGGAGGCTGCGTCGTCCGCGGCGACAAGGCAGTGCAATGAGGCGGTGCAGGGGTATCCAGCGCAGCCTCAGGCCTGGGGGAGGCCTGCATGGACGTGGCTGGAGGTGCCGAGAACACCGCGTCCGGGGCCGGCAACGCAATATCCACAGGCGAGTTGGATATAGGGGGACCCGCAGCGGCAGACTGAGGGCGCGGGTCGACTGTCGTAATTCACATTTCTGTAATATTAATTATTCAATGTACCGGGAGCACGAGTTCGGCCGGGAACGTCTTCCCCACGCCCGGCGCGTGGAGGTACACCCGCACCCGTAGTTAGTTACTTGCTTTCCTAGTATAGTCCGTGATGCCGCTGCTAGGGAGAGTGGTAGGACGCCTAGCTAGCTAAGTCAATCACCGTAGTGAGTTGAGAGTGAGAACCCATCCCGTGACTCATTCCGAGCACGAGAGTGAGTTAACCACCCAAGACTTATCGCTGGTTTCTCAACCGTGTAGATCGACTCGTTTCCCTCGCCGGGGACGACGACCGTGGGCGAGTGCTTCTTGTTTGGGCATCCTTGCCCCTTCGGGAGCCACGTTAGGTGATGAATTGGTCATAAGTTACTGGTCGCGTCGTCCGTGAGTCGTGTCTGATCGTCTAGGTCATAGGTCCGTGTCCACCAGTCTAGTCTCACCGTCGTCCCGCATCACCCTGGGCAAGGCGTAGGCCACTGGACGGCGGGAGGCTAAGCGCTGAAAGGTGAAAACTACCAAGTCTGCAGAAACCATTCCTCCACCGCCTCCCATCCCATCGTTCGAGGAGTTTAAGGTTGGTCGGGCTGAACCGAGCCAACCCGCAGGTGAGATTTCCCTTGTCAAGATTGTCCTCTAGGTGGAGTTTATCCTTGTCTTAGCATGGGCTGATCACATCGGGGTATCTTTCATGTTCATCAGCTAGGGAGGAGCCCCCACCTTCACTGATCCCCGCTGCAGGTGAAGCCTAGGTCGGGTCCGAGCCGCCATCCACTCCCACCCCTTCGCTTAGGACTGCTGGAGAGCCTCAGGAGAGGTCACCCGTGGAGAAGGCGCTTGCCGCTGCCAAGGTGGCTGCACGGTAGGAGGTCGAGCGAAAGAGGGCGGAGGTCTTCCGGACAACTTTAGCTTCCCCGCCTCCATCAATCCCTTCCTTTGCAAAGTTTGCTACGCCCCGGGCCGAGCCGAGCCGTCCCGCGGGTGAGACTTTTGGACGCTGACGCTTTTCAAGGTCTAGCCGCTTTCCCCGAGAAAATTCTTTGTACATGCCTGACGTGCGTGTTTCCTTCTCCCAGTCGAAGTGGAGGAGGCGCGTTCCGTGAGGGTCTGTCCTCCACGATCACGAAACGGATTTAACCAGTAAGTCATGCCACTACACTCCGATTTTTGGCGAAGGAGACGTCGACTCGAAGTTGCCAAAAAGTGTGACCCGCTTCGGAGAACTAATCGTCGATGCGCACGGCGCCTGTCAGGCGGTCGAGTACGCTCATCAGGAAGAAATTTATTTCGTGCGCGACGGCAGCGGCCTACTGAGCTACGGTGACGAATCCCATCCGCTGGCCGCGAATGATTTTACGTACGCGCCCCCAACGGTTCGGCACGCCGTCTCCAATCCGTCGGGTCAACCTCTCCGCCTTGTGGTTGCCACCGTCAAGATTCCGAACGACACTCCCATCGCGCAGCCGCCAAAGCTGGTAGTGGCGAACCTGGACGAGCTGAAAGAGCAGACAGTCGGCGGCCATCCGAATTCGGTGCTCTACAAACTTCTCATCGGACCGCGCACCGCCGCACGTGACCGTATCAACGCAACCTACCCGGTCGCTGATTTTTTTCTGATGGACTTCGCGCCCGGTGGCACGAATTTTCCGCACCACCACGAAACCGCGGAAGAAATCTATCTGGTGCTGGACGGCCAAGGAAAAATGGCCGCGGGCGGAGGGATGGACGGAGTCGAGGGCCTGCATCCTGCTAAATCAGGAGACGCTTACTACTTTCGTTCCAATTGCACGGTCGGTTTCTACAATCAGGATGCTCCGAATGCAAAGGCTCACATTCTTGCTCTAAGAGTTTTTGTCCCGATGCCGAAAAATCCGGATTGAGTCGATAGTCACTCGGCTGCGTGTGGGTCGCGCTTGACACCTTCGGAGTTCACCACACACTTGTGTGAGATTCCTCGCCGCCGGATGCTCCCCGCCTGTCGTTAGCACGCCGTCTGAGTGAACGGCTGATCTTGCACAGCAGACGCGATCGCATCGTTGTGCTCGCTCGAAATCCACACAATTGGCGCAACTCGCCGCACAAGCAGCAACCACGCGCCGGCGCCACAAATCGAGACCCCACCCGTCACAAGAAACGCCACGCTGTATCGTCCCGTCCAATCGATCAACGCACCCGTGACTACCGGCGCCACAATTCCAGCAAGATTGCCAATCGCGTTCTGCACGCCGATCCACTTCCCCAATCGGTATCAGCAATATTCAGATTGTAGCGGGCAATATCGATATCAAGATTGTTCTCCAGCGAGAGGGCTATTGCATCGTCGATGGAAAGAAAAATTTTCCCGCGTTGGAGATATCGCGGAAACAAAAGGAAATAATATACAAAATAGGAAATGCAGGAAGGAATAAACGCAAAAAGCAATATGCTTTTAAGTGCGTTCATCGTAAGGAACATGCTGTGATTGCTTCGATAGTATAAGCCCAGGGCAATGAATACCAGTATGAAATAGCAGGTCCAGAACCCAACATGTATTAACACTACAAACGACTTTTTCATTATCTGTAATTGGCAGCAGCCGGGAACCAAATATCTCTTTTTGTTTTGAATGTACAACCAACAATATGCAAACTGCCCTCCCGGGGTTGGACGAAAGCAAGTCCCTGTCGCATCACCCCTTTACAATTGGCACAAGCACACCCCGTTCGGGTTTTATTTCCCCGTCTATACCCCGGTGCTCGGGCACCCGATGTTCAAGGACGGGGCGTTCACCGCGAATGACCGGCAGGTGCGGCGGTTCGCGGTGGCCAAGGTGATGCGCAACCTCGACCTGGCCGCCGAGCTGGGCGTCGACGAACGCACCGTGCGGCGTTACGCCGAGCAGCTCCTCGAGCTCGACCTGCCCATCGTCGGTACTGAAACGATCGCCGGCCAGCACTATCTCACTGCGCAATACATCGCGTCGGGTGCCGTGGACGTTGTGCGCACCGATGTGTCCTGGCGGGGCGGGATTACGGCAGTACTTAAGACTGCCCACCTCGCCGAGGCCTTTGGGATGCGTTGCGAGATTCATACGACTATCTATCACCCGCTCGAATTGGTTAACTTGCAGTGCGTTTTGTCGATCTCGAATAACTCCTACTTCGAGGTGCTCTATCCGACGGACGAGTTCTCGTTTGGCCTGAAGACTCCACTGGACATCCGTGACGGGTACGTTTACCCGCCGGGCGGACCCGGCTTGGGCGTCGACTACGACTGGGACTACATAAATGCCAACCGCTCGGCCTACGCCGAGTTCACGCCCAGGGACGGCCATTGATGGGCGCGCACTACGATTTCGTCATCGTCGGCGGCGGCGCGGCCTCCGGCCCGGCGGCGCATCTGGATGCGCAGGCGCAGGAATGACCGCTTCTCCTTCCGGCACCAATCAATGCATTCGTTGCACACGGCCACCTGGAGATCCGTCGTGTTGGGCACCTTGCCCAGCAAGTCGATGATTGTGCGAACTGCGGGCGTGGCGCCGATGGCAGCGACACGGCACACTCGTCAGCAGTGCCGCGGGAAGTGCCACCGCTGCGCAGCCAGCATAGCCGGTCAACGGCGCAACGGACCTAGTTTGGCCACTCGAGCCTTCGGGATGGTGGCAAAGTACGGCCTCATGTCCTTGATCATGGCTGCCAGCTCGGGTGCCTGGCTGCAGGGCACCGTGCGTGTGCGCCAGCACGCGCACCAGCTCCTCCCACGCGCGGACCTCGTTGCGGCTATAGATGCCATTCTGCACGCCCGTCGCATAAGTCATCATGCGCGCTTGACTATCGCCGCGAAGCAGGCCCTCGACCTTGAACTCCGCCGTCATCGTCTTTCGATCAATCGGGCTCATCAACGAGCGGCGGATAGATTGCTCAATGCGCGACAGGTACGGCCGCAAGCTGTAGATCAGAAAGCCGATGTTCTGCTGTTCTAGCCCGGTGCCCCAACTTGTTGATTTCTGCGTGTGTCCGATCATGAACGGCGGTACGCGAAACCAGCGGCAAATCTCCTCGATCTGGAACTTGCGCGTTTCAATGAGCTGCTGATCGACAGCCGACATGGCGACGCGCGCAAATTCCGCACCCATATCGAGGATCATCGGCTTGCCAGCCCGCTCCCCTCCGGGCAGATGCTTGTCCATCCACGCGGCGAGAAACTGGAACTTCTCCGGCGTGAGCGTATCCTTGACGCTGTATGTTGCGGTCGTCTGCGGCCCGTTCTTCTGGCTGTCGCTCTGACCCAGTTCCAGCGCAGCAGAAAGCCCGATGGCGTTTCGCGTCATCGCAATGGCGTCGAGACCAAGCCATGAATTCCAGGACGGCCCGCGCAGGTGCCAGATCGCATCCTGACCGAAGATCTGCTGCTGGCCGTTCTTGCCCGTGACCCTGTACTGCAGCCGGAAATCGTCGAGCTGTTCGACGCAGACGCGCCCCGGCTCGATAGGAATGAGTTCCCGCACTTCGCGATCGCGACCGCTCTGGTCCAACGTCCAGACCCTACAGCCTGCCGTCTATGGCAAGATGCCCAAGCCGATTGTGGAGCGCCGGTTCATGGACCGCGATCCTGCGGCCCGGCTGGCAAGCACGATCCTTGAACGCTGCCTCAGCTTCCAGATGGAGGTTGGGTATTATCATCAGTCCACGTCGCGCTGTGTGCTCGATTACCTGCTGCCCGGCATGGGCCAGACATGGCTGCGCTACGAACCTCAATTCGAGGCGGCAGAGGAAGCCGAAGAGAACGCCGAGGTTGAGGCCGAAGTCGGCAAGTCAGCCGAGGACATCGAGGAAGAGGGCGACGGCGAACCCTATCAGAAGCTCGCTTATGAGCGCGTCTGCGTCGATTACGTCTATTACCGCGATTTCCTCTGGGGGCCGGCGCGCAACTGGCAGGAAGTGCCATGGGTGGGCAAGCGCTGCTGGATGACGCACAGCGAGATTGCCGAAAAGTTCTATGACGACGATTTGCAGAGGGCCAAGCAGATCGTTCTGGACTATACGCCCGACCGGATGAAGGACCGCAACGAGGACGATAAAACGCTGTCGTTCTTCAAGAAAGCGGAAATCTGGGAGTTCTGGAACAAGGCCGACCGCACGGTCTATATCATCGCACCCGGCACGCCCGGTCTGGTGATCAAGCAGGAGAAAAACCCGGTTCTGGACCTTGAGGGCTTCTGGCCCTGTCCCGAGCCGCTGTTCACTACCCAGTCCAATGACACGATTGTCCCGGTGCCCGATTTTGTCGAGTACCAGGACCAGGCAATGGAACTGGACGACCTGACCAACCGCATCAGCGTGATTACCACGGCAGTGCGGGCGAACGGCGTCTATGACAGTTCGGTGCCTGCATTGGCCCGGCTGTTGCAGGAAGGGACGGACAACAAGCTTATCCCCGTCGATCAGTGGGCGATGTTCGCTGAAAAGGGCGGCATGAAGGGCGCCGTTGACCTCTTGCCCATGCAGGAGATCATCGAGGTTCTGATCCGGCTCTATGAGGCCCGCGCACAGGTCAAGACCGACCTCTACGAGATCACCGGCATTTCCGACATTGTGCGGGGCCAGTCGAGCGGCGGGGCCAAGACGGCGACAGAGCAGCGCATCAAGGGCCAGCCCCTGCCCCCTTCTCTCTCTCTCTCTCTCTCTCTCTCTCTCTCTCTCTCTCTCTCTCTCTCTGAGGCTGTTTGTTTTCTTAAATGCCTGTACCGGCTGGTACCGATATCAGATGGGCCGAACCATACTGACGCACGCCGGTACCAGTACATACCGGCCCGGTATGGTACGTGCCGGCCGGTACTGCATACCATGGGTTGGACCAGGTCAGTTCACTGGGTGTTTTTTAAACCAACCCTCCTACCCCGATTGCTTTCATCTAACTCACTTGAAGGTTTCAAAAGTCACTTTCCACTCTCTCCCCCATGTTCCAACCCCTGGTGCTGTGAAGGTTTCACGGAGCTGCATATCACTGCCAAACCACCCGCCGATGACCAGCCACTCAAACTGTAGCTGTTATGCACTGTCAATCTGCTACAAGTAAGTCTCCTGGCTGTTGATCCTACAAGCCAGAGGAAGGAACAAAGCATGCTTCCCCTGCCTACTTGGGGTGCGTAGCATTTTCTGGTCCAAACTCCTATTTTTCAGTCAAACCCTTATTTTTCAGTCAGATCTCTATTTTCAGTCCTACGCTCTAGTTTTCAGTCACATGCAATAATTTCAGTTTCGTCTGAGTTTCACATAGGTTTGTTTGCAACACATTGGTCAATGCATTTATGAGCACCAGTGTCCTTTCTGCCACATGGGCCTCAAAATGGGGTCTGCAGCATTTGCTACGGACCAGGGTGTGCAGCAAGTATTACTGGTAGACTATGAGGGTTTGCTGGTCTATGGCAGGTTTTTGTTGATCTATGGCTGGTTTTGTGGAGGTGACTATCAAACAGAAAAAGGCAAGAAAAGGTGGTCTCCAGTGGAGGTTTGCTTGGGTCTTGATCAAGTAAGAAAGCATAAAAGAAAGGTCAAGCTGTCAAGGTATGGTGCAGGGCTGGGTGCGATGGGTTGTTGAGAAGGGAATGACAGGTTCCATGATTCATGAATAATAATAGGAAGAAAAAGGAACATCTCTTTCTCATTCTCTGTGTTGTTGTCATCATTGAAGCCATATCCTATTCATATGGGGTCAACTAAATGAATCATGCCCCATCCTCTTAATCTATCTAATGGCATACTTGTAGCTAAGCCTAAGAAGGTAACAGAGAAAGAGAGAGAGGGTTCAAATTCCTAACACAAGCTGCCTAAAAAATATCCATAATATTGTTGCAATATGATGGGATAAATATACAATACACACACACACACACACACATATATATATGTATGCATATTATATTATATAAACATATATATAGGCATATTCACATTTACACATACACATGATACTGTCTAACAACACCCCTCACGTTCATGGTCGCTCATAAACTTAGACCTTGCTGACCAATTTCTTGATGTGCAAAGTCATCTAAGGATGGTGAAAGATGTCAGCAACCTACTCAATAGAGAGGTTGTGTTGGTGCATTAAAGTGGCAATCAATCTCAACACTTTTTATCCATTCAATGCATTCATTGAAGACCAGATTGCTTGCTATATAAAAAGTTTTATATCGGTTACAATATAAAAGGGTGGGGGGAGAATCATCCTATTTGGTCTGGATCATTTAGATACACTTTCACCTGATAGGAATAATGTTAGCAAGGAGTGGTACAAGATTCCAAGAAGGAGCCATTGAATAATTCGGAGCTCATCCTCAATAGCCTGCTACCATTCAGGATAGGTGTAGTATGGCACACAATAGGAGCAAAAATCAAGACCATAAAGAAAGGAAAGATGCTAAGAGGAAAAAATGAAACATGACACAAAGCATGCACAACTGACGTAAGGCACATCATTCTCAGACGGAGAGGAATAAAGGCACTCAAATGGAGAAAAATATAAGAGAATGCAAGAGAGCATGATGTCGATAAGATAGTCCAAAGGACAGCTTCAACCTAAAATGAGTGAAAAACTAGCTCTAATATGAGGAGAAAACAAATAGTCTCAAGAATGCGACAGTGTTTCCTCTCAGCGACATCATTCTGCTCATGAATTTGAGGAAAGTAATGCTGCACACGATGCCCATGAGAGGAAAGGAAATTAAGCATCTAAAATGAAAGGCATTCCCAAGCACAATCGGTTTGGGCACCTTTGATTCAACAAAGAAACTGGATATGAACTATGGTACGTAGTAATAAACGGGCAATAAATGCAAGGGACCTCAAAATGGTGACATAAAAGTGGACCCAAGTAAACTGAGAAAAGTCATCACTGAAACCAATCTAGTCATAGAATCCTATCATAAAAGGTAAAGGAGTGGAACCCAAAGTATCAAGATGTACATCTAAGCCAAAAGAAGTTATAAAAGTACGCTTACATGGAGAAAACGAGAGTGCAGAATGTTTGACCAGCCAACAACCACTATAGACAAAGGGGTAATGAAGCAGGACCAGCTATGTCAGACCAAAAGAGGTCTGAGATACGCCCCATGGATGTGACCAAGTATGGAGTGCCATAGATCAGCAACAGCAGACAAAAATGCTGAGGGAGGAGGGGAGATGGTTGAAGGAGATAGGTGAAGACACTCTAGGTTGTGTAACCAACCCAACTATAAAGCCAATCCTAATTCTCTGACCTACATGCAAATCTTGAATAGAACAAGGTGAAGTGGTGAAGGAAATTGTTTGACGAGAATCAATCAGATAACCAAAAGAAACAAGCAGCAGGAAAAGTTGAATTGTGTAGCACCAACATAGACTAAAATGTCCAACGTAATCAGACCGAAAGAGAACTGTCTTCAATAATGTGGATGTCGAATAGGGGAAACTAAAGCACAACCTCTCTGGTGAGCTGATCTTGCTAAGTGATCAACTAAAATAAATCAAGAACAACTGGAGAAGATATAGACGACACTGCAGAGTGCAGAAGCTGAAGAAGGCTCTAAATCAATAAGTATAAGGTGTGCAGAGCAAGAGCTCAGCAATAGGAATGACATTTTTTTGAAAGTGGGTGGCACCAGTAATTGTATTAAAAGAACAAGGGGATGTACAACTGTAGTCAATAAGTTCTCAAAAAAAACCCTATACACCAAAGGGGCCTACACCAAGACGGTGTATTAAAAGAACAAGGGCATGTACAACTGTAGTCAATAAGTTCTCAAAAAAAACCCTATACACCAAAGGGGCCTACACCAAGACGTTGTATTAAAAGAACAAGGGCATGTACAACTGTAGTCAATAAGTTCTCAAAAAAAACCCTATACACCAAAGGGGCCTACACCAAGACGGTGTGTCCCCACTACCCCCCCCCCCAAAACAAAACAAAAAATGGAGGAGATTTGAGCATTCACATTAGATATGAGCCTTGGTGATCATTTCGACAACATGCGGGATGCGGCCAAGAAAAAACGATTCGTACGTGATTGTGAAAATAACGGGCGCGCAAGACTATCAAAAGAGAACGCCATGGCAATTATTTGGCGTAGCTTAAACGAAACAAGGAAAAGCCTGTCTCAGGAATTTGGGGTTGCCCTGAATACGGTTGATAAGCTTATCGACCGTAAAACGTGGGCGTTTGAGAACCACGACTAATGCGCAAACTCGGCCAACAGACTGGAGGGCTTACGGCAGACACCCGTATGGCCCCGATGATCGTTGCCCGGGGCTCCTCTATCCCGCCTCCGACCGAAGGCTGGGACGCGATTTCCCCGATCGCTCAGATGGGGCCAAAGCGCGCCGTTCGAATGATAAACTGGTTTCCCCAGACTTCATGGGTGGAACCGCGCAAGGGCTTCAAGGTCCACTGTCAACTTGGCACTGACCGGCCCGTCGAAACGATTGCAGCTTATCAGGGCGCGACTAGCAATGCTCTGTTCGCTGCTTCTGATGGCAAGATTTTCAACGTTACAGAGGCCGCGCCGACCACGGATGTAACCGGACTTTCGAACGACCGGTTTCAGTTTGTCAACTTCGCCACGTCCGGCGGACATTTCCTTTACATGGTCAACGGGGCTGATACCCCGAAATACTACGACGGATCGGCTTGGCAGTCTGCGACCATTACCGGCGAGGACTCGACGAGCTTTGTCTATGTGTGCGCGCACAAGAACCGCCTGTGGTTCGCCATGGATGGTTCGTCGGATGCGGCCTATCTCGACGTAGACGCCATTCAGGGGGCAGCGGGCTCATTCCCGCTGGGCGGGCTGTTCTCAATGGGTGGCTATCTGGCGGCCATCGGCACATGGTCCGTGGACGGCGGTAACGGTCCTGAGGATTACATCGTCTTTTACTCTAGCCGTGGCCAGATCGCCATTTATCAGGGCTCGGACCCGACCGACGCGACGAACTTCAAGCTGGTAGGCGTATTCGACATGGGCGCCCCGCTTGGTCGGCGCTGCATGACGAAGGTCGGCGCCGACATTGCCCTGATAGGTATTGACGGTGTGGTTCCTCTCTCTCGGGCCATGATCTTCGAGCGCGCCGCCGTTCAGAAGATTCTGCCACTGCCGCAGCTGCCGGCTCGCAGCGGGCGCGCCGAGCGTGGGCTGGGTCGTGTTCGGCGCGGGCGATGTCGCCCTCGAAGGCGAACGCAAGGCCTTCGCGTCCTCGCCCGGCGTCACCCGCACGTTCTGCCCGCGCTGCGGCACCGCGCTCACCTGGCAGCGCGACGACCAGCCCGGCAGCATCGACGTGCAGACCGCGACGCTGGACGAGGCCTCCGCGTTCCCGCCGGCGAAGGAAATCTGGCTCGAGGAGAAACTCGCCTGGGTCGCCCCGAATCCCGACGCCGTGCACTACGCACGCAGCAGCGTCGGCGCCGGACCGCTGGATTAGGCCGGCGCGCATGGCGTCCGATCCCGGCTACGTCGAATACGTGCTCGACCAGATCGGCCCGCTGCCGGGCCTCGCGCACAAGCGCATGTTCGGCGAGTACGGGCTGTGGCTCGACGCGAAGATCGTCGCGCTCGTCTGCGACGACCAGTTCCTGCTGAAGCCGACCGCCGCCGGCCGCGCGCTGCTCGGCGGCGATCCGCCCGGCGTGCCGCCCTACCCGGGCGCGAAGTGCTGGCTGCTGGTGGAAGACCTCGACGACGGCGACGCCTTGCGCGCCCTGCTGCGCGCCACCGCCGATGCGCTGCCGGCGCCGAAGCCGACGGGCGGTCGCAAGCATCGGACCCCCGCGGCGCGCTGATCTGCTAGCGTTCGCGCGAGCCGGTCGCTTGGCCGGCATGGGGAAAAGGCCGCATGAGCACTGCACCGAAGTGGTTCTCGCCCGTCGCCGTGGTCGCCCTGCTGTGGAACCTGCTGGGCTGCGTCGGCTGGGTCATGGACATGCGCGCGACGCCGGAACAGGTCGCCGCGATGGGCCCGGCCATGGTCGAGCTCTACGCCGCGCTGCCGCCGTGGCTGCCGACCGCGACCGGCGTCGCCGTGCTCGGCGGCGTGGCCGGCTGCATCGGCCTGCTGCTGCGCAAGCGCTGGGCGACGAAGCTGTTCTGGCTGTCGCTGCTCGGCGTGATCGCGCAGGACATCGCGCTGTTCGTGATCGCGGGCGGCGCCTCGCTCGCCGACCCGCTGACGAAGGGGCTGCAGGGCGCCGTCCTGGTCGTCTCGATCCTGCTGGTGCTGCGCGACGGTGGCCGACTTGGCGGCACCCTCGGGCTGGCGCGATGGCCGGGTGACGTGCGCGAATGCGTCGCGGTGGTAGGCGACACCGAAGTCGTCGGCCAGGGCCGGGTCCTCGATGACGGTGAAGCCGCGCAGGCGGCCGATGATGCCCTCGCGCAGCGCGCCGTCCGTGCCGGACTCGGCCACGGAGGTGAGCTCCTTGAGGTTGAGCAGGTGCTCGGCGACACCCGTCCCGACCGCGAAGTAGCGGTCCGCGAACGGCACCTTGCGCTCGTTGAGCACGCGGCGCGCCTTGGTGACGACGGCCAGGGCGTTGGCGCCGTCGGCCGCGATCTCCAGGCCGGTGTCGGAGGCGATGGCCTCCATCTCCGCGATGAGGGGCGCGGCGATCTCGTCCACCACGGACTCGGCCTGCGGCACCAGCACCTGCTGCTCGAGCGAGGTGAGGGTGAAGGTCGCGAAGTCGTCCGGGAGGCGGACCGCGTTGTACACCTGGGTGTTCATGGTCACCGGGATCCAGGTCTCGGTGATGTCGTTGAACGTGATCGCGGTGCGCGCGGCGCGCTCGGTGGGCCCGTAGGTGTGGGCGTCGCCGGCCGACACGGGCTTCTTGACGTTGATCGTCTGGCCGCGGCCGGCGACGAACTCCGTCGAGAAGTCCTGACGAACGGTGCGCGGCAGGGTGGTGAGCCACCGGAGCGCCGCCAGCGTGGAGCGGGCTGCAGCGGTCTCGGTCCAAAGGGTGTTCGCCACGGTGACCTCCTAAGGTCGGTTGATGACCGCAGCAGGCCCGTGGCGGGCTGCGCGGGGGTGGTTCAGCGGCGGAACATCCGCTCGCCGATCTTTCGGACGTCTGTCTCTTCGGTGGGCTCGTCCGGCTGGGTGCCGGTTCCGGGCCGCTCTGCCGGCCGACGAGTGGCAGGGACCTTGCGGGTCGACACGAGGCCGAGCAGCTTCTCGGCGTCGGCGAGGATCTCCTCCTCGGTGCTGCCGCGCAGCCGGTCGACCAGCTCGTCGGGGAGGTGCAGCCTCCGGCCGACGCGCTCGCGGAGCAGCTCGCCCTCCAGGGACGTGATCCGCTGGTCCTTCTCGTCGACGCCCTCGGCCTTCTTCTCGGCCGCCTTGGCGCGGCAGGAGCGCTTGCGTCAGATCCACGGGCAGCGGCGCGATGCGCGGATCGAACCGCGAGATGAGCACCTCGGGGTCGACCCACCCATCTGTGTCGGTCGGTGTCGCCAGCAACTGCCGGCGCGGCGCTCGACCCTGAACGATCGCCGCGACCTCGCGCAGCCGGGTGACGAGGCTCGGCAGCACCGACCGCTCCTCCTCGGTGGGCAGCGGGGTCGGGTCGCCGACCGGCGTCTCCACCCACGCTCCGTCGACCTGGACCATGGTGGTGGACTGCCAGGTCCGCTGCGGCAGATAGGCGGCGGTCGGGTCGGTGGCGACCCGCACCAGTTCGGCGATCCAGAAGCGGCCGTCGTCGGGTCGGACCGTGCGGGCGCGCTTCGCCAGCGGCGCCAGGATCGTGCCCGACCGATCGGTGCCCGCAAGCCAGGCGAGGGCGAGTTCGAGTTCGATCGCGCTGGAGCCGAACTCCAGCAGTGCGGCGAACCGTTCGCCCGCATCCTCGTCGGTCCAGGGGCGAACGGGCTCCGCCGGTGCCCGCGTCGCGACGGCGGGCAGCGGGGTGTCGACAGCATCCGCGTGGATGCCCGCTCCGCTCCCCGGCGCCACCTCGGCCGCGACCGCCGGGGACAACGCATCCGCCGCATCCTGGACCCGATCGGCTCGACCGAGCGTCATCAGCAGCGTGGCGGCGGCGCGCTGGACGTCGGCGTGCGGATGTCCGAGCGC